>CM057339.1:536223049-537473049 GCA_030015575.1 Agapanthus africanus
TGGCCTTCGCGCAATCTAACTCCCAGGTCTTGTGGATTTCCTTATCCGCAATACTGGATTTTGGACCAGGGACAGCAGGTGCCTTAGTGGTAAGGACATACCCCAATTTGTCATAAGTCAAAGCCATTTTGACATTCCGCAGCCAATCTTTATAGTTTGGCCCTGTCAATATATTTTTCTCTAATAGTAACTTAAGGCCTGTCATGTTTTAGGTCGCTGCAATGAGAGAGAGAGAGAGAGGGAACACTTTAGCATGATGCTCTTGCAAGCTTAGAGTGGCTTTTAGTTTATCTAAACTGAATGGCTCCCACTGTTTCTCGAATCCCTCCTCAAACCAAAAAGGAAGAACTAGCCAGGACTATTCTCACCGTACAATACTTGCTTAACCGTTCAGCCAGGCCGGTGTCGGTACTTTGAGGGAGGTTTTCCAACGCTTTCGTGAAGTTCCTTAATTAAATAACCACTTTTCTTTGGGGGCGTAGCCCCGCTGACACCTTTCTCGGCACCTACTTGGTTTATAGCATTGATCATTAAGTGATGAATCTCCTGATGAGTAGCGGATACTCACAGTAGGATCGGGATCCAAATATCATCGTGTGATAATGCTGAAGGAATCCTACAAACATTCATCAAACTCCAAATGGTATGCATCTCTTTGCAAATTTCAGTTTCTTTAGAAATTCCCGATATAAATTTTTGCCCCATGCTCTTATGACCTTGGCTTTGGTCAAAATGTCATAAGTCACATGTCAAGTTCTACCCATCATTATCTTGTTAATTTGAACCTATCCGTACATACCCCTGACTTTGGTCAAATGATAATACGACTCCCCCAAACTAACTCATCTATCTATACAACAAATGAATACCTAGCAGCTACCAAACACTATGCCTTGACTTTGGTCAAAATACATATCTTGAATACTACTGAATACCCAAATGAAATGACGGAAGGCTACGAATGGTTTTGGCGAAACCGTGAACGTAGTGAACTTGATATGACCGAAGGAATCTGATAGCTTTTAAAAGGAGTGGTAAAAGCTCCGCAATTTTAAAATATCCTCTGTTTTAAAATAACCGAGTGGTTTCTTTTAAACTGTTCCAACGATTCAATCTTTGGTTTATTTTGTTTGCATTAATATAATGCGTCCCATCAATTAACCTATCATTGCAGAAAACAACGAAAATACAACGTCCTCTTATGCCATCCCCATTCGCCACTGGGTCCCGTCATCACCCGTTAGGTTACTTAACTAACGACAGAGCGGGGGCTGGGCTAGCGCAGGTGTAAAACATAAGTGACGTCTAATAGCTATCATATATAGATATTGTACATTCGTCAGACGCAATAATAAGCATTCCAGATCACAGATGAACACATTGGATTTTCTACGAATCCGCATTCTTTTGAGCCTGCAAAGAAAGACGGATTACACAGTCGTGATGAATAGCCAAAACCCTACCCTAGACCCATACGGGTACGGCAAACTACCCGCCAAGTACCCGAAGTGAAGCGGTCTCCCTCAACAACGTGAGTAGGCCACTAAGCACTTCAAAGTACCCGGTAGTTTGTGCACCCCACCTTGGGTCTATCCTAGGAGCATAAATCAGTAAATGAAATAATACAACAATGGCTACAACCGCAATCTGGATGTGCTCCGCAAAAGAATATTACAACAATTTACAAATTACATTTGAATGAAAGAAACGCTCGTCTCACATCCACGGCTATCCATTCACGACAAAGCAACAAGTCCACAAACACAAACAGTAAAAACATTACAGAAATGTGCAACCCCCTGCCAACCGACATACTAACAGTTAGGGGAGGTTTGCGAACACATTATACAAATCACAGATATAATCTAATTAGCCAAACACTGTAGAATTTAGATCGAGCAAACGCAAATGATTCTACTCCAAAAACTTCTCTGTGCACCTGAGACTTCAGCAGAAACAAAATATCCCAGAAATACCAAAATTAACACAGAAGAGTTACTGGGGAATTTTGGGGTGACTCGGCTTCAACTCGGCCGCGGATCCGCGACGGATCGCTTGGATCGGCCGCGGTTCCGCGGCTGTTTGGCCGAGTCAGGAACCCAAATTTCTTCAGTATTCTTATAATTCCTTGCTCGTAATTTTAAGGGACCCTGAAAAATTTTTAGACCCAGTTTAAAAATCGACAGAAACTGTGTGAAAATGATGATTTTTCCGGTTCGTTTCGCGATCGAATTTCTAACGACTTTGATAACAAGTTACTTATGGTTTAGCGAGGCTCTGATACCACTGTAAGTCGACGTTAGACACCCCACGAGTTGCGGGGAGGCAGAATAGGTAAAACAATCTATTTGTTTAAAAGAAACATCGACTAACTTACAGATCTTTGCCAAACCCTAACTAACAAAACCATAGAAGTCATTAGCTACTATGAAAGAAGATTATACCTAATGAACCAATTCCTTCTTGTTCCCTTTGACCACCTCCTCGTCGGCCTCCTCTTTGTAATAGAAGATCCACCCGAAAGCTGCTACTCTAACCTTGACCTCTAACTTGAGGTAACTAGGTTACTGAAAGTGCTAATCAAAGCAACCTAGGGAATATAGAGTAGGATTAGGGATTAATAAGTTTTGCTAATCCTCGATCTCAACACATGAGAAGTTAGGGTTAGGGCTTGAAGAGAGAGAGCTTGAGGAGAGAGAAGGTGAGAGTGAGAATGAAATAAAATAATATCTCATTTAGAATATATGAAGCATAATGATTTATTAAATGAATAAATCAAATGATAATATCAACCATGCTTCATTTATTCACTTTGGGTGATTCATAACATGAGTCATTAATCATTAAATGCGTCATTAACTCCTTTGTATGAATCACACCATGAGTCATTAAATCATTTAATGCAAATGTCACCTTAGCCTCCATGTCATCATCCTTCTAGAAGCTTCTCGACAATTTACGAGAACGTCCCTCCTATCCGTGAAAACACGGAAAAACTTTAGACTGTATAAATCCAATAATCCGATACTAGAATCTGGCTTAAACCAAAGCCCGCTAGTAAAAACTGTCCGAACATCGTACGTGCATAAATGCACGTGCGTTTCCGAACCCTGTCGTAAAACCACACGACCTCTATATCGTTTCGCCCGAAGCAGGGAAACTCTCTGTGTGGGACATTAAAGACTCGACTACTACGCTGGAAGTGGGTTTAACCACAGACCGCAAGCGGCACTAGCTGTATGTAACGGTCCCCAGGTAGATGTCGATAAGAAAGCTGATGAGGAAACCCATCTGAACTCCTACTGAGCCTGATTTGACAATCTCCGTACAGTCCGGTCTGTTCATCTAGGACTATCGCATATCGGGCCTAGGGGGCGGCAAGCGTCAGTCCCCTAAAAGCGGTATAAGTCGTGTCGGAGCGAAGCCCATTACACCTTGAGAAACTACTAGAAAACTTACCAGTAAATCTCGCTTGCCCTGGCCAGGGACTTTGCGTAATGGCTCTCCAGACACAGCGCAATATCAACTCCCAATACCGGGAAAGACGAATCATGTCTAACCGCCACTGCCTCCAAGTGCTTCGGGACTGCACCCAACTGCTACCTGTTTGCACGACTCCTTTGAGCATTGGTAGGGTAGTAATCTAAGAACAGTGGGAACACACTCGAGGCGAAGCAGCAGTGTCAAGTCTGCGGACTATGCTGTACTCGTGTCACCTGGGAACTGTTAACTGACGATAGGTATAATACCAACCAACAGTTCTCTACGAGTCCTGTCCGTTGTACCCGTAACCCAACGAGCACCTGTATACTATCTCCAGTACGACGTACTGATAGCTGTGGGACAGACCATCTCCGCAACTGGGATGAGAAGCGTACACACTAGTCTACTCCAGAGTATCGATTCCCTGTCTCGATAATCCTATGACTAGGGACCTTAAAAAGATGTGCTTGTAGACTCCCCAGCCCCCACTAGTATGACTGCCATCACAACGCTGGTAGTCAAGCAGGATCCTAAGGGCTCTATCAATACATATACACATATTAAGATAGATATAAACCCAGTAGCATACTACCATGTTTAGCAAGACTGTTAATATAACTGTGAATATCCCAAGCTTTCATTATGTAATATACAAGCCAGTATGATACAATAATGGCCCCTAGGGCATATACACTAACAATTAGTATGTGAGAGCTTGTGTTAAAGAAACTTCAAGATAGATCATCTTTGTTATCGAAGATCGGAAGCAAGCATGCATCTTTCTCTTCGTGGAGCCACTCTAGAGTCCGGATACTCGATGATCGCAGCGAAGGGACCTCAACACGGAGCTTTAGAAGTGAAGGACCGGACTACAAAGGTTGTAATCCCAAACTCTTAGAAGTAAAGTTGTTTACTTGCTTTGTTTTCGCCTAATCTCTAGTCTAAGATCTTGGTTAGGCTTGTTCGGCACGTCTAAAATTTAAATCGGGCATGGTTGATGACTTGTAGAACCTTGTGAGAGTGCCTAGTAACCCTACAGTGGTATCAGAGCCAAGCTAGAGTTTTAGGAGAAGTTTAAAGTCCGATCGAACTCCGAATACCCGATAAAACCTAGTTTCTGGAAATTTTTCAAAAGTTAACATTTTTCATATTAAAAATACTCAAAAAATTAAGCAGGGAAATCTAAGAATTACTGTGACGTACGGACCGCCAACTCACCAATATGACCGCGGAACCGCGGCCAAACCACGCGTTTGGCGGCGATTCCGCAGCCAAACAGTGAAGATGGGGCCCACTACTTCAGGTATATATTCTTGGGTCTTTTTTCATTGTTCTGGGAATTTTTAATTCTACTCAAGTGTTGAGTTTTCTGGGATGTATCGGAAATTTTAACTTCGTTTATTTTTTCCGGGTAATTTTAGAACGTGTTAAAAAGTTCGAACGGATATCAATAACTCATTTTTTCCCCTGCCGGAAAATTTTCAAGTGTTGGATTTTTCCGTAGTTTTGGAACGTTCTTAGTCGTGTAGGTAACGCGGTGGACCCTCTAGAAGAAGACAAACCTTAACTCGATTATGTGACCGTCCGAACCGCCTCTAAACCTTAGGGTTTGGGGCAGTACGGCGTTGCTACATGTGAGGCGTTGGTTTGACCCTTCTACGGCTGGACAATTGGTACTGTGGCATGTGATGGATACTTTTTGAACTCCGCTCAAGTGTTGAGCTATTTGGGAAATCTTGGGTGTTCGTTTATTCGATCGGAAAGTTTAACATTGTCTATTTATCTGGAATGTGATACAATATTTGGAATCCACAAGTAGTTATGAGATAACCAATTTGAATGTTATAAACAAAGCAGGTTAGTCTCATTTGATCGGTTGCCACGGGATTTTGATGTGATCAAAAGTCCGTCGCAATCACGTAGTGTACGTGGATACTCGCCGGGTAAACTTAATAGATAGCCACGCCCCATAGCCCCGACCAAGTGACTGTAGGAGAACCCCGTCGCCAAAAGCATCCGTTCGGGTGCTCGCGGTAGCGGTATTCCGCCTTAGTGCACTTCGTTGAAGGCATCCGGGGGTGCGGCCGTCTACTAAAGTTTGCGACGAGCATTCGATCAGGATGTCGGGAATCTTGTTGAATTGCCCGACTTGATATTGAAAAGAGTTTTCGATAATGAGACTAAAATGCGGCGTTTATAATTGTCAGGCATGAGAATTCTAAGGAATTCATTTGGTTAGGCATGCGATGTCTAAGGAGGTTGCGGATTCCAACTGTTGTAATTTTACACTTTCTTTTCTGCGACCGTAAGTGTCATATGTGGTGTATCGCCGGTTTCGTTGCTATACATCAACGACAATTGGGATACGCATATTTACTTACGTTGATGATATGTGATATTATGTGTTGCTGTGATATGTTATATTGGATCGTCGTATTTTGAATAGCCGGGGGTTTTATTTGAGATGAGAGTTTTTCATTTTCATTCATGTAAAATTCATTTGTATGTAATATTCTTTTATTGGGGCACTTCCGGGCTGAGGATGATGTCACCATTGTATATTATTTACTTTTCCGCATTAGGTAGACCCAAGGCGGGGAGCACAAGTAACCGGGTTCTAGGGTCCAGTGGGAGACCATCTCGAGGTGTCGATACCGGGTCTCCTAACCCTAGAATTGGCAGTGTTGCTTTCCGCTCTCGTAGGGGTCTAGGGATGTGGGTTTGGATATTCATCGCGACTGTGGAATCTGCGTTTTATACAAGCTCGCATAAAACACGGAAATCCTAGTATATCTAATATTTCATATATGTTCTTCTGCTGCAATGTTCTGTGAAGAGATCATATTACTGCCTGAGACGAATGTTTATATTATATATATGGGATATATATTATATATTGTTGATTTCGTTTCATATCTGCTGCTTGTGAAGCATAATTAAAATGGGACTTCATTAATGAGATTAATGAAACTAAAAGAAACCTAAAGATATTGTAGAAACTTGTCTCAAAAACAGGTAGCTCTAGTTCTTGCTTTGCATAGTGGTGTTCCATATAGAATATCCAGCACCTTATTCGATAAGGAAAGAGCCGAGATCCCTTCACCGGGAGTGACCTCTTTAGCGAAACTAGCAGATGCTACAAACTCGGTTTGTCTTTTGATTGTTTTTATAGTTATTGCTTTGCATAGCGGTATTCCTTGTAGAATATCCAGCACCTTATTCGATAAGGAAAGAGCCGAGATCCCTTCACCGGGAGTGACCTCTTTAGCAAAACTAGAAAAGGCCTAAAAAACATTCCATTCAAAATTACTCGATTCTACAACGATATCAAGTTCATTACGCAAAGGGTTTTCTTAAAAACCTGTCGTAGCCCTCCGTCATTTCAGATAAGTACTTCATAGTATTTGTACTACGTTTGTTGGCTTTCGTCAAGGCGTAGTGTGCGGTAGCTATTTATGCTTATCTGTATAAGCATATGATGCGATTGAGTTAGGATAGTCGTGCGACTTTATTGGCTTTCGTTAAGGGTCGTGCGGGTGGGTTTAATTCAATCGGGAAATGACGGGTTGAACTTGACTAGTAGCCTATGGTTTGTTGGCTTTCGTCAAGGTCATAGGATGCTAGGGGTAAAATATTATTGGGAATTTCAAAAGTTGAAATTTGCAATGAGATTGCATACCTTCTATGAGATAGTTGGATCTCGATACCCGCTGCGAGTAAGAGTTACTCCTGGGAGAGTTTTACACATTACAATTGGCCGATCAAGTAGGTGTCTAGAAAGGTGTCAATAGGGTTACGCCCCTGGGAAAACGAGGTTTATTTTAATTAGGTCCGTGCGAAAGCATGGGGAACCTCCCTCAAAGTACCGGCGCTGGCCTGGCTGAAAGATTGGCGAACTTGTAGAGTGTAATTAATCCCGGCTAGTCTTTCCTTTTAGGGTTTGAAGGAAAATTTGACTAAAACAGTGGGAGCCATCCTGATTAGATAAATTGATAACCAATCTAATCTTGTAAAAGCGCACGCTGAGTGTTTTCTTCTCTCTCTCTCCTGGTTGCGACTATGTCACGCCTTAATCAAGATAATAATACGGATGTATTGACCGAACCCGGTTGTTATACTGCGCTAGGGAACGTTGGTCCCGCTCCAACTTATAATTGTTATAAGACAGAGCAGGAAATAGGGGATTACCAGAATTCCCGTGTCACCCAAACGAAGAAAGTGCATGTTGATGCATCATCTTCGGGTACGTTCATTACCGAGAACTGTTTCTCAGTATCCTTTACATCCTGGGTATGAGATACCGGATCAGGATCCCACAAATGTAATTTGTTACATGGGCTACAGAAAGGTAGAGAACTGAGAACGGGTGATATGTTTCAAGAGTTGGAAATGATGCAAGTGTTGCAGCCAAGACTGTTGGCAGTTATCACCCTGTGTTACCAGAATACATTGATTCTGAACGAATGTTATTAGATACCGAACCAGATATACAACATCAAATCAGTCCCTTTATTGAAGTAAAGAAGGATATAATTTTGTATTGTTGGATAATGTTTTGAACATTTCCTATATCAAGAGATGATCGGTTCAGACACGTTATCTAAAAGTATAGACGTTCTAAATCAAACTACAGTTCTTAACGTACAGAACATACACAAGAGGAAGAGTTCAAAAATGAACGAATCTTTCTTGAGGCATTGTATACTAGGTCATATCAACGCGACCCGACTAGCTGAAGTTACATAAAGATGCATATTTAAATTAGTTTGGATTTACATCTTGTAAAACTTGCCAGTCATGTCACAAAGATAAGATGACCACAGCTCCGTTTATTGGAAACAGAGAAAGAGTTAGTGAACTCTTGGGATTGATACATGCTGATGTATGAAAGTCCCCTGTCTATATATGCCAGGACCGGTTCTTTTACTTCATTACATTCACTGATGATCTCTCAAGATTTAGACATATGTTCCTGTTGAAACACAAGTCCGAAGCTTTTGAGATATTCACAGAATATAAGTTAGAAGTAGAGAACCAAAAACGGGTAAAAGTGTTATGTCTTTTGATAAGATCATGGAGGAGAATACTTGAGCACGGAATTCCTGGACTATTCTAAAGGAGAATGAGATTCTCTCTCAGCATTACTCCTCCGTATACACCACAGCACGTCAGTGTATCAGGGCGGAGCAATCACACCCTATGTGATATGGTGTGCTTTATGATGAGTACTATTGAGTTGCCTATTTTCTTTTGGGGATATGCACTGAGAAGTTGCATACCTATTGAATAGGGTTCCAATCAAATCAGATGCCTGCCACTCCATATGTGATATGTTATGGGAAGAGCCCATCTCTTAAAGATGTTAAGATTTGGGGTTGTCCGGCCTATGTTTAAAAGCAAAATATGGACAAGCTCGAGGCAAGGTCAGTTCTGTGGAAGTTTGTTGGATATCCCAAGAATTAGAAAGGGAATATCTTCTACCAAACCGAGGAACAAAAGATGTTTTGTTTCTCAGCATGCCACCTTTGTGAAAGGGAATTTCTAGTGAAGAAATTAGTGGTCATGAGGTAGAACTGGAAAGAGTTCCAGCTATACAAAACTACAGCGGATGTTTTGGTGGAACCAAAGGATTCAATAGTTTCCAATGAACCTCTGCCTCTCCGCCGATCTAGTAGGGTTCCTCATCCACCTGAGAGATACTTCGGTTTCTCTATGACAGTGGGAGCGAGGATTGCATCATGAGATGATGACCCAACTTGTTTCGAGCAGGCCATCAGGAGTGGGACTCTGTGAGAATGGATGGATGCTTAGAGATCTGAGATGGAATCCTTATACACCAACAAAGTATGGACTTTGGTTGCTTTATCTGAAAGGTTAAATCCCCATCAGGAGCAAGTATATCTTAAGAAGATTACTTGGTGTACATGGAAAAGTTGAGACTTTCAAAGCTATGCTTAAGTCCATCCAGATCCTACTTGCCACGGCTACATACCATGAATACGATATCTGGCGGTTGGGTGTCATGACTGCTTTTCTAAATGTTGATTTGGAAGAGAGCGTCTATAAGTACACAGCCAGAGGGCTTCGTAGACAGTGGGAGCAGCGGAAACGTGTGCAAGATGTTTTATGTGATAAATCAGGCATCACAGAGTTGGAACGTCTGTTTTGATGTAGTACTCAAAGAGTTTGACTTCATCAAAATGGTAGATGAACATTGTATATACAAAAAGGTAGTAGGGAGTATGGTGATGATCCTCGTAGAGTACGTGGATGACATACTCTTGATAGGGAAGGAGTTTCCTATGGTACGCTCGGTCAATCTCCTCTTATCACAAAGATTCTCCATATAGGATCAAGGTGATACCTCCTAATTCCTGAGTTATGGATCTATGAGATAGATCTAATTGGATGTTAGGATTCTCACTAGTTGTAGTGAGATAGTATCAATCGATCCTGGGGAGAATCACTGGAAAGGTTCCAGGGTGATAAGGACGACTGAATGTCAGTCGCAGGCATTGTCTTTACCCTCAGTGCAGGGACGATATGGTGGAAGAGTTCCAAGCTAGATACCGTGACTTACTAGATGATTAAAGAAAAGATACATCGTTACCAAGGATGCTACCAAAGAGGCAGTCTGGATATATTTTTAGTTCATGAGATGAACTTCGTTCCTGCCATTGTGTGACAATGGAGTTGTGGCTTATGCCAAGGAACCCCCGTCCCATTTTGTGATCCAGACATATTCTTAGGCAGTATCACCTGATCATGGAGATGGTTGATCTCCAGGTAGATCGAGGTTAGCAGAGTAGACACAGAGGACAACATCGCGGATCCCCTCACAAAGGCCTATATCCCAGTAGAGACTTTTATGGGATGGTTGAGTATGAGGTACTTCAACCACAGCTTATTGTTGGGTATGAGATACCACAACAGATGGCCTTAGTGCAAGTGGGAGATTGTTAGTTATATGTATGCCGTAGAGGACATTACTGTACATACATTGTATATTGTAGTGGATGCATGGACATATATAGGGAAGACTTTCTTGCTCGACATGATAGTATTTTATCTGGTTACTCTTTATCTTAACATGTACTTTGATTGTCTCTATGTCACATGTTGATAAAGCCCTTAGGATGAGTACTTGACTACCAGGACTATGATGCAGATCATACTAGTGAGCACAGTGTAGTCGCCAAGTACATCCTTCTAATGTTCCTAGTCGTAGGAGTACCGATACAGGGCATCGATACTCCAGAGTAGACTATCGTATGCCCTTCTTGATCCATATGATGGGCGATGGATGATCCCATATCCATTGGTGTTTGACATCAGAGAAGGTATACGGGTGCTCAGTGGAGACTGGGTACACTGGACGTACTCGCCGAGATCTCCCAGATGGTATTATACCTCACGTCAGATGGAAGTTCTCTGGTGACACTGGTACATGTTAGTCTGTAGACACGAGATCGTCATAGTGTCTTGTGTGATTCCCACTGTGCTTTGATTTCCATCATACCAAGTCCAAGAGGGCGTACAAAAAGGTGGCTTTTGGGTACAGTCCCGAATCATATGGAGGCAATGAGCGATAGGAGGGGTTTCGTCTCTCCCGGTATAGGGAGTTGATGTTGCGCTGTGTTCGATTGGCTATAACTGGAAATCCCTGGCCAGTGTTGCTAAGATTTACTGGTAAGTGTTATCAGTAGTTTCTCGAACTGTTATAGAGCTCATATCGACACGACTTATCAAGCTACTGGGTCTGACGTTTACCACCCCTAGGCGAGATATGCGACATATCAGACGAAGAGACCGGACTGTACGGGAGTGTTACTGGTTGGATTCACGGGAGAAGATACAGGCTTTCTTATTGATCTTCTGATTGTTCAATACCTGGGTGGCTGTTACGTTTAGCTGACCGCTTGCAGCTTGTGGGTGTTTGATATGATCATCGTCTACTGCCGGCGTATTGACGATTCTTTAGAGTCCTACACAGAGGTTTCCTGGCTCGGGCAAAATGGAGAAGGAGCACATATGTGATATATGCGGGACTGAGAACAATACGTGTATAAGATACCGTATTAGATTCTCACGATATGAGATATCGGCCGGGTATGTGTGATATAGCCGGGTCATCAGATCAAGTGTTGATTCGATGAACTGATACAGATTATATTAGTCGATTATTTATGAAATAGCCGGATTATCGGATCAAGTGTTTGTTGGGGTCAAAATTTGCACCCCGGTTGACCGAGTCAAGGTCAACCCCCAAGCTAGGTGGGCCCAAGCCCAGGTCAAGCAGGCCCATGCCCAGGTCAAGCCCGCGGCCAGCCTCCCCATGCCAACAACAAAATCATGTAATAAATAATTTTTTATGTAATTTTTTATACATGAATGTATGCAAAATGGGCATAAAGCCAATATTTTGTAAGCCCATGGCTTATGTGCAAAAATGAAATGGCACATGAGCCATTGGATGGGCAAAATGCCATTTTTGTAAAGCCCAAGGGACTATATGTAAATATGTAAGCCTATAAAAAGCAACATGATGATGAATAAAGGAACACTTTTCATTTTCTCAAAAAAACCTAGGGTTTGTGCCTCTTTCCGCTTTCTGAAGGTTTCAAACCTTCTTCTTTCTTTTGAATTAAATCAAGAGTTTTACTCTTCCTTTTCCAAAACTAAATAGTTTTTCACCACAAAACCCATAAAGGGGAACTTGGATCTGTCATTAGATCTTAAAAAGAAGAGATCTTTAAAATCTCATATCTCTTGATCTTCAAGATCCGGCCAAACAAAGGAAGAAGAAGGAGACTCATCTCCAGAACCCCACTTTGGGGAAGAACTAGGGCTCAAGGGGAGAAGCCTTCATCAGCTTCAAAACATCCTAGGAGTTTAACTCCATATATATACACACACACATATATATAATAAATATTTCCTTTCTGAAGCATAGCTTCTGGTTCTGGGACTAAAAGCTCCCTTTTCCTCGCCGGCGCCCAAGCGCTCAAGCGCCAAGCACCCATGTGCCGACACGTGGCGCACAGGCAGTCGAGCGCCCTGTGCTCAAGAGCAAAGCGCCCACGTGCCGACACGTGGCGCGCTTGCGCTTCAGCACCTTGCGCTCAAGCGCAAAGCGCCCACGTGCCGACACGTGGTGCGCTTGCGCTCAAGCGCCCAGCACTCAAGCGCAAAGCGCCCACGTACCGACACGTGGTGCGCTTTCTCTCCAGCGCCCTGCGCTCAAGGGCAAAGCGCCCACATACCGACACATGGCGCGCTTACGCTCAAGCGCCCTGCGCTCAAGCGCAAAGCACCCACGTGCCGACACGTGGCGCTCTTGCGCTCCAGCGCCCTGCGCTCCAGCGTGAAGTGCCCACGTGCCGACACATGGTGCGCTTGCGCTCGAGCGCCTAGCGCTCAAGCGCAAAGCGCCCACATGCCGACACGTGGCGCGCTTGCTCTCCAGCGCCCTGCGCTCAAGCGCAAAGCGCCCACGTGCCGACACGTGGCGCGCTTGCGCTCAAGCGCCCTGCGCTCAAGCGCCCAGCGCTCAAGCGCAAATCGCCCACATGCCGACCTGTGGCGCTCTTGTGCTCAAAGCGCTGGCCCCGCGCATCCTTTGGATGTCTTTTCACCCCTTTATACATATATACATGTATATATATACATATGTACACATACACATACTCCACGACACTGTCCCTGCTAGAAAAAAATTTCTATCGGGGCGCTGCCCCGCAGCCCGTAAGGGGGCTGCTAGCCCCTTGACCCCCAGCCCGCTATCCGGATAGCGGGACCCCCGTGAAAACTCTGCGTGGCTCCAGATATATCTAAACCCCCTTCCAAAACAACACATACGTACACTGCACATTGAGTTTGCATGACCAGTTTAACCCGTTAATCGGAGGTTCCCTCGCCCCAAAGGTAAAGGGTAATTAACGGCAGCTTAGTCCGCGGCTGCCGGAGATTCGGATCCCCACAATCAATAAACCCCGGCCTACCCTAGGCAGGGGGAATCTGAAGTACTCCTGACAAGCCCGCGTATTCCCATCTCAATGGGGTGACGAAAAACACCCTACAGATTCTGGCACGCTCGGTGGGACCTGTCTCTCCTCCCATATTTTGGGTTAAATATCCATGCGAACTCAATCAACATATACATTGATTTCCTGTACTGAAACCATGCTTCTATTTGCAGGTTAACGACTTTCGACTGCAATCCTCGGACGCAACAACATGTCTCCAAGGGCAATCTCAGCTCTCAGCACAGCTCCCGTCTCCTACACGATGAAGATAGACTCCAGGACGGTCCTCCCGGCCAGTCTTGGGCGACAATGGGAAGAGCCACCGCTACCATTCTGCTCTATTCTATTTGTGTCAGCTAACGCCATCCCAGCTCCTCAAGCCCCGATGATAGACAAACCGGTCTCGAAAGGTAAGAGGCCAAATGTGGTGGTCTCGAAGGCGCCCCAACTCAAACACAAGTCGGTGTTTGAACGACTCTCCTTGGCCCCAGCTGGGGGCAAGGCCATCAACACCAACAAAGCAACAAGGCGTCTCGAGCAAGCTCTGGCGGTGCCCCGACAACTGCTCGATCGGGTGTCTTCTCTAAGCTCCCCGCTAATCGACTCACGGTGGCTTCCCAGGAATCAGATGCCCACCAAGCCCTTAAAATTGGGAAGCTAAAGCAAAAAAGGCTCATATAGAGTCAACAAAAGGGCTGGGGCTCCTGCTAGGCTGAACCTCATGAGGTTCGAGGAACAGGGTTACCCCACCAAAGACGAGGAAATGGCTGGATATGTGGTCCACACTGTCTACATGGTGGGCACGCGAAGCAAGAGGAAGGACGGGGCCACCACATCTCAAATCCAATCTGGCTTGAATGTGGCTGCCGCTTCCCAAGAACAGTCGCCTCCGCTGGATGATGAAAACCCTCTCGATAAGGATGATAGGCAGAAAGACCCTTCAGTCCATGAGGAGTCGGGCTCGGAAAGTGAAGAGGAGCCAATCTTCCGTCCCAAGAATCTAGAGCAGCAACTTCTCTAAGAGCTCCGAAAACAGTTCAGAAGCAAAGACAAGGAGATAGCCAAACTTTACTCCAAAATTGACGACTTGACGAACGTCGTCTTGCAGCTCACGGCGCGACTTGCCTCTCAACCGCCCAAACAAGCGCAGGGCTCTGCTCGTGAACCGGGAAACGGTGTCCCAACGCAGCCGACGCCTATTCCCTCAAATCCAAAAGTGGGCGAACCGCATGAAAATCAGTCGCATCCTATCTCGGGAAATGTCTTGGCTACCGATGACAGTAGCCCGCTAAGTCAAGATCAAATCATGGATTTGGTTGCCAGCAAAGTCAAACACTGGTAGCCGAAGCTGAAGCGCAAAAAGATGTTAGCAGTAGCGGGAGACCATATCCTGCTCAATATGATCTGGTAGAATTTCCTAGCGGCTATGTCATCCCTAAATTCGGAAGATTCGATGGGACGGAAAATGCGAATCAGCACATCGCCTACTTCAAAGCCTCATGCGGGAATACTGGGGGCAACGATGCGCTTCTCCTCCACCGGTTCGTTAATAGCTTGACCGATGTTGCTTTCGACTGGTACGCGAGCATACCGGATGGCTCCATTACTACTTTCGTCCAAATGGAATCTTTGTTTCGACAAAGGTTCATGAGCGTCAGCGATAAGATCACCATTGCCGAGCTCGTAAGGACCAAGCCCAAGAACAATGAAAGCAGCACTGATTTTATAACCCGATGGCGCAATCTCTCCATTAAATGTGAACCGCCGATAGAGCAGGACCAATCTGTCAGTCTCCTTGTCAGAAATCTCAACAATTGGATGGCCCCGTTTCTATGCACCGCGGGTCTCAAAACATTCCAAGAGCTGACCAGGAAAGTCCAGATGTTGGAACGCTCAAAGAAGGAGTCCTCCTCTGACTCCCAAAATAACAATAGGTCCTGGAGAAACCCAAAGGACGATAATCGCAAAGGCGGAAATCCCGACGATTCTGAGTCTTTCAACACTTCGGCTAACCGAAATAAGCGAGGGATAAGCGGGCATAGTGCCAACTAGCCTCGGAAGCCAGTGTTCGGAGAGGGAGGAGAATCTCCACTCAAAGAGAAGCTAGATAAGGTCTATTCCTTCAGAAGGGACAAAACCGTAAAATATTCAAAGACGCCCTGAGGAATGGTCTACAACTGCCAGATTCAAAAAGAACGCAGGAAGCGAATATGACTGACGACCCCAAATACTGCCCCTATCGCAGAGTGATAGGTCATGCCATTGAGGACTGCTTCGTCTTCAAAGATTGGGTCGAAAAGCAATACAAGGCAGGAGAGATAGAACTGTCTAAAGGCGTGTTAACAAACAGTCCGGCTGTGTCCGCCAATTTCATACAAACGGAGACCGAAGTTCTTCATGAAACTCATTCTCTCAGACATCTGTCTTTCTCTGAAAACAGTCGACCACCACGTCATTAAATTGGGAACAGTCGACCACCACGTCATTAAACTGGGAACAATCGACCTCTAAGTCGTTAAACTGGGAATGTAAAAAAAAATGTGTGTAAATAAAAAAAGGGATGTGTAAATAAATAAATAAAAAGAAAAGCCGAAATGATGGGGCAACTCACAATAAAAATCAGCAAGTAAAAATAAAAATGAAAATAAAGCCGAAATGATGGGGGAACCACGAATAAAAAGCCGAAATGATAGGGCAATCGCGACCTTCGCGATAAGAAAAGCTGAAATGATAGAGCAATCGCGGTAAGACAAAAAAAACGGCGAATGATGAGTCGCTCCTGGTACCATATTCCAGTGCAGCGATGCAGAAGCCGGTCAAGATCTAATTTCCCAAAATTCTCCCAGCCCTACGGTTAGTCCCCAAATTGACTACCGTATACAATCCATGGGCTCAAATAATTCTCATCACCCTCATACCCCACCGTAATCACCAGTTACGCGGCTGGTCTCCGCCTTTAGAATTATGCTCCATTGAGAAGACCCACTCATGTGTCCTCACGATACATGTGGAGAACAAACCTTTGTGGATCCTTACGACTAACGAAGGAAAAACACACTTAGGAATCCCCACGACTCCTAAAGAGAAAATACACCTGCGAGATCCTTACGACTCGCAGGGAGAAAATGCTTTTATGGGACCCTCACGGCCCATAAAATTGAAAAGTCTTAGGTGGTAGGGATCTAAACCTGTCTCCTAAGCCATCGCTCCCCAACCCCAAGTGGCGAATGATGAGTCGCTCCTGGTACCATATTCCAGTGCAGCGATGCAGACGCCCACAAAGTCCCGAAATGTTTCCGGCCCTACGGTCTGGATCATACATCCTGCAAAACCGTATACAATCCACGGGCGTAAAACAATCCCAATCTCTCCCGAGTCCTACCGGTGAGACCACATTCAAAGTCCCACCAAAAATAATAAAATCAAAATCAAAATAAAAAAATAAAAAAGGTATGTCCACAAGCAAAATGGGCACGAATGAAAACTCAAAAGGGCTCCGTGAGTAAAAACAGCAGGACTGCCGGCGAGTTTGTGAAAACCCGAAAGGGAGCAAACTCGTGAAAAAGAGATGAAATGCACTCAGAAAGTCCTTTCGACTTTGTGAGGAGAAAATTCCCGCGTGAGATCCTTACGACTCACAAAGGAGCAACACACTTAGGAGTCCCCATGACTCCTAAGGAGAAAATACACCTACGGGATCCTTACGACTCGTAGGGAGAAAATGCTTTGTGAGACCCTTACGGCTCACAAAATTGAAAAGTCTTAGGTGATAGGGACCTAAAACCTGTCTCCTAAGCCATCGCTTCCTGATAAGCAAGCGCAAATGATGATTCGCTCCTGGTACCATATTCCAGTGTAGCGATACTGATGCCAAGAAAAAACAAATTTCCAAGCCCTCTCAGGGCAAATGATGAGTTGCTCCTGGCATTATTCCAGTGCAGCAATGCAGATGCCAAACCAAAGCCAAATCCTCAAATCCACTCATGGCAAATGATGATTCGCTCCTGGTACCATACTCTAGTGTAGCGATGCTGATGTCAACCCAAATCAAATCAAACCAACAACTTCTACGGCGGAATCATGCTTCGTCCCAGAATTTACCCCGCGTCGAAATCATGCTTCGCCTCGGGATATCTACCTTCCCTGCCGGAATTATGCTCCGCCTCGTAATCAAATCAACCAACCAGCTCTGCGTCGGAGTCATGCTCAGTCTCAGAGTGTACCTCGTGTCGAAATCAAGCTTCGCCTTGGTGTATCTACCTTCCCTGTCGGAATTATGCTTCGTCTCGGAATCAACCAATGACCTCCTCGTCGGAATTATGCTCCGCCTCGGAATCAAGTCAACCTGCAAGCTCTGTGTCGGAATCATGCTTCGTCTTAGAATGTGCAACCCGTATCAGAATCGTACTTCGCCTTAGAGTACCTGCCTTCCCTGTCGAAATTATACTTCTCTTGGGAATCAACCTCTGCATCAAAATTATGCTTCGGACAGAATGTCTGCCGCTCATCGGAATGATGCTCCGATCCTTGGAATGATGCTCCACCCTTCGGAATGATGCTCCGAATCCTGGAATTATGCTCCGCTCTTCGGAATGATGCTCCGATCCTTAGAATCATTCTCCACCCTTCGGAATGATGCTCCGAATCCTGGAATTATGCTCCGCTCTTCGGAATGATGCTCCAAATCCAGGAATCATTCTCCGCTCATCAGAATGATGCTCTGATCCCCTGGAATCATGCTCCGCTCTTCGGAATGATGCTCCGATCCTTAGAATCATGCTCCGCTCTTCGGAATGATGCTCTGAACCCTGGAATCATGCTCCGTTCATCGGAATGATGCTCCGCTCCCTTGGAATCATGCTCCGCTCTTCGGAATGAGGCTCCGAATCCTGGAGTCATGTTCCGCTATTTGAAATGATGCTCCGATCCCTTGGAATCATGCTCCGCTCTTCGGAATGATGCTCCGATCCCTAGAATGATGCTCCGCTCATCGGAATGATGCTCCGATCCTTGGGAATCATGCTCCTCTCTTCGGAATGATGCTCCGAACCCTGGAATTATGCTCCGCAAATCGGAATAATGCTCCGATCCCCGGGAATCATGCTCCCCGGGATGATGCTCCGCCTCTGGAATGATGTTCCACCTCGAAGTCCAGCTTCAAGATTCATAATTTCATGCACACAACTCACATGCGCGGTTTGCATTTATTGATGGGGGGCACTTTGTTGGGGTCAAAATTTGCACCCCGGTTGACCGAGTCAAAGTCAAGGTCAACCCCCAAGCTAGGTGGGCCCAAGCCCTGGTCAAGCGGGCCCATGCCCAAGTCGAGCCCGCGGCCAGCCTCCCCATGCCAACAACAAAATCATGTAATAAATAATTTTTTATGAAATTTTTTATACATGAATGTATGCAAAATGAGCATAAAGCCAATATTTGGTAAGCCCATGGCTTATGTGCAAAAATAAAACGGCACATGAGCTATGGGATGGGCAAAATGCCATTTTTGTAAATCCCAAGGGACTATTAAATATGTAAGCCTATAAAAGGCAACATGATGATGAATAAAGGAACACTTTTCATTTTCTCAAAAAAACCTTGGGTTTGTGCCTCTTTCCCCTTTCTGAAGGTTTCAAACCTTCTTCTTTCTTTTGAATTAAATCAAGTGTTTTACTCTTCCTTTTCCAAAACTAAATAGTTTTTCACTACAAAACCCATAAAGGGGAACTTGGATCTGTCATTAGATCTTAAAAAGAAGAGATCTTTAAAATCTCACATCTCTTGATCTTCAAGATCCGGCCAAACAAAGGAAGAAGAAGGAGACTCATCTCCAGAAACCCTATTTTGGGGAAGAACTAGGGCTCAAGGGGAGAAGCCCTTTATCAGCTTCTAGGAGTTTAACTCCATATATATACACATATATATATAATAAATATTTTCTTTCTAAAGCATAGCTTCTGGTTCTGGGACTAAAAGTCCCCTTTTCCTCGCCGGCGCCCAAGCGCTTAAGTGCCAAGCGCCCACGTGGCGCGCAGGCGCTCGAGCGCAAAGCGCCCACGTGGCGCGCTTGCGCTCCAGCGCCCAGCACTCAAGCGCAAAGCGCCCACGTACCGACACGTGGCGCGCTTGCGCTCAAGAGCCCAGCGCTCAAGCGCAAAGCGCCCACGTGCCGACACGTGGCGTGCTTGCGCTCCAGCGCCCTGCGCTCCAGCGCCCTGCGCTCAAGCACGAAGCACGTACGTGCCGACACGTGGTGTGCTTGCGCTCAAGCGCGAAGCGCCCACATGCCGACACGTGGCGCGCTTGCACTCAAGCGCGAAGCGCCCACATGCCGACACGTGGCGCGCTTGCGCTCAAGTGCCCAGCGCTCAAGTGCAAAGCGCCAACATGCCGACACGTGGCGCGCTAGCGCTCTTGTGCTCAAAGCGCTGGCCCCACGCATCCTTTGGATGTATTTTCCCCCCTTTATACATATATACATGTATATATATACATATGTACACATACACATACTCCACGACACTGTCCCTACTAGAAAAAAAATTTCTAACGGGACGCTGCCCCGCATCACGCAAGGGGGCTGCTAGCTCCCTTAACCCCCAACCCACTATCCGGGTAGCGAGACCCCCGTGAAAACTATGTGTGGCTCCCGATATATCCAAACCCCCCTTCCAAAACAACACACACGTACACTGCACATTGAGTTCGCATGACCAGTTTAACCCGTTAATCGGAGGTTCCCTCGCCCCAAAGGCGAGGGGTAATTAATGACAGCTTAGTCCGGGGCTGCAGGAGATTCGGATCCCCACAATCAATAAACCCCGGCCTACCCTAGACAGGGGGAATCTGTAGTACGCCTGACAAGCGCGCGTATTCCCATCTCAATGGGGTGACGAAAAACACCCTACAGTGTTGATTCGATAATTTAATGTATAATTATATATTTGATATATTAAATTACATTAACTAGTATAACCTCACTAAAAGATTCTTTTTCTCACTCGGGTAATACATTGATATATATGCGATATATGTTAATTGTATTATTTTATTTTGTTACAATAAATATTGTATATGTGATATATAATATTGTAACAAGTTATGATTACTAATGCAACATGCTTAGTGGAGATTAAACATGGTTAGGGTTTGATTTGGGTTAAACTTTTCTAGAAGCTTCTAGAAGCTTTTATTTTGTTTCTTACAAAGATATTTTGTTTAGATATTTTGCTTAATATTTCTTAACCCAACCCACACCCTTTAACCCTAGTCAAATCTCTACAATGGTTAAGTCCTTCTTGACTTAACCATGGTTGCATTTGTAATTATAATAAGATTTCATTATTCATCACAAAAGGATTGATCATCTTCTTCCTTCTTCTTCCTTAAATGAAAAGCTTTCTAACTTTTTGTGAAGTGATGATAATGAGTGAGATTTTGAAAACAAATGAGTGCTAAATTCCTACTTCATCATCCTCATCTATTCTATCCGTTTAGATTAGGGTGTTCACTTCATTAGTAAGTGAGAGCTTGTGTTCAAGAAACTTCAAGGTAGATCATCTTTGTTATCTAAGATCGGAAGCAAGCATGCATCTTTCTTTTCGTGGAGCCTCTCTAGAGTCCGGATACTCGATGATCGCAGCAAAGTGACCTCAACACGGAGCTTTAGAAGTGAAGGACCGGATTACAAAGGTTGTAATCCCAAACTCTTAGTTGTAAAGTTGTTTACTTGCTTTGTTTTCGCCTAGTCTCTAGTCTAAGATCTTGGTTAGGGTTGTTCGGCACGTCTAAAATTTAAATCGGGCATGGTTGATGCCTTGTAGAACCTTGTGAGAGTGCCTAGTAACCCTACATACTGTGCAAAGAAATGTACATCCTAAGGTTACTTAAGCGGAGTAGCGTATCGTAAGTGTGCCACGGAACATACACACGGTACGTCACTCTACTTAAGTCACCTACTCCATCAACCAAGGTCAACCTATGCGACGAAAGTTTGGGTCTAATACCCCTTCGACCAAATCTATGTTCCGTAAGGTCAAGCATAGGTTCCGAATATATATACGCCCTAGACTCCGCATAGTCAAACATACACTCGAACCAAGGTTAAACCTAGCGCTCTGATACCAACTTTGTCACGGCCCGAAATGGCACGTGATTGGCACTTGAATCATGTGAAGTCTATAGGACCACACCTAATTCAAGGAAGCCAAAAGCCCAGAAATCTAAACCATTTTAAAGAGAAAGTGAAGAAAAACTTATTTTAAAGCAAGTGGTTTTAATAAAATAAGTGGCATTAAAATTTTTAAAGCAACATCATATTTTCCCGAAAAATTCTGCAGAGTCTCCCTTGTAAATACTGGCCCCAAACGGGTACAAACATGAATAATATACATAATGAATAAAGGCATCCCCAAGCGGGAGCTAGCTCTTCGCTAATTGGCGGACACAATCACGCAAGCAATATAATATACAACGTCGAAAGGCGAGGATCAAAACTCAGAAGAAAACCAATATCCACAAGAAAACCATAATAATGCAAGCGCGACTCTAAGGTCGAAAGAATATACATCGGTCTTCTAGGTCTATAAATTAATACAAGACTGGTTGATGGAGTTTACTAGATACAACTGAATGTAAATACAAATGCTACGGTGGTCACGATACAAATGAACCCACCTACCAAAGCAATCACCCGGAAGGAAGCAGTGTGCCAACAAAGCCGCCAAGGAAACCTGTATGGCAAAACCTGCAAGAAACTGTGGCACAACGGGGGTGAGTTGCAAACTCGTGAGTAGAAAACATCACCGAGCAGAAATCGCATGTATGACTCTATCCTAGGTCATACCATAATATCCATATAATATATAACCTGAAACATCTGATATTGGCCAGGGTAAATATCTAACAGAAGTGTAATACCAAGTGCTCGTGTCAGTGCTTCAGGTAGCAACATAATACATATATGATGTGTGAATGCTTGAAAATAGAATGTAACTGAATGAGAAAAGTGTTTTCATATCTCAGTGAGATTTCTGTATAAAAATCGAAGTATCATCAATGAAATCAATAGAGAATCAGTGTCAAGAATCGACACAAAATATATATCTCAATATCTCGGGCTCCGGCAATCCGGACCGGCCCATATCATCAAATTTCAATACCTCGGGCTTCGGCATTCCGAACTGGCCTATATCATCAAATCTCAAGACTACATCGGTATCCTCCGGATATCCGCCGCATCACAATAACCAGTCGGTAGTGCTCCCCTGCCGGGATCAACGCCATCATCTGTGACCATCTTGCCCCGGGGTACCGCACCGGGTCCACCATGCACCCGCAGACGGTTCCTCCTCCTCCTCGAATCGGGTGTATGATACCGCTCAAAAGCCGAGAAAACTCTTAGTGGACACCTTTCAAATCATATCACGAGAAAACCACAATTTTCTATCTTTAAAATGATAATAAGTTTATAAAATCTTTGCGGTTTCTCTAAATCCAGAAATCTCATGAAAATACGAAATCCCAAATCTCGAGAGTAAATAAACAGTGCACTACCGGCATAAGCCCCGTAATATTGCGTGACAAATGGATAAATGCACATGCATGGATATCTAAGTAAAGAATGCAATGTCTAATTTACATGAAAGCACGCATACTATTAATATGTTGAAACTACCAGCTAGCAGGTCATATCAATGAAGTAATAATTCTAAAGTGTACGTGTCATGTGTTAGTTATATGTATGCCCTAGAGGCCATTACTGTACATTGGATGTATATTGTAGTGGATGCTGGGACATATATAGGTAGGACTTTCTTGCTCGACATGATAGTACGCTATCTGGTTGCTCTTTATCTTAACATGTATACTTTCTGTCTCTCTGATTACATGTTGATAAAGCCCTTAGGATGTGTACTCGACTTCCAGGACTATGATGAAGATCATACTAGTGGGGCCTGGATAGTCAATGAGTACATCCTTCATTGTTCCTAGTCGTGGGAATATCGAGACGGGGCATCGATATTCCAGAATAGACTAGCGCATATCTTCTCGACCCATGCGATGGGCGATGGATGATCCCATATCCATTGGTGTTTGACATCGAAGATGGTATGCGGGTGCTCAGTGGAGACTGGGTACACTGAACGGACTCGCCGAGAACTCCCAGATGGTATTATACCTCACGTCAGATGGCAGTTCTCTGGTGACACTGGTACAGCTTAGTCTGATGACCCGAGATCGTCATAGAGTCTTGTGTGTCTCCCACTGTGCTTTGATTTCCACCCTACCACGACTCTACTGAGTTGTGCAAACAGGTGGTTATTGGGTACAGTCCCGATTCACATGGAGGCAATGAGCGATAGGAGGGGATTCGTCTCTCCCGGTATTGGGGGTTGATGTTGCGCTATGCTCGACTGGCCATAGCAGGAAATCCCTGGCCAGGGTTGCAGTGATATACTGGTAAGAGTTATCAGTAGTTTCACGAGTGTTATGGACCCTACGTCAGCATGACTTATCAAGCTATTGGGGTCTGACGTTTACCACCCCTAGGCAAGATATGCGACATATCAGACGAACATACCGGACTGTACGGTAAGTGTTACTGGTTGGATTCACAGGAGTGTGAGCGGGCTTGCTCGTCGATCTTCTGATCGCCGAATACCCGGGTGGCCGTTACGTTTAGCAGACCGCTTGCGGCTTGTGGGTGTTTGATATGATCATCATCTGCTGCCGGCGTATTGACGAGTCTTTAGAGTCCTACACAGAGGTTTCCTAGCTCAAGCGAAACGAAATAGGAGCGCATATGAGATATGTGTGGGACCGAGAATAATTCGTGTATGTTATAACGTATTCTATTTTCGCGACGAATGTATCGATTGGTTATATGCGATATAACCTGGTTATCGAATCAAGGATTGATTCGAGAAGCCGATACATTGAATACTAGTCGGTTATATGCGACATGACCGGATCATTGAATCAAGTGTTGATTTAATGATTTAATGCATAATTATATATATTTGATATATTACTTTGCGTTAACTAGTATTGGTTCACTTTAAATGGATTTACTCACTTGGTTTGTGCACATTGCAAATGTGATATATTTTGTGCACATGATTGTATCATGTTTGATGATACATGCAAGCTAGGGTTAGTGTAAAGAATTAGACCATGGTTAAGATTATGATTAGGGTTTTCTTTTTTCTTATTTATTTATTTATTTATTTTGGAAAAAGGTGAGAAAAGAATGGTTGCTATTTTTGTTTGCTAGTTGAAGATTCTTAAAACTTTGAATTAGTCAACCATCCTTGTCTTATACTTAACCCTAACCATTCTAGTTAACCATGGTCCATTCTCTACAACTAACCAAGGGTTAGTAAATGATAAGTATTGATTTATTTATCATTTACATAATGCTTATCATATTCTTTATCATCTTCTTCTTCATCTTCAAGTTGAAAAAAAGCTTGCACCATCAATGGCAACTAGCCAAAATGAGTGAGAAATTCAATTCTAAAGTCTACCCACTTCCTATTTCTTCATCCTCTACTACTTGCCATGTAGTAGAGTGTGTTGTCTTCACAAGTTTCTTGACTTGGCGAAGGCGGAGCTCGAGTTTGCGATGCCTCGACGTAGATCATCTTCGGCATCGAACCGACGATCAAGCCCGCCCATTTCTTCGATGAAGCCGATGCTAGAGTTCGGGATTTGATTTGGAAAGCGGAGGGAGATCATTGTGGATCTTAGGAAGTGGTGGACCGGATCTACAAAGGTTGTATCCCCTTCCCTATTTCTATATTTCCGTTTACTTGCTTGCATCGCCTAGTTTATCTAGTTAACGATCCGTATTAGGGTTTGTAGGCACCCGTAAAATTTGAATTAGCCATGTTCGATCGCTTGTGAGACTTCATTAGTGTGCCTAGGAACTCTACATCATGGCAGTTACCGATGATGATGTGGGTGAGCGGGCAAGCAAGTGTTCGTAGACATACGCATCATCGGTAATGGTGCTGGTGTCCTGACAGCATGGGTTCATAATAAACAAAGGAATCACAAGTATAAGCTTGCAATGCGATATGAACAGCAAGAATATACGGAAAATGAATCGTAAACGCGACATATAAGAATATACAATATATATACGAGTCATACAATTTTGGCATTTAAAATAGCATGAATCATGGTATTTAGAAAATAGGGGCTACGGTGTTTTTAAGAAAAGAAACGTTCTTTGAAATATCCGTAGTATCCTTTGGCCTGTCTTTAAAATACTCACGATTCGTTAGTTTTGGAAATAAGTATGACTCGATCCCAAATCTAACACCTACCGAGTAAACTTCAGGACAAGCTAAGAGACTAACCAAATGGGTAAGAAAATCCACCTAAGTCTGAGTCGATATATCTAGTAGTCGGTGATCCCGCCTCAATAGCGTCACGTACGATAAAATATACATATAATACGACATCCTCGAGTCAAGAGTGCGGATCAATCATCATATTTATACTTCGTACAGTAAAATCCATCGTACGACATCCCAAATCGGGGTACGGGTCAAATATCACATTTATCTATTATTTATCTGGTATCATTATCATCGTATCCTGAATTAGAGGTACCGATCTAAAGTATAGTACATTCTGATACCATCATACATATATATCCGCGTGTATATGAAAACACATCGCCCAACGATCCACTAATATATCATGCCGTATATCATAACACGACCCAATTCACATCACCGATCTCCCGGCATCATGCCCAATCATATCGATTCATCTCCAAGTATCATATACTATCCTCATCATCCGTTTATACATATACTTATATGTATATATGTATATATATATATATACACACCAACGCAATCCACACACACACACACACACACATATATAGATATATACATATAAACATATACACCCAAACATATCCCGTGTGTGCATGTGTGCACCTATACTCTAGGGTTCGCGACTAAGAAACTATACAATAACCACTATCTTGATAATCATCCACGTATCACAATACACATATTTATATACATATATAACGTATTCGTATACTACACTATGAAACTGCAGGGGTGCTATACGCCATCCACCCGACTTCCCCCATAGATATATATCTACTCATTTGATCCTTGCTTGCCGAAGTCGATGTCTTCATGCTCCTCCTTGTAATCCGAAGTCCACGTGAGTGTGCCTACACATATAAACACATAGTATCGTAAACCGAAATTGTGGATGAAAACCAAAACGGCATACGAAACACACATAGGTTAGAACCAATGGTCTATGCATGCAAGAATAACCAAACAACCCTCGAGATTGACATGCAAACGTCACACCACCGAGTCAAAACCCAAATACTAAAATCCAAGTCATAAATAGTCGTAAAACCAAAGCAGCAACATAAGAAAACACTTCCAGATTTTGTTTCAGGTGAAATTAGCCAATTTTGCATATGTGGAGGGTCTAGTTTACTGAAAATGGAGCAATGGACCAAACACGAATCCATTCACCCCTACCCTGACCGCAATTTGTGGACAGAAAGAGTTTATTTGTGGACAAGGATGATGGTTGGGGTCTCGGGTCTTGGGGTTAGCTTCTAGGTTGCCTGCACGACTCACAGTAATCGCTAAATATTTTTCAGGTGCCCCGGGTAATAGCAGATCTCTAAATATCATCACAATTCCCATAATCTTCCGATATCGGGGTTTCTAAGTTTGGGTTATAGGGTTTTTGTCTCATGTTAGGTCCAGGTTTATGGCACTAGAGGGTTATAATCCACAATTACACTCAATTACACCTTCCCAAGTCAAGGAAAACCCTAACCCTCATCTTGGAATTTTCAAACCTCACTAAACCTCACTTAAACACTTCTAAACTAATATGGATGCTAAAGTGAATCAAATACTACACTAATGGTGAAAGAATTACCTCATTTGGCAACTCAAGAATTTTCTTGAGTTTCCTCTAGTGCTCAAAATCCAAATTTCTTGGTTCCCTATGCTTGTAGTGAGCTTGTGCACATTTTTAATGAAGAGGGTGCAAGGTTTTGATGCATTTTTGGGGTTGACATGAGGTGTAGGTGTAGGGTTCCTAGGCACACTTGTGAAGGTCCATAACGCATCAAACATGCACGAATAAAATTTTAGATGTGCCGAACAACCCAAAGACAGGATCTTTGCTAGATTATTAGGGTTAAGCATGCAAGATAACAACTTTTTATCTAAGTCTGAAAGATTACAACCTTTGTAGTCCGCTCCTTCGCTTCACAAGCTCCGAGTAGAAGTCCCTTCGCCGCGATCCTCGATCTTCCGGACTCAAGAGAGGCTCCACGACTCGAACGATCCATGCTAGCTTGAAGTGTTCCAAATCTCCGATGATCTACGTCGAAGTTTCAATAACTCAAGATTTCTCACTCTAAAGAGATGAACACACTAATCTCATGGGCTAGATGACATGAGGATGAAGGAGTAGTATTTATGCTTTCTTTTTAATTCACTTTCTCACAATTTATTATCACAAATGGAATTTCTAGTGAGCTCAAAATCAAGAGAGAAGAAGATGATAATGGAAAATGATAATGATAATTCCTTTTGTGATGAATAGAAAAGAAAACTATATGATTGATATATCAACCATGGTCAAGGATGAGTGGCTAAGAGTTTGTAGAGAATAAACTACAGTTAGGGTTAGGTTAAGTTATAAGTCATGCAAAAATATCAACCATAATATATTAAGCATGACAAAAACAAAGCTTCTAGAAGGTGCAAGAAGAAGCTAACCCTAATCAAACCCTAATCCCTTTTAATCATCCTTAAACATGTTTAATAATAAATCATGTCATGTCACAATAATATATTTCACATATATATTATATATTTGCAACAAAAAAAAATAATACAATTAACATATATC
This sequence comes from Agapanthus africanus, assembly GCA_030015575.1. Lineage (NCBI taxonomy): Eukaryota > Viridiplantae > Streptophyta > Magnoliopsida > Asparagales > Amaryllidaceae > Agapanthus > Agapanthus africanus. The sequence goes on from CM057339.1 coordinate 536,251,483, forward strand.
GCATATATATCAATGTATCATCCAGTAAGAAAATGAAATAATAAAGCGAGCCAATATTAGATAATGTAATATAATATATCATATATATTATTATACATTAAATCATCGAATCAACACTTGATCCGACGATCCGGCTATATCGAATATTACCGACTAATATATTATGTACCGATTCATCGAATCAACACTTGATCCGATGACCCGGTTCATATCTAAATATCGCGAGAATATAATACGGTATCTCATATCGCATTATTCTCGGTCCTGCACATATCACATATGTGCCTCTACTCCGTTTCGCCTGAGCCAAGAAACCTCTGTGTAGGACTCTAAAGAATCGTCAATACGCCGGTAGCAGGTGATGATCATATCAAACACCCACAAGCTGCAAGCGGTCAGCTAAACGTAACCGCCACCCAGGTATTGAGCGAACAGAAGATCAACAAGCTAGCCTGTGCGTTCTCCTGTGAATCCAATCAGTAACACTCCCGTACAGTCCGGTCTGTTTGTCTGATATGTCGCATATCAAGTCTAGGGGTGGTAAACGTCAGACCCCAGTAACCGATAAGTCGTGTCGATGTGTGGCTCATAACGGGTCGAGAAACTATTAGTAACACTTACCAGTAAATCTCTATATCAGCCCTGGCCAGGGACTTCCAGTTATAGCCAATCGAACACAGCACAACATCAACTCCCTATACCGGGAGAGACGAATCCCCTCCTATCGCTCATTGCCTCCATGTGATTCGGGACTGTACCCAAAAGCCACCGTTTTGCATGCCCTCTTGGACGTGGTAAGGTGGAAATCAAAGCACAGTGGGAATAACACAATACTCTATGACGATCTCGGGTCTACAGACTACCCTGTACCAGTGTCACCAGAGAACTGCCATCTGACGTGTGGTATATCACTATCTGGGAGTTCTCGGCGAGTCCGTCCAGTGTACCCAGTCTCCACTGAGCACCCGTACACCATCTCTGATGTCAAACACCGATGGATATGGAATCATCCATCGCCCATCATATGGGTCAAGATGCGTATACGCTAGTCTACTCTGGTGTATCGATGCCCTGTCTCGATATACCCTCGACAAGGAACAGTTATAGGATGTACTCATCGACTATCATGGCCCCACTAGTATGATCTCATCATAGTCCCAGTAGTCGAGTACAGATCCTAAGGGCTTTATCAACATGTGAGAGAAAAACAGTAAACCAGTACAAGTCAACGTGTTAAGATAAAGTGAAACCAAATAGCATACTATGATGACGAGCAAGAAAGTCCTCTCTATATATATCCAAGCATCCATTATAATATACATCATATGTACAACAATGGCCTCTAGGGCATATATATAACTAACAATCTCCCACTTACACTAAGGCCTGCTGCTGTAGTATCTCATACCTAGCATCCCGAATAATCTCTCAAACTGTATCTGGGGAATAGCCTTCGTGAATGGATCCGCGGTGTTTTCCTTCGTATCTACTCTCCTGACCTCGATCTCCCGGCGATCAACTATCTCCCTGATCAGGTGATACCGCCTCAGAATATGTCTGGACTTCTGATGGGATCTGGGTTCCTTGGCCAAAGCCACAACTCCATTGTTATCGCAATACAGAGGTATTGGATGCTCAATGGATGGAACCACACCAAGTTCACTAATGAACTTCTTTATCCAGACAGCCTCCTTGGCAGCATCGTTGGCAGCGATGTATTCAGCCTCCATCGTCGAGTCTGCAATGGTATCCTGTTTGGAACTCTTCCAACATACCATCCCTCAATTGAGGGTAAAGACAAATCCCGAGTGCGACTTAGAGTCGTCCTTATAACTTTGGAAGCTGGAATCGGTAAAGGACTCCACCTGGAGTTCTCCGTTACCATACACCAAGAACATCTCCTTAATCCTTCGTAAGTACTTGAGAATGTTCTTCACAGTTGTCCAGTGACTCTCTCCAGGATCTGCTTGATACTGACTCACTACACTTAGTGAGTATGCTACATCGGGTCTGGTACATAGCATCGCATACATGATAGAGCCTACTGCCGAAGCATAGGGTATCCCTTGCATGCGAGCTCTCTCCAAATCAGTCTTGGGAGACATCTCTTTGGAGAGAGTGAGTCCAGAGATCGTGGGTTGGTTCAAACGCTTGGATTCTTCCATACTAAACCTCTTTAGTATGGTGTCAATGTACCTGGATTGGGACAGTCCCAACATCCGCTTAGATCTATCTCTATAGATCATGATTCCCAATATGCAGGAGGCATCACCTAGATCTTTCATTGAGAATCTCTGTGATAAGAAGAGCTTGACTGATTGCAGCATAGGAATGTCATTTCCTATCAAGAGTATGTCATCCACGTACAATACGAGGAAGACTACCTTACCCTCTGCTACCTTCTTATAGATCCAAGGTTCATCTATATTTTTGATGAAGTCAAACTCTTTGACTACAACATCAAAACAGATGTTCCAACTCCGCGATGCTTGCTTTAACCCATAAATGGATTTAAGCAACTTGCACACCTTTCCGCTGCTCCCACTATCTACGAAGCCCTCTGGCTGAGTCATGTACACGCTCTCTTCTAAATCACCGTTTAGAAAGGTGGTCTTAACATCCATTTGCCAGATTTCATAGTCATGGTATGCAGCAATGGCAAGTAAGATCCGGATGGACTTAAGCATAGCCACTGGAGAAAAGGTTTCGTCATAATCCACACCTGGTCGTTGACGAAAACCTTTTGCTACAAGTCTAGCTTTGAAAGTCTCAACTTTTCCATCTACACCAAATTTCTTTTTAAAAATCCACTTGCTCCCAATGGGTTTTACCCCTTCAGGAGCATTTTCCAAAATCCATACTTTATTGGTGTACATGGATTCCATCTCAGATCGCATTGCATCCAGCCATTTCACAGAGTCACCACTCGTGATGGCCTACTCGAAACTAGTCGGTTCATCATCATCCATGATGCAGTCCTCGCTTCCACCATCAATGAGAAAACCGTAGTATCTCTCAGGTGGATGAGAAACCCTACTAGATCGGCGGAGAGGCTGGGGTTCATCGGGTACTACTGAATCCTCTGGTTCCAATAAATCATCAGTTGTAGTTTGTGGTGCTGGAACCTCTTCCAGCTCTACCTCTCTGCCACTAATTTCTTTTGCAAGAAATTCCTTTTCCAAAAAGGTGGCATGTTGAGCAACAAACACTTTTTGTTCCTCAGCGTGGTAGAAAAAATATCCTTAAGAATTCTTTGGATATCCCACAAATTTGCAAAGGACTGATCGTGCCTCGAGTTTGTCCGGATTTTGTCTTTTGACATAGGCCGGACAACCCCATATCTTGACTCGTTTAAAATATGGTCTCTTCCCACTCCATATCTCATATGGTGTGGTATGTACAGATTTAGACGGAACTAGATTCAATATGTATATGGCTGTCTCAAGCGCATACCCCCAGAAGGAAATAGGTAACTCAGCATTGCTCATCATAGATTGCACCATATCTAATAGGGTCCGATTCCTTCGTTCCGATACACCGTTGTGCTGTGGTGTATAAGGTGGAGTAAGCTGAGAGAGAATCCCATTCTCTTTTAGATAATCTAGGAACTCATTGCTTAAGTATTCTCCTCCTCGATCAGATCGAAGGATCTTAATACTTTTGCCTGTTTGGTTCTCTACTTCGTGCTTATATTCTCTGAATTTCTCAAAAGTTTCAGACTTGTGTTTCAACAGGAACACATGCCCGTATCTAGAGAGATCGTCAGTGAATGTAATAAAGTAGGAAGAACCGTTCCTGGCATGCGTAGACATGGGACCGCATACATCACTATGTACCAGTCCTAAGAGTTCGGTAAATCTTTCTCCGTGTCCACTAAACGGAGCTTTGGTCATTTTTCCTTTGAGACATGAATGGCAAGTATCATAAGATGAAAATTCGAATGAATTCAAATATCCATTTTTATGTAACTTAGCTAGCCGTGTCTCATTTATATGGCCAAGTCTACAATGCCACAAGAAAGATTCGTTCATTTCTGAACTTTTCCTCTTGTATGTGTTTTTATATTGAGGATTGTATTCTGATTTAAAATGAATATGCCATTATGTAACGAGCCTGATGCAATCAACTTTTGATCTAGGAATATGTTCATAACATTATCCTTTACTACAAAATTATATCCTTCTTTACTTAATAAAGAAACTGATATAACGTTGCACATCATGTTCGGTATATAATAGCACTCATTTAGAATCAGTGTATTACGACTTGGCAATACAAGGTGATATTCGCCAACTGCTTTGGCTGCAATACTTGCACCGTTCCCTACTTGAACGGAATGATCACCTTTTCCCAGTTCTCTACCTTTACGTAGCCCATGTAACTGTTTACATATGTGGGATCCTGATCCGGTATCTAATACCCAGGACGTAGGGTGAACTGGGAAACAGTTTTCAATAACTAACACACCTGAAGAAGATGCATCAACATGCATATTCTTTTGGGCAGCGTGAGAATCCAGATATTCTCCTGTTTCCTGTTCAGTCTTATAACTCTTATAAGAAAGAACGGGTCCAACGTTCCCCTGCTCAGTATAATAAGCGGGTTCAGTCAATACATCCATATTATTATCTTGATTATGGCCTGACATGGTCGCTACCTGGAGAGAGAGAGAAGAAAACACTTTAGCATATGCTCTTGCAAGATTAGATTGGTTATTATCTTATCTAATCAGGATGTCTCCCACTGTTTTTATCAAATCTACCTTCAAACCTTAAGAGGTAAGATTAGCCGGGATTAATTACACCCTACAATTTCGTCAATCTTTCTGCCAGATCAGTGTCGGTACTTTGAGGGAGGTTCCCCGTGCTTTCGCACGGACCTAATTAAAGTAAATCTCGTTTTCCCAGAGGCGTAACCCCGTTAACACTTTTCTAGACACCTACTTGATCGACTAATTGTCCTGTGTAAAATTCTCCCAGGAGTAACTCTTACTCGCAGTGGGTATCGGGATCCAACTATCTCATAGAAGGTATGCAATCTCATTGCAAATTTCAACACTTGAAATTCCCGATAATGTTTTGCTCCTAGCGATCTATGACCTTGACTAAGTCAACAAACCATAAATCGCAAGTCAAGTTCAACCCGTACATTTCTCGATTGAATTAAACCCACCCGTACGACCCTTGACTGAGTCAACAAGGCCGTGCGAATACCCTAATCCAATCACATCTCATATTTTAGCAGATAAACACTACTTAGCTACTGTACACTACGCCTTGACTAAGTCAACAAACACAGCACGAATACTAAATAATATCTATCTGAAATGACGGAGGGCTACGCAGGTTTTTTCAGAAAAACCATGAGCGTAATGAACTTGATATCGCCGTAGAATCGAGTAATTTTTTTTTTGAAAAGGAGTGTTTTTGAGGCTTTTCTTAGTTTTGCTAAAGGGGTCACTCCCTGGTGAAGGGATCGTCGGCCCTTTTCTCATCGAATAAGGTGCCGGATATATCATATATACCGCTGTGCAAAGCAAAACACTAAAAGCAATCAAAAGATAAACCGAGTTTTGTAGCATCTGCCTGTTTCGCTAAAGAGGTCACTCCGGTGAAGGGATCGTCGGCTCTTTCCCCATCGAATAAGGTGCAAGATATATCATATATATCACTGTGCAAAGCAAAACTGTAGCTACCCTTTTTATAAAGTTTTGATTCTACAACATCTTTAGGTTTCTTTTCTTTTTATTAATCTCATTAATAAAAATCCCATCAGCTTATGCTTCCTAAGCATCACAGAAGAAACGAAAGCAGTAATATTTATATATCAGCATATATATATATATATATATATATATATATATATATATAGTATAAGCATTCGTCTCAGGCAGTAATATGATCTTATCACAGAACATTGCAGCAGAAGAACATATATGAAATATTGGATATACTAGGACGTCCGTGTTTTCAATACGAGCCTGTATAAAACACGGATTCCACGGTCGCGACGAATAGCCAAACCCACATCCCAAGACCCCTACGAGAGCGGCAAGTAACACTGTCAATTCTAGGGTTAGGAGACCCGGTCTCGACTCCACGAGATGGCCTCCCACTGGACCCTAGAACCCGGTTACTTGTGCTCCCCTCCTTGGGTCTACCTAATGCGGAAAAGTAAATAATATACACTGGTGACATCAACCTCAACCTGGAAGTGCCCGAAATAAAAGAATATTACATTACAAATGAATTTTATATGAATGAAAATAAAAACCCTCATCTCACATAAAACCCCCGGCTATTCAGAACGCGACGATCCAATATAACATATCACAGCAACACATAATATCACATATCATCAACGTAAGTAAATATGCGCATCCCAATTGTCGTTGGCATATAGCAATGAAACCGGCGATATCACATATTAAACTTACGGTCACAGAAAGGAAAGTGTAAAACTACAACATTTGGAATCCACAATCACTTTAGACATCGTAAATCCGAAATATCACATACTTCGCATTTCATGCCTAACTCTATGAATTCCACATATTGTATCACATTCCAGATAAATAGACAGTATTAAACTTTCCGAACAGATAATCAAATACCCAAAATTTCCTAAAGTGCTCAACACTTGAGCAGAGTTCAAATAATCCCAGAATATGTCACAGTACCACTGATCCAGCCGTAGAAGGGTCAAGCCAACGCCTCACATGTGGCACGCCGTACTGCCCCAAATCCGAAGGTTCAAAAGGCAGTTCAAGACGGTCACATAATCGAGTTAAGGTTTGTTGTCTTCTAGAGGGTCCACCGCTTAACTTGTACAATTTTTCCGAAAGATTTAAACCCGATAAAAATTCAACACTTGAAAGTTTTACGTGCCGGGAAAAAAGTGAGTTAATGATATCCGTTCGAACTTTTTAACAATTTCTAAATATCTGGAAAAAAAAATAACGAATTTAAATTTTCCGATCGAATCTAAGATTACAAAATAAACCCCAGATTAAAAAACACTTGAATCACTTTTAAAAATACCCAGAAGCATCAACAAGCACCTACGGATATTACCATGAAAACCACGTGTCACAATTCCAAAATTCCGCCGCGGAACCGCCGTGGGAAGCAGGTTCCCGCCGCGGTTCCGCCGCGGTTTAGTGGATTTGTGGGCCCGTGTTTCATGGTAATTCTTAGAATTCCCTGCTGATTTTTTTACGTATTTTTAATTCAGAAAATTCCCAGATTTTGAAAAATTTCCAGAGAGGGGGTAAATTTTGTCGGTTCGGGTTCGATCGGAGTTTTAACATCGTAAACACGACGCCTAATGCTCTAGCTAGGCTCTGATACCACTGTAGGGTTCCTAGGCGCACTTGTGAAGGTTCATAACGCATCAAACATGCACGAATAAAATTTTAGATGTGCCGAACAACCCAAAGACAGGATCTTTGCTAGATTATTAGGGTTAAGCATGCAAGATAACAACTTTTTATCTAAGTGTGAGGGATTACAACCTTTGTAGTCCGCTCCTTCGCTTCACAAGCTCCGAGTAGAAGTCCCTTTGCCGCGATCCTCGATCTCCCGGACTCAAGAGAGGCTCCACGACTCGAACGATCCATGCTAGCTTGAAGTGTTCCAAATCTCCGATGATCTACGTCGAAGTTTCAATAACTCAAGCTTTCTCACTCTAAAGAGATGAACACACTAATCTCATGGGCTAGATTAGATGAGGATGAAGGAGTAGTATTTATGCTTTCTTTTTAATTCATTTTCTCACAATTTATCATCACAAATGGAATTTCTAGTGAGCTCAAAATCAAGAGAGAAGAAGATGATAATGGAAAATGATAATGATAATTCCTTTTGTGATGAATAGAAAAGAAAACTATATGATTGATATATCAACCATGGTCAAGGATGCGTGGCTAAGAGTTTGTAGAGAATATACTAGAGTTAGGGTTTGGTTAGGTTAAGTTATGAGTCATGCAAAAATATCAACCATAATATCTTAAGCATGACAAAAACAAAGCTTCTAGAAGGTGCAAGAAGAAGCTAACCCTAATCAAACCCTAATCCCTTTTAATCATCCTTAAACATGTTTAATAATAAATCATATCATGTCACAATAATATATATCACATATATATTATATATTTGCAACAAAAGAAAATAATACAATTAACATATATCGCATATATATCAATGTATCATCCAGTGAGAAAATGAAATAATAAAGCGAGCCAATATTAGATAATGTAATACAATATATCATATATATTATTATACATTAAATCATCGAATCAACACTTGATCCGACGATCCGGCTATATCGAATATTACCGACTAATATATCATGTACCGATTCATCGAATCAACACTTGATCCGATGACCCGGTTCATATCTAAATATCGCGAGAATATAATACGGTATCTCATATCGCATTATTCTCGGTCCTGCACATATCACATATGTGCCTCTACTCCATTTCGCCTGAGCAAAGAAACCTCTGTGTAGGACTCTAAAGAATCGTCAATACGCCGATAGCAGGTGATGATCATATCAAACACCCACAAGCTGCAAGCGGTCAGCTAAACGTAACAGCCACCCAGGTATTGAGTGATCAGAAGATCAACAATCTAGCCTGTGCGTTCTCCTGTGAATCCAATCAGTAACACTCCCGTACAGTCCGGTCTGTTCGTCTGATATGTCGCATATCAAGTCTAGGGGTGGTAAACGTCAGACCCCAGTAACCGATAAGTCGTGTTGATGTGTGGCTCATAACGGGTCGAGAAACTACTATTAACACTTACCAGTAAATCTCTGTATCAGCCCTGGCCAAGGACTTCCAGTTATAGCCAATCGAACACAACACAACATCAACTCCCTATACCGGGAGAGACAAATCCCTCCTATCGCTCATTGCCTCCATGTGATTCGGGACTGTACCCAAAAGCCACCGTTTTGCACGCCCTCTTGGACGTGGTAAGGTGGAAATCAAAGCACAGTGGGAATAACACAAGACTCTATGACGATCTCGGGTCTACAGACTACCCTGTACCAGTGTCACCAGAGAACTGCCATCTGACGTGTGGTATATCACCATCTGGGAGTTCTCGGCGAGTCCGTCCAGTGTACCCAGTCTCCACTGAGCACCCGTACACCATCTCTGATGTCAAACACCGATGGATATGGGATCATCCATCGCCCATCATATGGGTCAAGATGCGTATACACTAGTCTACTCTGGTGTATCAATGCCCTGTCTTGATATACCCTCGACTAGGAACAGTTATAGGATGTACTCATCGACTATCATGGCCCCACTAGTATGATCTCATCATAGTCCCAGTAGTCGAGTACAGATCCTAAGGGCTTTATCAACATGTGAGAGAAAAACAGTAAACCAGTACAGGTCAACATGTTATGATAAAGTGAAACAAAATAGCATACTATCATGACGAGCAAGAAAGTCCTCTCTATATATATCCAAGCATCCATTATAATATACTTCATATGTACAACAATGGCCTCTAGGGCATATATATAACTAACAGTAGGAAGAGGTGGAAGGAGGAGGGCAGCCATGGTTGAGGAGAGGGAGAAGAAAAAGATGAAGATGATGAAATGGGAGCCATGAGCCAAGGGTCCAATGATCCCCTCACCTCTCTCTCTCTCTTTCTCTTGCTCATACCTAATTATTTATTCTATTACTTTTTCTTTTTAAAACCCAAAAACAATTAAAACGCCATATACATATAAAAGAAAACAAGATGCCATGGTTCAAAAATGAAACAAGTTTTGTTGCATGTCATGATGCAAAAAATCAAGTTTAATGCAAGATTAGCGAAAATTAATTGATTTTAGCATTAACATAGAATATAATTAATTACATAAAAATCTAAGAATACTCCATTCTTATAACCCCTTTCAAAAACAATAGTTCTTAAAATTTCCTGAATATTTTCCAACTATCGGTATATAATTATACCACTTTTTGTTAAAACTAATCTCCATACCTTAAATAGTCATAACAATTCATTATTTAATTATCTAAATTCCCAAAAATAATATTTTATTTTTTGAAATATTACAGAATCCAATCAGTAACACTACCGTACAGTCCGGTCTCTTCGTCAGATATGTCGCATATCGCAGCCTGGGGGTGGTATAACGTCATACCCCAATAGCCTGATAAGTCATGCCGATGCAAGGTCCATAACGTTTCGAGAAACTGTAGGGTTACTAGGCACACTCATGAGCTTCCACAAGGTATCAACCATGCCAAATTAAAAAATTTATGTGTCGAGAAACCCTAATGAAGATCGTTAACTAGAGGATAGGCGAAACAAAAAGCTAGCAAACAACTTTACTAATAGTGAAAGGGATTACAACCTTTGTAGATCCGGTCCTCCACTTCATTATCTCCATGTAGACGTCCCCATCGCTGTGATCGTGAACTCCGGACTCTATAGAAGCTCCACGAGAAGAACGAACGTGCTTGCTATGTTGACTTCGAGGCCGAATATGATCTACGTCGGGGAGACACAAACTCAAGTTATTCCTTCACTAGGTCATAAACTTTGTGAAGAGAACACACTCTACTACATGGCAAGTGGTAGAGAATGAAGAAGTAGGAAGTGGGCTCACTTTAGAATTGATTTTCTCACTCTTTTGCTCATGGCACCATTGGAGCTAGTAAGCTTTTGGATGGAGCTTGATGATGAAGAAGAAGAAGAAAGAAATTATCCATCCAAATGAAAAATTATCCAATAAATAAATGGCACCATGGTTGAGTTAAGCCCTCATGCTTAACTCATGTAGAGAATTAACCAAGGCTTTAGGTTAAAGGTTAGGTTAAAGAATATCAAAAGAAATGACAAAAGAGTGGACTTTGTCAAAGCTTCTCCAAGCTTCTTCAAGCTTGATTACTTTGACTAAGTTAAACCCTTTTGTTAAATCTTAAGATAAACCAATAACCCTAATCTTGGTATGAGTCTCATACACCCATCTTGTGTGTATCATCAAGCATGATACATACATGTACACTTGCATATATCATATATAAACAATGTGCACATACTAGTGAGAAAATAAATCATAAGTGAGCTAATACTAGTTAATGCAATGTAATATATCAAATATATAATTATGCATTAAATTATTAAATCAACTCTTGATTTAATAATCCGGCTTTAACCGACTAATATCTAATGTAACAACTTATCGAATCAACACTTGATCCGATAACCCGGCTATATCGCATACAACCGATCAATGTCACGAATCGCGAGAATAGAATACGGTATCTCATATCGTATTAATCTCGGTCCCGCACATATCACATATGTGCTCCTACTCCATTTCGCTTGAGCCAGGAAACCCCTGTGTAGGACTCTAAAGACTCGTCAATACGCCGGCAGTAGGTGATGATCATATCAAACACCCACAAGCCGCAAGCGGTGTGCTAAACGTAACGGCCACCCGGGTATTGAGCGATCAGAAAATCAACAAGCAAGCCCGCTAGTTCTCATGTGAATCCAATCAGTAACACTCTCGTACAGTCTGGTCTCGTCGTCTGATATGTCGCATATCTCGCTTAGGGGTGGTAAACGTCAGACCCCAGTAGCTTGATAAGTTGTGTCGATATGAGGTCTATAACAGTTCGAGAAACTACTGGTAACACTTACCAGTAAATCTCAGCAACCCTGGCCAAGGATTTCTGGTTATAGCCAATCGAACACAGCACAACATGAACTCCCTATACCGGGAGAAACGAATCCCTTCCTATCGCTCATTGCCTCCATGTGATTCGGGACTGTACCCAAAAGCCACCTTTTTGCACGCCCCCTTGGACGTGGTATGATGGAAATCAAAACACAATAGGAATCACACAAGACTCTATGACGATCTCGGGTCAACAGACTACTCTGTACCAGTGTCACCGGAGAACTGCCATCTAACGTGAGGTATAATACCATCTAGGAGTTCTCGGCGAGTCCGTCCAGTGTACCCAGTCTCCACTGAGCACCCGTACACCATCCTTGATGTCAAACACCGATGGATATGGGATCATCCATCGCCCATCATATGGGTCAAGATGCGTATACGCTAGTCTACTCTGGTGCATCGATGCCCTGTCTCGATACACCCACGACTAGGGACCTTGAAGGATGTACTTATGGACTACCATGTCTCCACTAGTATGATCCGCATCATAGTCCAGGTAGTCAAGTACACATCCTAAGGGCTTTACCAACATGTAACAGAGAGACAATCAGTATACACGTTAAGGTAAAGTGTAACCAGATAGCATACTATCATGTCGAGCAAGAAAGTCCTCCCTATATATGTCCAAGCATCCACTACAATATACATCGTATGTACAGTAATGGCCTCTAGGGCATACATATAACTAACAGAAACTACTGATAACACTTATCAGTAAATCTCAGCAACCCTGGCCAGGGATTTCCTTTTATGGTCAATCGATCATAGCGCAATATCAACTTCCAATACCGGGAGAGACGAATCCCCTCCTATCGCTCATTGCCTCCATGTGACTCGGGACTGTACCTAAAAACCACCTTTTTCATGATCTCTTGACCGTGGTATGGTGGAAATCAAAGCACAGTGGGAATCACACAAGACTCTATGACGATCTCGAGTCGACAGACTAACCTGTACCAGTGTCACCAGAGAACTGCTATCTGACGATAGGTATAATACCATCTAGGAGTTCTCGGCGAGTCCGTCCAGTGTACTGAGTCTCCACTGAGCACCCGTAAACCTTCTCTGATTTCAAACACCAATGGATATGGGATCATCCATCGCTCATCATATGGGTCGAGAAGAGTATACGGTAGTCTACTCTAGAGTATCGATGCCCTATCTCGATACTCCCACAAGTAGGAACATTTGAAGGATGTACTTGCCGACTACCACTGCCCCACTAGTATGATCCGCATCATAATCCTGGTAGTCAAGTACTCATCCTAAGGGCTTTATCAACATGTAAGAGAGAGACAATAAGTGTACATGTTAAGATAAAGAGAAACCAAATAGCATACTATCATGTCGAGCAAGAAAGTCCTCCCTATATATGTCCAAGCATCCACTACAATATACATAATGGCCTCTAGAGCATACATATAACAAACAATTCCAACACTTAGCTAATTTTTTCTTGAGATGAGCTCCTTCTTCCTCTAGCTATCATCATCTTCCACCTCCTCATCAATTTCATGCTTCAAGCTCTAAACAATCACATGTGTTGTGAAACATAGAGCTTGAAACCCAAAGCCCCTACTTCACCATCCTACACTTGATTAGCAATCAAGTATAGCGTGTTTCCTTCACTAAAGTGTTTAGTGGAGAGATAGCTTGGATTGCGGAGCTTCGGGTGGATCATCTTTGGCACGAAGGTCACGGAGCAAGCTCGATCCAACTTGAAGTGGAGCCTAGTGGAGTCGCGTGGACTACAACCCGGAGCTTTAGAAGAGAAGGACACGGTCATCAAAGGTTGTAGCCATCCACCCCTTCTTATAGTTTTATCATATCATCATAGCAAAACCCTAATATTCTAGTTAAATCTTGGTTAGTGTTCATTAGCACCCGGAATTTTTTAAAATTGCATGTGTGATGCCCGTTTTAACCCCGTCGCGGTGCTAGTAAACACTTTCATGGTATCAGAGCCAAGCTAGAACATTTGGGTAGGTCTTTACGATATTAAAGTGTTCGATTGAATTTTCGAGAACTGGATTTATCAAGTTTCTGTCGATTTTTCAAAAGTTGGAATTTTGGTGATTAAAAATATGCAGAAAATCGTGCAGGCTTTTTAATGGAGATGCAAGAAATTTGAGGACCCAACTCCAACAAATGGCCGCAGAAGCATGGCCAAACACCATGTTTGGCCGCGATTCTGCGGCAAGTTAGTGGGGTTGAGGTGTCATTTTTCTTGTGCTGCTCCATTTGGGCATTTGGCACTTTTTGGATGTTTTTAATGATTCTCAAGTTGTTGTGGTCTCTGGTGTTGGCTATAGTGCTCTCAAGGCAATTATCATACTCACGGGAAGGTGATTATAATGTTTGAGGGAGGACCTATACCGGTAGAAAAATCTTACTCGAGATGATAGTATGCTATCTGGTTTGTCTTTATCATCATGTACATGCTTTATGTGGTATTACAGATCACTATTACATGTTGACAGAGCCCATACGGTTCTTGCTTGACTACCAGCATTATGATGGCGATGATATACGTAGGAGCTGGGGGTCTATAAGCACATCCTTAAATGTCCCTAGTCGTGGGAGTTTCGAGACTGGGCATCGATACTCCAGAGTAGACTAGTGTATACTCATTGAGACCCCGATGAGGGGCGGTGGCCAGGTCTCATAAGCCACTGGTGTCAGTTGTTCACCTAAGATAGTATACAGGTGCTCATTGGGTTATGAGTATACTGGACGGACTCGCCGGGAACCTGCTAGTTGGTATTATACCTATTGTCAGATAGCAGTTCTCAGGTGACATGTGTACAGGTTAGTCTGTCGACCTGAGATCATCATTTGTCTCGTGTGAGTTCCCACCGTGCTTTGATTAATACCCTACCACGGCTCAAAGGAGTCTTGCAAATAGGTTTTAGTTGGGTAGAGTCCCGAGCCCCATGGAGGCAGTGAGCGGATCGTCGGGGATTCGTCTCTCCCGATATTGGGGGTTGATGTCGCGTTGTGCACGGGTGGCCATCACCAGAAATCCTCGGACGGGGTAGACGAGAATTACCGATCCAGGATCGATAGTTTCTCAGGTGGTGATGGGTTTCATACCGACACTAAATATCGAGTTTCTAGGGGTCTGACTTCATCAACCCCCTAGACTCGATATGTGATACTCTTAGACGAACAAACCGTACTGTACGGATATTGTCACTGTCAGGCTCAGTAGGGGTTTGGATGAGTTTGCTCGTCGGCCTTCCTTTCACTCAATACCTGGGTAGCCGTTACGTACAGCTAGTGCCGCTGACGTGCTTGTGGTTAAACCCACTGCCATCGTATTGACGATTATTTCGAGTCCCACACAGAGGGTTTTCACGGTTCAGGCGATATGTTGTAGATGACGTATGTTGGTATATACAGCTGTCCGATTAAATATATGTACAGGCTGCTCAAACTTTAATGGGACGGTTGATAATATTAGCAGCTTAGGATTAAGCCGGATTATTAAATCAAGTTTTAATTTAATAATTTATATATATGTGTGTGTGTATATATATATATATATATATTCTAGTATTATTGTTCCCTATTCATTTTCTCTATTGGCTATTCGTATTTTTGTACGAATACGCGTATATGTATTTCGATACGTGTACCGGGTTGTATTCTGTATTTATACGGAATAGATTGTAGAAGATTTGACACCTCATTATTTGATTTTTCTTTTTGGAAAATCATTTTGGGAAATGAGGTGGAGGGGGTGAGGTGGCATGAACATTGTTTAGCATGTAGAGAGGTATGGCATGGATTTGTTTTTTGAAAAAATGAGTTTGAGTGTATGATTGATAGAGAGAGGGGCTGCCACCATTCTATACATGCTATGCTTAGATTTTTCTTCACTTGCTTGCATTCTGACTCACTTGGAGACTTAGCCACATTTCTTTAGTTGCTCATGCCACATGTTTCCTCACCTCCTCTTGATCTTCTATGGTTGCTCATGGAGCATTTATGATGAGAGAAAAATTATAGTGACACATTCCAACACCTCCACTCTCCATTTCTATCAACCTTGGAGCGTCGGTTGCGCTTGGCGAGGCTGAAGCTTGCCTCGTTTCCCTTAGGTGGATCATCGTAGATGGAGGAAGACCGGCAACCAAATTCGATCCGCGACCACTAGGAGCTTGGGATTGTTAGTTATATTAATGCCCTAGAGGCCATTATTGTACATATGATATATATTATAGTGGACGCTTGGCCATACATAGGGAGGACTTTCTTCCTCGACATGATAGTATGCTATCTGGTTGCGCTTTATCTTAACATGTATACTTATTGTCTTTCTATTACATGTTGATAAAGCCCTTAGTATAACATTTTGAAATATTTTAGATAATTAATTATTTTAGTTATTTAATTAAAACATTTATTTTTATTGGGGTTGTAATATAAAGGTCTTTTAAAGTATGGTAGAATAGATTTGTAAAGAAATAGTTTGTTTTTATAATAATAAGTATCATGAGGGGGTTTGTGAAGAGTTTAGTTAATTGTGCAAATTTAAAATTTGTGAGGGTTTAAGTGTAAATGGGTAAAGGTCAAGATTAATCTTAAGTTACACTCATGGCATAACATATCCTAGATGACATTTCATGCTACACCTCCTCCTTGCATGAAAACACCACCATTTTCCATACCACACCTTCTACTTACATAAGACCCCCGCATCCTTGCTAAGTGACACCTCCTCCTACAAACCTCACTCATTCTCTTTATCTTCTAAAATTGTTCAGTTCATATATTATTTTGAAACAAGTGTTTAACTTATAAGAAAATAGAAATCTAAGAACAAGAAAGAAAAGAAAAGATAAGAGAAGAGAGAGCCTAAGTACTAAGGATCAATACCCCCATCCTCTTGCTAGGATCTTTGAGTTGTGCATCTTGGAGAAATCCTTTTCAGTAATCTTCTATAGGTATAATCTCTAAACTCTATAAAATTCTAGTTCTGAAAAGTTTAAATGTAGAAATCGGATATCGGAAATATCATATTTTGGTAAATATAGGCTCTGTGTAAAATCTGATGTAGTTTAGATAATAATTAACATAACCAAACAGTACTCTCATCTTATAATTTGGACTTAGAATAACTCATAGGAAGACGGACCCATTCCGTAGGATTTTGGCCGGCGACACTTGCCAAAAATCCTATCTCGCCGGTTTTATAAAGGAGTTAGGTGTTGGAGTTTTTAGGGTAACTCTCTGGTTATATTTTGGGTTGTTTGGTATTGTTTGTTCACGTTATAATTTCAGTATATAAAATCTGGTCGAAAATATATGTTTACTTATGCAGTATAAAGAAAAGAAACATGAACTTTTGGTGATTTTAGCCTACTGTATCGAATCTAGAACCATTAGGTACAATTACTAGAAAAACTAGAAAGACCAAAACTACACTGAGACCACTAGAGAACTTTTCACAAATCCCAAGCACCTAGATCCCTACCAAGACCAGCGACATTCCCTATTTATCCGAGCTCGCCGGCCTTCCCTAGGCTTATGGTGTTGGTTTTTCTCATGTCGCTTTGTTTTAGTATTTTATAAGCTATGGTGTTGTTTGATTTGTTCCAGTATTCTTACAGAGAAATCTGGGAATGATTAGTAAGGGTTTTACTAAGTTTTCGGATATTCCGATACGGATTTTTCGTATTTCAGTACTACAGCTGAACCGTTAACGTTTATATGTTAACAACATATATATATTGTCATATTTGGGTTAAATATACTGTAGGTTCTAACCTATGGGTGCCTATCTCGTTGTTTTGAGTTTTGATATGATATTTACACCGATATTTCATAAATACGAGTATAGGTACGATTTCGAGGATTTCCGAGACGGAGTTGGCGGATATAGCAGCGTGGATTTCAGCAAGCTTATCAAGTTGGTGAGTAGATTTACATCTACGGGGGAAGTCTGGTGGATGGCGTATAGCACCCCCGCAACCTTATAAATAAAATAGTATGATATCTAGTTAGATGTTAATGTTATTGATATAGTATCATATATAGTATGTCTTTCATTTGCATATAGTTTCATGCATAGTTTTAATGACATACGTACATGACGTTAGATCCTTATGACATGGATATGATTTGATGGATTTGTACGAGGAATCATGCCGTACTTGAAATGATACAAATACAGTGATACAATGAGGTATTATATAAGGACTTATTTGTATTGGAAATGATGAGATTTATATGCCGAATAACGGCCAAGTTTTCCTTTAGACTCGTAGAGTTAGATTATATTCCAATTTAGGATGTAATACTGGTGTGAGCTATATTCTTTTAAAAACTACGATTCATTTGTAGGGTTCCTAGGCACTCTCAAGAGGTCTTACAAGGCATCAACCATGCCAATTTCAGAAATGCGGTGCCGAGAAACCCTAGACTACGGATCGTTAACTAGAATTCTAGGCGACAAAACAAACTAGTTAACTACTTTAACTATGAGAACGGAAACACAACCTTTGTAGATCCAGTCCTCCACCTCCATAGCTCCGCAATGAAGTCTCCTCGCCGTCCAAATCGAACCCCAGGCTCAAGCGTCGGCTTCATCGGAGAATGGACGGGCTAAGTCATCGACGACGATGCCGAAGATGATCTACGTCGAGACATCACTAGATCAAGCTGCACCTTCACCAAGCCATGAAAACATGTGAAGGAAACACACTCTACTACTTGGCAAGAGGTAGAGGATGAAGAAATAGGAAGTGGGTAGACTTTAGAATTGGATTTCTCACTCATTTCATCAAGTCACCATTGATGAAGTCTTGCTTCTTCTTATGAAGAAGAAGAAGAAGATGTAGATAGAATATGATAAGTATTATTGATAAATGAAAAATAAAATCAATACTTATCATTCACTAACTAAGGTTAAGTGTAGAGAATAGACCATGGTTAATTGAGAGGGTTAGGGTTAAGCAAGATGACAAGAATGGTTACAAAAGTCAAAGCTTCATGAAGCTTCAACTTAAAACAAAGAAAGCCACCATTCTCATCATAATTCTTTTCATATAAATAAATAAATAAATGAATGAATATGCAAAACCCTAATCAACACTTAACCATGGTTTTAATTCTTTCCACTTAACAAAATGATCAAGTATCATCAAACATGATACAAATATGTGCACAAAAGTATATCACATATACTTCTTGCACATCAAGTGAGAAAATCCATATAAAGTGAACCAATACTAGTTAATGCAATGTAATATATCAAATATATAATTATACATTAAATCATTAAATCAACACTTGATTTAACGATCCGGTCATATCGTATATAACCGACTAGTATCCTATGTATCGGCTTACCGAATCAATCCTTGATTCGGTAACTAGGTTATATCGCATACAACCATTCGATACATTCATCGCGAGAATGAAATACGGTATCCCATACACGCAATATTCTCGGTCCCGCACATATCTCATATGCGCTCCTATTTCGTTTCGCTTGAGCCAGGAAACCTCTGTGTAGGACTCTAAAGACTCGTCAATACGCCGGCAGCAGGTGATGATCATATCAAACACCAACAAGCCGCAAGCGGTCTGCTAAACGTAACGGCCACCCGGGTATTGAGCGATCAGAAGATCGACGAGCAAGCCCGCTCACACTCCAGTGAATCCAACCAGTAACACTACCGTACAGTCCGGTCTCGTCGTCTGATATACCGCATATCTTGCCTAGGGGTGGTAAACGTCAGACCCCAATAGATCGATAAGTCGTGTCGATATGAGGTCTATAACAATTCGAGAAACTACTGGTAACACTTACCAGTAAATCTCAGCAACCCTGGCCAGGGATTTCCTGTTATAGCCAATCGAACACAGCGCAACATCAACCCCCTATACCGGGAGAGACGAATCCCCTCCTATCGCTCATTGCCTCCATGTGACTCGGGACTGTACCCAAAAGCCACCGTTTTGCACGCCCTCTTGGACGTGGTAAGGTGGAAATCAAAGCACAGTGGGAACCACACAAGACTCTATGACGATCTCGGGTCAACAGACTACTCTGTACCAGTGTCACCAGAGAACTGCCATCTGACGTAAGGTAAAATACCATCTGGGAGTTCTCGGCGAGTCCGTCCAGTGTACCCAGTCTCTACTGAGCACCCGTATATCATCTCTGATGTCAAACACCAATGGATACGGGATCATCCATCGCCCATCTGTATGGGTCGAGAAGCTACACGCTAGTCTACTCTGGTATATCGATGCCCCATCTCGATACACCCACGACTAGGGACTTTGAAGGATGTACTTATGGACTACCATGTCCCCACTAGTATGATCCGCATCATAGTCCAGGTAGTCAAGTACACATCCTAAGGGCTTTACCAACATGTAATAGAGAGACAATCTGTGTACACGTTAAGGTAAAGATCAACCAGATAGCATACTATCATGTCGAGCAAGAAAGTCCTCCCTATATATGTCCCAGCATCCACTACAATATACATCCAATGTACAGTAATGGCCTCTAGGGCATACATATAACTAACAATCTCCCACTTGCACTAGGGCCATCTGTAGCAGTGGTTGTAGTATCTCATACTCAACCATCCCATAAAATTCTCTCTCTGGGAATAGGCCTTCGTGAGTGGATCCGCCGTGTTTTCCTCTGAGTCTACTCTCCTAACCTCGATCCCTTAGAGATCAACCATCTCCATGATCAAGTGATACTTCCTTAGAATATGTCTGGATCACTGATGGGACCTGCGTTCCTTGGCATAAGCCACAACTCCATTGTCTCACAATGGCAGGAACGTAGTTCATCTTATGAACCAATATACACCCAAACAGCCTCTTTGGTAGCATCTTAAGTAGCGATGTATCCTGCCTTTATCGTCTAGTTTGCCACGGTATCTAGCTTGGAACTCTTCCAACATACCGTCCCTTTACTGAGGGTAAAGACAATGTCTGTGACTGACATTTAGTCTTCTTTATCACCCTGGAACACTTCCAGTGATTCTCCCCAGGATCAATTGATACCATCTCACTACAACTAGTGAGAATCCTAACATCCAATTAAATCTATCTCATAGATCCAAAACTCAGGATTTAGGAGGTATCATTTTGATCCTACACGGAGAATCTTTGTGATAAACGGAGATTGATCGAGCGTAGCATAAGAAACTCCTTTCTTATCAAGAGTATGTCATCCACGTACTCTACGAGGATCATCACCATACTCCCCAATACCTTTTTGTATATACAAGGTTCATCTACCATTTTGATGATGTCAACTTCTTTGACTAATCCATCAAAACAGATGTTCCAACTCCGCGATGCTTACTTTAATCCTATAAAGCATCTTGCACACGTTTCCGCTGCTCCTACTGTCTACGAAGCCCTATGGCTGTGTACTTATAGACGCACTCTTCTAAAACATCATTTAGAAAAGTAGTCATGACACCCAACCACCAGATATCGTAGTCATGGTATGTAGCCGTGACAAGTAGGATCTGGATGGACTTAAGCATAGCTACCTGAAAAGGTTTCATCATTATCCGCACCTGGTCAATGATGCAAACTTTTAACAAGTCTAGCTTTGAAAGTCTCAACTTTTCCATGTACACCAAGTAATCTTCTCAAGATATACTTGCTCCTGATGGGGATTTAACCCTTCAGATATAGCAACTAAAGTCCATACTTTGTTGGTGTATAAGGATTCCATCTCAGATCGCTAAGCATCCAGCCATTCTTACAGAGTCTTACTCCTGATGGCCAGCTCGAAACTAGTTGGGTCATCATCTCATGATGCAATCCTCGCTCCCACTGTCATAGAGAAACAGAAGTATCTCTCAGGTGGGTGAGGAACCCTACTAGATCGGCGGAGAGGCTGAGGTTCGTTGGAATCTACTGAATCCTTTGGTTGTACCAAATCATCTGCTGTAGTTTGTATAGCTGAAACACTTCCATTTCTACATAACTGACCTTGCCTCGAGCTTGTCCGGATTTTGCTTTTCAGACATAGGCCGGACAACCCCAAATCTTAACTAGCTTAAGACATGGGCTCTTCCCTTTCCATATCATATATGAAGTGGTAGGCACTGATTTGATTCGAACCTAATTCAATAGGTATGCAGCTTCTCAAGTGCATAACCCCCAAAGGAAAAAGGTAACTCAGTAGTACTCATCATAGAGCACACCATATCAAATAGGGTGTATCTGCTCCTCCCCGACATACCATCGTGCTATGGTGTATCCGGAGGAGTAATGCCGAGAGAGAATCTCATTCTCCTTTAGAATAGACCAGGATTTCCGTGCTCAAGTATTCTCCTCCTTGATCTCATCATAGGACATAATACTTATACCCGTATTGGTTCTCTACTTTTATCTCATATTCTGTGAATATCTCAAAAGGTTCAGACTGGTGTCTCAACAGGAACATATGTCTGAATCTTGAGAGATCATCAGAGAATGTAATGAAGTACAAAGAACCGGTCTTGGCATGTGTAGACAGGGGACCTATATACATCAACATGTATCATCCCAAGAGTTCACTAACTCTTTCTCTGTTTCCAGTAAACGGAGCTATGGTCATCTTATCTTTGTGACATGACTGGCGAGTTTCACAAGATGTAAATTCAAACTGATTTAAATATGCATCTAAATGTAACTCATCTAGTCGGGTCGCATTGATATGACCTAGTCTACAATACCTCAAGAAGGATTCGTTCATTTCTGAACTCTTCCTCTTGTGTGTGTTTTGTATACTAAGTGTAAGTCCATGCTACCTCTCCCGGTACTTTCGGGAATGCGGAATTTGGTAAAAAACAATTTTCTTAAAGATGGTAACATGGACCTATAACCCGGATCTTGGTTAAACATCTATCTAACATCCTAACTAAGAGTTTCTAGCTACTCGGTTAGGGGGTTATACCTAGCTTGTCTTGAACTCCTTCGTCTTCAAGCTCCGATGGTGGTCCGATGGCTCCTTCTCGTCATCTCCGTACGCCGAAGATAGATCCACTTGAAAGCTCCAACCTTTAGCTCCTTCTTCGTTCTTTGAAGAAACTAGTTCACTTGGTTTGCTAAACCTAGTGAACTAGAATGAGTAGAGAATAGTTTGTGTGGGATTTTATCTATGGTTCTTGATTCTCAACTCATGAGACAAGAGAACCATAGATTAAAGAGAGGGAGCAAGAGCAAGAGGGTGAGAGAAAAATGGAGAGCTCAAGAACAAGAGAGAGAATGAGCAAGAAAGAATAAGGCTCTCTTTTGTCTCTCACCCTCTCATAATCCAAAATAATCATAACTCATCATATCAATAAAAGTCTTATGTGATGGTTGAAGCAACCATAACCTTATCATGTCATGCACTCATTTTACTCAAATGAACAAGCAAGTAAAAGTCTTTGGCATGAAATGATAGCCATGGTTATCATGATGGTCAACTAGTCAAGCCTAGTCAACCGGTCAACAAAGTCAACAAGTCAACAAAAGTCAACAAGTCAACAAAGTCAACAAAAGTCAACAACCAAGTCACCATAATACTTAATTAATATAATAGTTAATCACATATCATATTCTCATTAGGGTTGAGCAAAAAGTCAAAAAGTCAACGGTCAACTGTCAACAACCCTAATGAGAATCCGCTGTCTGTGCCTCCCTGTCAACTGTGCATACACACCCGCATCCGCGTTCCGAGGAACACGAATGCAAACTGGACAAATGCAATCCCATAAGGTACACTAGGATCTGGCTTAAACCAAAGCCCGCTAGTGTAAACTGTCCGGACACTGTACGTGCACAAGTGCACGGATGTGACCGAACCCTGTCGCAAAACCATGCGACCTGTCGCAATACCATGCGACCTCTACTCTTTTGCCTAAAGGCGAAAAGCTTTCTGTGTGGGACTCTAAAGACTCGACACTACGCTGGCAGTGGGTTTAACCACAGACCGCAAGCGGCACTAGCTGTGCGTAACGGTCCCCAGGTAATGCCGATAAGAAGACCGACGAGGCGAAACCCATCTGAACTCCTACTGAGCCTGAGTGTGACATTCTCCGTACAGTCCGGTCTGTTCGTCTGATACATCGCATGGCGGGCCTAGGGGGCGGTAAACGTCAGTCCCCCAATAGCGGTACAAGTCGTGCCGGAGCGAAGCCCAAAACACCCTGA
The DNA here is from genome assembly GCA_030015575.1 of Agapanthus africanus. Taxonomy (NCBI): domain Eukaryota; kingdom Viridiplantae; phylum Streptophyta; class Magnoliopsida; order Asparagales; family Amaryllidaceae; genus Agapanthus; species Agapanthus africanus. The sequence continues at coordinate 536,275,384 of CM057339.1, forward strand.
GATAACACTGGAAGCCTACCAGTATATCTCGTTTGCCCTGTCCAGGGACTACTCGTGTAATGGCTCTCCTAGACACAGCGCGATGTCAACCCCCAATACCGGGAGAGACGAATCCTGTCTAACCGTCACTGCCTCCAAGTGCTTCGGGACTGCACCCAACCACCACCTGTTTGCACGACTCCTTTGAGCCGTGGTAGGGTAGTGATCAAAGTACAGTGGGAACACACTCGAGGCGAAGTGACAGTGTCAAGTCAGCGGACTAAGCTGTACTCATGTCACCTGGAAACTGATAACTGACGATAGGCATAATACCAACTAGGCAGTTCCCGACGAGTCCTGTCCAGTGTACCCGTAACCTAACGAGCACCCGCATACTATCTCAAGTACGACGTACTGACGGCTGTGGGACAGACCGTCTCCCACACTGGGATGAGAAGCGCATGCGCTGGTCTACTCCGGAGTATCGATGCCCTGTCTCGATAGTCCTGCGACCAGGGACCTGCATAAGGATGTGCTTATAGATTACCCAGCCCCACTAGTGTGACGGCCATCACATCGCTGGTAATCAAGCAAAGATCCTAAGGGCTCCACTAATGTGTATAGGCGATATACAAAAATAAACACATGTACACATTGAAGTAGAAACAAACCAAGTAGCATACTACTATTTTGAGCAAGATTGTATATACAAGGTGAATATCCCAAGCATCCATTAAGTAATATACATACTAGTATGATACAGTAATGGCCTCTAGGGCATATACACTAACAATCTCCCACTTGCACTAAGGCCATGTACTGGCGTATCGAAGACCTATCATCTCGATCAGCCGCTCGAACTGAGTCTGGGGCAAGGCCTTGGTGAATGGATCTGCAGTGTTGTCTTCTGAAGCGACTCTCCGAACCTCGATCTCCTGGCGATCCACGATCTCCCTGATCAGGTGATACCGCCTCAAGATGTGCCTGGATCTCTGATGGGACCTGGGTTCCTTCGCTAAAGCTATAGCCCCGTTGTTGTCGCAATACAGAGGTATTGGATCAACAATGGACGGAACCACCTGAAGTTCTTTCAAGAACTTCCTCATCCAGACAGCTTCTTTTGCGGCATCAGATGCAGCGATGTATTCCGCTTCCATCGTCGAGTCTGCAACGGTTTCTTGTTTGGAACTCTTCCAACACACCGCCCCTCCATTGAGGGTAAAGACAAAACCCGACATGGACTTGGAATCATCCTTGTCACTCTGGAAGCTGGAGTCAGCAAAGGCCTCGATCTGGAGGTCTTTTCCGCCATACACCAAGAACATCTCCTTAGTCCTTCTCAGATGCTTGAGAATGTTCTTTACCGCTATCCAGTGTTTCTCCCCAGAGTTTGACTGATACCGGCTTACCACACTCAGTGCATAAGCTACATCCGGTCTGGTACACAACATCGCATACATTATAGAGCCTACCGCAGAAGCATAGGGTATAATAGACATGCGATCCCTCTCCAAATCAGTCTTGGGAGACATCTCTTTAGAGAGGCTGATCCCGTGACAAGCCGGTAGGTTACCGCGCTTGGAATCTTCCATACTGAATCTCTTCAGTATGGTGTCGATGTACCTGGACTGTGAAAGTCCTAATATCCTCTTGGATCTGTCACGGTAGATCCAGATACCCAGAATGTACGAGGCATCACCCAGGTCTTTCATGGAGAACCTGTGTGACAAGAACCCCTTGACAGATTGTAGCATAGGAATGTCATTTCCTATTAAGAGAATGTCATCCACGTATAAAACGAGGAATACTACAGTTCTCGCTACAAATCTACTATAGATGCATGGTTCATCTGGATTTTTGATAAAGCCAAATTCTTTGACCGTCTCATCGAAACAGATGTTCCAACTCCGCGATGCCTGCTTTAGTCCATAGATGGACTTAAGCAACTTGCACACCTTTCCGCTGCTCCCACTCTGAATGAAACCCTCAGGCTGGTCCATATAGACACACTCCTCTAAATTTCCATTTAGAAAAGCTGTCTTTACGTCCATTTGCCAAATCTCATAATCGTGGAAGGCAGCAATGGCAAGAAGGATCCGAAAGGATTTCAGCATGGCTACTGGAGAAAAGGTTTCGTCATAGTCCAAGCCAGGCCTTTGACGAAAACCCTTTGCTACCAGCCTAGCTTTATAGGTCTCAACCTGTCCATCTACACCAATCTTCCTTTTGAAGATCCACTTGCATCCTACGGGTTTTACCCCGTCTGGAGCAATGTCCAACGTCCATACCTTGTTGGTGTACATGGACTCCATTTCGGTCCGCATTGCATCCAGCCATTTCACTGAGTCAACGCTCTGAACGGCCTGCTGGAAGCTAGTAGGCTCATCATATTCTATGATGCAATCCTCTCTATCCCCGTCTACGAGAAAACCGCAGTATCTCTCGGGCGGATGAGTCTGCCTACTACTCCTGCGGAGCGGCGTAGGAATGTCCTGTCCTGTTGAACCCTCTGGTTCCACTAAGCTTTCAGTAACAGTCTGTGGTTCTGGAACTTCTTCCAGTTCTATTGTGCTCCCACTTATCTGGGTTTCCAAAAACTCAGTTTCCAAGAAGCGGGCATGCTGAGAAACAAAAACCTTTTGTTCCTCAGCGGAATAGAAAAGATACCCCCTGGAGTTCCTTGGGTATCCCACAAACTTACACTGTACTGAACGTGCCTCAAGTTTGTCCGCATGCTGCTTTTTTACAAAAGCTGGACATCCCCATACTTTGAGATACTTAAGACAGGGTTTCTTCCCAGTCCACATCTCATATGGGGTGGTAGGCACAGTCTTGGTGGGAGCCTTGTTCAAGAGATACGCAGCTGCTTCTAGCGCATATCCCCAGAATGATCGCGGTAACTCAGCGTTACTCATCATGGACCGAACCATATCCAATAGGGTTCGGTTCCGTCTCTCCGATACACCGTTATGTTGCGGAGTGTATGGAGGAGTAAGCTGAGAGAGAATACCATTCTCTTTTAAGTAATTCAGGAATTCGGCACTTAAGTATTCTCCACCTCGATCCGATCTTAGAATCTTAATACTTTTGCCGGTCTGTTTCTCTACTTCATTCTTATACTCCTGGAATTTTCCAAAGGCCTCGGACTTATGTTTCATTAAGAAGACATAACCGTATCTTGAGAAGTCATCCGTAAAAGTAATGAAGTAAGAATGTCCGCTTCGGGCATGTGTAGACATTGGACCGCACACGTCACTGTGTACGAGTCCCAAGAGCTCGCTCGCTCTTACTCCATGTCCAGTAAACGGAGTCTTTGTCATCTTTCCTTTGAGACAGGATTGACAAGTGGCATACGACTGATATTCGAATGCATTCAAATACCCTTCTGTATGTAACTTCGTCAACCTTCTCTCATTGATGTGACCCAATCTACAATGCCATAAGAAAGTCTGATTTATTTCCGGAGACTTTCTTTTGTGTGTATTCTGGACATTAAAAATCTGTGGTTGGTTTAACACGTATATACCATTACTCAATGTACCTGACCCAATCAGAACTTGATTAAGGTGAATGTTTACAACATTACTTACAAACGCAAATTCATAACCTTCTTTAGAAACTAAAGATACAGAAATGATATTACAAGTTGCGTTGGGTACAAAAAAGCAATTACGCAAAACCAAAACATGTCCATCTGACATTCCCAGGTGATAGTCCCCCACGGCTTTAGCATCCATGCTAGCTCCGTTCGCAACTCTGAGGGTCATGTCACCTGCCTTCAAAACCCTACGGTTTCTCAACGCCTGCAAAGAATTACAGATATGAGATCCTGATCCGGTATCCAATACCCAGGAAGTAGAGTTTATTGAAAGACAGTTTTCAATAACATACACACCTGAAGCTGAAGCTGCAACCTGCTTCAATTCCTGTGTTCTGGCCTTCCAGGCCCTGCAATCATTCTTCCAGTGTCCTTTCTTATGACAATAGAAGCATTCTTCCTTATCCACAAGCTTTCCCGCCAACTTTGTTGCTTTTGCTTTTCCCTTCGTATCCACTTTACTAACACCGCCCCTTGGTTTGGCGGGGGTTTTCTTCTTCTTTCCCTTGGCTTTCGCCTTGGACCTAGAAGAAGATGATCCTCCTACAAACAAAGTGGATGTTTCCCTACCTTTCTGTAGGGTGCCCACCGCGCTCCTCAGCATGTTGAGGAGCTCTGAAAGTTCAACCACTTTTTCTTGTAAGTTGAAGTTCAGTATAAACTGGGCGTAAGTCGAAGGAAGGGACTGGAGAACTATATCCGTATATAGCTCACTCTCCAATGTGATCCCTAGGTCCGCGAGCTCCTCAATGTAGCCGATCATCTTTAGCACGTGCTCGGCTACTGATGATCCGACGGCCATTCTTGTCGAAAATAACTTTTTCGACGCTTCGTATCTTGCGATACGAGATTGCTCTCCATACAGTTCTTTTGTATGGAGCAATATGGATTCCATATCCATATTCTCATGCCTCCTCTGATGTTCGTTGTCCATCGAGGCAAGCAGGAGGCACTTGGCCTTCGCGATATCAATCTCCCAAGTCTTGCGGATTTCCTTATCCGCGACGCTGGAAGTTGGACCAGGGACAGGGGGAGCTTTGGTGGTAAGAAGATACCCCAGCTTGTCATAAGTGATTGCTATCTTGACATTCCTGAGCCAATCTTTGTAGTTTGGCCCTGTCAGTTTGTTTTTATCTAGGAGTAACTTAAGTCCAGTCATGTTGATTGGTCGCTGCAATTTGGAGAGAGAAGAAGAAACACTCAGCATGATGCTCTTGCAAGTTTAGAGTGGTTTTTAGTTTGTCTAAACAGGATGGCTCCCACTGTTTCTCGAATCCCTCCTCAAACCATAATGGAGGAATTAGTCAGGATCAATCCCACCGTACAATACTTGCTTAACCGTTCAGCCAGGCCGGTGTCGGTACTTCGAGGGAGGTTTTCCAACGCTTTCGCGAAGTTCCTTAATTATAGAACCTCTTTTCCCTAGGGGCGTAGCCCCGCTAACACCTTTCTAGGCACCTACTAGGTTTATAGCATTGATCGTTAAGTGAGAAATTTCCCGAGGAGTAGCATATACTCACAGTAGGATCGGGATCCAAATATCATCGCGTGACGAAACTGAAGGAATCCTACCAGAATCATCATACTCCAAATGGTATGCAAATCTAGCAAGTTTCAGTACTTATGAAACTCCCGATGTGGATTTTTGCCCCATGCTCTTATGACCTTGACGAAGGTCAACAAATCATAAGTCACATGTTAAGTTCTGCCCGTCATTATCCAGGTTAATTTGAATCCACCCGTATATACCCTTGACGAAGGTCAACAAGGTAATGCGAATGTCCCAAACCAACGCATCTATCTATGCTACATATGAATACCCAACAGCTACCAATCACTATGCCTTGACGAAGGTCAATAAACACAGCTTGAATACTATTGAATATTCATACGAAACGACGGAGGGCTACGAATGGTTTTGGCAAAACCGTGAACGTAGTGAACTTGATTTGGTCGATGGAACGAGATAGCTTTTAAAAGGAGTGGCTCAAGCTCCGCATTTAAAAGTTGGTTTTGAAAAGAACCGAGTGGTTTTTCGAAAGTGTTCCAACGACTTTAACTTGGTTTATTATCTTGCATTAGTTCTTTTAATGCGTGATATTCTTGCATTAGTTCTTTTAATGCGTCCCATCATTTAATCCTACCATTGCAGAAAACAACCAAAATATGACGTACGCTTATGCCATTCGCATTCGCCACTGGGCCCCGTCATTACCCGTTAGGTTACTTAACTAACGACAGAGCGGGGGCTGGGCTAGCGCGTCTGTAAAACATAAGCAACGCCTAAATAATATCATATATAGATATAGTGCAATGATAAACATTTCAGATCACAGATAAATACATTGGATATACTAGGAATCTGTAATTTGTACGAGCCTGTAACATAAACAGATTACACGGTCGCGGTGAATAGCCAATACCCTACCCAAGACCCCTACGGGTGCGGCAAACTACCCGCCAAGTACCCGAAGCGTAGCAACCTCCCTCATCTCCATGAGTAGGCCACTCGACACTTCGGCATACCCGGTAGTTTGTGCACCCCTCCATGGGTCTATCCTAGGAGCAAAAACAGTGAAAAGAAATTATACAATGACGGCTACAACCCCGACCCGGTTGTACGGCCATACAAATAATTATTACATCAATTTACAAATTTACATGATTTGAAAGAAAAGAAAACTCTTGTCTCACAACCCCCGGCTATTCACCCGCGACAATCCAACATATTTATATACACATTCCAGCACATTACAGATCACAGATTTGTATAACCCCCACTAATCGACATATAGCGATTAGTAGACGTTCAATACAAATATCACATTACAGAAAACCCGTTAGCTTAAGTCTTTTAGAAGTTCGATAAAAAATACGGATTTTCGGGACCCCAAAAATGAAATTTTCGTTCTGGAAAATCTGGGCAGAAAATATATATTCCAAAAATCCCAAAATACCCCCATAAAAACACTGCACCAAAAATTGACCTCGGCCGAGTCGACTCGGCCGCGGATCCGCGGCGGGAGCGTGCTCCCGTCGCGTTTCCGCGGCTCGTTGACTCGAACGTTGGACCATTTTTGGTGAGTGCCCACAGAAAAGCCTGAGCTGAGTAGACTGGTGTGTACGCTTCTCATCCCAGTTGGGGAGATGGTCTGTCCCACAGCCGTCAGTACGTCGTACTGGAGATAGTATACAGGTGCTCGTTAGGTTACGGGTACACCGGACAGGACTCACAGGGAACTGTTGGTTGGTTTGATACCAGTCGTCAGTGAACAGTTCCCAGGTGACATGAGTACAGCGTAGTCCGCAGACTTGACACTGCTACTTCGCCTCGAGTGTGTCCCACTGTTCTTAGATTGCTACCCTACCGCGGCTCAAAGGAGTCGTGCAAACAGGTAGCAGTTGGGTGCAGTCCCGAGCACTTGGAGGCAGTGGCGGTTAGACAGGATTCGTCCCTCCCGGTATTGGGAGTAGATATCGTGCTGTGTCAGAGAGCCATTACGCAAAGTCCCTGGCCAGGGCAAGCGAGATTTGCTGGTAGGTTCCAGTAGTTTCTCAGGGTGTAATGGGCTTTACTCCGACACGACTTATACCGCTATTAGGGGACTGACGCTTGCCGCCCCCCTAGGCCCGATATGCGATAGTCTTGGACGAACGGACCGGACTGTATGGAGATTGTCACATCAGACTCAGTAGGAGTTCGGATGGGTTTTCTCATCGGCCTTCTTATCGACAACTACCTGGGGACCGTTACGTACAGCTAGTGCCGCTTGCGGTCTGTGGTTAAACCCACTGCTAGCGTAGTAGTCGAGTCTCTAGAGTCCCACACAGAGAGTTTCCTACTCCAGGCGAAACGATATAGAGGTTGCATGGTTTTGCGACAAAGGGTTCGGACGCATACGTGCGTTTACGCGCGTACGACTTTCGGACAGTTTTTACCAGTCGGCTTTGGTTTAAGCCAGTTACTGGTATCCGGTTATTGGATTTTTACAGTCTAAAGTTTTTCCGTATTTTTTACGGATCGGAGGAGCGTTCTCGTAATTACTCGAGAAGCTTCTAGAAGATGTGACTAAGGAGGTTTCTTTTGGATAAGAGAGTGAGTCATGGTGGTGATTCATTCATTTCATTAATGCACATTTATTGCTTAATGACTCATGCTAATGAATCACCACTAGATATTTCATGAAGCATGCTTATTCATTTCTTTTTATTCATTATTGAAAAATAAGAATGCTTCATAATATTATGATACACTCTCTCTCTTCTCTCATTATCTTATCTCACATTCTCTCTCCTCAAGCTCTCATCTTCAAACCCTAATCCTTAATCCTCATGTGTTGAGATCAAAGGATTAGTTAGACTAAACAATCCATAACCTTTACTCTACATCATCCTTTCATCTTTGATTAGCAATCAAAGTTGATTAGTTACCTCAAGTTAGAGGTTTAGCTTGGAGTTTCGCTCTCGGGTGGATCGTCTACTACCTAGAGAAGGTCGAGGAGAACAAAGGAGGACGTAAAGACGAAGGACCGGTTTCATTAGGTATAATCCCTAATCACTAGTGAAAAGATACTCATTGGATACGGTTATTTATAGTTTAGCTTCGATTCAAGCGGTTAGTCGATGTTCGTTGTTTAAACTTGATAGTTTTTGAAAATTCCGCCTCCCCACAAGTACTGGGGTGAAGTACATCGACTTACAGTGGTATCAGAGCCTCGCTAAACACTAAATAACTTAATTGCAAATTTGTACGAATTTCGAACGGAAAAACGAAACCGGAAAACCCTAAAAAATACTAGTTTCTGTCGAATTTAAAACGATGTCAGAAAATTTTTCAGGTGTGTTCAGAGAGCTATAAAGGAGTCCAGGAGAACACCTAAGAAATTCGAGCCCATGAATCGGCAACTCGGCCGCGAAAGCGCGGCGGATCGGTGGGATCCGCCGCCCTTCCGCGGCGCTTTGGCCGAGTCATGGACTCGTCTTTCTTGTGTGGGTCCCCTGTGACATTTGGGGTTTTCTGGAATATTTAATTATTGCTCAGGTTACTGTTTAACAGAGCAGATTTTGGAGCAATATTGAAGTTGTTTATTCGATCGAATTGTACAGTATTTGCGTATTGGATTATATCTGTGATTGTTTAATGTGTTCGTAAACCTCCCCTAACTGCTAGTATGTCGGTTGGCAGGGGGTTGCACATTTCTGAAATGGTTATATCTGTTTGTGCATATAAACTGTATTGGACTGTTGTGGTGTATAGCCGGGGTTAGCAATGGGTTATTGATTAATTCATTTGTTGTAAATGTAATTTGTTGTAATATTATTTTCGCGGGGCACTTCCAGGTTGCGGTTGTAGCCACCGTTGTATTATTTCATTTTACTGTTTTTGCTCCTAGGACTGGCCCAAGGTGGGGTACACAGACTACCGGGTGGGTAGTTTGCCGTACCCGTAGGGGTCGAGGGTGGGGTAAACGGCTATTCATCACAACTGTGTAATCTGTCTTTTCTTGCAGGCTCAAAAGAAATACAGATTGCTTGCAAATCCAATATTGTTTATCTGTGTTCTGGAATGAATATCATTGCGTCAGACGAATGTAAAATATCTATATTATGATAGCTATTTAGACGCCACTTATGTTTTACACCCGCGCTAGCCCAGCCCCCGCTCTGTCGTTAGTTAAGTAACCTAACGGGTGATGACGGGACCCCGTGGCGAATGCGGATGGCATAAGAGGACGTTGTATTTTCGTTGTTTTCTGCAATGATAGGTTAATGATGGGACGCATTATCTATAATGCAAAGTAAAACAAACCAAAGTTTAAATCGTTGGAACAATTTAAAAGAAACCACTCGGTTATTTTTAAAAACAGATATTTTTAAATGCGGAGATTTAACCACTCCTTTTAAAAGCTATCAGGTTCCTTCGGTTATATCAAGTTCACTACGTTCACGGTTTCGCCAAAACCAGTCGTAGCCCTCCGTCATTTCATTTGGGTATTCGGTAGTATTCAAGCTATGCACTTTTGGCCAACGTCATGGCATAGTGTTTGGTAGCTGCTGGGTATTCATTTGTTGTATAGATAGATGAGTTGGTTTGGGACAGTCGTATTATCATTTGGCCAACGTCAGGGATATATACGGATGGGTTCAAATTAACAAGATAATGATGGGTAGAACTTGACATGTGACTTATGACATTTTGACCAACGCCAAGGTCATAAGAGCATGGGGTAAAAACTTATATCGGGAATTTCTAAAGAAACTGAAATTTGCAAAGAACCAAGTGCATACCATTTTGAGTTTGATGAATGTTGGTAGCATTCCTACAACATTATCAGACGATGATATTTGGATCCCGATCCTACTGTGAGTATATGCTACTTATCAGGATATTCGTCACTTAACGATCAATGATATAAACCTAGTAGGTGTCCAGAAAAGTGTCAGCGGGGTTACGCCCCCAGAGAAAAGAGGTTACTTAATTAAGGAACTTCGCGAAAGCGTTGGAAAACCTCCCTCGAAGTATCGACACCGGCCTGGCTGAACGGTTAAGCAAGTATTGTACGGTGAGAATAGTCTTGGCTAATTCTTCTTTTATGGTTTGAGGAAGGATTCGAGAAACAGTGGGAGCCATCCAGTTTAGATAAACTAAAAACCACTCTAAACTTGCAAGAGCATCATGCTAAAGAGTTTTCTTCTCTCTCTCCTAATTGCAGCGACCCTGAAAATGACTGGACTTAAGTTACTTTTAGAGAAAAATATACTGACAGGGCCAAACTATAAAGATTGGCTGCGGAATGTCAAGATGGCTTTGACCTATGACAAACTGGGGTACGTCCTCACCGCTACGGCACCTGCTGTCCCTGGTCCCAAATCCAGCAATGCGGATAAGGAAATCCGCAAAACCTGGGATTTAGATTGCGCGAGAGCCAAGTGCATCGTGCTTGCCTCGATGAACAATGAACATCAGAGGAGGCACGAGGATATGTCCCTAGATGGCATATTTCTCCATACAAAGGAACTTTATGGAGAGCAATCTCGTATAGCAAGATACGAGACCTCTAAGAAATTGTTTCGAGCAAGGTTGGCTGTCGGGTCATCGGTAGGTGAACATGTCCTACAGATGATTGGCTATATAGAAGAGCTCGCAGACCTTGGGACGACTTTGGATAATGAGCTCTATACAGACCTTGTTCTCCAGTCCCTTCCTCCCACCTACACCCAGTTTATCCTCAACTTCAATCTTCAAGGAAAAGAAGTTGAACTTGCGGAACTCCTGAACATGTTAAGGAGTGCGGAGGGCACCTTGCAGAAGGCAAGGGAAACACCCGCTATGTTTGTTGGCGGTTCATCTTCTTCCGGGTCCAAGGCTAGGGCCAAAGGAAGGAAGAAGAAGGCCGCACCCAGACCTAGAGGAGGTGTTAGTAAGGTGGGAGGGAAGGGAAAGAAAAAGAAAGCAGTACCGATAGTCGGTCAGGATGAGTGCTTCCATTGTCACAGGAAAGGGCACTGGAAGAAGGATTGCAAGGCATGGAACGCCAAGAACCAGGAACCGAAGCAGGCTGTGGCTTCGACTTCAGGTGTGTTTGTAATTGAGAATTGTCTGTCGATCAACTCTACTTCCTGGGTATTGGATACCGGGTCAGGATCTCATATTTGCAATTCATTGCAGGCACTGAGAAACCGTAGAGTGCTGAAGGAAGGTGATATGATCCTCAGGGTTGCTAACGGAGCTAGCGTGGGAGCTGCGTCCGTCGGGGATTATCACCTAGGATTGACGAGTGGACACATTTTGGTTTTACATAACTGTTATTTTGTACCCAGCTTAACGTGTAATATCATATCAGTTTCCTTGTTATCAAATAAAGGTTATGATTTCACGTTTGTAAGAGATGTTGTCAACATCCACCTTAATCATGGTTTGATTGGGTCCGGTACTCTAAATAACGGCATATATGTGTTAAACCAACTCCAAATTTTCAATGTCCAGAACACACTAAAAAGAAAGTCTCCAGATTTGAATAAAGCTTTCTTATGGCATTGTAGACTGGGTCACATCAATGAGAGAAGGTTGACTAAGTTGCATAGAGAAGGATATTTGGACACGTTCGAATATCAAACTTATAACACTTGTCAATCTTGTCTCAAAGGAAAGATGACAAAGACTCCATTCACTGGACAAGGAGTAAGAGCGAGCGAGCTCTTAGGACTCATACACAGTGATGTATGCGGTCCAATGTCTACACATGCGAGAGGTGGTTATTCCTATTTCATTACTTTTACAGATGATTTCTCTAGGTATGGATATATTTTCTTAATGAAGCATAAATCAGAGGCCTTTGAGAAATTCCTGGAATTCAAGAATGAAGCGGAAAACCAAACAGGCAAAAGTATTAAGACACTGAGATCTGATCGAGGTGGAGAATACTTAAGTGCCGAGTTCCTAGGTTACCTAAAAGAGAAAGGAATTCTCTCTCAGCTTACTCCTCCATACACTCCACAGCACAACGGTGTATCGGAGAGACGGAATCGAACCCTATTAGATATGGTACGATCCATGATGAGTAATGCTGAGTTACCGCGATCTTTCTGGGGATATGCGCTAGAATCAGCGGCATATATTTTGAACAGAGTTCCTACCAAAACTGTGCCTACCACACCATATCAGATGTGGAGTGGGAAGAAACCCTATCTTCAGTATATAAGGATTTGGGGATGTCCAGCTTTTGTCAAAAAGCAGTTTGTGGACAAGCTCGAGGCACGATCAGTAAAATGTATGCTTGTAGGATATCCAAAGAACTCCAAGGGATATTGCTTCTATTACGCAGAAGAACAAAAGGTTTTTGTTTCTCGTAATGCCCATTTTCTAGAACAACAAGTTTTAGAAAAGGATACAAATGGGAGCGAAATAGAACTGGAAGAAATTCCAGAACCACAAGCTGCTACTGAAAGTTTGGTAGAACCAGAGGTTCAAGAAGAACAGAACATTCCCGCACCCCTCCGCAGGAGTAGTAGGCCGTCTCATCCGCCTGAGAGATACTATGGTTTTCTCATAGACGGGGATAGAGAGGATTGCATCATAGATGATGATGAACCTACTGACTTCCAGCAGGCCATCCAGAGCGGCGACTCGGTACGATGGCTAGATGCAATGCGAACCGAAATGGAGTCCATGTACACCAACAAAGTATGGACTTTGGACTTTGCTCCAGATGGGGTAAAACCCATAGGATGCAAATGGATCTTCAAGAAAAAGATTGGTGTAGATGGACAGGTGGAAACCTATAAGGCTAGACTTGTTGCAAAGGGTTTTCGTCAAAGACCTGGTTTGGACTATGACGAAACTTTTTCTCCAGTGGCTATGCTCAAATCCATTCGGGTCCTTCTTGCTATTGCTGCCTTCCATGATTATGAAATCTGGCAGATGGACGTAAAGACGGCTTTTCTGAATGGCAATTTAGAAGAGAGCGTCTATATGGATCAGCCAGAGGGTTTCAATCAGAGTGGGAGCAGCGGGAAAGTATGCAAGCTGCTTAAGTCTATTTATGGACTAAAGCAGGCATCGCGGAGTTGGAACATCTGTTTTGATGAGACAGTCAAAGAATATGACTTTATCAAAAATCCAGATGAACCGTGCATATATAGTAAAGTTGTGGCCAGAAGTGTCGTATTCCTCGTCTTGTACGTGGATGACATTCTATTGATAGGAAATGACATTCCTATGCTACAATCTGTCAAAGGATTCTTGTCACACAGGTTCTCCATGAAAGACCTGGGTGATGCCTCTTACATTCTGGGGATCCGGATCTATCGTGATAGATCCAAGAGGATGTTGGGACTTTCGCAGTCCAGGTATATCGACACTGTACTGAAAAGATTCAGTATGGAAGATTCTAAGCGCGGTAATCTACCGGCTTGTCACGGAATCACCCTCTCCAAAGAGATGTCTCCCAAGACTGATTTGGAAAGGGAACGCATGTCTATTATACCCTACGCTTCTGCGGTAGGCTCTATAATGTATGCGATGTTGTGTACCAGACCAGATGTAGCTTACGCACTGAGCGTGGTAAGCCGGTATCAGTCAGACCCAGGGGAGAAACACTGGATAGCAGTAAAGAACATTCTCAAGTACCTGAGGAGGACTAAGGAGATGTTCTTGGTTTACGGCGGAAAAGACCTCAGGTTGGAGGCCTTTGCTGATTCCGGCTTCCAGAGTGATAAGGACGATTCCAAGTCCATGTCGGGTTATGTCTTTACCCTCAATGGAGGGGCGGTGTGCTGGAAGAGCTCCAAGCAGGACACCGTTGCTGACTCGACGATGGAAGCGGAGTATATAGCTGCTTGCGATGCCGCAAAAGAAGCAGTCTGGATGAAGAAGTTCCTAACAGAACTTCAGGTGGTTCCTACCATAGTTGATCCAATACCTCTGTATTGCGACAACAACGGAGCTATAGCTTTAGCGAAGGAACCAAGGTCCCATCAGAAGTCCAGACACATCTTGAGGCGGTATCACCTGATCAGGGAGATCATTGATCGTCAGGAGATCGAGGTTCGGAGAGTTGCTTCAGAAGAGAACATTGCTGATCCATTCACGAAGGCCCTTCCTCAGATTCAGTTCGAGAGGCTGCTCGAGATCATTGGTCTGCGATATGCCAGTACATGGCCCTAGTGCAAGTGGGAGATTGTTAGTGTTTATGCCCTAGAAGGCCATTACTGTATCATACTAGCTTGTATATTACTTAATGGAAGCTTGGGATATTCACATGTATATAACAGTCTTGCTAAACATGGTAGTATGCTACTTGGTTTTTCTATCTTAATATGTGAGTGTACGTATTGATAGAGCTCTTAGGATCTTGCTTGTCTACCAGCGTTGTGATGGCAGTCACACTAGTGGGGGCTGGGTAGTCTACAAGCACATCCTTATTCAGGTCCCCGGTCGTTGGATTATCGAGACAGAGCATCGATACTCCAGAGTAGACTGGTGTGTACGCTTCTCATCCCAGTTGGGGAGATGGTCTGTCCCACAGCCGTCAGTACGTCGTACTGGAGATAGTATACAGGTGCTCGTTAGGTTACGGGTACACCGGACAGGACTCACAGGGAACTGTTGGTTGGTTTGATACCAGTCGTCAGTGAACAGTTCCCAGGTGACATGAGTACAGCGTAGTCCGCAGACTTGACACTGCTACTTCGCCTCGAGTGTGTCCCACTGTTCTTAGATTGCTACCCTACCGCGGCTCAAAGGAGTCGTGCAAACAGGTAGCAGTTGGGTGCAGTCCCGAGCATTTGGAGGCAGTGGCGGTTAGACAGGATTCGTCCCTCCCGGTATTGGGAGTAGATATCGTGCTGTGTCAGAGAGCCATTACGCAAAGTCCCTGGCCAGGGCAAGCGAGATTTGCTGGTAGGTTCCAGTAGTTTCTCAGGGTGTAATGGGCTTTACTCCGACACGACTTATACCGCTATTAGGGGACTAACGCTTGCCGCCCCCCTAGGCCCGATATGCGATAGTCTTGGACGAACGGACCGGACTGTATGGAGATTGTCACATCAGACTCAGTAGGAGTTCGGATGGGTTTTCTCATCGGCCTTCTTATCGACAACTACCTGGGGACCGTTACGTACAGCTAGTGCCGCTTGCGGTCTGTGGTTAAACCCACTGCCAGCGTAGTAGTCGAGTCTCTAAAGTCCCACACAGAGAGTTTCCTACTCCAGGCGAAACGATATAGAGGTTGCATGGTTTTGCGACAAAGGGTTCGGACGCATACGTGCGTTTACGCGCGTACGACTTTCGGACAGTTTTTACCAGTCGGCTTTGGTTTAAGCCAGTTACTGGTATCCGGTTATTGGATTTTTACAGTCTAAAGTTTTTCCGTATTTTTTACGGATCGGAGGAGCGTTCTCGTAATTACTCGAGAAGCTTCTAGAAGATGTGACTAAGGAGGTTTCTTTTGGATAAGAGAGTGAGTCATGGTGGTGATTCATTCATTTCATTAATGCACATTTATTGCTTAATGACTCATGCTAATGAATCACCACTAGATATTTCATGAAGCATGCTTATTCATTTCTTTTTATTCATTATTGAAAAATAAGAATGCTTCATAATATTATGATACACTCTCTCTCTTCTCTCATTATCTTATCTCACATTCTCTCTCCTCAAGCTCTCATCTTCCAACCCTAATCCTTAATCCTCATGTGTTGAGATCAAAGGATTAGTTAGACTAAACAATCCATAACCTTTACTCTACATCATCCTTTCATCTTTGATTAGCAATCAAAGTTGATTAGTTACCTCAAGTTAGAGGTTTAGCTTGGAGTTTCGCTCTCGGGTGGATCGTCTACTACCTAGAGAAGGTCGAGAAGAACAAAGGAGGACGTAAAGACGAAGGACCGGTTTCATTAGGTATAATCCCTAATCACTAGTGAAAAGAAACTCATTGGATACGGTTATTTATAGTTTAGCTTCGATTCAAGCGGTTAGTCGATGTTCGTTGTTTAAACTTGATAGTTTTTGAAAATTCCGCCTCCCCACAAGTACTGGGGTGAAGTACATCGACTTACATAACGGTCCCCAGGTAATGCCGATAAGAAGACCGACGAGGCGAAACCCATCTGAACTCCTACTGAGCCTGAGTGTGACATTCTCCGTACAGTCCGGTCTGTTCGTCTGATACATCGCATGGCGGGCCTAGGGGGCGGTAAACGTCAGTCCCCCAATAGCGGTACAAGTCGTGCCGGAGCGAAGCCCAAAACACCCTGAGATAACACTGGAAGCCTACCAGTATATCTCGTTTGCCCTGGCCAGGGACTACTCGTGTAATGGCTCTCCTAGACACAGCACGATGTCAACCCCCAATACCGGGAGAGACGAATCCTGTCTAACCGTCACTGCCTCCAAGTGCTTCGGGACTGCACCCAACCACCACCTGTTTGCATGACTCCTTTGAGCCGTGGTAGGGTAGTGATCAAAGTACAGTGGGAACACACTCGAGGCGAAGTGACAGTGTCAAGTCAGCGGACTAAGCTGTACTCATGTCACCTGGAAACTGATAACTGACGATAGGCATAATACCAACTAGTCAGTTCCCGACGAGTCCTGTCCAGTGTACCCGTAACCTAACGAGCACCCGCATACTATCTCAAGTACGACGTACTGACGGCTGTGGGACAGACTGTCTCCCACACTGGGATGAGAAGCGCATGCGCTGGTCTACTCCGGAGTATCGATGCCCTGTCTCGATAGTCCTGCGACCACGGACCTGCATAAGGATGTGCTTATAGATTACCCAGCCCCACTAGTGTGACGGCCATCACATCGCTGGTAATCAAGCAAAGATCCTAAGGGCTCCACTAATGTGTACAGGCGATATACAAAAATAAACACATGTACACATTGAAGTAGAAACAAACCAAGTAGCATACTACTATTTTGAGCAAGATTGTATATACAAGGTGAATATCCCAAGCATCCATTAAGTAATATACATACTAGTATGATACAGTAATGGCCTCTAGGGCATATACACTAACACTAAGAACTGTCGTTTGATTTAGAACATCATTGCTTTTAGATAACGTGCCTGAACCGATCAACTTTTGATATAGGAAATGTTCAAAACATTATCCAACAATACAAAATTATATCCTTCTTTACTAATAAAGAGACTGATATGATTTTGTATATCAGGTTCGGTATCTAATAACATTCGTTCAGAATCAATGTATTACAATACAGGGTGACAGTGACCAACAGACTTGGCTGCAACTCTTGCCCCGTTTTCTGCCTCATGAAACTTATCACCCGTTCTCAGTTTTTCTACCCTTTTGTAGCCCTATGTAACAGATTACATATCTGGGATCCTGATCCGGTATCATATACCCAGGATGCAGAGGATACTGAGAAACAGTTCTTTGTAACGAATACACCCGAAGGAGATGCATCATCATGCACTTTCTTCGTTTGGGCGGCACGGGAAATCTGGTATTCCCCTATTTCCTGCTCTGTCTTATAACAATTATAAGTTGGAGCGGGACCAACGTTCCCCAGCTCAGTATAACAAGCGGGTTCGGTCAATAATCCGTATTATTATCTTGATTAAGACGTGATATGGTCGCTACCTGGAGAGAGAGAGAAGAAAACACTCAGCGTGCGCTCTTGCAAGAATAGATTGGTTATTATTTTATCTAATCAGGATGGCTCCCACTGCTTTTTATAAAATCTTCCTTCAAACCCTAAAAGGAAAGACTGGCCGGGATTAATTACACACTACAAGTTTGCCAATCTTTCAGCCAGGCCAGTGTCGGTACTTTGAGGGAGGTCCCCCGTGCTTTCGCACGAACCTAATTAATGTAAACCTCGTTTTCCCAGAGGCGTAACCCCGTTGACACCTTTTTAGACACCTACTTGATCGGCTAATTGTAATGTATAAAACTCTCCCAGGAGTAACTCTTACTCGCAGCGGGTATCGGGATCCAACTATCTCATAGAAGGTATGCAATCTCATTGCAAATTTCAACACTTGAAATTCCCGATAATATTTTGCCCCTAACCTCCTATGACCTTGACAAAGGCCAACAAACCATAGGATGCTAGTCAAGTTCAACCCGTCATTTCCTGATTGAATTAAACCCACCCGCACGGCCCTTGACAAAGGCCAACAAGGTCGCACGACTACCCTAACCCAATCTGCATCATATGCATAAGCAGATAAGCACCAGTTAGCTACCGCACACTGCGCCTTGACAAAGGCCAACAAACGCAGTGTCACGACCCGCAGGGTACGGAACGTGACTGGCACTTAAGTTTACGAAACGTCTAAAGGCGTCCGTAAAATAAGTAAGCCAAAGCCCAGAAAACAAAACCAATTAAGCAAAAGAGTGAAGAAACCCAAACATTTGAAAGCAAGCTTATCAAATAAGTCATATAAAACCCCTTTTAAAAACAATACTAATTTTCCCGAAAATTTCGGCAGAGTCTCCTTTGTAAATACTGGCCCCCAAAAATGGGTACAACAAGAATATATGTAAAACCAACAAATAAGGCATCCCCAAGCGGGAGCTAGCTCTTCGCCATAAGGCGGTCACAAATCCCACGCAATGTAAATGACAACAAGCATAAAAAAGTAACATGTCGGCTCAAGTGAGCTCGACCCCAAAATACAGCATAAAATCCACAAACCTCACAGTCTCATCTCTAGGTCAATATACAATAATCTGGTGGAAACAGTAGATGGAGTACACTAGATACAAAGAATATACAAGGTGGTACAAAAATGATAACATAACCCACCTATGAGCAAATCTCGAGCTCAGGCAAAAGAGGCAAAAGACAAGTGCGCCCGCCGCTACTGAACTGACGGAGCAGACCTGCAAAAGACTGTGGCACAACGGGGGTGAGTTGCCAACTCGTGAGTAATAAATAATATCTACAAAGGCTATCGTATGCATGCACACAAGCATCCTAGCATCTAAAATACAGGTATGACTGGATGCACTAGCAGGTGTGTATACAACATCAGTGTGCTAATATGTATGCAACATGGAAATCTGGGGTCTCAATAGGTATATATAAGAAATATTTTATCTTCTTTTGTTTTTGAAACTCTTTTAGAATGCCAGCATAATGTCAATGAATCGACGAAAATCGGTGTCCAGCAACGACACCCAAAAGCTGTCTCAAATCCAATAAATCCATGTCATAGTGTCTCTGGCCTCAGCCATCCGGCTGACCCATCTCAGTATCAATATATCATCCTCTCGCGGCCCCGGTCGGTATCCTCTGGATATCCGCCGTGCCCAATGAAGTCACCGGTAGGTAATCCGTCCCCTGCCAGGCTCATCGTCATCACCACGAGCTTCTTGCCCCGGGGTACCCTACCGGGCCCACCATGTACCCGAAACGGTTCATCCAACTCCTCGAAACGGGTCTCCAAAAACCACAGCAAACTCATGGTGGACGACACTTACATCACTAGAAAACCGCAATTTACATATTTTAAAAATATAATAAGTTTAGAAATTTTGCGGTTTTCCCCCGAAATCCAGCAATATCATAAAATCCCAAGAAATCCTCATAAGTGCATATATCAATGATAATGAGTGCGTATGATATCAATAATCAAATTGCGATGTGTGATTAATGTATTAAGCATGAACAATGAATATGATGAAGTACATGCACATGAATAGCAATCCTAGGGTTTCATTTTAAGGAAATAGCACAATTTAAGTATCAATTAGTAAAAGGTTTAAATTAAAGGTTATCTAGTGTGGTGGCATGGCAATTACCAGGGTGTGTGTGTAAACATGAATAGTGCTCGTGCTGCATATAAAAACGTGGTAATGGTGCATGTGTCCTACAATTGAGTTTGCGTATAGGGGTATAACATATTGATCTAATTGCAGCAATTATCATGCCAGTAATATTATTCTAATGTCACAAGTGGTTATCCAGTTTACTATTTTTCAGTTTACTAAATCTATCGGGCGACTTGCGCCATCCAAACGATCGTCCCCCGTAGATGTTAAATCTACTCACCGGGATCCCTGGCTAGCTGTGTCCAATCACCGCCTTTCCCTTTCGCGCCGCGTCTGACGTCTCCGCGACCGAACCTGGAATTTACATCAATACCAAATATAAGGTTACATATCAAGAACGACGCAAAACCCCAACGAAACTACTAAGGTTCGCTATCTAGGTACAACATGCATAAAGTGCGCGGAACACACGCGAAAATCGCAAAAACTGCCAAAAACGCCGATTTGGGTCGCCCGGCAAAACTAAAACCCGACTACCCAAAAAACTGCACTCACGCATCCTAAAAGTCATAGGTCAAGCCATCACAATCATCAATATATCAAAAATAATTCATCACATAATTTTTATACAAAACTAGTAAGCATTGCGTCCCAAAATCGGTGCAAAAATCGCCGATTTGCGACAAAACGACTACAATATAGCATAATTACCCAAGCACACTACAAGTAATCTACAAAAACTAATTACAACACAATAGCAATGATTCCAATCCTATTTTCCATAACAACCATTTCTTGAATTTATAACTTAGAAATTCCAATTCAATTTCCACACTTGAAAACTTAATTTAACACAACAAAAGCCCACTTAAGAAAATTAACCTCTTAGGTTAGGTTAGCAAAATACAAGATAGCAATTTAGGTTTAATCAACTAAATAATGTTTTCTAAACCCTAATCAACTCACTAATCAAGCTTCAAATACCATTTCCATACAAAAACCTTCTCTTGAAAATTTCAAAACAACAATTTCACCCTTCTAAAGTTAACTAATTTAGCAAAGTGAAAACTACATCAACAAGATAACTATATGGATTAGTTAATTAACCACTAGATTAACTATAAAACAATCTAATTAAGTATTATGGCTTTCAAACCCTAGTTAGATTTTTCAAGCAAAAACCTAAGAAAACTAGATTAAACTACACTAAATTAACACTAAACCATACAACATAAGAAACTTAAACAAAAGAATTCAATTAGAAAGGGATTATACCTCAATTTGGGATCTAGCAAGAATGGATTTTGCTTCAATTGATGGCCTCAAACACCAAGATCCAAGCAAGAATGGCTAAGGATAATGATAGCATAAGGATTTTGTTTGGATTTTTGAATTAAATCATGGATTTTGATGTATTTTCTTGAAGAAATGAAGGAAAATGAAAAGAAAAGAGAGGAGGAAGAGGGTGTGCAGGAATTTTGGCCAGAGGAGGAATGGGGTAGGGTGTGGGCAAGTGGGGAAAGTCATGGGTCAAGTTCCAAAGTCAAATGTATCATACTTTATCAATTATAATTAAAATAAAACCATAAACCATCAAAACAACTCAAGAAAGCAACCAAAGAAAATGAGGCCAGAAATTTCTGGTCTCACACAAGGTGGGGCTGTCCTAGGGCTGAGGAAAAAGAAAGAGGGGTTTTACAAAAGAAATTTTATGCAAAAAGGCCCCCTACAACTCAAAAATTGCAAGTTTTAGCCCAAAATTCAATAAATTCGTTTCAAATCATAAAAATTTGTTAAAAATCAAAATAAATTACTAAAAATTCATGTTATCACTAGATTATAATTATCATAATTTTAGAGATTAAAATTAGCCCGGAAAAATTTGTATTTATCGCTTATTTAATGTATTTTCTTACCGGCTTAAAATAATATTAAAAAATTGAAAAATAGGGAAAATTTTTTTAATGACCAAAATTTCATAATTAACTCATTAGCTACTAAAAACAAGTAATTACTTATCCATTTAAGGTATAATTAGCCCTAAACTGCAAAATATCAAGAAAGGCGGTTTTCGGAAAAATACCGAATTTTCACCGAATTTCAAGAAAACACTAAAACGACTTTTCAAGACGCTACACGCAGCACGAATACTAACTACTACTTATCTGAAATGACGGAGGGCTACGACAGGTTTTTCTGAAAACCTATTGCGTAATGAACTTGATATCGTTGTAGGATCGAATGATTTTGAAATGGAGTGTTTTTGAGGCTTTTCTAGTTTTGCTAAAGGAGTTACTCCCGGTGAAGGGATCGTCGGTCCTTTCCTCGTCGAATGAGGTGCGGGATATATCATATATATCACTGTGCAAAGCAAAAACACTTAAAAGCTATAAAAAGACAAACCGAGTGTGTAGCATCTGCCAGTTATTGCTAAAGGAGTCACTCCCGGTGAAGGGATCTCGGTCCTTTCCTTATCGAATAAGGTGCAGGATATATCATATATACCGCTGTGCAAAGCAAGAACTGTAGCTACCTGTTTTATTTTGAAATTCGATTCTACAACATCTTTAGGTTTCTTTTATTTCATTAATCTCATTAATGAAGTCCCATCATTTAAGTTACCTAAACATCACAGATAAATACGACGTACACTTATGCCATCCGTATTCGCCTCGATGTCCCCTCGTGCACCGTTAGGTTAGGTAACTAACGGCAGAGCGGGGCAGGGCTAGCGCGGGTGTAAAACATAAGTAACGTCTATATAATATATCATATATACTATATACTGTATCTATCACAGAACATCACATGATCACATCACAGATATCGCAGCAGAAGAATCATATGAAATATTGGATATACTAGGACGTCCGTGTTTTCAATACGAGCCAGTATAAAACACGGATTCCACGGTCGTGATGAATAGCCAAACCCACACCTCTAGACCCCTACGAGAGCGGCAAGCAACCCTACCAATTCTAGAGTTAGGAGACCCGGACTCGACTCCTCGAGTTGGTCTCCCACTGGACTCCAGAACCCGGTTACTTGTGCCCTCCTCCTTGGGTCTATCCTAGTGCGGAAAAGTAAATAATATACAACAACGGTGACAACTTCCGCAACCTGGAAGTGCCTCAATAAAAGAATATTACATACAAGTTTTTACATGAATGAAAATGAAAAACACTCATCTCACATAAAAAACCCCGGCTATTCGAACACGACGATCCAATATAACATATCCAGCAACACATAACATCACATGTCATCAACGTAAGTAAATATGCGCATCCCAATTGTCGTTGACATATAGCAACGAAACCGGCGATATCACATATTACACTTACGGTCACAGAAAAGAAAGTGTAAAACTACAACAGTTGGAATCCGCAATCTCCTCAGACATCGCATGCCTGACCAAATGAATTACTTAGACATCGCATGCCTAACAATTATAAACCCCGCATTTTAGTCTCATTATCGAAAACTCTTTTCAATACCATGTCGGGCAATTCAACAGGATTCCCGACATTTTGATCGAATGCTCGTCGCAAACTTTAGTAGGCGGCTGCACCCCCGACGCCATCGACGAAGTGCACCAAGGCGGAACACCGCTACCGCAAGCACCCGAACGGATGCTTTCGGCGACGGGGTTCTCCTACAGTCACTTGGTCGGGGCTATGGGGTGTAGCTGTCTATTAAGTTTACCCGGCGAGTATCCGCGTACGCTATGTGATTGCGACGGACTTTTGATCACATCAAAATTCCGTGGCAACCGATCAAGTGAGACTAAACTGCTATGTTTATAACATTCATTCAGTTATCTCATAACTTATTGTGAATTCCAATTATTATATCGCATTCCGGATAAATAGAAAATGTCAAACTTTCCGATCGAACAATCGAACACCCAAGTTTTCCCGATACAGATCAACACATGAAACAAGTCTAAAAACATTCAGTTTGTGCCTCAGTACCAACGGTCCAGCCGTAGAAGGGTCAAGCCAACGCCTCACATGTGGCACGCCGTACTGCCCCAAACCCGAAGGTTCAAAGGGCAGTTCAAGACGGTCACATAATTGAGTTAAGGTTTGTTGTCTTCTAGAGGGTCCATTGCGTTACTTGCACTACTTAGAACGTCTTTAAACCACGGAAAAATCCAACACTTGGAAATTTCCCGACAGGGGAAAAATTGGGTATTTATATCCGATCAAACTTTTTAACATATTCTAAAATTTATCCGGAAAGCCACACAGACAAAATTTGATACTCCGATCAAAACACCGAATCCCCAAAACAACTCCAGAAAATTCAACTCTTGAATAAATTTTAAAAATACCTAGAGAACTCAGCATCTGAAACAATGAATTACTGTGCAAATAGTTAGGGCTGACGTCACACTTCTGCCGCGGAACCGCCGCATAAGATAGGCTTATGCCGCGGTTCCGCCGCCGATTTCACTGTTCATGTTTTAAATTTTGCGCCGTAATTCTTAAAATTCCCTCCTGAGTTTTCTGAATATTTTTAATTTGGAAAAAACCACGATTTTAGAAAATGTCCAGAGAGCATGGAAATTTTGGGGTTTCGGTTCGTTCGGACATCAAACTCCGTCTAGACTTCGCCTAAGGCTCTAGCTAGGCTCTGATACCACTGTAGGGTTCCTAGGCACTCTCAAGAGGTCTCACAAGGCATCAACCATGCCAATTTCAAAAATGCGGTGCCGAGAAACCCTAGACTGCGGATCGTTAACTAGAATTTTAGGCGACAAAACAAACTAGTTAACTACTTTAACTATGAGAACGGAAATACAACCTTTGTAGATCCGGTCCTCCACCTCTATAGCTCCGCAATGAAGTCTCCTCGCTGTCCAAATCGAACCCCGGGCTCAAGCGTCGGCTTCATCGGAGAATGGACGGGCTAGGTCATCGACGACGATGCCGAAGATGATCTACGTCGAGGCATCACTAGATCAAGCTCCACCTTCACCAAGCCATGAAAACTTGTGAAGGAAACACACTCTACTACTTAACAAGAGGTAGAGGATGAAGAAATAGGAAGTGGGTAGACTTTAGAATTGGATTTCTCACTCATTTCATCAAGTCACCATTGATGAAGTCTTGCTTCTTCTTATGAAGAAGAAGAAGAAGATGTAGATAGAATATGATAAGTATTATTGATAAATGAAAAATAAAATCAATACTTATCATTCACTAACTAAGGTTAAGTGTAGAGAATAGACCATGGTTACTTGAGAGGGTTAGGGTTAAGCAAGATGACAAGAATGGTTACAAAAGTCAAAGCTTCATGAAGCTTCAACTTAAAACAAAGAAAGCCACCATTCTCATCATAATTCTTTTCATATAAATAAATAAATAAATGAATGAATATGCAAAACCCTAATCAACACTTAACCATGGTTTTAATTCTTTACACTTAACAAAATGATCAAGTATCATCAAACATGATACAAATATGTGCACAAAAGTATATCACATATACTTCTTGCACATCAAGTGAGAAAATCCATATAAAGTGAACCAATACTAGTTAATGCAATGTAATATATCAAATATATAATTATACATTAAATCATTAAATCAACACTTGATTTAACGATCCGGTCATATCGCATTTAACCGACTAGTATCCTATGTATCGGCTTACCGAATCAATTCTTGATTCGATAACTAGGTTATATCGCATACAACCATTCGATACATTCATCGCGAGAATGAAATACGGTATCACATACACGCAATATTCTCGGTCCCGCACATATCTCATATGCGCTCCTATTTCGTTTCGCTTGAGCCAGGAAACCTCTATGTAGGACTCTAAAGACTCGTCAATACGCCGGCAGCAGGTGATGATCATATCAAACACCCACAAGCCGCAAGCGGTCTGCTAAACGTAACGGCCACCCGGGTATTGAGCGATCAGAAGATCGACGAGCAAGCCCTCTCACACTCCAGTGAATCCAACCAGTAACACTACCGTACAGTCCGGTCTCGTCGTCTGATATACCGCATATCTTGCCTAGGGGTGGTAAACGTCAGACCCCAATAGCTCGATAAGTCGTGTCGATATGAGGTCTATAACAATTCGAGAAACTACTGGTAACACTTACCATTAAATCTCAGCAACCCTGGCCAGGGATTTTCTGTTATAGCCAATCGAACACAGCGCAACATCAACCCCCTATACCGGGAGAGACGAATCCCCTCCTATCGCTCATTGCCTCCATGTGACTCGGGACTGTACCCAAAAGCCACCGTTTTGCACGCCCTCTTGGACGTGGTAAGGTGGAAATCAAAGCACAGTGGGAACCACACAAGACTCTATGACGATCTCGGGTCAACAGACTACTCTGTACCAGAGTCGCCAGAGAACTGCCATCTGACGTAAGGTATAATACCATCTGGGAGTTCTCGGCGAGTCTGTCCAGTGTACCCAGTCTCTACTGAGCACCCGTATATCATCTCTGATGTCAAACACCAATGGATATGAGATCATCCATCGCCCATCTGTATGGGTCGAGAAGGTACACGCTAGTCTACTCTGGTATATCGATGCCCCATCTCGATACACCCACGACTAGGGACTTTGAAGGATGTACTTATGGACTACCCTGTCCCCACTAGTATGATCCGCATCATAGTCCAGGTAGTCAAGTACACATCCTAAGGGCTTTACCAACATGTAATAGAGAGACAATCTGTGTACACGTTAAGGTAAAGATCAACCAGATAGCATACTATCATGTCGAGCAAGAAAGTCCTCCCTATATATGTCCCAGCATCCACTACAATATACATCCAATGTACAGTAATGGCCTCTAGGGCATACATATAACTAACATCGTTTCCCTTTTTATAATAAAATACAAGGATGCATTGCCAATTTCCAAAACGAATATCTGTTTTAATCTAAGGCAGCTTCCTTATCTCAAAACCAATGTTTCGTTCTCTTTTCAAAGATAATGATATATCTCATAGCAGGTAATTACAGTTATTAAGTTATTCTTAGATTTACTTTACATGTTCGCATTATATTTATCGATAGTATACGTTTCCGTAATATTAACACTCTAATAGAACACTGCACAACTACCAAGGAGTACCATGCTGCACAAGCGCATATACCTATGTTACACTACACCTCATTGGTACTGCCATGTCACTATAGAACCGTTCTGTTATATTATGCGTATATATATATTAATATGAATAGGTTATTACACTTTTAGAACACTTGCACAAATACAAATGATTGCCATGCTGCACGAGCACAGACGCGTATGTTAAACCACACATCATTAGTAGTGCCATGACACAGTAGAATGGATATCGTTATGCCTAAATGATTTAATTATGCAGTCTTTCTTTATTACCTATTGTAAATTATGAATATTAGTACTATAGATGTTGTATTTAATTTTATGAGTTTTTTGGATGTTTTACTTTGATGATAAATATCAGTGGTATGGGACGCTGTTATATACGTATATATATAATATATCATCAGGATAATCTATGCAATTATTCTCATTCTTTACTTGATATTTCTGGATATGATGAGTTGACGTCCACCATGAGTTTTATGTTTTCTGGTCATTTTATTCTGAACCGAGGTGGGGGGTTATACGGTTTCAGACTTGTTACTTATCTGGAATGAGGTGGGAGGTTATACAGTCGGATACATGGTGGACCCGGTCAAGACCGAGGGGCAGGATAGCCGCATTATAGGAGGGGAGCCTAAAGAGGATACTCGATATCGGAAATAGTTATGAGCATGGCAGATGTCCAGGGGATACTGATCGGGGTTCGTTGGGCACATCGGATATCCAAGGGATACCGACCGGGCCAGGGATATCGGGTGGCGATCATCTATTGAGATGGTGTCGACGGTATCTGCCTTTACGTGTCGATGTTGGACACGAGAGATTTCTAATTTCGATGTCGATGCTGGACATCCATATATATTGATATGATTGTTATCATGAGGTACACAGTTAGATTTCATTTATTGGATTCGACTAGGACTGATCCGGGGGACAGTACCTATATATATATTCTACTTGGGATTGCATGACAGTTAGTGTTGCATTACGATACATACGCATATCATGTTATATTAGTATAGATTATGGTAGTACTATACTTATTACCTAGGTATCGTCATGCATTTCGATTTCTACCTTTAGATGTACTTTTATTCACTGAGTTGGCAACTCATCCCTGTTGTGCCACAGTTTCTTGCAGGTTTTACCGCTTGGATTATCAGCGGCTTTGACACACATTCTTTTTGGTGATTGATTGGTAAGTGGGTTATTATTTTATCGTACTCACTCTTGATTATTCACATATTCTTGTATTTAGTGGAAACTCCATCAACATAGAAATGATATATTGAGACTTATAAGCGAGATTTAGAAATTGTGAGGTTGCACTCTTTGGAGTCGACTTCTGATATAGATTGTTTGGATGCTCCATCGTTTGGACGTGGAAGCTGGCTCCCGTTGCGATGCTATTTTATTATTATGTTGTATCGGGTTATATAAAAATGCAAAGGAGGTGCTATCGAATTTCAAAATGTCATAGATGCTTTTTAAACACACTTAGTTAAATCTAAATGTTATTTAAACTGATTCCATCTGATGACTATTTTAAACTCACCTCCAATATTTTCAAAAGGGTGTAGATTCCGGGTTTCGGCTTACCTGAACCGCGTCGACGCTTTTAGATGTCACGTGATTTAAGTGCCTGTCACGTGCCACATTTGGGTCGTGACAAAGTTGGTATCAAAGCGTTTGGTTTAACCTTTATTCGAGTCTAGGTTGGCTATATGGGATCTAGGCATGCACTTTTGTTACCTGGATTTACCTTATAGGACTTAGACTTGACTTTGGGGGTCATATACCCGAACTTTCGTTATGTAGGATGACCTTGGTTGATGGAGTAGGTACTAAGTAGAGTGACGTACCATACATATGTTCCGTGGCATATTTACGATATGATACTCCGCCTAAGTTACCTTAGGATTTATATCTTGGGATCTTCCTTTTATTCATTCCGTTGATCTACCTTCATCAGTGCATTTTGATTGTTTCGGTCACCATGTTTATGGGAGCCAAGGGGGCTGCAGTTAGAGATACGGTCAAAGAAGGCTTGTCGGGGACAAAGACTGACCAGGGTGACTTTCCGGTGATATAGAGACATGTCGTTTATTTATATGTGATCGAGTTCTAATATTGAGGCGAGTTTCTTCAGGATCCACACCAGATGGTAGGATCATTGCTAGAGATCAGCCGGACTTGAGGCGTGATGTTTTCTCCTCTCCGAAGATCGTGATGTTGCGTACTGTTCGGACAGCGGTACCAATTATTGCTAAGGTTATCGAGATGTTGCTTCCAGAGTTCATGAAGATAAAAGTTGACGCTGTTTACAAGTGTAGAGGGATCACAAGAATTTTTAGCCGTTTAGATGGGGGATGGTTAGGAATTTTAATCCGTTGTGGTACGAGATCGGTGAAATTTAATTGTTTCTTCCGATGAATCTTGCTCAGACCTGATGCAAGTCGCTGGAGAAAGAGATCATGCAGTAAGTTTTCCTCCGACAAATTGGGACGAGTTTTAGAAGGTGAGCTTAGCCAGATTTTTCTACATAGTATCATAGGTGTCAGATTCGTGTTCCTGAGTTTGGTAAGAATCCAAGCTTAGCCACAACCGAGTAGGACTTGAAATTCGTATGATTATCGTGATACGCTCCTTAAATGGTTGATATTAGAGAGCAATGGGACGAGAGATTGGTGCGATGTTTTAGTGGACAGTTGTTCTTCACCGCCGATAATTGGAGATTTGATGTACATATTTAGACGCGTATGACTAAACTTCCACAGGAAAATTTTAAGGAAAGGAATGAAAGTTGTTACTAAAGAGAAAGTGGATTCAGTAATGAGTGCTAGTTCCAGGCATGATGGATAGCTAAGATCAGCAGGAGACTTGAAGGGGTTCTTTCTGAAAGTTCATAATAAGTAAGATTGGACCTAGGATCAGTTGTTAGCACACAAGAAGAGGATAGAGATTTCAGTCATTAGTATGCTGCGAGAGACTGGACTACTGGCCAAGAAGATGCGGTGAGAGATATCGGCAATAAGACGGATGGTGTCGTTGCTCCTCCTTGTATAAAGAAGCCATGGTACTAGACGTCCTCAAGAAGAACCAGAATTCAGAGACAGAGAACGTTAGATCGTGGCAGACGGCAAGTAGTAATCCTTGCTCTGCCAATTCCGAGTGTATAAACACCTTCCAACATTGAAGATGATATACTTCGATGTCATTTGAGTTTGATTTGCGTTTTTATGGTCTAAAGGTTTCATTTTTAACATTTAGGAAATGACAACTCAACGTCCGTTATTTTGATAAATGTATTTTGAGGATTTGAGGGTCAATTTATGTTTTGTACACACCAGGTGCACTTGATGAGATTTCCATGTACAGTAAATTCATTTTGATTCATGTTTTGTGCACACCAGGTGCACTTGTTTGAGATTTTGTGCGAGGTGACTGCACTCGACTGTAGTGTTTTGTACACCGGATGCACTAAACTGATAATTTTCGTGCACCTCAGATGCATATGATTAAGAGATTGTATATTTATACTCTAGGTATACTCGGAAAGGTTTCATGCACACCTAAGATGCCTATGACTAACTCACCCATGGTTGCTATTCTTACCTCACGAGTTCATTCTCTCATCTTGATTCATCATCTTCTTGTTCATTGAGAAAGCTTGCTAGCTTTTCTCAAGGTGAGAAAATATTGTGAGAAAAACAAATCTAAAGTGAGCCCATTTCCTATTTCATCATCCTCTACTATTAACCATTTAGTTTAGGGTGTTTGCTTCACTAAACCCTAATTTAGTGAAGAGGTAGCATGAGCTTGAGTCTCCTCGACGTAGATCATCTTCGGCCTCAAAGACTTTGAGCAAGCTTGTTCATTTCTTCATGTGAACCCATACTAGAGTTTGGGAGTTCACTACTTGGAGCGAAGGGACTACTACACGGAGCTTTAGAAGTGAAGGACCGGTCTATAAAGGTTGTATTCCTGATTCACTTACTTGTAATGGTAGATTACATTTTTGTATTGTCTTATTACTCTAGTTAGATCCTAGTTAAGGGTTCATTAGCACTCTAGAATTTTTGAAATTGGCTTGTTTGATGCATTGAAAACCCAGTTGGGTGCTAAGGAATCCCAACAGTGGTATCAAAGCCGGGCTAGAGTATTAGACGATATTTGTTAGATTACGAAACCGAAACTGCTCCGAAACTTGAAACATCGAAACCTAGTTTCTGTCGTTTTTTAAAATGGCTTCTAAATTTTTTTTATGTAACTGCATAATATTGTATGAGATATAATATTAGCATGACAGAAAGTTGAAGCCAAATGGTCAGATTTTGGCCGACCAAAGTGAGGAAAATTCCGAGGAGGCCGGCCTAGTTCAGGAGTTTTGGCTTCAAATTTTTGTCATTTTCCAGTCTTTGGGTTTTGGTGTTTCAGGTGTTGCTTGTTTTTTCTAAGATTGCATGTGATGTGGTCTTACTGTATAGGCAATTCGGAGTGTTTCGTATTCGTAGTTTAACATGGTTTCATGTTTTCACATGTTATCTAGGCGAAGTTAAAAAGTTCGAACGAATATCAAAAACCCATTTTTCGAAGTTTAAGGTATTCGGAAAATCATGCAAATAATTCTGTAGACCCTCTAGAAGAATGAAACCCTAACTCGACATAATGACCATGGAACCGCTTTTGAACCTTACGGTTTGTGGCAGTTCCGCGGTGCCATTAATGAGGCTTGGGTTTGCCCTTCTACGGTTGGAACATAGGTGATGTGGCATATTCTCGGTATTTTTAAACTGTGCTCAAGTGTTGAGCTCTCGGGGAATTGTGGGACTTTGATTAATCGATCGACAAGTTTAACGTCGTCCGGATATTTGTGATGGGATACAATACTTGGAATCAAAAATATTTGAATTTTATAAATCTAGCAATTTTGTCTCATTTGATCGGTTGCCACGGGATTTTGATGTGATCAAAAGTCCGTCGCAATCACGTAGCGTACGCGGATACTCGCCGGGTAACCTTACTAGATAGCCACGCCTTATAGCCCCGACCAAGTAATTGTAGGAGAACCCCCTTGCCAAAAGCATCCGTCCGGGTGCTCGTGGCTGCGGTGTTCCATCTAAGTGCACTTTGTCGACGGTATCGGGGGTACGGCCATCTACTAAAGTTTCCGACAAGCATTCGATCGGGATATCGGGAATCTTGTTGAATTGCCCGATTTGTTATTGGAAAGTGTTTCAATATCGAGACTAAAATGTGGGGCTTATAATTTTTAGGCATGCGATGTCTAAGGAATTCGTATTGTTAGGCATGAAATTCGGAATATGAGATATTTCGGCTTTATGATGTCTAAGGTGGTTGCAGATTCCAACTGTTGTAGTTTTCATTTTCTTTTCTGCCACCGTAAGTGAAATATGTGGTGTATCGCCGGTTTCGCTACTATACGTCAATGACAATTGGGATACGCATATTTACTTACGTTGATGACATATGATGTTATGTGTTGCTATGATATGTTATATTGGATCATCGTGTTTGAATAGCCGGGGATTTTTTATGTGGGATGAGAGTTTTTCATTTTCATTCATGTAAAACCTTGTATGTAATATTCTTTTATTGGGGCACTTCCGGGTTGAGGATGATGTCACCATTGATGTATATTATTTACTTTTCCGCATTAGGATAGACCCAAGGAGGATAGCACAAGTAACCGGGTTCTAGAGTCCAGTGGGAGACCGTCTCGAGGAGTCGAGACCGGGTCTCCTAACTCTAGAATTGGTAGGGTTGCTTGCCGCTCTCGTAGGGGTCTAGGGATGTGGTTTTGGCTATTCATTGCGACCGTGGAATCCGTGTTTTATTCTGGCTTAATTTAAAACACGGAATTCATAGTATATCCAATATTTCATATGTGTTCTTCTGCTGCTGATATTCTGTGATGTGATCACTTTATATGTTCTGAGATGAATGCCTATATTATATATATGATATATAATAACTATTTGATGCTTTCGTTTCTTCGGTGATGCTTGTGAAGCATAATTGATGGGACTTCATTAATGAGATTAATGAAATAAAAGAAACTTAAAGATGTTGTAGAAACTTATTTTAAAAACTGGTAGCTCTATTTCTTGCTTTGTATAGCGGTATTATTTATAGAATATCCCGCACCTTATTCGATAAGGAAAGAGCCGAGATCCCTTTACCGAGAGTGACCTCTTTAGCGAAACTAGCAGATTCTACAATCCACTCGGTTTGTCTTTTAATTTCTTCTATAGTTTTTGCTTTGCATAGTGGTATTTATGAAATATCCTGCACCTTATTCAATAAGGAAAGATCTGAGATCCCTTCACCGGGAGTGACCTCTTTAGCAAAACTAGTAAAAGCCTAAAAAAACACTCCTTTTTCAAAGTCAGTCGATTCTACGACGATTTCAAGTTCAAAGCATTAAAGGTTTTCATAAAAACCATCCGCAGACCCCCCGTCATTTTAGGAAGTAGAGTACTTAGAATTCATGCTGCGTATGTTGACCATAGTCAAAGCGTAGTGTACGGTAGCTAAGTGATGTCTTCCTACACAGCATATGATGCAATTAATTAGGACAGTCATATGATTATGATGACCATAGCCAAGGGTCATGTGGGTGGGTCTAATTAATCACGAAATGACGTGTAGAACTTGAGTATGACTTATGATATGTTGACCATAGCCAAGGTCATAAGTACTTGGGGTAAAAACCTTTATCGGGAATTTCAAGAATTGAAATTGGCAATGAGACTGCATACCTTCTATGTGATAGTTGGATCCCAATACCCACTGCGAGTAAGTGTTACTCCTGGGAGAGTTTTTGCACTTCACAATTAGCTAACCTATTAGGTGTCTTGAAAAGTGTCAACTGGGTTATGCCTCTGAGAAAACGAGGTTTACTTTAATTAAGTCCGTGCGAAAGCACGGGGAACCTCCCTCAAAGTACCGACACTGGCCTGGCTGAACGGTTAGCGACATTGTAGAGTGTAATTAATCTCGGCTAGTCTTTCCTTTTAGGGTTTGAAGAAAGATTTGATAAAAACAGTGGGAGCCATCCTGATTATATAAAATAATAACCAATCTAATCTTGCAAAAGAGCACACGCAGAGTGTTTTCTTCTCTCTCTCTCTCCTGGTAGCGACCATGTCACGCCTTGACCGAACCTGCTTATTATACTAAGCTGGGGAATGTTGGTTCCGTTCTCTCTTATAATTGTTATAAGTCTGAAAAAGAAATAGGGGAATATCCAGATTCCCATGCCACCCAATCGAAGAAAGTGCATGTTGATGCATCTTCTTCGGGTGTGTTCATTACCGAGAACTGTTTCTCAGTATCTTCTGCGTCCTGGGTATGTGATACCAGAACAGGATCCCGCATATGTAATATGTTACATGGGCTATAGAAAGGTAAAGAACTTGGAATGGGTGATATGTCTCTAAGTGTAGAGAATGGTGTAATTGTTGCAGCCAAATCAGTTGGCAGATATCACCTTGTATTAAATACATTGATTCTGAACGAATGGTATTACATACCGAACCTGATATACAACATTACATCAGATTCTTTATTAAGTTAAAGAAAGGATATAATTCTATATTGAAGGATAATGTTGTGAACATTTTCCTGAATCAAGAGTTGATTGGATCAAGCACGTTATATAATAGCATATACGTTCTAAATCAAACCACGGTTCAAAGTATATAGAACACACACAAGAGGATAAGTTCAGAAATAAACGAATCCTACTTGTGGCATTGTAGACTAGGTCATATCATTACGACACGACCAGCTAAGTTACATAAGGATGAATATTTGAATCCGTTCGAACTTTCATCTTATGAAACTTGCCAGTCATGTCTCAAAGATAAGATGAACAAATCTCAGTTTATTGGAAACTGAGAAGGAGTTACTAAACTCTTGGGACTATTACATGTTGATGTATACGGTCCTATGTCTACAAATTCCAGGGTTGGTTCTTTGACTTCATTATATTCACTGATCATCTCTCAAGATTCGGACATATGTTCCTGTTGAAGCACAAGTCTGAAACTTTTTAGAAATTCAAGGAATGTAAGCTTGAAGTTAAGAACCAGACGGGTAGAAGTATTACAGTCCTACGATGTGATCGAGAAGTTGAATACTTAGGCATGGAGTACCTGTATTATTTAATGGAGAATGTGATTCTCTCTCAGCTTATTCCTTCGAATACACCACAACACAACGGTGTATCGGGGCGGAGGTATCGCACCCTATGAGATATGTCGCGCTCTATGATGAGTATTGCTGAGTTACCTGTTTCCTTTTGGAGTTATGCACTTGTGAAGCTGCATACCTATTGAATAGGGTTCCATCTAAATCAATGCCTACCACTCCATATAAGATATGGTATGGGAAGAGACCATGTCTTAAAACGAGTTAATATATGGGGTTGTCCGGCCTATGTTGAAAAGAAAAATCCGGACAAGCTCGAGGCAAGGTCAGTTCTGTAAGTTTGTTGGATATCCCGAGCATTCGCAAGGGAATATATTCTACCACACTGAGGAGCAAAAGGTGTTTTGTTTCTCAGCATGCAACCTTTTTAGAAAAGGAATTTCTTGTGAAGAAATTTGTGGTCATGAGGTAAAACTGGAAGCAGTTCCAGCTGGACAAATTAACAACTGATGATTTGGTGAAACCAAAGGATTCAATAGTTTCCAACGAACCTCAGCCTCTTCGCGAATCTGGTAGGGTTCCACATCCACTTGAGAGATACCACGGTCTTCTCGGTGATAGTGGGAGCGAGGATTGCATCATGGTAGATGATGACCTAACTGGGTTCAGGCAGGCCATCACGAGTGGGGACTCTGTGAAAAGGCTGGATGCTATGCGATCAAAGATGGAATCCATGTACACCAACAAAGTATGATTTTAATTATTGCACCTTAAAGGGTAATACCCATTGGGAGCAAATGGATCTTGAGAAGATTCTTGGTGTAGATGGAAAAGTTAAGACTTTTAAAGCTATGCTTAAGTCCATCAGGATCAATGAGCGCATCGCGGAGTTGGAACATCTATTTTGATGTGGCAGTCAAAGAGTTTGACTTCATCAAAAAGATAGATGAACCTTGTATATACAAGAAGGTTGTAGAGAGTAAGGTTGTCTTCCACGTATTGTACGTAGATGACATACTCTTGATAGGAAATGGTTTCTTATGCTACACTCGGTCAAACTCCTCTTATCACGTGGATTCTTCATGGAAGATTTGGATGATACCTACTACGTCTTATAGACTATGATCTATGGTGATAGACCTAAGTGGATGTTGGGAGTGTCCTAAATCCAGGTACATTAACACCATACTAAAGGGGTTTAGTATTGAAGATTCTAAGCGTGGTGGTTCGTCCACTTACTCAGGGATCACTCTCTCCAAAAGGATATCTTCCAAGACCGATTTTGAGAGAGCTCGCGTGCAAGGGATAACCTATGCTTCAGCAGTAGGCTCTATGATGCATGCGATGTTATGTAACAGACCAGATGTAGATGACTCACTAGGTGTAGTGATCAGGAATCAATCGGATCTTGGGAGAATCACTGGACAACTATGGAGGACATTGCTAAGTACTTGAGAAGCACTGAATGAATGTTCTTGTTTCGAGCTTCCAGAGTGATAAGGTCGACTGAAAGTCAGTCTCGGGCTTTGTCTTTACCCTCAGTGGAGGGACGGTATGTTGGAAGAGTTCCAAGCTAGATACCGTGGCATACTAGATGATAAAGGCTGAATACATCGCTACCAACGATGCTGCCAAAGTGGCTGTCTGGGCATTTCTTGCTCATGAGATGAACAAAGTTCCTACAATTGAGCGTCCAATAATTGTTATTGTGACTACAATAGAGTTGTGGCTTTATCCTAGGAACACCGGTCCCATCGGAGATCCGGATATATTCTGAGGACAGTATCGCCTACTCAGGGAGATGGTTGATCTCTAAGGGATCGAGGTTAGGGGAGTTGACGCGACGGATAACATGGAGGATCCACTCACAAAGGCCTTTCCCTAGAGAGACTTCTATGGGACGTTGGGTATGAAATACTACAACAAATGACCCTAGTACAAGTGGGAGATTGTTAGTTATATGTATGCCCTAGAGGCCATTATTGTATATATGATGTATATTATAGTATATGCTTGGACATACATAGGGAGGGCTTTCTTGCTCGGCATGATAGTATGCTATCTGGTTGCAATTTATCTTAACATATATACTTATTGTCTCTCTATTACATGTTGATAAAGCCCTTAGGATCTGTACTTGACTTCCAGGATTATGATAGGGATCATACTAGTGGGGTCTGGATAGTCAGTAAATACATCCTTCAATTGTTCCTAGTCATGGGAGTATCGAGATAGGGCATCGATATTCCAGAGTAGACTAGCGTATACGCTTCTCGACCTATATGATGGGCGATGGATGATCCCATATCCATTGGTGTTTGACATCAGAGATGGTATACGGGTGCTCAGTGGAGACTAGGTACACTGAACGGACTCGCCGAGAACTCCTAGATGGTATTATACCTATCGTCAGATAGCAGTTTTCTGGTGACACTGGTGCAGGTTAGTCTGTTGACCCGAGATCGTCATAGAGTCTTGTGTGTCTCCCACTATGCTTTGATTTCCACCCTACCACGGCTCTACTGATTCGTGCAAAAAGGTGGTTTCTGGGTACAGTCCTGAGTTACATGGAGGCAATGAGCGATCGGAGGGGATTTCGTCTCTCCCGGTATTGGGGGTTGATGTTGCGCTGTGCTCAATTGGCCATAACAGGAAATCCCTGGACAGGGTTGCTGAGATTTACGGGTAAGTGTTATCAGTAGTTTCTTGAACCGTTATGGACCTTACATCGGCACGACTTATCAAGCTATTGGGGTCTGACGTTTCACCACCCCCAGGCTGGATATGCGACATATCTGACGAAGAGACTGGATTGTATGGTAGTGTTACTGATTGGATTCGCAGGAGTATGAGCAAACTTGCTTGTTGATCTTCTGATCGCTCAATACCCGGGTAGCCCTTACGTTTAGCAGACTGCTTGCGGCTTGTGGGTGTTTGATATGATCATCACCTACTGCCGGCGTATTGACGATTCTTTAGAGTCCCACACAAAGGTTTCCTAGTTCATGCAAAACGAAGTAGGAGCACGCATGTGATATGTGTGGGACCGAGATTAATACGCGTATGTGATACCGTATTCTATTCTCGCGATATGTGATATCGGTCGGTTATATGTGATTGTTACGACCCGAAAAGTACCGAGCGTGACTGGCACTTAAATTATGAAATGTCTCGAGGCGTACGTAATCTAACTAAGCCAAAACCCAGAAATCAAAACCAAGTAAAGCAGTAGAGTGAAGGAAAAAACAAATTTAAAGCAAGTAGTTTAACAACATAAACCGAAGTATTTCATCCTTAAAACCTCAAGTCTTTTCTAAAAATTTCGGCATAGTTTCCTTTGTAAATACAGACCCCAAACGGGTACAAACCTGATAAAGCATGTATAATGAATAAAGGCATCTCTAAGAGAGAGCTAGCTCTTCGCCAACCGGCGGACAAAACCATACAATGCAATATAATATACAACGCCGAAAGGCGAGGATCAAACTCAGGATAAAAATCCAACATCATCAAGAAAACCAGAGGAAAACCATATAATACAGCACGCGACTCTATGGTTGAAAGAATATACAATGGTCTTCTATGTCTATCAAATAATACAAGTCTGGTTGATGGAGTTTTACTAGATACAACTGAAATAATAAATATACAATGGTGGTCCTAATGAAAAAGAACCCACCTACTAAAGCAATCACCCGGAAGGAACAGTGTGCCAGCAAAACCGCAACGAAACCTGTACGGCAAAACCTGCAAGGAACTGTGGCACAACGGGGGTGAGTTGCCAACTCGTGAGTAGAAAACATCACAGAGCAGAAATCGCATGCATGACGCTATCCTAGGTCATATCAAATAATATCCTAAAATAAATATCCTGATCCAACTACACATAAGTGCAATACCACGTGCTCTTGTCAGTGCCTCAGATAGCAACATATCGGATATATGATGTATGAATGCATTACGAATGGAAACAGAATACATCATGAGTGAGACAACTGTTTTCTTTATTTAATGAGATTCCTGTATGTATATAAATCGAATATTATCAATGAAATCAACAGAGAAATCAGTGTCAAGCATTGACACAAAACATGAATCTCAATATTTCAAGCTCCGTCTATCTGGACTGGCCTGTATCATCAAATCTCAATATCTTAGTGTCTCAAATCTCAATATCTCAATATCCCAATATCTCGGGCTCCGTCAGTCCGGATCGGCCCGTATCATCAATCACACGACCACGAACGGTATCCTCCAGATATCCGCCGCACCAGACAATCACCGGTAGGCAGTCTGCCCCTGCCGAGCTCATCGTCTACAACTCGAGCTTCTTGCCCTGAGGTAACATACCGGGTCCACCATGTACCCGCAGACGGTTCATCCAACTCCTTGAATCGTGTCTCGAAAACCATCTCAGAACCGAGAAAACATCATGGTGGACAATAATTATCATATCAAGGAAAACCGCATCTTTCCCTTTA
Organism: Agapanthus africanus; assembly: GCA_030015575.1. Lineage (NCBI taxonomy): Eukaryota > Viridiplantae > Streptophyta > Magnoliopsida > Asparagales > Amaryllidaceae > Agapanthus > Agapanthus africanus. The sequence goes on from CM057339.1 coordinate 536,314,994, forward strand.
AAATAAAACAATCAGTTTATAAAACTTTCACATGCGGTTTCCAAATCCATAAAATCTCAAGAAGAATCCGAAATCATCAAGTCACCATGTCAATAACAATGAAAACCGGCATAAATCTCCATAATACTGCATAACCAATGAATATATGAATACATGAAGTATCTATGTAAAGAATGCAATCTCTAAGATAACACATGAGAGCAATCACGCAAATATTATGTGATAACTAGCATTTAGCTGATTATATCAATGAAATAATATGTTCTAAAGTGTATGTGATATGGCAATTACCGATGATGATGTGTGTGAGCCGGAAAGCAAGTGTATGTGGAGCATACGCATCATCGGTAATAGTGTTGGTGTCCTGACAGCATGGTTTCATAATCACTAAGTACACAATGAACATGCAATGAGACGATAACAACATAATAAATGGTAAATGAATAGTAAATGCAATAATAATATGCGGAACATGAATGATAACATAACAATAAGGAATCTACATTGCTATACATGTGTCATACTATTTTTCCATTTGAAATAATACGAATCGTGGTGTTTTGAAAATAAGGGCTACGGTGGTTTTAAGAAAAGATTCATCCTTTGAAATATCCGTAGAATCCCTTGTCCTGTCTTTAAAATACACATGATTCGTTAGTTTTGAAAATAAGTATGAATCGAATCTAGTCTAACATCTACAAATAAACTACAGGAATGAGCTAACAGGCTAATCGAAAAGTGTAAGGAAACCACCTACATCTGAGTTGATATATATATATATATATATATATATATAATAGTCGGTGATCCCGCCTCAATAGTATCCCATACGATACACCATCTAATATGACATTCTCGAGTCAAGAGTGTGCATCTATCATCAATAGCTCGTACGGTAAATCCATCGTACGACATCCTAAATCAGGGTACGGGTCAAGTATCACATTTATCTCATTATTCATCTGGTATCTTCATCATCACATATCGTGAACAGGGGGTACTGATCTAAGTCTAGTACAATACTAATATCATCAACATATATGTACGCGTGTGTGTGAATACACATCACCCATCAATCCGCTAATATCATGTCGTACCTCATAATACGAACAAATCATATCACCGATCCCATGGTACCCTGCCTAATCTCATCAACTCATCTCCAAATACCAAATAATATCCTCATCGTCCAAGTATAGGTATACGTATACACACACACACACACACATACACACACACACAGTCCCATCCCTATATGTGTGTGTGTGTGTGTCTATACACATATCCCCATATACGCATAAGAATGTAAATGTATGCGAGTGTGTATGTGTGCGTGTATGCAAATCTTTACTCTAGCGTTTTGCGACTAAGCAACCAACTAAATCCTTTCTTTAATTCTCGCTAACACTAACCCATAATCTCCTAAAAATTTTCTTCCAAGGTATTCATATCTCACAATAACATATAAAAGTATATCTATATCACATGACATCAATTCACACAAATTTGCGGGGGTGCAATACGCCATCCACCCGACTTCCCCCGTAGATATATATCTACTCACCTTGATCTTCGCTCTCTGGAGTCGATGACGCCACGCTCATCCTCGTCGTCTCGAACTCCACATGGGGTGCCTCTATATCATATATAGCATCGTAAACGAAATCACGCACAAAAACCAAAATGTCGCACGAATCACCCATAGGTCAAAACCTATGGTCTACATCTCGCAATTCAACCAAATAAACCTCGATACAGACGTACAAACGCCAACTGATCGATATCAAAAAAAATATCAAAACATAAATTCATAAACACCATGAAACATACGGCAGAAACCAAAAACATTCTCCAGATTTTAGTTCGGGTCAAAACTAAGTGCACAAACAATAGTGGGATGATGTATAGGGTGTAAATGACCTACAGAAGCAACCTGGGAACCTAATCACCAATGTGGCCGGCCCCTACCCCCAAAAATCCGGCCTTCTCGGTTTTATATGCTCAGAATGTGTTCGTATTGGTAGGGTGGCCTCGTGGGGGTCCATCTAGGTCAATGGTATTGTTTATTTTTCTAAAAAATGCTCCAAATCACTCCAGATTTCCCTGCACCCACTATATATTCACAAAACTGACATGACAAGTTATAAATTTGGGTTTTAGGTTTTAGTTCATGCTTGATCTGGGTTTCTAACATCATGGGGGGGTCTAAGGTTCAATTACACTATCCCAATTCAAATCAAACCCTAACCCTCTCTAGGAATTTTCAAAGCTCGCAAAACCGCATCAAAACACTTCTAAACTTGTATGGTTGCTAATGAAATGGAAATATAATTCTAATGGTGCAGAAATTATCTCAATTGGCAACTCAAGAATTTTCTTGAGTTGCCCAAAGCCCTCAAAATCCGATATTTCTTGGTCCAATGTGCTTCCCTTGAGCTTGTGCATGTTTTTAAAGAATTTGGTATGGTGTTTTGAGAAGTATTTTGATATCGGTCATGAGGGTAGAAGATGGGCTTGAGAATGAAGAATGAGATACAATTGCTGGGGGAAAAATGAAAGGGGCAGCACTCTCCCCCCCCTCTCTTTCTCACCCTCATTCTCTCTCCTAGCATGCCATGTCTCATGATTGTGTCCCTCCTCTCTCTCTCGTCAAGTCATCATTTTCCTTTTTCCTTTTCTTTTCTCACTAAAATAAAACCATAACATGAAAAAAAACACAAATGAACATGTAACCAAATGAAACATGTCATATTGAACTAACCATGAAAACTCTAGAAACACGGATTTAGCATAATCGCGATTAGCAGTGCACTAATCGAATTTTATTCAAACTACATATAATAAACTTTTAAAATGCCAAATCCTTTAAATATATTTTAAAATGAATAAATCATTTTAATTTCCATTTATTTCACAATTATTGGTATATATTTATACCCTTTTTCGAAAACCCCAATTTCGCAAATCGGCAGCTTTCGGGAAAAATATTATTTTAATATTAAATTCCAAAAATAATATTTTATATTTTCTGCAATTTTACAATCTTCTCCCCTTAAATAAATTCGGTCCGCGAATTTAAATTTAAACCCCCAACTTCTAAATCATTTCAATAATTAGCTAGAATCAACGGGGCTCCGAAATCACGGAAGATATAAAAACACTACAGCGCATCGTGTGCGCCTGAAAAACGAGTACAAAACTCAAAATCGAACTCCATCAAGCGTTACGCAAATCACCGGATTTGCACGCATATTCTCGGAGTTACAATGGAGATACAAATCTCGAAATCAAATACCGAAATCCAATATACTCTAGTCAAATACAATAATATGTATATAGTATGCATCCTTGAAAAATCTTTAAAAACCGAATAGAACACATGCAAAATCCTTTCTAAATTGCCGCGTGATGCATAACTCATGGCTTAAGTAGCGGACGTTTATTCTAAGAAAATAATCCCATATACATATATATATATCTTTTGTTTAACTTACGTCCCGCCGTTTTGAAAAATAATTTAGAAGGGTTTCCCTTTGTAAAAAAATTTCGTGTCACCTAAGACACGTAGGTAAATACTGAGACTATAGCTATTTTTTGGAAATCTCTTCGATAACTATCGATGCATGCAAAACATAATCAGGTACTGTCCTCGGACTAGTCCTGCTCAGCTACTATACCAAATAGTAAATATCATAAACATCATCTCAAAGGGAAATCAAATCCAAAATATGTACATGAGTACTACGTGCATCTGGTGCGCATGAAAATCTAAATCAATGAATGTGTCATACATGTGCATAGAAACAAAATCTAAGTGCAACGGATGTGCACGAAAACACCTATCAAGGGCAACGAGTGTACCTGACAACAAAACAAGTGCATCTGATATGCATGAAGAATCCCGATTTAATGTATCAGGTGTGCACCAAAATCGCATCACGCGCGCCAAATATGCGCAAGAATCCTAATTATGTGCAAAAAGTGCACGGAAACAATATCAAATATCATAATCGAAATCGACGGTATATAATAAACCTCAATCCAATCAGGTATACCACAGTATAAAATCTCACAACCATGTGCATCAGTATGCACAAAATCGAATCAAAATACTAAAAGTGCATGGAAACTACACCGAAAGCACAAGTCAAATCTCATACATACCATAGGCATGAAATCAAAATCAACATCTCGAATGACATCAAATCGAAGTCGAGTGCAACTGTGGTGCACAAAATCTCAATCCAGTACAACTAACATGCATAAATGAAAACCCCAATCGAGTGCATCCGGTATGCACAAAACCAAACCTCATATCATGCGCTCAATATGCGCGAAAATCCAAATCAAGTGCATCCGTCCGGCACGAATAAAGGCTAAATCAAGTGCATCCAACATGCACGAATGAAATCTAAATCAAGTGCATCCAACATGCACGAATAAAATCTAAATCAATGCATCCAGCATGCACGAATAAAATCTAAATCAAGTGCATCCAACATGCACGAATAAAATCTAATCAAGTGCATCCAACATGCACGAATAAAATCTAATCAAGTGCATCCAATGCGCACAAAATCTAATATAAAGCGCCTAATATGCGCAAAAATACAACCCAAGCGCGTCAGTCCGTGAAAAGTACCTAGTGCAGTAACATGCATGAAAACGAACATCAAGTGCAGACGCGCACAAAACACAAATCTGGTAACACAAATGCTCAAGACATAGATCGGGTGCAACCAAGGTACGGAGTATATGTCCGGTGCAACCAATGCACAAACTACCTAGCTGGTGCAACAAATACTTGAAATACGAATCCGGTGCATCCAGTGCATGAAATACAACTCCAGTGCATCCAGTGCACGAAATACAAATACAGTGCAACAATTGCACAAAATACCAATCCGGTGCATCAAGTGCATAAAATACAATTCCGGTGCAGCAAATGCACAAAATACAATTTTCGGTGCATCAAATGCACAAAATATCTAATCCGGTGCATCCAGTGCTCGAAATACCAAATACGGTGCATCCAGTGTACGAAATACCAAATACGGTGCATCTAGTGCACAAAATACAAATACAGTGCATCCAGTGCACGAAATACCAAATCCAGTGCATCCAGTGCACGAAATACCAAATACAGTGCATTCAATACAAATACAGTGCATCCAGTGCACAAAATACCAAATCCAGTGCATCCAGTGCATGAAATACCAAATACAGTGCATCTAGTGCACAAAATACAAATACAATGCATCTAGTGCACAAAATACCAAATCCAGTGCATCCAGTGCACGAAATACCCAATACAATGTAAGTGCACGTTACCTCTCCCGGTTCTTTCGGGCTTGCGGAAATGATGAAAAACGATTTTTCGGGTCATGGTAACATGGACTATCAAACACGGATCTTTGCTAAACTACACACTAGCAACAAACAAGAGCTATTGCTACTCGGTTAGGGGTTATACCTCAACTTGAACTCCTTCTCTTTGACTCTTGATGGTGGTCGGATGGTGCTTCCCTCGTTGCCTTCTCTTGTCGAAGATGGATCCACCTGAGGGTTTCTACCTTGAGCTCATTTCTCGATCTTGAGAGAACTAAAGTGTCCGGCTTGCTAGACCTTCAACCTTAGAATGAGTAGAGAGTGGCTTTGTGTGTTTAATCTCCAAGGAAAGGTTTATCAACACATGAGAATGATTCTCCTTGAACTAGAGGAAGAGGAAGAGCAAAATGGAGGAGAGAGAATGGTTATGATAGAATGAGAATAGTTTTTACAACCATAACAATATATGTGAATTATCAAATTAATAATATTAATCCAAAATGAAAAAGGTGATGGTTGGTTTGATAAGACCATTATCATTTCACATTAAATGATTTTGCAAAGATCAAAGAGCATCTTGAAAAGAAATGATGATGGTCAAAGTTTCAACCATGGTCAACTAGTCAACCTTGGTCAACAAGTCAACAAACCCAACCATGACACAATTTCATTTAAATAACATTATCAATTGATATTACACATAATCATTAGGGTTTGGTAAACGACAACCGTCAACTGTGCATACACACCCGTACCAAAACCCTAATGAGAATCCTCTTCCTTTGCCTCAGTCAACTGTGCATACACACCCGCATTCGTGTTCCGAGGAGCACGAATACTATGAGATAAAACTAACCCCAAAGCATATACTAGGATATGGCTCAAACCAGAGCCCGCTAGTAACAACTGTACGGACACCAAACGTGCACAAGTGCGCGGATGTGAACGAACCCTGTCGCAAAACCATGCGACCTCTACTTTGTTTTGCCCAAAGGCGAATAACCCTCTGTGTGGGACTCTAAAGACTCGACACTACGCTGGCAGTGTGTTTAACTACGGACCGCAAGCGGCACTAGCTGTACGTAATGGTCCCAGGTAGATGCCGATAAGAAGACGGACGAGGTGAAACCCATCTGAACTCCTTCTGAGCCTGAATGTGACAATCTCCATACAGTCCGGTCTGTTCGTCTGAGAACATCGCATGGCGGGCCTAGGGGGCGGTAAACGTCAGTCCCCTACTAGCGGTATAAGTCGTGTCGGAGTGTAGCCCAGAACACCTGAGATAACACTGGAAACCTACAAGTCTATCTCGCTTGCCCTGGCCAGGGACTTTGTGTAATGTCTCTCCTAGACACAGCGCGATATCAACCCCAAATACCGGGAGAGATGAATCCTGTCTAACCGTCACTGCCTCCAAGTGCTTCGGGACTGCACCCAAAAACTACCTGTTTGCACGACTCCTTTGAGCCGTGGTAGGGTAGTAATCAAAGTACAGTGGGAACACACTCGAGACGAAGTGACAGTGTCAAGTCAACGGACTAAGCTGTACTCATGTCACCTGGGAACTGATAACTGACGATTGGTATAGTACTAACCAACAGTTCCCGACGAGTCCTGTCCAGTGTACTCGTAACCTAACGAGCACCCGCATACTATCTCAAATACGGCGTACTGACGGCTGTGGGACAGACCGTCTCCCAAGCTGGGATGAGAAGCGTATATGCCAGTCTACTCCGGAGTATCGATGCCCTGTCTCGATAGACCTACGACTAGGGACCTTCATAAGGATGTGCTTGTGGATTACCCAGCCCCCACGAGTGTGACTGCCATCACAACGCTGGTAACCAAGCAAAGATCCTAAGGGCTCCACTAATGTGTAAAGGCGATATGCTAAAAGAAACACATGCACACATTTAAGCAGAAACAAACCAAGTAGCATACTACTATATTGAGCAAGATTGTCTATACAAGGTGAATATCCCAAGCTTCCATCGAGTAATATACAAACTAGTATGATACAGTAATGGCCTTTAGGGCATATACACTAACATACAATTCATTCAGTGCACAAAATACCAAATCCAGTGCATCCAGTGCCCGAAATACCACATACAGTGCATCCAGTGCACGAAATATCAAATACAGTGCATCCAGTGCACGAAATACCACATACAGTGCATCCAGTGCACAAAATACCAAATCCAGTGTATAAAATCCATAGAATCATAAACATGTGCAGTGAAGGCACAAAATCAATATCAAGTGCAATAGATATGCACAAATCATAAATCAACACAACGGTGTATAAAAACATATATCAAGTGCACTAACTATACACGAAAATGTAAATACCCAGAAGGTGCAGTCATGGTGCACGAAAACAATACCATAAAGCCCAATTATCAAAACTCAAATCCAAGCGATATAAGCGTGATATTCGGATCACAAACGCAAATCGCAACAAAAGATATTGAGGTACGCCTCCTACAATGTCGAAGGGTGTCGGTACGGCCAAAACTGGCAGAGCAAGAACATCCGCTGCCTCCTGCTCACGGTCTGGCGTCATCTGTCTCTGGTTATTCATTTCTCTGTGGATTACCAATCTTGCAATCCATTGGCTCGTCGGCCCGGTTTGGTGTCCTAACGGAAACGATCCGCTCTAGCATACCCTCTAAAGATCTCTGGCCAACTATCATGGTCACTCATAACAAGTCTCGTCAATGATGCCGAACTCTGGTCTCCTGGGTGTGCGTAATACAACTGATCCTGGGTCCAGGTCTTCTCGTTTAGTATTTCCAGAAAAGATCTTGTCGGGGTCCCTCCCAATCTCGTTTCTGCCGAACGGCCCGGAAGTTATCATCTCTTACTAAATCTGTATCTGGTTCCGGAACGACTGCATACTCATCACGACTCCTTCTAGAAGATATATCCATATACAACGTCTCTGCATGCGTATCACATCTCTGATATCAGCGGAGTGGAACGTCATATTGTCACGATCTCGTACGAACCTCTTACTCCACTTTTCTCTAATGTCGACTGATTCGGACTCGCCTCCTCGTAGCTACATGGACTGCGCTCCAATGGCTATACTCGTATCTAGAGTCTCCCAAGCAATGTATCCCATCACATGATATCCGAATGATGTCGAACTTTTCAATCGATTCGTCAAGATTCCATAATCCTCCAAGAGCTCAACATCTTGGGCACAGTTTAATAGTATCGAATATATGCCATAGCACCTATGGACCAACCGTAGAAGGGCAAACCCAAGCCTCATTAATGGTACCGCTGAACTGCTGTAAACCCTAAGGTTTCGAAGCGTTCTCATGGTCATTATATCGAGTTAGGGTTTCATTCTTCTAGAGGGTCCGTAGAATTACTTGCATTGTTTTCCGAATACTTTAAACTTGAAAAATGGTTTCCTGACATTCGATCATCTATATCGACTCTCAACGTATCAGCGTGAAGTCGCCTCTAGCTGGAATCAATCAATCTGATGATCTCGCATCGGGGTAGGCAATGAATCACCTGTCCTAGTCTTTCATCTTTGGTGACTAGTGATCTTCTATCATATCTCGAAGTATAACTCGTGCGGCATTAGCTTCAAACATCTAGGGCGATATCTTTTCATTCGCCGAAATCACTGGCTCATTCGTCCGCACGCTGAACAGTGCCTCAATCATCAAAATAATCTGTGCTTTGACGGTCATCACAATCTGGCTGGCCTCTAGCAGTGGCCCAATCCTCTACTACTACGCTGCATGTCCGAGAAATCTCGTAAAAGCGATCCATCAAACGCACATGGCGTGAAAACACAATAAAATGACGCCTCTATGCAATCGTATGTCCCTGGAATCATGCCCTGGTCAGTCCTCGTCCGTGACGAGCTCATGCTGACCGCAACTCTAGCCGCAGCTCTCTCTGCCTGTACAATCGTGGTAACAAAACAATAACTGGTGGTGATGAGGATAGATCATAGGAATGAATATAATACTGTGCAAAGAATTGTACGTCCTAAGGCTTCTTAAGTGGAGAATCGTATCGTAAGTATACCGCGGAACATACACACGGTACGTCACTCTACTTGATTCACCTACTCCATCAACCAAGGGTCATCCTACACTCCGAAGGTAAAACCTAACGCTTTGATACCAACTTTGTCACGACCTGAAAAGTACCGAGCGTGACTGGCACTTAAATTACAAAACGTCTCGAGACGTACGTAATCTAAGTAAGCCAAAACCCAGAAATCAAAACCAAGTAAAGCAGTAGAGTGAAGGAAAAACCAATTTAAAGAAAGTAGTTTAACAACATAAGCCGAAGTATTTCATCCTTAAAACCTCAAGTCTTTTCTAAAAATTTCGGCAGAGTTTCCTTTGTAAATACAGACCCCAAAAGGGTACAAACCTGATAAAGCATGTTTAATGAATAAAGGCATCTCCAAGCGGAAGCTAGTTCTTCGCCAACCGGCGGACAAAACCACACAATGCAATATAATATAGAACGCCAAAAGGCGAGGATCAAACTCAGGATAAAAATCCAACATCATCAAGAAAACCAGAGGAAAACCATATAATACAGCACGCGTCTCTATGGTCGAAAGAATATACACCGGTCTTCTATGTCTATCAAATAATACAAGTCTGGTTGATGGAGTTTTACTAGATATAACTGAAATAACAAATATACAATGGTGGTCCTGATGCAAAAGAACCCACCTACTAAACCAATCACCCGGAAGGAACAGTGTGCCAGCAAAGCCGCAACGAAACCTGTACGGCAAAACCTGCAAGGAACTGTGGCACAACGGGGGTGAGTTGCCAACTCGTGAGTAGAAAACATCACAGAGCATAAATCGCATGCATGATGCTATCCTAGGTCATATCAGCTACATATAAGTGCAATACCACGTGCTCGTGTCAGTGCCTCAGATAGCAACATATCAGATATATGATGTATGAATGCATTACGAATGGAAACTGAATATATCATGAGTGAGACAACTGTTTTCTTTATTTATTGAGATTCCTGTATGTATATAAATCGAATATTATCAATGAAATCAACAGAGAAATCAGCGTCAAGCATCGACACAAAACATGAATCTCAATATCTCAATATCTCAAGCTCCGGCTATCCGGACTGGCCTGTATCATCAAATCTCAATATCTCAGTGTCTCAAATCTCAACATCCCAATACCTCAGGATCCGTCAGTCCGGATCGGCCAATATCATCAATCACATGACCACGAAAGGTATCCTCCGGATATCTGTCGCGCCAGACAATCACCGGTAGGCAGTCTGCCCCTGCCGGGCTCATCGTCTACAACTCGAGCTTCTTGCCCCAGGGTACTATACCGGGTCCACCATGTACCCGCAGACGGTTCATCCAACTCCTCGAATCGGGTCTCGAAAACCATCTCACAACCGAGAAAACATCATGGTGGACAATACTTTTCATATCAAGGAAAACTGCATCTTTCCCTTTAAAATAAAACAATCAGTTTATAAAACTTTCACATGCGGTTTCCAAATCCAGAAAATCTCAAGAAGAATCCGAAATCATCAAGTCACCGTGTCAATAACAATGAAAACCGGCATAAATCTCCATAATACTGCATAACCAATGAATATATGAATGCATGAAGTATCTATGTAAGGAATTCAATCTCTAAGATAACACATGAGAGCAATCACCCAAATATTATGTGGTAACTAGCATTTAGCTGATTATATCAATGAAATAATATGTTCTAATGTGTACGTGACATGGCAATTACCGATGATGATGTGTGTGAGCCGGCAAGTAAGTGTATGTGGAGCATACGAATCAAAGGTAATGGTGCCGGTGTCCTGACAGCATGGTTTCATAATCACTAAGTACACAATAAATATACAATGAGACGATAACAACATAATAAATGGCAAATGAATAGTAAATGAAACAATAATATGCGGAACATGAATGATAACATAACAATAAGGAATCTACATGCTATACATGTGTCATACTGTTTTGCCATTTGAAATAATACGAATCGTGGTGTTTTGAAAATAAGGGCTACGGTGTTTTTAACAAAAGATACATCGTTTGAAATATTCGTAGAATCCCTTTTCCTGTCTTTAAAATAAACATGATTCATTAGTTTTGAAAATATGTATGAATCGAATCTAGTCTAACATCTACAAATAAACTACAGGACTGAGCTAACAGCCTAATCGAAATGGGTACGGAAACCACCTACATCTGAGTCGATATATATATATATATATATATATATATATAATAATCGGCCGCCTCAATAGTATCGCATACGATACACCATCTAATATGACATCCTCGAGTCAAGAGTGCGGATCTATCATCAATAGCTCGTACGGTAAATCCATCGTACGACATCCCAAATCAGGATACGGGTCAAGTATCACATTTATCTCATTATTGATCTGGTATCCTCATCATCACATATCGTGAACAGGGGGTGCTGATCTAAGTCTAGTATAATACTAATATCATCAACATATATGTACACGTGTGCGTGAATACACATCACCCATCAATCCGCTAATATCATGTCGTACCTCATAATACGAACCAATCATATCACCGATCTCATGGCACCATGCCTAATCTCATCGACTCATCTCCAAATACCAAATAATATCATCATCGTCCAAGTATATCAATATCTATATATATATATATATATATATATATATATACATAGTCCTATATGTGTATATATATATACATATCCCCATATACGCACAAGAATGTAAATGTATGCGAGTGTGTATGTGTGCGTGTATGCAAATCTTTACTCTAGAGTTTTGCGACTAAGCAACCAACTAAATCCTTTCTTTAATTCTCGCTAACACTAACCCATAATCTCCTAAAACTTTTCTTGCTAGGCGTTCATATCTCACAATAACATATAAAAGTATATCTATATCACATCACATCATTTCTCACAACTTTGCGGTGTTGCTATACGCCATCAACCCGACTTCCCTCATAGATATATATCTACTCACCTTGATCTTCGCTCTCTGGAGTCAATGACGCCACGCTCATCTTCATCGTCTCGATGTCCATGTGGGGTACCTACATATCATATATAGAATCGTAAACGAAATCACGCACGAAAACCAAAATGTCGAACGAATCACCCATAGGTCAAAACCTATGGTCTACATCTCGCTATTCAACCAAATAACCCTCGATATAGACGTACAAATGCCAAGTGATCGATATCAAACAAAATATCAAAACTTAAATTAATAAACTCCATGAAACATACGGCAGAAACCAAGAAAACATGCTCCAGATTTTAGTTCAGGTCAAAACTAAGTGCACAAATAGTACTGGGATGATGTATAGGGTGTAAATGACCTACAGAAGCAACCTGGGCACCTAATTCACCAATGTGGCCGGCTCCTACCCCTAAAAATCTGGCCTCCTCAGTTTTATAGGCTCAGAATGTGTTCGTATTGGTAGGGTGGCCTCCTTGGGGTCCATCTAGGTCAATGGTACTGTTTACTTTTCTCAAAAATGCTCCAGATCACTCTAAATTTCCCTGCACCCACTATATATTCATAAAACCGACATGACAAGTTTTAAATTTGGGTTTCAAGTTTTAGTTCATGCTTGATATGGGTTTCTAACATCATGGGGGGGGGGGGTCTAAGGTCACCAATAAGGTTCAATTACACTATCCTAGTTCAAATCAAACCCTAACCTTCTCTAGGAATTTTCAGAGCTTGCAAAACCGCATCAAAACACTTCTAAACTTGTATGGTTGGTAATGAAATGGAAATACAATGCTAATTGTGCAGAAATTACCTCAATTGGCAACTCAAAAATTTTCTTGAGTTGCCCAAAGTCCTCAAAATCCGATTTTTCTTGGTCCAATGTGCTTCCCTTGAGCTTGTGCATGTTTTTAAATAAATGGGTATGGGGTTTTGAGAAGTATTTTGATATGGGTATGAGGGTAGAAGATGTGCTTGATGATGAAGAAGAAGATACAAATGGTGGGGGGAAATGAAAAGGGCAGCACTCTCCCTCTCTCTCTCTCTTTCTCACCCTCATTCTCACTCCTAGCATGCCATGTCTCGTGATTGTGTCCCCTCTTTCTCTCTTCAAGTCATCATTTTCCTTTTTCCTTTTCTTTTCTCACTAAAATAAAACCATAACATGAAAACAACACAAATGAACATGTAACCAAATGAAACATGTCATGGTGCACTAACCATGAAAACTGTAGAAACACGGATTTGGCTTAATTGCGATTAGTAGCGCACTAATCGGGTTTTATTTAAACTGCATATAATAAATTTTAAAAATGCCAAATCTTTTAAATATATTTTAAAATAAATAAATCATTTTAATTTCAATTTATTTCACAATTATTGGTATATATTTATACCCTTTTTCGAAAACTCCAATTTCGCAAATCGGCAGTTTTCGGGAAAAATATTATTTTAATATTAAATTCCAAAAATAATATTTTATATTTTCTGAAATGTTACAGTGATATAGCCAGGTTATCGCATCAAGTGTTGATTCCACAAATTGTTACATTTGATATTAGCCGGTTGTATGTGATATAGTCGGATTATTAAATCATGTGTTGATTTAATAATTTAATGTATAATTATTTATGTGATATATTAATTTATATTATCTCACTTAAACATTTCTTTTTCTCACAAGAGTACACTTAGTATATATGTGATATATATTAATGTACGTCTTTTGTGTCATGCTAGATGCCATATGCTACATGGGTGTATGAGACTCACACCATGCTAATAATAATGAAGGGTTTTTATTTATTTAAAGTAAATCAAAATTGGTTGGAATTTGTCACATGGTTGAAGCTTGTAGAAGCTTGTGGAACCATTGACCAAGTCCACTCCTTTTGTTTTACTTGAAGATATTTATTAACCCAACCATTATTGTTTAGCCATGGTTTATTCTCTACATGAGTTAGTGTATGACACTAACTCACCCATGGTTGCTGTTCTCATCTCATGAGTTCATTCTCTCATCTTGATTCATCATCTTCTTCTTTATTGAGAGGGCTTGCTAGCTTTTCTCAAGGTGAGAAAATATTGTGAGAAAAACAAATCTAAAGTGAGCCCATTTCCTACTTTATCATCTTCTACTATTAGCCATTTAGTTCAGGGTGTTTGCTTCACTAAACCCTAATTTAGTGAAGACGTAGCATGAGCTTGAGTCTGCTCGACGTAGATCATCTTTGGCATCGAAGACTTCGAGCAAGCTTGTTCATTTTTTCATGTGAACCCTTACTAGAGTTCGGGAGTTCACTACTTGGAGGGAAGGGACTACTACACGGAGCTTTAGAAGTGAAGGACCGGTCTACAAAGGTTGTATTCCTTGTTCACTTACTTGTAATGGTAGATTACATGTTTGTATTGTCTAATTACTCTAGTTAGATCCTAATTAAGAGTTCGTTAGCACTCTAGAATTTTTGAAATTGGCATGTTTGATGCATTGAAAACCTAGTAGGGTGCTAAGGAATCCCAACAGGGATGAAGGTTGAAGACCGAAGGACACGGATCAACTCGGTATAACCATTCCTAACTCTTTATATTGCTTTCTAGTATAGAGTTTAGGGTAGATCCGGGCATCGGGTCATGGTAACGCCAGTTTTGTAAATTTTTGTTCCGCATTTGGCCACGGTTTGATGGTCGGGGCGCTTCCGTAACCCTACATGGTATTGGAGCCAACCCTTAAACCCTTAGCTAGCTAGTTTAGACAATGTTAAAGTATCGAAACCGAAACAACCCCGAAATAGTACACTGCACATTTCAGTTTCTGTCGATTTTTCAAAGTCCTCAAAAATTTATTTAAGCAACTGTAGAAGACTACTTAAGTGACCACTAGAACACACCACAAAAATGAGCACCATCTGCCGGATTTGACCCGGCGAGATTTGATAAAAAACGGGTGAGGCCGGTCCAAATTTGGAGTTTGGGCTTGGAATTTTTGGTGTGGTCTAGTCTCTGGAATATTGGTGCAGTGGTATTGCTTGTTTTGCCCATTTTGGATATTATGTTATCTTTTGTTCATGGGCAATTCTGGGTGTTTCGAATTCGATAATTTAACACTAAATTTTTATCAGTACATACATTACTATCTGCGACCGTGAATGTCATTAGAGCAGTATAACTCGTCTAATTCCTATATGTTCTTTTAGACGGGTTTGCGAACGTGACATTCACGTTGATGTTCTGTGTTGTGCTGTGTTGTGGCTGGATCGTCGTGGTGGATAGCTTTGGTGCAATGGTAATACAATTTAGTTTCATTTGTACATTTGATATTGTGCGGTGAGCGTCCGATATGTGGACTGCCGTCACTGCCAGTTTGTATATTATTTGTTTGGGGCACGACCGGGTTGAGGTCGATGTCACCCTTGTACATATTATTTTCTTTTCTGTACTAGGATTACCCCACGGTGGAGTGCACGAAATGCCGAGTTCTAGAGGGCAACGGGTCCGCATCTCATGGCGTTGAGACGGAGGGGGCCATACTCTAGAATTGACGGTCTATTCGCCGCACTCGGATGGGGTATAGGTTGACCCACAGAGGGGTGCCCAAGTTACCGAATTCCGTGAAGTGCTGGGTGGCTCATTCATGTTGTTAATTGGGGGTGTCTCGCTTGTGGGATTGGCGGGTAACTTGCCACACTCGTAGGGGTCTAGGTTTTCATTGCACAAGCTATCCACACGACAAGGGAACGTCGGGTCTCATTTGCGGCTTAAGTGAAACCCGGAGCTCCAGGATTATCCACCACTCTGTGTTGCTTGTCCGAGATTCTGTGATGTTGCTTTATGTAACGTTTTAGAAATCGTTATGTGAATTTTTCCGTTTTTGGGTAAAATTGTCGGTATTTTCCGTTTTAAATCGACTGTGATCAAACGACCATATAGACTTGTCAGCACCTAGTTTAGCTAAAATAAAGCTAGTGCGCAAGCTTTGGGGTTATATGGAACGTTTTGGTTCAATTTGAATTTTTCCTAATTTTAATATTATTTTAATGCTATATTCACATTTTGGGAAATTTCGCTTATGTGATCTTTTCAACAATTAAGTTTGAGTAAACCCAAAACCCTTCACTAAATATCTAGATATTTTTTTGGGTTTAAGGATTTAATTTTCAAAGAAAAGAAATAGAAAAGAGGTGCATGCATGTGTGCAAGTGTGTGTGTGTGAATGCATTTATGAGCATTAATCATAGGAAATTGCTAGGTAATTCCTCACTAAACCCTCACCTCTTCACTTGGCCGAGCCCTCCCTCTCTCTTCTGCCCTTGACCATTTCTTTCTCCATTTGCAAAAAATTCCAAGCCAATAAATCCCCAAAATTTCCAAATTTAATCATAAAAATACCCCAAGTCTTGATTTAGCATCTTGGAGCTAGGAAAGCTTGGATCTTTGTGTTCTTGAGGATAGGTAATGATCCTTATCTGTTCTTTTTATAGTTTTTGTGGTATGTAGCTAGTTAGTTTCAGTTTTAAGTGTTTAAAGTTAAGTTTTGTGCAATATATCGTATTTTAGTGTCGGTTTGGGATATCTGTGACCTGCTATGACCTGGATTTCGTACAGAAAAATCAAACAAAATTGTAGTGATGTACTAGTGACCCTGGAGTACCACCTAAGACACGAGACCCACCCCACCGGCACGGGCCGACGACCCAAATAGAAATTCCGGCGACACCGGTTTTGTAGAGGAGTTGGGGTGTTGGGTTTTTGTGGGTAGTTGTCTGTTGTTGGTTAGGGGTGTTTGGTACTGTTTACTTTTTTAGTGTTTGCTGTATGCAAAATCTGGGATCACTTAGGTAGGTTGTGGTGTTTTGTGTCCGCGCGATACATTATATGACACGGATCGTGCACTTTGGGCGGTTTTGCTCTTAGGTTGTTTTCGTCGTGTCGCTACGCGCGTTAGCCATAATACGAATACTTGAGAGTATGTTTTATGTTGTTGTGTCGGTTAAATGTAGTTGTACGTGTTTTAGGCTTATTATTAATATACACTTGTTTTATTGTCTTAATGTTGTAGGTTCGCAGGCAGGGACTTCGGACACTGCTACAAAGGGAAAACATGTGGTTGGCTATACTTAGCCAGGAGTGTTGGTCAGTAGATTTAACATCTACAGGGGAATCGCCCGCATGACATTATGCGTCTGGGCTAGAGATGTTACTTTTGTCGCATATTCTATGTCAGATTTAGAATTGTGCATTCTTAGTTATTGTTGTGCTTGGACTAGTATCCTTAGGACACTGCACATATTATTGACGATTTATGTTGCACGTGCACTGATTGTATGCTATACACACCGTCAATAATTGCCATGTCACGCACAACCCACATATAGAAATGCTATTTTTGGTTAGGAACATTGAGACAATGATTTATATTTCTTATCGCATATGACATTTAGCATACCTGTATATCTACATGCTTACACATATGCCTTCTTCTTTTTACGTGCTAGATACCTATATACCTATAGAGTATCGTACCATTAGTGATAGGTACATACACACTTTATGACATAGCTACAGGTATACCTTACATACATACTTCACTTATGCCCAGGGGGTATACTACATCATTACTTATAGGTAGATACATATATCTTGCTATACCTTTATCTTGCACATATATCTGGTTGTAGCTACATGTTTACCTTTACTTGATATTATTTTAGAATTGGAGAGATTAGGAACCGCATGATATTATATTAACTTGTTGCAGTTAATTGCGGCTTTTCCTTTATATGCTCGCATTTCAGATTTATGATGCGTATATTTATTCATGCAAATATACCTAAAATGTAAAGGACTCATTGACATTAGATTTAGGACATTTGAGAATTCATTTGATATTGATTACAGGATATATATGAGATTGTTGATTTTGTACACTCGGGATATGTGAGATCTACTTGATATTGTACATTCGGGGTATACGAGATACACTTGATATTGTACATACGGGATATGTGAGATCTACTTGATAGTGTACATTCAGGATTTATGAGACTTATTTGATATGAGAGCCAATTTGGGAGCTGATTTGAGGAATTTGGGATTTTATCATTCCTGGGACGATTGTTATATATATTTATATATATACTAGTAGATGTTGTATATGTTTTGCACCCGCGCTAGTCCATTCCCCGCTCTGTCGTTAGTTAAGTAACCTAATGGGTTATGACGGGACCTAGTGGCGAATGCGGATGGCATATACATACATTTTATTTTCGTTCTTTTCTGATGTGATTAATTGATAAGACTGCGTTGATTCTGATCAATGCAAGGAAAACAAACCTGTTTGATGTTGTTGGAACCAAGTTTTTTAAAAACTGACATTATAGACGTTTTCTTTTGCTTCGCACAGTGGTATTCGGTTATGAATATCCAACACCTCATTCGACGAGGGAAGGGCCGAGAGCCTTTCATCGGGAGTGACCCCTTGGGTAGAAGTTTGCGTCAGCATAATAACTTCACTATAGTTGATTCTTTTGCTTTGCATCGTGGTATTCGATTTGGAATATCCTGCACCTCATTCGATAAGGAAAGAGCCGAGATCCCTTCACCGGGAGTGACCTCTTTAGCAAAAGTTTGCGCCACTATATATTTTTAAAACCACTTGGATTCTTTCAACGAGATCAAGTTCATTAAGTTAAAGGTTTTTCGCCAAAAACAAGCCGTAGCCCTCCGTCATTTCTTATAAGTACTATTTAGTATTTGTGATGTGTTTGTTCGCAAGCGTCAAGGCATACTGTACGGTAGCTGAATAATATTTATTTGTAGTATGGATATGCGATTGATCGGGACAGTCGTACAACTTTGTTGGAAAGCGTCAAGGGTTTGTGCGGGTGGGTTCGAGTTAATCCAGGACAATGACGGGTTGAACTTGACTTGTGGCCTATAACTTGTTGGCAAGTGTCAAGGTTATAGTTCGTTAGGGGTAAAAAAAATCACATCGGGAGTTTCTAAAGAAACTGAAACTCGTCAGGCTTGCACATATCTTCTGGAGTGTGGTAACTTGAGTGGATTCCGTCAAGTTATCATGCGATGATAGTTGGATCCTAATTCCCACTGATGAGTAGGATTACTCCTCGGGTGATTTTAGATGATCCCGACTAATTCTCCTTTAGGTTTGGAGGAGAATTCGAGGAAACAGTGAGAGCCATCCTGATTAGATAAAGTGATTAACCATTCTAATCTAGGTTAGAGTGCACGCTGAGTATTTCTTTTCTCTCTCTCTGGCAGCGACCATGGCCCGACCCTACACTAAAACTCATGAACCAAGTTAACCGAACCTTCTCAAAACACTTTGGCTTTTGGAATGTCACGATGTTGCATATATCTTTGCCACTTCTATATCACATTTGCATTTCTCCAGAACACCCCGTATCACTACGAACATCCACTCCTATTGGATAAATCCATCGTATAGTTACATATGAACTCGAAGGAACTTGTTTCAGATTCGAGGACGAATTCTGGTTCTGGAGAGATTGAATAGGATTATTCGGTTGTCTTTTATCTTTACATTCTCTCAGGTTGTGAGGGCTCCTAGGATTAGGAGAGTACACCTATTGCGCTTACTGGATAGGCTTCTTCCAAACCATAGGCAGTGCCGAAAGGTAGGGAAGGAAGAAAACCAATTAGCCTAAAGGTCGTGTACAGAAGGTAAATAGTAAAGAAATATAAAGGATTAGAATAACGGCAAAGAAAATTGCGACCGCTATCATTCACGACAAAAACCATATATTCCCCTGCCACTCCTACATCCACTTTGGATTTCTCCAGAACACTTCGTATCATTACGAACGTCCATAATGCTTGGACATGCCATCGTATAGTTACATACGAACTCGAAGGAATTCGTTCCAGATTCGAGGATGGTTTCCGGTTCAGGAGAAATAGAATAAGATTATTCAGATGTCTTTTCCCATTACCTTCTCTCAGGTTGCGAGGGCTCCTGGCATAAGAAGTGTACACCTGTTATGCTTATTGGATAGTCTGTAGGGTTACATAGGTCGGCAGCAAGGTTTCGGGAGGCATAGTCCATGCCAATTTCAAAAAATTGTCGTACTAGCTAACCCTGACCCTAGAATCTTAACTAGAAAATCCGACGAAACGATATGTAATCTACTTTACATACAAAGTGAGCAAGGAGTACAACCTTTGTAGACCGGTCCTTCACTTCAATAGCTCTGTGTAGTAGTCCCCTCGCTGCAAGTAGTGAACTCCCGGACTCTAGAAAGGCTCCACAAGGTGAACGGAACAAGTTTGCTTGAAGTCTTCGAGGCCGATTGTAACATTTCAGAAAATATAAAATATTATTTTTGGAATTTAATATTAAAATAATATATTTCGTGAAAACTACCCGATTTGCAAAGTTGGGGTTTTCGTAAAGTGGTATAAATATATACCAATAATTGTGAAATAATTGGGGATTTAAAATAATTTACTCATTCAAAAATATATTTATTGGATTCGGCATTTTTATAATTAATTATATGCAGTTTAAATAAAAACCCGATTAGTGCACCGCTAATCGCGATTAAGCCAAATCCGTGTTTCTACAGTTCTCCATGGTTAGTGCACCATGTCATGTTACATTTTAGTTATATGTTGTTTTAATTGTGTTTGGTGTTATTTGTGAAGAAAAGAAAAGAAAAGATAAAGAAAGAGGTATGGGCAAGAGATATATAGAGAGAGAGGATGAGGGGGTCATTGACCATGGCTCATTATGCCATCCCCATTCTCTTCATCATTTTTCCTTCTTCTTTCTACCATGGCTGCCCTCATCCCTCCACCTCCTCTACCTCTTCACTTTACCACAAAAACCACATCAAAAACTTGCATCCTCTTCACAAAAAATGTGCACAAGCTCACTACAAGCATGGGGGACCAAGAAAGTTTTGATTTTGAGCTCTAGGGGATTCTTGAGTGCCAAATGAGGTATAATTCTAGACCCTAGTTTAGTTTTTAAGTTTAGTAGCTTCCTAGCTTAGTTTAGAGTCATACAAGTGTGGATTATGATCTTGGATTTTCCCAAGTTGCTGTTGAGGGACAAGTAGAAGTGTAGTGAGTGTTTTAAGACCTTAGGGATTGATTTCAAGACCTTGGTATGAGATTAGAACCCGATACGCGAACTTAGGAATTGTTCCGTGTCGGTTTTGTGACATTTAGCATGCCTACAGGGAATGTGGGATGACCTGGAACGTTTACGAGAAAAACAAACAATACCAGAGACCTAGTTAGACCCATAGGAGACCACCCTGAGAAGACGAGCCCCAACGGAGTAGAATGGGCTGAGGTGGCCGGTTTTGGGGGCTATGTGACTAGCCAGTTTGTGGAATTTGGGGTCTATATTGGTTCTGTAGCTCACTTATCTCATATACAACACCCTATACTTGCTAGTTTAGCTCCATTTTACCTAAAATGAAATCTGGGAGTGATTTCTTGAGTTGTTGTTTGGTTTGGGGTTATGTTTTCCGTATTTTGGAATTCTTTGTTTTAGTATTTGATGTTGTATTGAGTCGTTGGATGTTTGTACGTCAACGACGAGGGTTTTTTGATTGTTTTTGCATGCATAAGCTATCGGTTCTAACCTATAAGCAATGCGTGTGCCGTATCGGTTTTCGGACTTGGTTTTCATAACGATGCGCTATGTGTTTATATGTGTAGGCACCCTCGCGTGGACTTCGGATGACGAAGAGGAGAGTGGCGACATCGACTTCGGTATGCAAGATCAAAGTGAGTAGATCTATATCCACGGGGAAAGTCGGGTGGATGGCGTATAGCACCCCCGCAAACTTCGATGGAAACCGATATATAGAGTATGGTTAAGGTAACCGTGTTAGAAACCCAGGAATATCGTTAAAAAATTATTAAGAGATAAGAAATAACTTGACTTAAAGTTATACCTTATGGTTTAGGTGACATGATATGATAGGAAAGATGTCTCGAATTGATGTTTAAGGATGCGAATTACTATAGATATAGATAAGTAGTTGCAAAGAGAATCAATAGGAGTTTATAGGGGCATGTTATGAGGTTGATAAATATGACTTTAGACTAATAAGATGACTGATATGAGATTAATAAGCTAGAATGTATATGTAAGACGACTTAATGTGATGAAAAGGATATACGAGATGATATGATGACTTGATTGATATGTTGGTATACGGATGCGAGTAGATATGAGATGATTGATACCTTTGTCGGTCCCATGATATGAGATTGTTATGGATGTGACCCGGGGATATAGATATATAGATATATATAATGTGGTGAATCATGAGTGATATGCCGTACGAGACGTTAGGTCCGTACCCTCAGTGTCATATAGGTTGATAGGATTCTTAATGGTTTAATACCGCCGTACGATGATTTACCGTACGTGATGAGTTTTATGATGATTGATCTATACCCTTGACTAGAGGATGCCGTACGATGGATTATACCGTACATGCTGTTGTGAGGCTGGATGCCGATTGATAGATTCACCGACTCGGATATATGATAGAGACGTATACCTTATAGCATTGCGCCCACGATTTACTTTATGCTATGTTCATGTCATTCTCATTGCATTACATATACTTGTGCTAGTACACCTATACCATTATCGATGATGCGTATGTTACACTTACACAGATTGGCCGGCTCACACACTTCATCATCGATAATTGCTATGTCACTACATAGTAGAATTGCTGCATAATGATATGACTCCTTGTATGATTTACTGGCTATGTTCACATCATTATTCCATGTTGCATGATATACGGATATGCTTACATTCTGTTATATGTCGCATACATCATGGTTTATGATTATACGCATTGAGATATGTTGTTTTCATGAGATTTCTGGATTTGAGAACCGTGGTTATTTCAAAAGAAAGTATGCACTGTTGGATTTGAGAACCGTGGTTATTTCAAAAGAAAGTATGCATTGTTTTAAAAACCCGGTTTCTCTTGATATGATATTTCAGTGCGTCCAATATGCGTTTTCTCGGTTCTGAGACGTGTGATATGTGAAACCCGATCCGAGGAGTTGGATGATCCATTTGCGGGTTCATGTTGGACCCGGTATGGTACCCAGGGCGAGAATGGATTGTTGTGCAGTAGACGATGAGCCTGGCAGAGGGACTAATACCTACCGGTGATTGGTTGGACCTTGCGGTTATCCGGAGGATACCGACCGGAGTCGAGAGATGCATAGGGGCCGACCTGTTCTGCCGGAGCCCGATGGCCGATCCCGCAGACGGAGCTCATGGGTCGATCCGGACTGACTGAGCCCGAGATATGAGGATTTACGTGTCGATGTTGGACACGGGTTTCATGATGTTTCGAATGTCGATGCTGGACACTCAGGTTCCATGATTTTGATGTGTCGCGAGGGACACACGTCAATTTATATCCTCATACTTTCATGCATATGCTTTTATGATATTTACATGCATGACATTGTTGTGTCACCGATTGACACGTGGATGAGATCCATATGAACAAGCATTGATTATATGGTTGGATGATATCCACATGCTGATAGGCATTTATTTATGTTGTTGGCACATATGCAAATACGGTCACCCTAGATATCATAGTATTGCCTTTATGATATAGTTGACCTAGGAAATAGTTGTTTATTCGATTTCTACCTGATGATGTTTTCTACTCACGAGTTGGCAACTCACCCCCGTTGTGCCACGGTTCTTGCAGGTTGACCGCATGGATCAGTAGCGGCATCGCTGGCACATAGCTGCATTCGGGTGTTTTTCTTTGGTAGGTGGTACATGTTGGATCGTACCACTCTTGTATTTATTATTCCTATTGTATCTATTTAACTCCATCAAATCAGAAACTAGTATTTGTATAAGTAGTAAGACTAAGCAAGACTTGAGCGATGAGTTATATGTTCGCTTGGTGGGTTTGATGTCTTGCTTATTTCTTTATCCTTTGTGTTAAACTTCGCCGTTGGGCGTCGTATACATATATTCTGTCTTGCGTGGTAGTGATCCACCGATTGGCGAAGAGCCAGCTCCCGCTTGGGGATGCCTTTATCATTATTATATAAATGTGGTTTTGGATCAAAATATAAAAAGGAGGTGCTGCCCAAATTTTTAAATGACGAAACATGTTTTTCAACTAATAAATTTCACTTGCATTTTTCATGTTCCACTATTATGCATTAAGAAAATGTTTGATTTCACTATACCTTTATTTCAAAACTTCACCTCTTTATTTTAATTTAAAAAGGGTTTAGATTTCTGGGCTGCGGCTTACTTGAATTACGTTACGTCTGTAGACGTGGCATGATTTAATTGTCGTTCATGAGCTAATATTTTTGGGTCGTGACAAAGTTGGTATCAGAGCGCTAGGTTTAACCTTGGGTCGAGTCTAGGTTTGACTATGTGGAGTCTGGGGCGTAATCTATTTCGGAACCTAGGCTTGACCTTATAGAACATAGACTTGAACAGGAGGGTATTAGGCCCGAACTTTCGTTACATAGGCTGACCCTGATTGATAAAGTAGTTAGCTTGAGTAGCACGTACCGTACGTATGTTCCGCGGCATATTTATGATACGATACTCCATTTAAGAAACCATAGGATGTACATATTTTGAGATCTATAATTCTCTTCGTTCCCTCGATTATTCATCCAATTGTGATCCTTGATTCTACTCGTTTCTGTAATGTTTTGAATTTCCGTTTGAATGTCTTTCGTGATAATTAGTGATCGTACGTGTTATTATATCTATGTGTTCCTAGGATTATTAGTTATTTAGTAGTGTTAGCATCATTTTCCTTGTGTAGTGTACACTTGCACACTTAGACATTTTTGAGACTTAGGGTTTTGGTAGCATGTTAACCATTTTTCTTGTGTTACATGGTTGTTATTTTCCCCACCATTTTAACCTAAGCAAAACCCCATTTTATAATTCAAATCCTAATAAACAAATGAGCATGGTGTTAGGTAGAAAAAAATTGACTTTTGACCCATTTCTTTCTCTTCCCTCTCTCTCTTCTCCTCACTTCAGAAATTCTGGAAAATCCAGCAGAAAAACCTTGGTTTTCCTTCATCCTTTCCTCTCTTTTTCACTTCTCCTTGATTCCCAAACAAATCCTACATAAAAACAACACATTTTCATCACAAAACCTTAGGAAAAGTGAACTTTTTGAGGTGTTTGAAGCAAATCTGCACACTAGAAGGAGAAGCTGGAACTTTTGGTGTTCTACAAGATTCTTAGAAGGTATTAACTCATATTAGCACTCCTTTTCCTTAAACTTGTAGTATTCTTTAGTAAAAATCTCATTTTTGTGCATTTTTGGTGATATTTAAGGATATTTGTGATTCACATGTTAGATTAGGGTTTTGTTAGTTGTGTTAGCTCTATTATGTGTTATTAGAGCTATCTTAGGCCAAGTTTTGTTTCAGTTTGCACAAAAATACCCTAAAGTTTGATTTTAGTGCAAAAGTGTGGATTTTAACTAGAAATAAGGCCCTGTAGGATCTGCTGCTACCCGGGACATTTCAGAGTAAAACTAGATGTTACTGTAGCATGTATGGGGGGTATAGAGTGCACACACAAAACCTGGGAGCCCAATTCCCTACCCAAGCCACCGAAATGTGCATTCTGGCAGCAATTTGCGGCCAAATGGGGGTGCTTTGGGTTGGGGTTTGGGGTGTGGGTGTCTGCTGCTATGTGGGTTGTTTTGGTATATATAGTTTTACAATATCTTTCCTGTATCAAAATCTGGAGGTGATTACCTATTTTCCCGTATTTTCAATCTTTCGCGACACGCGTGATACGTGTGTGTGGGTTTGGGGTTTCTGCGTATCGCGACGCGTCGGAGTGGTTTCAGGCGCATAACCACACGTTTTAGCGTATCGCGCACACGCGCGCTTGGTTCGCGATACGAACCAGCTAGTTCGGCTTTAATGTCGCGTTTATGTGACTTCAAGCTTACGTGTGATATATTGTGAAATTCTAGGTTCACAGGCAAGTACGGCGGACGCCGCGCAGAAGGGGAAACAAGTTGTTGGCTATACCTAGCGAGAGACTACGGTGAGTAGATTTCACATCTACGGGGATATCGCCCGCATGGTATTCTACGTCAGGGCTGATAGGACCTTATAGTTTCCTTTGTATACATTGACTATTCATAGCTACTAATTAGTACATGCTGCATTCCCTACTATTTGGATATAAACTAGAATTGATAGAACACCGCACCATTACTAACGGTCCATGTTGCACGAACACTATCCTTCATGTTACACACACACCGTTAGTAATTGCCATGACACTCACACTGTAGCATATCACATCGGATCATCATATTGTAGCTCATCTATATATGACTTGACATGCTATTTATACTTGATGCCTATATCACATCGGATCATCATATTGTAGCTCATCTATATGTGACTTGACATGATATTTATACTTGATGCCTATATCACATCGGATTATCATATTGTATCTCATCTATATATGACTTGACATGCTATTTGTTGCGCCACGGCAGCGCCCCGGCCGTCTATCCGAGGCCAAAATGCGGAATCAAAATTTTTCCTTACTTGGAAACTGGCGCTACCGCGGACAATAAACCCGGATCGTAACCATTAACCTATACTAGCTAACTAGAGATGGGTGAGAGATATACTGAATGATCCGAGTCCTCCGGTCTTCTCGTCGTCGTCCCGATCTCCTGCGGAAACTCCGGTCGTCGCCTCCTCGCCGGAAGGGCACCACATCGCCTGTATCTTTTACGGGCTCCCACCTCAATACCGAGGCAACTCGGACGCAAAGTAGGCTAGCCGACGCGTCCATGATTTGCTGTAGAATGTGTAGGGTTGAAGCTATATCTCATTTGGGGTTTTGTTGCCTTTGAAGATGATGGAGGAGTCAAGATAAGAAAAATGGTGCTTGCATTTTTCTAGCATGAAAATGAGATCAAGAATGCCACACTCTCAAGAATGAAACTCTCATCTTTTTTCTTCTCTCCAAAAATGAAAACCTCAAGTTCTTAGAATGGCGGAGGAAAGAATACATAAGCAAGAGGGAGGTGAGTGTAGGAAAAGAGAGAGGGTGACCATATCCAAACATCATCATAACTAACTCACATCAATTACTAATCACCTCAAATCAACAAAAAGCAAGTGATGATGATAGATAAGAATGGTATCAAAAGATGCTTTCATAATATCTCATCTTACAAATAAACCCTCCACAAAATGTTATTTGCAAACTTGCAAATAACACCCTCCATCGGAAAAGTCCGGCCGGGAAAGAACAAAGGAAAACCGGCCGAAACGGAATGCAAACTGGCAACTCCAGAAAACTGGTCCCGTAATAAATTACAGGAAAACCCCGATACTGTGCATACACACCCGCATCTGTATTCCGACCGGATACAAATGCAATGAGAAAAAATCTACATTGTACTATACTAGGATCCGGCTTAAACCAAAGCCGGCTAGTAATATCCATTCGATCCTGATCCGTGCAATACCGCACGTATCCGATCGAACCTTGCCATATATCTATACGGCCTCAAGTACTAACTGTCCGATCCTGATCCGTGCAATACCGCACGTGTATGATCGGACCCTGCCATATCTCTATACGGCCTCTACAGCATTTCGCCCGAAACTTGAGTAACTGAAAGTGTGGTGGACTCTAAAGACTCGTCAATACTATGGCTGTAGATTTAACCACTAGCACGTCAGAGGTATAAGCCAATACGTGACGGGCCACCAGCTATTGACCAAAAGCGACGTCGATGAGCGAACTCATCCTGACACCCTACTGAGCCTGTCAGTGACAATATCCGTACAGTCCGGTCCGTTCGTCTATGAGTATCGCATGGCGGGCCTAGGGCGTTGGTGAAAGTAAGACCCACAAAAGCGGTACAAGTCGTGTCGGAGCGTAACACAGAACACCCTGAGATACTACTGGAATACCTACCAGTAAATCTCCTGCCTCGGCCGAGGGCTTTGTGTAATGGCTCTCCTAGACACAGCGCGACCTCACCCCCAATACCGGGAGAGACGAACCCCTGAAGATCCGCTCACTGCCTCTATGTGGCTCGGAACTGTACCCAACTAAAACCTGTTTGCACGACTCCTTTGAGCCGTGGTAGGGTAGTAATCAAAGCACAGTGGGAACTCACACGAGACAAATGACGATCTCAGGTCGATGAACTAACCTGTACACATGTCACCAGGGAACTTCTATCTGACATCTGGTATAAGACCAACTAGCAGGTTCCCGGCGAGTCCTGTCCGGTGTACTCATAACCCAATGAGCACCTGTATACATCTTAGGTGAACCAACTGACACCAGTGGCTTGTGAGACCGGCCACCGCCCCTAGTCGGGGTCTCGACTGTATATACTAGTCTACTAATGGAGTATCGATGCCCTGTCTCGAAACTCCTACGACTAGGGACCTTTTAAGGATGTGCTTATAGACTACCAGCTCCCACGTATATGATCGCCATCATACTGCTGGTAGTCAAGGAAAAATCCTAGGGGCTCTATCAACGTGTAATAGCGACATGTCAGGTCACCTAAAGCAGTACACGATGATAAAGATAAACCAGATAGCATACTATCATCTCGAGTAAGACTGTCCTACCGGGATAGGTTCTCCCTCAATCATTGCAATCACGTGCCTGTGATCCAATAATTGACTCTGAGGACACAATCTCCAACAATCTCCCACTTGCACTCAAGGCTAATTATTGCGATGTCGCATACTCACAGCCCGTGTGATACCGAACACCCAACTCCTCTACTAGTCAGTCTCACAAAACTCGTTTGCGAAACTATTGCGTTCGAGGAATAGCCTCAGTGAGTGGATCCGCAGGATGTTTCTTTCTATGTCTTTCTATATCTCAAGTTCGCATAGAAAGCCATCTACCGAAAAGAGCAATACCTGTCTTAGAATGTGTCTGGATGTCTGATGGGACCTATCTCATAAATGAACTCCAAATCCAAACTTCTTAGACTGTATCGTCAACTGAACCTAATCAGTATCCTGCGCCATGCCTTCCCTCAGTATCCACCTGGACCACATGTCCAATATACTGCCCCTCGTCAGAGGGAAAACTATAACTCTAACAGCCACTCTGCCATCCAGGTCACCTTGGAAGCCTGGAATGATAACCGTCTCCTGAAGGAGGCTGCCGTTATCATATCCCTAGAACATCAATTTATGTTCTAAAACTGCTTCCGACTGTTTCTCCAGGATTGGATCAATATCAACTTATTGCATCTACTGCAAGAACAACATCTGGTGTGGTACTTGACATCTCATGATTGACTCAATTGCTTAAGCAAGTGATCTGTCAATCATGTGTATCCCTCTCCCCTTTAGTCTGTAAGACACCTTTAGAGAGGGTGACTCCATCACCTGCAGGTACACTACCGTGCCAGGAGTCGTCCATTCTAAATACTCATAGAATGCTGTCAAGGTACCCAGATTGGGAAACCACCCAATTATAGATCTAAAACCATAGATCCAGTAACCAGAATGTCTGATATAATATCCAAATCCTGTGTGGAGAAAACACTGTGTGACGACCAAAGTATAACCGATCGCAGTATAGGAATATCACTTCCTACTCTGTGTATGTCATCAAATACTAGGACATAACACCCTACTACCTTCTTAACAGATCCATCCCCTATTCTGATGAAGTCGAACCTATGACTGTCACATCAGAAATGGATGATCTATCTCCGCTGTAACTGCTTTAGTCTATAAATAGACATAAGCCTGATGACCACCAATGCTTCCGCTGCTCCCACTGACTACGACAACCCTCTGCCAGAGTCATATAGACATGCACTTCTAAAGCTAGTTTAGAACGACGCTATACTCATCCTCCTGCCGGGTCTCGCAGCCTGGAACAACAGCAAAGGCAAGTGTGGGTAAACAAGAACTTCCCTGTCACCGTCCTTGAGGCTACCGGAGCACCTCTCGGGTGTTTGAAGTTACCCACCTTATCTGCGGAGTGGCCAATGGAATGTCAAGCCAGATTGAATCTTTAGGTTCTTATGAAATCTTCAGTAATCGTTTGCGGTTCTGGAATCGCTTCCAGTTCTACCATACTCCCACTACTGTTTTCTGAAAAATCCATTTCTTTTAAAAATGTGGCGAGTTAAGAACAATATCACTATTGATCTTCCAGATGGTAGAAAGTCAACCTCGTCATAGCCTGGGTCAACCCACAAACAGCCATTACAGAAACGTGCCTTGAGTTATCCAGAGTCTGGTTTTAAGCATAAGCCGGACAACTCCTCGTACCTTAACAATGTCAAGATATGAACTGTTCTATATCCAATATAGAAACAGAGGCACTGATTTAATTGGAACCAGATTCAAATCATGCAGCTGTCTTCAGTGCATGTCAACTAAAATGGAAAAAGGCCGATCAGCGTCACTCAACTTAGGAATGCTTCCAATTATGAGTAACCTGAAAGAGAAGCAAGTTCTCTTAATCATTACTATCAACTGAACACCATACACAAGTATCTACATCTTCGATCACTTTGAAGAATCCAGATACTTGCTACACCTGGTTCTCTACTCTATTCAAATACCTATAACTCCTCAAAACTTAGACCCTGTGTTCCTACGAAACACATGTCTAAGAACTAGAGAAGTTAAAAGTAAACAGAATATAGTATGAGGACCAACCCCTCTGTTCTAATAGACACTGGACAATATACAATACTCTGTATAAGTCCGCTGAGTCTAACAACTCTTTCACTGTGCGTCGTAGGTTGAAAACTGTACTTATGGTTAAGAAGAATTACACCGCTGTTTAATGCTCCTTACCTAACCATCCACTGATATAGGTAAATGTCATCGACATAATATCAAAAGGTATATCTCACTCTATGAAAATAGACGTACAAATATATCAATTTGAAATTGGTGCACAACAGCGGATATTCAAAACCAAATATTTGCCGACCGGCAAACAGCCCGTATGATCTCCTCAAATATCACCGATTACAACGAATCCCGATATAATGAGGATGATCACCCTATTCCCAATAACTTACTCCCACTCATCATCTGTAAAACCATACAGATGTGAGAATCATACCTGGTAAATACATACCCTGGAGTAAGTATCTAATCGGGAAATCAGTTTTCTTTTAACATTACATAGTGAAACTGAAACATTGAAATGTTTCGGTGGGGTATTCCGGTATTCTTAGTAATGCCTCTTCCATTATCCAGATTCACAACTGTAACCGTATATCTCTTTGCCATCTGTCCAAATCCCTTTATATGTCTTTAGTCATTACCGTCTGCACACCCCTTTAGGCCAAATGGTTTTCTTCCTTCTCTACCGTTCGGCACCAGCCTATGGTTTGGAAGAAGACTATCCAATAAGCATAAAAGGTGTACTGTCCTAATCCTAGGAGCACTCGCAAAGCGAGAGAAGGTGAAGATAAAAGACAACCGAATAAACCTTATTCCTACTTCTCCTGAACCAGAATCCATCCCCGAACTGGAACAAGTTCCTTTCGAGTTCGTATATAACCATACGATGGAGTATCCAAATAAACTGTGGATCTTCGTAGTGATACGGAGTGTCCTGGAGAAATACAAAGGTGATTTAGGATTGGCGAAGAAATACTTGGTTTGGTCGTGAATAGCAGTCACAATTTACTTTGCTCTCTTACTAATCCCTTGCTTTGTCTGAACTTAATACCTTCTGTACACCGTTTAGGCTAATTGGTTTTCTTCATTCCCTACCGGTCGGCACCAGCCTAAGGTTTGGAAGAAGACTATCCAATTTGCGTAATAGGTGTACTACTCCTAAACCAAGGAGTACTCGCAATGAGAGAAGGTGAAAAGAAAAGACAACTGAATAATCCTATTCGTTTTCTCCCGAACCAGAAACCATCCTCGAAGACCTTCGAGTTCGTATATAACCATACAATGGTTTTGTCCAATGGAAGTGGACGTTCGTAGTAATACGGGGTGTCCTGGAGAAAAGGGTAAAAGTAGGAGTGGCAATGAGGTCTGCAACTCTGACAATCCAAAAGCCAGTGTTAAGAAGGTTCGGTTAACTTGGTCACTGAGTCATAGTCTAGGGTCGGGTCAAAGGTCGCTGCCAAAGAGAGAGAGAAAAGAAACACTAAGTGTGCACTCTAACCTAGATCAGAATGGTTATCACTTTGTCTAATCTGGAAACCTCCCACTGTAACGTCAAATTCTTCTCCAAACCTGAAAGAAGAATTAGTCGGGATCACCCGAGGAGTAAACCAACTCATCAGTGGGAATCGGGATCCAACTATCATCGCATGATAACGTGACGGAATCCACTCACGTCACCACACTCCAGAAGGTATGCGTATGCCTGGCAAGTTTCAGTTTCTTCAGAAACTCCGGATGTGATTTTTTTACCCCTAGGACCCAAGTGACCTTGACGAATAATCAACAAATCAAAAGGTCCTAGTCAAGTTCAACCCGTCATTATCTTGATTGCGTTAAACCCACCCGCACGAGCCTTGACGAATAATCAACAAAGTCGTACGACTGTCCTAACCAATCCATATATCCATGCGACAGAAAGCATTACAGAGCTACCGCACACTACGCCTCGGCGAATAGCAACGACAAACGTAGCGCGAATACTAAGCAATACTAATCCGAAATTGTTAGTTATATGTATGCCCTAGAGGCCATTACTGTACATAGGATGTATATTGTAGTGGATGCTGGGACATATATAGGGAGGACTTTCTTGCTCGACATGATAGTATGCTATCTGGTTGATCTTTACCTTAACGTGTACACTGATTGTCTCTCTGTTACATGTTGGTAAAACCCTTAGGATGTGTACTTGACTACCTGGACTGTGATGCGGAACATACTAGTAGGGACATGGTAGTCCATAAGTACATCCTTCAAAGTCCCTAGTCGTGGGTGTATCGAGATGGGGCATCGATATACCAGAGTAGACTAGCGTGTACCTTCTCGACCCATACAGATGGGCGATGGATGATCCCATATCCATTGGTGTTTGACATCAGAGGAGATATACGGGTGCTCAGTAGAGACTGGGTACACTATACGGACTCGCCGAGAACTCCCAGATGGTACTATACCTCACGTCAGATGGCAATTCTCTGGTGACACTGGTACAGAGTAGTCTATTGACCCGAGATCGTCATAGAGTCTTGTGTGGTTCCCACTGTGCTTTGATTTCCATCTTACCACGTCCAAGAGGGCGTGCAAAACGGTGGTTTTTGGGTACAGTCCCGAGTCACATGGAGGCAATGAGCGATAGGAGGGGATTCGTCTCTCCCGGTATAGGGAGTTGATGTTGCGCTGTATTCGATTGGCTATAACAGGAAATCCCTGGCCAGGGTTGCTGAGATTTACTGGTAAGTGTTACCAGTAGTTTCTCGAATTGTTATAGACCTCATATCGACACGACTTATCGAGCTATTGGGGTCTGACGTTTACCACCCCTAGGCAAGATATGCGACATATCAGACGATCAGACCGGACTGTACGGTAGTGTTACTGGTTGGATTCACTGGAGTGTGAGCGGGCTTGCTCGTTGATCTTCTGATCGCTCAATACCCGGGTGGCCGTTACGTTTAGCAGACCGCTTGCGGCTTGTGGGTGTTTGATATGATCATCACCTGCTGCCGGCGTATTGACGAGTCTTTAGAGTCCTACACAGAGGTTTCCTGGTTCAAGCGAAACGAAATAGGAGCGCATATGAGATATGTGCGGGACCGAGAATAATGCGTGTATGTGATACCGTATTCTATTCTCGCGATGAATGTGTCGAATGGTTGTATGCGATATAACCTAGTTATCGAATCGAAGATTGATTCGATAAATCGATACATTGGATATTAGTCGGTTATATGCGATATGACCGGATCGTTAAATCAAGTGTTGATTTAATGATTTAATGCATAATTATATATTTGATATATTACTTTGCATTAACTAGTATCGGTTCACTTTAAATGGATTTTCTCACTCTGATGTGCGCATTGCATATGCGATATGATTTTGTGCACTTGCCTGTATCATGTTTGATGATACATGCCTTTTTGGTTAAGTGTAAAGAATTAAACCTTGGTTAATGAAATGGTTAGGGTTTACTTTTTCCTTATTCATTTTATTTATTTATTTATTCTTTTGGAAAAAGAAAAGGAAATGATAAAATGGTGGCATTCTTTGTTCTTTCATGAAGCTTCATGAATACTTTGACTTTGTGACCACTTTGTCTCATCCTTAACCCTAACCATTCCACTTAACCCTAACTAATTCTCTACACCTAACCATGGTTCTATTATGATAAGAATTGATTATTCTTTTCATTTTGGAATTAACTTATCATAACATAATTCTTCTTCTTCTTCCTTTCTTCACTTGAAGAAAGCAAGCTCCATCAATGGTGATTGATGAAATAGAGTGAGAAATCCAATTCCAAAGTCTACCCACTTCCTATTTCTTCATCCTCTACCTCTTGCCAAGTAGTAGAGTGTGTTTCCTTCACAAGTTTTCATGGCTTGGTGAAGGTGGAGCTCGATCTAGTGATGCTTCGACGTAGATCATCTTCGGCACGTCGTCGACGACCTAGCCCGTCCATTCTCCGATGATGCCGACGCTAGAGCCCGGGAATTCATTTGGACAGCGAGGGGACTTCGTTGCGGAGCTATGGAGGTGGAGCACCGGATCTACAAAGGTTGTATTTCCGTTTAAACTTTAGTTAAGTTGTTAACTAGTTTCATTTTCGCCTAGAAATCTAGCCAACGATCCGTATTAGGGTTTCTCGGCACCCCGTATTTTTGAAATTGGCATGGTTGATGCCTTGTGAGACCTCACTAGAGTGCCTAGGAACCCTACAGAAATGACGGAGGGCTACGAATGGTTTTTGGCGAAAAACCTTTTACCGTAATGAACTTGATATCGTTGAAGGAACTGGATAACTTTTTATAAAAATATAGTGACGAAAGCCTTTGCTAAAGAGGTCACTCCCGGTGAAGGGATCTCGGCTCTTTCCCCGTAGAATGAGGTGCAGGATATTCCAACTGAATACCACGATGCAAAGCAAAAGTAATCGGCTATAGTGAAGTTAATGCCCTAACGCAAACTTCTGTCCAAGGGGTCACTCCCGGTGAAGGGATCTCGGCCCTTGCCTCGTCGACTGAGGAGCAGGATATTCCAAATGAATACCACGATGCAAAACAAAAGTGAACGTCCTTGCAATAACAGCTTTTTGAAAAATTGTTCCAACAACATCAGAATAGGTTTGTTTATAACTTGCGTTGATCCGAATCAACGCAGTCCCATCAATTGATCACACCAATAAAGAACGAAAATAATGATGTACGTATATGCCATCCGCATTCGCCACTGGGTCCCGTCATCACCCGTTAGGTTACTTAACTAACGACAGAGCGGGGACTGGACTAGTGCGGATGCAAAACATATACAACATCTACTAATATATATACCAATATATTATATTTCGCTCAAGGCGTGATAAAATGCAACATCACAGAAATATACAGCATTACAGAACAATACAGATATCTGGAAGCCCCGGGTTTCACAGAGCCGCTGCTGAAACCCGACGTTCCCCTGGTCGTGTGGATAGCCTGTGCAATGAAATCCTAGACCCCTACGGGCGCGGCAAGTCTCCCGCCAAAACCAGAAGCGAGGCAGCCCCCTTCAGCACCGTGAATGGACCACCCAGCACTTCACGGAATCCGGTAACTTGGGCACCCCTCCTGGGTCAACCTGTACCCCCTACGAGTGCGTCGAATAGCCCGCCAATTCTAGAGTGAAGCCCCCTCCGTCTCAATGCCATGAGATGCGGGCCCGTTGCCCTTTAGAACCCGTCTATCCGTGCACCCCTCCGCGGGGTAATCCTAGTACAGAAAGTAAAATATACATACAACGGGTACATCGACCGCAACCAGGTCGTGCCCCAAAAGAATAATACAAACAGGCGGTGACGGCAGTCCACATGTCGGACGCTCGCCCCGCAATATCAAATGTACATATAAAACAAAACTGTACTAACATTGCATCCAGGCTATCCCCCACGACCGATCCGCAACATCACAGCAATACATAGAACATCAACGTGAAAGTCACGTTCGCAAATCCGTCTAACCGGGCTATAGCAGTTAGACAGGATTTACCGATCAAGTGACATTCACGGTCGCAGATATAATGTAAATACTGTGAACTAGCAAGTTTAAAATATCCGATCGAACAAAATATACCAAGTGGGCCCCAAAGCATTACTGTAGCACTTGCAGAAAATCTGGGCCCAAACAAAATATACCAAAACCCTTATTTTCAGCCCACAAGCCCACTGTAAAAATATGGCGAAGTGATCCCAACTTCCTGCGGCGGAACCGCGGCCAACGAGGGGTTAAGGCCGCGGTTCCGCGGTCGTACGGAAGAATTGGGTTACCAAATTTTTCCAGTGTTCTTAGGATTCTCTGTACATCATTTTGCAATAACCTGAAAAATTTTTGGACACCAAAAAAATTCGACAGAAACTGATGTGAAGGAAAATACGGTTTTTGGGATTTTGGTTCGATCGGGTCTTTAAACATACTAGAGCAAGCTAGACTAGGTTAATGGCGTGGTTCTGATACCATGTTGCGCCACGGCAGCGCCCCGGCCGTCTATCCGAGGCCAAAATGCGGAATCAAAATTTTTCCTTACTTGGAAACTGGCGCTACCGCGGACAATAAACCCGGATCGTAACCATTAACCTATACTAGCTAACTAGAGATGGGTGAGAGATATACAGAATGATCCGAGTCCTCCGGTCTTCTCGTCGTCGTCCCGATCTCCTGCGGAAACTCCGGTCGTCGCCTCCTCGCCGGAAGGGCACCACATCGCCTGTATCTTTTACGGGCTCCCACCTCAATACCGAGGCAACTCGGGCGCGAAGTAGGCTAGCCGACGCGTCCAAGATTTGCTGTAGAATGTGTAGGGTTGAAGCTATGTCTCATTTGGGGTTTTGTTGTCTTTGAAGATGATGGAGGAGTCAAGATAAGAAAAATGGTGCTTGCATTTTTCTAGCATGAAAATGAGATCAAGAATGCCACACTCTCAAGAATGAAACTCTCATCTTTTTTCTTCTCTCCAAAAATGAAAACCTCAAGTTCTTAGAATGGTGGAGGAAAGAATACATAAGCAAGAGGGAGGTGAGTGTTGGAAAAGAGAGAGGGTGACCATATCCAAACATCATCATAACTAACTCACATCAACTACTAATCACCTCAAATCAACAAAAAGCAAGTGATGATGATTGATAAGAATGGTATCAAAAGATGCTTTCATAATATCTCATCTTACAAATAAACCCACCACAAAATGTTATTTGCAAACATGCAAATAACACCCTCCATCGGAAAAGTCCGGCCGGGAAAGAACAAAGGAAAACCGGCCGGAACGGAATGCAAACTTGCAACTCCAGAAAACTGGTCCCGCAATAAATTACAGGAAAACCACGATACTGTGCATAACACCCGCATCTGTATTCCGACCGGATACAAATGCAATGAGACAAAATCTACACTGTACTATACTAGGATCCGGCTTAAACCAAAGCCGGCTAGTAATATCCGTTCGATCCTGATCCGTGCAATACCGCACGTATCCGATCGAACCTTGCCATATATCTATACGGCCTCAAGTACTAACCGTCCGATCCGGATCCGTGCAATACCGCACGTGTCTGATTGGACCCTGCCATATCTCCATACGGCCTCTACAGCGTTTCGCCCGAAACCTGAGTAACTGAAAGTGTGGTGGACTCTAAAGACTCGTCAATACTATGGCTGTGGATTTAACCACTAGCACGTCAGAGGTATAAGCCAATACGTGACGGGCCACCAGCTATTGACCAAAAGGGACGTCGATGAGCGAACTCATCCTGACACCCTACTGAGCCTGTCAGTGACAATATCCGTACAGTCCGGTCCGTTCGTCTATGAGTATCGCATGGCGGGCCTAGGGGGTTGGTGAAAGTCGGACCCCCAAAACCGGTACAAGTCGTGTCGGAGCGTAGCCCAGAACACCCTGAGATACTACTGGAATACCTACCAGTAAATCTCCTGCCTCGGCCGAGGGCTTTGTGTAATGGCTCTCCAAGACACAGCGCGACCTCACCCCCAATACCGGGAGAGAAGAACCCCTGAAGATCCGCTCACTGCCTCCATGTGGCTCGGGACTGTACCCAACTAAAACCTGTTTGCACGACTCCTTTGAGCCGTGGTAGGGTAGTAATCAAAGCACAGTGGGAACTCACACGAGACAAATGACGATCTCAGGTCGATGAACTAACCTGTACACATGTCACCA
This sequence comes from Agapanthus africanus, assembly GCA_030015575.1. NCBI lineage: Eukaryota > Viridiplantae > Streptophyta > Magnoliopsida > Asparagales > Amaryllidaceae > Agapanthus > Agapanthus africanus. The sequence continues at coordinate 536,353,784 of CM057339.1, forward strand.
AGGAACTGCTATCTGACATCTGGTATAAGACCAACTAGCAGGTTCCTGGCGAGTCCTGTCCGGTGTACTCATAACCCAATGAGCACCTGTATACATCTTAGGTGAACCAACTGACACCAGTGGCTTGTGAGACCGGCCACCGCCCATCGTTGGGGTCTCGACTGTATACACTAGTCTACTAATGAAGTATCGATGCCCTGTCTCGAAACTCCTACGACTAGGGACCTTTTAAGGATGTGCTTATAAACTACCAGCTCCCACGTATATGATCGCCATCATACTGCTGGTAGTCAAGCAAAAATCCTAGGGGCTCTATCAACGTGTAATAGCGACATGTCAGGTCACCTAAAGCAGTACACGATGATAAAGATAAACCAGATAGCATATTATCACCTCGAGTAAGACTGTCCTACCTGGATAGGTCCTCCCTCAATCATTGCAATCACGTGCCTGTGATCCAATAATTGACTCTGAGGGCACTATCTCCAACACTATTTATACTTGATGCCTATATCACATCGGATCATCATATTGTAGCTCATCTATATGTAACTTGACATGCTATTTATACTTGATGCCTATATCACATCGGATCATCATATTGTAGCTCATCTATATGTGACTTGACATGCTATTTATACTTGATTCCTATATCACATCGGATCATCAAATTGTAACTCATCTATATGTGACTTGACATGCTATTTATACTTGATGCCTATATCACATCGGATCATCATATTGTAGCTCATCTATATGTGACTTGACATGCTATTTATACTTGATGCCTATATCACATCGGATCATCATATTATAGCTCATCTATATGTGACTTGACATGCTATTTATACTTGATGCCTATATCACATCGGATCATCATATTGTAGCTCATCTATATGTGACTTGACATGCTATTTATACTTGATGCCTATATCACATCGGATCATCATATTGTAGCTCATTTATATGTGACTTGACATGCTATTTATACTTGATGCCTATATCACATCGGATCATAATATTGTAGCTCATCTATATGTGACTTGACATGCTATTTATACTTGATGCCTATATCACATCGGATCATCATATTGTAGCTCATCTATATGTGACTTGACATGCTATTTATACTTGATGCCTATATCACATCGGATCATCATATTGTAGCTCATCTATATGTGACTTGACATGCTATTTATACTTGATGCCTATATCACATCGGATCATCATATTGTAGCTCATCTATATGTGACTTGACATGCTAGTTATACTTGATGCCTATATCACATCGGATCATTATATTGTAGCTCATCTATATGTGACTTGACATGCTATTCATATTTGACGCACATATTATATCGGATCATTGACTTGCATTTTGGTTTGGATTACATGTGATTTCTGGATTTGGGAACCGTGGCTATTGCAAATATGTAATCATTTAAAAACTTGGTTCCCTTGATATGATATTTCGGTGCGTCCACCATGTGTTTTCTCGGTACTAGAGTGATACATGTGAACCCGAATCGAGGAGCTGGTTGAGGCCGATTACAGGTACATGGTGGACCCGGTATGGTACCCCGGGGCGAGAACGGTTTCGCTGTGTAGTAGAAGGTGAGCCTGGCAGAAGGACTACTACCTACCGGTGATTGGTTGGACCTGACAGTTATCCGGAGGGTACTGATCAAAGTCTATAGATGGATGCTGGGTGATCCGTACTGCTGGGGCCGAGGGCCTATACCGCAGACGGAGCCTGTGGGCTGACCCGGACTGACGGGGCCCGATGGATGAGGATTTGCGTCTCGATACTGGACACGAGTATTTATGATATTTGGGTGCCGATGTTGGGCACTCGGGATTCTCAGAGAAGTACAGGATTTGAGGGCCGATGAGAGTGCCGGCCCCTGAGCTATTTGGGGATCTGGGTGCATTGATGGACACCGATTATATATTCCACGTTGACATTCCGTGTAGATATTATATTGCCCCTGCTCAGCATTTACTATTGTAGCTCATCCTGTATTTACATTACCTGATAGAGTACTTGCATGATTATTGCACATACTGCTTATCACATATTGATATCATCTGTTGGCATATGATAGAGTAGCGCAATACGTGCATGCTCGCGATTACCTTTATATGTTATCTCTATTCACGAGTTGGCAACTCACCCCCGTTGTGCCACAGTGTTTGCAGGTTGCCCTTCGGAGTAGTCGCGGCAGGCTGCTTTGCATCTTTTGACACAGATACCCCCATAGTTGGTGTACTAGCTCTTTGCTGATAGGTGGGTTTTGTGCGGTATCTGTTTATCTTTCAGTATGTACATTGTTGTATCTAGTATTCTCCATCTACCATGTATGTATTTGACTTAGAGACAGTGTGAGGACGATGATGTATTTTATTTGTATTCTGGTGTCGAGCTCGTTGTAAGCCGACTGTACTTGCAGTTTTATCCTATCTGTGATGTTCCCACTTGTGGATCTTGATCTTCGCTATGGCGTCGTATATTACTATCTTGGTGATTGTTTACTTAGATTTCTTATCATGTTAGTAAGTGCTTTCTTTTAAAAACTTATAACACTCTCTACTTTCACTGGTTTGATTTCTGGGTTTTCGGTTCACTTGGTCGCGTTACGCCTGTAGACGTTACGTGATTAAGTGCCGGTCACGGGCCAAACTTTGGGTCGTGACAAAGTTGGTATCAGAGCGTAGGTTTTACCTTTCGGAGTGTAGGATGACCCTGATATGATGGAGTAGGTAGCTGCAGCAGGGTAGCGTAACGTGTGTATGTTCCGCGGCATACTCACGACACGGTACTCCGCCTACGCGACCTTAGGACTTGTTGATATAAAATTCCTTCTTGAGTATATACATTCTTGAGATTCGATTTCTGTACCCTTATCGAATCCTATTGTTCCTTTCAGCCAATATGCCGACAAAGACTACGAGGGCGCAGAGAGCGGCCGCGAGGGCCGAGATTCGAGTTGACTCGTCCGAGACGAGGACTGGTCCGGGTAGTACACCGGTTGTACCCGAGCAGGCTGTTCCTGCCGTGACAGATCAGATTGCTATGTTAGGGGCTGGTGTGCAGGAGATACGCCAGACGATGGGATCCAGTATGCAGGAGATGCGCCAGATGATGGGATCTCTAGTTGAGACACTTCGAGCGCAGCGACCAGAGGTAGTTCCACCCGTTGCGGAGACTGCGGTGGTACCCACAGTTCAGGCAGTTGCACCTGCGACTACAAAGGTTATTACAGTATCGCTGTCAGAGTTTATGAGGCTGAAGCCTCCGGTCTTCACAGGCACCGATGTGGCCGAGGATCCACAGTCTTTCATTGATAGGATGGCGCGGATATGTCGTTCACTTAGATACGAGATGGGTTGAGTTTGCGAGCTTTCGCCTGGAAGGTCTTGCACAGAAATGGTGCGAATCAGTCGAGAAGGGTAGAGCAGCAGGTCTTCCTCCTATGACCTGGACAGAGTTCGTGGCGTTATTCCTTGCCCGTTTTCTTCCCCTGAGTGTCAGAGATGCTAGAGCACGCAGGTTCGAGTCTTTACGCCAGATGCTAGCGATGTCAGTAGCAGAGTACGATGTGCTGTTCACCGAGCTATCCGTTTATGCTCTGTATCTAGTGGCTACTGAGGAGTTGCGAGTCAAGAGATTTGTCCGAGGCTTGCTTACACCATTATTCCTTGCTATCAGCGCGCAGCATTACGAGACATACGCAGCAACAGTAGATGCAGCATTATTAGTTGAGGAGCGCCTTGTTGAGACTTCGGCAGTTCCAGGGCCGAAGAGAGTTCGTGCAGATACGTCAGTGCAGAGACGACCGTTCCGGCGTCGTGACAGACACCTTGCAGGTGGCAGAGATTCGAGACGAGGCCGATTGTTTAGCTCCTATTCCCAGGAGGGCCAGCGACCGTCATCGGGATGTTACTGTTGTGGGAGTTCTTATCATCGTGTGCAAGATTGTCCTGAGGTACCCCGGAGTGGGGCGGCAGCACCACATGTTACATTACCACCTTCACCACCCCAGACGGCATTGCCGATAGTACCTTCCGTTACTCCGCGTCAGACGCATACACAGAGAGGTCGTGGTCGCGGAGGATTTGTTCATAGAGGACGAGGTGGCCGAGGTAGAGGGCAGCCAGCGGCCGGCAGGGGACAGTTAGTTGCAGGTGGAGGACAGGCGCGAATTTTTGCTTTGACGCATCAGGACGCGCAGGCGTCCAATGCGGTGGTCTGAGGTATCCTTTCTGTATGTTCGGTTGATGCACACGTGTTATTCGATCCCGGATCCACGCACTCGTACGTATCCACACACTTTGTGCCGAGTTTGGGTAGAGAGTCCGGCTTGTTTGACCAGCCGCTTGTTGTGACTACTCCTATGGGAGAGTCGTTTGTTGCTAGGCACGTGTTCCGATCCTGTACCGTCCGTATTGGTGAGAGAGAGTTGCCGGTCGATTTGATCCTTCTTGAGATGTTGGACTTCGACGTTCTTTTGGGCATGGATTGGTTAGCTACGTGCTATGCTTCTGTTGACTGCCGCGAGAAGACAGTTCGATTTTGTTTTCCCGGCGAGTCGGTGGTTGTTATGTTGGGGGACCGTGGTGCCACCCCTCACAGTGTGATTTCTTCTTTTCACGCTGGACAGCTTTTGCAGAAGGGATGTCAGGGATTTCTAACCTATGTTTGCGATACTAGAGCTACAGAGGTTCCGGTGGATCAGGTTCCGGTTGTTAGCGAGTTCCCTGATGTGTTCCCTGACGAGCTTCCTGGGCTACCGCCCGAGCGTGATATTTCTTTCTGTATTGACTTGGTTCCTGGCACGGGGCCTATTTCTGTACCGCCTTATCGGATGGCCCCGGCGGAACTTCGAGAATTGAAGGGTCGGTTGCAGGATTTGCTGGATAAGGGACTTATTCGACCCAGTGTTTCTCCTTGGGGGTGATCCAGTCCTGTTTGTCAAGAAGAAGGACGGCAGTATGCGTTTGTGTATCGATTCCCGCCAGCTGAACAGGGTGGACAGTGCGGAACAGATATCCTTTGCCACGCATCGACGATTTGTTCGACCAGCTTCAGGGGGCAGGATACTTTTCGAGGATCGATTTGCGATCGGGCTACCATCAGCTGCGGGTTCGACAGGAGGACATTCCTAGGACAGCCTTCCGCACACGTTACGGCCATTATGAGTTTTTGGTGATGTCGTTCGGACTCGCTAACGCGCCAGCAGCATTTATGAATTTAATGAACCGTATTTTCCGGCCGTATCTTGATCTGTTCATTATAGTGTTTATTGACGATATCTTGGTGTATTCTCGGAGTAGAGAGGAGCATGAGCAGCACCTGCGGATTACGCTGAAGACCTTGAGGGAGCATCAACTTTTCGCCAAATTCTCCAAGTGTGCCTTATGGCTAGACAGCATAGACTTCTTGGGGCACGTGATTACACGAGATGGTATATGTGTCGACCCGAGGAAGATCGAGGCAGTTCGGAGTTGTCCTAGACCCACGTCAGTGACGGAGATTCGCAGCTTTCTAGGGCTGGCAGGCTATTACCGGCGATTCGTGCAGGACTTCTCTCGCATTGCTACACCTTTGACCGGGTTGACCCGGAAGGGAGTTCGCTTCGATTGGACGGAGGAGTGTGAGCACAGTTTCCAGCGGCTACGGGCTCTACTGACTACGACACCAGTGCTATCATTGCCTTCAGGATCAGGCGGATTTGTGGTCTACTGTGATGCTTCACGAGTGGGGCTGGGGTGCGTTTTGATGTAGCATGACAGGGTGATTGCGTATGCTTCGCGGCAATTAAAGAAACATGAACATAATTACCCCACTCATGATCTGGAGATGGCTGCGGTGGTCTTTGCACTCAAGATCTGGCGACATTATCTGTATGGAGAGTCGTGCCAGATATTCACTGACCACAAGAGCTTAAAGTACATATTTCAGCAGCGAGACCTGAACCTTAGACAGCGCCGATGGATGGAGTTAGTGAAGGACTACGATTGTGTGTTCTTGTATCACCCGGGCAGGGCGAATGTAGTGGCGGATGCTTTGAGTAGGAGGCCCGGGGGTAGTCTATCCTGTTTGAGCGCAGTCCAGAGGCAGTCGTCGACGGATTGGCAGATCTTATGCGACAGCCGGGTACAGTTCGAGTTTACGCCGATCGGAGGACAGATGGCGCATGTTCATGCACGCCCACAGTTGCTTGACCGTATACATGAGGCACAGCACAGTGATGACCGCTGTTCAGAGATCAGGACACAGATGGGACAGGGCAGATTTTCTGAGTTCGTGATCGATGATCAGGGGACACTACAATTTGGAGCTAGACTGTGCGTACCAGATGCTGAGGGATTGCGGCGCGAGATTCTTGAGGAGGCACATCGGTCGGTATATAGTGTTCATCCCGGTTCCACCAAGATGTACCACGATATGAGAGATGTTTACTGGTGGGACGGTATGAAGAGGAATATTGCAGATTTTGTGTCGAGATGCCTGACTTGTCAGCAAGTCAAGGCTGAGCACCAGAGGCCCGCGGGAGAGCTACAGCCGTTACCCATTCTGGAGTGGAAATAGGAACAAATATCTATGGATTTCATTGTAGGTCTACCCAGGACTAGTCGAGGGTATGACTCCATCTGGATGATCGTGGATCGTTTGACGAAGGCGGCTCACTTCCTACCGGTGAAGACGACTTTCGGATTTGCTCAGTATGCCCAGATTTACATTGATGAGATTGTACGACTGCACGGAGTTCCGACTTGTATCGTGTCCGATAGAGGCACCCAGTTTACCAGCCGGCTATGGCAGAGGCTTTAGGAGGCTTTGGGCACTCACTTGAGTTTCAGCACAGCATTCCCGCAAACCGACGGGCAGTCAAAGAAGACTATTCAGACTCTCGAGGATATGCTCAGAGCATGCGTTTTAGACTTCGGAGGTAGCTGGGATCATCATTTGCCCTTAGTAGAGTTCTCCTACAACAACAGCTACCAGGAGACCATTCAGAAGGCACCGTTTGAGGCTCTTTATGGGAGGAGATGCAGATCGCCCACCTGTTGGACGGAGCTCAGTGAGAGCAGTATCTTAGGGCCGCAGATTGTGGAGGAGACGACCGCGAAGATCCAGTTGATTCGCGATAGGATGAGAGCAGCCCAGAGTAGGCAGAGGTCTTATGCGGACCGTCGTCGGCGCAGACTTGAGTTTTCTATTGGTGATCTTATTTTCTTGAGGGTCTCCCCAATGAAAGGCGTGATGAGGTTTGGGAAGAAGGGGAAGCTTAGTCCCAGATACGTGGGCCCCTTCGAGATCCTTGAGCGTGTTGGTGAGGTTGCGTATCGATTAGCCCTTCCGCCCAAATTTCCAGACGTGCACCCCGTATTTCACGTTTCGATGCTCCGCAGATATCTTCATGATCCTTCACATGCGATTCAGCACCCGACGATCCAGCTTGAGCGCGACCTTTCCTATGCAGAGCAGCCGGTGATGATCTTGGATCGGCAAGTGAAGAAACTAAGGTCGAAAGAGATACCGTCCGTCAAGGTACTTTGGCGTGGACTGTTAGTGTTTATGCCCTAGAAGGCCATTACTGTATCATACTAGTTTGTATATTACTTAACGGAAGCTTGGGATATTCACATGTATATAACAGTCTTGCTAAACATGGTAGTATGCTACTTGGTTTTTCTATCTTGATATGTGAGCATACGTATTGATAGAGCTCTTAGGATCCTGCTTGACTACCAGCGTTGTGATGGCAGTCACACTAGTGGGGGCTGGGTAGTCTACAAGCACATCCTTATTCAGGTCCCTAGTCGTTGGATTATCGAGACAGAGCATCGATACTCCGGAGTAGACTAGTGTGTACGCTTCTCATCCCAGTTGGGGAGATGGTCTGTCCCACAGCCGTCAGTACGTCGTACTGGAGATAGTATGCAGGTGCTCGTTAGGTTACGGGTACACCGGACAGGACTCACAGGGAACTGTTGGTTGGTTTTATACCAGTCGTCAGTGAACAGTTCCCAGGTGACATGAGTACAACATAGTCCGCAGACTTGACACTGCTACTTCGCCTCGAGTGTGTCCCACTGTTCTTAGATTGCTACCCTACCACGGCTCAAATGAGTCGTGCAAACAGGTAGCAGTTGGGTGCAGTCCCGAGCACTTGGAGGCAGTGGCGGTTAGACAGGATTCGTCCCTCCCGGTATTGGGAGTAGATATCGCGCTGTGTCAGAGAGCCATTACGCAAAGTCCCTGGCCAGGGCAAGCGAGATTTGCTGGTAGGTTCCAGTAGTTTCTCAGGGTGTAATGGGCTTCCCTCCGACACGACTTATACAGCCATTAGGGGATTGACGCTTGCCGCTCCCTAGGCCGGATATGCGATAGTCTTGGACGAACGGACCGGACTGTATGGAGATTGTCACATCAGACTCAGTAGGAGTTCGGATGAGTTTTCTCAACGGCCTTCTTATCGACAACTACCTGGGGACCGTTACGTACAGCTAGTGCCGCTTGCGGTCTGTGGTTAAACTCACTGCCAGCGTAGTAGTCGAGTCTCTAGAGTCCCACACAGAGAGTTTCCTATTCCAGGCAAAAGGATATAGAGGTCGTATGGTTTTACGACAAGGGTTCGGACACATACGTGCGTTTACGCACGTACGACTTTCGGACAGTTTTTACCAGTTGGCTTTGGTTTAAGCCAGTTACTGGTATCCGGTTATTGGATTTTTACAGTCTAAAGTTTTTCCGTATTTTTACGGATTGGAGGGGCGTTCTCGTAATTTTACGGGAAGCTTCTAGAAGGTGGTGACTAAGGAGGTTAAGGTGTAAAATGAAATGAGTGTAAAAATGAGTCACCTTGATGATTCATAAAAGTCTTTTGTCATTCTAATGAATCATCACAAGATATGATCTATCATGGTTGCTAAATTAATTATTTATTATTTTCTAGTAAAAAGAAATGATAGATATATATCTTCTTGATTCACTATTCTCACAAGAATGCTCATTTTCATTTTCATCTTCTCTCTCCTTTAGCTCTCCCTCTTCAAGACTAATCCTCCCTTCTCATGAGTTGAGTACAAGGGTTAGTAAGACTTAACAATCCATAACCATCACTCTATATCGATCTATCTTCTTCGATTAGCAATCCAAGAAGGTTAGTTGCCTCAAGTTTAGAGGCGAAGCTTGGAGTTTTGCTCTCGGGTGGATCGTCTACTACCTAGAGAAGGCCGAGGAGAACAAGGAGTTCGTAAAGACGAAGGAGTTGATTCATTAGGTATAATCCCGAAACACCGTATTTTAGAAACACTTTGTGTTTGGTTATTTATAGTTTAGCTTCGATTCAAGCGGTTAGTCGATGTTCGTTCACTAAACATGTTTGTTTTTGAAAATTCCGCCTCCCCACAAGTATTGGGGTGTTCTACATCGACTTACAGTGGTATCAGAGCCTCGCTAAACAATAAATAACTTTATTGCAAATTTGTACGAATTTCGAACGGAAAAACGAAGCCGGAAAACCCCAAAACTGTCAAGTTTCTGTCGATTTTAAAATGATGTCCAAAAATTGTTCAGGTGTGTTCAGAGAGCATGAAATGAACACAGAAGAACACCCAAAAAATTTGGGTTCCTAATTCGTCTACAGTGCCGCGGAAGGGCGGCGGATCCCACCGATCCGCCGCGCAACCGCGGCCGAGTTGACGAGTCAGGAACTCGGTTTTTTTGGGTGGGTCCCCTGTGGTGTTTTGGGTTTTCTGGGATATTTAATAGTTGCTCAGGTTTCAGTTTAACAGAGCAGTTTTTGGAGCAATATTAAATACGTTTAATCGATCGAAATTGTACAGTATTTGCATGTTGGATTATATCTTGTGATGATAAATGTGTTCGTAAACCTCCCCTAACTGCTAGTATGTCAGTTGGCAGGGGGTTGCACATTTCTGAAATGGTTATATTTGTTTGTGCATATAAACTGTATTGGACTGTTGTGGTGTATAGCCGGGGTTTTGAAATGGGTTATTATTCAATTCATTTGTTGTAAATGTAATTTGTTGTAATATTATTTTGCGGGGCACATCCAGGTTGCGGTTGTAGCCACCGTTGTATTATTTCATTTTACTGTTTTTGCTCCTAGGACTGACCCAAGGTGGGGTACACAAACTGCCGGGTGGGTAGTTTGCCGTACCCGTAGGGGTCGAGGGTGGGGTAACGGCTATTCATCACAACTGTGTAATCTGTCTTTTCTTGCAGGCTCAAAAGAAATACAGATTGCTTGCAAATCCAATAAAGTTTATCTGTGTTCTGGAATGTATATCATTGCGTCAGACGAATGTAAAATATCTATATATATGATAGCTATTTAGACGTCACTTATGTTTTACACCCGCGCTAGCCCAGTCCCCGCTCTGTCGTTAGTTAAGTAACCTAACGGGTAATGACGGGACCCAGTGGCGAATGCGGATGGCATAAGAGGACGTCATATTTTCGTTGTTCTCTGCAATGATAGGTTAATGATGGGACGCATTATCTGTAATGCAAAGAAAATAAACCAAGTTTAAATCGTTGGAACAATTTAAAAAGAAACCAATCGGTTATTTTTAAAACAGATATTTTTAAATGCAGAGATTTAACCACTCCTTTTAAAAGATATCAGGTTCCTTCGGTTATATCAAGTTCACTACGTTCACGGTTTCGCCAAAACCATTCGTAGCTCTCCGTCATTTCATTTGGGTATTCAGTAGTATTCAAGCTATGCATTTTGGCCAAAGTCAAGGCATAGTGTTTGGTAGCTGTTGGGTTTTCAATTGTTGCATAAGATAGATGAGTTGGTTTGGGACAGTCGTATTACCATTTGACCAAAGTCAGGGGTATATACGGATGGGTTCAAATTGACAAGATAATGACGGGTAGAACTTGACATGTGACTTATGACACTTTGACCAAAGCCAAGGTCATAAGAGCATGGGGCAAAAACTTATATCGGGAATTTCTAAAGAAACTGAAATTTGCAAAAAGATGCATACCATTTGGAGTTTGATGAATGTTGGTAGCATTCCTTCAACATTATCATACGATGATATTTGGATCCCGATCCTACTGTGAGTATATGCTACTTATCAGGATATTCGTCACTTAATGATCAATGCTATAAACCTAGTAGGTGTCCAGAAAAGTGTCAGCGGGGTTACGCCCCCAGAGAAAAGAGGTTATATAATTAAGGAACTTCGCGAAAGCGTTGGAAAACCTCCCTCGAAGTACCGACACCAGCCTGGCTGAACGGTTAAGCAAGTATTGTACGGTAAGAATAGTCTTGGCTAATTCTTCTTTTATGGTTTGAGGAAGGATTCGAGAAACAATGGGAGCCATCCAGTTTAGATAAACTAAAAACCACTCTAAACTTGCAAGAGTATCATGCTAAAGAGTTTTCTTCTCTCTCTCCTAATTGCAGCGACCCTGAAAATGACTGGACTTAAGTTACTTTTAGAGAAAAATATACTGACAGGGCCAAACTATAAAGATTGGCTGCGGAATGTCAAAATGGCTTTGACCTATGACAAATTGGGGCACGTCCTCACCGCTACGGCACCTGCTGTCCCTGGTCCCAAATCCAACAATGCGGATAAGGAAATCCGCAAAACCTGGGATTTAGATTGCGCGAAAGCCAAGTGCATCGTGCTTGCCTCGATGAACAATGAACATCAGAGGAGGCACGAGGATATGGGCCTTGATGGCATATTTCTCCATACAAAAGAACTTTATGGAGAGCAATCTCGTATAGCAAGATACGAGACCTCAAAGAACTTGTTTCGAGCGAGGTTGGCTGTCGGGTCATCAGTAGGAGAACATGTCCTAAAGATGATCGGCTATATAGAAGAGCTCGCAGACCTTGGGACGACTTTGGATAATGAGCTCTATACAGACCTTATTCTCCAGTCCCTTCCTCACACCTACGCCCAGTTTATCCTGAACTTCAACCTTCAAAGAAAAGAAGTTGAACTTCCGGAACTCCTGAACATGTTAAGGAGTGCAGAGGGCACCTTGAAGAATTCAAGGGAAACACCCGCTATGTTTGTTGGCGGTGCATCTTCTTCCGGGTCCATGGCTAAAGCCAAAGGAAGGAAGAGGAAGGCCGCACCCAAACCTAGAGGAGGTGTTAGTAAGGTGGGAGGGAAGGAAAAGAAAAAGATAGCAGTACCGATAGTTGGCCAGGATGAGTGTTTCCATTGTCACAGGAAAGGGCACTGGAAGAAGGAGTGCAAGGCGTGGAACGCCAAGAACCAGGAACCGAAGCAAGCTGTGGCTTCGACTTCAGGTGTGTTTGTAATTGAGAATTGTCTGTCAATCAACTCTACTTCCTGGGTATTGGATACCGGATCAGGATCTCATATTTGCAATTCATTGCAGGCACTGAGAAACCGTAGAGTGCTGAAGGAAGGTGATATGATCCTCAGGGTTGCTAACGGAGCTAGCGTGGGAGCTGCGTCCGTCGGGGATTATCACCTAGGATTGACGAGTGGACACATCTTGGTTTTACATAACTGTTATTTTGTACCCAGCTTAACGTGTAATATCATATCAGTTTCCTTGTTATCAAATAAAGGTTATGATTTCACGTTTGTAAGAGATGTTGTCAACATCCACCTTAATCATGATTTGATTGGGTCAGGTACACTAAATAACGGAATATATGTTTTAAACCAACTCCAAATTTTCAATGTCCAGAACACACTAAAAAGAAAGTCTCCAGATTTGAATAAAGCTTTCTTATGGCATTGTAGACTGGGTCACATCAATGAGAGAAGGTTGACTAAGTTGCATAGAGAAGGATATTTGGACTCGTTCGAATATCAATCTTATGACACTTGTCAATCTTGTCTCAGAGGAAAAATGACAAAGACTCCATTTACTGGACAAGGAGTAAAAGCGAGCGAGCTCTTAGGACTCATACACAGCGATGTATGTGGTCCAATGTCTACACAAGCAAGAGGTGGTTTTTCCTATTTCATTACTTTCACGGATGATTACTCAAGATACGGATTTATTTATCTGATGAAACATAAATCCGAGGCTTTTGAGAAATTCCAAGAGTATAAGAATGAAGTAGAAAACCAAACCGGCAAAAGTATCAAGACACTTAGATCTGATCGAGGTGGTGAATACTTGAGTGCCGAGTTCCTAGGTTACCTAAAAGAGAAAGGAATTCTCTCTCAGCTTACTCCTCCGTACACTCCACAGCATAACGGTGTATCGGAGAGACGGAATCGAACCCTATTGGATATGGTACGATCCATGATGAGTAATGCTGAGTTACCGCAATCTTTCTGGGGTTATGCGCTAGAATCAGCGGCATATCTTCTGAACAGGGCTCCTACCAAGACTGTGCCTACCACTCCATATCATATGTGGACTGGGAAGAAACCCCATCTTCAGCATATGAAGATTTGGGGATGTCCAGCTTTTGTTAAAAAGCAGCATGTGGACAAGCTCGAGGCACGATCAGTAAAATGTTTGTTTGTGGGATATCCAAAGAACTCCAAGGGATATTATTTCTATTACGCAGAGGAACAAAAGGTCTTTGTTTCTCGTAATGCCCATTTTCTGGAACATCTGTTTTTAGAAAAGGAAACAAGTGGGAGCGAAATAGAACTGGAAGAAATTCCAGAACCACAAACTGCTACTGAAAGTTTGGTAGAACCAGAGGTTCAAGAAGAACAGGACATTCCCGCACCCCTCCGCAGAAGTAGTAGGCCGTCTCATCCGCCTGAGAGATACTACGGTTTTCTCATAGATGGGGATAGAGAGGATTGCATCATAGATGATGATGAACCTACTAGCTTCCAGCAGGCCATCCAGAGCGGCGACTCGGTACGATGGCTAGATGCAATGCGTAGCGAAATGGAGTCCATGTACACCAACAAAGTATGGACTTTGGACTTTGCTCCAGGTGGGGTAAAACCCATAGGATGCAAATGGATCTTCAAGAAAAAGATTGGTGTAGATGGGCAGGTGGAAACCTATAAAGCTAGACTTGTTGCAAAGGGTTTTCGTCAAAGACCTGGTTTGGACTATGACGAAACTTTTTCTCCAGTGGCTATGCTCAAATCCATTCGTATCCTTCTTGCAATTGCTGCCTTCCATGATTATGAAATCTGGCAGATGGACGTAAAGACGGCTTTTCTGAATGGAAATTTAGAAAAGAGCGTCTATATGGATCAGCCAGAGGGTTTCAATCAGAGTGGGAGCAGCGGGAAAGTATGCAAGCTGCTTAAGTCTATTTATGGACTAAAGCAGGCATCGCGGAGTTGGAACATCTGTTTTGATGAGACAGTCAAAGAATATGACTTTATCAAAAATCCAGATGTACCGTGCATATATAGTAAAGTTGTGGCCAGAAGTGTCGTATTCCTCGTCTTGTACGTGGATGACATTCTACTGATAGGAAATGACATTCCTATGCTACAATCTGTCAAAGGATTCTTGTCACACAGGTTCTCCATGAAAGACCTGGGTGATGCCTCTTACATTCTGGGGATCCGGATCTATCGTGATAGATCCAAGAGGATGTTGGGACTTTCGCAGTCCAGGTATATCGACACTATACTAAAAAGATTCAGTATGGAAGATTCTAAGCGCGGTAATTTACCGGCTTGTCACGGAATCACCCTCTCCAAAGAGATGTCTCCCAAGACTGATTTGGAAAGGGAAAGCATGTCAGTTATACCCTACGCTTATGCGGTAGGCTCTATAATGTATGCGATGTTGTGTACCAGACCAGATGTAGCTTACGCACTGAGCGTGGTAAGCCGGTATCAGTCAGACCCAGGGGAGAAACACTGGATAGCAGTAAAGAACATTCTTAAGTATCTGAGGAGGACTAAGGAGATGTTCTTGGTTTACGGCGGAAAAGACCTCAAGTTAGAGGGCTTTGCTGATTCCGGCTTCCAAAGTGATAAGGACGATTCCAAGTCCATGTCGGGTTATGTATTTACCCTAAATGGAGGGGCGGTGTGCTGGAAGAGCTCCAAGCAGGACACCGTTGCTGACTCGACGATGGAAGCGGAGTATATAGCTGCTTGCGATGCCGCAAAAGAAGCAGTCTGGATGAAGAAGTTCCTAACAGAACTTCAGGTGTTTCCTACCATAGTTGATCCAATACCTCTGTATTGCGACAACAACGGAGCTATAGCTTTAGCAAAGGAACCAAGGTCCCATCAGAAGTCCAGACACATCTTAAGGCGGTATCACCTGATCAGGGAGATCATTGATCGTCAGGAGATCGAGGTTCGGAGAGTTGCTTCAGAAGAGAACATTGCTGATCCATTCACAAAGGCCCTACCTCAGATTCAGTTCGAGAGGCTACTCGAGATCATTGGTCTTCGATATGCCAGTACATGGCCCTAGTGCAAGTGGGAGATTGTTAGTGTTTATGCCCTAGAAGGCCATTACTGTATCATACTAGTTTGTATATTACTTAATGGAAGCTTGGGATATTCACATGTATATAACAGTCTTGCTAAACATAGTAGTATGCTACTTGGTTTTTCTATCTTGATATGTGAGCATACGTATTGATAGAGCTCTTAGGATCCTGCTTGACTACCAGCGTTGTGATGGCAGTCACACTAGTGGGGGCTGGGTAGTCTACAAGCACATCCTTATTCAGGTCCCTAGTCGTTGGATTATCGAGACAGAGCATCGATACTCCGGAGTAGACTAGTGTGTACGCTTCTCATCCCAGTTGGGGAGATGGTCTGTCCCACAGCCGTCAGTACGTCGTACTGGAGATAGTATGCAGGTGCTCGTTAGGTTACGGGTACACCGGACAGGACTCACAGGGAACTGTTGGTTGGTTTTATACCAGTCGTCAGTGAACAGTTCCCAGGTGACATGAGTACAACATAGTCCGCAGACTTGACACTGCTACTTCGCCTCGAGTGTGTCCCACTGTTCTTAGATTGCTACCCTACCACGGCTCAAATGAGTCGTGCAAACAGGTAGCAGTTGGGTGCAGTCCCGAGCACTTGGAGGCAGTGGCGGTTAGACAGGATTCGTCCCTCCCGGTATTGGGAGTAGATATCGCGCTGTGTCAGAGAGCCATTACGCAAAGTCCCTGGCCAGGGCAAGAGAGATTTGCTGGTAGGTTCCAGTAGTTTCTCAGGGTGTAATGGGCTTCCCTCCGACACGACTTATACAGCCATTAGGGGACTGACGCTTGCCACTCCCTAGGCCGGATATGCGATAGTCTTGGACGAACGGACCGGACTGTATGGAGATTGTCACATCAGACTCAGCAGGAGTTCGGATGAGTTTTCTCATCGGCCTTCTTATCGACAACTACCTGGGGACCGTTACGTACAGCTAGTGCCGCTTGCGGTCTGTGGTTAAACTTACTGCCAGCGTAGTAGTCGAGTCTCTAGAGTCCCACACAGAGAGTTTCCTATTCCAGGCAAAAGGATATAGAGGTCGTATGGTTTTACGACAAGGGTTCGGACACATACGTGCGTTTACGCACGTACGACTTTCGGACAGTTTTTACCAGTTGGCTTTGGTTTAAGCCAGTTACTGGTATCCGGTTATTGGATTTTTACAGTCTAAAGTTTTTCCGTATTTTTACGGATTGGAGGGGCGTTCTCGTAATTTTGCGGGAAGCTTCTAGAAGGTGGTGACTAAGGAGGTTAAGGTGTAAAATGAAATGAGTGTAAAAATGAGTCACCTTGATGATTCATAGAAGTCTTTTGTCATTCTAATGAATCATCACAAGATATGATCTATCATGGTTGCTAAATTAATTATTTATTATTTTCTAGTAAAAAGAAATGATAGATATATATCTTCTTGATTCACTATTCTCACAAGAATGCTCATTTTCATCTTCTCTCTCCTCTAGCTCTCCCTCTTCAAGACTAATCCTCCCTTCTCATGACTTGAGTACAAGGGTTAGTAAGACTTAACAATCCATAACCATCACTCTATATCGATCTATCTTCTTCGATTAGCAATCCAAGAAGGTTAGTTGCCTCAAGTTTAGAGGCGAAGCTTGGAGTTTTGCTCTCGGGTGGATCGTCTACTACCTAGAGAAGGCCGAGGAGAACAAGGAGTTCGTAAAGACGAAGGAGTTGATTCATTAGGTATAATCCCGAAACACCGTATTTTAGAAACACTTTGTGTTTGGTTATTTATAGTTTAGCTTCGATTCAAGCGGTTAGTCGATGTTCGTTCACTAAACATGTTTGTTTTTGAAAATTCCGCCTCCCCACAAGTATTGGGATGTTCTACATCGACTTACAGTGGCCAGAGCGGCGAGGAAGTCACTTGGGAGACCGAGAGCGAGATGAGGAGGAGGTATCCCCATCTTTTTGAAGGTGCGTATAGTTAGATTTTTAAATTCGGGGACCGAATTTCTTTAAGGGGGGTAGATTGTAACACTTTGAATTTCCGTTTGAATGTCTTTCGTGATAATTAGTGATCGTACGTGTTATTATATATATGTGTTCCTAGGATTATTAGTTATTTAGTAGTGTTAGCATCATTTTCCTTGTGTAGTGTACACTTGCACACTTAGACATTTTTGAGACTTAGGGTTTTGGTAGCATGTTAACCATTTTTCTTGTGTTACATGGTTGTTATTTTCCCCACCATTTTAACCTAAGAAAAACCCCATTTTATAATTCAAATCCTAATAAACAAATGAGCATGGTGTGAGGTAGAAAAAAATTGACTTTTGACCCATTTCTTTCTCTTCCCTCTCTCTCTTCTCCTCACTTCAGAAATTCTGGAAAATCCAGCAGAAAAACCTTGGTTTTCCTTCATCCTTTCCTCTCTTTTTCACTTTTCCTTGATTCCCAAACAAATCCTACATAAAAACAACACATTTTCATCAGAAAACCTTAGGAAAAGTGAGCTTTTTGAGGTGTTTGAAGCAAATCTGCACACTAGAAGGAGAAGCTGGAACTTTTGGTGTTCTACAAGAGTTTTAGAAGGTATTAACTCATATTAGCACTCCTTTTCCTTAAACTTGTAGTATTCTTTAGTAAAAATCTCATTTTTGTGCATTTTTGGTGATATTTAAGGATATTTGTGATTCACATGTTAGATTAGGGTTTTGTTAGTTGTGTTAGCTCTATTATGTGTTATTAGAGCTATCTTAGGCCAAGTTTTGTTTCAGTTTGCACAAAAATACCCTAAAGTTTGATTTTAGTGCAAAAGTGTGGATTTTAACTAGAAATAAGGCCCTGTAGGATCTGCTGCTTCCCGGGACATTTCAGAGTAAAACTAGATGTTACTGTAGCATGTATGGGGGGTATAGAGTGCACACACAAAACCTGGGAGCCCAATTCCCTACCCAGGCCGCCGAAATGTGCATTCTGGCCACAATTTGTGGCCAGATGGGGGTGCTTTGGGTTGGGGTTTGGGGTGTGGGTGTCTGCTGCTATGTGGGTTGTTTTGGTATATATAGTTTTACAATATCTTTCCTGTATCAAAATCTGGAGGTGATTACCTATTTTCCCGTATTTTCAATCTTTCGCGACACGCGTGATACGTGTGTGTGGGTTTGGGGTTTCTGCGTATCGCGACGCGTTGGAGTGGTTTCAGGCGCATAACCACACGTTTTAGCGTATCGCGCACACGCGTGCTTGGTTCGCGACAAGAGTTACTAGTTCGGCTTTAATGTCGCGTTTGTGTGATTTCAATCTTACGTGTGATATATTTTGAAATTCTAGGTTCGCAGGCGAGTACGGCGGACGCCTCGCAGAAGGGGAAACAAGTTGTTGACTATACCTAGCGAGAGACTACGGTGAGTAGATTTCACATCTACGGGGATATCGCCCGCATGGCGTTCTACGTCAGGGCTGATTGGACCTTATAGTTTTCTTTGTATACATTGACTATTCATGGCTACTAATTAGTGCATGCTGCATTCCCTGCTATTTGGATATAAACTAGAATTGATAGAACACCGCACCATTACTAACGGTCCATGTTGCACGAACACTATCCTGCATGTTACACACACACCGTTAGTAATTGTCATGACACTCACACTGTAGCATATCATATCGGATCATCATATTGTAGCTCATCTATATGTGACTTGACATGCTATTTCTACTTGATGCCTATATCACATCGGATCATCATATTGTAGCTCATCTATATGTGACTTGACATGCTATTTATACTTGATGCCTATATCACATCGGATCATCATATTGTAGCTCATCTATATGTGACTTGACATGCTATTTATACTTGAAGCCTATATCACATCGGATCATCATATTGTAGCTCATCTATATATGACTTGACATGCTATTTATACTTGATGCCTATATCACAACGGATCATCATATTGTAGCTCATTTATATGTGACTTGACATGCTATTTATACTTGTTGCCTATATCACATCGGATCATCATATTGTAGCTCATCTATATATGACTTGACATGCTATTTATACTTGATGCCTATATTACATCGGATCATCATATTGTAGCTCATCTATATGTGACTTGACATGCTATTTATACTTGATGCCTATATCATATCGGATCATCATATTGTAGCTCATCTATATGTGACTTGACATGCTAGTTATACTTGATGCCTATATCACATCGGATCATTATATTGTAGCTCATCTATATGTGACTTGACATGCTATTCATATTTGACGCACATATCATATCGGATCATTGACTTGCATTTTGGTTTGGATTACATGTGATTTCTGGATTTGGGAACCGTGGCTATTGCAAATATGTAATCATTTAAAAACCCGGTTCCCTTGATATGATATTTTGGTATGTCCACCATGTGTTTTCTCGGTACTAGAGTGATAAATGTGAACCCGAATCGAGGAGCTGGTTGAGGCCGATTACGAGTACATGGTGGACCCGGTATGGTACCCCGGGGCGAGAACGGTTTCGCTGTGTAGTAGACAGTGAGCCTGGCAGAGGAACTACTACCTACCGTTGATTGGTTGGACCTGACAGTTATCCGGAGGGTACTGATCAGAGTCTATAGATGGATGTTGGGTGATCCGTACAGCTGGGGCCGAGGGCCGATACCGCAGACGGAGCCCGTGGGCTGACCCGTATTGACGGGGCCCGATGGATGAGGATTTACGTGTCGATGCTGGACACGAGTATTTATGATATTTGGGTGCCGATGTTGGGCACTCGGGATTCTCAGAGATGTACAGGATTTGAGGGCTGATGAGAGTGCCGGCGCCTGAGCTATTTGGGGATCTGGGTGCATTGATGGACACCGATTATATATTCCACGTTGACATTCCGTGTAGATATTATATTGCCCCTGCTCAGCATTTACTATTGTATCTCATCCTGTATTTACATTACCTGATAGAGTACTTGCATGATTATTGCACATACTGCTTATCACATATTGATATCATCTGTTGGCATATGATAGAGTAGCGCAGTACGTGCATGCTCGCGATTACCTTTATATGTTATCTCTATTCACGAGTTGGAAACTCACCCCCATTGTGCCACAGTGTTTGCAGGTTGCCCTTCGGAGTAGTCGCGGCAGGCTGCTTTGCATATTTTAACACAGATACCCCCATAGTTGGTGTACTAGCTCTTTGCTGATAGGTGGGTTTTGTGCGGTATCTGTTTATCTTTCAGTATGTACATTGTTGTATCTAGTATTCTCTATCTACCATGTATGTATTTGACTTAGAGACAGTGTGAGGACGATGATGTATTTTATTTGTATTCTGGTGTCGAGCTCGTTGTAAGCCGACTGTACTTGCAGTTTATCCTATCTGTGATATTCCCACTTTTGGATCTTGATCTTCTCTACGGCGTCGTATATTACTATCTTGGTGATTGTTTACTTAGATTTCTTATCATGTTAGTAAGTGCTTTCTTTTAAAAACTTATAACACTCTCTACTTTCACTGATTTGATTTCTGGGTTTTCGGTTCACTTGGTCGCGTTACGCCTGTAGACGTTACGTGATTAAGTGCCGGTCACGGGCCAAACTTTGGGTCGTGACAGTTTCCATGATCATACTCTTACTGATTCTGTTCCTCCTTTTTATCATGTATCCATTCTGGATCCGTTGATTCCTTTCTGTAACGTTTTGGAAATCGTTTAGGCGATTTTCCGTTTTTAGGTAAAATAAATTGTATTTTCCGTAAAAACCTAGAAGCGAACTTTTTACAGTATAAAATGCACTGCACCTAGTTTAGCTAGGAAATTGCTAGTTTGCGGGTTTTTGTAAGCCACTGGTAATTTTTGTGCATTTTAATATTTTTACCTAATTAAAATATTATTTTAATGCTTTATTTGTGCACTTTATTAGTGGTAATTAATTTTTGGTTTGGGTTAATTACTACTAATATGAATCTATGCTAAGTTAATCAGTAGTTTAAGCTTAATTCTTTCTCACCTAAAATATCTAGATATTTATGTGAATTAAAGGGAATTATAATTAAAAGATTAAAGATGACATAAAGCTTTTTTGTTTTATTATGCAATTATTGTTATTTTCTGGAGAGTTTCCTACAGCACCACTACTAGGGTTTGGATGCAACACACATGCCATATTTTAATTTTTATGGTGCTAAAGAAACATTCTAAAGGATCATGCTAGAAAATTTATGGCAACAAAACTTTAACACAAACACAAGTAGTAAAAGCTAGGGTTTTGAGAGTACAACCTTTGTAGCTCCCTACGCTAGACTCCTTGGCTACTTGAGGGTTGGAAAAAAGGTCCGCTTGAGATCCTCTAGGTCCATGACGATCCACCCGGAGTCCTCTTTGTCCAAGCTTGAAGCTTCACAAGATCAAAAGAAGAAATGGAAGCTAACACTCTACACTAATGGGCAAGACTAGTGTAGAATGGTGTTGTGGTTGGTTTTCTCACTTCAAAATCCTAACTTGGTAACTCTTTTGCTCACTTGAGAAAACTAGAGAGCAAGAGAGAAAGGAGGAAGAAGATGATGGCTTTCTAAAACTCAAGATAATGATAAGGTTATAAAATAAAAATGAGAAAAGAGAATATATATATTTTCTATCTCTCATTGTTAACCAAGGTTATAAAATATCTAGATATTTTAGTTTGGAACAAAAATGACCATAGAAATTAAATCATGGTTAAACAAAAGGGTTAATGAAAGAATAAAATATTCAACCATGAAACAATTTCCATTTCCATTTTCTTTTCCAAAAATAATATCCATATATTTTATAAAGGGTGTGAGTCTTATATTGCCACCATCCACTATATCAACAACCATGATAGAATGATGTATGCATGTATGTGTGCATGCACATCCATATGTGCATGAATAAGAATGAATGCATACATGCATGCATACAACAAAAAAGACAAGAAAGGATTTCAAGTGAGAAACTAATGGTCAAATGTTAAATCAACACTTGATTTAGCAACCCGGTCATATCACATACGACCCGACCAAAAGCAAACCGCCAGATTAATATACGGTATCTCATAGACGCATTTTAACCGCGTCAACGCGCATATCTCATATGCGCACCACATCGTTTCGCCTGGACTAGGTAACTCCATTATGGGACTTTAAGACTCATCAATACGCCGGCAGTGGGTGATGATCATATCAAGCACCCCCAAGCCACAAGCGGTCAGCTAAACGTAACGGCCACCCGGGTATTAAGTGATCAGAAGAAAACAAGCGAACCTGTCATAACTCCCGTCGATCCAACCGGAAACACTACCGTACAGTCCGGTCTCTTCGTCAGATATGCTGCATATCAAGCCTAGGGATGGTAACGTCGACCCCAATAACTCAATAAGTCGTGCCGATGAATGGTCTATAACAGATCGAGAAACTACTAATAACACTTATCCGTAAATCTCAACAGCCCTGGCCAGAGACTTACTGATATAGCCAGTCGAGCACAGCACAGCATCAACTCCCAATACCGGGAGAGACGAAACCCCTCCTATCGCTCATCGCCTTCGTGTGTCTCGAAACTGTACCCAACGGCCACCTGTTTGCACGACTCAGTAGAGCCGTGGTAGGGTGGTAATCAAAGTACAGTGGGAGAACACACAAGACTCTATGACGATCTCGGGTCTACAGACTAACCTGCACCAGTGTCACCTGAGAACTGCTATCCGACGATAGATATAATTCCATATAGGAGTTCTCGATGAGTCCGTCCAGTGTACCCAGTTACCACTGAGCACCCGTATACGATCTCGATGTCAAACATCGATGAATGTGGGAACATCCATCGCCCATCATATTGGTCTAGTATCATATACGCTAGTCTACTCTGGTATATCGATGCCCCGTCTCGATACACCTACGACTAGGGACATTTCACGATATGCTTATAAACTACAGATGTCCCACTAGTATGATCTCTATCATAATCACAGTAGTCAAGCCAATATCCTCAGGGCTTTATCGACATGTGTGAATGGATAAAAGCATGATCAAATCAACATGTCAGATAAAGAAGAACCAGATAGCATACTATCATGTCGAGCAAGAATATACACTGAATATATATATATATATATATATATATATATATATATATATATATATATATATACATGTATAAATACATCCACTATCATATAATGGCCTCTAGGGCATACATATATCCAACATTTTCTTCTAGAATTTGCTACACAATTCCAAACCTCCTCATCTTTTTCTCCATGGCCGGCCACTTCATTCCTTGGATGCCCATTTATTTTCTCACCTCATTTCAACAATTTCAAGTCCAAATAAATCATCAAAAATCCTAAATAATTCATACAAACTCAAATACAAATCATTTCACTTCATTCTTCTTCACAAAACATGCTTGAATCTTCATCAAGTTAGCATTTTGGAGGCTAAAATTTGGAGTTGTGTTTGCTTGTTGTGTTTCTTTAGTGGAGGTATAAAACCCTAATCCTAATCTTTATATGTTGTTTTAAATCTTTAATTAGCTTATTAGTTGTTAATTTAAAGCTTTTAATTGCATATTTAGAATTTCTAACAAGGGTTTTTGTAATCAAGTTAGGGTTTTGTTAGTTGTAATGGTTAAGTGTGATGTTTAATCAAATGAAAACTTAAGCTAGTTGCTCGTTTGTTAAATGATATTTTCCTAATTGTATTATTAGCTTAATTACAAACTAGACTTTTACTAAATCAATTTAGGTGAGATTAAAATTCTAGTAATGGTTTGAAGGGTTTAATCATGTTATATTGTGATGTTTGTGATTTCTAGTTTTGGTAAAACTTGTAGTTTTGAGCTAAAAATGATATAAGTTGCTTACTAGATTTCTGGATAATTTAGGCGTGGGTTTCTTTTGACGTTGCGACGTTATTTATATTAGATTCCACATTTATTATTGTGTTGTGATTGCGCGATCGGTACGATCAGGGTCTAGGCTTAATGGTTGTGTCGTTTAGCGTTCTTAGCTAGGGTTGTGCCGATGTCGTTCGTGTTTTTGCTTAGCTTTTTCTCTTGAGATGGTTTCGTAGTGTCGCTACGCGCGTTATCCATAAGACGAACACTTGAGAGTATGTTTGGAGTTGGTGCGTCGGTCAAACGTAGTTTGTACGTGTTATTGGTCGATTTCTAATATATATACTTGCTATATTGTTATTTGCTTTCAGGATCGCAGGCGGGGACTTCGGGCGCTGCGAAGAAGGAAAAGCGAGTGGTTGGCTTTACTTAGCCGGGATTGTTGTGAGTAGATTTAACATCTACAGGGGAATCGCCCGTATGGCGTTATGCGTCTGGGCTAGATTAAATGATATGAGTATTAGTTAGATGTATACGGATATTGATTGTGCATGTGTACCTTCGTTGCATATCTCATTTCCTATTGCGCATGGACTTAGTATTAATGAGACACAACACCATTATTGACGGTTCATGTTTCACGAGCACTAATTGTATACTACACACACACCGTCGATAATTACCATGACACGCACAACACCTATACATATGTGATATTGTATCGTTTAGGGACATTGAGACATGATCCTTATTTTCCTTCGTACATATGACATATAGTATACATGTATACCTACATGCTTACACATATGCCTTGATATGCATACATGCTAGTTACCCATATACCTATATGGTATTGTATCATTAGTGATAGGAGCCACATGTACATCCTGCATACTTACTTAT
This sequence comes from Agapanthus africanus, assembly GCA_030015575.1. NCBI lineage: Eukaryota > Viridiplantae > Streptophyta > Magnoliopsida > Asparagales > Amaryllidaceae > Agapanthus > Agapanthus africanus. The sequence goes on from CM057339.1 coordinate 536,378,959, forward strand.
GCATATACCTAGAGGGTATTACATCATTCTGATAGGTAGATACATATAACTTATTATACCTACATGTTTACACAAATATCTGGCTATAGCTATATGTTCATCTTTATTTGATGTTATATGGACTTGGAGAAATTAGGAACCGCATGATATATATATTAACTTGTTGCAGTTAAATAATGGCTTTTATTTTATATATGCTCACATTACAGTTCTATGTTGCATATATTATATTCGTGGATTTTCGCATTGAGGTATGGATTTTTCATGATGTTTTCTGGATTTGAGGACCGTGGTAGTTTCATGAAATTATGCATTATTTGAAAAACCCGGTTTCTCTTGATATGATATTTCAGCAGCTGTTGGGGTAAAAATTTACACCCCGGTTGACCAAGTCAAAATCAAAGTCAACCCCAAGCCAAGTGGGCCTAAGCCCAGATCCAGTGGGCCCATGCCCGGGTCGAGCCGGAACATGAAGCGGCCGGCCTACCCCCATGCCAAGATAAAAAATTTGTAATAAACAATTTTGTTGTATTTCTTTTATTTTATTTTATGGATAAATGTAAGAAAAATAGGCATAAAGCCAAATTTTTGTAAAGCCCATGGCTTATGTGCAAAAAGAAATGGCACATGAGCTATGGGAAAGGCAAAATGCCATTTTGTGAAGCCCAAGGGGCTATGTGTAAAGTGTATAGCCTATAAGGGCAAGGATAATGAAAATATCCCAACAACTTTATTTCTCTCTCTCAAAATTTTTCAGATCTAAGATCTTTTCTCCTTCTTCAAGGTTCCAAAACCTTCTTCTTTCTCTTGAATTAAATCAAGAGTTTTACTCTTCTTTTCATAAAACAAAATAGTTTTTCACCACCAAACCCATAAAGGGGAACTTGGATCTGTCACTAGATCTCAAAAAGGAGAGATTTTTAAAAATCCCATATCTCTTGATCTTCAAGATCCAGCCAATTGAAGAGGAAGAAGAAGAACCCTTCCCATTGACACAAAAAAAACACTTAGGAGTCCAACTCCACTCTGATTTCTCTTCCGAGAATCTTTTCAGGCTAAAAGCCTCTTTTTCTCTCCGGCGCTCAAGCGCAGAGAGCCCACGTGCCGACACGTGGCGCGCTTGCGCTCAAGCACTCAGCGCTTAAGCGCAAAGCGCCCATGTGCCGACACGTGGCGCGCTTGCGCTACAGCGCCCTGCGCTCAAGCGCAAAGCATCCGCGTGCCGACATGTGGCGCGCGCTTGCGCTACAGCGCCAGCGTTCGAGCGTAAGTCGCCCCTGTGCCGACACGTGGCGCGCTTGCGCTCAAGCGCCAGCGTTCCAGCACAGGTCGCCCGTGTGCCGACACATGGCGCGCTTGCGCTCAAGCGCCAGCGCTCGAGCGCAAGTCGCACATGTGCCGACACGTGGCGCGCCTGACGCTCGAGCGTCAGGCGCTGAAGCGCAAGCCCCCACGTGTCGACACGTGGTGCGCTTGCACTCAAGCGCCCGGCGCTCCAGCGCAGAGCGCCCACGTGCCGACACGTGGCACTCTAGCGCCTGAGCGCACAGCACCTAGGCGCACAGCGTCCAAGGTGCTGCCCCGTGCATCCTTTGGATGTCTTTTCCCCTCTTTATATATATATACATGCATATGTATACATATGTACATACACACATACTCCACGACACTGTCCCTGTTAGAAAAAATTTCTAACGGGGCGCTGTCCCGCACCCCGCAAGGGGGCTGCTAGCCCCTAGACCCCCAGCCCGCTATCCGGGTAGCGGGACCCCCGTAAAAACTCTGCGTGGCTCTCGATATATTTAACCCCCCTCCAAAACAAAACACACGTATACTGCATATTGAGTTCGCATGACTAGTTTAACCCGTTAATCGGATGTTCCCTCGTCACAAAGGCGAGGGGTAATTAACGGCAGCTTAGTCCGCGGCTGCCGGAGATTCGGATCCCCACAATCATTAAACCCCCGCCTACCCTAGGCAGGGAGAATCTGTAATGTGCCTGACAAGCGCGCGCGTATTCCCATCTCAATGGGGTGACAAAAAACACCCTACAAATTCTGGCACGCCCGGTGGGCTCCTTCTCTCCTCCCATATTTCGGGTTAAACGTTCATGCGAACTCAATCAATATACCTATCGATTGCCTATACTGAAATGATGTTTTTTTTCGTGCAGCAATCATCTTTCAACGACAATGTCTCCCAAGACGAATTCGGCTTCCAAAGCGACCCCGATTCCGTACGTGGTCAAGATCAACACTCGTGTGGTTCTCCCCGCAAGCCTCAGTCGACAGTGGGAGGAACCGCCCCGCCAGTTTGGCTCCGTCATCATCTACCCTGCCGGAAGCGCTCATCTGGCAGAGATCCCGGCGGAACAGGTGGCCAAGCCGGTCTCAAGAGGCAAGATGCCGAATGTCGTGATCGCCAAGGAACTACAACCGAAACTTAAGACGGTTTCTGAAAGATTCTCTGGTGCTCCAGCAGGGGGCAAGAACTTCGGTACAAAGGGCAACATCAAATGTTGCGGACGAGCTCAGGCGATGACTCCAACAAATGCACAATCGAGCGTATCTCCAAGGCCCTCCATCGCCCGGTCTGCGGCGTCTTCCCAAAGAGCCGAAGTCTGCCAGGTGCTTAGAACAGAAAAGTTAAGCCAGAAGCGGCTCAGGTATCGAGCCAACAAGAGGGCCAAGGCTTCGGCCAAATGGAATCGTGTGAAGTTCCAAGTGCAGGGTTTCCCCGCGACGATGGCTGAGTCGGACGTAAGAATCAGCAATTCCTTCGAGCCTCTGAAGTGGGTTCAGAAAAATGCCATGACCGCCAGAATCAAGAAGACAGCGGTTCGAACAGTGCTACAAAGAGACGTGTCCCGGCCCTAACAGAAAAAGTATGACACTGTCTCTTCAAGAGTCTATCAGGCACTCTGTGCTGCACGAAAGCAGCGGGGCAAACCCAGAAAAGAAGCGCCAGCACCATTCAAGAACCTGGTTAGGCCAGCCGCCTTCAATCGACTACCAGCTACCGAATCAAGGGGGTCAAGACAGCGATCCGTGAAATCAGCTGCCAATGATAGAAAGACGGACGGATATATCATCCATACGGTCTATATGGCGGGCGGGCGCCCCAGCGACAACCTTCGCAGCAAAAGCAAGGATGGGGCCCCCACATCCCAAGCCCAATCTAGCCTGAATGTGGTTGCCGCTTCCCAGGAACAGCCGCCCCCGCTGGATGAAGAAAACCCTCTCGATGAGGATGATAGGAAGAAAGAACCCTCGGTCCATGCAGAGTCAAGCTCGGACAGCGAGGAAGAGCCAACTTTCCGCCCTAGGACTGCTTCAAGAGCTTCAAAAACAGCTCAGGAGCAAAGATAAAGAGATGGCCAAGCTCTATTCGAAGATTGACGACTTAACGAACGTGGTGATGCAGCTTATGGCTCAAATTGCTCGAGCGCCTCCTAATAAAGCACAAGCTGCTACTAATCAGCCGGGTGATGACAATCCGAGGCAGCCAATGCCTGTTCCTTTGGGACCAAGACTGGTCGAGCCGCATGAAAGCCGGCCACATTCCGCTTCTGGGGACGCCTTGGCCCCAGATAGCACTATCCCGCTAACTCAGGATCGGATAATGGATTTGGTCACCAGCAAGGTTAAAACATTGGTGGCCGAAGCCGAGGCTTAGAAAGAAATCGGCAGTAGTGGGCGGCCATATCCCGTGCAGTACGATCTGATTGAGTTCCCAAGCGGCTACGTCATTCCTAAGTTCGGAACATTTGATGGAACGGGAAATGCAAATCAGCACATCGCCCACTTCAAAGCATCGTGCGGAAATACAGGAGGCAATGACGCACTCCTTCTTCGTCAGTTTGTCAACAGCCTGACCGGTGTCGCCTTCGACTGGTATGCGAGTATACCGGACGGGTCCGTCATTACCTTTGCCCAAATGGAGTCCCTGTTTCGGCAAAGGTTCATTAGTGTCATTGATAAAATCTCCATTGCCGACCTTGTGAGGACCAAGCCGGGGAAGAATGAAAGCAACAGCGACTTTATCGCTCGATGGCGTAATCTCACTGTCAAGTGCAAACCGCCTCTGGAGCAGGACCAGTCCGTCAGCCTTCTCATTGGGAACCTCAGCAATTGGATGGTCCCATTCTTGTGTACGGCGGGCCTCAAGACATTTCAGGAGCTAACCAAGAAAGTCCAAATGCTGGAACGCTCGAAGCAAGAGTCCCCGCCGGATTCTCAGAGAGAAAAAACTTTGAAAAGCAAGCGGGACGACAACCGTAGAAGCGGGAGTTCCATCAGTACCAATGTCTTCAATGCGTCCGACGGTGAAGAAAAGCGAAGGGCGGGCGAATCCAAAACCAACCGGTCTCGAAAGCTATTGCTAGGAGGAGATAGGCCTTCCCTAGAGGAGAAAAAGAACAAGGTTTACTCTTTCAGAAGGGACAAGGTCCGCATGATATTTAAAGATGCCTTGAAAAACGGCCTATAATTACAGGAGTCGAAAAGAACCCAAGAAGCAAAAATGACTGACAATCCTTTGTATTGCCAGTACCACCGAGTAGTGAGCCATGCGATCGAGGATTGCTATATCTTCAAAGACTGGGTCGAGAAGCAGTACAAGGCTGGAGAGATCGAGCTGTCCAAAAGTGTGTTGGTGAACAATCAAGTTGCAACCACCAACTTTATACTGAAGCCTTCTGGGAGCAGACAGCCGAACCCGCTGCCCTGAGAAATGAAACGGACTCATCGCGGCCTCCGTGGAGTACGCACATATCTAATAAGACGAAGAAAATGATAAAGCTACTTCGGAAAGAACCCAGGACGGAATGGGAAGGGCAGAAGAAGCCTACCAGTCCAGCTGCCAATGCGGCTCCATCAGGCTCAAAATCCAAGAAGCTCAAGAAGAAGAAAAGTGCAGCTCGGCACGAAAAAGAGTCTGCAGGGAGATCGACCATTCAAAAATATATCGATTCCCTCGAAGAATATGAACAAAAGGAATGAACATTGATTCAATTGAAGGAGTTCTTCCCTGTACAAGCGGCTGAAATTCTGGAGGAGTTAGAAGAAGACTCCTATGAAGAGATCCCAGTAGTGACCTGCTACGCCATCCCTCTTGGCAGCGACTCCGAGGATGAGCTCTGTTTTCCCGAAGAGGACGAGGAGCTCACCACAAAGGCCAATCAAATCCAGCTCAGAAATGGCAGGGCTCTACCGCCAAATCAGGGCAATGCCCCAAAAGGGAAGGAAAAACAAGTCTCTAATGAAGAAGATGGCAGAGAACCGGCTGATGAAAACATAAGTCCTTTCTCGGTGGACTATAATGTCTTGGCACATCTCCGGAAGCTTCCGTCTCTCCTGAGCATCTACGACGCCTTGGTCCTATCTAAGGAGCTTAGAGATGTTCTCATTCACGCTCTACAAAACCCCGAGCGGTATCAGGCTCACTTTACGGAAATTAATATGAAAGAAGCCCGGCACGCTTTGCATGCCACCGCAGTCACGTTTAAGGATGAAGACTTGCTACTGGGAATGGCTGAGAATAATCGGCCGCTTTACATGACCGGGTACAGCGACGGAGATCGAATTAATCGCATATTGATTGATCCGGGGTCCTCAGTGAATATCATGAACTTGCGAACTCTGAAGAGTTTGTCAATGGGCGTCCGACACCTGTCAAGGGAAAGGATTGTCATTCAAGGCTTCAACCAAAATTTCCAGCAAGTTCTGGGGTCTATAGCTTTGCCAATAAAATTCGGGGATCTGCAAACTGAAGCTAAGATATACGTGATCGATGCCAACACGTCTTATAAGATTCTCTTGGGGCGGCCGTGGCTCCAAGATTACGGTATCATTCCGTCAACTCTCCATCAATGCATGAAGTATACTAAAAATGGCGAAGAAAGACGCATTGACGGAGACATCCATCCGTTCGGTGTGCATGAAGTCCGATATGAAGATTCTCGGTACTTTATGAACCACCAAAATGCTAAGCCACAACAGACTGAGGATAGACCGGCCCCAAGACTCAAAAGCAAATCTGCGCCGGCTGTCACATTCAAAAGAAAAAATACCCAAGTGCACCCGCATTTTGGCAGCGACACTGATGAGTCCGACGCTGGAAGCCCGTTCTTCCGTAAAACTCTGCCTCATTTCGGCAGCGATACGGACGAATCTGTTACTGAAGGCCCATCTAGTAGCAAAGTCCATCCTCATCTTGGCAGTGACACTGAAGAGTCAGAAGAAGAGGACCTGCCGTGCAACAGTTGTGCAGATTGGCCCCCCATGCAGCAAGAGAAACTACGAGAGACCTTCGAAGTCGCAGAAGGGTCCCTGGCCATCACAAGGGTGCCGGAACGAATGTGCAAAGAGCTCGACGCATTGTCAGTCTCTACCGTGGACCAGCTGAAAACTTTCTATGTGCCCGGGAGGAAAAATGGACAGAAGGGCATCCTGTTTTACAGGTCAAACCCCATTGTGCATCCGGACGATCTTTCTGTCGCGTGCTTTCCCTATGAGAGAGGCATAGGAGCCATCCTCAATCCCAGATATTATGTGCCCGAGATGCGGGAATACTTTAAGAAGTGCGGATGCTGGTTATATCAAACGGAGTCCGAAGCAAAGTTTTATGAAGGGCTATGGTATCCGCCCCAGGTCCGAGCACTCATCGATGGACGAATTCCAGATAGACGGGGCATAGGCTACATGCAACCTGATTCCAAAGCGTGCTACATGATCCATGTGGGTGAGGCCAGCGAAAGATCAAATGATGATGACGAGATAGTCGAGCCAGAAGAAGCTCCTTAAGGGCTCGAAGATGGCGGACAAGCAACCTTTGACGAGCTAACCGAGATTGACTTAGGAACGCCCGATAATCCAAGGCCGACCTACATCAACTCGCTCTTGTCAGAGGAAATGAAAGCGCAGATAATTGCCCTGCTGCATGAGTTCGTCAACTGCTTCGCGTAGACATACAAAGAAATGCCTGGCCTTTCCCCTGAAGTGGCCGTACATAAGTTGGCTATATCTCCTGATGCTAATCCAGTCAAACAAGCTCCTCGAAGAATGAGAAGGGAACTAGAAGAAAAGGTTATCGAGGAAATTAAGAAGCTCATCGATGCCGACTTCATCAGGGAAGAGAAATATGCGGACTGGATCGCATGCATAGTCCCAGTGAAGAAGAAAAATGGGCAGATCCGAGTTTGTGTCGATTTCAGGGACCTCAACAAGGCATGTCCTAAAGACGACTTTCCGCTACCGGTCATGGAAATGATGGTTGATGACACCTCAAATTACGAGCTGTTCACCTTTATGGATGGCTCGTCTAGATACAATCAGATCAAGATGTCGTCTGAGGATGAGAAGCACACAACATTTCGAACCCCGATCGGAATATATTGCTACAAGGTGATGCCGTTCGGACTGAAGAACGCAGGTGCTACATATCAAAGGGCAATGACCAATATCTTTGATGACCTAATTCATAAAGTCGTCGAATGTTATGTTGATGATCTGGTCGTTAAGACTAAAACCAAGGCCGATCATATCCAGGATCTTAGGACTGTTCTCACCAGACTGAGGGAATATGACCTAAAGATGAATCCTCTGAAATGCGCTTTTGGCGTGTCGTCGGGAAAATTCCTGGGCTTCATAGTCCGACATCGAGGGATCGAAATTGACCCATCAAAGATAAAGGCCATCATGGAGATGCCCCCTCCGAAGAGTCTGACGCAGATAAGATCTTTTCAAGGCAAGCTTGCTTATATACGGAGGTTTATCTCAAATTTATCGGGGAGATGTAGGCCCTTCTCAAAGCTCATGAAGAAAGGAGCTCCTTTTATCTGGGATGCCGAATGTCAAGCAGCGTTCGAAAGCATCAAAAAATACTTGTTGCACCCTCCAGTGCTGGCCGCTCCCATTCTAAATAAACCGTTGATTCTCTACACTGCCGTGCTATATGATTCACTCGGTGCGCTCCTCACCCAGAATAACGAAGAGGGAAAGGAAAATGCCCTCTACTACCTCAGTCGAACTCTAGTCGGGGCGGAATACAACTATTCCCCAATCGAAAAGCAATGGTTGGCTCTGATATTTGCTGTGAAGAAGCTGAGGCACTATCTGCTGGCTCATCGGGTTATGCTGATCTCCATGTTCGACCCGCTCAAACACTTGATGACCAAAGCAAGCCTAGCCGGCAGAATGGCAAGATGGGCTGTCATGCTACTTGTTTTTGACATAGTTTATACTCCTCAGAAAGCAGTAAAAGGGCAAGCTCTTGCAGACTTTCTCGCTGCTCATCCCATACCAGAAGGGTCGCCGCTAAATTGTGACTTACCCGACGAACGAGTGCTGCACCTCGAGGAAGATGGGCCATGTTGGGAGCTCTACTTCGATGGAGCCTCATCAATAAGGAGCTCCGGCAGATCAAGCATCCCGGAGGTAAAAGCGGGGATAGGATTGGTGTTCATCACGCCATCAATGGGAACCCTACGGCGTTCTTTCGCTCTCACCGAGCCTCGAACGAACAACAAAGCTGAGTATGAAGATCTGATAGCTGGTTTGGAGCTCGCCATAGAAATGGAAATCCTTCGGCTACGGGTTTATGGTGACTCCCAGCTTGTCGTCGACCAAGTAAGCGGCAATTATAAGATATACAAACCCGAATTAGCTCGGTACAGAGGCCGAGTGGTGGAACTCATGAAACGGTTCACTCACATTGAACTAATGAGAGTCCCTAGAGCGTTGAATGGAAAGGCTGACGTACTCGCTCGCTTAGCCAAGGAGCTGGCTGATCCTGACATGGACGAAATTATGATCACAGTCAGGAGCCGACAAATTCTACCTCCGGTCTCTCTACGAGAAGAGAAAAGCGCGGAAAAGAAGAGCAGTCCTGCCGAAGAAGTTTCAATCATCCAAGACGAGCCCGATTGGAGAGAACCCTTCATAGAGTACCTCCGATACGACAAGCTGCCCGAAGAAAAATCTGCGAGGATTCATCTGAAGAAAAGAGCTCTCCGATACGTGTTTGTAAATGATACGTTATACCGCAGGTCATATGACCAACTCTGGCTCAGGTGTTTGTCATTGGCTGAAGCCCAAAAGGTCATGAAAGATGTTCACTCGGGCGTTTGCGGTGCTCACCAATCTGGCCCCAAGATGCGACTGCAAATTAAACAGCTTGGGTATTACTGGCCCACCATGATACGTGATTGTAGAGAGCATGCAAAGAAATGTTATATCTGCCAAATTCATGGTGATTTTATTCACAAGCATCCCAATCCATTGCATCCTACGGTGGTGTCGTGGCCCTTCGAAGTCTGGGGCACCGACAATGTAGGCCCAATTGATCCTCCGTCATCCAAAGGCCATCGGTTCATACTGGCCGCGACAGACTACTTCTCCAGATGGGCTGAAGCTGTCCCGCTAAAAGAAGTCAAGACAAAAGATATTCTGACATTCTTCGAGCATAATATTTTATACCGCTTCGGTACACCAAGAAGAATCATTTCTGACAACGGGCCTTCTTTCAAGAGCTTCAATGTCTCAAGGTTCGCTACTCAGCACAAGATAGACTGGAGATATTCCTCCATCTATAATCCAAGAGCCAATGGGCTAGCCGAATCCTTCAATAATACTCTATGCAAGCTCCTGAGGAAAAATGCTTCAGCCAACAAGAGAGACTGGAATCTCAAACTTCACGAGGCGTTGTGGGCATATCGTATCACGCACCATACTCCAACTCAGTCCACTCCATACTCATTGCTCTTCGGAGTGGAGGCGGTCCTCCCCCTCGAAGTCAAAGTTCCAAGCCTAAGAATGGCCGTTCAACACGAGTTGACGGAGGAGGAAAACATGCTCCTTCGACTTGAAGAGCTCGATGCCCTCGAAGAAAAGAGGATCGCGGTGCAGCAAAATCTGGAGCTATACCGAGCCCAAATGTCACGGGCCTATAACAAGATAACCCAGCTCTGCGCTTTCAAGAAAGGTGAATTGGTGTTGGTCCTCAAAAGACCGATCATCCCCAATCGACATGCCAAGGGAAAATTCGAGCCAAACTGGGAAGGACCATACGTCTTCGAGAAAGTGTTCGACGGAGGATCCTACCAACTAATAAGTGCCGAGGGAGAAAGGCCCATGCCACCCATCAATGGCCGATATCTCAAGAAATACTACGCGTGAATGCTCCAAGTCACAGGCGAATTGAGCACATCAGCCCTACGGTCTGGATCACACATCCTGCAAAACCGTATACAATCCACGGGCGTAAACGACCCCCATATCTCCCAAATCCTGCCGGTGAGACTACTTTCAAAGTCCCACCAGCGGCAAAAAAAAGAAAAAAAAGAAAAGAAAAAAAAAGAAATAAAGAAGAAAAAGGTATGTCCACAAGCAAAACGGGCACGGATGAAAACCCGAAAGGGCTCCGTGAGTAAAAACAGCAGGACTTTCGGCGAGTTTGTGAAAACCTGAAAGGGCGCAAACTCGTGAAAAGAGATGAATACACTCGCAAAGTCCTCTCGACCTTGGGAGGAGAAAACCCCTGCGTGAGATCCTTACGACTCACAAAGGAGCAACACACTTAGGAATCCTCACGATTCCTAAGGAGAACATACACCTGCGAGATCCTCTCGACTCGTAGGGAGAAAATGCTTTTATGAGACCCTCACGGCTCATAAAATTGAAAAGCCTTAGGTGATAGGGACCCAAACCTGTCTCCTAAGCCATCGTTCCCCAACGGGCAACGACAAATGATGAGTCGCTCCTGGCATTTCGCTTTAGTGTTAGCGGTGCTGATGCCGGCCAAAAACCCAAATCCCAAGTCCTCCTAAGGCAAATGATGAGTTGCTCCTGGCATCATTCTAGTGCAGCAATGCTGATGCCAAACAAGATCCAAATTCCAAGTCCCCAAACGGAGAATGATGAGTCGCTCCTGGTACCATATTCCAGTGTAGCGATTCAGACGCCAACCAAAATCCAATTTCTCAAAATTCTCCAGCCTTCGGCCAGTCCCCAAATTGACTGCCGTATACAATCCACAGGCTCAAATAATTGTCGTCATACCCATGCCCCACCACAATCACCAGTTGCGCGGCTGGTCTCCGCCTTTGGAATTATGCTCCATTGAGAAGACCCACTCATGTGTCCTCACGATACATGAGGAGAACAAACCTTTGTGGGATCCTTACGACCCATAAAGGAAAAATACACTTAGGAGTCCTCACGACTCCTAAGAAGAAAATACACCTGCGGGATCCTTACAGCTCGTAGGGAGAAAATGCTTTTATGGGACCCTCACGGCCCATAAAATTGAAAAGCCTTAGGTGATAGGGACCTAAACCTGTCTCCTAAGCCATCGCTCCCCAACAGGAATAGGCAAATGATGAATTGCTCCTGGCACGTGTGCTTCAGTGTTAGCAACGCTGATGCCTAGCTTAACCCTAAAATCCCAAACTCCAATCCAATAGACCCCTAAGTCTTTAAACTAGGAACAGATGACCCCTAAGTCGTTAAAATGGGAACAGATGACCGCTAAGTCGTTAAACTGGGAACAGATGACCCCTAAGTCGTTAAACTGGGAACAAGGGAAATCTCCTCATGGCAGATGATGATTCACTCCTGGTACCATATTCCAGTGCAGCGATGCTGATGCCAAACCAAAACCAAAATCCCCAAACCCTGTCATGACAAATGATGATTCGTTCCCGGTACCATATTCCAGCATAGCGATACTGATGTCAACCCAAATCATATCAGGTCGGCAAAACAACCAATGACCTCCCTGGCAGAACCAAATTCCACCTCGGAAACAAGTCAACTTAATCCCTGACGCCGCAAAAAGCGGGGCAAGTCAAATCCAGCATCGACCGTCCACGTCGCAAAAAGGGCAGCACCGACCGTTCAAGTCGTAAAAAGGGCAGCATCGACCGTCCACGTCGCAAAAAGGGCAGCATTGACCGTCCACGTCGCTAAAATGGCAGCACCGACCGTCCAAGTCGCAAAAAGGGCAGCATCAACCGTCCAAGTCCCTAAAAGGGCAGCAACGACCGTCCAAGTCGCTAAAAGGGCAGCAACGACCGTCCAAGTCGCAAAAAGGGCAGAACCGACTGTCCAAGTCGCTAAAAGGGCAGCAACGACCGCCCAAGTCGCTAAAATGGCAGAACCGACCGTCCACGTCACAAAAAGGGCAGAACCGACCGTCCAAGTCGCTAAAAGGGCAGCAACGACCTTCCAAGTCGCTAAAAGGGCAGCAACGACCGTCAAAGTCGCAAAAAGGGCAGAACCGACCGTCCAAGTCGCAAAAAGGGCAGCACCGACCGTCTACGTCGCTAAAAGGGCAGTATCGACCGTCCAAGTCGCAAAAAGGGCAGCACCGACCGTCTACGTCGCTAAAAGGGCAGCATCAACTGTCCACGTCGCTAAAAGGGCAGCAACGACCGTCCAAGTCGCAAAAAGGGCAGAACCGACCGTCCAAGTCGCAAAAAGGGCCGCATCGACCGTCCATGTCGTAAAAAGGGCAGTGCCAGCTTCCCAAAAGGTGGGAACCGAATCAAGTCGCCTCCACGTGAAAGAAGATCCATCAATTTCATGCACACGACCCACATATGTGGTGTGCATTTATTGATGGGGGGCAATTTGTTGGGGTAAAAATTTACACCCCGGTTGAACAAGTTAAAATCAAAGTCAACCCCAAGCCAAGTGGGCCTAAGCACAGATCCAGTGGGCCCATGCCCGGGTCGAGCCCGAACATGAAGCGGACGGCCTCCCTCCATGCCAAAAAAAAAATTTTGTAATAAACAATTTTGCTGTATTTCTTTTATTTTATTTTATGGATAAATGTAAGAAAAATAGGCATAAAGCCAAATTTTTGTAAAGCCCATGGCTTATGTGCAAAAAGAAATGGCACATGAGCCATGGGATAGGCAAAATGCCATTTTGTGAAGCCCAAGGGGCTATGTGTAAAGTGTATAGCCTATAAAGGCAAGGATAATGAAAATATCCCAACAACTTTTTTTCTCTCTCTCAAAATTTTTCAGATCTGAGATCTTTTCTCCTTCTTCAAGGTTCCAAAACCTTCTTCTTTCTCTTGAATTAAATCAAGAGTTTTACTCTTCTTTTTATAAAACAAAATAGTTTTTCACCACCAAACCCACAAAGGGGAACTTGGATCTGTCACTAGATCTCAGAAAGGAGAGAGATCTCTTGATCTTCAAGATCCAGCCAACCGAAGAGGAAGAAGAACCCTTCCCATTAACCCAAAAAAAAAACACTTAGGAGTCCAACTCCACTCTGATTTCTCTTCCGAGAATCTTTTCAGGCTAAAAGCCTCTTTTTCTCTCTGGCGCTCAAGCGCAGAGAGCCCACGTGCCGACACGTGGCGCGCTTGCGCTCAGCGCTTAAGCGCAGAGAGCCCACGTGCCGACGCGTGGCGCGCTTGTACTCAGCGCTTAAGCGCAAAGCGCCCACGTGCCGACACGTGGTGCGCTTGCACTACAGCGCCCTGCGCTCAAGCGCAAAGCGTCCGCGTGCCGACACGTGGCGAGCGCTTGCGCTACAGCGCCCCTACGTTCGAGCGCAAGTCACCCCTGTGCCGACACGTGGCGCGCTTGCGCTCAAACGCCTGCGCTCGAGCGCAAGTCTCCCCTGTGCCGACACGTGGCGCGCTTGCGCTCAAGCGCCAGCGTTCGAGTGCAAGTTGCCCATGTGCCGACACGTGGCGTGCTTGCTCTCAAGCGCCAGCGCTCAAGCGCAAGTCGCCCCTATGCCGACACGTGGCGCACCTGACGCTCGAGCGTCAGGCGCTGAAGCGCAAGCGCCCACGTGCCGACACGTGGCGTGCTTGCGCTCAAGCGCAGAGCGCCCACGGGCACTCTAGCGCCTGAGCGCACAGCACCTAGGCGCACAGCGCCCAAGGTGCTGCCCCGTGCATCCTTTGGATGTCTTTTCCCCCCTTTATATATATACATGTATATACATACATATGTATACATATGTACATACACACATACTCCACGACACTGTCCCTGTTAGAAAAAATTTCTAACGGGACGCTGCCCCGCACCCCGCAAGGGGGCTGCTAGCCCTCTTGACCCCTAGCCCGCTATCCGGGTAGCGGGACCCCCGTAAAAACTCTGTGTGGCTCTCGATATATTTAACCCCCCCTCTAAAACAAAATACACGTATACTGCATATTGAGTTCGCATGACCAGTTTAACCCGTTAATCGGAGGTTCCCTCGCCACAAAGGCGAGGGGTAATTAACGGCAGCTTAGTCCGCGGCTGCCGGAGATTCGGATCCCCACAATCATTAAACCCCCACTTACCCTAGGCAGGGGGAATCTGCAATGCGCCTGACAAGCGCGCGCGTATTCCCATCTCAATGGGGTGACGAAAAACACCCTACAACAGCCACCATGAGATTTATCGGTTCTGATATATATACCCCATGCGAGGATGCGTCGTGGGCCGTGTGCGGGTACATGGTGGGGCCCGGAGGTACCCCGGGGCAAGAAGATTGATGGACCACGCCGATGAGCCTGACAGGGGAACCATACCTACCGGTGACAGTACCAATGACTCGGCGATTATCGTGGGGATACCGACCGGAGTCATGTACGTATGGATACGTCGAATTTCGAGTGTCAGAGTTAGGCACTCGAGTTTTCGGGATAGCGTATGATACGTACCAATCAGGAGGGCCAGTCGTGGTGTCAGCGCCTGATAGATCGGTATTTATGTGTCGATACTAGACACTTGTTTTCATGATATTTTTACTCCTAAGTATATATAACAGTGGAATTGGACACTGTTATATATGCATATATATTAGTGGAATGGGACGCCAATATATATATACACATATCTGATTTATATACATCATCATAATGATCTTGCAATATACTCACTCAGGATATATGAGATTTACTTGATATTAGATACTGGATATATGAGATTTACTTGATATTGGACACTCAGAATATATGAGACTTACTGGATATGAGGGCCAATTTGGGGGCTGATTGAGAAAATTTGGGATTTAGATTGTCTTGATGGACTTGGGTCCTACCACGAGGTCAGGATTCCGTGAGGATGACATGTTTTATCCCATACTCCGCATTTATTGTTCATGTATTAGTAGTACCTGATAGAGTACCTTACATGACAGTTGCATACATATTTTCATTTATTGTTCATGTATTAGTAGTACCCGATAGAGTACCTTACATGACTGTTGCATACATATTGCCATTTATTGTTCATGTATTAGTAGTACCTGATAGAGTACCTTACATGACTGTTGCATACATATTGCTATTTATTGCTATCAGCTTGCATGCATTCGATTCGCGTTGTACGTGCATACTTGCGATTACCTGCATATGTTATTTACTATTCACGAGTTGGCAACTCACCCCCGTTGTGCCACAGGGTTTGCAGGTTGTTCCTCAGAGCATTCGAGGCAGGACTCATACCTATCATATCATCATTTGCAGCGAATACCGTGTCGGCTGACTGCGTGCAGTTTTGCTATAAGTTGGTTTTGCGGTTATCCGATGACGCTCTTTGTATATCTTTGTACCATGTAATCTCCATCTACCATTCTCATATATTTACTTAGAGACGAGATGTGAGGACGATATTTTATATTTTGGAGACTTTGTTGTCTTTTATGCAGTTTTACTTATATCGTCTTTTATTTCTTCACTACGGCGTCGTATATCTGTTGTGGTGGTTGTTTTCCGCCGTTGGGCGTGGATTTGCTCCCGTTGGGGTTGCTTTACTTATATTTATGTTGTACCCATTTTGGGGTTAGTTTTTACAAAGGAGGTGCTGCCGAAATTTTAAAGGAAATAAAGTTGGACTTTAAAGAATTTGGTTTGAGATTTCAAAAGTTTTGAAAATGCTATTATCACTTACTACTTTTGATGGTTTAGATTGTTGGGTTTTCGGCTTACTTAAATTACGTTACGCCTGTAGAAGTTGCGTAGTTTAAGGGCCGTCACGTGTCAATTTTCGGGTCGTGACAAAGTTGGTATCAGAGCGCTAGGTTTTACCTTTCGGAGTGTAGGATGACCTTGGTATGATGGAGTAGGTTGCTTAAGCAGAGTAACGTAGTGTGTGTTTGTCCGCGGCATACTCACGACACAGTACTTCGCCTAAAGTGACCTAAGTACTAATTGCTTGAAATTCATTCCTTGATGATACATATCCTTGTGATTCGATTTCCGTGTTCATATCGAATCCTATTTCCATTTATAGCCTTTGCCACCGATGACCATAAGGACTCAGAGTGATGCAGCGAGAGCCGAGGTCACAGTTGACTCGTGTGGGACAAGGAATGACCAGGATGGCATGCTCGTTGCACAGGAGCAGATGGATCCGCCTTCGATAGATCGTATCGCTAGGCTTGAGGCAGAGATGCAGGAATTGCGCCAGACGATGAGTTCTTTGGTTGAGGCCAGTCGAGCGCAGCGACTGGAGGTTGCCACCCCTGTTACCCAGTTGTTCCTTGCGACCAGCACACAACATTTCGTCACCTATACAGCACCAGTGGACGCAGCCCTATTTGACGAGGAGCGTCTTTCCGAGACTTTGGGAGTTCGAGGACAGAGGATGGCTCATACAGGTGTATCGGCCCAGAGACAGAGGTTCAGTCGCCGTGACAGGTATCGTACACGTCGCGGCAGTAGCAGAGGCTTGGGACGAGGAGAGTGGTGTTAGCTAGATCATCCTTTTCTGGTGTTAATTTCTGTCAGCGATTCTTTTGTTGCGCGACACGTGTTTCAGTCGTGTGCCAATCGGATAGGAGATAGAGATTCGTCTGTCGTTTTGATCCTTCTAGAGATGTTGGATTTGACGTTCTCCTGGGCACGGACTGGTTAGCTGCGTGCTATACGTCTGTGGACTGCCGTGAGGAAACAGTCAGGTTTTGTTTTCCCGGCGAGTCAGTTCTTGTTGTGCAGTGGGACAGTGGTGCCGCCCATCACAGCTTGAATTCAGCCTTTTTCTCTAGTCGGCTTTTGAGGAGAGGATGTCGAGGATTCATGGCTTTCATTCGTGATACTGGAGCCACAGTGGGTTTGTTGGACCGGGTTCCAATCGTGCGGGAGTTTCCGACTTTGTTCCAGATGAGCCGGCGTAGCTTAGGGAGCCTAAGGATCAGCTGCAGAGTTGCTAGATAGGGGGACTTGTACGTCCATGTGTTTCGCTTTGGGGAGCTCCTATTCTGTTCATCAGGGAGAAAGATGGTAGTTTAAGGTTGTGTGTTTATTGATCGTCAATTGAACCGAGTTACGGTGCGGAATGCACCCTTTACCTCGCATTGACGATTTGTTCGACTTGCTCTAGAGTGTGAGACATTTTCTAAGTTTGCTTTCGGATCGGGTCATCATTGATTGCGGGTTCGGAGTGATGACATTCCGAAGACTGCTTTTGTATGCGCTACGGGCTTTATGAGTTTTTGGTGGTGTCGTTGGACTCACCAATGCCCCAGCAGCATTCATGGATGTGATGAACCAGATTTCTTCAGGTCGTTCCTCGACCAGTGTATTGTCGTGTTATTGATGACATTCTGGTTTATTCCAAGAGTTGTGAGGAACTTGAGCAGCACTTGAGGATTTTCTTTGCAGATATTGGGAGAGCACCAGCTGTTTACTAAATTCTCTGAGTGTTCATTCAGGCTTGATTGTGTTGAACTCCTAGGTCTTGTAGTTACGGGAGACGGTATTCGTATGGACCCGAGGAAGATCGAGGCCGCACAGCTTGGCCCAGACATGTTCAGTGACTGAGGTCCGCATTTTTTGGGTTTAGCCGGTTTTTACCGCTGTTTCGTGCAGGATTGCTTGCGTATCGCTGCACCGTAGACTGGACTGACGGGGAAGGAGGTTCCTTTTCTTGTACTGAGGTATGCGTGCGGAGTTTTCAGTAGTTGAAGACTTGGTTGACAACTGCACCAGTTCTTTCTTTGGTTTCTGGATCGGGCGACTTTGTTGTTTAACTGTGATGTTTTACGAGTGGGTCTCGATTTTGCGTTGATGAGGTATTTTAAAGTTATTGCTTTTGCTTCTCTACAGTTGGAGGAAGTACGAGCAGGATATCCCACTCATGATCTGGAGATGGCCACGGTGGTCGTGCGTTGAAGATTTGGAACACTACTTGTGTGGAGAGTCGTGTCAGATTTTCACAGACCAGCAGAGCTTAATGTATATCTTCCTGCAGCGGGTTTTGATTGTTGAGACAGCGCCGTTGGATTGAGCTTGTAAAGGATTGTGATTGTGAGATCCTTTATTACCCGTGGCAAGATGATTGTGGTAGCTGATGCTTGAGTCGTAGGCCCGGGGTTAGCTTGTCCCAGTTGTGCGCAGTTCTGAGACAATCTTCTAAAGATTTACAGTTCTTGTGCGATCATTGAGTACAGCATAAGTTCGCCTCTACTGAGGGGACAGCTGGCTCATGTCCGTGCCCATCCATTTTTACTTAATCTTTTCGTGAGGCACAGCCCAATGATCCTCGTTGTCTGTGATACATGAGCATGTTCGGCAGGGTAAAGATTCGGAATCTATGATTTATGACTAGGGTGTGCTACGTTTAGGGACGCGTTGTGTGTACCTGATACTGATGGGTAAAGACACGAAATCCTAGAGAAGGCACATCAGTCAGCTTTCTGTGTTCATTCAAGTTCACCCATATGTAACGTGACTTGTGAGATAGTTACGGGTGGGCAGGGATGAAGAGTGAAGTTTCGGATTTCGTTTTGAGGTGTCTGACTTGTTGCGAGCTAAGGTTGAGCATCTGAGACCGGCTGGAGAGTTTCAATCTTTAATCGTTCCGGGGTGGAAATGGGAGCAGATCTCCATGAATTTCATTGTGGTGTCTACCCAGGTTGAGTTAGGGTGTGACTCCATTTGGGTGTTTGTGGTCCGGTTTTGCTCAGTTTGCTCAGTTATTTTTCGATAAGTTTGTGCGTTTGCACGGAGTTCCTTCATGCGTGGTATCCAATACAGGCACCCATTTCGCTTGCCGCCTTTGGCAGAAGCTTCAGGAAGCCTTGGGTACTGGTTGAGCTTTAGCTCCGTTTTTCCATCTGTGGGACGATGGTCAGTTAGAGCAGACTATATAGACTCTGGAGGATATGCTTGTGAGTACGTACTAGTTGTTTGTTGGCAGTTGGGATCGTCACTTGCCATTGATAGGGTTCTCCTTCGATAATTGTTATCAGGAGACGTTCCAATTGGCAACCTTTAGGTTTTGTTTGGTAGGTCGTGTCGATCGCCAGTCTATTTTTCTGACTCTGCGAGAGTAGGATTTTGGACCCCAGCTAGTCGTGAGGCTTCGGAGAAGATCCAGTTGATTCAGGTCAGGATGAGAGCAGCCCAGTGCAGACAAAAGTCTTATGCCGACCGTGGTGGTCGCAGACTTGAGTTCTCAGTGGGAGATCATGTATTCATAGGGATTTTTCCGATGAAATGGCATGTTGAGTTTTGGGAAGCTTAGTCCCAGATTGTTGGTCCTTTGAGATCCTCGAGCGAGTTAGTTCCGTTGCCTATAATTTGGCACTTCCGCCCAGATTATTGAGTATTCACCCCGTATTCCTTGTGTCGATACTTCTCAGATACCTTCATGACCTTTCTCACATAATTCAGCACCAGACCATTCTTTTGGACGCGATCTTTCGTTCACCAGGAGCAGATAGTTATAGTGGATCGGCAGGTGGAGGGACTTCAGTCAAGGGTCTTTCTATATGTGAAGGTTCTTTGGCGTAGCCGTATAGTGAGGTGATCACTTGGGAGCCTGCGATCGAGATTTGGGAGTTTTGTACTCATCTCTTTGAATGTATGCTTAGTGAGAATTTTAAATTCGGGGACCGAATTTCTTTAAGGGGGGAAGATTGTAACATTTTGGAAATCGTTTAGTCGATTTTCCGTTTTTAGGTAAAATAAATTGTATTTTCCGTAAAAACCTAGAAGCGATCTTTTTGCAGTATAGAATGCACTGCACTTAGTTTAGCTAGGAAAATTGCTAGTTTGCAGGTTTTTGTAAGCCACTGGTAAATTTTGTGCATTTTAATATTTTTCCCTAATTAAAATATTATTTTAATGCTTTATTTGTGCACTTTATTAGTGGTAATTACTTTCTGATTTGGGTTAATTACTACTAATGTGAATCTATGTTAAGTAAATCACTAGTTTAAGCTTAATTCTTTCTCACCTAAAATATCTAGATATTTATGTGAATTAAAGGGAATTATAATTAAGAGATTGAAGATGACATAAAGCTTTTTTGTTTCATTATGCAATTATTGTTATTTTCTTCTAGAATTTGCTACACAATTCCAAACCTCCTCATCTTTTCCTCCATGGCCGACCACTTCATTCCTTGGATGCCCATTTATTTTCTCACCTCATTTCAATAATTTCAAGTCCAAATAAATCATCAAAAATCCTAAATAATTCATACAAACTCAAATACAAATCATTTCTCTTCATTCTTCTTCACAAAACATGCTTGGATCTTCATCAAGTTAGCATTTTGGAGGCTAAAATTTGGAGTTGTGTTTGCTTGTTGTTTTTCTTTTGTGGAGGTATAAAACCCTAACCCTAATCTCTATATGTTTTTTTAAATCTATAATTAACTTATTAGTTGTTAATTTAAAGCTTTTAATTGCATATTTAGAATTTCTAGCAAGGTTTTTTATTAATCAAGTTAGGGTTTTGTTAGTTGTAATGGTTAAGTGTGATGTTTAATCAAATGAAAACTTAAGCTAGTTGCTAGTTTGTTAAATGATATTTTCCTAATTGTATAATTAGATTAATTACAAACTAGACTTTTACTAAATCTATTTAGGTGAGATTAAAATTCTAGTAATGGTTTGAAGGGTTTAATCATACTATATTGTGATGTTTGTGATTTCTAGTTTTGGTAAAACTTGTAGTTTTGAGCTAAAAATGATAGAAGTTGCTTACTAGATTTCCGGATAATTTAGGCGTGGGTTTCTTTTGACGTTGCGACGTTATTTATATTAGATTCCACGTTTATTATTGTGTTGTGATTGCGCGATCGGTACGATCAGGGTCTAGGCTTGATGGTTGTGTCGTATAGCGTTCCTAGCTAGGGTTGTGCCGATGTCGTTCGTGTTTTTGTGTAGCTTTTGCTCTTGAGCTGGTTTCGTAGTGTCGCTACGCGCGTTAGGCACAAGACGAACAGTTGAGGGTATGTTTGGAGTTGGTGCGTCGGTCAAACATAGTTTTTACGTGTTATTGGTCGATTGCTAATATATATACTTGTTATATTGTTATTTGCTTTCAGTATCGCAGGCGGGGACTTCGAGCGCTGCGAAGAAGGAAAAGAGAGTGGTTGGCTTTACTTAGCCAGGATTATTGTGAGTAGATTTAACATCTACAGGGGAATCGTCCGCATGGCGTTATGCGTCTGGCCCAGATTAAATGATATGACTATTAGTTAGATGTATACAGATATTGATTGTGCATGTGTACCTTTGTTGCATATCTTATTTCCTATTGCGCATGAACTTAGTATTAATGAGATACAACACCATTATTGACTGTTCATGTTTCACGAGCACTAATTGTATGCTACACACACACCGTCGATAATTGCCATGACACGCACAACACCTATACATATGTGATATTGTATCGTTTAGGGACATTGAGACATGATCCTTATTTTCCTTCGTGCATATGACATATAGCATACCCGTATACCAACATGCTTACACATATGCCTTGACATGCATACATGATAGTTACCCATATACCTATATGGTATTGTACCATTAGTGATAGGTATATACACATATGAGACATAGCTACATGTACATCCTGCATACTTATCCATATACCTGGAGGGTATTACATCATTACTGATTGGTAGATACATATAACTTGCTATACCTACATGTTTACACATATATCAGGATATAGCTACATGTTCACCTTTATTTGATATTATATGAACTTGGAGAAATTAGGAACCGCATGATATATATATTAACTTGTTGCAGTTAAATAGCGGCTTTTATTTTATATATGCTCACATTACAGTTTTATGTTGCATATATTATATTCATGGATTTTTGCATTGAGATATGGATTTTTCATGATGTTTTCTGGATTTGAGGACCATGGTAGTTTCATGAAATTATGCATTATTTGAAAAACCCGGTTTCTCTTGATATGATATTTCAGCAGCCACCATAAGATTTATCGGTTCTGATATATATACCCCATGCGAGGAGGCGTCGTGGGCCGTGTGCGGGTACATGGTGGGGCCCAGAGGTACCACTGGGCCAGAAGATCGATGGACCACGCCGATGAGCCTGACCGGGGAACCATACCTACCGGTGACAGTATCTATGACTCGGCGGTTATCGTGGGGATACCGACCAGAGTCATGTACATATGGATACGTCGAATTTCGTGTGTCAGAGCTAGGCACTCGATTTTTCAGGATAGCGTATGATATGTACCTATCAGGAGGGCCAGTCGTACTGACAGCGCCTGATAGATCAGTATTTATGAGTCGATACTAGACACTTGTTTTCATGATATTTTTACTCCTAAGTATATAACAGTGGAATGTGACGCTGTTATATATATATATATATATATATATATTAGTGGAATGGGACGCCAATATATATGTATACATATCTAATTTATATACATCATCATAATGATCTTGCAATATAATCACTCAGGATATATGAGATTAACTTGATATTGGATACTGGATATATGAGATTTACTTGATATTTGACACTTAGGATATATGAGACAGACTGGATATGAGGGCCAATTTGGGGGCTGATTGAGGAAATTTGGGATTTAGATTGTCTTGATGGACTTGGGTCCTACCACGAGATCAGGATTCCGTGAGGATGACATCTTTTATCCCTTACTCCGCATTTATTATTCATGTATTAGTAGTACCTAATAGAGTACCTTACATGACTGTTGCATACATATAGCCATTTATTGTTCATGTATTAGTAGTACCTGATAGAGTACCTTACATGACTGTTGCATACATATTGCCATTTATTGTTCATGTATTAGTATATCTGATAGAGTACCTTACATGACTTTTGCATACATATTGCCATTTATTGTTCATGTATTAGTAGTACCTGATAGAGTACCTTACATGACTGTTGCATACATATTGTCATTTATTGCTATCAGCTTGCATGCATTCGATTCGCGTTGTACGTGCATACTTGCGATTACCTGCATATGTTATTTACTATTCACGAGTTGGAAACTCACCCCCGTTGTGCCACAGGGTTTGCAGGTTGTTCCTCAGAGTAGTCGAGACAGGGCTCCTACCTATCATATCATCTTTTCCAGCGAATACCGTGTCGGCTGACTGCGTGCAGTTTTTCTATAGGTTGGTTTTGCGGTTATTCGATGATGCTCTTTGTATATCTTTGCACCATGTACTCTCCATCTACCATTCTCATGTATTGTCTTAGAGACGAGATGTGAGGAGGATATTGTATATTTTCGAGACTTTGTTGTCTTTTATGCAGTTTTACTTATATCGTCTTTTATTTCTTCGCTATGGCGTCGTATATCTGTTGTGGTGGTTGTTTTCCGCCGTTGGGCGTGGATTTGGTCCCGTTGGGGATGCTTTACTTATATTTATGTTGTACCCATTTTTGGGGTTAGTTTTTACAAAGGAGGTGCTGCCGAAATTTTAAAGGAAATAAAGTTGGACTTTAAAGAATTTGGTTTCAGATTTCAAAAGTTTTGAAAATGCTATTATCACTTACTACTTTTGATGGTTTAGATTGCTGAGTTTTCGGCTTACCTAAATTGCGTTACGCCTGTAGACGTTGCGTAATTTAAGGGCCGTCACGTGCCAATTTTCGGGTCGTGACACATTCATTCCGTTGATCTGTTTTCATCGATACATACTTGAGGTCCCTGTTACCATGGTTTGAGCGCAGATTGAGCTGCTGCTAGTGATGCGGTCAGGGCGAGCTCGTCATGGATGAGGACTGGCTATCGTGTTTTCTGGTGACATGGGAACATATCAAATTAGTATTTGTGTTGTGACCTCTCGTTTGAGGCGAATGTTCGGTCTTGCACCGGATGATCGGGCCATTGTTAGAGGCTTCCAGTTGTGAGAGGACTGTTGATGTACAGCCTACCTCAGAGATTGTGATGTCGTCTACCTTGCAGAAAGATGACACAGTTGTTGCTGAGATTGACGGGATGTCGCTTCCAGAGCTTATGAGCTGAGATCGCTGGAGCTTCCAGGCAGAGATGCGATAGATGATAGCTAGTCTATCTTGAGTGGAGAGAAGAAGGCGATTCGTCAGATTTGATGCGCCGACGCAGGCCCAGTTGAGTTGAAGATTTTCAGTGTGGAGAGTCTTACTCAGATCTAAAGTAGATCGATCCAAAGATGACGCGGTTCGTTAGATGATCCAATAAGAGATCAGTAAGTGGATCGGCTTTAGATAGAGGACCTCACCCAGATGCGTTGTGAGTTGATCAAGAAAGGACGAGTATTGGGTATTCCTCCGATGGATTGGACGTGTTCCTGAGGACGTGTTTAGCTAGATATCTTCTACAGAGTGATGAAGGTACCGAGTTCGTAATTTCGAGTCCATGTGAGAGACTCCGGGTTGACTGTAGCCGAGAACCACTGCAGTACGTAGATAGCATGACGTGACGTCGAAGTGGACGATAATAAAGACGAGTGGAACAAGAGGTTCGTGCGAGATGTTAGCGAGCTGTTATTACTCCCCAATGATGCCAGAAGATCTGATATGTATACAGAGGCATTGGGATACGGCCAGTTCCCGAGGAAATGTTGTGCTGAGAACGAAGATGTCCAGAAAACGAGAAAAGATTATGCAAGATTATTAGCCTCCGTACAGTTCGGCATAGGCGAGATCGGAAGAGACCTTGAGCAGATGCCTTCCAGGACACTGCTGCGATAAGAGTTGCACCGAGGATCAGTTGTGTCACGTGTATTCAGAGGGCCAGAGGCCGACACCAGTGACGTGCTGCTTTACGAAGGGTCATGATAATTGACCGAAAGAGCACCAGAGGAGTGCCAGAGCAGAATCATTCCCTTTAGCACACCTGACCGGGCCGACGAGCCGATGGATTGCGAGATCGGTAATCCACAGAGAAAATGAGAACCCAAAGACAGAGGACGCCAGACCGTAAGCAGGAGGCAAGCGGATGTTCTTGCTCTACCAGTTTTTGGCGCACCGACATATTTTTCGACTTTGTAGGATGTGTACCTCAATGTCATTTGTTGCGATTTATGTTGTGATCCCAGTATTACGGTTATATCGCTTGGATTTGAGTTTTGATGATTGAGTTTCATGATATTGTTTTCGTGCACCATGGCTCCACCTACTGGGTATTTACACTTGGTGCGTATTTATTATGCTTGAATTATGTTTATACACCGCTACATCGGTTTGCGAGTTGTTCATAGTTATTGCACTTGATATATGTTTTATACACCGTTGTGTTGGTTTATGATTTGTGCATATGATACGCACTTGATTTGATTCTTGCACTCGGTATAGCTCGCATATTCTTGCAGTACATTGATACGTGTTTTGTGCATGCAGTTGCACACGTTTATGATTTTATACACCTTGGTACGCTCGGTATTGCTTTTTATACACATTTGAGTTGTTGATGAGTTTTCATGCACTTGTTGCACCCGATTTGTATTTGTGCATTTGTTGCACCGTATTTGTATTTTGTGCATTTGTTGCACCAGGTGGGTATTTCGTGCATTGGTTGCGCTAGATTTATACTCCGTACATTGGTTGCACCCGATTTATGTCTTTGAGCATTTGTTTTACCAGATTTGTGTTTTCATGAGCGTTTGTACTCGACGTTCGTTTTTGTGCATACTACTGCAATAGATGCTTTTTGCGGACCTGACACGCTTGGGTTGGATTTTTGCGCATATTAGGCGCTTGATATTGGATTTTGTGCACACCGGATGCATTCGATTGGGGTTTTCATTTGTGCATGTTAGTTTCACTGGATTGAGATTTTCGTGCACTATACATGCACTAGATGTTGTTGTCGTGCACACCCGTTGCACTGGACAGATGCTTTCGTGCACACCCGTTGCACTTAGGTTGGTTTTATGCACATTCGTAGCACTTGTATTTGGCCTTGGTTTCCGTGCGCACCAGACGCACGTGATTGTTGGATATGCCTTTTGAGGCTGATTTTGCTCTTGAGCACTTTGTTTTCATGATGGGCACTATACTATATAGTAGCCGAAGAGGTCTGATCTGAGGACAATACCTGAGTATTTTGCATGCATAAAGAGTTTTCTAAGAATTTTTCTAAAAGGAGTTATAGTCTCGCTATTTCCTACGCGTCCGTGAGCGACACAAACGTTTACAAAGGAAAACCCTTGGGATATTTTAAAAAGGCGGAACGTATATTTTAGCAAAACCTATATGAACATATGTTTATTACTTTACAAATGAGCATCCGTCACTTGTGCCGTGAGTTACGCATCACACGGCGATTCAGGAAGGATTTTGAATGTGTTTTATTCAGTTTTATGATTTTTCCAAGGATTCGTACTATACACATATTATAGTATTTGACTAGTGCATATTGGACTTCAGTAGTGGATTTTGAAATCTATATCTCCATTGTAACTCCGAGGATATGCATGCAAATTCGATGATTTGAGTGACGCTTGACGGAGTTCGATTTTTAGTTTCGTACTCGTTTTCAGGCGCTCGCGGTGCGCTGTAGTATTTCTATATCTACCGTGATTTCGGAGCCCGTTGATTTGAGCTGATTATTGAAATGTTTTAGAATTTTGGGGTTTAAATTTAATTCGGGGACCAAATTTATTTAAGGGGGAAGATTGTAACATTTCAGAAAATATAAAATATTATTTTTGGAATTTAATATTAAAATAATATATTTCGCGAAAACTACCCGATTTGCGAAATTGCGGTTTTCGTAAAGTGGTATAAATATATACCAATAATTGTAAAATAATTAGGCATTTAAAATGATTTACTCATTTAAAAATATATTTATTGGATTTGGCATTTTTATAATTAATTATATGCAGTTTAAATAAAAACCCGATTAGTGCACTGCTAATCGCGATTAAGCCAAATCCGTATTTCTACAGTTCTCCATGGTTAGTGCACCATGTCATGTTACATTTTAGTTATATGTTGTTTTAATTGTGTTTGGTGTTATTTGTGAAGAAAAGAAAAGAAAAGAAAAGATAAAGAAAATGAATAAAGAAAGAGGTATGAGCAAGAGAGAGAGTGAGGGGTCATTGACCATGGCTCATTATGCCATCTCCATTCTCTTCATCATTTTTCCTTCTCCTTTCTCCCATGGCTGCCCTCATCCCTCCACCTCCTCTACCTCTTCACTTCACCACAAAAACCACATCAAAACCTTTCATCATCTTCACCAAAAATGTGCACAAGCTCACTACAAGCATGGGAGACCAAGAAAGTTGGGATTTTGTGCTCTAGGTGATTATTGAGTGCCAAATGAGGTATAATTCTAGACCCTAATTTAGTTTTTAAGTTTAGTAGCTTCCTAGCTTAGTTTAGAGTCATACAAGTGTGGATTATGATCTTGGATTTTCCCAAGTTGCTGTCGAGGGACAAGTAGAGGTGTAGTGAGTGTTTTAAGACCTTAGGAATTGATTTCAATACCTGGGTATGAGATTAGAACTCGTTACGCGAACTTAGGAATTGTTCCGTGTCGGTTTTATGACATTTAGTGTGCCTACAGGGAATCTGGGATGACCTGGAACATTTACTAGAAAAACAAACAATACCAAAGACCTAGTTAGACCCATAGGAGACCACCCTGAGAAGACGAGCCCCAATGGAGCAGAATGGGCTGAGGTGGCCGGTTTTAGGGGCTATGTGGCCGGCCAGTTTGGGGAATTTAGGGTCTATATTAGTTATGTAGCTCACTTATCTCATATACAATACCCTATACTTGCTAGTTTAGCTCCATTTTACCTGAAATGAAATCTGGGAGTGATTTCTTGAGTTGCTGTTTGGTTTGGGGTTTTGTTTTCCGTTGTCACGACCCGAAATTTAGTTCGTGACCGACACTTAATTCACGCAACGTCTACAGGCGCAACGTAAATTAAGTAAGCCGAAAACCCAGAAATCTAAACCATTTTAAGAAAGTGGAAGATGTGAATTTTGGAAATAAGGGTATAATGAATCATGTTTTGTCTTTTGAAATTCGGGCAGCACCTCCCTCGTATATTTTGATCCAAAACCACAAACCCATGATAATATAAAAGGCATCCCCAAGCGGGAGCTTGCTCTTCGCCAAACGGTGGATCACAATCCACGCAAGACAGAATATATGTATACGACGCCCAAAGGAGAAGATCACCACAAAAGATAAGTAAAGCAAGACATCAACCCACCAAGCGAACATATAACCCATCGCTCAAGTCTCGCAACTACAAGTCTTGCTAAGTCTTACTACTGATACAAATACTAGTTTCTGATTTGATGGAGTTGACTAGATACAACAAGAATAATAATACAAGAGTGGCACGATCCAACATGTACCACCTGCCAAAAAAAAATCACCCAGAACAGCTGTGTGCTAGCGATGCCGCTACTGATCCAAGCAGACAACCTGCAAGAACTGAGGCACAACGGGGATGAGTTGCCAACTCGTGAGTAGAAAACGTCATCAGGTAGAAATCGAAATAAACAATGATTCCTAGGTCAACTATATCATAAAGGTAATACTATGATATCTAGGGTGACCGTATCTGCATGTGTGCCAACAACATAATCAACGCCTATCAGCAAGTGGATATTATCCAACCATATAATCAAATGCATGTATGCATGTGGATCTCATCCACGTGGCAACCACTGACACAACAACTCATGGATGCAAATATCATGAAAGCATAGTCAGGTAGGTATGAGGATATAAATCAACGTGTGTCCCTCGCGACACATCAAAAATATATATATATGCAACAATCATGAAAGGTACTCTATCAGGTACTACTAATACATGAAGCAATGCATATCAAATAAATGCGGAGTACAGAATAAAACATGCCATCCTCACATCGGGCACATAGGCCCCTCACATTGGCCATAATATCGACCCGGCCATTGAATCGGCTCGGCCATTGAATCGGCCCACATATCGACCAAATTATCGGCCCGACGATTGAATCGTCCCACATATATAATGAATAAGTATATTTGCATAGATCATTATGATGATATATTATGTAGGTGTACATATATAACAGCGTCCCATACCACTGATATATATACGCAGGAGTAAAATAATCCAGAAAACATCATGAAAACTTGTGTCCAGCATCGACACATAAATACTCTTATCCATACGTTCCTTGAAACCTAAGTGTCCAACATCGACACTCGTGTTCCACGTATCGGTTCTCTGATATCCATACGTTCCTCGAAACCCAAGTGTCCTGATTGATAGAGATTTTCTCTGTTTAAATTTACCGCAATCAAGACGGTGTCGCTTGGTAGCTAGCCGGTTGAGTACGGGTCGATCCACAGGGAGAAAGAGTTCTTTTCTTTATGTTCTAACGTGTTAAGTCCAAAAAGTTGGTGGTTTGTTTTAAAATCTATGAATGAGAATAAGTTGATAAAAAGCTTGCTAGGGTTAGGATTAGGTTAGTTCGAAATATGGATCTTCTCACTTCTTTCAATACCTTTGTTGTGAATAAAGGTGTTAGGGTAATCGGCAACAACGGGGATTAGCACGAATGGTAAGAAACGTAGTTTCTTCCTTTGGGTCCTTGTCCGTCCGTTCTTGGCTCTTAGCCCTAACCTCCGGTTAATTCAACCACAACCGGTCTAACTAGGAAATCACCGCTATCATGTAGGATAGGGTGCCGTAGTGAGCGAAGTGTGGTTGATTTAAAGGGAGTCCTTTAAATAAAATTATTTGGGCAAAGAAAGGAGTGAGAGAGAATTCCTTCTCTTAAACCTTCCATCTCCTATCCCTAACAAGTGAGGAATTACTCACTCATTAGGGTATTAACAATGGAATTCATTTTTATGTTTTATTTTAAAAACTATCTAAGTTGCAAATAATAAAAGACAAAATAAAATAGTAGATATTAAAAGAACAGATAAAAATGCGTAAATTCAGATAAAAAGTCTTACTTTATTGATGCACTCTTGACGATTACAATGGAATTGAAATTTTAGACTTGAAAATAAAAAGAGGCATCCACCAAAGAGGCACACCAAAAAGAGGCACACTTTATTTGGCTTTGAGCCCTTCTATTTATAAATATGAAAAACCATAGGATTACATTCTGATCCATATATGAAATTACAAAACAACCCCAAAGGCCGAGTCAAAGCACCGACACCCTACTGACACGTGCATATTATGGTCGCGGAACCGAGGCAGAAAAGCCTGTTTGGACGCAGAGCCGCGGCCATCTGGTAGGCTCATGGGCCCAATTCGTTAGGGTTTCTTCAAGTTGCTTTTATCTTCTGTTTTCTTCACTTGGTTCCTTAGAATCTCTTCTATTTTCTTCCAGATTTCGAACAGTGCAGAATTATGTGGACTTTTACCGCGAGCTTCGTGTTGAAGTCTTGAATCTTGTGCTACCCTTGTGCTTTGTGCATTGAACTGTCTCATGATTTTCATTTGTTCCTTTAACTGGTAGGCTGCATCATACGGATTCATCTATTGTTGGACGTAGTCTCACATTTGTAGCGACTTTTCATGAATTTCACTGTAATGATCTGAGAACCTATAACCTGCAACTATTTAGCAGACATGGATCAAAAGCACCTATTTATTTGTAATCTGATTAAGAATGTGCGATATAATAATGCAAAATTCTGATATGAACAAATACCCCCAAACTTATCTTTTGCTCGTCCCGAGCAAAGCGAATTTTATTCTTGAAAAATCTTAACCTCACTTTCACAGGGAATCGCGATTGCACTGAGCTCGTGCAACAAGCTGTTAAATCTCTAGGTGTCCTTAGTAGGAGGAGTGTTGTCTCCTGAGGGTTTTCAGCGGATACTACCCACAAAATCCAATCAATTTTGCCTATTGACTTTCATTCTTCAATATGGTATTCTAGCAAAAAATTCTATTATCTTCGACATAGAAATTATCAACCCGTATTTTTCACACTCACTTTTCATTTAATTTAAGATCGTATATGTTTTGCAAATTTATTAAGCTTTCAGTATCTTTTGAATTTTCCTTCTAAAGTTCCAACTCAACTTAGGAATTTTTATCATCTCTACTGAAGGTATAAACCCTATCTTTCATTCCTATCTCTCATCCAAACCCCAATCATATACCCCTAAGTGTGTGTATGTATCACCCCTACACTTGGAAATTCAATTCAAGCTATCATACTCTTGTCCATCGTCCAAAGTACTTTTAGTTGGCGAATTTTAGATGAAATTGCTCACACATCCTTCATGCGGCCGTTAATACTTCTTGAGGTACTAACAATCGATTACAAAATGTGTTCGCGCATTTAGGCGTAATTCCTCGTTTTGTAATACTTAAGGCTTAGCAGTGACTCCCAAACCAGTTGGTCTAAGGCACTAGGTGATAAGGCACCCTCTCTCTATATATTTTTTTATGCAGCCTTAGGTAATTACAAAACCAGTGTTCATTTTTTTATCTCTTTATTCACACTTATACTTTTATTTTATTTTTTTCACAAACTAAGGATTTTAGACAAGTGCATTTCAAGGTATCCTGTACTATCCCAAGTTTCAAGGTGCGTGTTTGTGCAAGTTGTAGGGTATATATTTTCAGAATTTAGACTTGAGGGTCAGAATTATTTTTTAGACTTACACTTTGAATAAAAATTCAATACTCTTCCCTTATTTTGACTTGGCCCAAGAATTGAACTCAAAATTTGCCAATTTCTAAATAAACTATAAGGACGCATATTTTCTACAGTTAAACTTTAAGAAAGTTTATTTTTAGGATTTTTAATTTATTAAGTTTAGGATCTAGTTTTTCCTAACTAGTCAACCGTCATGTTGAACATGAGTCAAATTTGGCCAAAATTGAAATTTTCAATTTTTTTTTTGATTTTTTATGGGTTTTAAAATAAATATGCAAATGCAAAAATATACATATGAATGCGAAGGAGGAAAGCTTACCGAGCACACCCCCAAACTTAAACTTGACAGTGCCCCACTATCAGGCTACACCATGAGGGTTAAAATTGTCGGCACTCTCCTGTCTGTTTATTTATTATTTTTATTTTATTTTATTATTAACAGAAAAAGAAAACAAAATATATATACACAAAAAGGCCCCCCCCCCAAACTTAAGTGAAACAGCGTTTCCACTGTTGCCATTTTTTTTAAATCTCATAAACCTGTAAACTTGGGAGAAAAAATTTATTAACGGGGAAATGAAATATGATTGTGAAAATCTCCTCCAAACTTATTTTTGGCTCATCACTTTGAGTAAAAAAAAATTATTTTCAAGAGCCAAATTATAACCCCCCCCCCAACTTGAGTTAAACAATGTTAAGCTTTTAAAGAGGGGGGTCAAAATTATCGGTCAATGCCAAGCTTTGCAAAGGCCAAAAGTCAACACCAACCATTCGATAAATTTTTCAGTGAAACGCACCGGTTGGTGGAAGAACATTTTGTATGGAGCCAAGAAGAAGTGGGGAAGAAATAAGTGGTGGTATGGAAAGGGTTTGCGTGAACGTGAATGTGAGGATATAAAAGGTGATGATAAATAAAAACGAGAATGGGAATGATCAGAAATGAGTGGAATATTGGCATTCTCGTATTTTATAAGAAGAAAGGGTGGTGGTTCAACTTCTATAGGTGGAGGTTGATTAATCACAAAATCCGTGTTGTTTAGGAATGCAAGTTCGTCAGCAAAAAGTTCTTCAAAACTCTCATCGATGTAATTGAACATTTTGCTGTTAGTAAGTTTTGTGCCAGAATTTATCATATTTGATTTGTTAAAAATTATGGAGGTAGGAGACTCGAAAAACTCATCTACCTCATTTTCAAAATTATCCAAATCAAGTTGTCTTTCTAGAATAATTAAACATGAATTATCGGATTGTGATTCATCAACACTCACTGAAATTATAGGAAGAATAGAAGAAGAACCAGAGAAAGTGAGAGAAAGAAGTTGAATACGAACTTGAGGGTGGAGATGGAGTGTATAAATTAGCACAATTTGTAATGACCAATATGTAAAAAGCGATTTTGCTAATCTATCAACCCACTGAGAAATGAGGTTAAATCTTTCAAGATTCGTGAGAAAACATTGGTACGTCGAACTTGGTAAACCGGACATAAAAAATAAAAGTGATACGGTTTCTTGCACGGTCGGAATGATGGAAAGGATGAAGGGAGTGATTTAGGAAAGGTAACAGTTAAAGGTTCAGGAGGGTGTACACAGTCAGTGGAAGGGACAGGATGAATTGGAAAATCCGACTCATCAAGCAAAACTGGTTCATCCTCAATACTATACTCAAAATTCCCCTCAAAAGTTATCTCATTCATGCA
Organism: Agapanthus africanus; assembly: GCA_030015575.1. NCBI lineage: Eukaryota > Viridiplantae > Streptophyta > Magnoliopsida > Asparagales > Amaryllidaceae > Agapanthus > Agapanthus africanus. The sequence goes on from CM057339.1 coordinate 536,412,525, forward strand.
TTTATCATCAAAATCCAGACGCATATGAAGTTCAGGAAAAACAGTTAATGACTCGAGATGATGAATTGGAGAGAGAAACTCATCCAAATCTGTAGGTTCATCATCCGAAATATTCCCAGCGTTGATATCCTCAATCAAGTGAAAGTCAATTTTTTCAGACACCTCATCAAAAGCATGGATAATAATCAATTCAGGTTCTAGAGTGGAGGTGTAGAGGCCAAAAGGATTGGTGATGGTTTCACTCGAAAGGGATCCTTCACAATCAGGTAAATCAAACACTACAACGTTGCACAACTCATTAAGTGTTCTATTTTCAACTGGTGAATCATTTGGGACACTTGATAGACATTCAAAATCGGAGTTGTGGGATTCAATTGGGGATGGGTAGGTTTGATTTGGAAGGGTGTACAGCTCACTCTCACCACTGAAATTCTCAACCTGTCCTAGCGCCTCATCGTACATTGGAAAATTTAGAGCTAGTTGGAAACTAGATACAGGGTTACTAGGTTGTATAAGGGCGGCCATGGACGTATTCAAATCCATCATCTGTTGGCTTGACGCTACCATAAAATCTTCCAATGACTGTTCCAGACTAGACATGGGTTGTGACGGGGTTTCAGTAAAATATTTAAAGTTGTTTGGATACTGGAAACTCCCAAATGGCTGTTCAGAAGCAATGTCTAGGGAAGGTGCAAAAGTCGGGTAGGACTGTTAGGAATTGAATGGTTGGACAGGAGTAGGATCAACATTTGGATAAGAAGGTGAATGGAATTGTTGATCCAAAGAATTTGCAGTGGTGAAAGGAGTGAAAGAACGGTTACGAGATTGTTCAATATGTTCAGCAATAGACATGGGTTTCGGAGTTACAACAGGACTCGAAAAAGGAGTATCAACGTAAGAAGGTGGTGAAGGTTGAAATGGTTGATACAAGGTGGATTGCGGAGTCCAACTGGTTGTCCTAGACGCGTCTATTCGATCTTTCAAAGAAATTTTGGGCATGGAGGGGTCGTTCGAAATTCGACCAAAATAAGAAACGTAGGAAGTAATGTCTGGTTGAGAGTACCAAAGTTTGAGAAGAGTTTTGCGAGGTGGGGTACCCATGATGTGATGAGAGAAAGGAGAAGAAAAAGAATGCGATTTTTTTTATTTTATTTTATTTTATTTTATTTTTATATTTTTAAAAAAAAATTGTTTGTTTTTGGAGTTTTGAAATTTTTGAAAGTGTTTTTTTTAGAAAGAGTTTTTGCAAAATTTGTACTGAACTACGACACAATTTCAAACAACCACAGTTTAAACATGCATAATCAAACCTAGAGCTAGGGTATCCTAAGTCAACTAGACTGCTCCTAACTGTTCCAAAGCGACAAGTTGTGAGATATCCCTCAAATCGCCTCTTCACCGCCAATTGTGGCCATGTAAGCACAAATGAAGAAAGGAAGGTTCCGCTCACGAATCACCGTGAGACGGGTCTTTTAAAATTACCTTTCTCACTTGTCTAGCCTAGACACCACAAAGTCAGGTTTAGATAAACGATTGAATGCCCACAACCTTCCTCTGTCCTAATGAGCGCGACAGTCCTTAATTGGCTGAATCTAGATATTTTTTAATTAGCTCATGGGTGATGCATATGCTTTTTGTGATTTCTGGGGTCTTAGGAAGGGTGATGAAATCCCCACCCAATCTGAGTTGGTGTTATAACCCAATAAATTCCGTATTAATTATGCAAAGCAGTTAACACACCAAAAATCTAAAATACTTGCAAATTTTTTTTTATTTGTCAGAGCAAAGAATCCTGCAGAAAAACTATTTATTGAATAGGATGAAGAAGTTTTGTGCAAAGAATACCTACAGGATTTTTTTTCCAGTGGAGTGTAGAGGAGAGGAGAGGAGAGGAGAGAAAAGATACTCACAGAGAATTTTTAACTGTTGACGTCACAGGTTGACCGCGGTTCCACGGTCAACTGCTTGAATCTGCCGCAGTTCCGCGGCGGTTTAGTTGGTTTAGATCTCCAAAAATTTTCTCTGTGTTGTTTGCATTCTCCCCCGTCTGTTCAGATCCTCTGTTTCTTGATTTGTTTGCTGGGCTTGCTCCAGATCTGAAACAGAGTTTGCTCCAAGCCTTCACACTTGCACAAAAACCTTTCAAAAAGAACAAGATGATTTTTATTTTTATTTTATTTTATTTCTTTTACTTTTTTAAATTTTTTCAATTTTTATAATTTTTTTTATTAACCCGAAATTACACAAAGAAAGAGACTACCGTCTCCCCGGCTACGATGCCGTTTGATTGATAGAGATTTTCTGTGTTTAAATTTACCGCAATCAAGACGGTGTCACCTGGTAGCTAGCCGGTTGAGTACGGGTCGATCCACAGGGAGAAGGAGTTCTTTTCTTTATGTTCTAACGAGTTAAGTCCAAGAAGTTGGTGGTTTGTTTTAAAATCTATGAATGAGAATAAGTTGATAAAAACTTGCTAGGGTTAGGATTAGGTTAGTTCGAAATAGGAATCTTCTCACTTCTTTCAATGCCTTTGTTGTGAATAAAGGTGTTAGGGTAATCGGCAACAACGGGGATTAGCACGACTGGGAAGAAACGTAGTTTCTTCTTTGGGTCCTTGTCCGTCCGTTCTTGGCTCTTAACCCTAACCTCCGGTTAATTCAACCACAACCGGTCTAACTAGGGAATCACCACTATCATGTAGGATAGGGTGCCGTAGTGAGCGGAGTGTGGTTGATTTAAAGGGAGTCCTTTAAATAAAATTATTTGGGCAAAGAAAGGGGTGAGAGAGAATTCCTTCTCTCAAACCTTCCCTCTCCTATCCCTAACAAGTGAGGAATTACCCACTCATTAGGGTATTAACAATATAATTCATTTTTATGTTTTATTTTAAAAACTATCTAAGTTGCATATAATAAAAGACAAAATAAAATAGCAGATATTAAAAGAACAGATAAAATTGCAAGAATTAAATTCAGATAAAAAGTCTTACTTTATTGATGCACTCTTGACGATTACAAAGGAATTGAAATTTTAGACTAGAAATTAAAAAGAGGCATCCTCCAAAGAGGCACACCAAAAAGAGGCACACTTTATTTGGCTTTGAGCCCTCCTATTTATAGATAGAAAAAACCCTAGTTTACATTCTGATCCATACATGAAATTACAAAACAACCACAAAGACCGAGTCAAAGCACCGACACCCCACCGACACGTGCATATTATGGCCGCGGAACCGCGGCAGAAAGGCCTGTTTGGCCGCGGATCCGCGGCCATTTGGTGGGCTCATGGGCCCAATTCTTTAGGGTTTCTTCAAGTTGCTTTTATCTTCTATTTTCTTCACTTGGATCCTCAGAATCTCTTCTATTTTCTTCCAGATTTCCAACAGTGCAGAATTATGTGAACTTTTACCGTGAGCTTCGCGTTGAAGTCTTGAATTTTGTGCTACCCTTATGCTTTGTGCATTGAACTGTCTCATGATTTTCATTTGTTCCTTTAACTGGTAGGCGGCATCATACGGATTCATCTATTGTTGGACGTATTCTCACATTTGTAGCGACTTTTCATGAATTTCACTGTAACGATCTGAAAACCTGTAACCTGCAATTATTTAGCAGACATGGATCAAAAGCACCCATTTATTTGTAATATGATTAAGAATGGGCGATATAATAATGCAAAATTCTGATATGAACATGTCTAATCTCGACACTTGTGTTCCACGTATCGGTTTCCAATATCCATATATCTCTCGGAATATAAGTGCCCAACATCGACACTTGAAATTCCCAAATCGCATGAAAACATATCTCAAATGCGTAAATCCATGTAATATAACATATGCAACATAGAACAACAATATGAGCATATCACGGGAAAAATCCGCTATTTAAATGCATCAATGTCATTAAATATATCACGCGGTTCCCAAGTATCCGAATCCAATATACATATATAAGTGAACATGTAGCTATATCAAGGTATATGTGTAAGCATGTAGGTATGCAACATATAACAGAATGTAAGCATATCCATATATCATGCAACATGGAATAGTGATGTGAGCATAGCAAGTATATCATGGCATGATGTAGCAATTCTACTGTGTAGTGACATAGCAATTATCGATGATGAATGTGTGAGAGCCGGCCAATCTGTGTAAATGTAACATACGCATCATCGATAATGGTGTAGGTGTACTAGCACAGGCATATATACAATGCAATGAGAATGACATGAACGTAGCATAAATTACATCGTCAGCTAAAAGCTATAAGGTATACGTGTTTACAATATATCCGAGTCGGTGAATCTATCAATCGGCATCCATCCTTACAACATCACGTACGGTAAAATCCATCGTACGGCATATCACTCATGATTCACAACGTTTTATATGTCTATATACCTATATCCCAGGTCACATCTGTATCAAACTCATATCGTGGACCGAAAAAGGTATCAACCATCTCATATCGACTCGCATCCATGTAACGACATATCACACTAAATCATCATATGACATCGTATACTCGTTCTCTTTCAATTCGTACCTATCATGATTCACTTCTCATTTCATATTCTCATATGTCACTATGTTCATTAGCATCAACTCTTATCATATTATCGTTATTAAACCCTATAATCATGTCCGTCGCATATCATTTATCAGGATATAATAATCAAACGATATTCCATATCAATGTTTGCGGGGGTGCTATACGCCATCCACCCGACTTCCCTCGTAGATATAAATCTACTCACCTACTAAACTCCTCGCTTATCCATAGTCGATGTGCTTCGTCGTCTCGGAATCTACGCGAAGGTACCTACAATATCAATACATATCGCAATACCATCAAAATCAATGTCCCAAAACCGATACGACATACGGTGCGCTCATAGGTTAGAACCTATAGCCTACGCATGCAAAAACAACCAAACAACCCTCATCGTTGACGTACAAACATCCAATGACCCAATCAAATATCAGACACTAAAACCAAGAATTTCAAAATATGGAAACATAGCCTAAAAACACCTCAATATGCTCCCAGATTTTGGTTCAAGTCAAATTAGCAAATTTTGCATATCAGGTTGCTCTAGATATAGGATAAGGAAGCCGCACACCAAAAATCACCAAGTTTCACCACAAAGTGGCCGCAAATTGCGGCCATATGGAATAAATCTGGGGCCTGGGAAAGAGGAAACGGGCTCGGGTTTCTAGTGTAGGTTCTTGGTTGCCTGCACGCCTCTCTGTGTTCGCTAAATATTTTTCAGGTCCTCCGGGTCAAAGAAGATCTCAGAATCCTATCACAAATCACACAAAATACGATATCGGCCAATTTCAAAGTTCGTATTTTGGGTTTATGTCTCAGGTCTTGGCCAGTAAAACACTCTCTAAGGTCAAGTAAACACTAACTACACCTCAACTTATCATTTATGAACAACTTATAATTTTCCAGCACCACATAACCTTTTTATACCGATTTCTAGCTAAACTAGGATGTATAATACAAATACTAACTAAAAGTGTATGGATTACCTTGTTTGCGACCAAAGAACTTTCTTGAGTTGCCCAAGTCTTCAAAATCCAAACTTGGAAGGTCCAATGTGTTGAGGATGAAGGTGTGCATGTTTTTAATGAAGGGGGTATAAGGTTTTGGTGAAGAATTGGAGATGTGGCATTGGGGTAGTGAGGAAGTGATGGAGATGATGAAGATGAAGTAAATAATGGAGGGGTAAAGGAAATGGGGCAGCCTAGTTAACCCTCTCCCCCTCTCTTAGCCTCACTCTCTCATAACAAATATCTCTCCCTACACCCACCTCTCTCACAAAATATCTATTCTTGTTTCTTCTACCCTTTTGTTTTATATCCATTAACCCTTTCACACTCAAACTCAATTCTTTTCCTTTTCATTCTCTTTCTTTAACTCTCGAAACTCAAAAGTCACAAAACTCAAAAAAAAAAAACAACATGCATATGACACGGTGCACAAGTCACGGAAAAAATTGTAACAAAATACGAATTTTGCCCAAAAATCCGATAAATATCATTAAAATAATTAAATCATTTTAATCTCCGATAAATTTCCAAATATTGGTATACACTTATACCACTTTACAAAAACCCCAAATTTCGCAAATCGGGTAGTTTTCGCGAAAATATATTATTTTAATATTAAATTTCCAAAAATAATATTTTATATTTCCGAAATGTTACATCCGTATTTTGGAATTCTTGGTTTTAGTATTTGATGTTGTATTGAGTCGTTGGATGTTTGTACGTCAACGACGAGGGTTGTTTGATTGTTTTTGCATGCATAAGCTATGTGTTCTAACCTATAAGCAATGTGTGTGCCGTATCGGTTTTCGGACTTGGTTTTCATAACGATGCGTTATGTTTTTATATGTGTAGGCACCCTCGCGTGGAATTCGGATGACGAAGAGGAGTGTCACGACCCGAAATTTAGTTCGTGACCGGCACTTAAATCACGCAAAGTCAAAAAGGCGGAGCGTAAATCAAGTAAGCCGAAGCCCAGAAAATCTGAAACTTTTTTTATAGTGGGTGCAGTTTTGAAATAATTTATAATAATTATGTTTTGTCTTTTCAAAATTCGGACAGCACCTCCCTTGTATATTTTGATCCAAAAACCTAATATACAACAATATATAGGCATCCCCAAGCGGAAGTTAGCTCTACGCCAACTGGCGGAAACACAACCACGCAAGTAATACATATACGATGCCCAACGGTGAAGAATCAACCCAGAAAGAACAATAAAGCAAGACATCAAACTCTAGAAAAGCGATCATGAAAACCCATCGCTCTAAGTCTCGCAATCAAGTCTGATTAGGTCTACCAATAATACAATCTATAGTCTCTGATCTGATGTGATGTGATGTGATGGAGTTTATCTAGATACAATAGAGTAAAACAGTACGAGAGTGGGTACGATCCAACACGTGTCCCACCTACCAAAGCAAACACCCGGAAAGAATCTGTGTGCCAGCAATACCGCAACTGATCCCAAGCGGTCAAATCTGCAAGAACTGTGGCACAATGGGGGTGGGTAGAAAACATCAACAAGTAGAAATCGAATCAAATAACGATTTCCTAGGTCACTATATCCTCAAGGTAATACTATGATATCTAGGGTGACCATAAATGCATATATGTCAACAATCTAGTCTATGTCCATAGCATATATAAATAAACATCCGACATCATATGCCTGTAATAGATGTGGATAACATCCACGTGTCCATTATTGACACAACTCAATATTATGGAACATGAATGTCCAACATCGACACTCGAAACATCATGAAAACATAGTATGTATGTATGTATGTATAAGGATATCAACCACCTGTGTCTATCAACGACACATCAAAATCATGGAACCTGAGTGTCTAACACCGACACTCGAAACATCATGGAAACCCGTGTCCAGCATCGACACGTAAATCCTCATACCTCAGGCACCGCATCCTCAGATCGACCCTCGTATATATCTCATCTCAGGCGCCGCATACTCAGATCGGCCCTCATATCCATCTCACGACTCCGGTCGGTATCCTCCAGATATCTGCCAAATTCTATACAATCAGTGGTAGGTAGTGTTCCCTCTGCCAGACTCATCGGCTACTCCACGACAATCATTTCTTGCCCCGGGGTACCATACCGGGTCCACCATATACCCACAGACGGATCACCATCTCCTTGAATCGGGTCTCGAAAACCAATCTCAGAACCGAGAAAACCCATGGTGGACGCATCGAAATATCGTATCATGAGAAACCAGGTTTTTAAAACAATACATCATTTCCTTCGAAATATAACCACGGTTCTCAAATCCAGAAATCTCATGAAAGCTTCATCTCAATGCATATAACCATAAAGTACGACGTATGCAACATAGAGTAATAATATGAGCATATCGGTATATCATGCAAGCATATAACCATAAGGTACGATGTATGCAACATAGAGTAATAATATGAGCATATCGGTATATCATGCAAGCATATCAAATGATGGTACAGAACAATGAATATACTACACAGTTACGAATCATATCATGATGTGGTAGTTCTATAGTGTATGTGACATAGCAATTACCGATGGAGAATGTGTGTGAGCCGGCAATCTGTGTAAGTGTAACATGCGCATCAACGGTAATGGTGCAGGTGTACAAGCAAACGATATCATATAGCATAATTTATTGGAACAGGGTATATACATTACTAGGGGTAATATCCTACATAACATGAGTAATCAAGGGGTATATCTATCTACAAATAAATTATATGGTGACTTAAAGGTTACGAATTGTAGTTTTGAATATGGGGGCTACGGTATTTTAAGAAAAGAATATCATTTGAAAATCCATAACGTCCCTTGAGGTTTCCATTTAAAGATGCATACGATTCGTCGGTTTGGAATTAGGTCTGGTTTGGGTGATATCTCTACATTGGCGATCACGCCTTATAACATCTTATATGACAATAATACTCTATCATCATTCTCAATCACAAGCACGGATCAATCATCCGGCAAAACACATCTCGTACGGCAATCCATCGTACAGTGACATGAACAGAAAAAGGAATCTATCATCCTATACAATATATCTCGTACGGTAATTCGTCGTACGATAACAACAACAGGATAAGGAATCTATCATCCTAACAATATATCTCGTATGGTAATTCATTGTACAGTAACAACAAACGAGATAGGGAATCTATCATCCTATATAACAAAGAGGGTACGGATCTAAAGTCTCGTAGGTCATATCTTATAAATCTCGAGTCGTATCAATCTCGATCTCATATCAAACCACTATTAACTCACACTCGTTCTCTTTCGATTCATACTTATCATGATTCACTTTATCATATCAATTATCATTAACTATCCTATCCGTGAATCCCATATAGGTTTTCTACAACCCTAATATATATATATCGGTTTTCATTTAAGATTTGCGGCGGTGCTATACGCCATCCACCCGACTTCCCCCGTAGATATAAATCTAATCACATTTAAAATCCTCGCTTAGCCAGAGTCGATGTGCTTCGTCGTCTCGGAAGTCCACGCGAAGTACCTACAATCAATACACATCGAAACGCAAACACAATTAATATCCGAAAACCGATACGGCACATGGATTGCCTATAGGTTAGAACCTATAGCTTCGCATGCCAAATCAACAAAACAACCCTCATCCGTTGACGTACAAACGTCCAACGATCAATTCAAATCTCACTTATAAAAACCACGCATTCAAAATTAAATACCAAAACCCAAGATTTCGCAAATCGCATAACACGAAATCAAATATCACATGACACTAAACCATTAAGTAAGGATCTCACTCCCAGATTTCTCTTCAGGTCAAATTGGACTAAACAAGAAAGTATAGGGAATAGGTTATAGGGTGAGTGATCTATAGTCAAAACCACAGCCCCAACACCCACACAAAAACCGGCGACATCACCATGATGTCTGAGCTCACTGGCTTAACAGAGGCTATTTGGGTTGGTCTTCATGTGGTGATCTTCTAGTGGTCTATCTATGTTAATAGTCTTGTTTAAGTGAGCTACAGAACCAAACCACATCACCATTGCCCACTACAAATCGGGCGACAAAGCCTCGAAGTCCGGTCTCCCCGTCCCGATGAGCTCCAAACGTGCTCGTACTTCTACAGTGGGTTTCTAGTGGTTTATATAGGTCACTGGACTTGTTTGTTTAACTCCTAAATATCCCAGGTCATCCCAGATTTCCTGTAGGCTATAAGGTCACACAAAACCGACACGGGAAATTTCTAACTTCGTATTTTGGGTTCTAAACTCGATTCCAGGCCGTGGAATCAATCCATAAGGTCTTGTAAACACTCACTACACCTCAATTGGCCACTAGACAGCAACATATAATTTTCTAACATAAAAAACCTAATTAACTCAATTTCTAACTAAAAATACGATATTTAACAAAATTTCTAAACTAAAGTGGATAGATTACCTTAACTGCAACCTAGGAAAGTTCTTGAGTTGCCCAAGTCTTCAAAATCCAAACTTGGTTGGTTCTAAGGGTTTGGAATGAGTTGGTGCATGTTTTTAATGAAGGTGCATAGGGTTTTTGGGAATGGAATTGAGATGATGCAATTGGAGTAGTAATGAATTGAGGAAGAAGAAGAAAACATGAAGAACAATGGAGAAGATGAAGGATTGGGGCAGCCAAGACTCTCAATTATCCCCCCCCTCACAAATATCTATTTTGTTTCAAAGCCATAAATTCCTTTCACACACAACTCAATCTCATTTTTTCTTCTTTCCTTTTGTTTCATTCTCTTTTCTTTTCGTTTCTTTTCTCTTTTGTTTTCTTTCTCTCTAACTCACAAACATGCACACATGCACACATGCACATGACATGTTGCAAAAGTCACGGAAAAATGTAAAAACACGGATTTTATCCAAAATCCGATAAATATCATTAAAATAAATAAATCTATTTAATCTCCGATAAATTTCCAAATATTGTTATGCACTTATACCATTTTACGAAAAATCCACATTCGCAAATCGAATAGTTTTCGCGAAATATATTATTTTAATATTAAATTCCAAAAACAATATTTTTATATTTCTGAAATGTTACAAGGAGAGTGACGACATCGAGTTCGGCACCCCCGCAAATTTTGATGGAAACCGATATAAAGAGTATGGTTAAGGTAACCGTGTTATAAACCCTGGAATAGGGTTAAAAAATTAGTAAGAGATAAGAAATACCTTGACTTAAAGTTATAGCTTATGGTTTAGGTGACATGATATGATAGGAAAGATGTCTCGAATTGATGTTTAAGGATGCGAATTACTATAGATATAGATAAGTAGTTGCAAAGAGAATCAATAGGAGTTTATAGTGGCATGTTATGAGGTTGATAAATACGACTTTAGACTATAAGATGACTGATATGAGATTAATAAGCTAGAATGTATATGTAAGACGACTTAATGTGATGAAAAGGATATACGAGATGATATGATGACTTGATTGATATGTCGGTATACGGATGCGAGTCGATATGAGATGATTGATACCTTTGCCGGTCCTCTGATATGAGATTGTTATGGATGTGACCCGGGGATATAGGTATATAGATAAATATAATATGGTGAATCATGAGTGATATGTCGTACGGGACGTTAGGTCCGTACCCTCAGTGTCATATAGGTTGATAGGATCCTTAATAGTTTAATGCCGTCGTACGATGATTTACCGTACGTGATGAGTTTTATGATGATTGATCCATACCCTTGACTAGAGATTGCTATACGATGGATTATATCGTACGTGATGTTGTGAGGCTGGATGCCGATTGATAGATTCACCGACTCGGATATGTGATAGAGACGTATACCTTATAGCATTGTGCCTACGATTTACTTTATGCTACGTTCATGTCATTCTAATTGCATTACATATACCTATGCTAGTACACCTACACCATTATCGATGATCTGTATGTTACACTTACACAGATTGGCCTGCTCACACACTTCATCATCGATAATTGCTATGTCACTACACAGTAGAATTGCTGCATCATAATATGACTCCTTGTATGATTTACTGGCTATGTTCACATCATTGTTCCATGTTACATGATATACAGATATTCTTACATTCTGTTATATGTCGCATACATCATGCTTTATGATTATACGCATTGAGATATGCTGTTTTTCATAAGATTTCTGGATTTATTATTTCAAAAGAAAGTATGCATTGTTTTAAAAACCCGGTTTCTCTTGATATGATATTTCAGTGCATCCACCATGAGTTTTCTCGGTTCTGAGACATGTGATATGTGAAACCTGATTTGAGGAGTGTAAGTCTATGGTAGCGCCCCGGCCGTCTGTCCGAGGCCAAAATACGGAAACAAAAACTTTTCATAAACTTGAAACCGCGCTATCGTATACTTTTTCCCGGATCGAACCATTAACCTATAACTAGCAACTAGAGAAAGGTTAGAAAAGCTATACCGATCGATCCGTGTCCTTCGGTCTTTAGTCACCACCCCTAGCTCCTCGCGGCATCTCCGATCTCCGGTCTCCTCTTCGGAAAGGGCACCACATCATCGAGTCTTTTTACGGGCTCCCGCTTCATCCGAAGCAACTCGGGCACGAAGTTCGCTAGCCGACGTGTCCAAGGTGAAGTAGAGAATGTGTGTGATAACTTTGTCTCAAGCATCCATTGATTCTCATCACATGAGAGTGTATGGATGGAGGTTGAAGATGATGCCATTAATAGAAATGGTGAGCTATAGGAGGAAGAAGAAAAAGAAGCCATTTCTTTCTTTTGTTGTCCATGATAAAATGAGAGAGTGAGACTGAAATAATACAAGAGCAAACCCATACCATAGCTGCCCTTCTCTCTCTTCCTCTCATTTCAACACTCAAATCCATCACATAATGTGACACATGCATAAAGAAAGAGACCATGAGTCACCACTTGTGCATGTGTCACAATTAATGCTCCAAATCATGATTTCTAGCTCATTATTTCCATTTGTAAACATTAACCCAAATGTTTACAACAACAAAAAGATACGACAACGTCTAAAGTAAACTCGTGACAGATCACAAGTATACCCCTCACCTGTATATACATACCTGCATCCGCATTCCGATTGAATGCGAATGCGATGAGACTAAAGTAATCCAACAAATCTAATACTAGGATCCGACTTAAACCAAAGCCCACTAGTATGATCCGTCCGATCATGATCCGTGCACTACTGCACGTATATGATCAAACCCTGCCATATATCATACAGCCTCGACAACGTTTCGCCCGAAACTTGAGAAACTGTCTGTGGGGGACTCTAATGACTCGTCAATACATTGGCTGTGGATTTAACCTCTAGCATGTCAGTGGTACTAGCTGTACGTAACGGGCTACCAGGTACTGACCAAAAGGGAGGTCGATAAGCGAACTCATCCTGACACCCTACTGAGCCTGTCAGTGACAATATCCGTTCAGTCCGGTCCGTTCGTCTATGATCATCGCATGTTGGGCCTAGGGGGTTGGTAAAAGTCAGACCCCCAAAAGCGGTACAAGTCGTGTCGGAGTGTAGCCCAGAACACCCTGAGATACTACTGGAATACCTACCAGTAAATCTCCTGCCTTGGCCAAGGACTTCGTGTAATGGCTCTCCTAAACACAGCGTGATCTTACCCCCAATACCGAGAGAGACGAAACCCCTGCCGATCCGCTCACTGCCTCCATGTGGCTCGGTATTGTACCTAACTAAAACCTGTTTGCACGACTCCTTTGAGCCGTGGTAGGGTAGTAATCAAAGCACAGTGGGAACTCACACGAGACAAATGACGATCTAAGGTCGATGAACTAACCTGTACACATGTCACCAGGGAACTGCTATCTGACGTCAGGTATAATACCAACTAGCATGTTCCCGGCGAGTCCTGTCCGGTGTACTCATAACCCAATGAGCACCTGTATACATCTTAGGTGAACCAACTGACACCAATGGCTTGTGAGACCGGCCACCTCCCCTCGTTGGGGTCTCAACTGTATACACTAGTCTACTAATGGAGTATCGATGCCCAGTCTCGAAACTCCCACGACTAGGGAACACTTTAAGGATGTGCTTATAGACCCCAGCTCTCACGTATATGATCGCCATCATACTGCTGGCAGTCAAGCAAGAATCCTAAGGGCTTTATCAACGTGTAATAGCGACCTGTAATATCACCTAAAGCATGTACACGATGATAAAGATAAACCAGATAGCATACTATCATCTTGAGTAAGACTGTCCTACCGGTATAGGTCCTCCCTCAATCATTGCAATCACGTGCCTGTGATCCAATAATTGACTCTGAGGGCACTATATCCAACAATCTCTCACTTGCACTCAGGGCTAATTATTGCGATGTCGCATACTCAGAACCCGTGTGATACCGAACACCCAACTCCTCTACTGATCAGTTTCACAAAGCCCGTTCGCGAAACTATTGCGTTCGAGGAATAGCCTCAGTGAGTGGATCCGCCCTGATGTTTCTTTCTTTGTCTCTCTCTATCTCAAGTTCGCGGAGAAAGCCATCTCCCGAAATTTGCAATACCTGTCCTAGAATATGTCTGGATATCTGATGGGACCTAGATCATAAATGAACTCCAAATCCAAACTTCTTAGACTGTATCATCTACTGAACTTAATCAGTATCCTGCGCCATGCCTCCCTCAGTATCCGCTTGGACCATCTATCCAAACTACTGCCCCTCATCAGAGGGAAAACCACAACTCTGACAGTCACTCTGTCATTCAGGTTACCTTGGAAGCCTGGAATGATAATCGTCTCCTAAAAGAGGCGGTTGTTATCATATCCCTAGAACATCCACTTATGTTCTAAAACTGCTTCCGAACATTTCTCCAAGATAGGATTAATATCACAACTTATTGCATCTAGTGCAAAAACAACATCTGGTGTGGTACTTGACATCTCATGATTGACTCAATTACCTAAGCAAGTGATGTGCCAATCATGCGCATCCCTCTCCCCTTTAGTCTGTAAGACACCTTTAGAGAGGGTGACTCCATCACCTGCAGGTACACTATCGTGCCAGGAGTCGTCCATTCTAAAACACCTTTAGAATGCTGTCTAAGTACCCAGATTGGGAAACTATCCAATTCTAGATCTAAAACCATAGATCTAGTAACCAGAATGTCCGATATAATATCCAAGTCCTATGTAGAAAAACCACTGTGTAACAACCCAAGTATAACCGATCGTAGTATAGGAATTTCACTTCCTACTTTGTATATGTCATCCAAATACCAGGACATCACACCCTACTACCTTCTTAACAGATCCATCCCCTATTCTGATGAAGTCAAACCCATGACTGTCACATCAGAAATAGATGATCTATCTCCGCTATATCTGCTTTAGTCCAAAAATAGACATAAGCTACTTGTCCACTATGCTTCCGTTGCTCCCACTGACTACGACAACCCTCTGGCAGAGTCATATACACGTACACTTCTAAAGCTAGTTTAGAACGACGCTATACTCATCCTCCTGCCGGGTCTCATAGACTTGAACAACAGCAATGGCAAGTCTGTGTAAACAAGAACCTCCTTGTCACCGTCTTTGAGCATACCGAAGTACCTCTCGAGTGCCAGAGGTTACCCACCATATCTGCGGAGTGGCCAATGGAACGTCAAACCAGATTGAATCTTTATGTCCTATTAAATTTTCAGTAATCGTTTGCGGTTCTGGAATCACTTCCAGTTTTACCATACTCCCACTACTGTTTTATGAAAAAATCCATTTTTATTAAAACTGTGGCGAGTGAAGAACAATATCATTATTGATCTTCCAGATGGTAGAAAGTCAACCCTCGTCATAACCCAGGTCAACCCACAAACAGCCATTACAGAAACGTGTCTTGAGTTATCCAGAGTCTGGTTTTAAGCATAAACCGGGCAACTCCCCGTACCTTAACACTGTTAAGATATTAACTATTCTATATCCAAAATAGAAAGAGAGACACTGATTTAATTAGAACCAGATTCAAATCATGCAGCTGTCTCCAGTGCATGTCAACTAAATGGAGAGAGGCCGATCAACATTACTCAACTTAGGAGTGCTTCCAATTATGAGTACCCTGAAAGAGAAGCAAGTTCTCTTAATCATTAATATTAACTGAATACCATACACAAGTATCTACATCTTCGATCACCTTGAAGAATCCTGATACTTGTAACGCCTGGTTCTCTACTTTATTCTTATACCTATAACTTCTCAAAACTTAGACCTTGCATTTCTACGAAACACATGTCTAAGAACTAGAGAAGTCACAAGTAAACAGAATATAGTACGAGTACCAACCCCTCTGTCCTCATGGACACTGGACAAAATACAATACTCTGTATAAGTCCCCTGAGTCTAATAACTCATTCCCTGTGTATGGTAGGTTGAAAACTGTATTTATGGTTAAGAAGAATTACACCGCTGTATAATGCTTCTTACCTAACCATCCACTGATATAGGTAAATGTCATAGACATAATTTCAAAAGGTTATATCTCACTTTATAAAAATAAACGTACAGATATATCAATTTGAAATTGGTGCATAACAATGGATATTCAAAACCAAATATTTGCCGTCCGGCAAACAACCCAGGCGATTTCTTCAAATATCACCAATTACAACGAATCCCGATATAATGAGGATGATCATCCAATTCCTAATAACTTACTCCCACTCATCATCTGTAAAATCATACAGACGTGATAATCAAACCTGGTAAATACATACCCTGGAGCAAGGGCTAATTGGGAAATCAGTTTTCTTTTAAGAATACACAGTGAAACTGAAACATGTAAATGTTTTGATGGGGTATCCGGGTATTCGTAGTAATGTCTCTTCCATTATTAGATTCACAACTGTAACCGTATATTTCTTTTCCATCTCTCCATATCCCTTTATTTGTCTTTAGTCATTACCTTCTGCACACCCCTTTAGGCTAAATGGTTTTCTTCCCTCCCTACCGTTCGGCACCAGCCTATGGTTTGGAAGAAGACTATCTAATAAGCATAATGGGTGTACTCTCCTAATCCTAGGAGCACTCGTAACCCGAGAGAAGGTAAAGATAAAAGACAACTGAATAAAACCTTATTCCTATTTCTCCTGAACCAGAATCCATCCCCGAACTGGAACAAGTTCCTTCGAGTTCGTATATAACCATACGATGAAGTATCCAAATAACTGTGGATCTTCGTAGTGATACGGAGTGTCCTGGAGAAATACAAAGGTGATGTATGAGTGGCGATGAAATACTTGGTTTGGTCGTGAATAGTAGTCGCAGTTTACTTTGCCCTCTTTCTAATCCCTTTATTTGTCTTAACATATTACCTTTTGTACACCATCTTTAGGCTAATTGTTTTTCTTCATTCCCTACCGTTCGGCACCTGCCTATGGTTTGGAAGAAGACTATCCAATTAGCGTAATAGGTGTACTGTCCTAATCCAAGGAGCACTCGCAACCTGAGAGAAGGTAAAAGGAAAAGACAACTGAATAGTCCTATTCATTTTCTCCAGAACCAGAAACCATCCTCGAATCTGGAACAAGTTCCTTCGAGTTAGTATATAACCATACGATGGTTTTATCCAATAGAAGTGGATGTTCGTAGTAATACGGGGTGTTTTGAAGAAAAAGGTAAAAGTAGGAGTGGCAATGAGGTATGCAACTCTGACAATCCAAAAGCCAGTGTTTTAAGAAAGTTCGGTTAACTTGGTCACTGAGTTATAGTCTAGGGTCGGGTCATGGTCGCTGCCAAAGAGAGAGAGAAAAGAAACACTCTGCGTGCACTCTAACCTAGATCAGAATGGTTATCAATTTATCTAATCAGGAAACCTACCACTGTAAACTCAAATTCTCCTCCAAAGCTGAAAGAAGAATTAGTTGGGATCACCCGAGGAGTAAACCAACTCATCAGTGGGAATCGGGATCCAACTATCACCGCATGATAACGTGATGGAATCCACTCACGTTATCACACTCCAGAAGGTATGCGCATATCTGGCAAGTTTCAGTTTCTTTAGAAACTCCCGATGTGATTTTTACCCTATGCTCTTATGACCTTGACTATGGCCAACAAATCATAAGTCACATGTCAAGTTCTACCCGCCATTGTCCAGGTTAATTTGAACCCACCCATACAACCCCTTGACTAGGGCCAACAAGGCTGTACGACTGTCCCAAACCAACGCATCTATCTATGCAACAGAAAAGTAACAAATAGCTACCATACACTATGCCTTGACTAAGGCCAACAAACATAGCATGAATACTAAGTGCTACCCGTCTGAAATGACGAAGGGCTACGAATGGTTTTTGGCGAAAAACCTTTAACGTAATGAACTTGATATTGTTGAAGGAACCGGATAGTTTTTTATAAAAATATAGTGGCGAAAATCTTTACTAAAGAGGTCACTCCCGGTGAAGGGATCTCGGCTCTTTCCCCGTAGAATGGGGTGCGGGATATTCCAACTGAATACCACGATGCAAAGCAAAAAGTAATCCACTATAGTGAAGTTATTACCCTGACGCAAACTTCTGTCCAAGGGGTCACTCCCGGTGAAGGGATCTCGGCCCTTGCCTCGTCGACTGAGGTGCTGGATATTCATAACCGAATACCACTGTGCAAAACAAAAGAAAATGTCCTTGCGATAACAGCTTTTTGAAAAATGTTCCAACAACATCAGAATAGGTTTGTTTAGCTTGCATTGATCCGAATCAATGTAGTCCCATCAATTAATCACACCACAAATGAACGAAAATATGATGTACGTATATGCCATCCGCATTCGCCACTAGGTCCCGTCATCACCTGTTAGGTTACTTAACTAACGACAGAGCGGGGACTGGACTAGCGCGGGTGTAAAACATATACAACATCTACTAGTATATCTATCAATATAAAATAATCCCTCAAGGCATGATAAAATGCAACATCACAGAAATGTAATAAGCATCATAGAACAATACAGATAATCTGGGATCCCCGGGTTTCATAGAGCCGCTACTGAAACCCAACGTTCCCCTGGTCGTGTGGATAGCCTGTGCAATGAAATCCTAGACCCCTACGAGTGCGGAAAGTTACCTGCTAAAACCTGAAGCGAGGCAGCCCCCTTCAACAAAGTGAATGGACCACCCAGCACTTCACGGAATCCGGTAACTTGAGCACCCCTCCTTGGGTCAACCTATACCCCCTACGAGTGCGGCGAATAACCTTCCAATTCTAAAGTGAAGCCCCTCCGTCTCAAAGCCATGAGATGCGGGCCCGTTGCCATCTAGAACCCGGCTACCCGTGCACCCCTCCGCGGGGTAATCCTAGTACAGAAAGTAAAATATATATACAACGGGTACATCGACCTCAGCCTGGTCGTGCCCCAAAAGAATAATATACAACGGGCAGTGACGGCAGTCCACATGTCGGACGCTCACCCCGCAATATCAAATGTACAAATACAACCAAACAGTACTACCATTGCATCCAGGCTATCCACCACGACAAATCCGCAACATCACAGCACAACACAGAACATCAACGTGAATGTCACGTTCGCAAATTCGTCTAAAAGGGCTATAGGAATTAGACAAGATTTACTGTTCGAATGACATTCACGATCGCAGATATAAAGTTAGCACTGTGAACTAACATATTTAAAATTTTCGATCGACAAAATTTCCTGAAGTGGGCCCCAAGCACAAATCCAGCACTCAAAATAATCTGGGCCAAAACTAAAATTACCAGAAACCCCAACTCCAATTCAGAGACCACTGTAGAAAAATTGGTGGACTGATGCTACTGTAGTGCGGCGGAACCGTGGCCAAAACGTGGGTAAGGCCGCGGATCCGCGATGCAACAGTGAGATCACTCCACAAAATTTCAGGAGCGGTCTTAAAAAAGCCTGCCTGATTTTCTAACGTACTGAAAAAAAAAAATTGACAACAAAAAAAATTTCGACAGAAACTGCAGAATTGGAAATGCGGTTTTGGAAAATTTCGTTCGATCGATGTTTTAAACACGTTAGAGCAAGCTAGTAAAAGTTAATTACGTGGATTTGATACCATGTAAGTCTACGGTAGCGCCCCGGCCGTCTGTCCGAGGCCAAAATGCGGAAACAAAAACTTTTCATAAACTTGAAACTGGCGCTATCGTATACTTTTTCCCGGATCGAACCATTAACCTATAACTAGCAACTAGAGAAAGGTTAGAAAAGCTATACCGATCGATCCGTATCCTTCGGTCTTTAGCCACCATCCCTAGCTCCTCGCGGCATATCCGATCTTCGGTCTCCTCGTCGGAAAGGGCACCACATCATCGAGTCTTTTTACGGGCTTCCGCTTCATCCGAAGCAACTCGGGCACGAAGTTCGCTAGCCGACTGTTAGTTGTATGTATGCCCTAAAGGCCAGTATTGTACAGATGATGTATATTATATTGGATGCTTGGACATATATAGAGAGGACTTTCTTGCTCGTCATGATAGTATGCTATCTGGTTGCTCTTTACTTTAACATGTATGCTTGTCTCTTTATACTGTCTTATAGTTACATGTTGGTAAAACCCTTAGGATGTGTACTTGACTACCTAGACTATGATGCAGATCATACTAGTGGGGACATGGTAGTCCATAAGTACATCCTTCAAGGTCTCTAGTCGTGGGTGTATCGAGACGGGGCATCGATATACCAGAGTAGACTAGCGTATACGCTTCTCGACCCATGAGATGGGAGATGGATGATCCCATATCCATTGGTGTTTGACATCAGAGATGGCATACGGGTGCTCAGTGGAGACTGGGTACACTGGACGGACTCGCCGAGAACTCCCAGATGGTATTATACCTCACGTCAGATGGCAGTTCTCTGGTGACACTTGTGCAGGTTAGTCTGTAGACCCGAGATCGTCATAGAGTCTTGTGTGATTCCCACTGTGCTTTGATGTCCACCTTACCACGTCTATGAGGGCGTGCAAAAGGTGGTTTTTAGGTACAGTCCCGAGTCACATGGAGGCAATGAGCGATAGGAGGGGTTTCGTCTCTCCCGGTATTGGGGTTGATGTTGTGCAGTGCTCGATTGGCCGTGACAGGGAAGTCCCTGGCCAGGGCTGATTCAGAGATTTACTGGTAAGTGTTACCAGTAGTTTCTCGACCCGTTATGAGCCTCATATCGGCACGACTTATCGGTTATTAGGGTCTGACGTTAACCACCCCTAGACTTGATAAGCGACATATCAGACGAGGAGACCGGACTGTACGGGAAGTGTTACCCGCAGGCTTTCACAGGAGTTGGAGCGGGCTTTCTTGCTGATCTTCTGATCGCTCAATACCCGGGTAGCCGTTACGTCCAGCTAGTACCGCTGACGGCTTGTGGGTGCGTGATGTGATCATCACCTACTGCCGGCGTATTGACGTGTCTTTAGAGTCCTACACAGAAGTTTTACTGGCTCAGGCGAAACGAAATAGGAGCACGTATGTGATATGTGCGAGACCGAGAATAAATGCGTGTATGTGATACCGTATTCTATTCTCGCGACTTTTTGTATCGGTCGGTCATATATGATATGACCGGGTTATCGAATCAAGCGTTGATTCGATAAGTTGATACGATGGATGTTAGCCGGTTATATGAGATATGACCGGATTATTAAGTCAAGTGTTGATTTAATAATTAAGTGTATAATTGTATATTAGATATACTAATTTACATTTGCTAACACTTATTAACTTTAGGGTTTTTCTCATACTTGCACACTTGAATATATATATATATATATATATGATATATATATTAAAATTGTTTTGTTTTGTATCATGGTTGATGATATACTAAACATGGGTGTACAAGACACACACCATTCTATTTTTAAATGGTTGTTTACATTTATTTAAGGTAATTACAAATTAGTGGAATTTCTTTCATAAGCATGAATCTTGTAGAAGCTTGTGGTTGCTTTGAAAAAGTCCACTTGTTTTGTTTTACCTTAGATCTTTGTTTAACCTAACCATTTACACTTAGTTATGGTAAAGTCTCTACAAGGGTTAGTATATGATACTCTCTCACCATGGTTAGCAAATTCACTGTAACGTTTTGAAAATCGTTTCGGTGAAATTTCGAAAAAAACGGTAAAATAAGGGGGTTTTCTGTAAAAAGTCAAAATACAAATATCTTATTATAAAAATTAAATATACATATTCTAGCTATGTAATTGCTAGTATTTGGTGTTTATTGAGCCACTGGTGAAATTTCAAATTTTCTGAAAAAAATTATTTTAATATTATTTTAAGCCGTCACTAATATATTTAATTAGGGAAAATTACAAATTGGAATGAGTTGAAACAAATTTTGTGCATCATAAAACTTTAAATAAAATTTTATCATATGGTTTTTGAAACGAAATCGTTTGCCAAAACGGTTTAGAAAATATCGAAGAAAAAGGCTTTTTTTCGGTGAAATTAGTGTAAATGGTTGTTTGGGGTATAACATTTATCTTTTTCCCCCACACCCACACCCACACTCACTCACCCCCATCCCCATGTGGCTGAATTCAGCAGCACATCCCCCCCCCATTTCCCCACTCCATTCCAGACAAAAAAGAAAAGAAAAGAAAAGAAAAAGGGAAATGAAAGAAAGTCAAAAGGGGTGCAGACTTTGTCTTTTTCTCCCCATTTTTCTCCACCTCCCTCTCTCTCCTCCCCCACTCCCTTTATGGCCGAAAATTCCTGCACAAACAGCCCTCTTTCCCCCCCCCCCATTGTTCCATCTCTTTTGCTTCAAAAAATTCATCAAATACCCATCAAAAAAATCCCAAAATCGAAATTTAGTTCTTACACATTTTAGTGTAGCCTTAGATGCATGGATCTTGGTGCAAGGATTTCATTTTGGAGGTCTAGATTTCATGTTTGATCATGGATTTGTGAGGTATAAATCTTGGCTTTTTGTTTAATTTGTTGCTAATACTTTAGTCTAGCTTAATTATAAGTTTAATGGTGGTTTAATAGTGTGTTTGAAAGTTCAAGAAAAGAACTTGAATACAAGTGAGGGTTTGTGAAATTCAAGAGAAGAATTTGAATCATGTTAGGGTTTTATGTTATGAGATTATGCTTGTGTGATGTTTTGACATATTAATGGTTGCTAAATCAAATTAAGTTGTTAGTTGTTAGTTAAAAAATTGTGATAATTACACTAATTTGCTATCTAGGTTTTTGGAAATGGTTAAATAATTGGGTTTAAAATTATAATTAGTTTTTTTTATGACTTCATTAACATTATTAAGTGTGGTTTAATGTCTTTAGTTCATGCAAATCCAAACTAAATTGTTGTTTATGCATTTTTGCTAAAATGGTTGAAATTTGGGTAAAATTGCAAACTAGTTTTTTTTGAACGTATATAGTTTGATGAGAATAAATTGTGGTTATGGGTTATATGACTTATTTAAGTTATTTAATAAGTATTATGGCCGCTAGAATTGTTTAAACGTCGAGTTTTGTACTAAAACGGGAAATTTTGCTTGCTAGTTTTTCGGAAAAACGGCTTTTAAAGTGAATTTGGGGTTTTTGTGAGTTTTAACCTATTTTATATTAAAATTAGTGTTCGCGAATGTGCAAATGAGTGTATTTGGGTTTTTCTCGATGGTTTGGCGTTTGTACTCCGACATCGAGGGTTTTTGGGTTGATTTGTGAAAAGCAACCATAGGTTTTGACCTATGTGGGATTCGTGTGTCGTTTTGGTCATGAGTCGGATTTTAATGCGATACGGTGCGTTATGATATGTAGGTACCCCATGTGGACTTCGAGACGACAAGCAAGCGAGTGGCGGCGTCGGCACCGGCAAGCGAGGACCAGGCGAGTAGATTTATATCTACGGGGAGAAGTCGGGTGGATGGCGTATAGCACCCCCGCAGTTCGTGGTGATGTATACGAATACGTATACACACATTTATTGATTATATATTGTTTGAGATTATTGATGATAGAGATGGATCCTTGGTGTGATTGGATTGGTTTAGTGTTGCGAAACCCGAGAGTAGTGGTTGCACCACACATACGCACACACCCATATTTGCATACATTCTTCTTTCATATGTGAGTACATGGGATTATATATTGATGTGTATATTTACACATGGGTATGGGACTATGTGTTTATATACTGGATTTGAGGATAGTAATTGGGATTTGAGATGAGTCGATGATATTGGGCTTGAGGCCAGAAGATCCGTGATGTGTTTTGGTTCGTATTGAGATACGACATGATATTTTAGCGGGTCTTTTTGACGTAGTGATTCTTATACATGCATGCATACATAGATGGTATCAATATTGTACTAGACGTAGATCAGTACCCCGATCATGATATTTGATAAAGAGGATATCTGATGAATAGTATGATGAATGTGATATTGACCCGTACCCAGATTTGGGATGCCGTACGACGGATTTACATACGAGCTATATTTTGATGATTGATCCGCACTCTTGACTTGGGATGTCCGATTATAGATATGATATCGGATATGATATTATTGAGGCGGGATCACCGACTAATATATATACAGGTATGTATATGTATCGACTCAGATGTTAGGCGGTTTCCTTACCTGTAGTTCAGCTTGTTAGTTTAGTCTATAGTTTAGTGTAGTTGTTAGATTAGATTAGACTTCTTACCTATTTCAAAAACTAACGAATCGTGGGTATTTTAAAAGACAGCCCAAGGGATCCTACGGATATTTCAAAAGACGTATCTTTTCATAAAAACACCGTAGCCCCTATTTTCAAAACCCCATGATTCGTGTTATTTCAAAAGGCACCATTTGTAGGACTTATATTAGATTAATGCAAATTAGTTATCGTTGCGTCTAGTTTTCAGCTCCCGCACATTATTGCTGTTCGCTCTGCCTCGCATGCTTATTTTGCTGCATATTCAATTATTGATATCATGCTGTTAGGACACCAGCACCATTACCGATGATGCGTATGTACCACGTACACCTACTTGCCGGCTCACACACATCTTCATCGGTAATTGCCATATCATGTACACTTTAGAGAATATATTTGCTTGACTTAGCTTGTTAGCTAGTAGTTTTGACTTGATATTAGTGTACTTCCCTTATATGCCTTATTAGACATTGTAGTTATTACCTGCCACTTCATGCATACTGTTATTCAATTGTTCACGCCTAGTTTATTAATCATACATTGCAACTTGGTTAATGATACCATATGCATTCATTATCATTGACATATGCACTTGTGATGATTTCTTGAGATTTATGATATTTCTGGATTTCGGGGGAAGCCGCAAAATTTACAACTTATGATATTTTAAAATATAAAGTATTGCGGTTTTCTAGTGATGTATGAGTCATCCACCATGAGTTTGCTGATGGATTTCGAGACCCGATTCGAGGAGACGGATGAACCGTTTCGGGTACATGGTAGACCCGGTAAGGTACCCCGGGGCAAGAAGCGCGTGATGATGACGATGTGAGCCTGGCAGGGGAGTACTACCTACCGGTGATATTACCCGACGCGTCGGATATCCGGAGGATACCGTCGTGGTCTTGAGATGGATGGTAGGGGCCGGTCTGGACTGACGGCGCCCTAGATATTGTGATTGAGGTACAGAGACTGTGATACCGAGATATCGGGATTACGTTTTATGCCGATGCTAGGCACTGTTTTATGCTGATTTCATTATGATACCTCATTTTGAAAATATACAAAGGAAATCTCACTAATTTATGAAAACAGTTTCTTCATTTGCATGTATTCTGTCTTCATGCATTCATACCTCATTCATATGATATATTGCTACCTGAGGCACTGACACAGGCACATGAGATTACACTCGGGTTAGATATTTACCCTAGCCTTGTTATAGGCTGCAAGTTATTGGAGGATTATATATTATGATCGTATGACCTAGGATTGCGTCATACATGCGATTTTTATTCGTAGATGTTTTTCTATTCACGAGTTGGCATCTCACCCTCGTTGTGCCCCAGTTTCTTGCAGGTTTTGCCGTACATGTTTCTTTACGGCTTGCGGGCTCAGTTTCATTCGGGTGACTTGCTAGTAGGTGGGTTTTTCTTGTATCGTACCCATCATATTACCTTGTATAATATTATTCCGTTGTATCTAGTAAATTCCATCAACCAAACTTGTATTTATTGAGATAGAGACCAGTGTTGTTTATTCTTTCGACCTTAGAGTCGCTCGTTATATTTCTGGTGGTTTTGAGTTTCCTTTTGAGTTTTGATCCTCGCCGTTGGCGTTGTATATTTTATTGCTTGTGTGGTTGGGACCGTCGATTGACGAAGAGCTAGCTCCCGCTCGGGGATGCCTTTTTCTTGATTTCGTATACTATTCATGTTGTATCCCGTTTGGGAGCCAGTTTTACAAAGGAGACTCTGCCGAAATTTTCAGTAAATTTTTGATGTTTTTAAAAACCGTATAATTCGGCTTATGCTATTGAAACTACTTGCTTTAAGTTGGTTATTCCTGCACTCTACTACTTTTGTTGGTTTGGATTTCTGGGTTTTCGGTTTACTTAGATTACGTACGCCTCGAGACGTTCGTAGTTTAAGTGCCGGTCATGTTCCGTACTTTCGGGTCGTGACAAAGTTGGTATCAGAGCGTTCGGTTTTACCTTCGGAGCATAGGATGACCCTTGGTTGATGGAATAGGTGACTAAAGTAGAGTGACGTACCGTTGGTATGTTCCGCGGCATATTTACGACACGCCACTCCACTTAAGAAGCCTTAGGATGTACATTTCCTTGTTCAGTATTATATTCTTTCCTGATCTAGCCTCATCGGTACCAGTTTGGTTTTGCTGCTACGGTTACGGGCAGGGAGAGCTACGGCTAGAGTTGCGGTCAGCACAAGCTCGTTACGAACGAGGACTGACCAGGGCGAAATTTCGGCGACACACGATTGCAGAGATGTGGCTTTTTACTGTGTTTCCGCGCCACGAGCGTTTGGCGGATTGCCTTTATGAGGTTACTCGGAGGTGCTGATCGACACTAGAGAATTGAGCCAATGATACAGGCCAACCAGATTTTGATGACCGTTGGTGTGTTGCTTATTCATGATGGTCGAGGCACTGTTCAGCGTGCAGACGAGCGAGCCAGTTATTGCTGCGAACGACGAGATATTGCCCCAGATGCTGGAGTTAGTGCAGAATGAGTTGTACTAAAAGATGATAGAAGGTCGCTAGTCATCGAGGATGAATGACTAGGACATGTGGATCGTTCGCTTACCCCGATGCGAGGTCATTAGATAGATTGATTCCAGCTAGAGACGACTTCACGCAGAGACGTGAGCGTCGACAGAGACGATCGAATGTCGGAAACCTATTATTCCAAGTTTAAAGTAGTCGGAAAGACATGCAGGCAATTCTATGGTCCCTCTAGAAGAATGAAACCCTAACTCGACTTAATGACCGTGTGAAAGCCTTTGAACCTTCGGGTTTGCGACGGTTCTACGGCGCCATTAGTAAGGCTTTGGTTTGCCCTTCTACGGCTGGACCACCGATGCTGTGGTATGTACTCGATACTATTATACTGTACCCAAGATGTTGAGCTTTTGGGGGATTATGAGGTTTTGACGACTCGATCGGATGGCTCGACTTAATTCGGATGCTAGGTGGTGAGATGCATTCTTGGGAGACTCCAGATACGAGGATAGTCGTTGGAGCTCAGTCCATGCAGCCACGACGAGACGAGTCCAAAGCAGACGACATTAGAGAACAGTGAAGTAGGAGGTTCGTACCAGATCTAGATGAGATGACATTCCACTCCGCCGACATCAGAGATGCGATGCGCATGCCGAGGCATGGTACTTGGACTTACCTTCCAGAAGGAGTTGCGATGAGTATGTAGCCGTTCCGGAACGAGAACAGATCTAGTAAGGGACGATGACTTCCGGACGGTTCGGCAAAGACGAAATTTGGGAGAGATCTCGATAGGAACTTTCTGGAATGAATTACGAGAAAACTAAGACCCAGGAGTGGTCATGTTGCGCACACCGGCAGGCCAGAGTTCAGGATCGTCGACAAGATATGCTATGAGTGACCCCGACAGTTGGCCAGAGATTCTTGAAGGATGTTCTTGAGCGGGACTATTCCTCCATACTTGATTTTGGTATTTTGAGCGATATATTCGCATGATTTGGTTTTGATGATTGAGTTACATGATATCATTTTCATGCGCCATGGTTGCACCTAATGAGTATTTATAATTTCTGCACAGTGTTGCACTTGATATCGTTTTCGTGCCTTGGTTTCTCATGTTTATGATTTTATGGGTTTCATACAGTTGAGTTGATTTTGTGCGCATGTACGCACACGATTTGGTTTTTGCACTCGGTATAGTTCATATATGCTTGCAGTGCAGTGATACACATTTTGTGCACTTAGATGCACTGGACTTCGATTTCGATTGTGATGTTCGATATTTGTTTTGTGCACCTTGTGCACTTGATTGGATTTTGCGCATGTTCGGTGCTTGATATTGGATTTCATGATTTCGTGCATGATGGATGCACATGATTTGGGGTTTTTCGCGCATGTTGGGCGCATGTTATAAGATACGATTTTGGTGCACACCAGATGCACTAAATTGAGATTCTTCGTGCGTGTCAGACGCACCTGTCCTTGCTGTCAGGCACACACGTTGCTTATGACAGATGTTGTGTGCACAACCGATGCACTTAGATGTTGTTTCTGTGCGCTTGTATGGCACGTATATGGATTTTGATTTCCGTGCGCACCAGACGCACGTAGTATTCATATGCGTATTTTGGGATTGATTTAACCTATAGAGCAGTACGTTTTTTTGATATTTGCTATGTGTTCTCGTACTGATCCGGACTAGTCAGAGGACAGTACCTGAATATATTTTGCATTCATTGATAGTCATCGAAGGGATTTCCAAAAAGCGAGCTATAGTCTCAGTATTTACCTACGTGTCTGAGATGACACGAAACATTTTATAAAGGAAATACTTCTGAAATTGCTTCCAAAACAGCGGGACGTGCATATTAAACAAAGGATAAATATATATATATAGTTATTTTTTTTACACTAAACGTCCGCCACTGTGCAGTGCTGCGAGCATCGCACAACGATTTGAAAAAGATTTGGCATGCATTGCTTCCAGATGTTTTAATGATGTATATCATACTGATTTTCATTTTTGATTTGGACATTGTGTCTTCACCATGACTCCGATGATTGCGGGATGCTGGATGGAGTTTTGATTTGAGTTATATGCTTATTTTTCATGCGCATGCGCTGCGCTACGATTTGTTTTATGTATTTATGATTTCGGAGCCCCGACGACAAAATGGTTTTGCTTAGATGTTTTAGTATTTGGGGGGAGTTTTAATTTAAATTCGGGGACCGAATTTCTATAAGGGGGGAAGATTGTAACGTTTTGAAAATCGTTTCGGTGAAATTTCGAAAAAAACGGTAAAATAAGGGGGTTTTCTGTAAAAAGTCAAAATACAAATATCTTATTATAAAAATTAAATATACATATTCTAGCTATGTAATTGCTAGTATTTGGTGTTTATTGAGCCACTGGTGAAATTTCAAATTTTCTGAAAAAAATTATTTTAATATTATTTTAAGCCGTCACTAATATATTTAATTAGGGAAAATTACAAATTGGAATGAGTTGAAACAAATTTTGTGCATCATAAAACTTTAAATAAAATTTTATCATATGGTTTTTGAAACGAAATCGTTTGCCAAAACGGTTTAGAAAATATCGAAGAAAAAGGCTTTTTTTCGGTGAAATTAGTGTAAATGGTTGTTTGGGGTATAACATTTATCTTTTTCCCCCACACCCACACCCACACTCACTCACCCCCATCCCCATGTGGCTGAATTCAGCAGCACATCCCCCCCCCATTTCCCCACTCCATTCCACACAAAAAAGAAAAGAAAAGAAAAGAAAAAGGGAAATGAAAGAAAGTCAAAAGGGGTGCAGACTTTGTCTTTTTCTCTCCATTTTTCTCCACCTCCCTCTCTCTCCTCCCCCACTCCCTTTATGGCCGAAAATTCCTGCACAAACAGCCCTCTTTTCCCCCCCATTGTTCCATCTCTTTTGCTTCAAAAAATTCATCAAATACCCATCAAAAAAATCCCAAAATCGAAATCTAGTTCTTACACATTTTAGTGTAGCCTTAGATGCATGGATCTTGGTGCAAGGATTTCATTTTGGAGGTCTAGATTTCATGTTTGATCATGGATTTGTGAGGTATAAATCTTGGCTTTTTGTTTAATTTGTTGCTAATACTTTAGTCTAGCTTAATTATAAGTTTAATGGTGGTTTAATTGTGTATTTGAAAGTTCAAGAAAAAAACTTGAATGCAAGTGAGGGTTTGTGAAATTAAAGAGAAGAATTTGAATCATGTTAGGGTTTTATGTTATGAGATTATGCTTGTGTGATGTTTTGACATATTAATGGTTGCTAAATCAAATTAAGTTGTTAGTTGTTAGTTAAAAAATTATGATAATTACACTAATTTGCTATCTAGGTTTTTGGAAATGGTTAAATAATTGGGTTTAAAATTATAATTAGTTTTTTTATGACTTCATTAACATTATTAAGTGTGGTTTAATGTCTTTAGTTCATGCAAATCCAAACTAAATTGTTGTTTATGCATTTTTGCTAAAATGGTTGAAATTTGGGTAAAATTGCAAACTAGTTTTTTTTGAACGTATATAGTTTGATGAGATTAAATTGTGGTTATGGGTTATATGACTTATTTAAGTTATTTAATAAGTATTATGGCCGCTAGAATTGTTTAAACGTCGAGTTTTGTACTAAAACGGGAAATTTTGCTTGCTAGTTTTTCGGAAAAACGGCTTTTAAAGTGAATTTGGGGTTTTTGTGAGTTTTAACCTATTTTATATTAAAATTAGTGTTCGCGAATGAGCAAATGAGTGTATTTGGGTTTTTCTCGATGGTTTGGCGTTTGTATGCCGACATCGAGGGTTTTTGGGTTGATTTGTGAAAAGCAACCATAGGTTTTGACCTATGTGGGATTCGTGGGTCGTTTTGGTCATGAGTCGGATTTTAATGCGATACGGTGCGTTATGATATGTAGGTACCCCATGTGGACTTCGAGACGACAAGCAAGCGCGTGGCGGCGTCGGCACCGGCAAGCGAGGACCAGGCGAGTAGATTTATATCTACGGGGAGAAGTCGGGTGGATGGCGTATAGCACCCCCGCAGTTCGTGGTGATGTATACGAATACGTATACACACATTTATTGATTATATATTGTTTGAGATTATTGATGATAGAGATGGATCCTTGGTGTGATTGGATTGGTTTAGTGTTGCGAAACCCTAGAATAGTGGTTGCACCACACATACGCACACACCCATATTTGCATACATTCTTCTTTCATATGTGCGTACATAGGATTATATATTGATGTGTATATTTACACATGGGTATGGGACTATGTGTTTATATACTGGATTTGAGGATAGTAATTGGGATTTGAGATGAGTCGATGATATTGGGCTTGAGGCCAGAAGATCCGTGATGTGTTTTGGTTCGTATTGAGATACGACATGATGTTTTAGCGGGTCTTTTTGACGTAGTGATTCTTATACATGCATGCATAGATAGATGGTATCAATATTGTACTAGACGTAGATCAGTACCCCGATCATGATATTTGATAAAGAGGATATCAGATGAATAGTATGATGAATGTGATATTGACCCGTACCCAGATTTGGGATGCCGTACGACGGATTTACGTACGAGCTATATTTTGATGATTGATCCGCACTCTTGACTTGGGATGTCCGATTATAGATATGATATCGGATATGATATTATTGAGGCGGGATCACCGACTAATATATATACAGGTATGTATATGTATCGACTCAGATGTTAGGCGGTTTCCTTACCTGTAGTTCAGCTTGTTAGTTCAGCCGTATAGTTTAGTGTAGTTGTTAGATTAGATTAGACTTCTTACCTATTTCAAAAACTAACGAATCGTGGGTATTTTAAAAGACAGCCCAAGGGATCCTACGGATATTTCAAAAGACGTATCTTTTCATAAAAACACCGTAGCCCCTATTTTCAAAACCCCATGATTCGTATTATTTCAAAAAGGCACCATTTGTAGGACTTATATTAGATTAATGCAAATTAGTTATCGTTGCGTCTAGTTTTCAGCTCCCGCACATTATTGCTGTTCGCTCTGCCTCGCATACTTATTTTGCTGCATATTCCATTATTGATATCATGCTGTTAGGACACCAGCACCATTACCGATGATGCGTATGTACCACGTACACCTACTTGCCGGCTCACACACATCTTCATCGGTAATTGCCATGTCATGTACACTTTAGAGAATATATTTGCTTGACTTAGCTTGTTAGCTAGTAGTTTTGACATGATATTAGTGTACTTCCCTTATATGCCATATTAGACATTGTAGTTATTACCTGCCACTTCATGCATACTGTTATTCAATTGTTCACGCCTAGTTTATTAATCATACATTGCAACTTGGTTATTGATACCATATGCATTCATTATCATTGACATATGCACTTGTGATGATTTCTTGAGATTTATGATATTTCTGGATTTCGGGGGAAGCCGCAAAATTTACAACTTATGATCTTTTAAAATATAAAGTATTGCGGTTTTCTAGTGATGTATGAGTCCTCCACCATGAGTTTGCTGATGGATTTCGAGACCCGATTCGAGGAGACGGATGAACCGTTTCGGGTACATGGTGGACCCGGTAAGGTACCCCGGGGCAAGAAGCGCGTGATGATGACGATGTGAGCCTGGCAGGGGAGTACTACCTACCGGTGATATTACCCGACACGTCGGATATCCGGAGGATACCGTCATGGTCTTGAGATGGATGGTAGGGGCCGGTCTGGACTGACGGCGCCCTAGATATTGTGATTGAGGTACAGAGACTGTGATACCGAGATATCGAGATATTGGGATTACATTTTATGCCGATGCTAGGCACTGTTTTATGCTGATTTCATTATGATACCTCATTTTGAAAAATACAAAGGAAATCTCACTAATTTATGAAAACAGTTTCTTCATTTGCATGTATTCTGTCTTCATGCATTCATACCTCATTCATATGATATATTGCTACCTGAGGCACTGACACAGGCACATGAGATTACACTCGGGTTAGATATTTACCCTAGCCTTGTTATAGGCTACATGTTATTGGAGGATTATATATTATGATCGTATGACCTAGGATTGCGTCATACATGCGATTTTTATTCGTAGATCTTTTTCTATTCACGAGTTGGCAACTCACCCCCGTTGTGCCCCAGTTTCTTGCAGGTTTTGTCGTACATGTTTCTTTACGGCTTGCGGGCTCAGTTTCATTCGGGTGACTTGCTAGTAGGTGGGTTTTTCTTGTATCGTACCCATCATATTACCTTGTATAATATTATTCCGTTGTATCTAGTAAATTCCATCAACCAAACTTGTATTTATTGAGATAAAGACCAGTGTTGTTTATTCTTTCGACCTTAGAGTCGCTCGTTATATTTCTGGTGGTTTTGAGTTTCCTTTTGAGTTTTGATCCTCGCCGTTGGCGTTGTATATTTTATTGCTTGTGTGGTTGGGACCGTCGATTGACGAAGAGCTAGCTCCCGCTTGGAGATGCCCTTTTCTTGATTTCGTATACTATTCATGCTGTATCCCGTTTGGGAGCCAGTTTTTACAAAGGAGACTCTGCCGAAATTTTCAGTAAATTTTTGATGTTTTTAAAAACCGCATAATTCGGCTTATGCTATTGAAACTACTTGCTTTAAGTTGGTTTTTCCTGCACTCTACTACTTTTGTTGGTTTGGATTTCTGGGTTTTCGGTTTACTTAGATTACGTACGCCTCGAGACGTTCGTAGTTTAAGTGCCGGTCATGTTCCGTACTTTCGGGTCGTGACAAAGTTGATGTTTATCCTTATATCTTTTCTTTTGTTCATCATCTTCTTCTTCATTGAGCAAGAGAAAAGAAAAACTAGGGTTTGATCCAAAGTGAGAAAGATTGTGAGAAACAAAAATCCAAAAAGAACCCACTTCCTATTTCTCCATCCTCTACTAGATTAGTACTTTAGTATAGGGTGTTTTCTTCACTAATTCTCTAGTTAGTGAAGAAGGAGCTTGAGTCGGAATTCCCTCGACGTAGATCATCTTCGGCCTCGGAGACTTCAAGCAAGGTCGTATCCTTCGCGTCGTGAAGCAATGCAAGAGCCCGGGAGAACCTTGATCGCAGCGAAGGGACTTCAACAAGGAGCAAATGATGTGGAGGACCGATCTACAAAGGTTGTATATCGCGTTTCTTTAGTGTAAAGTTGTTTACTTGCTAAATGGTTCGCCTAAACTCTAGTTAACGATCTTGCTTAGTGTTATTCGGCACATAAAAATTTAATTTTGGCATGGTCGATGCCTCGTTGAGCCTCGTTAGTGTGCTTAGTAACCCTACAGTGGTATCAGAGCCAAGCTAGAGCATTAGGCAAAGTGATAACGAAGTTAAAACTCCGAACGAACCTGAACACGTCAAACTATACCCCTCTCTGGACAATTTTTTAAAAACTGGGTTTTTTCTGAATTAAAAATACCTAAAAATATCAGTAGGTAAATATAAACATTAATATAGAAAACGAGCCAATGAACAGTAAAGCCCACCGCGGAACCGCGGCCAAACCTCTCTTGGGCCGCAGATCCGCGGCCTTACTGTAGCTATGGGCTATGGATTTTCTGCAGTAATGTTTATTTCTGTGAGTGTATCTTTCTGGGTATTTTTTATTCTGACTCCAGTGTTGAATATTTTTTAGGGTTTATTTTGAAATCGTATGATTCGATCGGAGCATTTAATTTTGTTATGTTATTCCGGATAATTTAGAAAGTATTAAAATGTTCGAACGGATATCATTAACTCAATTTTTTCCCGGCACGAAAAACATTCAAGTGTTGAATTTTTCTCGGGTTTAAATCTTTCGGAAAAACGTTCATGTGATGCCATGGACCCTCTAGAAGACAACAAACCTTAACTCGATTATATGACCGTCTTGAACTGCCCTTTGAACCTTAGGGTTTGGGGCAGTACGGCATGCCACATGTGAGGCGTTGGCTTGACCCTTCTACGGCTGGACCGTTGCTACTGTGACGTATTCTGGAATCTTTAAACTCTGCTCAAGTGTTGAGCTATTATGGAAATCTTGAGTATTTGATTATTCGATCGGAAAGTTTAATACTGTCTATTTATCTAGAAAGTGATACAATATGTGGAATTTATAGAAGTTAGGCATGAAATGTGAAATATGTGATATTTCGGATTTACGATGTCTAAAGAGATTGTGGATTCCAAATGTTGTAGTTTTACACTTTCTTTTCTGTGACCGTAAGTGTAATATGTGATATCGCCGGTTTCGTTGCTATATGTCAATGACAATTGGGATGCGCATATTTACTTACGTTGATGACATGTGATGTTATGTGTTGCTGGATATGTTATATTGGATCGTCGCGTTTTGAATAGCCGAGTTTTTTTTATGTGAGATGAGAGTTTTTATTTTCATTCATGTAAATTTAAATATATGTAATATTCTTTTATTGGGGAACTTCCGGGATGAGGTCGATGTCACCATTTGTATATTATTTACTTTTCCGCACTAGGATAGACCCAAGGAGGAGAGCACAAGTAACCGGGTTCTAGAGTCCAGTGGGAGACCAACTCGAGGAGTCGAGTCCGGGTCTCCTAACTCTAGAATTGGTAGGGTTGTTTTCCGCTCTCGTAGGGGTCTAGGGGTGTGGGTTTGGCTATTCATCGCGACCGTGGAATCCGTGTTTTATAGAGGCTCAAAATAAAACACGGACGTCCTAGTATATCCAATGTTTCATATGTTTCTTCTGCTGCGAAATCTGTGATGTGTTCATGTGATGTTCTGTAATAAATACTGTATATAGTATATATGATATATTATATAGGCGTTACTTATGTTTTACACCCACGCTAGCCCTGCCCTGCTCTGCCGTTAGTTACCTAACCTAACGGTGCACGAGGGGACATCGAGGCGAATGCGGATGGCATATGTGTACGTCGTATTTATCTGTGACGTTTAGGTGACTTAAATGATGGGACTTCATTAATGTGATTAATGAAAGAAAAGAAACCTAAAAAGATGTTGTAGAATCAAATTTTAATAAAAAAAGGGGTAGCTACAGTTTTGCTTTGTATAGTGATATATATATATATCCTGCACTTTATTCGATGAGGAAAGAGCCGAGATCCCTTCACCGGGAGTGACCTCTTTAGCAAAACTGGCAGATGCTACAACACTCGGTTTGACTTTTGACTGCTTTTGGAGTTTTGCTTTGCATAGTGATGTATATGATATATCCTGCACCTTATTCCATAAAGAAAGAGCCGAGATCTCTTCACCGGGAGTGACCTCTTTAGCAAAACTAATAAAAGCCTCAAAATCACTCCATTTCAAAATTCACATGATTCTACGACGATATCAAGTTCATTACGCAAGAGGTTTTCAGAAAAATCTGTCGTAGCCCTCCGTCATTTCAGATAAGTTGTATATAGTATTCGTGCTGCATTTGTTGGCTTTCGTCAAGGTATAGTGTGCGGTACCTATATACTGCTTATCTGCTACATATGATGCGATTGGATTAGGGTAGTCGTACGGCTTTGTTGGCTTTCGTCAAGGGTCGTGCGGGTGGGTTTAATTCAATCAAGAAATGTACGGGTTGAACTTGACTAGCGGGTTATGGTTTGTTGGCTTTCGTCAAGGTCATAGCACGTTAGGGGCAAAATTTTATCGGGAATTTCAAGAGTTGAGATTTGCAATGAGATTGCATGCCTTCTATGAGATAGTTGGATCCCGATACCCACTGCGAGTAATTGTTACTCCCGGGAGAGTTTTACACAGGACAATTAGCCGATCAAGTAGGTGTCTAGAAAGGTGTCAACAGGGTTACGCCTCTGGGAAAACGAGGTTTACTTTAATTAGGTCCGTGCGAAAGCATGGGGAACCTCCTTCAAAGTACCGACACTGGCCTGGCTGAAAGATTGGCGAAGTTGTAGGGTGTAATTAATCCCGGCTAGTATTTCCTTTTAGGGTTTGAAGGAAGATTTGATAAAAAAATAGTGGGAGCCATCCTGATTAGATAAGATAATAACCAATCTGATCTTGCAAGAGCATACGCTAAAGTGTTTTCTTCTCTCTCTCTCCAGGTAGCGACCATATCATGCCTTAATAAAGATAATAATATGGATGTATTGACCGAACCCGCATGTTTTACTGTGCTGGGGAACGTTGGTTCCGTTCTTTCTTATAAGAGTTATAAGACTGAACAAGAAATAGGGGAATACCAGGATTCTCATGCCACCCGAATGAAGAAAGTACATGTTGATGCATTTTCTTCGGGTGTGTTCGTTACAGAGAATTGTTTCTCCATTTGCTCTACGTCCTGGGTATTAGATACCGGGTCAGGATCCCATATATGTAATCAGTTAAATGGGCTTAGGAAAGGTAGAGAACTTGGAGAAGGTGATAAAGACATAAGGGTTGGAAATGGTGCAATTGTTGCAGCTAAAACCGTCGGGGAATATCACCTTGTATTGCCAACTGGTAACACATTGATTCTGAACGAATGTTATTTCATGCCGAACCTGATATGCAACATTTTCTTTGTTAAGTAAAGAGGGATATAATTTTGTATTACAGGATAATGTTATGAACATTTTCCTAAACCAAAAGTTGGTTGGATCAGGCACGTTGTGCAATGTCATTTATGTTCTAAATCAATCAACAGTTCTGAGCATAACAAACACACACAAGAGGAAGAGTTCAGAACTGAACGAATCCTTCTTGTGGCATTGTAGACTGGGTCACATCAATGCGACACGACTAGCTAAGTTGCATAAAGATGGATATTTGAAACCGTTCGAATTTTCATCTTATGACACTTGCCAGTCATGTCTCAAAGGCAAGATGACCAAAACTCCGTTTACGGGACACGGAGAAATAGTTACTGAACTCTTGGGACTGATACATAGTGATGTATGCGGTCCTATGTCTACACATGCCATGGATGGTTCTTCGTACTTCATTACATTCACTGACGATCTCTCAAGATACGGACATGTGTTCTTGATAAGACACAAGTCTGAAGCTTTTGAGAAATTTAGAGAATATAAACAAGAAGTCAAGAACCAAACCAGAAAAAGTATTAAAATCCTACGGTCTGATCGAGGAAGTGAATACTTGAGCAATGAATTCCTGGACTTCCTAAAAGAGAATGGGATTCTCTCTCAGCTGACTCCTCCATATACACCACAGCACAACGGTGTATCTGAACTGAGGAACCGTACCCTATTAGATATGGTGCGCTCTATAATGAGCACAGCTGAGTTACCTATTTCCTTCTGGGGGTATGCGCTAGAGACAGCCATACATCTATTGAATATGGCCCCCACCAAATCTGTGCCTACCACTCCATATGAGATATGGAAAGGGAAGAGACCATGTCTTAACTATGTAAAGATATGGGGTTGTCCAGCCTATGTCAAACGACAAAATCCGGACAAACTCGAGGCACGGTCTGTTCTATGCAAATTTGTAGGATATCCGAAGAATTCTTAAGGGTATATCTTCTACCACACTGAGGAAGAAAGGGTGTTTGTTTCTCGGCATGCCACCTTTTTAGAAAAGGAATTTCTTGCAAAAGAGATTAGTGGTCATGAGGTAGAACTGGAAGAGGTTCCAGCTACAAAAGCTGCAACAGAAGATCTGGTGGAACCAGAGGATTCAGTAGTTCCCAATGAACCCCAGCCACTCCGCCGATCTAGTAGGGTTCCTCTCCCACCTGAGAGATACTACGGTTTTCTCATGGATGGTGGGAGCGAGGATTGCATCATGGTTGATGATGACCCAACTAGCTTCGAGCAGGCCATCACGAGTGGGGACTCAGTGAAATGGCTGGATGCAATGCGGTCCAAGATGGAATCCATGTACACCAACAATGTGTGGACATTGGAAGTTGCTCCTGAAGGGGTAAAACCTATTGGGAGCAAGTGAATCTTCAAGAAAAAACTTGGTGTAGATGGGAAAGTGGAGACTTTCAAAGCTAGACTTGTTGCAAAGGGTTTTCGTCAAAGACTAGGTGTGGACTATGACGAAACCTTTTCTCGAGTGGCTATGCTTAAATCCATCCGGATCATGCTTGCCATCGCTGCATATCATGACTACGAAATCTGGCAAATGGATGTTAAGCCCGCCTTTCTAAATGGTGATTTAGAAGAGTGTGTGTACATGACTCAGCCAGAGGGCTTCGTAGATAGTGGGAGCAGCGGGAAGGTGTGCAAGCTGCTTAAATCCATTTATGGATTAAAGCAAGCATCGCGGAGTTGGAACATCTGCTTTGACATCGTTATCAAAGAGTTTGATTTCGTCAAAAACGTAGATGAACCTTGTATCTACAAGAAGGTGGCAGAGAGTAAGGTTGTCTTCTTCGTATTTTATGTAGATGACATACTCTTGATAGGAAATGACATTCCTATGCTGCAATCGGTAAAGCTCTTCTTATCACAAAGATTCTCAATGAAAGATCTTGGAGATGCCTCCTGCATATTGGGAATTATGATCTATAGAGATAGATCTAAAAGGATATTGGGATTGTCCCAATATAGGTACATTGACACCATACTAAAGAGGTTTAGTATGGAAGAGTCCAAACGTGGGTTTTTACCCACGATCTCAGGGCTCACTCTCTCCAAAGAGATGTCTCCCAAGACTGATTTAGAGAGAGCTCGCATGCAAGGGATACCCTATACTTCGGCTGTAGGCACTATCATGTATGCGATGCTATGTACCAGACCCGATGTAGCATACTCACTAAGTGTAGTGAGTAGGTATCAAGCTGATCCTGGAGAGTCACTGGACAGCTGTGAAGAGCATTCTCAAGTACTTGCGAAGGACTAAAGAGATGCTCTTTGTGTATGGTAACGGAGAACTCCAAGTGGAGTACTTTACCGATTCGAGCTTCCAGAGTGATAAGGAAGACTCAAAGTCACAGTCGAGATTTGTCTTTAGCCTTTACGGAGGGGCGGTTAGCTGGAAGAGTTCCAAGCAGGAAACCGTGGCAGACTCGACGATGGAGGCTGAATACATCGCTGCCAACGATGCTGCCAAAGAGGCTGTCTGGATCAAGAAGTTCATCACTGAACTTGGAGTGGTTCCATCCATTGAGCATCCAATACCTTTGTATTGTGATAACAATGGAGCGGTGGTTTTGGCCAAGGAACCCAGGTCCCATCAGCGATCCAGGCATATTCTGAGGCGGCATCACCTGATCCGGGAGATAGTTGATCGCCGGGAGATCGAAGTCAGGAGGATTGACATGAAGAATAACACAGCGGATCCACTCACGAAGGCCATTCCCCAGATACAGTTTGAGAGACTCTTCGGGATGCTAGGTATGCGATACTACAGCAGCTGGCCCTAGTGCAAGTGGGAGATTGTTAGTTGTATGTATGCCCTAGAGGCCAGTATTGTACAGATGATGTATATTATATTGGATGCTTGGACATATATAGAGAGAAATTTCTTGCTCGTCATGATAGAATGCTATCTAGTTGCTCTTTACTTTAACATGTATACTTGTCTCTTTATACTGTCTTATAGTTACATGTTGGTAAAGCCCTTAGGATGTGTACTTGACTACCTGGACTATGATGCAGATCATACTAGTGGGGACATGGTAGTCTATAAGTACATCCTTCAAGGTCCCTAGTCGTGGGTTTATCGAGACGGGGCATCGATATACCAGAGTAGACTAGCGTATACGCTTCTCGACCCATGAGATGGGCGATGGATGATCCCATATCCATTGGTGTTTGACATCAGAGATGGTATACGGGTGCTCTGTGGAGACTGGGTACACTGGATGGACTCGCCGAGAACTCCCAGATGGTATTATACCTCACGTCAGATGGCAGTTCTCTGGTGACACTTGTGCAGGTTAGTCTGTAGACCCGAGATCGTCATAGAGTCTTGTGTGATTCCCACTGTGCTTTGATTTCCACCTTACCACGTCCATGAGGGCGTGCAAAACGGTGGTTTTTGGGTACAGTCCCGAGTCACATGGAGGCAATGAGCGATAGGAGGGGTTTCGTCTCTCCCGGTATTGGGGGTTGATGTTGCGCAGTGCTCGATTGGCCGTGACAGGGAAGTCCCTGGCTAGGGCTGATTCAGAGATTTACTGGTAAGTGTTACCAGAAGTTTCTCGACCCGTTATGAGCCTCATATCGGCACGACTTATCGGTTATTGGGGTCTGACGTTAACCACCCCTAGACTTGATATGCGACATATCAGACGAGGAGGCCGGACTGTACGGGAAGTGTTACCGGCAGGCTTTTACAGGAGTTGGAGCGGGCTTTCTTGCTGATCTTCTGATCACTCAATACCCGGGTAGCCATTACGTCTAGCTAGTACCGCTGATGGCTTGTGGGTGCATGATGTGATCATCACCTACTGCCGGGGTATTGACGTGTCTTTAGAGTCCTATACAGAGGTTTTACTGGCTCAGGCGAAACGAAATAGGAGCACGTATGTGATATGTGCGAGACCGAGAATAAATGCGTGTATGTGATACCGTATGCTATTCTCGCGACTTTTTGTATCGGTCGGTCATATATGATATGACCGGGTTATCGAATCAAGCATTGATTCGATAAGTCGATACGATGGATGTTAGCCGGTTATATGAGATATGACCGGATTATTAAGTCAAGTGTTGATTTAATAATTAAGTGTATAATTCTATATTAGATATACTAATTTACATTTGCTAACACTTATTCACTTTAGGGTTTTTCTCACACATGCACACTTGAATATATATATATATGATATATATATTAAAAGTGTTTTGTTTTGTATCATGGTTGATGATACACTAAACATGGGTGTACAAGACACACACCATTCTATTTTTAAATGGTGTTTTACATTTATTTAAGGTAATTACAAATTAGTGGAATTTCTTTCATAAGCATGAAGCTTATAGAAGCCTGTGGTTGCTTTGAAAAAGTCCACTTGTTTTGTTTTACCTTAGATCTTTGTTTAACCTAACCATTTACACTTAGCTATGGTAAAGTCTCTACAAGGGTTAGTATATGATACTCTTTCACCATGGTTAGCAAATTCACTTAATCATTATCCTCATATCTTTTCTTTTGTTCATCATCTTCTTCTTCATTGAGCAAGAGAAAAGAAAAACTAGGGTTTGATCCAAAGTGAGAAAGATTGTGAGAAACAAAAATCCAAAGAGAACCCACTTCCTATTTCTCCATCCTCTACTAGATTAGCACTTTAGTATAGGGTGTTTGCTTCACTAATTCTCTTGTTAGTGAAGAAGGAGCTTGAGTCGGAATTCCCTCGACGTAGATCATCTTCTGCTTCGGAGACTTCAAGCAAGGTCGTATCCTTCGCGTCGTGAAGCCATGAAAGAGCCCGGGAGATCCTTGATCGCAGCGAATGGACTTCAACAAGGAGCAAATAATGTGGAGGACCGATCTATAAAGGTTGTATATCGCGTTCCCTTTAGTGTAAAGTTGTTTACTTGCTAAATGGTTCGCCTAAACTCTAGTTAACGATCTTGCTTAGTGTTATTCGGCACATAAAAATTTAATTTTGGCATGGTCGATGCCTCGTTGAGCCTCGTTAGTGTGCCTAGTAATCCTACACCGACGTGTCCAAGGTGAAGTAGAGAATGTGTATGATAACTTTGTCTCAAGCATCCATTGATTCTCATCACATGAGAGTGTATGGATGGAGGTTGAAGATGATGCCATTACTGGAAATGGTGAGCTAGAGGAGGAAGAAGAAGAAGAAGCCATTTCTTTCTTTTGTTGTCCATGATAAAATGAGAGAGTGAGAATGAAATAATACAAGAGCAAACCCTTACCATGGCTGCCCTTCTCTCTCTTTCTCTCATTTCTGTTGGAGATTGTGCCCTCAGAGTTGATTATTGGATCACAGGCACGTGATTGCAATGATTGAGGGAGGACCTATCCCTGTAGGACAGTCTTACTCGAGATGATAGTATGCTATCTGGTTTACCTTTATCATCGTGTACTGCTTTAGGTAACATGACAGGTTGCTATTGCACGTTGATAGAGCCCCTAGGATTCTTGCTTGACTACCGGCAGTATGAGGGCGATCATATACATGGGAGCTGGTAGTCTATAAGCACATCCTTAAAAGGTCCCTAGTCGTGGGAGTTTCGAGATAGGGCATCGATACTCCAGAGTAGACTAGTGTATACAGTCGAGACCCCGACGAGGGGCGGTGGCCGGTCTCACAAGCCACTGGTGTCAGTTGGCTCACCTAAGATGTATACAGGTGCTCATTGGGTTATGAGTACACCGGACAGGACTCGCCGGGAACATGCTAGTTGGTCTTATACCTGACGTCAGATAGCAGTTCCCAGGTGACATGTGTACAGGTTAGTTCATCGACCTGGGGATCGTCATTTGTCTCGTGTGAGTTCCCACTGTACTTTGATTACTACCCTACCACGGCTCAAAGGAGTCGTGCAAACAGGTTTTAGTTGGGTACAGTCCCGAGCCACATGGAGGCAGTGAGCGGATCTTCAGGGGTTCGTCTCTCCCGGTATTGGGGGTGAGGTCGCGCTGTGTCTAGGAGAGCCATTACACGAAGTCCTTGGCCAAGGCAGGAGATTTACTGGTAGGTATTCCAATAGTATCTCAGGGTGTTCTGGGCTACACTCTGACACGACTTGTACCGCTTTTGGGGGTCTGACTTTTACCAACCCCCTAGGCCCGACATGCGATGCTCATAGACGAACGGACCGGACTGTACGGATATTGTCACT
Organism: Agapanthus africanus; assembly: GCA_030015575.1. Classification (NCBI taxonomy): domain Eukaryota; kingdom Viridiplantae; phylum Streptophyta; class Magnoliopsida; order Asparagales; family Amaryllidaceae; genus Agapanthus; species Agapanthus africanus. The sequence goes on from CM057339.1 coordinate 536,456,079, forward strand.
GACAGGCTCAGTAGGGTGTCAGGATGAGTTCGCTCATCGACGTCCCTTTTGGTCAATAGCTGGTGGCCCGTCACGTATTGGCTTATTCCTCTGACGTGCTGGTGGTTAAATCCACAGCCATAGTATTGACGAGTCTTTAGAGTCCACCACACTTACAGTTACTCAAGCTTTCGGACGAAACGCTGTAGAGGCCGTATGGAGATATGGCAGGGTCCGATCAGATACGTACGGTATTGCACGGATCAGGATCGGACGGTTTGTACTTGTGGCCGTATGGATATATGGCAGGGTTCGATCAGATACGTGCGGTATTGCACGGATCAGGATCGGACGGATATTACTAGCCGGCTTTGGTTTAAGCCGGATCCTAGTATAGTACAGTGTAGATTTTGTCTCATTGCATTTGTATCCGGTCGAGATACAGATGCGGGTGTGTATGCACAGTATGGGGGTTTTCCTGTAATTTATTACGGGACCAGTTTTCTGGAGTTGCCAGTTTGCTTTCCGTTCCGGCCGGTTTTCCTTTGTTCTTTCCCGGCCGGACTTTTCCGATGGAGGGGGTTATTTGCAATTGTGCAAATAACACTTGTGAAGTGGTTTTCTTGCAAATATATTCATTATGATATGTTTAGCATCTTTCATCCATGATGGTGCTTTAATTGAGATTTGAGAGGGTATGGGTTTAAAAGTGAGAAGTATGGTTGATGTTTTGTTGGTGGTCACCTCTTTCTATCTCCTACACTCACCTCCCTCTTGTGATATACTTTGTCACCCCCACCATTTCCCACTAGAGCATGGCCGGCCACAACTTTGAGGAGAGGGAAAATGAGAGAGGTTGATTTTCATTTGGTGTGGGAAATTAATCATCCATCTCATTTTCATTGCTACCAAAAATCCCCAAGTTCATATCTTGTTGATTCCTCCATCAAGGCAACTACAAACCCCAAATGAGACTAGCTTGATCTACACCACATTCTATAGCACATCTTGGGCATGTCGACTTGCCAGCTTCATGCCCGAGTTGCCTCGGTATAGAGGCGGGAGCCCGTAAAAGAAATAGGCGATGTGGTGCCCTTCCGGCGAGGAGGCGACAACGAGGAGATGAAGGATGAAGCGTCCGCGGGAGATCGGAGTGGAGACGAAGACCGAAGGACTCGGATCATTCGGTATATCTCTTCCCCTTCTTGTACTTTGCTAGATCTAGTTTAATGGCCCGATCCGGGGTTTAGTGCGCGGTGGTGCCGGTTTGCTAAGTCCGCAAAATTAAAGTTTATCACCGCTTCCGCATTCCGGCGTCGGATTGACGGCCGGGGCGCCGCCGTGCACTTACAATTTCAACACTCAAATCCATCACATAATGTGACACATGGACAAAGAAAGAGACCATGAGTCACCACTTGTGCATGTGTCACAATTAATGCTCCAAATCATGATTTCTAGCTCATTATTTCCATTTGTAAACATTAACCCAAATGTTTACAACAACAAAAAGATACGGCAACATCTAAAGTAAACTCATGACGGATCACGAAGATACCCCTCACCTATATATACATACCTGCATCTGCATTCCGACTGAATGCGAATGCGATGAAACTAAAGTAATCCAACAAATCTAACACTAGGATCCGGCTTAAACCAAAGCCCACTAGTATGAAACGTCCGATCATGATCCGTGCACTACTGCACGTATATGATCAAACCCTACCATATATCATACGACCTCTACAACGTTTCGCCCGAAACTTGAGAAACTGTCTGTGGGGGACTGATTGGTAGAGTTTTTGCGTGCTAAGTTTATTACCGCAATCAAGACGGTTTCTCTTGTGGCTAGCTGGTTGAGTACGGGTCGTCCGCAGGGAGATGGGAATCTTTTTCTATCTGCTTTAACGAGTTAAGTCCAAATGTCCAGGTTTGTTTTTAGATTACTTATGTGCTAAAATGATATATAAAGAGAGCTTGTTAGGGTTAGGATTAGGTTAGTTTGAGTTAGGAGTCGCTCACTTCTTTCATTGCCACTCTTAATATCGGTGTTATGGTAATCGGCAACAACGGGAATTAGCACGACTAGGAAAGAACTTGCGAGTATAAGCTAGGATTTCCAACGCATAAGTTCTTCCTTTTGGTGTTTGTCCGTTCGTTCTTGGCTCTTAGCCTTAACCTCCGGTTAATTCAACCACAACCGGTCTCACTAAGAAATCACCGCTATCATGTAGGATAGGGTGTCGTAGGGAGCGGATTGTGGTTCAATTAACGGGAGTCCGAAATAAGATGTTGGGCAAGAAAAGAGTGAGAGAGATTTCCTTCTCTCAAACATTCCTTATCCTACCCTAACAAGTATGAAAACTACTCACCCATTATAAGGAAAAGAAAATAAAACAATGGAGGAAGATAGAAAGAAAGAGGTTAGAAGATTACAACTAGCTATTTGAGACCTCACCTTGGCAAGGATCAAGCTTAAGCATCATAGTTGTTTAAGGATAAAGAAAAAGAGAACAAGGAAGAAACAAACAACAAATAACAACAACTAGATTAGCAAATGAAAATTACAAGCAATTATAATTAATCAAAAGAACAACACAAGCATGATAACAAAGAGAACTCTTGGTTTTGGCAAGTTCTGGACTATTTATAGGTAGGCAACAGAAATTCTAGGGCAACATTCAGAATAAACATGGAAGGACCAAAACACCCCTAAAAAGTCTTCATCTAATAAGCCTGTACGGCCGCGGATCCACGGCCTAGACCCCCTATTGGCCGCGGATCCGCGGCCCTATAGGGGAGTTAGGGCCTCGAGTTTTGTGTGCTTCCCTGGTCTTCTATGTCCTTCAGTCTGGTATATGATGTTTCTCAGAAGCTCTTCACAATTTTTCCAGAATTTTAGCAAATCAAAAGGTGATTTGATGTGGATCTTTTTGTCATGATTTCCTCGAGCTCCGCGTAGATATGTTGGATCCTGTGTTGCCATTGAGCTTTGTGCATGAAAATGACATTGATTTGCCATTTTGTCTCTTAAACTGGTGTGCGGCAACATACGGATAGAGAGCGGAGACCCGTGTTTTATCTATGGTTGGCAGGAATCCGGATTTTGTCATGCTTTTCCATGAATTTCACCGTTTAGAGCCGAGAACCTGTATCCTGCAATTGACCAACAAATACGGCTCAAGAGTACCTACCGATAAGCAATGTGATAAAAATTGGGCGGTATAAAAATGCAAAAATGTGATATGAACAGGGACTCTAAAGACTCGTCAATACATTGGCTGTGGATTTAACAACTAGCATGTCAGTGGTACTAGCTGTACGTAACGGGCTACCAGGTACTGACCAAAAGGGAGGTCGATGAGCGAATTCATCCTGACACCCTACTGAGCCTGTCAGCGACAATATCCGTACAGTCCGGTCCGTTCGTCTTTGAGCATCGCATGTCGGGCCTAGGGGGTTGGTAAAAGTCAGACCCCCAAAAGCGGTATAAGTCATTTCGGAGTGTAGCCCAGAACACCTTGAGATACTACTGGAATACCTACTAGTAAATCTCCTGCCTAGGCCAAGGACTTCGTGTAATGGCTCTCCTTGACACAGAGCGATCTCACCCCCAATACCGGGAGAGAAGAAACCCCTGCTGATCCGCTCACTACCTCCATGTGGCTCGGGACTGTACCCAACTAAAACCTGTTTGCATGACTCTTTTGAGCCGTGGTAGGGTAGTAATCAAAGCACAGTAGGAAATCACACGAGACAAATGACGATCTCAGGTCGATGAACTAACCTGTACATATGTCACCAGGGAACTGCTATCTGACGTCAGGTATAATACCAACTAGCATGTTCCCGGCGAGTCCTGTCCGGTGTACTCATAACCCAATGAGCACCTGTATACATCTTAGGTGAACCAATTAACACTAATGGCTTGTGAGACTGGCCACCGCCCCTCGTCGGGGTCTCGACTGTATACACTAGTCTACTAATGGAGTATCGATGCCCAGTCTCGAAACTCCCACGACTAGGGACCACTTTAAGGATGTGCTTATAGACCCCCAGCTCTCATATATATGATCGCCATCACTGCTGGCAGTCAAGAAAGAATCCTTAGGGCTCTATCAACGTGTAATAGCGACCTGTAATTTCACCTAAAGAATGTACATGATGATAAAGATAAACTAGATAGCATACTATCATCTTGATTAAGACTGTCCTACCGGTATAGGTCCTCCCTCAATCATTGCAATCACGTGCCTGTGATCCAATAATTGACTCTGAGGGCACTATATCCAAGAAGGAGTTGGATGATCCGTTTGCGGGTTCATGGTGGACCCGGTATGGTACCCCGGGGCGAGAATGGATGGTTGTGCAGTAGACGATGAGCCTGGCAGAGGGACTACTACCTACCGATGATTGGTTGGACCTGGCGGTTATCCGGAGGATACCGATCGGAGTCGAGAGATGGATAAGGTCCGACACTTTCTGTCGGAGCCCGAGGGCTGATCGCGCAGACAGAGCCTGTGGGCCGATCCGGACCGACGGAGCCCGAGATATGAGGATTTACGTGTCGATGTTGGACACGGGTTTCATGATGTTTAAAGTGTCGATGCTGGACACTCAGGTTCAATGATTTTGATGTGTCGCGAGGGACACACGTTGATTTATATCCTCATATTTTCATGCATATGCTTTTATGATATTTACATGGATGACGTTGTTGTGTCACCGATTGACACGTGGATGAGATCCACACGCACAAGCATTGATTATATGGTTGGATGATATCCACATGCTGATAGGCATTTATTTATGTTGTTGGCATATATGCAGATACGGTCACCCTAGATATGATAGTATTACCTTTATGATATAGTTGACATAGGAAATCGTTGTTTATTCAATTTCTACCTGATGATGTTTTCTACTCACAAGTTGGCAACTCACCCCCGTTGTGCCACAGTTCTTGCAGGTTGACCGCATGGATCAGTAGCGGTATCGCTGGCACATAGCTGCATTCGGGTGTTTTGCTTTGGTAGGTGGTACATGTTGGATCGTACCACTCTTGTATTTAGTATTCCTTTTGTATCTAGTTAACTCCATATAATCAGAAACAAGTATTTGTATAAGTAGTAAGACTTAGCAAGACTTGTAGTTGCGAGACTTGAGCGATGGGTTATATGTTTGCTTGATGGGTTTGATGTCTTGCTTATTTCTTTATCCTTTGTGTTGAACTTCGCCGTTGGGCGTCGTATACATATATTCTGTCTTGCGTGGTTGTGATCCGCCGATTGGCGAAGAGCTAGCTCCCGTTTGGGGATACCTTTATCATTATTATGTAAATGTGGTTTTGGATCAAAATATAAAAAGGAGGTGCTGCCCAAATTTTTAAAAGACGAATCATGTTTTTCAACTAATAAATTTCACTTGCATTTTTCATGTTCCACTATTATGCATTAAGAAAACGTTTGATTTCACTATACCTTTATTTCAAAACTTCACCTATTTATTTTAATTTAAAAAGGGTTAAGATTTCTGGGCTGCGGCTTACTTGAATTACGTTACGTCTGTAGACGTGGCGTGATTTAAGTGCCGGTCACGAGCTAATATTTTCGGGTCGTGACAAAGTTGGTATCAGAGCACTAGGTTTAACCTTGGTTCGAGTCTAGGTTTGACTATGTGGAGTATGGGGCGTAATCTATTTCGGAACCTAGGCTTCACCTGTCACGACCCGAAATAGCACATGACTGGCACTTGAATCATGTGAAGTCTATAGGACCCCACCTAATTCAAGTAAGCCAAAAGCCCAGAATTCTAAACCAATAAAAGAAGAAAGTGAAGGAAAACTTGTTTTAAAGTTTGCATATAAATCACTTGAAAGTCGTTGTAAACATTTTTAAAATATCAAGTCTTTTCCAAAAATTTCGTCAGAGTCTCCTTTGTAAATACTAGCCCCAAACGGGTATAAACATGAATATATACATAATGAATAAAGGCATCCCCAAGCGGGAGCTAGCTCTTCGCCAATTGGCGGATACAACCACGCAAGACATATAATATACAACGCCGAAGGGCGAGAATCAAAACTCATCAAGAAAAGCAGTATCCTCAAGAAAACCAGAGAAAACCCATAATAATACAGGCGCGCGACTCTAAGGTCGAAAGAATATACACCGGTCTTCTAAGTCTAACAAATATACAAGTCTGGTTGATGGAGTTACTAGATACAAATGAAATAAATAAAGTACTATGGTGGTCACGATGCGAGTGAACCCACTTACCAAAGCAATCACCCGGAAAGAAGCAGTGTGCCGTCCAGCCGCAATGGAACCTGTACGGCAAAACCTGCAAGAAACTGTGGCACAACGGGGGTGAGTTGCCAACTCGTGGGTAGAAAACATCACAGAGCAGAAATCGCATGTATGACTCAATCCTAGGTCATACGATAATATCCACATAAAATATAACCCTGAAACATCTACACATAAGTGTAATATCAAGTGCTCGTGTCACTGCCCCAGGTAGCAATATGTCACTAATATGATGTGCAAAAGCTTTACAAATGAAAACAGAATACATCATGAATGAGAAAATTGTTTCCTTAATTTAGTGAGATTTCTGTATATAAAAATCAAGATATCATCAATGAAATCAACATAGAATCCGTGTCGAGCATCGACACAAAACATATATCCCAATATCTAATATCTCGGGCTCCGGAAATCCGGACTGGCCCCTATCATATAATCTCAATATCTCAATGTCTCAATATCTCAGGCTCCGGCAATCCGGACTGGCCCAAATCATCAAATCTCAAGACTACGTCGGTATCCTCCGGATATCCGCCGCGTTACAAATAACTGGTTGGTAGTGCTCCCCTGCCGGGCTCAACGCCATCATGTGCGACCATCTTGCCCCAGGGTACCGCACTGAGTCCACAATGCACCCACAGACGGTTCCTCCTTCTCCTCGAATCGGGTGTATGATATCGCTCAAGAGCCGAGAAAACTCATGGTGGACATATCTCACAGCATATCACGAGAAAACCGCACTTTTTATCTTTTGAAATAAAATGAGTTTATAAAATCTTGCGGTTTCTCCAAATCCAGAAAATCACATGAAAAATCAGAATCCAAATCTCGAGAGTACATAACATTGAATTACTGGCATAAGGCCCCATAATAATACATGACAAATGAATATAGACATGCATGTATATCTAAATAAATAATGCAATATCTAAACTAGCACAGTAATGATATATCGGAACTATCAGCAAGCAAGCGATATCAATGAAATAACATTCTCTAAAGTGTACGTGACATGAAAATTACTGATGATGATGTATGTGAGCCGGGAAGTAAGTGTATGTGGAGCATACGCATCATCGGTAATGGTGCTAGTGTCCTGACAACAGGGGTCTATAATCATAAGTATAAGCATGCAATGCGATATGAACAATATGAATAAACGGAGAATGAATAGTAATCGCAACAATGAAGAATATACATTTTTATATACGAGTCATACAGTGTTGACATTTGAAATTGCAAGAATCGTTGTTTTTAGAAAATAGGGGCTACGGTGTTTTTAAGAAAAGGTACATCCTTCGAAAGATCCGTAGTATCCCTCGGCCTGTCTTTAAAATACTCACGATTCGTTAGTTTTGGAAATAAGTATGACTCGAGCCCGGTCTAACATCTACCAAGTAAACTACAGGACGAAGCTAAGAGACAAATCAGAGGGTAAGGAAAACCACCTAAGTCTGAGTCAATATATATATATATATATATATATATATATATATATATATATATATATTTAGTAGTCGGTGATCCCGCCTCAATAGCATCATATATGATAAACATATAATACGACATCCTCAATCAAGAGTGAGGATCAATCATCACATTTATACCTCGTACAATAAAATACATCGTACGACATCCCAATCGGGGTACGGGTCAATTATCATATATAACTCATTATTCATCAGGTATCCGTATCATCACTTCCTGAATTAGGGGTACTGATCTAAAGTCTAGTACATTCTGATACCATCAACAATATATATATAAATATATCCGCGTGTGTATGAAAACACATCGCCCAACGATCCGCTATAATATCATATCGTGTCTCATCACACGACCCAAATCACATCACCGATCTCACGTCATCATGCCCAATCACATCGACTCATCTCCAAGTATCAATACTATCCTCATCATATGTGTATACGTATATGTATATGTGTGTGTGTGTGTAGTAACACATCCACACACACACACACACACACACACACATATATATACATATATCATATACCCCAAAACATAACCCGTGTGTGCATGTGTGTGTGTGTGCACACCTATACTCTAGGGTTCGCGACTAAGAAACAATACCATAAGCACTATCTTATAATTACACAAAAATCAACCCGTGAACACCTAAAGCCTATCTTGATAATCATCCACGTATCACGATACACACACACATATATATAATGTATCATATGCTACACTACGAACTGCGGGGGTGCTATACGCCATCCACCCGACTTCCTCCGTAGATATATATCTACTCACCTCGATCCTTGCTTGTCGTAGTCGATGTCCCCATCCTCTTCTTCATCGTCTGAAGTCCATGTGAGGGTACCTACATATCACATATATAGTATCACATCAAAATGTCCAATTCAAAACCAAAACGACACGCGAATCACTTATAGGTTAAAACCTATGGTCTACTCACGCAAATCAACCAAACAACACCCGATATAGATGTACAAACGTCAAGTGACCGATACCAAACACAAAATCCAAAACATCAAGTCATAGAAAACCACAAAACATAAACAGCAACTTATACAACTTGCTCCAGATTTGAGTTCAGGTGAAATAAGGCTAAACAAACAATACTGGGGTGTAGTATATGGGGGGTATCACCTACAGAAGCAACCCGGACCCCAATGCCCTCACTTTGGCCGGCCACACTTCCCCCCAGACCGGCCTGCTCGGCCAAATGTAGGAGTTAGGGTTCGTCTCCTCAGGGTGGTCTTCTAGTGTCAATCCTAGGTCAATGGTGTTGCTTGTTTTTCCAGTAATGGTCTCGGATCACTCCAGATTACCTGCACCCACTAATTATTCACAAACCGACATTTCGATATCCAAAGTTCATGTTTGGGGTTCTATCTCTGGTTTGGGCTAATCTTCACACCAAAGGGGGTTTGTAGTCACTAATACATCTCAATTACACCATCACTACCCAAAATCCCCTAACCATCCTCTAGGAACTTCCAAATACTACTAAACTACACAATATCACTTCTAAACTAATATGGAAGCTAAACGAAATCACAAACCACACTTAAAGTGGAAGAAATACCTCTTTGGCAAACCCTAGAATCCCCTAGAGCTCAAAATCCAATTTTTCTTGGTTCCCCATGCTTGTAGTGAGCTTGTGCACATTTTTAATGAAGGGATTATGGTGTTTTGGTGTGGATTTTGGGTGGTGTGAGGAGGTGGAGATGGTGTAATGAAGAGGGTAGCCAAGTGAGGGGAGAAGAAAATGATGAAAGAAAAATGAAGGAAGAAAATGACCACGGTCAACTTGACCCCTCACCTCTCTCTCTTCTCTCTCATGCCCATACTTCTTTCTTTATTCTAGTTCTTTTCTTTTCTTTTCTTTTCCTTTTCCTTTTCCATTTAAATCCAAAACAAAAGGACCATATACATATAAAAGAAAATATAAGATGCCATGGTTAATGCAAATTGAAAAATGTGTTTTGCACATGTCATGATGCATGTCATTAAGCAAAAATCAAGCTTAATGCAAGATTAGTGAAAATTAATCAAGTTTAGAAATAAACCTGTATATAATTAATTATAAAAATTTATAATTTGCCTAAATCACATAAATCCTTCCAAAAATCACCATTCAATTTAATTTTCCAATATTTCCCAAATTTATCGGTATATGATTATACCATAACATTAAAACTAATCTCCATTCATTAAAATATTCATAGTATTTATTATTTTACTTATTTAAATTCCCAAAAATAATATTTTATTTTTCTGAAATATTACAGTCTTCCCACCTTAAATAAATCCGGTCCCCGAATTTAAATTTAAACCCCTCAAACATTAAAACATTTCAGTAAAACGATCAAGTCGTCGGGGCTCCGAAATCATATATACATAAAACATATCGTAGCGCAATACATGCGCATGGAAAGCGAGTATATAACTAAAAATCAAAACTTCGTCAAACATCATGCAATCATCGGAGTTAGGGTGAAGACACCAATGATCAAAGTCCAATACGAAAACCAACATGATATACACCAAAACTATAACATGTACATAGTACGGATCGTTGTATACTCGTCAAAATATCTGAAGAAATTCTTGCCAATCTTTTTCAATTCACTGAGCGATGCACGTATCACGGCAGAAGCAGCGGACATTTATTGTAAGAAAATAATTCTATATACATATGTATATCCTTTATTTAACATATGTCCCGCTGTTTTGAAAATAATTTAGAAGGGTTGCCTTTATAAAATGTTTCGTGTCATCTCGGACACGTAGGTAAATACTGAGATTATATCCCCCATTTTGGAAATCCCTTCGGTAACTATCGATGCATGCAAAAACATATTCAGGTAGTGTCCTCTGACTAGTCTTGCTTAGTCACTAACCTAAATAGTGAATATCATCAAAACGTAATGCTCCAAGAATCACACTCAATAGCATATGTAAATAATGCAATGTGCACCTGGCGCGCACAGAAATCGAAATCAATGAATGTGCCATACTGTGCACAGAACAAAATCTAAGTGCAACGGGTGTGCACGAAAACACCTGTCAAAGGCAACGGGTGTGCCAGGCAGCAATATCATGTGCATCTGATATGCATGAAGAATCCCGATTTAGTGGATCTGGTGTGCACCAAAATCGCATCAAGCGCGCTAAGTATGCACAAGAATCTAAATCAAGTGCACAAGGTGCATGAAAACAAATATCGAGTATCACAATCGAAATCGACGGTATACATCATATCTTATCCATATCAGGTATACCGTGGTATATAATCTCACAACCATGTGCATCTGCATGCACAAAATCATGGCAAGGCACGGAAAGCTCGTGCAATTTACTCCAAACACATAAGTCAAAATCATGTGCAACCCCTATGCATGAAGTCAAAATCGAATATATCGAAGGGTATGAAATCAAAATCAGGTGCAATGGGTCCGTACAAAATGAAAATCAGTACAACTGATATATAGAAATACGAATCATGTGCAACTGTGGTGTAAAAAATCGAATCAAAGTACTAAAGTGCATGAAAACTATGCTGAAAGCTCCAGTCAAATCACATGCATACCATAGGCATGAAATCAAAATCAACATCTCGAATGACATCAAATCGAAGTCGAGTGCAACTGCGGTGCACAAAATCTCAATCATGCAAATAAATTGCCCATAATACCGAAATCCAAAATGACGGACGCGTGATGTTCGAATCACCAAGTCACAAATCGTAAATACTGTCGTAGATACGTCCTTCCTTCAAAGTCGGGAAGGTGTCGGTGCATCCAAAGCCAGCAGAGCAAGATATCTCCTTGCCTCCTATTTATGGTCTGGTGCCTTGTGCCCTTAGGCTCTCGTATCTCACTGTGAATTGCCAGTTATATAACTCCTCGGCTCAATGGCCCAATATGGAAATGACGACAGAAACAGTTCTGCTTTGGCACAACCTCTAAAAATCTCTGGCCAACTATCATGGTCACTCATAACATGTCTCGTCGATGCTGCCGAACTCTGGCCTACTGGGTGTGCATAATACGACCGATCCTGGGTCCAGGTCTTCTCGTTTAGTATTTCCAGAAAGTTCTTGTCGGGGTCTCTCCCAATCTCGTTTCTGCTGAACTGCCCGGAAATTATCACCCTTTACTAAATCTATTTCTTGTTCTGGAATGTCTGCATACTCATCACGACTCCTTCTGGAAGATGTATCCATATTCAACGCCTTTGCATGCGTATCGCATCTCTGATGTCAACGGAGTGGAACGCCATCTCGTCGAAATCTTGTATGAACCTCTTACCCCACTTTTCTCTAATGTCGACTGATTCAGACTCGTCTCTTCGTAGCTGTTGTTAGTTATATGTATGCCCTAGAGGCCATTACTGTACATGAGATGTATATTGTAGTGGATGCTGGGACATATATAGGTAGGGCTTTCTTGCTCGACATGATAGTACGCTATCTGGTTGCTCTTTATCTTAACATGTATACTTACTGTCTCTCTATTACAAGTTGATATAGCCTTTAGGATATGTACTCGATTTGCAGGACTATGATGCAGATCATACTAGTGGGGCCTGGGTAGTCCATGAGTACATCCTTCAATGTTCCTAGTCATGGGAATATCGAGACGGGGCATCGATATTCCAGAGTAGACTAGCGTATATCTTCTCGACCCATGTGATGGGCAATGGATGATCCCATATCCATTGGTGTTTGACATCAGAGATGGTATGCGGGTGCTCAGTGGAAACTGGGTACACTGAACGAACTCGCCGAGAACTCCCAGATGGTATTATACCTCAGGTCAGATGGCAGTTTTCTGGGAATTTTTAAAGTTTGCTCAACAGTTGAGTTTTTCTGGGTTGTTTTGGAGATTCGATGATTTGATCGGATTGTTTAATTTTGTCCATGTGTTTTTCCGGATAATTTTTGAATATGTTAAAAAGTTCGACCGGATATAAATACCCACTTTTTCCCCTGCCGGAAAATTTCCAAGTGTTGGATTTTCCGTAGTTTGAAAACATTCTAAGTAGTGCAAGTAACGCGATGGACCCTCTAGAAGACAACAAATCTTAACTCGATTATGTGACCGTCTTGAACTACCTTTTGAACTTTAGGGTTTGGGGCAGTACGGCGTGCCATATGTGAGGCGTTGGCTTAACCCTTCTACGGCTGGACCATTGGTACTGTGGCATGAAGTGAATGTTTTTAAACTTATTTCATGTGTTGAGTTGTTTTGGGAAAACATGGGTGTTTGATTGTTCGATCGGAAAGTTTAACATTTTCTATTTATCTGGAATGTGATACAATATTTGGAATCCACAAGTAGTTATGAGATAACTAATTTGAATGTTATAAACATAGCACTTTAGTCTCACTTGATCGGTTGCCACGGAATTTTGATGCGATCAAAAGTCTGTCGCAATCACGTAGCGTACGCGGATACTCGCCGGTAAACTTAATAGACAGCTACACTCCATAGCCCCGACCAAGTGACTGTAGGAGAACCCCGTCGCCGAAAGCATCCGTTCGGGTGCTCGCTGTAGCGGTGTTCCGCCTTGGTGCACTTCATCGACGGTATCGGGGGTGCGGCCGTCTACTAAAGTTTACGACGAGCATTCGATTAGTTTATCGGGAATCTTGTTGAATTGCCCGACTAAATATTGAAAAGTGTTTTCGATATAGAGACTAAAATGCGGAGTTTATAAATGTTAGGCATGCGATGTCTAAGGAGGTTGCGGATTCCAATTGTTATAGTTTTACAGTTTCTTTTCAGTGACCGTAAGTGTAATATGTGATATCGCCGGTTTCGTTTCTATATGTCAACGACAATTGGGATGCGCACATTTACTTACGTTGATGACATGTGATGTTATGTGTTGCTGGATATGTTATATTGGATAGTCGTGTTTGAACAGCCGGGGTTTTTTTTATGTGAGATGAGTGTTTTTCTTTTTCATTCATGTAAAAAACTTGTATGTAATATTCTTTTATTAGGGCACTTCCAGGTTGCGGAAGATGTCACCCATTGTATATTATTTACTTTTCCGCACTAGGATAGACCCAAGGAGGAGGGCACAAGTAACCGGGTTCTAGAGTCACAGTGGGAGACCAACTCGAGAAGTCGAGTCCGGGTCTCCTAACTCTAGAATTGATTGGGTTGCTTGTCGCTCTCGTAGGGGTCTAGGGGTGTGGGTTTGGCTATTCATCGCGACCGTGGAATCCTTGTTTTATACATGCTCGTATTAAAAACACGGACCTCCTAGTATATCCAATATTTCATATGTTTCTTCTGCTGCGATATCTGTGATGTTCTGTGATAAATAATGTATATAGTATATATGATATATTATATAGACGTTACTTATGTTTTACACACGCGCTAGCCCTGCCCCGCTCTGTCGTTAGTTACCTAACCTAACGGTGCACGGGGGGACATCGAGGCGAATGCTGATGGCATAAGTGTACGTCGTATTTATCTGTGATGTTAGGTAACTTAAATGATGGGACTTCATTAATATGATTAATGAAAGGAAAAGAAACCTAAAAGATGTTGTGGAATCGAATTTTCAAAAACAGGTAGCTACAGTTCTTGCTTTGCATCGCGGTGTTCCTTGTAGAACATCCTGCACCTTATTCGATAAGGAAAGGGCCGAGATCCCTACACCGGGAGTGACCCCTTTAGCAATAACTGGCAGAATGCTACAACCCTCGGTTTGTATTTTGATTGCTTCTATAGTTTTTGCTTTGCACAGTGGTATATATGATATATCCTGTACCTTATTCGATGAGGAAAGGGCCGACGATCCCTTCACCGGGAGTGACCCCTTTAGCAAAACTAGAAAAGCCTAAAAAACACTCCATTTTAAAATCATTTGATTCTAAAACGATATCAAGTTCATTACGCAATAGGTTTTCAGAAAAACCTGTCGTAGCCCTCCGTCATTTCAGATAAGTTGTATATAGTATTCGTGATATATTTGTTGGCTTTCGTCAAGGTGTGGTGTGCGGTAGCTATATACTGCTTATCTGCTGCATACGATGCGATTGGATTAGAGTAGTCGTACGGCTTTGTTGGCTTTCGTCAAGGGTCGTGCGGGTGAGTTTAATTCAATCAAGAAATGTACGGGTTGAACTTGACTAGCGGGCTATGGTTTGTTGCCTTTCGTCAAGGTCATAGCACGTTAGGGGCAAAATTATCGGGAATTTCAAGTGTTGAAATTTGCAATGAGATTGCATACCTTCTATGAGATAGTTGGATCCCGATACCCACTGCGAGTAATTGTTAATCCTGGGAGAGTTTTACACATTACAATTAGCCGATCCAGTAGGTGTCTAGAAAGGTGTCAACGGGGTTACGCATCTGGGAAAACGAGGTCTACTTTAATAAGGTCCGTGCGAAAGCACGGGGAACCTCCCTCAAAGTACCGACACTGGCCCGGCTGAAAGATTGGCGAACTTGTAGCGTGTAATTAATCCCGGCTAGTCTTTCCTTTTAGGGTTTGAAGGAAGATTTGATAAAAACAGTGGGAGCCATCCTGATTAGATAAAATAATAACCAATATGATCTTGTAAGAGCTCACGTAGAGTGTTTTCTACTCTCTCTCTCCAGGTAGCGACCATGTCACGCCTTAATCAAGATAATAAAACGGATAAATTGACCGAACACGCTTGTTATACTGAGCTGGGGAACGTTGGTCCCGCTCCAACTTATAATTGTTATAAGACAGAGCAGGAAATTGGGGAATACCAGATTTTCCTATGCCGCCCAAACGAAGAAAGTGCATATGATGCATCTCCTTCGGGTGTGTTCATTACAAAGAACTGTTTCTCTGTATCCTCTACGTCCTGGGTATTTGATACCGGATCAGGATCCCAGATATGTAATCTGTTACATAGGGCTACAGAAAATTAAAGAACTGAGAACGGGTGATAAGTTTCATGAGGCAGAAAACGGTGCAAGTGTTGTAGCCAAGTCCGTTGGTCACTGTCATCCTGTATTATCAGAATACATTGATTCTGAACAAATGTTATTAGATACCGAACCTGATATACAAAATCATATCAGTCTCTTTATTTAGATAAAGAAGGATATAATTTTGTATTGTTGGATAATGTTTTGAACATTTCCTAAATCAAGAGTTGATCGGTTCAGGCACGTTATCTTAACGCATTGACGTTCTAAATCAAAATACAGTTCTTTGTATACAGAACACGCACAAGAGGAAGAGTTCAGAAATGAACGGATACTTCTTGAGGTATTGTAGACTAGGTCATATCAATGCGACCCGACTGACTGAAGTTACATTTAGATGCATATTTAAATCAGTTTGAATTTACATCTTATGCAACTTGCCAGTCATGTCACAAAGATTAGATGACCATAGCTCTGATAATTGGAAACAGAGAAAGAGTTAGTGAACTCTTGGGATTGAAACATTCTGATGTATGAAGGTCCCCTGTCTACACATGCCAAGACCGGTTCTTTGTACTTCATTACATTCTCTGATGATCTCTTAAGATTCAGACATATGTTCCTGTTGAAACACAAGTCCGAACGTTTTGAGATATTCACAGAATATAAGTTAGAAGTAGAGAACCAAAATACGGGTAAAAGTATTATATCCTTTGATGTGATCAAGGAGGAGAATACTTGAGCATGGAATTCCTGGATTATTCTAAAGGAGAATGAGATTCTCTCTCAGCATTACTCCTCCGTATACACCATAGCACGATGGTATATCGGGGCGGAGCAATAACACCCAATGTGATATGGTGTGCTCTATGATGAGTACTACTGAGTTTCCTATTTCCTTTTAGGGAGTTATGCACTGATGAAGTTGCATACCTATTGAATAGGGTTCCGATCAAATCAGATGCCTACTATTTCATATGAGATATGGAAAGGGAAGAGCCCATCTCTTAAGTCAGTTAAGATTTGGGGTTGTCCAGCCTATGTCTAAAAGGCAAAATCCAGAAAAGCTCGAGGCAAAGTCAGTACTGTAGAAGTTTGTTGGATATCCCAAGCATACGCAAGGGAATATCTTCTACCTAACCGAGGAACAAAAGATGTTTTGTTACTCAGCATGCCACCTTTGTGAAAGGGAATTTCTTATGAAAAAATTAAAGGGCATGAGGTGGAACTGGAAAGGGTTCCAGCTATACAAACTGCAGCTGATGATTTGGTAGAACCAAAGGATTCAATAGCAACCAACGAACCTCAGCCTCTCCGCCGATCTAGTAGGTTTCCTCACCCACCTGACAGATACTCCGGTTTCTCTACTACAGTGGGAGCAAGGATTGCATCATGAGATGATGACCCAACTAGTTTCGGGCTGGCCATCAGGAGTAGGTCTCTGTAAGAATGGCTGGATGCTTAGCGATCTGAGATGGAATCCTTATACACCAACAAAGTATGGACTTTGGTTGCTTTATCTGAAGGGTTATATCCCCATCAGGAGCAAGTATATCTTGAGAAGATTACTTGGTGTACATGGAAAAGTTGAGACTATCAAAGCTAGACTTGTTAAAGGTTTGCATCATTGACCAGCTATGGATTGTGATGAAACCTTTTCTAAGTACCTATGCATAAGTCTATCCAGATCCTACTTGCTACGGCTACATACCATGACTACGATATCTGGCGGTTGGGTGTCTTGACTGCTTTTCTTAATGATGATTTGGAAGAAAGCGTCTATAAGTACACAGCCAGAGGGCTTCGTAGACAGTGGGAGCAGTGGAAACGTATGCAAGATGTTTTATGTGATAAAGTAGGCATCGCGGAGTTGGAACATCTGTTTTGATGAGATTAGTCAAAGAGTTTGACATCATCAAAATGGTAGATGAACCTTGTATATACAAAAAGGTAGTAGAGAGTATGCTGGTGTTCCTCGTAGAGTACGTGGATGACATACTCTTGATAGGGAAGAAGTTTCCTATGCTACGCTCGGTCAATCTCCGCTTATCACAAGGATTCTCCATATAGGATCAAAGTGATACCTCCTAAATCCAGAGTTTGGATCTATGAGATAGATCTAAGTAGAACTTAGGATCCTCACTAGCTGTAGTGAGAAGGTATCAGTTGATCCTGGGGAGAATCACTGGAAAGGTTCCATGGTGATAAGGACGACTGAATGTCAGTCGCAGGCATTGTCTTTACCCTCAGTAAAGGGACGGTATGTTGGAAGAGTTCCAAGCTAGATACCGTGGCATACTAGACGATAAAGGCTGGATACATCGCTACCAAAGATGCTACCAAAGAGGCAGTATGGGTGTATATAAGTTCATGAGATGAACTTCGTTACTCCCATTGTGTAACAATGGTGTAACATTTCAAAAAAAGATAAAATGTTAATTTTGGGAATTTTTATAATTTAATATTATTTTATTGAATATTTTAATATTTTGGAATTATTAAATACAAATAAATGGGGAAAAATTTTGGAAAATTTTGGAAAATTCTAAAATAGGGTAAATTAGAGAATTATGACATTTTAAAGTTTTTGTGATTAATTTGACACTAATTTAGTGCTAATCGCGATTAAAAATCGCTAATCGGTTTTTAGCTTTTTGTGCAACACATGCACATATCACTTTTTCACACTTGTGCATTTTCTTGCCATGCTTTTCATTTAGGTTTACTATTTGAGTGAGAAGGGTTTTAAAAGGAAAAAGAAAAGGAAAAGAATAAAGAAATGGGTAGTTGGTGAGAGAGAGAGGTATGGGCTTCATTGACTAAGGACTTAACCATTTCTCCCCTCATTTCCCTCCCTCTGCTCCTGCACCTCCTTTCCCTCCCCTCTTCAAGCTCTAAAACACCTCTAAAACAACCCCAAAACCCAATCTCCATTTCATTAAATGTGTGCACAATCCCTAGATCTACACTTGGTGCTAAAGAAGCAAGGATTTTGGCCACTAGGGGCAACTCAAGAAAATTCTTGAGTTGCCAAATGAGGTATTTTCTGGACCTTAAACTTAGTTTATGCATTTCCTTTACCCTCATATTAAGATCGAATCGATATTGTGTGATATTGTGGACTTGTGGATAACCTAGTTAGGGTTGTGATGATTTATGGGTTGTAATATGGAATTGAGGTCAGTAGAGGTTATACCATCACCCTAGTGTATGAATTGGAAATCCAAAACCTGAAGCTTAAACCATAATACGGATTTTAGAAACCGATATCGGGGAATTTATGAAATCTGTGAAGGGTATATTGAATCTGCTATCACCCGAGACACCCTAAATTAAAATTGATTGGACAGTGACACGTGCAGGCACCCAGGAAGCTAACCCCAAGACCCCAGCTCCCACTTCTTCTTCCCGGCCGCCAATTTATCCCCATTGGCCGCAAATTGTGGCCTGGGTCCCACCATTTTGGCTCGTATTGGTTCTGTAGCTCCTACATGTTCATGTTAGACCCCTGGTATATATAGATTTGTATAAAGTGACCTAGGGTAAAATCTGGGACATATTTCCTAAGTTGCTGTTTTAGATTCATGTTTCCGTATTCCGTATTTTTAATTCTGCAATTGTGGATTGTGTTTTGCCTCGACTATTTGGCGTTTATACGACGATATAGAGGATGTGTTGATGGTTTTGAAGGCGTACCATGGGTTTTAACCTATAGGCCTCTTATCGTATCATTTTGGATTTCATGTGCCATTTTAGCTTTGATTTGGTTTTAATGCGCATATACGATATTTTGATGTGTAGGTACCCCATGAAGACTTCGGGACGACAAGCAAGCGCGTGGCGACGTCCACAAATGAAGACGCTAGGTGAGTAGATTATATCTACTGGGGGAAGTCGGGTGGATGGCGTATAGCACCCCCGCAGTCCGTAGTTGTTATTATATATGATAGTTAGGTGTATTATGGATAGTGTAGGGTTAGAAGTGACTAGTGTAGTTCATAGTCGCGAACCCTAGAATAGAATTACACCTACACGCACACCCTTGCATATTACTTATACTGGCACTGTGTTGATGATATTGGATGACTTTGGAGATGAGTCAATGATATTGGGCTTTGTGCCGCGAGATCGGTGATGTGATATGATTCGTATTTGGGATACGAAATGTGATTCTTGCGGGCTTGGGATGTGTGTTTACCCCCGCATGCATACTTTATTGATGGTATCGATTTATACTAGACATAGAATAGTACCCCAGATTATATGATATGTTGATAGTGATACCTGAAGTGTGATGAGATAGTGTGATATTGACCCGTACCCAGCTATTGGGATGTCGTACGACGATTTACCGTATGAGCTTTACATTGATGATAGATCCGCACTCATGACTTGAGGATGTCATATGATATACTGTATCGTACGCGATACTATCGAGGCGGAATCACCGACTATTATATCTATATATATATCGACTCAGATGTTAGGCGGTTTCCTTACCTGTAGCTCAGCTTGTTAGTTCAGCTGTATAGTTTAGTGTAGTTGTTAGATTAGATTAGACTCTTACCTATTTCAAAACTAGCGGGTCGTGGGTATTTTAAAAGACAGGTCAAGGGATCTACGGACATTTCAAAAGGCGTATCTTTTCATAAAAACACCGTAGCCCCTATTTTCAAAACCCCATGATTCGTGATATTTCAAAAGGCACCATTTGTCGGACTTATATTAGATTAATGCAGATTAGTTATAGTTGCGTCTAGATTCAGCTCCCACTTTTTTTGTGGTTCGCTTTGCATCGCATTCTTATATTATGTTTCATACTCCATTATTGATATCATGTTGTTAGGACACCGGCACCATTACCGATGTTGCGTATGTACCACGTACATTTACTTGCCGGCTCACACACATCTTCATCGGTAATTGCCATGTCACGTACACCTTAGAAAATACTATTGCTTGACATAACCTATTAGCTAATAGTTTAGACATTGTAGTTATTACCTGCTACTTCATGCATACTGATATTCATTGTTATGCCGCATTCATGGATTCTCATGCATATATTCACTATTTTACGTGTTACTGAGGTTTTGGATTTGGATTTCCGTGAGATTTTCTGGATTTGGAGGAAAACCGCAAAAACACAGATAAACATTCTCTCTTTTAAAATAAAAAGTGCGGTTTTCCCATGATGTATGAGTCGTCCACCATGAGTTTGCTGATGGATTTGGAAACCCGATTCGAGGAGACGGATGAACCGTTTCGGGTACATGGTGGACCCGGTGCGGTACCCCGGGGCAAGATGAATGTGGTGATGACGTTGAGCCTGGCAGGGGAGCACTACCGACCAGTGATTTTACGTGACGCGTCGGATATCCGGAGGATACCGTCGTGGTCTTGAGATTGATGGTAGGGGCCGGTCTGGACTGACGGCGCTCTAGATTTTGTGATTGGGATACAGAGATATCGGGATATTTGGATTACGTTTTGTGCCGATGTTAGGCACTGTTTTATGCTGATTTCATTATGATACCTCATTTTAAAAATATAAAGGAAATCTCACTAAAGTATGAAAACAGTTTCTTCATTTACATGTATTATGTTCTCATGCATTCATGCATCATTCTTATGTTATATTGCTACCTGAGGCACTGACACAGGCACAGGAGATTACACTCGGGTTAGATATTTACCCTAGCCTTGTTATAGGCTGCATGTTTTATATTGAGGATTTTGTACTGATCGTTTTGACCTAGGATTATGTCTTGCGTTCGGTTTCTGCTTGTAGTTATTCTCTATTCACGAGTTGGCAACTCACCCCCGTTGTGCCACAGTTCTTGCAGGTTTTGCCGTACAGGTTCCTTTGCGGCATTTCTGGCACATTGCTTCCTTGCGGGTGAATTGCATTTGGTAGGTGGTTCCTTTTGCATCAAAACCACCATTGTACTTATATTATTCTTTGTATCTAGAATTTCCATCAACCAAATTTGTTTATTGTTTCAGACTCAGACTTTAGTGATGTTTTATTTGGCCTTAGAGTCGCGCTTAGTAGTATTGCGGTTATCATGCTTACTGTGTTCCTTTTGGATCGATCCTCGCTTTTCGGCGTTGTATATTATATTGCATGTGTGGTTGTGACCGTCAATTGACGAAGAGCTAGCTCCCGCTTGGGGATGCCTTTTATTATTGTATATATGTTAGGCTTGTTGTATCCCGTTCGGGGCCAGTATTTACAAAAGAAACTCTGCCGAAATTTTTAGAAAAAACTTTACCTTTTAAAAATGCACCTTCGGCTTAGTTATTTAAAAACCTCGACTTCAAACATATTTTCCTTCACTTCTTTAAACCAGTTTTCTTCACTTACTCTTAAAATGGTTTTAGATTTCTGGGCTTTGGTTTACTTGGATCAGATGGAGTCCTATAGATTTCATATGGTTCGAGGGCCAGTCACGTGCTCTTTCGGGTCGTGACAAATGGAGTTGTGGCTTATGCCAAGGAACGCCCGTCCCATCAGTGATCCAGACATATTCTAAGGCAGTGTCACCTGATCGTGGAGATGGTTGATCTCCAGGGGATCGAGGTTAGGAGAGCAGACTCAGAGGACAACACGGCGGATCCACTCACAAAGGCCTTTTCCCAAAGAGAGACTTTTATGGGATGGTTGAGTATGAGATACTACAACCACTGCTATCAGATGGCCCTAGTGCAAGTGGGAGATTGTTAGTTATATGTATGCCCTAGAGGCCATTACTATACATAGGATGTATATTGTAGTGGATGCTTGGACATATATAGGGATGACTTTCTTGCTCGATATGATAGTATGCTATCTGGTAACTCTTTACTTTAACGTGTAAACTGATTGTCTCTCTGTTACATGTTGGTAAAGCCCTTAGGATGTGTGCTTGACTACCTAGACTATGATGCGGATCATACTAGTGGGGACATGGTAGTCCATAAGTACATCCTTCAAAGTCCCTAGTCGTGGGTGTATCGAGACAGGGCATCGATATACCAGAGTAGACTAGCGTATACCTTCTCGACCTATACAGATGGGTGATGGATGATCCCATATCCATTGGTGTTTGACATTAGAGATGATATACGGGTGCTCAGTGGAGACTGGGTACACTGTACGGACTCGCCGAGAACTCCCAGATGGTATTATACCTTACGTCAGATGGCAGTTCTCTGGTGACACTGGTACAGAGTAGTCTGTTGACCCGAGATCGTCATAGAGTCTTGTGTAGTTCCTACTGTGCTTTGATTTCCACCATACCACGTCCAAGAGGGCATGCAAAACGGTGGTTTTTGGGTACAGTCCCGAATCACATGGAGGCAATGAGCGATAGGAGGGGTTTCGTTTCTCCCGGTATAGGGAGTTGATGTTGCGCAGTGCTCGATTGGCTATAACAGAAAGTCCTTGGCCAAGGCTGCTTTTGGGATTTACTGGTAAGTGTTACCAGTAGTTTCTTGACCCGTTATGAGCCTCATATCGACACGACTTATCGAGTTATTGGGGTCTGACATTTACCACCCCTAGACGAGATATGCGACATATCAGACGAACAGACCGGACTGTACGATAGTGATACTCGTTGGATTCACAGGAGTGTGAGCGGGCTTGCTCGTTGATCTTGTGATCGCTCAATACCCGGGTGGCCATTACGTTTAGCAGACCGCTTGCGGCTTGTGGGTGTTTGATATGATCATCACCTACTGCCGGTGTATTGACGAGTCTTTAGAGTCCTACACAGGGGTTTCCTGGCTCAAGCGAAACGAAATAGGAGCGCATATGAGATATGTGTGGGACCGAGAATAATACCAGTATGTGATACTGTATTCTATTCTCGCGATTTGTATCATTGGTCGGTTATATGTGATATAGCCGGGTTACCGAATCAAGTGTTGATTCGATACATTGGTACACAAGATATTAGTCGGTTATATGCGATATGACCGGATTGTTAAATCAAGTGTTGATTTAATGATTTAATGTATAATTATATATTTGATATATTACTTTACATTAACTAGTATTGGTTCACTTAAGATTGATTTTCTCACTTGAATGTGCACATTGTTTATATGTGATATATGCAAGTGTACATGTTTGTATCATGCTTGATGATACAAACAAGTTGTGTGTATGAGACTTGAACCATATCAAGGTTAGATTAGGGTTTACTAATTTCCTAAACAAATAACAAAAGAGTGTGACTTTGGTCAAAGTTATCAAGCTTCATGAAGCTTGATAAACATTGACAAAGTCAACTCTCTTTGTCATTTTCTTAAGATATTAGCTAACCCAACCCTTAACCTTATGCTATGGTTAATTCTCTACACGAGTTAAGCATGAGGGCTTAACTCAACCATGGTGCCATGATTAAAAGGATAAGTATTCATATTATTCTTTTAATTGATATGATTCTTTTCTTCTTCTTCATCTTCATCAAGCTCACAAAAGCTTGAGAGCTCCAATGGTGCCATGAGAAAAAGAGTGAGAAATCCAATTCTAAAGTGAACCCACTTCCTATTTCTTCATCCTCTACCACTTGCCATGTAGTATAGGGTGTTCTCTTCATAAAGTTTTTGACCAAGTGAAGGAAAAGCTTGAGTTTGAGTCTCCTCGACGTAGATCATCTTCGGCCTCGAAGTCAATGACCTAGCCCGATCATTTCTCCGACGAAACCATCGCTAGAGTCCATGATCCGATGATCGCAGTGGAGGGACGTCAACACGGAGCTAAAGAAATGGTGGAGCGGATCTACAAAGGTTGTAATCTCTTTCACTTATTAGCAAAGTTGTTTGCTTGCTTGTTGTTTCGCCTAATCTCTAGTTAACGATCAAGTTTAGGGTTTCTCGGCACCGGAAAATTTGAATTTGGCATGGTTGATGCCTTGTAGAACCTCTTGTGTGTGCCTAGGAACCCTACAATATACATGTGAATATCCCAAGCTTCCATTAAGTAATATACAAACTAGTATGATACAATAATGGCCCCTAGGGCATATACACTAACAATCTCCCACTTGCACTAGGGCCATGTACTGGCATATCGAGGACCGATGATCTCGAGTAGCCTCTCGAACTGAATCTGAGGTAGGGCCTTTGTGAATGGATCAGCAACGTTCTCTTCAGTAGCAACTCTCCGAACCTCGATCTCCCGACGATCAATGATCTCCCTGATCTGGTGATACCGCCTTAAGATGTGTCTGGACTTCTGATGGGACCTTGGTTCCTTCGCTAAAGCTATAGCTCCGTTGTTGTCGCAATACAGAGGTATTGGATCAACAATGGTAGGAACCACCTGAAGTTCTGTTAGGAACTTCTTCATCCAGACCGCTTCTTTTGGGGCATCGCAAGCAGCAATATACTCGCTTCCATCGTCGAGTCAGCAACGGTGTCCTGCTTAGAACTCTTCCAGCACACCGTCCCTCCATTGAGGGTAAAAACATAATCTGACATGGACTTGGAATCGTCCTTATCACTCTGGAAGCCCGAATTAGCATAGGCCTCCATCCTGAGGTCTTTTCCGCCGTAAACCAAGAATATCTCCTTAGTCCTCCTCAGGTACTTGAGAATGTTCTTTACTGCTATCCAGTGTTTCTCCCCTGGGTCTGACTGATACCTGCTTACCACGCTCAGTGCGTAAGCTACATCTGGTCTGGTGCACAACATCGCATACATTATAGAGCCTACCGCAGAAGCGTAGGGTATAATAGACATGCGTTCCCTTTCCAAATCAGTCTTGGGAGACATCTCTTTGGATAGGGTGATTCCGTGACAAGCCAGTAGATTACCGCGCTTAGAATCTTCCATACTGAATCTTTTCAGTATAGTGTCGATATACCTGGACTGCGAAAGTCCCAACATCCTCTTGGATCTATCACGATAGATCCGGATCCTCAAAATGTAAGAGGCATCACCCAGGTCTTTCATGGAGAACCAGTGTGACAAGAATCCTTTGACAGATTGTAGCATAGGAATGTCATTTCCTATCAATAGAATGTCATCCACGTACAAGACGGGGAATACGACAGTTCTTGCTACAACTTTACTATATATGCACGGTTCATCTGGATTTTTGATAAAGTCATATTCTTTGACTGTTTCATCAAAACAGATGTTCCAACTCCGCGATGCCTGCTTTAGTCCATAAATGGACTTAAGCAACTTGCATACTTTCCGCTGCTCCCACTCTGATTGAAACCCTCTGGCTGATCCATATAGACGCATTCTTCTAAATTTCCATTCAGAAAAGCCGTCTTTACGTCCATCTGCCAGATTTCATAATCATGGAAGGCAGCAATAGCAAGAAGGACCCGAATGGATTTGAGCATAGCCACTGGAGAAAAAGTTTCGTCATAGTCCAAACCAGGTCTTTGACGAAAACCCTTTGCAACAAGTCTAGCCTTATAGGTTTCCACCTGTCCATCTACACCAATCTTTTTCTTGAAGATCCATTTGCATCCTATGGGTTTTACCCCATCTGGAGCAAAGTCCAAAGTCCATACTTTGTTGGTGTACATGGACTCCATTTCGGTCCGTATTGCATCTAGCCATCGTACCGAGTCGCCGCTCTGGATGGCCTGCTGGAAGCCAGTAGGTTCATCATCATCTATGATGCAATCCTCTCTATCCCCATCTATGAGAAAACCGTAGTATCTCTCAGGAGGATGAGACGGCATACTACTCCTGCGGAGGGGTGCGGGAATGTCCTGTTCTTCTTGAACTACTTGTTCTACCAAACTTTCAGTATTAGTTTGTCGTTCTGGAATTTCTTCCAGTTCTATTTCGCTCCCACTTATTTCCTTTTCTAAAAACTGCTGTTCTAGAAAATGGGCATTACAAGAAACAAAAACCTTTTGTTCCTCTGCGTAATATAAATAATATCCCTTGGAGTTCTTTGGATATCCCACAAACTTACACTTTACTGATCGTGCCTAGAGCTTGTCCACATGCTGCTTTTTAACAAAAGATGGACATCCCCAAATCTTCATATGCTGAAGATGGGGTTTCTTCCCACTCCACATCTGATATGGGGTGGTAGGTACAGTCTTGGTAGGAGCCCTGTTCAGATGATATGTCGCAGAATCTAGCGCATAACCCTAAAAAGATCGCGGTAACTCACCATTACTCATCATGGAACGTACCATATCCAATAGGGTTCGATTCCGTCTCTCCGGTACACCGTTATGTTGTGGAGTGTATAGAGGAGTAAGCTGAGAGAGAATTCCTTTCTCTTCTAGGTAACCTAGGAACTCGACACTCAAGTATTCACCACCTCGATCAGATCTTAGTGTCTTGATACTTTTGTTGGTTTGGTTTTCTACTTCATTCTTGTACTCTTGGAATTTCTCAAAAGCGTCGGATTTATGTTTCATCAGATAAATGAATCCGTACCTTGAGTAATAAACCGTGAAAGTAATGAAATAGGAAAAACCACCTCTTTCATGTGTAGAAATTGGACCATATACATCGCTGTGTATGAGTCCTAAGAGCTCGCTCGCTCTTACTCCATGTCCAGTAAATGGAGTCTTTGTCATCTTTCCTTTGAGACAAGATTGACAAGTGGCATAAGTTTGATATTCGAACGAGTCCAAATATCCTTCTCTATGTAACTTAGTCAACCTTCTCTCATTGATGTGACCCAGTCTACAATGCTATAAGAAAGCATTATTTAAATCTGGAGACTTTCTTTTTAGTGTGTTCTGGATATTGAAAATTTGGAGTTGTTTAACACATATATACCGTTTTCCAGTGTACCGGACCCAATCAAACTATGATTAAGGTGGATGTTAACAACATCACTTACAAATGTGAAATCATAACCTTTATTTGATAACAAGGAAACAGATATGATATTACACGTTAAGCTGGGTACACAAAAACAGTTATGTAAAACCAAAATGTGTCCACTCGTCAATCCCAGGTGATAATCCCCTACGGACACAGCTCCCACGCTAGCTCCGTTAGCAACCATCAGGGTCATATCACCTTCCTTCAGCACTCTACGGGTTCTCAGTGCCTACAATGAATTGCAAATATGAGATCCTGATCCGGTATCTAATACCCAGGAAGTAGAGTTGATTGACAGACAATTCTCAATTACAAACACAACTGAAGTCGAAGACACAGCTTGCTTCGGTTCCTGGTTCTTGGCGTTCCACGCCTTGCAATCCTTCTTCCAGTGCCTTTTCCTGTGACAATGGAAGAACTCATCCTGGCCCACTACCGGTACTGCAAACCTTTTCTTTTCCTTCCCTCCCACCTTACTTACACCTCCTCTAGGTTTGGCGGCGGCCTTCTTTTTCCTTCCTTTGGCCCTAGCCTTGGACCCGGAAGAAGAAGCACCGCTAACAAACATAGCGGGTGTTTCCTTTGCCTTCTGCAAGGTGCCCTCTGCACTCCTTAACATGTTCAGGAGTTCCGGAAGTTCAACTTCTTTTCTTTGAATGTTGAAGTTCAGAATAAACTGGGCGTAGGTGGAAGGAAAGGACTGGAGAATAAGGTCTGTATAGAGCTCGTTATCCAAAGTCGTCCCAAGGTCTGCGAGCTCTTCTATGTAGCCAATCATCTTTAGGACATGTTCTCCTACCGATGATCCGACAGCTAACCTCGCTCGAAACAAGTTCTTAGAGGTCTCGTATCTTTCTATACGAGATTGCTCTCCATAAAGTTCTTTTGTATGGAGAAATATGGCATCTAGTTCCATATCCGCGTGCCTCCTCTGATGTTCATTGTTCATCGAGGCAAGCACGATGCACTTGGCTTTCGCGCAATCATACTCCCAGGTTTTGCGGATTTCCTTATCCGCATTACTGGATTTGGGACCAGGGACAGCAGGTGCCTTAGCGGTGAGGACGTACCCCAATTTGTCATAGGTCAAAGCCATTTTGACATTCCGCAGCCAATCTTTATAGTTTGGCCCTGTCAGTATATTTTTCTCTAAATGTAACTTAAGTCCAGTCATTTTCAGGGTCGCTGCAATTAGGAGAGAGAGAAGAAAACTCTTTAGCATGATGCTCTTGCAAGTTTAGAGTGGTTTTTAATTTATCTAAACTGGATGGCTCCCACCGTTTCTTGAATCCTTCCTCAAACCATAAAAGAAGAATTAGCCAGGACTATTCTTACTGTATAATACTTGCTTAACCGTTCAGCCAGGTTGGTGTCGGGACTTCGAGGGAGGTTTTTCAATGCTTTCGCGAAGTTCCTTAATTAAATAACCTCTTTTCTCTGGGGGCGTAACCCCGATGAAACTTTTCTTGACACCTACTTGGTTTATAGCATTGATCGTTAAGTGACGAATATCCTGATGAGTAGCATATACTCACAGTAGGATCGGGATCCAAATATCATCGTATGATAATGTTGAAGGAATCCTACCAACATTCATCAAACTCCAAATGGTATGCATCTCTTTGCAAATTTCAGTTTCTTTAGAAATTCCCGATATAGGTTTTTGCCCTATGCTCTTATGACCTCGGCTTTGGTCAAAATGTCATAAGTCACATGTCAAGTTCTACCCGTCATTATCTTGTCAATTTGAACCCATCCGTACATACCCCTGACTTTGGTCAAATGATAATACGACTGTCCCAAACTAACTCATCTATCTTATGCAACAAATGAAAACCCAGTAGCTACCAAACACTATGCCTTGACTTTGGCCAAAATGCATAGCTTGAATACTACTGAATACCCAAATGAAATGACGGAGGGCTACGAATGGTTTTGGCGAAACCGTGAACGTAGTGAACTTGATATGACCGAAGGAACCTGATAGCTTTTAAAAAGAGTGGTTAAAGCTCCGCAATTAAAAAAATCATCTGTTTTAAAATAACCGAGTGGTTTTTTTAAATTGTTCCAACGATTCAACTTTTGGTTTATTTTCTTTGCATTATAAATAATGCGTCCCATCATTAACCTATCATTGCAGAAAACAACGAAAATACAATGTCCTCTTATGCCATCCGCATTCGCCATGGGGTCCCGTCATCACCCGTTAGGTTACTTAACTAACGGCAGAGCGGGGGCTGGGCTAGTGCGGGTGTAAAACATAAGTGACGTCTAAATAGCTATCATATATAGATATTGTACATTCGTCTGACGCAATAATAGGCATTCCAGATCTCATATGAACTTTATTGGATTTGCAAGCAATCCGTGTTTGTTTAGAGCCTGCAACAAAAGACGGATTATACAGTTGTGATGAATAGTCATTACCCCACCCTAGACCCCTATGGGTACGGCAAACTACCCGTCAAATACCCGAAGTGAAGCGGTCTCCCTCAACAAAGTGAGTAGGCCACTAAACACTTCAAAGTACCTGGTGGTTTGTGCACCCTATCTTGGGTCTATCCTAGGAGCAAAAACAGTAAAATGAAATAATACAACGGTGGCTACAACTGCAACCTGGATGTGCCCCGCAAAATAATATTACAACATATTACAATTACATTGAATGAATGAAAATAACAACCCATCTCAAACCCCGGCTAATCATCACAATAGTCCAATACAGTTCACAACCACAAACAGTAAAAACCATTATAGAAATGTGCAACCCCTTGCCAACCAACATACTAGCAGTTAGGGGAGGTTTACGAACACATTATACAAACACAGATATAATCAAATTAGCAAACAATGTATAATTTCGATCGAGCAAACATATCATATTCTATTCCCAAAACTTCTCGGTGCACCTGAGACTTTGAGCAGAAAATAAACAATCCAGAAAACACAACAATATCATAAAAGAATAACAGGAGCAAACTGGGTCGAATCGGCCGCGGATCCGCGGAGGATCGGTGGGATCGGCCGCGGTTCCGCGGATGTATGGCCGATTCACTAACCCATTTTTCTCCAGTGTTCTTATCTTTCTATACTTATTACTCTGCAGCAACCTGAAAATTTTTTAGAGCCTGTTTAAAATTCGACAGAAACTTGTAATATCGATGTCGTTTTTTGGTTCGTTTTGCGTTCGAAATTCATACGACTTTGCTAATGAGTTAATTATTGTTTAGCGAGGCTCTGATACCACTGTAAGTCGATGTACAACACCCCACGACTTGCGGGGAGGCGGAAAAATGGAAAACGATCTTGTTTTAGGCGTAAACATCGACTAATCGAGAATCTTTGCATAAACAATAACTAACAAGAAACCATCAAAGAGTTAACTACTATGATAAGTGATTATACCTAAAGAACCAAGTCCTTCATCTTGTCGTTCTCCACGTCCTCTCCGGCCTTCTCTATGTAGTAGAAGATCCACCCGAGAGCTTTACTACAAGCTTCACCTCTAACTTGAGGTAACTAGGTTTCTTAAATCGCTAATCTAAGTAACCAAGATGATATAGAGAATGGTTCAGGATTAGTCTACTCTAATCCTTGGTCTCAACACATGAGAGGGGAGGATTAGGGTTTGAAGAGGGAGAGCTTGAGGAGAGAGAAAGTGAGCAAGAGAATGAGATGAGATAATGATCTATCATAATATATATCAAGCATTATCATTTATCCAATAAAAGAAAATAAAGGATTAATCATCATGCTTAATAAATAGAAGAGGGTGATTCATCTCCATGAGTCATTAAGCATTTATGATGCATTAATGACATGGATGAATCGCTCAAATGACTCACTAATCTCATTTAATGCATATGCCACCTTAACCCCCAAGTCACCATCTTCTAGAAGCTTCTCGCGCAATTACGAGAACGCCCCTCCTATCCGTGAAAACACGGAAAATCTTTAGACTGTATAAATCCAATAACCGGATACTAGAAACTGGCTTAAACCAAAACCGGCTACTAAAAACTGTCCGGATATCGTACGTGCGTAAACACACGTATGCGTCCGAACCCTTGTCGTAAAACCATACGACCTCTATATCGTTTCGCCTGGAGTAGGGAAACTCTCTGTGTGGGACTCTAGAGACTCGACTACTACGCTGGCAGTGGGTTTAACCACAGACCGCAAGCGGCACTAGCTGTACGTAACGGTCCCCAAGTAGATGTCGATAAGAAGGCCGATGAGGAAACCCATCCGAACTCCTACTGAGTCTGATGTGACAATCTCCGTACAGTCCGGTCTATTCGTCTAAGACTATCGCATATCAGGCCAGGGGGGCGGCAAGCGTCAGTCCCCAAATAGCGGTATAAGTCGTGTCGGAGCAAAGCCCATTACACCATGAGAAACTACTGGAACCTACCAGCAAATCTCGCTTGCCCTGGCCAGGGACTTTGTGTAAGTGCACGGCGACGCCCCGGCCGTCGATCCAACGCCGGAATGCGGAAACGAAAAACTTTGCGAAACTTGCAAACCGGCACCACCGCGCACTATTAACCCAGATCAGGCCATTAATCTAACTCTAGCAAACTACAAGATGGGATAGAAGGCTATACCAAGCGATCCGTGTCCTTTGGTCTTCACCTCCACTCCGATCTCCTCGCGGAATCTCCGGTTGTTGCCTCCTCGTCGAAACGGGCACCACAACGCCGGGTTCTTTTACGGGCTCCCACCTCTGGACTGAGGCAGCTCGGGCACGAAGTTGGCAAGCCGACGCGTCCAAGAGATGCTGTAGGTGTAGTGTAGAAACCATTGTCTCATTTGGGGTAGTGAAGTTGCCATGATAGAGGAATGAAAGAACTTTGGAGAGAGGTTGAGAATTCAGCAAGCATGCAAATGAGATATGAATAATTCCCTCATGAAAAATGAACTCTCTCCTCTCCCCTCTCATAAGTGGCCGGCCTCCATATGGAAAAATGAGAAGAGGAAAAAACTAAAGCAAGAAGTGAGGTGAGTGTAGTAGAAGCCAAAAGGTGACCACATCCAAAAGCAAGCCTCACATCAACTTCTAATCCATTCTAATCTCAATTAATGCAAGCAAGTGATGGAAAAAGAATCTCATCATGCAAGAACCATCATGATGCCAGCATTTCACAAAGACACCCTCCACTAATGCTAATTTGCGAACTTGTAAATTAGCCCCTCCATCACAAAAGTCCGGCCGAGAAGCAACAAAGGAAAACGGCCGAAACCGGAAAGCAAACTGGCAACTTCAGAAAACCGATCCCGTAATAAATTACAGGAAAACCCCGCGACTGCATATACATGCCCGCATTTGTATTCCCACAGAATACAAATGCAAAGAGACAAAATCTACACTGTACAATACTAGGATCCGGCTTAAACCAAAGCCCGCTAGTATTATCCGTCCGATCATGATCCGTGCAATACCACGCATATCTGATCGAACCTGGCCATATCTCCATACGGCCTCTACAGCGTTTCACCCGAAACCTGAGTAACTGTGTGTGGTGGACTCTAAAGACTCATCAATACTATGGCTGTGGATTTAACCACTAGCACGTCAGAGGTATTAGCCATACGTGACGGGCTACCAGCTATTGACCAAAAGGGACGTCGATGAGCGAACTCATCCTGACACCCCACTGAGCCTGTCAGTGACAATATCCGTACAGTCCGGTCCGTTCATCTATGAGCATCGCATGGCGGGCTTAGGGGGTTGGTAAAAGTCAGACCCCCAAAAGAGGTACAAGTCGTGTCGGAGTGTAGCCCATAACACCCTGAGATACTACTGGAATACCTAGGAGTAAATCTCCTGCCTTGGCCAAGGACTTCGTGTAATGGCTCTCCTAGACACAGCGCGACCTCACCCCCAATACCGGGAGAGACGAACCCCTGCAGATCCGCTCACTGCCTCCATGTGGCTCGGGACTGTACCCAACTAAAACCTGTTTGCACGTCTCCTTTGAGCGTGGTAGGGTAGTAATCAAAGCACAGTGGGAACTCACACGAGACAAATGACGATCTCAGGTCGATGAACTAACCTTTACACATATCACCAGGGAACTGCTATCTGAAGTCAGGTATAAGACCAACTAGCATGTTCCCGGCGAGTCCTGTCCGGTGTACTCATAACCCAATGAGCACCTGTATACATCTTAGGTGAACCAACTGACACCAGTGGCTTGTGAAACCGGCCACCGCCCCTCGTCGGGGTCTCGACTGTATACACTAGTCTACTCTGGAGTATCGATGCCCTGTCTCGAAACTCCCACGACTAGGGACCTTTTAAGGATGTGCTTATAGACCCCAGCTCCGACGTATATGATCGCCCTCATATTGCTGGTAGTCAAGAAAGAATCCTAGGGGCTCTATCAACGTGCAATAGTGACCTGTAAGGTCACCTAAACCAGTACACGATGATAAAGGTAAACCAGATAGCATACTATCATCTTGAGTAAGACTGTCCTATCGGGATAGGTCCTCCATCAATCATTGCAATCACGTGCCTGTGATCCAATAATTGACTCTGAGGGCACTATCTCCAACACTTTGCGTAATGGCTCTCTGACACAGCGCGATATCAACCCCCAATACCGGGAGAGACGAATCCTGTCTAACCGCCACTGCCTCCAAGTGCTCGGGACTGCACCCAACTGCTACCTGTTTGAACGACTCCTTTGAGCCGTGGTAGGGTAGCAATCTAAGAACAGTGGGACACACTCGAGGCGAAGTAGCAGTGTCAAGTTTGAGGACTATGCTGTACTCATGTCACCTGGGAACTGTTAACTGACGACTGGTATAAAACCAACCAACAGTTCCCTGTGAGTCCTGTCCGGTGTACCCGTAACCTAACGAGCACCTGTATACTATCTCCAGTACGACGTACTGACGGCTGTGGGACAGACCATCTCCCCAACTGGGATGAGAAGCGTACACACTAGTCTACTCCGGAGTATCGATGCCCTGTCTCGATAATCCTACGACTAGGGACCTGTATAAGAATGTGCTTGTAGACTACCCAGCCCCCACTAGTGTGACTGCCATCACAACGCTGGTAGTCAAGCAAGATCCTAAGAGCTCTATCAATACGTATACTCACATATTAAGATAGAAAAACCAAGTAGCATACTACCATGTTTAGCAAGACTGTTATATACATGTGAATATCCCAAGCTTCCATTAAGTAATATACAAACTAGTATGATACAATAATGGCCCCTAGGGCATATACACTAACACCTAGCTCATAAATGAACTCCAAATCCAAACTTCTTAGACTGTATCGTCAACTGAACTTAATCAGTATCCTGCGTCATGCCTCCCTCAGTATCCCCTTGGACCACCTGTCCAAAATACCGCCCCTCGTCAGAAGGAAAACTATAACTCTGACAACCTCTCTGTCATCCATGTCACCTTGGAAGCCTGGAATGATAACTGTCTCCTAAAAGAGGCTGTTGTTATCATATCCCTAGAACATCCACTTCTGTTCTAAAACTGCTTCCGTTCGTATCTCCAGGATTGGATCAATATCAACTTATTGCATCTTGTGCAAAAACAATATCTGGTGTGGTACCTGACATCTCATGATTGACTCAATTGCCTAAGCAAGTGATCTGCCAATCATGCACATCCCTCTCCCCTTTAGTCTGTAAGACACCTTTAGAGAGGGTGACTCCATCACCTGTAGGTACACTACCGTGCCTGGAGTCGTCCATTCTAAAACACCTTCAGAATGCTGTCAAGTACCCTGATTGGGAAACTACCCAAATCCAGATCTAAAACCATAGATCCAATAACCAGAATGTCTTGATATTATATCCAAGTCCCATGTGGAGAAACCACTGTGTGACAACCAAAGTATAACCGAACGTAGTATAGGAACATCACTTCCTACTCTGTGTATGTTATCCAAATACCAGGAAATCACACCCTACTACCTTCTTAACAGATCCATCCCCTATTCTGATGAAATCAAACTTATGACTGTCATATCAGAAATATATGATCTATCTCCGCTACATCTGCTTTAGTCTATCAACAGACATATGCCACTTATCCACCAATGCTTCCGCTGCTCCCACTGACTACGACAACCCTCTGGCAGAGTCATATACACGTACACTTCTAAAGCTAGTTTAGAACGACGCTATACTTATCCTTCTGCCGGGTCTCGCAGCCTGGAACAACAGCAATGGCAAGTCTGGGTAAACAAGAACCTCCATGTCACCGTCCTTGAGGCTACCGGAGTACGTCTCGGGTGCCTAAGGTTACCCACCGTATCTGCGGAGTGGCCAATGGAATGTCAAACCAGATTGAATCTTTAGGTTCTTATCAAATTTTCAGTAATCGTTTGCGGTTCTGGAATCACTTCCAGTTCTACCATACTCCTACTGCTGTTTTCTGAAAAAATCAATTTTTATTAAAACTGTGGCGAGTCAAGAACAATATCACTATTGATCTTCCAGATGGTAGAAAGTCAACCCTCGTCATAGCCTGGGTCAACCCACAAACAGCCATTACAGAAACCTGCCTTGAGTTATCCAGAGTCTGGTTTTAATCATAAGCCGGACAACTCCCCATACCTTAACAATGTTAAGATATGAACTGTTCTATATCCAATACAGAAACAGAGGCACTGATTTAATTGAACCAGATTCAAATCATGCAACTGTCTCCAGTGCTTGTCAACTAAATGGAAAGAGGCCGATCAGCATTACTCAACTTAGGAGTGTTTCCAATTATGAGTAACCTAAAAGAGAAGCAAGTTCTCTTAATCATTACTATCAACTGAATACCCTACACAAGTATCTACATCTTCGATCATCTTGAAGAATCCCGATACTTGCAATACCTGGTTCTCTACTTTATTCATATACCTATAACTTCTCAAAACTTGGACCTTGTGTTTCTACAAAACACTTGTCTAAAAACTAGAGAAGTCATAAGTAAGCCGAATATAGTACGAGGACCAACCCCTCTGTCCTAATGGACACTGGACAACATAAAACACTCTGTATAAGTCCCCTGAGTCTAATAACTCATTTTCTGTGTGTCGCAGGTTGAAAACTGTACTTATGGTTAAGAAGAATTACACCGCTATTTAATGCTACTTACCAAACCATCCACTGATATAGGTAAATGTCATAGACATAATTTTAAAAAGGTATATCTCACTCTATAAAAATAGACGTACAGATATATCAATTTGAAATTGGTGCATAACAGCGGATATTCAAAACCAAATATTTGTCGTCCGGCAAACAACCCAGGTGACTTCCTCAAATATCACCAATTACAACGAATTCTGATATAATGAGGACATCATCTAATTCCCAATAACTTACTCCCACTCATCATCTGTAAACCCATACAGATGTGAGAATCATACCTGGTAAATACATACCCTGGAGAAAGTGTCTAATTGGGAAATCAGTTTTCTTTTAACTGTACACAGTGAAACTGAAACATTGAAATGTTTCGTAGGGGTATCCTGGTATTCCTAGTAATGCATCTTCCATTATCAAATTCACAACTGTAACCGTATATTTCTTTGCCATCTCTCCACATCCCTTCATATGTCTTTATTCATTACCTTCTGCACACCCCTTTAGGCTAAATGGTTTTCTTCCTTCCCTACAGTTCGGCACCAGCCTATGATTTAGAAGAAGACTATCCAATAAGCATAATGGGTGTACTATCCTAATCCTAGGAGCACTCGCAATGCGAGAGAAGGTGAAGATAAAAGACAACTGAATAAACCTTATCCTATTTCTCCTGAACCAGAATCCATCCCCGAACTGGAACAAGTTCCTTTCGAGTTCGTATATAACCATACGATGGAGTATTCAATAAACTGTGGATCTTCGTAGTGATACGGAGTGTCCTGGAGAAATACAAAGGTGAAATGTGAGTGGTAATGAAATACTTGGTTTGGTTGTGAATAGCAGTCACAATTTACTTTGCCCTCCTTCTAATCCCTTTATTTGTCTTTACATAATACCTTCTGTACACCATCGTTAGGCTAATTGGTTTTCTTCATTCCCTACCGGTCGGCACCTGCCTATGGTTTGGAAGAAGACTATCCACTTTGCATAATAGGTGTACTATCCCCTAATCTAAGGGGCACTCGCAGCCTGAGAGAAGGTAAAAGGAAAAGACAGCTGAATAGTCCTTATTCATTTTCTCCAGAACCAGAAACCATCTTCGAATAAATTCCTTCGAGTTCGTATATAACTATACGATGGTTTTATCCAATGGAAGTGGACATTCGTAGTAATACGGGGTGTCCTGGAGAAAAGGGTAAAAGTAGGAGTGGCAATGAGGTTTGCAACACAGACAATCCAAAAGCCAGTGTATAAGAATGTTCGGTTAATTTTGGTCTCTGAGTCATAGTCTAGGGTCGGGTCAATGGTCGCTGCCAAAGAGAGAGAGAAAAGAAACACTCAGCGTGCACTCTAACCTAGATCAGAATGGTTACCAATTTATCTAATCAGGAAATCTCCCACTGTA
This sequence comes from Agapanthus africanus, assembly GCA_030015575.1. Classification (NCBI taxonomy): domain Eukaryota; kingdom Viridiplantae; phylum Streptophyta; class Magnoliopsida; order Asparagales; family Amaryllidaceae; genus Agapanthus; species Agapanthus africanus. The sequence continues at coordinate 536,494,120 of CM057339.1, forward strand.
CCGTCAAATTCTCCTCGAAACCTGAAAGAAGAATTAGTCGGGATCACCCAATGAGTAAACCAACTCTTCAGTGGGAATCGGGATCCAACTATCATCGCATGATAACGTGAGGGAATCCTCTCACGTTATCACACTCCAGAAGGTATGCGCATATCTGTCAAGTTTCAGTTTCTTTTGAAACTCCCGATGTGGATTTTTGCCCCATGCTCTTATGACCTTGGCGTGAGGTCAAAATGTCATAAGTCACATGTCAAGTTCTACCCATCATTATCCAGGTTAATTTGAACCCACCCGTACCTACCCTTGACGTAGGCCAAAATGGCAGTACGACTGTCTCAAACCAACGCATTCTATCTATGCAACAGATAAATATCCGGCAACTACCAATCACTATGCCTTGGCGTGAGGTCAAAATACATAGCTTGAATACTACCGAATATTTAACTGAAATGATGGAGGGCTACGAATGGTTTCTGGCGAAAACCTTTAACGTAATGAACTTGATATCGTTGAAGGAACCAGATAGTTTTATAAAAATATAGTGACGAAAACCTTTGCTAAAGAGGCCACTCCCGGTGAAGGGATCTTGGCTCTTTCCCCGTAGAATGAGGTGCAGGATATTCCAACTGAATACCACGATGCAAAGCAAAAGTAAACGACTATAGTGAAGTTATTGCCTTGACCCAAACTTCTGTCCAAGGGGTCACTCCCGGTGAAGGGATCTCGGCCCTTGCCTCGTCGACTGAGGTGCAGGATATTCCAACTGAATACCACGATGCTAAACAAAAGAGAACGTCCTTGCAATAACAGCTTTTTGAAAATTGTTCCAACAACATCAGAATAGGTTTGTTTAACTTGCATTGATCCGAATCAATGCAGTCCCTTCAATTGATCACACCAATAAAGAACGAAAATAATGATGTACGTTTATGCCATCCGCATTCGCCACTGGGTCCCGTCATTACCCGTTAGGTTACTTAACTAACGACAGAGCGGGGACTGGACTAGCGCGAATGCAAAACATATACAACATCTACTAGTATATATATCAATATATAATATTCTCTCAAGGTGTGATAAAATGCAACATCACAGAAATGTAATAAGCATCACAGAACAATACAGAGGGATCCCCGGGTTTCATAGAGTCGCTACTGAAACCTGACGTTCCCTTGGTCGTGTGGATAGCCTGTGCAATGAAATCCTAGACCCCTACGGGCGCGACAAGTTACCCGCCAAAACCTGAAGCGAGGCAGCCCCCTTCAGCAACGTGAATGGACCACCCAGCACTTCACGGAATCCGGTAACCTAGGAACCCTCCTTGGGACAACCTGTACCCCCTACGAGTGCGGCGAATAGCCCGCCAATTCTAGAGTGAAGCCCCCTCCGTCTCAACGCCATGAGATGCGGACCCGTTGCCCTCTAGAACCCGGCTATCCGTGCACCCCACATTGGGGTAATCCTAGTACAGAAAGTAAAATATACATACAACGGGTACATCGACCTCAGCACGGTCGTGCCCCAAAAGAATAATATACAAACAGGCAGTGACGGCAGTCCACATGTCGGACGCTCGCCCCGCAATATCAAATGTACATAAACAACCAAACTGTACTAACATTGCATCCAGGCTATCCCCCACGACCAATCCGCAATATCACAGCACAACACAGAACATCAACGTGAATGTCACGTTCGCAAATCCGTCTAAAAGGGCTATAGCAGTTAGACAGGATTTACCGATCAAATGACATTCACGGTCACAGATATAATGTAAATACTGCGAACTAACATCTTTAAAATTTTCGATCGATCAAATTTACCGAAGTGGGCCCCAAGCACCACTGTAGCACTCAAAGAAAATCTGGGCCCAAAAAGAATATTCCAAAAACCCCATTTTCAACTCAGAAGCCCACTGTAAAAATTTGATGCAATGAACAGTCAAGGTAGCGGCGGAACCGCGGCCAATGCTTGGGTTTGGCCACGGTTCCGCGGTGGAAAAGTGACTTCACGCAACCAAATTTTCACAGAATGCTTAGAATTCCCTGCACGTATTTCTGCAATGTACTGAAAAATTTTCGAGCCAAACAAAATTCGACAGAAAACTGATGCATGAAAAACGCGGTTTTTGGAAAATCCGATCGATCGAACTTGTAAACATGTTAGAGCAAGATAGACTAGGTTAATGGCGTAGCTCTGATACCAGTGTAAGTGCATGGCGGCGCCCCGGCCGTCAATCCGAGGCCAAAATGCGGAAACGAAACTTTTCTTTAAACTTTAAACCGGCACCACCGCGCACTATAAAACCCGAATCGGGCCATTGACCTATTCCTAGCTAACTAGAGAAGGGGTAGAGAGATATACCGAGCGATCCGTGTCCTTCGGTCTTCTCGTCGTCGTCCTGATCTCCCCGCGGAATCTCCGGTCTTCATCTTCTCGTCGGAAGGGCACCATGTCGCCGGGTTCTTTTACGGGCTCCCACCTCTGGACCGAGGCAACTCGGGCACGAAGTTGGCGAGCCGACGTGCCCAAGGATACTGTAGGCTAAGTATGGATCACTTTGTATCAATGGGGTTACTAGAAGTTGCCTTTTGGGTGGAGGAATGAGATATGAACTTTTTGGATGAACAAAGGGATTTTTAGCATGGAAACGAGACTCATTTTTTCACTCCCAAAAATTGGACAGCCCCCATCAAATGTGGCCGGCCTCTCTTGGTGAAGGGAGAGAGGAAAAAGGTCAAGGGGTGGGGGAAAAAACTAATGCAAGCAAAAGGAAAATGGTTATCATAAGAAATGATGATCACCATCCAATCCATACCAGCTCCCATCACAAAAGTCAAGCCATCATGAACTAAAGAAAGCTAAGGGATGGTGCAACCATCATGAAACCATCATGATGCAACAATATACAAAGACCACACTCCACAATGCTAATTTGCACAATTGCAAATAAGCCCTCCTCCACCAATTTTCAGCCAAGGAAAGAAACAAAGGAAAATGGGCGAAACGGAATGCAAACTGGCAACTTCAAAAAACTGATCCCGTAATAAATTACAGGAAAACCCCGCGACTATATATACATACCCTTATTTGTATTCCAACCGAAATACAAATGCAATGAGACAAACTCTACACTGTACAATACTAGGATCCGGCTTAAACCAAAGACCGCTAGTATTATCCGTCCGATCATGATCCGTGCAATACCGCACGTATAAGATCGAACCCTGCCATATCTTTATACGGCCTCTACAGCGTTTCGCCCGAAACTTAAGAAACGGTCTGTAGAGGACTCTAAAGACTCGTCAATCCCTTGGCTATGGATTTAACTACTAGCACGTCAGAGGTATTAGCCATACGTAACGGGCTACCAGGTATTGACTAAAAGGGACGTCGATGAGCGAACTCATCCTGACACCTTACTGAGCCTGTCAGTGACAATATCCGTACAGTCCGGTCCGTTCGTCTATGAGCATCGCATGGCGGGCCTAAGGAGTTGGTAAAAGTCAGACCCCCAAAAGCGGTACAAGTCGTGTCGGAGTGTAGCCCAGAACACCCTGAGATACTTCTGGAATACCTACCAGTAAATCTCCTACCTTGGACAAGGACTTCATGTAATGGCTCTCCTAGACACAGCGCGACCTCACCCCCAATACCGGGAGAGACGAACCCGTGCAGATCCGCTTACTGCCTCTATGTGGCTCGGGACTGTACCCAACTAAAACCTGTTTGCACGTCTCCTTTGAGCGTGGTAGGGTACTAATAAAAGTACAGTGGGAACTCACATGAGACAAATGACGATCTCAGGTCGATGAACTAACCTGTACACATGTCACCAGGGAACTGCTATCTGACGTCAGGTAAAAGACCAACTAGCATGTTCCCGGCAATTCCTGTCTGGTGTACTCATAACCTAATGAGCACCTGTATACATCTTAAGTGAACCAACTGACACCAGTGGCTTGTGAGACCGGCCACCGCCCCTCGTCGGGGTCTCGACTATATACACTAGTCTACTCTGGAGTATCGATGCCCTGTCTCGAAACTCCCATGACTAGGGACCTTTTAAGGATGTGCTTATAGACCCCAGCTCTCATGTATATGATCGCCCTCATACTGCTGGCAGTCAAGCAAGAATCCTAAAGGCTCTATCAACGTGCAATAGTGACTTGTAAGGTCACCTAAAGCAGTACACGATGATAAAGATAAACCAGATAGCATACTATCATCTTGAGTAAGACTGTCCTACTGGCATAGGTCCTCAATCAATCATTGCAATCACGTGCATGTGATCCAATAATTGACTCTGAGGGCACTATCTCCAACAGGCGCATGACACTAAGGTCGAAAGAATATACACTGTTCTTCTATGTCTAACAAATATACAATTCTGGTTGATGGAGTTACTAGATACAAATGAAATAAATAAAGTACTATGGTGGTCAAGATGCGAGTGAACTCACCTACCAAAGCAATCTCCCGGAAAGAAGCAGTGTGCCGGCCAGCCGCAATGGAACCTTTATGGCAAAACCTGCAAGAAACTGTGGCACAACGGGGGTGAGTTGCTAACTCGTGAGTAGAAAACATCACCGAGCAGAAATCGCATGTATGACTCAATCCTAGATCATACGATAATATCCACATAAAATATAACCCTGAAACATCTACATATAAGTGTAATATCAAGTGCTCATGTCAGTGCCCCAGGTAGCAATATGTCACTAATATGATGTGCAAAAGCATTACAAATGAAAACAGAATACATCATGAATGAGAAAAGTGTTTCCTTAATTTAGTGAGATTTCTGTATATAAAAATCAAGATATCATCAATGAAATCAACATAGAATCCGTGTCAAGTATCGACACAAAACATATATCCCAATATCTAATATCTCGGGCTTCGGCAATCTGGACTGGCCCCTATCATATAATCTCAATATCTCAATGTCTCAATATCTCGGGCTCTGGCAATCCGGACTGGCCCCTGGGCTCCGGCAATCTGGACTGGCCCAAATCATCAAATCTCAAGACTACGTAGTTATCCTCCGGATATCCGTTGTGTTACAAATAACCGGTCGGTAGTGCTCCCCTGCCGGGCTCAACGCCATCATCTGTGACCATCCTGCCCCGGGGTACCGCACCGGGTCCACCATGCACCAACAGACGGTTCCTCCTCCTCCTCGAATTGGGTGTATGATATCGCTCAAGAGCCAAGAAAATTCATGGTGAACATATCTCATATCATATCACGAGAAAACCGCACATTTTATCTTTTGAAATAAAATAAGTTTATAAAATCTTGCGGTTTCTCCAAATCCATAAAATCTCATTAAAAATCAGAATTCAAATCTCGAAAGTACATAACAGTGAATTACTGGAATAAGGCCCTATAATATTACATGACAAATGAATATAGACATGCATGGATATCTAAATAAGGAATGCAATATCTAAACTAGCACAGTAATGATATATCAGAACTATCAGCTATTAAGCGATATCAATGAAATAACATTCTCTAAAGTGTACGTGACATGAAAATTACCGATGATGATGTGTGTGAGCCGTCAAGTAAGTGTATATGGAGCATTCGCATCATCGGTAATGATGCTAGTGTCCTGACAACAGGGGTCTATAATCACAAGTATAAGCATGCAATGCGATATGAACAATATAAATAAACGGAGAATGAATAGTAATCGCAACAATGAAGTATATACGTTTTTATATACGAGTCATACAATGTTGACATTTGAAATTGCACGAATCGTGGTTTTTAGAAAATAGGGGCTACGATGTTTTTAAGAAAAGGTACATCCTTTGAAAGATCCGTAGTATCCCTCGGCCTGTCTTTAAAATACTCACGATTCGTTAGTTTTGGAAATAAGTATGACTCGAGCCCGGTCTAACATCTACCAAGTAAACTACAGGACGAAGCTAAGAGATAAATCAGAGGGTAAGGAAAACCACCTAAGTCTGAGTCGATATATATATATATATAGTAGTCGGTGATCCCGCCTCAATAGTGTCACATATGATAAATATATAATACGACATCCTCAATCAAGAGTGCGGATCAATCATCACATTTATACCTCGTACAGTAAAATCCATCGTACGACATCCTAATCGGGGTACGGGTCAATTATCACATATAACTCATTATTCATCTGGTATCTGTATCATCACATCCTAAATTAGGAGTACTGATTTAAAGTCTAGTACATTCCGATACCATCAACAACATATATATAAATATATCCGCGTGTGTATGAAAACACATCGCCCAACGATCCGCTATAATATCATATTGTGTCTAATCACACGACCCAAATCACATCACCGATCTCACGGCATCATGCCCAATCACATCGACTCATCTCCAAGTATCAAATACTATCCTCATCATACGTGTATATATATATATATATATATATATATAGTAACACATCCACATATATATATATATATACATATATGATATAGCCCAAAACATAACCCGTGTATCCATGTATGTGTGTGCACACCTATACCCTAGGGTTCGCGACTAAGGAACTATACCATAAGCACTATCTTACAATTACAAAAAAATTAACTCGTGAACACCTAAAGACTATCTTGATAATCATCCACGTATCACGATACACACACACACACACACACACATATATATATATAACGTATCATATGCTACACTACGAACTGTGGGGGTGATATACGCTATCCACCCGACTTCCCCTTAGATATATATCTACCCACCTTGATCCTTGCTTGTCGTAGTCGATGTCACCATCCTCTTCTTCATCGTCCGAAGTCTATGTGAAGGTACCTACATATCACATATATCGTATCACATCAAAACGTTCAATTCAAAACCAAAACGACACGTGAATCACTCATAGGTTAAAACCTATGGTCTACTCACGCAAGTCAACCAAACAACACCCGATATCTACGTACAAACGTCAAGTGACCGATACCAAACACAAAATCCAAAACTTCAAGTCATAGAAAACCATGAAACATAAACAGCAACTTACAAAACTTTCTCCAGATTTGAGTTCAGGTGAAATTAGGCTAAACAAACAATACTGGGGTGTAGTATATAGGGGGTATGACCTACAGAAGCAACCCTGACCCCAGTGCCCTCACTTTGGCTGGCCACACTGCCCCCCAGACCGGTCTGCTCGGCAAAATGTAGGAGTTAGGGCTTCATCTCCTCAGGGTGGTCTTCTAGTGTCAATCCTAGGTCAATGGTGTTGCTTGTTTTCCAGTAATGGTCTCGGATCACTCCAGATTCCCTTCACCCACTAATTATTCACAAACCGATATTTCGATATCCAAAGTTCATATTTGGGGTTCTGGCTCTGGTTTGGGCTAATCTGTTGGATATAGTGCCCTCAGAGTCAATTATTGGATCGCAGCCACGTGATTGCAATGATTGAGGGATGACCTATACCGGTAGGACAGTCTTACTCGAGAGGTTTGTATACTATCTAGTTTGTCTTTATCATCGTGTACATGCTTTAGGTGACATTGCAGTTCACTATTACACGATGATTGAGAATAGTATACTATCTGGTTTATCTTTATCATCGTGTACTTCTTTAGGTGATATTACAGGTCACTATTGCACGTTGATAGAGCCCTTAGGATTCTTGCTTGACGACCAGCAGTATGATGGCGATCATATACGTGGGAGCTGGGGTCTATAAGCACATCCTTAAAGTGTTCCCTAGTCGTGGGAGTTTTGAGACTGGGCATCGATACTCCATTAGTAGACTAGTGTATACAGTCGAGACCCCGACGAGGGGCGGTGGCCGGTCTCACAAACCATTGGTGTCAGTTGGATCACCTAAGATGTATACAGGTGCTCATTGGATTATGAGTACACCGGACAAGACTCGCTGGGAACATGCTAGTTGGTATTATACCTGACGTCAGATAGCAGTTCCCTGGTGACATGTGTACAGGTTAGTTCATCGACCTGAGATCGTCATTTGTCTTGTGTGAGTTCCCACTGTGCTTTGATTACTACCCTACCACGGCTCAAAGGAGTCATGCAAACAGGTTTTAGTTGGGTACAGTCCCGAGCCATATGGAGGCAGTGAGCGGATCGGCAGGGGTTTCGTCTCTCCCGGTATTGGGGGTGAGATCGGGCTATGTCTAGGAGAGCCATAACACAAATCCCTCGGCCGAGGCAGGAGATTTACTGGTAGGTATTCCAGTAGTATCTCAGGGTGTTCTGGGCTACACTCCGACACGACTTGTACCGCTTTTGGGGGTCTGACTTTTACCAACCCCCTAGGCCCGACATGCGATACTCATAGACGAACGGACAGGACTGTACGGATATTGTCACTGACAGGCTCAGTAGGGTGTCAGGATAAGTTCGCTCATCGACCTCCCTTTTGGTCAATACTTGGTAGCCCGTTACGTACGGCTAATACCTCTGACATGCTAGTGGATAAATCCACAGCCAAAGTATTGACGAGTCTTTAGAGTCCCCCACAGACAGTTTCTCAAGTTTCGGGCGAAACGTTGTAGATGTCGTATGATATATGGCATGGTTCGATCATATACGTGCGGTATTGCACGGATCATGATCGGACGGATCATACTAGTAGGCTTTGGTTTATGCCGGATCCTAGTATTAGATTTGTTGGATTACTTTAGTCTCATCGCATTCGCATTCAGTCGGAATGCGGATGCAGGTATGTATATACAGGTGAGGGGTATCCTTGTGATCCGTCACGAGTTTACTTTAGATGTTGCTGTATCTTTTTATTGTTGCAAACCTTTGGATTAATGTTTGCATATGGAAATTATGAGCTAGAAATCATTATTTTGTGCATTTAATGTGACATTGACTTCATTAGTGACTCATGGTCACTTTTATTGTGCTAATGTCATATTATTTGATTGATTTGTGTTGATATGATGAAGAGAGAGAGAGATGGGCTGCCATGAGGAGGTGAGCTCTCATATTATTATTCTTACACTCTCTCTTTTTATCATAGCAAGAACACAAAAGAAAAAAAAAAGAAAGCCTTCTCTTCTTCTTCTTTCTCTAGCTCATTATCTTCATCAATGGCAACACCTTCAACCTCCATCCAAGCAATGGATGCTAGAGACAAAGTGATCACAAACATTCTCTAAAACACCTTGGACACGTCGGTTAGCACACTTCGTGCCCGAGTTGCTTCGGATGAAGCGGGAGCCCGTAAAAAGACTCGTTGATGTGGTGCCTGTTCATATCAGATTTTTGCATTTTCATACCGCCCAATTTTTATCACATTGCATATCGGTAGGTACTCTTGAGCCGTGTTTGCTAGTCAATTGCAGGATACAGGTTCTCGGCTCTAAACGGTGAAATCCATGGAAAAACACGACAAAATCCGGGTTCCTGCCAACCACAGATAAAACACGGGTCTTCGCTCTTTATCCGTCTATTGCCACACACCAATTTAGGAGAGAAAATGACAAATCAATTGTCACCTTCATCCACAAAGCACAATGGCAACACCAAGTCCAAGAAATCTACGCGGAGCTCAAGAAAATCATGACAAAAGATCCATGTCCAATCACCTTTTGATCCACTAGAATTCTGGAAGAAATGTGGCAAGATTATCAGAAAAAACATGTACCAGACAAAAGGGGACAACAGACCAGGGCAGTACAGAAAAGCCCACGCCCTGACTCCACCATAGGGCCGCGGATCCGCGGCCAATAGGTGGTATAGGCCGCGGATCCACAGCCGTACTGGCATATCACATGATGAAATTTCAGGGGTTGTTTGGTTTTTTCACATGGGTCCAGAATGTTGCCCTAGAATTTCTGTTACCTGCCTATAAATAGTCCAGAACTTGTGAAGCCAAAGGGGGCATAATCTTGTATTTTTCTAGGTTTAGAATACTTGTTTCTTCTTCCTCTTCTCATCTCTTCTCCATTGAAAAACTTTTAGTGAGCTTTTGTGAGTGAAGAATGATGAATAAAGAAGTTCCTTTTGTTAGTATATCTTGTCTTGTTCTTTAGTTACATTATTATTGCTTGTAATTTTTATTTGTTAACTTAGTTGTTGTTATTTCTTGTTGTTTCTTTCTTTTCTCTTTTCCTTTATCATTAAAACAACCATGATGCTTACGCTTGATCCTTGCCAAGGTGAGGTCGCAAATAGCTAGTTGTTATCTTCTAATCTCTTTCTTTCTATCTTCCTCTTTTGTTTTGTTTTCTTTTCATTATGATGTGTGAGTAGTTTCATACTTGTTAGGGTAGGATAAGGGAAGTTTGAGAGAAGGAAATCTCTCTCACTCTTTCCTTGCCCAACATCTTAAATCGACTCCCGCTAATTGAACCACAATCCGCTCCTTACGGCACCCTATCCTACATGATAGCGGTGATTCCGTAGTGAGACCGGTTGTGGTTGAATTAACCGGAGGTTATGGCTAAGAGCCAAGAACGGACGGACAAGCACCAAAAGGAAGAACTTATGCGTTGGAAATCCTAGCTTATACTCGCAAGTTCCTTCCTAGTCGTGCTAATCCCCGTTGTTGCCGATTACCGTAACACCGATATTAAGAGGGGCAACGAAAGAGGTGAGCGACTCCTAACTCAAACTAACCTAATCCTAACCCTAACAAGCTCTCTTTACATATCCTTTTAACACCTAATTAATCACAACAAAATCTGGAAAACTGAACTTAACTCGTTAAAGCACATAGAAAAAGATTCCCATCTCCCTGCGGACGACCCGTACTCAACCGGCTAGCTACAAGCGAAACCGTCTTGATTGCGGTAATTAACTAAACTTGAACGCGCAGAATCTCTACCAATCAAATGGCGCCGTTGCCGGGGAGACGGCAGTTTATTTCTTTGTGTAATTTCGGCTTAACTTGTGAATATAAATATAACCGAAAAACAAAACAAAAAAATATACTTTGTAAAAAAAAATCATCTTGTTATTTTTGATTAGTTTTTGTGCAAGTGTGCAGGATAATACGGAGTTCAAGTTCAGTGCCAAAGACGTGGGAAGATAGACCCATATTTCGCGGCTACACCGCGACGGATCAAAATGAAAAAGACGGTCTATTGAAAAATTCTGGAGCTGATACAGTGAACAATTCAAGATTCAGGAAATCCAGAACAGAAAAGGACACCCAACAGAGCACTACCCAAAAACCTGAAGGCCCAAGCCCACCATCTTGCCGCGGAACCGCGGCATAAGCTGGCTTAGGCCGCGGAACCGCGGCCGTCTGGTGTCTTCAGGGTGCCAAACTCCCTGTAAGTTTCCCTCTTTTTCTCCCCACTCCTCTGGACTCCAATAAATTGTGTTTTCTGCAGCATTCTTTCCGCAAACTCTCTTCCCCCTTCCAATAAACTGTTCTTGTGCAGGATTCTTTGTGCCGCGCTAAAATAAAAATTGTTTGCAGTTGATTTGTTATCGCTTTGCATTCATTAATACGGACTTAAGGGGCTTGAAACCAATTCAGATTGGGTGGGGATTTCATCACCCTTCCCAGGACCCCAAAAATCACAAAAAGCATATGCATTGACCATTGTTAAATTAAAAAATACTAGACTCAGCCATAAGGACTTCGCGCTCAATAGGACAGAGGACTAGTTACAGGCATCGGCCGTTTATCCTATCTGACTTTTGCGGTGCCTAGGCAAGTGTGACGAAGGCAAGTGGTTATTTAATTAAGGAACTTCGCGAAAGCGTTGGACAACCTCCCACTTACCTGTCACTTATCAGGCCGCATTAGACGGAGAAGAGGCGGTTTGAGGTCCTATTTCTAGCCCTCTGGAACAGTTAGGAGCTGTCTAGTAGACCTAGGTGACCCTAGATCTAGGTGAGATTGTGCATATCTTATTTGTGATTGCTTAAAACCGTAAGTCCGTACATATTTCTTTAAAGATCTTTCTAAAAAAAAAAGGTAAAAAATCAAAAAACTTTTATAAAAACTTGCCCTTTGTCGCCAAATCCATTTTTCACCCACCACCCATCTTTTTCTCCATTGACGTTTTCTTACCCTCACCTTCTCCGCTTTGACTATACTAAACTCGTTTAGTGTATGTCCGCTTGGACTCGGGACACTAGCACCCGGCTAGTCCGCGTTACGTTAGGCGCTACCGACTACGCGATCGACTCAGACGTCGAAACTCCGTCCACGCCTCTTTCACCCCTTCCTTTGCCGGCCAACTCCGACGTTGACCGGAATTCTGTTCATACATCTTCACCTTCACCATCACCAACCTCTTCTTCCGCGATGTCAGGATTTAATCCGAACATCTCTTTGACTACCCCTGGATTGGCTCCACCTCCTACGGAGACCAATAACCCACCACCACCGCCTGTTAAAGCGCCGCAGCGAATCGCGCTCCAGGATCGTTTCTATCCCACCCGTTCTGCACTTCCCACCTGCCTTTCTCTTCCGCCGGCCAATGGGGATAATTTTGAAATTAAGCCCCACTTCATCAACATGCTTCCACGATTTCATGGGCTTGAATCTGAAGATGCCTATATCTTCATCAATAAATTTCAAAATGTTTGTGCCATGATGAAAACTACCCAACTGTCGGACGATGCTATACGTCTACGGGTCATTCCGTTCACTTTATGCGATCTTGCTGAAAAATGGCTGTATAGCACCGCTTCCCACTCCATAACCAGTTGGGACGAGTTTGTAAAAGAGTTTCTAAAGAAATTTTATCCGAATCATAAAACCGTAAGGATCCGCAATGAAATCAACCAATTCTCTCAGCTTCCTTCTGAACCCTTCTGGAAGTGCTTTGACCAGTACAAAGACCTTCTTGTTTAGTGTCCTCACCACGGTATAGAGAAATGGCAACTTTGCCAAACCTTATACGAGGGCCTGAACCCAGCAACGAAGCAGTTGTTGGAAACCATCTGTCAGGGCCACTTCATATCGAAATCTGACGAGGAAGCATGGCAATTCTTTGACGACCTTGCGGAGCAAACGCTACAATGGGAGAGCACCAGACCGACTTCTTCTTCTTCTACCTCCACTTCTACCGGTCAGTCTAGGGTAGGAATTCACCAACTTGATGTCTCTATTGCGATGAAAGCTGAAATGGCTGCAATAACAAGAAAGCTTGAAGCGATAGAGAGCAAATTTTCTTCTCCTGCGCCTGCCCCTGTTCTCCCCCTTCGTACCATCTGCGCTTGTTGTTCCGATCCTTCTCACTTAACCGAAGAGTGTCCTTACAATCCACCATCGCAAGGACAGGATCAGGTTAACGCTGTATTTCAGCAAAGACCGAGGAATGAACCATACTCTTCCACTTACAATCCCGGTTGGAGGAACCACCCCAATTTCGCCTGGAATCAGAATCAGAATCAATTCCAAGGCAACAATTTCCAGAGGGCCCCTCCGCCGCAACAACAAGTGCAACAACAAACTCAACAGCAGTTTTAGCAGCCCTTCCAACCCCAACCTTTCCAAAATCAGACGAACAACTTTGCACCCAACAATTCTTTCCCACCAAACAACTTTGTTCCGTCAAACAACGATAAGATTTCCTCGCTCGAACGAAGTCTGGAGGCGTTCGTTAAACAATCAACATAATCCACTGCCAACATCCAGTCTTCCATTCAGTCCTTAGTGCAACACACTGCCGCACACGGGCAAAGCATCAAGACCATCGAGGCCCAGATTACACAGCTGAATGCAGCCTTAAGCGAGCGAGAGAAGGGGAAACTCCCGTCCCAGCCACTCCCAAATCCCGGTCACCCACATAATGTACATGTTGCTCTTGAACAACAGAATCATAATGTGAGTGCCGTGACCACATTGAGATCGGGAAGGATGCTGCAAAACAACATTGGCACACGGATCAACGATGACACCCCGGCCGCTTCTTCTTCTACTTCTTCATCTTCTCCTGCTTCTTCGTCTTCTGAGCCTATTCTCCGTTCTTCACAAGGCTCTCCTTCCTCTTCTTCTGCTCTGAATGGACCCACTTCTCACTCCACGAAAACACCTGTTCTGGGATCCGTTCCAACTCCACAATCTCCTCCTCCAACATTAGACTCAACCAATTTTAAAAATGTTCCATTTCCAAACCGGTTGAGGTCTAATAAACAAAATCCTTAGATGGAGAAGATTCTGGAGTTATTCAAGCAGGTTAACATTAACATTCCTCTTTTAGATGCTGTCCAACAAGTCCCGTCCTACGCGAAAATCTTAAAGGACTTGTGCACGAAAAAGAGGAAGTCTCAGGTACCCAAGAAAGTTTTCTTGGCTAGTGCTGTGAGTGATGCCCTTACCCAATCTTTACCACAAAAACGGAAGGACCCTGGCTGTCCTACGATTTCTATTACTATTGGGGATAAGAATATCAACCGCGCACTATTAGATCTTGGTGCCAGTGTTAACCTGCTTCCGTACTCAGTATACAAGCAATTAGGCGTCGGAGAGCTGAAACCCACACACTGCACTCTCCAAATGGCCGACCGATCGATCACCCATCCTAGGGGTGAGCTAGAGGATGTGTTAATAAAAGTCGGGGACTTCATATTCCCCGTTGACTTCATTGTATTAAACACACAGCCTGTAGCTAACCCCCGGAATCAAATTCCGGTGATACTCGGTCGCCCATTCCTTGCAACCTCAAATGTTGTGATCAATTGTCGCAATGGTTCGATGAACCTCTCTTTTGGAAACATGACGATTGAACTCAACATTTTTAGGTTGGGGAATCAGCCCGCCGAACCTAATGCTCATATACTGGACGTCTGCTCGATCCAGGAGATCACCCCAGAAGAATGTGAATTCGAGGAGTTTCTGTTTGATCACGATAATCTTAACGCCACTAGTGCGTTCCTCCTCGAACCTGCTGCTGTTTCTGCGCCCGACAACGACTACGAGTGTTTCACGTTCTCGAACTATCTTAGCCGCGCACAACCCGAGTTTGAATCTTTTGAATTTCAGGATGAGTTACCTAAACCATCCAACTCGGTCCCGTACACTCGTTTTGAACCTTTGCTGGAGTCCTTTGAGTTCGAGACCTCTGCACCAATCTTGCCTTCAATCATTTCACCTCCAGCGCTCGAACTCAAGCCTTTGCCGTCTCACCTTAAGTACGCTTACTTAGGTGAGAACGAGACCCTCCCCGTCATCATTTCGGCTTCTCTAGCTCCAGAGCAAGAGAAAGCCCTTCTTGCGGTCTTGCACAGAAACAGGCAAGCTTTTAGCTGGTCCATGGCGGAAATCAAGGGGATTAGTCCCCTGATCGTTGAGCATCACATTCATCTGATGGATGATGCCAAACTAGCCCGGGATCCACAAAGACGTCTCAATCCAGTCATGAAAGAGGCTGTGCAGAAGGAGATCGTAAAATGTCTAGATAGTGGTATCATTTACCCTATCTCTGATAGCCAGTGGGTTAGCCCCATCCACGTTGTCCCCAAGAAATCGAGCATCACGGTCATCACTAACGAGGCGAACGAGTTAATCCCTAATCGCACCCAAACTGGGTGGCGAGTGTGCATTGATTACAGAAAACTCAACGCCGCAACGCGGAAAGACCACTTTCCGCTACCCTTCATTGACCAAATGCTTGAACGATTGGCCGGACACGAGTACTACTGCTTTCTTGATGGCTACTCCGGCTATAATCAGATTCCCATCGCCGAAAAAGACCAGGACAAGACCACTTTCACTTGTCCTTTCGGCACATTCGCATATCGTCGCATGCCCTTTGGGTTATGCAATGCGCCCGCTACCTTCCAGCGGTGTATGATGGGAATCTTCTCAGACATGGTGGAAAAATTTCTGGAGATTTTCATGGATGATTTCTCCATCTTCGGCGATTCCTTCAACGAGTGTTTGCTGCATCTTGACGCTGTCCTTACCCGATGTAAGGACAAGAATCTCACTTTGAATTGGGAGAAGTGCCACTTCATGGTGCGCGAAGGTATTGTCTTAGGACATATCATCTCGCAAAATGGCATAGAGGTTGACAAAGCAAAGATTGAGGTCATTTCCAATCTTCCACCTCCCCGATGCGTCAGAGATATCCGAGCCTTCCTTGGCCATACCGGTTTTTATAGACGGTTCATCAAGGACTTTAGCAAGATTGCTAGGCCTTTAACTCTTTTGCTGGCCAAGGACATGCCATTCGACTTCAACTCGAGCTGTATGACTGCATTCGAGTCATTGAAACGCTCACTCACTTCTGCTCCCGTTCTTTCTTCACCTGACTGGACGCACCCATTTGAGATTATGTGCGATGCATCCGACTTTGCCATTGGTGCTGTCCTTGGACAACACATCAACAAGATGCCACGCGTAATCTATTATGCGAGCCGAACCCTGAACGACGCCCAACTCAATTATACAACAACTGAGAAGGAATTCTTAGCTGTTGTATTTGCTTTAGAAAAGTTCAGGCCCTACCTCATCGGCTCTCCAGTCATTGTCTACACAGACCATTCTGCTCTGCGCCATCTTTTTGCAAAGAAAGATGCAAAATCTCGGCTAATACGTTGGATCCTCTTGCTTCAAGAGTTTGACCTTGTCATTAAGGACAAACGAGGATGTGAAAACGTAGTTGCCGACCATCTCTCACGACTTCCTTCTTCACCTTCGCTTCCAATTCCGATCAACGACGTTTTCCCGGATGAACAGCTCTTGACAGTATCTTGCGAACCCTGGTTCGCAGATATTGTGAACTATTTGGCCACGGGATTACTACCGACTGAATGGTCAAGTCAGGACAAACTTCGCTTCTTATCCCAAGTAAAACACTTTTACTGGGACGAACCCTATTTGTTCAAGTACTGCCCCGACCAAATTATTCGTCGGTGTGTCCCTGACGAGGAATTCAAGAGTGTGCTGTCGTTTTGCCACGATCAAGCATGTGGCGGGCATTTTGGCCCCAGAAAAACAGCTGAGAAGATCTTGCGGTGTGGTTTCTACTCGCCACAACTTTTCAAAGACGCTCATAACTATTACAAGACTTGCTCCCGGTGCCAACACATGGGCCGGATATCCCGGAGGAACGAGATGCCGCTCCAACCGATCTTGGTTGTGGAGATTTTCGATGTTTGGGGGATAGATTTCATGGGGCCATTTCCCAGCTCTTTTGGGAACTTGTACATCCTTCTCGCTGTTGATTACGTCTCTAAATGGGTCGAGCCTGTGCCCATCCGGACTAACGACAACAAGGTTGTCGTTAGGTTTCTTAAAGAAAACATTTTCTCCCGTTTTGGGCACCCCCGAGCGATCATTAGCGACAATGGAAGTCATTTCTGCAACAAGACTTTCGAGGCCTTGATGCAGAAATACTCCATTAATTATAAGCTATCCATGCCCAACCACCCCCAAACCTGCGGGCAGGCCGAAGTTTCAAATCGGCAAATCAAGCAGATACTGGAGAAGACGGATTCCAAGAACCGTAAGGACTGGTCGCTGAAACTCACTGATTCCCTTTGGGCATTTCGAACCGCTTATAAGACCGACCTTGGCATGTCTCCCTATCGGCTTGTATACGGAAAAGCCTGCCACCTACCTGTCGAAATAGAGCATCGCGCATTTTGGGCGATAAAGGAGTTGAATCTGTCCCTCAAAGATGCGGGCAGCCATCGGAAGCTGCAGTTGAACGAATTAAGCGAGCTTAGGGATGAGGCTTACGATAACGCGGTTGTCATTAAGAACCGAACAAAGGTGTTTCACGATAAACACCTTTTGCGCAAAACCTTCGTATCTGGTCAGCAGGTACTGCTTTACGACACCCGACTTCACTTCCATCCAGGAAAGCTCAGATCTCGCTGGAAATGACCGTATTTTGTGTGGAATGTGTATCTGCAGGGCGCTGTAGATTTGGAAAATCCAAAGGACGGTTCATTTTTCAAAGTGAACGGACACCGACTAAAACCGTACCTTAGCGCCGAACCAACAGAGGAGCTCTTGTTCTTACAGGAGCCGGTTTACCCTGCATGATCTTCCTCTGCCTACCACCAAACTTCGGTTATCCAGCCAAGAACAGTGGACACTGTTCCAAATAAGTTTGGGGTAATGTACCATTTTGTATATATTTGTGGATATTCTTTTCTTGTCTTTAAAAACAAAAAACAAAAAAATTTTGTATCGCTAACCGACAATTTTGACCCTTCAAATGATCTCTTCATGCGATGACAGTGAGGACACTGTCCAGTTTAAGTTTGGGGGTACGCTCGGTACGCATTTCTTACCTTCGCATTCATATGTATATTTTGCATATGCATATTAAAATCCATAAAATCCATAAAAATCTGAAATTTTTCTAAAAACATAAAAACTTTTCTGTCAAGTTAGCTAGTGGGAGAACTCTGATTCAACATTTCGACGGTTTTGGTTGATAAAATAATAATAACTAAGTCTTATGTTTAGATTTTGAAAACCTGAAAGATAACTCTCCTTTGAAGTTAACTATAGCTGATATACGTCTTTACATCACACTACACGTGTCGTGAGTTTTTGGAAATTAGATGACAAGTCTTTTATGTCGAAAAACTTTTAAATGGATTAGTGATTTTCTGAGGATCAAATAGGTTTGTTCTGAAATAAGTAATATCAAGAATAGTTTATGAAGTGAGTGAATATGAAGGAATGTTATTGATGCCTTAATTGGAACTAAGTCTGAACAATAACCCATCTGAAACTTGATTAGAATGATTACACACCAAACCCACTAAACACGTCTTTTATCCAAAAAATAACTGAACTGCCGGTTATATCTCCGTTCGTATTAAATCATCTGATTTTCACGCCAAACTGTCTTTTGTTTTTGGACCTAGGTAATTTGAGTAATTAAGTCCGCTGGGGTGTTTCTACACCTAATGCCCTAAAACCAACTGGTTTGGGTGCATTGGCCCAAAGCTCGCTAAGAAGCCTAGAAAGTCCAGATTAAAACAAAATCAAGCAAGTGTTCTCTCCGAGTTAAAATTCCTAACGGTTCTTTGTGAGAGAATAATCTTGATAAAAGACAGGATTTTATAAAAAATTTAGCGGAGATATGAAGGTTTTATTCTATGATAAAGACTATTGCACGTTCACAGAGGTGTGTATGAAATGAAAACAAGAAAAAGGTGGAGTGAAGAATAAGACCTAGTTTCCTGTTAGGGAAGATAGAAATTCTAGAGTTGAAACTTTACTGGAAAATGAAACTTGAAAATTGCTTAACTCTTTATTAAACTTATGTGATCCTTTCAAAATTTTTATCTGGGCTTTATTGTGTGACATGATGACGTAAATCGATCCTTCTGGAAACTTAACGACACTATTTGCACTGCACGTAAAGACATATAAAATCTGTAGTTAAATAAGAAGCGAGGTATGAAAAATAAAGGTTCGATAGTCTAGACATAGGATAATAGAATTGTTATTTTCTGAAACAAAAACTTTAGGGTTTGAATCTTAGTTATTTTACAAAACTAGCTTGACCGGATTTTGTGGGTAGTATCCGCTGAAAACCCTCAGGAGACACCACTCCTCCTACTAGGGACACCTAGAGGTTTAACGGCTTGTTGCACATGCTCAGTGCAATCGCGTTCCCTGCGAAAGTGAGGTTAGGAAATTTTTTGTGAATAAATTGGCTTTGCTCGGGACGAGCAAATGATAAGTTTGGGGGTATTTGTTCATATCAGATTTTTGCATTTTCATACCGCCCAATTTTTAACACATTGCATATCGGTAGGTACTCTTGAGCCGTGTTTGCTAGTCAATTGCAAGATACAGGTTCTCAGCTCTAAACGGTGAAATCCATGGAAAAACACGACAAAATCCGGGTTCCTGCCAACCACAGATAAAACACGGGTCTCCGCTCTTTATCCGTCTATTGCCACACACCAGTTTAGGAGACAAAATGACAAATCAATTGTCACCTTCATGCACAAAGCACAATGGCAACACCAAGTCCAAGAAATCTACGCGGAGCTCAAGAAAATCATGACAAAAGATCCATGTCCAATCACCTTTTGATCCACTAGAATTCTGGAAGAAATGTGGCAAGATTATCAGAAAAAACATGTACCAGACAAAAGGGGACAACAGACCAGGGCAGTACAGAAAAGCCCACGCCCTGACTCCACCATAGGGCCGCGGATCCGCGGCCAATAGGGGGTATAGGCCGCGGATACGCGGCCGTACTGGCATATCACATGATGAAATTTCAGGGGTTGTTTGGTCTTTTCACATGGGTCCAGAATGTTGCCCTAGAATTTCTGTTACCTGCCTATAAATAGTCCAGAACTTGTGAAGCCAAACGGGGCATAATCTTGTATTTTTCTAGGTTTAGAATACTTGTTTCTTCTTCCTCTTCTCATCTCTTCTCCATTGAAAAACTTGTAGTGAGCTTTTGTGAGTGAAGAATGATGAATAAAGAAGTTCCTTTTGTTATTATATCATGTCTTGTTCTTTAGTTACATTATTATTGCTTGTAATTTTCATTTGTTAACTTAGTTGTTGTTATTTCTTGTTGTTTCTTTCTTTTCTCTTTTCCTTTATCATTAAAACAACCATGATGCTTACGCTTGATCATTGCCAAGGTGAGGTCGCAAATAGCTAGTTGTTATCTTCTAATCACTTTCTTTCTATCTTCCTCTTTTGTTTTGTTTTCTTTTCATTATGATGTGTGAGTAGTTTCATACTTGTTAGGGTAGGATAAGGGAAGTTTGAGAGAAGGAAATCTCTCTCACTCTTTCCTTGCCCGACATCTTAAATCGACTCCCGTTAATTGAACCACAATCTGCTCCTTACGACACCCTATCCTATATGATAGCGGTGATTCCGTAGTGAGACCGGTTGTGGTTGAATTAACTGGAGGTTATGGCTAAGAGCCAAGAACGGACGGACAAGCACCAAAAGGAAGAACTTATGCATTGGAAATCCTAGCTTATACTCGCAAGTTCCTTCCTAGTCGTGCTAATCCCCGTTGTTGCCGATTACCGTAACACCGATATTAAGAGGGGCAACGAAAGAGGTGAGCGACTCCTAACTCAAACTAACCCAATCCTAACCCTAACAAGCTCTCTTTACATATCATTTTAACACCTAATTAATCACAACAAAATCTGGATAACTGGACTTAACTCGTTAAAGCACATGGAAAAAGATTCCCATCTCCCTGCGGACGACCCGTACTCAACCGGCTAGCTACAAGCGAAACCGTCTTGATTGCGGTAATTAACTAAACTTGAACACGCAGAATCTCTTCCAATCAGTGCCCTTTCCGACGAGGAGATCAAGATCGGAGATGCCGCGAAGTGCTTGGGATGGTGGCCAAAGACCGAAGGACTTGGATCAATCGGTATAGCTTTCCAATCCTCTCTCTAGATAGCTAGTTGTAGGTTAATGGTTTGATCCGGGTTTTTAGCATACGATAAAGCCAGTTTCTAGTTTAGAAAAATTTCCGTTCCGCATTTTGGCCTCGGAAAGACGGCCAGGGCGCTACCGTAGTCTTACATGGTATCAGTGCCACGCCATTAACCTTTACTAGCTTACTCTAATGTGTTTAGAAATTCGATCGAACGAAATTTTCAAAATTCGCATTTCCAAGTCATCAGTTTCTGTCGAATTTTTTCTGTGGTCAAAAAATTATTTTGTGTGCTGCAGAAAATCAGGCAAGGTTTTTTAGGAGCACTATAGAAATTTGGTAACATGATCCAACAGTAACGCCGTGGAACCGCGGCCCTACCCCCCTTTTGGCCGCGGTTCCGCCGCTATTCTGAGGCTTCACTGCACCAAATTTCTTTAGTAGGTCTCTGACATGGAATTGGGGTTTCTGGTATTTTTTGTTTGGGCCCAGATTTGTCTGAGAACTGGGTATTGTGCTTGGGGCCCACTTCAGGAAATTTTGTCGATCGAAAATTTTAAACATGTTAGTTCACAGTATTTGCATTATATCTGCGACCGTGAATGTCATTTGATCGGTAAATCCTGTCTAATTGCTATAGCCCTTTTAGACGGATTTGCGAACATGACATTCACGTTGATGTTCTGTGTTGTGCTGTGATGTTGCGGATTTATCGTGGTGGATATCCTGGATGCAATGGTAGTACAGTTTGGTTGTATATATACATTTGATATTGCGGGGCGAGCATCCGACATGTGGACTGCCGTCACTGCCTGTTTGTATATTATTCTTTAGGGGCACGACCGGGCTGAGGTCGATGTACCCGTTGTATATTTTACTTTTTGTACTAGGATTAACCCGCGGTAGGGTGCACGGATAGCTGGGTTCTAGAGGGCAACGGGCCCGCATCTCATGGTTTTGAGACGGAGGGGGCTTCACTCTAGAATTGGTGGGCTATTCGTCGCACTCGTAGGGGGTACAGGTTGATCCAAGGAGGGGTGCTCAAGTTACCGGATTCCGTGAACTGCTGGGTGGTCCATTCACGTTGTTGAAGTGGGCTGCCTCGCTTCAGGTTTTGGCGGGTAACTTGCCGCGCCCGTAGGGGTTTAGGATTTCATTGCACAGGCTATCCACACGACCAGGGGAACGTCCGGTTTCAGTAGCGACTCTATGAAACCCGGGGATCCCAGATTATCTGTATTGTTCTGTGATGCTTATTACATTTTTATGATGTTGCATTTTATCACGCCTTGAGCGAATATTATATATTGATATATATACTAGTAGATGTTGTATATGTTTTACACCAGCGCTAGTCCAGTCCCCGCTCTGTCGTTAGTTAAGTAACCTAACGGGTGATGACGGGACCCAGTGGCGAATGCGGATGGCATATACGTACATCATATTTTCGTTCTTTTGTGGTGTGATTAATTGATGGGACTGCATTGATTCAGATCAATGCAAGCTAAACAAACCTATTCTGATGTTGTTGGAACATTTTTTAAAGAAAAGCTGTTATTACAAGGATGTTCTCTTTTGTTTTGCACAGTGGTATTCAGGTATGAATATCCAGCACCTCAGTCGATGAGGCAAGGGCCAAGATCCCTTCACCGGGAGTGACCCCTTGGACAGAAGTTTACGTCAGGGTAATAACTTCACTATAGCCGATTGCCTTTTTGCTTTGCATCGTGGTATTCAGTTGGAATATCCTGCACCTCATTCTACGGGGAAAGAGCCGAGATCCCTTCACCGGGAGGGACCTCTTTAGAAATGGTTTTCGCCACTATATTTTTTTATAAAAAGCTATGCAGTTCCTTCAATGATATCAAGTTCATTACGTTAAAAGTTTATCGCTAAAAACTAGACGTAGCCCTCCGTCATTTCTTACAAGTATTACTTAGTATTCGTGCTGCGTTTGTTGACTGTGTCAAGGCGTAGTGTGCGGTAGCTAAGTAGTGTTTGTTTGTGGCATATTAATGGGATTGGTTAGGACAGTCGTGTGGCCTTGTTGACTGTGTCAAGGGATCGTACGAGTGGGTTTAATGCAATCTAGGATAATGACGGGTTGAACTTAACTAGGACTCTTTGATTTGTTGACTGTGTCAAGGTCACTTAGGTCCTAGGGGTAAAAACATATATCGGGAGTTTATAAAGAAATTGAAACCTGCCAGGCATGCGCATACTTTCTGGAGTGTAATAACGTGAGTGTATTCCGTCACGTAATCATGCGATGATAGTTGGATCCCGATTCTCACTGATGAGTTGGTTTACTCCTCGGGTGATCCCGACTAATTCTTCTTTCAGGTTTGGAGGAGAATTTGAGGATACAGTGGGAGGTTTCCTGATTAGATAAAGTGATAACCATTCTGATCTAGGTTAGAGTGCATGCTGAGTGTTTCTTTTCTCTCTCTCTTTGGCAGCGACCATGGCCCGACCCTTGACTATGACCCAGTAACCAAGATTAACCGAACCTTCTTAAAACACTGGCTTTTGGATTGTCAGAGTTGCATACCTCATTGACACTCCTACTTTTTACCCTTTTTCTCTAGAACACCCCGTATTACTACGAACATCCATTTCCATTGGATAAAACCATCGTATGGTTATATACGAACTCGAAGGAACTTATTCGAGGATGGTTTCCAGTTCTGGAGAAAACGAATAGGACTATTCAGTTGTCTTTTCCTTTTACCTTCTCTCAGGTTGCGAGTGCTCCTTGGATTAGGACAGTACACCTATTACGCTAATTGGATAGTCTTCTTCCAAACCATAGGCAGGTGCCGAACGGTGGGGAATAAAGAAAACCAATTTGCCTAACGATGGTGTACAGAAGATAATAAGTTAAGACAAATAAAGGGATTAGTAAGAGGGCAAAGTAAATTGCGACTGCTATTCACGACCAAATTATTTCTTCGCCAATCCTACATCACTTTTGTATTTCTCCAGAACACTTCGTATCACTATGAAGATCCACAGTTTATTGGATACTCCATCGTATGGTTATATACGAACTCGAAGGAACTTGTTCCAGTTCGGGGATGGATTCTGGTTCCGGAGAAATAAGAATAAGGTTTATTCAGTTGTCTTTTATCTTCACCTTCTCTCAGGTTGCGAGTGCTCCTAGGATTAGGACAGTACACCTATTACGCTTAATGGATAGTCTTCTTCCAAACCATAGGCTGGTGCCGAACGGTAGGGAAGGAAGAAAACCATTTAGCCTAACGAGGGTGTACAGAAGGTAATGACTAAAGATATATAAAGGGATTTGGAGAGATGGAAAAGAAATATACGGTTACAGTTGTGAATCTGATAATGGAAGAGGAATTACTAGGAATACCCGGATACCCCTTCGAAACATTTATATGTTTCAGTTTCACTGTGTATTGTTGTGTATTGTTAAAAGAAAACTGATTTCCCAATTAGTCCTTTCTCCCGGGTATGTATTTACCTGGTATGATTCTCACATCTGTATGGTTTTACAGATGATGAGTGGGAGTAAGTTATTGGGAATTAGGTGATTATCCTCATTATATCGGGATTCGTTGTAATTGGTGATATTTGAGGAAATCGCCTGGGTTGTTTGCCGGACGGCAAATATTTGGGTTTGAATATCGGTTGTTATGCACCAATTTCAAATTGATATATCTGTACGTTCATTTTTATGAAGTGAGATATAACTTTTTGAAATTATGTCCATGACATTTACCTATATCAGTGGATGGTTAGGTAAGGAGTAGTAAACAGCGGTGTAATTCTTCTTAACCATAAGTACAGTTTTCAACATACGACACACAAGGAATGAGTTATTAGACTCAGGGGACTTTTACAGAGTATTGTATGTTGTCCAGTGTCCATGAGGACAGAGGGGTTGGTACTCATACTATATTCTATTTACTTGTGACTTCTCTAGTTCTTAGACATGTGTTTCGTAGAAATGCAAGGTCTAAGTTTTGAGAAGTTATAGGTATAAGAGTAAAGTAGAGAACCAGATGTTGCAAGTATCGGGATTCTTCAAGGTGATCGAAGATGTAGATACTTGTGTATGGTATTCAGTTGACAGTAATGGTTTTGAAAAACTTGTTTCTCTTTCAGGTTACTCATAATTGGAAGCACTCCTAAGTTGAGTAATACTGATCAGCCTCCCTCCATTTAGTTGACATGCACTGGAGACAGCTGCATGATTTGAATCTGGTTCCAATTAAATCAGTGCCTCTGTTTCTATATTGGATATAGAACGGTTCATATCTTAACGATGTTAAGGTACGGGGAGTTGTCCGGCTTATGCTTAAAACCAGACTCTGGATAACTCAAGGCACGTTTCTGTAATGGTTATTTGTGGGTTGACCCGGGCTATGATGAGGGTTGATTTTCTACCATCTGGAAGATCAATAGTGATATTGTTCTTGACTCGCCGCAGTTTTAGTAAAATGGATTTTTTTCAGAAAACAGTAGTGGGAGTATGGTAGTACTGGAAGTGATTCCAGAACCGCAAACGATTACTGAAAATTTGATATGAACCTAAAGATTCAATCTGGTTTGACATTCCATTGGACACTCCGCAGATATGGTGGGTAACCTCAGGCACCCGAGAGGTACTTCAGTAGCCTCAAGGACGGTGAAAGGGGGGTTCTTGTTTACCCGGACTTGCCATTGCTGTTGTTCCAGACTGTGAGACCCGGCAGGATGATGAGTATAGCATCGTTCTGAACTAGCTTTAGAAGTGTACGTGTATATGACTCTGCCAGAGGGTTGTCATAGCCAGTGGGAGCAGCGGAAGCATAGTGGAAAAGTGGCTTATGTCTATTTATACACTAAAGCAGATATAGAGGAGATAGATCATCTATTTCTGATGTGACAGTCATGAGTTTAACTTCATCAGATTAGGGGATGGATCTGTTAAGAAGGTAGTAGGGTGTGATGTCCTGGTATTTGGATGACATACACTGAGCAGGAAGTGAAATTCCTATACTACGATCGGTTATACTTTGGTTGTCACACAGTGGTTTCTCCACAAAGAATTTGGATATTATATCACATATTCTGGATACTAGATCTATGGTTTTAGATCTAGATTTGGGAAGTTTCCCAAACTGGGTACTTAGACAGCATTCTAAAGGTGTTTTAGAATGGACGACTCCTGGCACGGTGGTATACCTGCAGGTGAAGGAGTCACCTTCTCTAAAAGTGTCTTACAGACTAAAGTGGAGAGGGATGTGCATGATTGGCAGATCACTTGCTTAGGCAATTGAGTCAATCATGAGATGTCAAGTACCACACCAGATGTTGTCTTTGCACGAGATCCAATAAATTGATATTAAACCAATCCTGGAGAAACGATCGGAAGCAGTTTTAGAACATAAGTGCATGTTCTAAGGATATGATAACAACAACCTCTTTCGGGGAACGATTATCATTCCATGCTTCCAAGGTGACCTAGATGACAGAGTGACTGTCAGAGTTATAGTTTTCCCTCAGACGAGGGGCAGTGTTTTGGACAGGTGATCCAAGAAAACACTGAGGGAGGCATGGCTCAGGATACTGATTAAGTTCAGTTGACGATACAGTCTAAGAAGTTTGGATTTGTAGTTCATTTATGAGCTAAGTCCCATCAGATATCCAGACATATTCTAAGACAGGTATTACTCATTTCGGGAGATGGTTTTCTCCACGAACTTGAGATAAAGAGAGACATAGAAAGAAACATCAGAGCGGATCCACTAACTGAGGCTATTCCTCGAACGCAATAGTTTCGCAAACGGGCTTTGTGAAACTGATTAGTAGAGGAGTTGGGTGTTCGGTATCACACGGACTGTAAGTATGCAACATCGCAATAATTAGCCTTGAGTGCAAGTGGGAGATTGTTGGATATAGTGCCCTCAGAGTCAATTATTGGATCGCAGGCACGTGATTGCAATGATTGAGGGAGGACCTATACCGGTAGGACAGTCTTACTCGAGAGGTTTGTATACTATCTAGTTTGTCTTTATCATCGTGTACATGCTTTAGGTGACATTGCAGTTCACTATTACACGTTGATTGAGAATAGTATACTATCTGGTTTATCTTTATCATCGTGTACTGCTTTAGGTGATATTACAGGTCACTATTGCACGTTGATAGAGCCCTTAGGATTCTTGCTTGACGACCAGCAGTATGATGGCGATCATATACATGGGAGCTGGGGTCTATAAGCACATCCTTAAAGTGGTCCCTAGTCGTGGGAGATTCGAGACCCCATTAATAGACTAGTGTATACAGTCGAGACCCCGACGAGGGGCGGTGGCCGGTCTCACAAGCCATTGGTGTCAGTTGGATCACCTAAGATGTATATAGGTGCTCATTGGGTTATGAGTATACCGGACAGGCCTCGCTGGGAACATGCTAGTGGGTATTATACCTGACGTCAGATAGCAGTTCTCTGGTGACATGTGTACAGGTTAGTTCATCGACCTGAGATCGTCATTTGACTCGTGTGAGTTCCCACCGTGCTTTGTGTAGGGTTCCTAGGCACTCTAGTGAGGTCTCACAAGGCATCAACCATGCCAATTTCAAAAATTAGAGGTGCCGAGAAACCCTAATACGGATCGTTGGCTAGATTTCTAGGCGATAAATGAACTAGTTTACAATTAAACTAAAAGAACGGAAATACAACCTTTGTAGATCCGTTTCTCCACCTCCATAGCTCCATGAAGAAGTCCTCTCCGCTGTACAAATCCGGTCTTGGACTCTCGCGTTAGCTTCATCGGAGAAATAGGCGGGCAAGGTCGTCGGCTTCGTGCCGAAGATGATCTACGTCGAGGCATCACTAGATCAAGCTCCAACTTCACCAAGTCAAGAAACTTGGGAAGAAAACACACTCTACTACTTGGCAAGAGGTAGAGGATGAAGAAATAGGAAGTGGGTTCACTTTAGAATTGGATTTCTCACTTGATATCTCAAGTTACCATTGATGGAGCAAGGTTCTTCAAGTGAAGAAGAAGAAGAAGATGAAGATAATATTATGATAAGTTTTTCAAAAGAATAATAAAATCATTCTTATCATAATATTAACCATGGTAATGTGTAGAGAATTAACCAAGGTTAGTTGAATGGTTAGGGTTATGAGAAGAAGACAAGAATGGTAGCTTTGGTCAAACCTTCATGAAGCTTCAACTAAACTACAAATAAAGCCACCATTCTTATCTTATCATTTCCAAATAAATAAATAAATCAATAAATGGATAAATGAATAAGAAAATCAAAACCCTAACCATTTAAATAACCATGGTTCAATCTTTACACAAACTCAAGTAAACATGTATCATCAAACATGATACATCCAAGTGCACAAAAGTATATCACATATACAACTTGTGAACTTTAAGTGAGAAAATCCATTTAAAGTGAACCAATACTAGTTAATGCAAAGTAATATATCAAATATATAATTATGCATTAAATCATTAAATCAACACTTGATTTAACGATCCGGTCATATCGCATATAACCGACTAGTATCCAATGTATCGGCTTATCGAATCAACGCTTGAATCGATAACTAGGTTATATCGCATACAACCAATCGATACATTCATCCCGAGAATAGAATACGGTATCACATACACGCATTATTCTCGGTCCCGCACATATCTCATATGCGCTCCTATTTCGTTTCGCTTGAGCCAGGAAACCTCTGTGTAGGACTCTAAAGACTCGTCAATACGCCGGCAGCAGATGATGATCATATCAAGCACCCACAAGCCGCAAGCGGTCTGCTAAACGTAACGGCCACCCGGGTATTGAGCGATCAGAAGATCGACGAGCAAGCCCGCTCACACTCCAGTGAATCCAACCAGTAACACTACCGTACAGTCCAGTCTCGTCGTCTGATATGTCGCATATCTTGCCTAGGGGTGGTAAACGTCAGACCCCAATAGCTCGATAAGTCGTGTCGATATGAGGTCTATAACAATTCGAGAAACTACTGGTAACACTTACCAGTAAATCTCAGCAACCCTGGCCAGGGATTTCCTGTTATAGCCAATCGAACACAGCGCAACATCAACCCCCTATACCGGGAGAGACGAATCCCCTCCTATCGCTCATTGCCTCCATGTGACTCGGGACTGTACCCAAAAACCACCGTTTTGCATGCTCTCTTGGACGTGGTAAGATGGAAATCAAAGCACAGTGGGAACCACACAAGACTCTATGACGATCTTGGGTCAACAGACTACTCTGTACCAGTGTCACCAGAGAACTGCCATCTGACGTAAGGTATAATACCATCTGGGAGTTCTCGACGAGTCCGTCCAGTGTACCCAGTCTCTACTGAGCACCCGTATATCTCCTCTGATGTCAAACACCAATGGATATGGGATCATCCATCGCCCATCTGTATGGGTCGAGAAGGTACACGCTAGTCTACTCTGGTATCTCGATGCCCCGTCTCGATACACCCACGACTAGGGACTTTGAAGGATGTACTTATGGACTACCCTGTCCCCACTAGTATGATCCGCATCATAGTCCAGGTAGTCAAGTACACATCCTAAGGGCTTTACCAACATGTAACAGAGAGACAATCAGTACACACGTTAAGGTAAAGAGCAACCAGATAGCATACTATCATGTCGAGCAAGAAAGTCCTCCCAATATATGTCCCAGCATCCATTACAATATACATCCTCTGTACAGTAATGGCCTCTAGGGCATACATATAACTAACAATCTCCCACTTGCACTAGGGCCATCTGTAGCAGTGGTTGTAGTATCTCATACTCAACCATCCCATAAAAGTCTCTCTCTGGGAATAGGCCTTCGTGAGTGGATCCGCCGTGTTATCCTCTGAGTCTGCTCTCCTTGCCTCGATCACCCTGGAGATCAACCATCTCCATGATCAGGTGATACTGCCTTAGAATAAGTCTGGATCACTGATGGGACCGGCGTTCCTTGGCATAAGCCACAACTCCATTGTCTCACAATGGTAGGAACATAGTTCATCTCATGAACCATTATACATCCAAACAGCCTCTTTGGTAGCATCTTAAGTAGCGATGTATCCTGCCTTTATCGTCTAGTATGTCACGGTATCTAGCTTGGAACTCTTCCAACATACCGTCCCTTTACTGAGGGTAAAGACAATGCCTGCGACTGACATTCAGTCGTCTTTATCACCCTGGAACCCCTCCAGTGATTCTCCCCAAAATCCTATGATATCATCTCACTACAACTAGTGAGAATCCTAACATCCAATTAAATCTATCTCATAGATCCAAAACTCAGGATTTAGGAGGTATCATTTTGATCCTACACGAAGAATCTTTGTGATAAACGGAGATTGATCGAGCGTAGCATAAGAAACTCCTTTCTTATCAAGAGTATGTCATCCATGTACTCTACGAGGATCACCACCATACTCCTTACTACCTTTTTGTTTATACAAGGTTCATCTACCATTTTGATGATGTCAAACTCTTTGACTACGACATCAAAACAGATGTTCCAACTCCGCGATGTCTGCTTTATCCTATAAAACATCTTGCTCATGTTTCCGTTGCTCTCACTGTCTACGAGGCCCTCTGGCTGTGTACTTATAGACGCTCTCTTCTAAAACATCATTTAGAAAAGCTGTCATGACACCCAACCACCAGATATCGTAGTCATGGTATGTAGCCGTGACAAGTAGGATCTGGATGGACTTAAGCATAGGCACTGAAAAGGTTTCATCATTATCCACGCCTGGTCAATGATGCAAACCTTTAACTAGTCTAGGTTTGAAAGTCTCAACTTTTCCATGTACACCAAGTAATCTTCTCAAGATATACTTGCTCCTGATGGGGATTTAACCCTTCAGATATAGCAACCAAAGTCCATACTTTGTTGGTGTATAAGGATTCCATCTCATATCGCTAAGCATCCAGCCATTCTTACAGAGTCTCACTCCTGATGGCCAGCTCGAAACTAGTTGGGTCATCATCTCATGATGCAATCCTCGCTCCCACTGTCTTAGAGAAACAGAAGTATCTCTCAGGTGGGTGAGGAACCCTACTAGATCGGCGGAGAGGCTGAGGTTCGTTGGCATCTACTGAATCCTTTGGTTGTACCAAATCATCTGCTGTAGTTTGTATGGCTGGAACATTTCCAGTTCTACATAACAGACCTTGCCTCGAGCTTGTCCGGATTTTGCTTTTAGACATAGGTCGAACAACCCCAAATCTTAACTAATTTAAGATATGGGCTCTTCCCTTTCCATGTCTCATATGAAGTGGTAGGCAACAGATTTGATCGTGACCCTATTCAATAGGTATGCAACTTCTCAAGAGCATAACTCCCAAAAGGAAATATGTAACCCAGTAGTACTCATCATAGAGCACACCTTATCATATAGGGTGTGATTGCTCCGCCCCGATATACCATCTCTCTATGGTGTATACGGAGGAGTAATGATCAGAGAGAATCTTATTCTCCTTTAGAAAAGTCCAGGATTTCCGTGCTCAAGTATTCTCCTCCTTGATCACATCAAAAGACATAATACTTATACCCGTATTTTGGTTCTCTACTTCTAACTTATATTCTGTGAATATCTCAAAAGGTTCTGACTTGTGTTTCAACAGGAACATATGTCTGAATCTTGAGAGATTATCAGAGAATGTAATGAAGTACAAAGAACCAGTCCTGGCATGTGTAGACAGGAGACCTTACATACATCATCATGTATCAGTCCCAAGAGTTCATTAACTCTTTCTCTGTTTCCAATAAACAGAGCTATGGTCATCTTATCTTTGTGACATGACTGGCGAGTTTCAAAAGATGTAAATTCAAACTGATTTAAATATGCATCTATATGTAACTCTAGCTAGTCGGGTCGCATTGATATGACCTAGTCTACAATACCACAAGAAGGATCCGTTCATTTCTGAACTCTTCCTCTTGTGTGTGTTCTGTATACTAAGAACTGTAGTTTGATTTAGAACATTAATGCTTTTAGATAACGTGCCTGAACCGATCAACTTTTGATATAGGAAATTTCCAAAACATTATCCAACAATACAAAATTTTATCGTTTCTTTACTAATAAAGAGACAGATATGATTTTGTATATCAGGTTCGGTATCTAATAACATTCGTTCAGAATCAATGTATTAAAATACAGGGTGACAGTGACCAACAGACTTGGCTGCAACACTTGCCCCGTTTTCTGCCTCATGAAACTTATCACCCGATCTCAGTTTTTCTACCCTTTTGTAGCCCTATGCAACAGATTACATATCTGGGATCGTGATCCGGTATCATATACCCAGGATTCAGAGGATACTGAGAAACAGTTCTGTGTAACGAACACACCCGAAGATGATGCATCATCATGCACTTTCTTCGTTTGGGCGGCACGGGAAATCTGGTATTCCCCAATTTCCTACTCGATCTTATAACAATTATAAGTTGGAGCGGGACCAACGTTCCCCAGCTCAGTATAACAAGCGGGTTCGGTCAATAATCCGTATTATTATCTTGATTAAGGCGTGATATGGTCGCTACCGAGAGAGAGAGAGAAGAAAACACTCAGCGTGCGCTCTTGCAAGAATAGATTGGTTTTTATTTTATCTAATCAGGATGGCTCCCACTGCTTTTTATCAAATCTTACTTCAAACCCTAAAAGGAAAGACTAGCCGGGATTAATTACACACTACAAGTTCGCCAATCTTTCAGCCAGGCCAGTGTCGGTACTTTGAGGGAGGTCCCCCGTGCTTTCGCACGAACCTAATTAATGTAAACCTCATTTTCCCAGAGGCGTAACCTCGTTAACACCTTTCTAGACACCTACTTGATCGGCTAAATGTAATGTATAAAACTCTCCCAGGAGTAACAATTACTCGCAGCGGGTATCGGGATCCAACTATCTCATAGAAGGTATGCAATCTCATTGCAAATTTCAACACTTGAAATTCCCGATAATATTTTGCCCCTAGCAGCTATGACCTTGACAGAGGTCAACAAACCATAGGCTGCTAGTCAAGTTCAACCCGTCATTTCTTGATTGAAGTAAACCCACCCGCACGACCCTTGACAGAGGTCAACAAGGTCGCACGACTACCTTAAATCAATCACATCATATGCTTATGCAGATAAGCGCTAATCAGCTACCGCACACTACGCCTTGACAGAGGTCAACAAACGCAGCACGAATACTAACCAGTACATATCTGAAATGACGGAGGGCTACGACAGGTTTTTCAGAAAACCTATTGCGTAATGAACTTGATATCGTTGTAGGATCGAATGAATTTTGAAATGGAGTGTTTTTGAGGCTTTTCTAGTTTTGCTAAAGGAGTCACTCTCGGTGAAGGGATCGTCGGTCCTTTCCTCGTCGAATGAGGTGCGGGATATATCATATATATCACTGTGCAAAGCAAAATCTCTTAAAAGCAATCAAAAGACAAACCGAGGGTGTAGCATCTGCCAGTTATTGCTAAAGAAGTCACTCCCGGTGAAGGGATCTCTGTCCTTTCCTTATTGAATAAGGTGCAGGATATATCATATATACCGCTGTGCAAAGCAAGAACTGTAGCTACCTGTTTTATTTGATATTCGATTCTACAACATCTTAGGTTTCTTTTATTTCATTATTCTCATTAATGAAGTCCCATCATTTAAATACCTAAACATCACAGATAAATACGACGTACGTTTATGCCATCCGCATTCGCCTCGATGTCCCATCGTGCACCGTTAGGTTAGGTAACTAACGGCAGAGCGGGGCAGGGCTAGCGCGGGTGTAAAACATAAGTAACGTCTATATAATATATCATATATACTATATACTGTATCTATCACAGAACATCACATGATCACATCACAGATATCGCAGCAGAAGAAACATATGAAATATTGGATATACTAGGACGTCCATGTTTTCAATACGAGCCAGTATAAAACACGGATTCCACGGTCGCGATGAATAGCCAAACCCACACCCCTAGACCCCTACGAGAGCGGCAAGCAACCCTACCAATTCTAGAGTTAGGAGACCCGGACTCGACTCCTCGAGTTGGTCTCCCACTGGACTCCAGAACCCGGTTACTTGTGCTCCCCTCCTTGGGTCTATCCTAGTGCGGAAAAGTAAATAATATACAAAAGGTGACAACTTCCGCAACCTAGAAGTGCCCCAATAAAAGAATATTACATACAAGTTTTTACATGAATGAAAATGAAAAACACTCATCTCACATAAAAACCCCCGGCTATTCAAACACGACGATCCAATATAACATATCCAGCAACACATAACATCACATGTCATCAACGTAAGTAAACATGCATATCCCAATTGTCGTTGACATATAGCAACGAAACCGGCGATATCATATATTACACTTACGGTCACAGAAAAGAAAGTGTAAAACTATAACAGTTGGAATCCGCAACCACCTCAGACATCGCATGCCTGACCTAATGAATTACTTAGACATCGCATGCCTAACAATTATAAACCCCGCATTTTAGTCTCATTATCGAAAACACTTTTCAATATCAAGTCGGGCAATTCAACAAGATTCCCGACAGCCTGATCGAATGCTCGTCGCAAACTTTAGTAGGCGGCCGCACCCCCGACGCCGTCGACGAAGTGCACCAAGGCGGAACACCGCTGCTGCGAGCACCCGAACGGATGCTTTCGGCGACGGGGTTCTCCTACAGTCACTTGGTCGGGGCTATGGGGTGACGCTGTCTATTAAGTTTACCTGGCGAGTATCCGCGTACGCTACGTAATTGCGACAGACTTTTGATCACATCAAAATTCCGTGGCAACCGATCAAGTGAGACTAAACTGCTATGTTTATAATATTCATTCCGTTATCTCATAACTACTTGTGAATTCCAATTATTGTATCACATTCCGGATAAATAGAAAATGTTAAACTTTCCGATCGAACAGTCAAACACCCAAGTTTTCCCGATACAGATCAACACATGAAACAAGTCTAAAAACATTCAGTTCGTGCCTCAGTACCAACGGTCCAGCCGTAGAAGGGTCAAGCCAACGCCTCACATGTGGCACGCCGTACTGCCCCAAACCCGAAGGTTCAAAGGGCAGTTCAAGACGGTCACATAATCGAGTTAAGGTTTGTTGTCGTCTAGAGGGTCCATCGCGTTACTTGCACTACTTAGAACGTCGTTAAACTACGGAAAAATCCAACACTTGGAAATTTCCCGACAGGGGAAAAATTGGGTATTTATATCCGGTCGAACTTTTTAACATATTCTAAAATTTATCCGGAAAGCCACACTGACAAAATTAGACAATCCGATCGAAACACCGAGTCCCTAATACAACCCAGAAAATGCAACTCTGAAAAAAAAATTAAAAGCATCCAGAACACCCAAGAAACACCAACAGAAACAACTGAAGAAAACTCACAGCCTGATCATCACAGACGGCCGCGGAACCGCCGCAAAAGGGGGGTCAACGCCGCGGTTCCGCGGTCGTACTGTAGAATTAGGCTGTCGTTTTCTGCAGTTGTTCTTAGAATTTCCTGCACATTTCTCTGCATATTTTTAATTCTAAAAATTCATCAATTTTCAAAAAAGTACAGAGAGCAAGTTTGGAGTTAGGGTTTCGGTTCGATCGGACTTCAAATTCCGTCTAGACTTCGCCTAAGGCTCTAGCTAGGCTCTGATACCACTGTAGGGTTTCTAGGCACTCTAGTGAGGTCTCACAAGGAATCAACCATGCCAATTTCAAAAATTAGAGGTGCCGAGAAACCCTAATACGGATCGTTGGCTAGATTTCTAGGCGATAAATGAACTAGTTTACAATTAAACTAAAAGAACGGAAATACAACCTTTGTAGATCCGTTTCTCCACCTCCATAGCTCCATGAAGAAGTCCTCTCCGCTGTACAAATCCGATCTTGGACTCTCGCGTTAGCTTCATCGGAGAAATAGGCGGGCAAGGTCGTCGGCTTCGTGCCGAAGATGATCTACGTCGAGGCATCACTAGATCAAGCTCCAACTTCACCAAGTCAAGAAACTTGTAAAGAAAACACACTCTACTACTTGGCAAGAGGTAGAGGATGAAGAAATAGGAAGTGGGTTCACTTTAGAATTGGATTTCTCACTTGATATCTCAAGTTACCATTGATGGAGCAAGTTTCTTCAAGTGAAGAAGAAGAAGAAGATGAAGATAATATTATGATAAGTTTTTCAAAAGAATAATAAAATCATTCTTATCATAATATTAACCATGGTAATGTGTAGAGAATTAACCAAGGTTAGTTGAATGGTTAGGGTTATGAGAAGAAAACAAGAATGGTAGCTTTGGTCAAACCTTCATGAAGCTTCAACTAAACTACAAATAAAGCCACCATTCTTTTCTTATCATTTCCAAATAAATAAATAAATCAATAAATGGATATATGAATAAGAAAATCAAAACCCTAACCATTTAAATAACCATGGTTCAATCTTTACAAAAACTCAAGTAAACATGTATCATCAAACATGATACATCCAAGTACACAAAAGTATATCACATATACAACTTGTGAACTTTAAGTGAGAAAATCCATTTAAAGTGAACCAATACTAGTTAATGCAAAGTAATATATCAAATATATAAATATGCATTAAATCATTAAATCAACACTTGATTTAACGATCCGGTCATATCGCATATAACCGACTAGTATCCAATGTATCGGCTTAACGAATCAACGCTTGAATCGATAACTAGGTTATATCGCATACAACCAATCGATACATTCATCCCGAGAATAGAATACGGTATCACATACACGCATTATTCTCGGTCCCGCACATATCTCATATGCGCTCCTATTTCGTTTCGCTTGAGCCAGGAAACCTCTGTGTAGGACTCTAAAGACTCGTCAATACGCCGGCAGCAGATGATGATCATATCAAGCACCCACAAGCCGCAAGCGGTCTGCTAAACGTAACGGCCACCCGGGTATTGAGCGATCAGAAGATCGACGAGCAAACCCGCTCACACTCCAGAATCCAACCAGTAACACTACCGTACAGTCCGGTCTCGTCGTCTGATATGTCGCATATCTTGCCTAGGGGTGGTAAACGTCAGACCCCAATAGCTCGATAAGTCATGTCGATATGAGGTCTATAACAATTCAAGAAACTACTGGTAACACTTACCAGTAAATCTCAGCAACCCTGGCCAGGGATTTCCTGTTATAGCCAATCGAACACAGCGCAACATCAACCCCCTATACCGGGAGAGACGAATCCCCTCCTATCGCTCATTGCCTCCATGTGACTCGGGACTGTACCCAAAAACCACCGTTTTGCACGCCCTCTTGGACATGGTAAGAAGGAAATCAAAGCACAGTGGGAACCACACAAGACTCTATGACGATCTCGGGTCAACAGACTACTCTGTACCAGTGTCACCAGAGAACTGCCATCTGACGTAAAGTATAATACCATCTGGGAGTTCTCGGCGAGTCCGTCCAGTGTACCCAGTCTCTACTGAGCACCCGTATATCTCCTCTGATGTCAAACACCAATGGATATGGGATCATCCATCGCCCATCTGTATGGGTCGAGAAGGTACACGCTAGTCTGCTCTGGTATCTCGATGCCCCGTCTCGATACACCCACGACTAGGGACTTTGAAGGATGTACTTATGGACTACCCTGTCCCCACTAGTATGATCCGCATCATAGTCCAGGTAGTCAAGTACACATCATAAGGGCTTTACCAACATGTAACAGAGAGACAATCAGTATACACGTTAAGGTAAAGAGCAACCAGATAGCATACTATCATGTCGAGCAAGAAAGTCCTCCCAATATTTGTCCCAGCATCCATTACAATATACATCCTCTGTACAGTAATGGCCTCTAGGGCATACATATAACTAACACTTTGATTACTACCCTACCACGGCTCAAAGGAGTCGTGCAAATAGGTTTTAGTTGGGTATAGTCCCGAGCCACATGGAGGCAGTAAGCGGATCGGCAGGGGTTTCGTCTCTCCCGGTAATGGGGGTGAGATCGCGCTGTGTCTAGGAGAGCCATTACACAAAGCCCTCGGCCGAGGCAGGAGATTTAGTGGTAGGTATTCCAGTAGTATCTCAGGGTGTTCTGGGCTACACTCCGACACGAATTGTACCGCTTTACGGGGTCTGACTTTTACCAACCCCCTAGGCCCGACATGCGATACTCATAGACGAACGGACCGGACTGTACGGATATTGTCACTGACAGGCTCAGTAGGGTGTCAGGATGAGTTCTCTCATCGACCTCCCTTTTGGTCAATACTTGGTAGCCCATTAAGTACGGATAATACCTCTGACGTGCTAGTGGATAAATCCACAGCCAAAGTAATGACGAGTCTTTAGAGTCCCCCACAGACAGTTTCTTAAGTTTCGGGCGAAACGTTATAGAGGCTGTTTGATATATGGAAGGGTTCGATCATATACGTGCGGTATTGCACGGATCATGATCGGACGGATCATACTAGTAGGCTTTGGTTTAAGCCGGATCCTAGTATTAGATTTGTTGGATTACTTTAGTCTCATCGCATTCGTATTCAGTCAGAATGCGGACACAGGTATGTTTATACAGGTGAGGGGTATCCATGCGACCCGTCACGAGTTTACTTTAGATGTTGTCGTCTCTTTTTATTTTTGCAAACATTTGGATTAATGTTTGCATAAGGGAATTATGAGCTAGAAATCATCATTTTGTGCATTTAATGTGACATTGAGTACATTAGTGACTCATGGTCTCTTTTATTGTGCTAATGTCATATTATTTGATTGATTTGTGTTGATATAATGAAGAGAGAGGGGGGGGCTGCCATGAGGAGGTGAGCTCTCATATTATTATTCTTACACTCTCTCTCTTTTTATCATAGCAAGAACAAAAGGAAAAAAAAGTCTTCTCTTCTTCTTCTTCTTCCTCTAGCTCATTATCTTCATCAATGGCAACACCTTCAACCTCCATCCAAGCAATGGATGCTAGAGACAAAATGATCACAAACATTCTCTATAACACCTTGGACACGTCGGTTAGCACACTTCGTGCCCGAGTTGCTTTGGATGAAGTGGGAGCCCGTAAAAAGACTCGTAGATGTGGTGCCCTTTCCGACGAGGAGATCAAGACCGGAGATGCCGCAAGGAGCTTAGGATGGTGGCCAAAGACCCAAGGACTTGGATCGATCGGTATAGCTTTCCAACCCTCTCTTTAGATAGCTAGTTATAGGTTAATGGTTCGATCCGGGTTTTAAGTATACGATAACGCCGGTTTCTAGTTTAGAAAAATTTTCATTCCTCATTTTGGCCTCGGAAAGACGGCCGGGGCGCTACCGTAGTCTTACATAATCTTCACACCAAAGGGGTTTTGTAGTCACTAATACATCTCAATTATACCATCACTACCCAAAATCCACTAACCATCCTCTACGAACTTCCAAATACCACTAAACTAGAAAATATCACTTCTAAACTAATATGGATGGGATTATGGTGTTTTGGTGTGGATTTTGGGTAGTGTGAGAAGGTGGAGATGGTGGAGGGAAGAGGGCAGCCAAGTGAGGGGAGAGGAAAATGATGAAAGAAAAATGAAGGATGAAAATGACCATGGTCAACTTAACCCCTCACCTCCCTCTCTTCTCTCTCATGCCCATACTTCTTTCTTTATTCTAGTTCTTTTCTTTTCTTTTCTTTTCCTTTTCCTTTTTCATTTAAATCCAAAACAAAAGGACTATATACATATAAAAGAAAATATAAGATGCCATGGTTAATGCAAATTGAAAATTGTGTTTTGAAACATGTCATGGTGCATGTCATTAAGCAAAAATCAAGTTTAATGCAAGATTAGTGAAAATTAATCAAGTTTAGAAATAAACTTTTATATAATTAATTATAAAAATTTATAATTTGCCTAAATCACATAAATCCTTCCAAAAATCACCATTCAATTTAATTTTCCTATATTTCTTAAATTTATCGGTATATAATTATACTATAACATTAAAACTAATCTCCATTCATTAAAATATTCATAGTATTTATTATTTTATTTATTTAAATTCCCAAAAATAATATTTTATTTTTCTGAAATATTACACCTTACGGAACTTAGACATGAACATGGGGTATTAGGCCCAAACTTTCGTTACATAGGCTAACCCTGATTGATAGAGTAGGTAACTTGAGTAGAGTGACGTACCGTACGTATGTTCCGCAGCATATTTACTATACGATACTCCTCTTAAGAAACCTTAGGATGTACATATTTTGAGATCTGTAATTCTCTTCGTTCCCTTGATTATACATCCAGTTGAGATCTTTGATTCTACTCATTTCTATGATCATACTCTCACTGATTTCGTTCCTCCTTATGATCATGTATCCATTGTGGATCTGTTGATTCCTTTCATTCCGTTGATCTGTTTTCATCGATACATACTTGAGGTCCCTGTCATCATGGTTTGAGCGCAGATTGAGATGCTGCTAGTGATGCGGTCAGGGCGAGCTCGTCATGGACGAGGACTGACCATCGTGTTTTCTGATGACATGGGAATGTATCGAGTTAGTATTTGTGTTGTGACCTCTCGTTTGAGACGAGTGTTCAGTCTTGCACCGTATGATCAGGCTATTGTTAGAGACTGCCAGTTGTGAGAGGACTGTTGATGTACAGCTTACCTCAGAGATTGTGATGTCGTCTACCTTGCAGAAAGATGACCCAGTTGTTGCTGAGATTGATGGGATGTCGCTTCCAGAGCTTATGAGCTGAGATCACTGGAGCTTCCAGGCAGAGATGCGATAGATGATAGCTAGTCTACCTTGAGTTGAGAGACGAAATCGATTCGTCAGATTTGATCCGCCGACGCAGGCCCAGTTGAGTTGAAGATTTCCAGTGTGGAGAGTCTTACTCAGATCTAAAGTAGATCGATCCAGAGATGAAGTGGTTCATTAGATGATCCGATAGCAGATCAGTAAGTGGACCAGCTTCAGATAGAGGACCTCACCCAGATGCATTGTGGGTTGATCAAGAACGGACGGGTATTGGGTATTCCTTCGATGGCTGGGACGAGTTCCCGAGGACGTATTCGGCTAGATATCTTCTACAGAGTGATGAAGATACTGAGTTCGTAATTTCGAGTCCATGTTAGAGACTCCGGATTGACTGTAGCCGAGAACCACTGTAGTACACAGATAGCATGGCGTGACGTCGAAGTGGACGATAATAAAGACGAGTGGAACAAGAGGTTCGTGCGAGATGTTAGCGAGTTGTTATTACTCCCCGTTGATGCTAGAGGATCTGATATGTAAACAGAGCCATTGGGATACGGCCAGTTCCCGAGGAAATGTTGTGCTGAGAACGCAGATGTCCAGAAAATGAAAAAAGATTATGCAAGAGTATTAGCCTCCGTACAGTTCAGCATAGACGAGATCGGAAGAGACATTGAGCAGGTGCCTTCTAGAACACTGCTGCGATAAGAGTTGAACCGAGGATCAGTTGTGTCACATGTATTCAGAGGGCCAGAGGTCGACACCAGTGACGTGCTGCTTTACGAGAGGTCATGCTAATTGACCGAGAGAGGACCAGAGGAGTGCCAGAGCAGAATCGTTCCCGTTAGTACACCTGACCCGTCGAACGAGCCGATGGATTGGGAGATCAGTAATCCACAGAGAAAATGAGAACCCAGAGACAGAGGATGCCAGACCGTGAGCAAAGGCAAGCTGTCACGACCCGAAATTTAGCACGTGACGACCCTTAAACTACGCAACGTCTGCAGGCGTAACACAATTTAAGTAAGCCGAAAACCAGCAATCTAAACCATCAAAAATAGTAAGTTATAATAACATTGTTAAACCTTTGAAATCTCAAGTAAATTTTTTTGAAAGCCCAAATTTACTTCCTTTAAAATTTGGCAGCACCTCCTTTGTAAAATAAGCCCCCAAAAAGGGTACAACATAAAATATAAGTAAAGCATTCCTAATGGGAGCAATCCACGCCCAAAGGCGGAAAACAACCATCACAGGCAAAACTACGACGCCGTAGCGAAGAAAAAGACGATATAAAGTGACAACAGCATAAAAGACCTCCAAGACACAAAATAATATACAATATCGTCCTCACAACTCATCTCTAAGTAAATACATGAAGTAGTAGATGGAGAGTACTGGATACAACGAATATACAAAGAGCAACATCGGATAACCGCAAAATCCACCTATAGCAAAACTGCACCCAGTCAGCCGTGCGGTATCCGCTGCAAAAGATGATACGATAGATGAAAGCCTTGCCACGACTGCCCTGAGGGACTACCTGCAAAACACTGTCGCACAACGGGGGTGAGTTACCAACTCGTGAATAGTAAATAACATATGCAGGTAATCGCAAGTATGCACATACTGCGATGGTCTATCACATGCAAGCTGATAACAATAAATGACAATATATAATGCAACAGTCATGAAAGGTACTCTATCAGGTACTACTAATACATGAAGCAATGCATATCAAATAAATGCGGAGTACGGAATAAAACACATCCTGTAAGTCTCATGAAACCTGAGTGTCTAACATTGACACCCGAAAACATCATGAAAACAAGTGTCTAGCATCGACACACACACACACACACACACACACACATATATATATATATGGATCCGTCAGTCCGGATCGGCTCCCGGGCTCCGTCAGTTCGGATTGGCCCCTCATATCTAGGGCTCCGTCAGTTCGGATCGGCCCTGATATGCGCGTATAATACGCTCTATCAAAAACCAGAGTGCCCAGCTTCGATCCTCGGATTCCACGTATCTATACGTCCACGTCTCCGGTCGGTATCGCCACGATAAACGCCAGAACCAAGTAATGTCACCGGTAAGGTAGTATCCCCTGCCTCAAGCTCAACGCCATCATCTGCGATCTTCTTGCTCCGGGGTACCTCCGGGCCCCACTATGTACCCGCATACGGCCTACTCCACGCCTCGTGTGGGGTATACAATACCCAAAATCGAGAAATCTCATGGTGGAAGCATCGAAATATCATATCAAGAGAAACCGGGTTTTTCAATTAATGCATAATTGTTGGATATAGTGCCCTCAAAGTCAATTATTGGATCGCAGGCACGTTATTGCAATGATTGAGGGATGACCTATGCCGGTAGGACAGTCTTGCTCGAGATGATAGTATGCTATCTGGTTTATATTTACCATCGTGTACATGCTTTAGGTGATGTTATAGATCACTATTGCACGTTGATAGAGCCCTTAGGATTCATGCTTGACTGCCAGCAGTATGATGGCGATCATATACGTGAGAGTTGGGTAGTCTATAAGCACATCCTTAAAGTAGTCCCTAGTCGTGGGAGTTTCGAGACTGGGCATCGATACTCCATTAGTAGACTAGTGTATATGATCGAGACCCCGATAAGGGGCGGTGGCCGGTCTCACAAGCCATTGGTGTCAGTTGGTTCACCTAAGACGTATGCAGGTGCTCATTGGGTTATGAGTACACCGGACAGGACTCGCCGGGAACCTGCTAGTTGGTATTATACCTGACGTCAGATAGCAGTTTCCTGGTGACATGTGTACAGGTTAGTTCATTGACCTGAGATCGTCATTTGTCTCGTGTGAGTTCCCACTGTACTTTGATTACTACCCTACCACTCAAAGGAGTAGTGCAAACATGTTTTAGTTGGGTACAGTCCCGAGCCACATGGAGGCAGTGAGCGGATCGGCAGGGGTTTCTTCTCTCCCGGAATTGGGGGTGAGATCGCGCTGTGTCTATGAGAGCCATTACACGATGTCCTTGACCAAGGGAGGGTCTCGTTCTCACCTAAGTAAGCATACTTAAGGTGAGACGGCAACGGCTTGAGTTCGAGCGTTGGAGGTGAAATGATGGAAGGCAAGACTGGTGCAAGGGTCTCGAACTCAAAGGACTCCAGCAAAGGTTCAAAACGAGTGTAGGCAACCGAGTCGGATGGTTCAGGTAACTCATCCGGAAAGTCGAAAGATTCAAACTCGGGTTGTGCGCGGTTAAGATTGTTCGAGAATGTGAAACACTCGTATTCGTTATCGGGCGCAGAAACAGCAGCAGGTTCGAAGAGAAACGCACTAGTGGC
The DNA here is from genome assembly GCA_030015575.1 of Agapanthus africanus. Classification (NCBI taxonomy): domain Eukaryota; kingdom Viridiplantae; phylum Streptophyta; class Magnoliopsida; order Asparagales; family Amaryllidaceae; genus Agapanthus; species Agapanthus africanus. The sequence continues at coordinate 536,538,571 of CM057339.1, forward strand.
GTCAAGATTATCGTGGTCAAACAGAAACTCCTCGAATTCACACTCTTCTGGTGTGATCTCCTGGATCGAGCAGACATCCAGTATATGAGCATTAGGTTCGGCGGGCTGATTCCCTAACCTAAAAATGTTGAGTTCAATCGTCATGTTTCCAAAAGAGAGGTTCATCGAACCATTGCGACAATTGATCACAGCATTTGAGGTTGCGAGAAATGGTCGACCGAGTATCACCGGAATTTGATTCCGGGGGTTAGCTACAGGCTGTGTATCTAATACAATGAAGTCAACGGGGAATATGAAGTCCCCGACTCTTATCAACACATCCTCTAGCTCACCCCTAGGATGGGTGATCGATCGGTCGGCCATTTGGAGAGTGCAGTGTGTGGGTTTCAACTCTCCGACGCCTAATTGCTCGTATACTGAATACGGAAGCAGGTTAACACTGGCACCAAGATCTAATAGTGCGCGGTTGATGTTCTTATCCCCAATGGTAATTGAAATCGTAGGACAGCCAGGGTCCTTCCGTTTTTGTGGTAAAGATTGGGTAAGGGCATCACTCACAGCACTAGCCAAGAAAACTTTCTTGGGTACCTGAGACTTCCTCTTTTTCGTGCACAAGTCCTTTAAAATTTTCGCGTAAGACGGGACTTGTTGGACAGCATCTAAAAGAGGAATATTAATGTTAACCTGCTTGAATAACTCCAAAATCTTCTCCATTTGAGGATTTTGTTTATTAGACCTCAACCGGTTTGGAAATGGAACATTTTGAAAATTGGTTGAGTCTAATGCTGGAGGAGGAGATTTTGGAGTTGGAACGGATCCCAGAATAGGTGTTTTCGTGGAGTGAGAAGTGGGTCCGTTCAGAGCAGAAGAAGAGGAAGGAGAGCCTTGTGAAAAACGGAGAATAGGCTCGGAAGACGAAGAAGAAGAAGGAGAAGAAGAAGTGGCGGCCGGGGTGTCATCGATGATTCGCTTGCCAATGTTGTTTTGCAGCATCCTTCCTGATCTCAGCGTAGTCACGGCACTCACATTATGGTTTTGTTGTTCAAGAGCAACATGTGCATTATGTGGGTGACCGGGATTTGGCAGCGGCTGGGACGGAAGCTTCCCCTTCTCTCGCTCGCTCAAGGCCGCGTTCAGCTGTGCAATCTGGGCCTCGATGGTTTTGATGCTCTGCCCGTGTGCGGCGGTGTGTTGCACTAAAGATTGGATCGAAGACTGGATGTTGGCGGTGGATTGAGTCGATTGTTTAACAAACGCCTCCAGACTTCGCTCAAGCGAGGAAACCTTATCAGTGTTTGACGGAACATAGTTGTTATTTGGTGGAAAAGAATTGTTTGGTGCAAAATTGTTCGTCTGGTTTTGGAAAGGTTGGGGTTGGAAGGGCTGCTGATATTGATGCTGAGTTTGTTGTGGCGGTTGTTGTTGCGGCGGAGGGGCCCTTTGGAAGTTGTTGCCCTGGAATTGATTCTGATTCTGATTCCAGGCGAAATTGGGGTGGTTCCTCCAACCGGGATTGTAGGTGGAAGAGTATGGATCATTCCTCGGTCTTTGCTGGAAGGCAGCATTAACCTGATCCTGTCCTTGCGAGGGTGTATTGTAAGGACACTCTTCAGTCAAGTGGGAAGGATCAGAACAACAAGCGCAGATGGTACGAAGGGGGAGAACAGGGGCAGGAGAAGGAGCAGAAAATTTGCTCTCTATCGCTTCAAGCTTTCGTGTGATCGCAGCCATTTCAGCTTTCATCGCGATAGAGACATCGAGTTGGTGGATTCCTACCCTAGACTGACCGGTTGAAGTGGAGGTAGAAGAAGAAGAAGTCGGTCTTGTGCTCTCCCACTGTAGCGTTTGCTCCGCAAGATCGTCAAAGAACTGCCACGCTTCATCGTCAGATTTCGATAGGAAGTGGCCCTGACAGATGGTTTCCAGCAACTGCTTCGTTGCTGGGTTCAGTCCCTCGTATAAGGTTTGGCAGAGTTGCCATTTCTCTATACCGTGGTGAGGACACTGAACAAGAAGGTCTTTGTACCGGTCAAAGCACTTCCAGAAGGGTTCAGAAGGAAGCTGGGAGAATTGGTTGATTTCATTTCGAATTCTTGCGGTCTTATGATTTGGATAGAATTTTTTCAGAAACGCTTTAACAAACTCGTCCCAGCTGGTGATTGAGTGGGAAGCGGTGCTATACAGCCATTTTTCTGCGAGATCGCATAAAGTGAACGGAATGACCCGTAGACGTATAGCATCGTCCGACAGCTGGGTTGTTTTCATCATGGCACAGACATTTTGAAATTTATTGATGAAGATATAGGCATCTTCAGTTTCGAGCCCATGAAAACGTGGAAGCATGTTGATGAAATGGGGCTTAATTTCAAAGTTGTCCCCATTGGCCGGGGGAAGAGAAAGGCAGGTGGGAAGTGCAGAACGGGTGGGGTAGAAACGATCCTGGAGCGCAATTCGTTGCGGCGCTACAACAGGCGGAGGTGGTGGAAGAGTGGTCTCCGTAGGAGGTGGAGCCATTCCAGCGGTGGTCAAAGAGATGTTCGGATTAAATCCCGACATTGCGGAAGAAGAGGTTGGTGAAGGTGAAGGTGAAGGTGAAGATGTATGAACAGAATTCCGGTCAACTTCGGAGTTGGCCGGCAAGGGAAGGGGTGAAAGAGGAGTGGACGGAGAATCGACTTCGGAGTCGATCACGTAGTCGGTTGCGACTAACGTAACGCGGACTAGACGGGCGCTAGTGTCCCGAGTCCAAGCGGACATACACTAAACGAGTTTAGTATAGTCAAAGCGGAGAAGGTGAGGGTAAGAAAACGTCAATGGAGAAAGGCGATGGGTGGTGGGTGAAAATGGATTTGGCGACAAAAGGGCAAGTTTTTATAGAAAGTTTTTGATTTTTTTTTTTTTTTTAGAAAGAGATTTACAGAAGTTTGTACGGAAATACGGCTTAAGCAATCACAAACAAGATATGCACAATCACACCTAGATCTACGGTCGCCTAGGTCTACTAGACCTGCTCCTGAACTTGATTTTCGAAGTTAAACAGTGTCGAGAAACAGGCTTAAAAATACACCGATCACGGGGCCAGGTAAGTGCAGAGACAAGGGGAGGTTGTCCAACGCTTTCGCGAAGTTCCTTAATTAAATAACCCTTTCTCTTTCGGCGGTTGCGCCTTTAACACTTTCCTAGACACCCCGTAATCAATATACGGTTAAGCGAGGTTCTAAACACGGTTTATCTTCTCCTAATGAGCGCGAAGTCCTTAGGGCTGAAGTCTAGTATTTTTTTAAATTTACAATGGACAATGCATATGCTTTAGTGATTTTTGGGGTCCTGGAAAGGGTGATGAAATCCCCACCCAATCTGGATTGGTTTCAAGCCCCTTAAGTCCGTATTAAAGAATGCAAAACAGTAACAAATCAACAGCAAACAATTTTTATTTGCGGCGCAAAGAATCCTGCACAAGAACAGTTTATTGGAAGGGGGAGAAGAATTTGCGCAAAGAAGTCTGCAGAAAACACAGTTTATTGGAGTCCAGAGGAGTGGAGAGAGGCAGAGAACTTACAGAGAAATTTGAGGCTCTGAAGACAAAAGATGGCCGCGTTTCCGCGGCCAAACGCATGCAATGGCCGCGGATGCGCGGCAGTCCTGGTGCTTTGGGGCTCTGGAAAAATTTGGTGTTCTCTGTTGGGTGTCCTCTTCTTGCCTGGATGTACTGAATCTTGATTTGCTCACTGCTTTTGCTCCAGATTTGTACAGTAGACCGGATGCTTCGTTTTGTCCGTCGCGGTGTAGCCGTGAAATGTGGGTCTATCTTCCCACGTCTCTGGCACTGTACTTGAACTCCGTATTATCCGACGTCTTTGGCGCCGATCTTGAACTTCGTATTTTCCTGCGCACTTGCACAAAAACTAATCAAGAATAACAAGATGGTTTTTTACAAAGTATGTATATATTTTTTTTTTCGTTTTTTTTTTATACTTACAATTTAACCCGAAATTTCACAAAGAAACAAACTACCGTCTCCCCGGCAACGGCGCCATTTGATTGTTAGGATATGTGCGTGTCAAGTTTAGTTTTAAATACCGCAATCAAGACGGTTTCGCTTGTAGCTAGCCGGTTGAGTACGGGTCGTCCGCAGGGAGATGGGAGTCTTTTTCAAAGTGTTTTAACGAGTTAAGTCCGGTTGTTCAGATTTTGTTGTGGTTATCTAAGTGTTAAGTTGATATTTAAAGAGAGCTTGTTAGGGTTAGGATTAGGTTAGTTTGAGTTAGGAGTCTCTACATCTTTCGTTGCCCCACTTAATATCGGTGTTACGGTAATCGGCAACAACGGGGATTAGCACGACTAGGAAGGAACTTGCGAGTATAAGCTAGGCTTTCCAACGCATAGTCCTTCCTTTTGGTGCTTGTCCGTCCGTTCTTGGCTCTTATCCATAACCTCCGGTTAATTCAACCACAACCGGTCTCACTACGGAATCACCGCTATCATGTAGGATAGGGTGCCGTAAGGAGCGGATTGTGGTTCAATTAACGGGAGTTGATTTAAGTTGTTGGGCAAGGAAAGAGTGAGAGAGATTTCCTTCTCTCAAACTTCCCTTATCCTACCCTAACAAGTATAAAACTACTCACACTTCATGATAAGGAAGAACAAAACAAAACAAAGAGGAAGATAGAAAGAAGGAGATTAGAAGAATACGACTAACTATTTGCGACCTCACCTTGGCGAGGATCAAGCGTAAGTATCATTGTCATATGAAGGATAAAGGAAAAGAGAGAAGAAAGAAACAATCAAACAAATAACAACAACTACTTAACAATTAAAATTGCAACAATTACAACAAGTAAAGAAAGAGACAAGCATGATAATAAAAATGGTCTTCTTTATTCATCACTCTTCACTCAAAAACTCACTTACAAGTTTAATGGAGAAGAGGTGAGAAGAGGAAGAAGAACATGTAACTAAAACCTAGCAAAAAGAAATACAAGAATTGGACCCCTTCCTTCACAACTTCTGGGCTATTTATAGGCCATAAAATGAAACCCTAGGGCAACCACCAGAACACCTGTACAATGACAAAAATACCCCCCAAAAATCATCAGCTGCCGCCACTATATGGCCGCGGATCCGCGGCCTTCTGGTAGAATTGGGCCCCCCAATTTCTTGTGGTCACCTGGTTAGATGTGTACATTTTTCTGGCATGTGTATTTTTTCATAATTCCTTCACGAATTTTCCAGAATTTCTGTTGAGGGAAAGGTGGACTTTTTGTCAAGATTTTGTCATGATTGCCTCGAGCTCCGCGTAGATCTCTTGGATTTTGTGCTACCATTGAGCCTTGTGCATTGATTTGACATTTTGTCTTCCTACTGATATCTGGCAACATACGGATGAAGGGCGGAGACCGTGTTTTATCTGTGGTTGGCAGGAACCCGGACTTTTTTCGTGTCTTCCATGAATTTTACCGTTTTTAGAACCGAGAACCTGTAACCTGCAATTGACTAACAAACACGGCTCAAGAGTATCTACCGATATGCAAAGTGATAAAAATTGGGCGGTATGAAAATGCAAAAATCTGATATGAACACCGGGGCGCTACCGTAGTCTTACATAATCTTCACACCAAAGGGGTTTTGTAGTCACTAATACATCTCAATTATACCATCACTACCCAAAATCCACTAACCATCCTCTACGAACTTCCAAATACCACTAAACTAGAAAATATCACTTCTAAACTAATATGGATGGGATTATGGTGTTTTGGTGTGGATTTTGGGTAGTGTGAGAAGGTGGAGATGGTGGAGGGAAGAGGGCAGCCAAGTGAGGGGAGAGGAAAATGATGAAAGAAAAATGAAGGATGAAAATGACCATGGTCAACTTAACCCCTCACCTCCCTCTCTTCTCTCTCATGCCCATACTTCTTTCTTTATTCTAGTTCTTTTCTTTTCTTTTCTTTTCCTTTTCCTTTTTCATTTAAATCCAAAACAAAAGGACTATATACATATAAAAGAAAATATAAGATGCCATGGTTAATGCAAATTGAAAATTGTGTTTTGAAACATGTCATGGTGCATGTCATTAAGCAAAAATCAAGTTTAATGCAAGATTAGTGAAAATTAATCAAGTTTAGAAATAAACTTTTATATAATTAATTATAAAAATTTATAATTTGCCTAAATCACATAAATCCTTCCAAAAATCACCATTCAATTTAATTTTCCTATATTTCTTAAATTTATCGGTATATAATTATACTATAACATTAAAACTAATCTCCATTCATTAAAATATTCATAGTATTTATTATTTTATTTATTTAAATTCCCAAAAATAATATTTTATTTTTCTGAAATATTACACCTTACGGAACTTAGACATGAACATGGGGTATTAGGCCCAAACTTTCGTTACATAGGCTAACCCTGATTGATAGAGTAGGTAACTTGAGTAGAGTGACGTACCGTACGTATGTTCCGCAGCATATTTACTATACGATACTCCTCTTAAGAAACCTTAGGATGTACATATTTTGAGATCTGTAATTCTCTTCGTTCCCTTGATTATACATCCAGTTGAGATCTTTGATTCTACTCATTTCTATGATCATACTCTCACTGATTTCGTTCCTCCTTATGATCATGTATCCATTGTGGATCTGTTGATTCCTTTCATTCCGTTGATCTGTTTTCATCGATACATACTTGAGGTCCCTGTCACCATGGTTTGAGCGCAGATTGAGATGCTGCTAGTGATGCGGTCAGGGCGAGCTCGTCATGGACGAGGACTGACCATCGTGTTTTCTGATGACATGGGAATGTATCGAGTTAGTATTTGTGTTGTGACCTCTCGTTTGAGACGAGTGTTCAGTCTTGCACCGTATGATCAGGCTATTGTTAGAGACTGCCAGTTGTGAGAGGACTGTTGATGTACAGCTTACCTCAGAGATTGTGATGTCGTCTACCTTGCAGAAAGATGACCCAGTTGTTGCTGAGATTGATGGGATGTCGCTTCCAGAGCTTATGAGCTGAGATCACTGGAGCTTCCAGGCAGAGATGCGATAGATGATAGCTAGTCTACCTTGAGTTGAGAGACGAAATCGATTCGTCAGATTTGATCCGCCGACGCAGGCCCAGTTGAGTTGAAGATTTCCAGTGTGGAGAGTCTTACTCAGATCTAAAGTAGATCGATCCAGAGATGAAGTGGTTCATTAGATGATCCGATAGCAGATCAGTAAGTGGACCAGCTTCAGATAGAGGACCTCACCCAGATGCATTGTGAGTTGATCAAGAACGGACGGGTATTGGGTATTCCTTCGATGGCTGGGACGAGTTCCCGAGGACGTATTCGGCTAGATATCTTCTACAGAGTGATGAAGATACTGAGTTCGTAATTTCGAGTCCATGTTAGAGACTCCGGATTGACTGTAGCCGAGAACCACTGTAGTACACAGATAGCATGGCGTGACGTCGAAGTGGACGATAATAAAGACGAGTGGAACAAGAGGTTCGTGCGAGATGTTAGCGAGTTGTTATTACTCCCCGTTGATGCTAGAGGATCTGATATGTAAACAGAGCCATTGGGATACGGCCAGTTCCCGAGGAAATGTTGTGCTGAGAACGCAGATGTCCAGAAAATGAAAAAAGATTATGCAAGAGTATTAGCCTCCGTACAGTTCAGCATAGACGAGATCGGAAGAGACATTGAGCAGGTGCCTTCTAGAACACTGCTGCGATAAGAGTTGAACCGAGGATCAGTTGTGTCACGTGTATTCAGAGGGCCAGAGGTCGACACCAGTGACGTGCTGCTTTACGAGAGGTCATGCTAATTGACCGAGAGAGGACCAGAGGAGTGCCAGAGCAGAATCGTTCCCGTTAGTACACCTGACCCGTCGAACGAGCCGATGGATTGGGAGATCAGTAATCCACAGAGAAAATGAGAACCCAGAGACAGAGGATGCCAGACCGTGAGCAAAGGCAAGCTGTCACGACCCGAAATTTAGCACGTGACGACCCTTAAACTACGCAACGTCTGCAGGCGTAACACAATTTAAGTAAGCCGAAAACCAGCAATCTAAACCATCAAAAATAGTAAGTTATAATAACATTGTTAAACCTTTGAAATCTCAAGTAAATTTTTTTGAAAGCCCAAATTTACTTCCTTTAAAATTTGGCAGCACCTCCTTTGTAAAATAAGCCCCCAAAAAGGGTACAACATAAAATATAAGTAAAGCATTCCTAATGGGAGCAATCCACGCCCAAAGGCGGAAAACAACCATCACAGGCAAAACTACGACGCTGTAGCGAAGAAAAAGACGATATAAAGTGACAACAGCATAAAAGACCTCCAAGACACAAAATAATATACAATATCGTCCTCACAACTCATCTCTAAGTAAATACATGAAGTAGTAGATGGAGAGTACTGGATACAACGAATATACAAAGAGCAACATCGGATAACCGCAAAACCCACCTATAGCAAAACTGCACCCAGTCAGCCGTGCGGTATCCGCTGCAAAAGATGATACGATAGATGAAAGCCTTGCCACGACTGCCCTGAGGGACTACCTGCAAAACACTGTCGCACAACGGGGGTGAGTTACCAACTCGTGAATAGTAAATAACATATGCAGGTAATCGCAAGTATGCACATACTGCGATGGTCTATCACATGCAAGCTGATAACAATAAATGACAATATATAATGCAACAGTCATGAAAGGTACTCTATCAGGTACTACTAATACATGAAGCAATGCATATCAAATAAATGCGGAGTACGGAATAAAACACATCCTGTAAGTCTCATGAAACCTGAGTGTCTAACATTGACACCCGAAAACATCATGAAAACAAGTGTCTAGCATCGACACACACACACACACACACACACACACACACACACACACACACACACACATATATATATATATATGGATCCGTCAGTCCGGATCGGCTCCCGGGCTCCGTCAGTTCGGATTGGCCCCTCATATCTAGGGCTCCGTCAGTTCGGATCGGCCCTGATATGCGCGTATAATACGCTCTATCAAAAACCAGAGTGCCCAGCTTCGATCCTCGGATTCCACGTATCTATACGTCCACGTCTCCGGTCGGTATCGCCACGATAAACGCCAGAACCAAGTAATGTCACCGGTAAGGTAGTATCCCCTGCCTCAAGCTCAACGCCATCATCTGCGATCTTCTTGCTCCGGGGTACCTCCGGGCCCCACTATGTACCCGCATACGGCCTACTCCACGCCTCGTGTGGGGTATACAATACCCAAAATCGAGAAATCTCATGGTGGAAGCATCGAAATATCATATCAAGAGAAACCGGGTTTTTCAATTAATGCATAATTGTTGGATATAGTGCCCTCAAAGTCAATTATTGGATCGCAGGCACGTTATTGCAATGATTGAGGGATGACCTATGCCGGTAGGACAGTCTTGCTCGAGATGATAGTATGCTATCTGGTTTATATTTACCATCGTGTATATGCTTTAGGTGATGTTATAGATCACTATTGCACGTTGATAGAGCCCTTAGGATTCATGCTTGACTGCCAGCAGTATGATAGCGATCATATACGTGAGAGTTGGGTAGTCTATAAGCACATCCTTAAAGTAGTCCCTAGTCGTGGGAGTTTCGAGACTGGGCATCGATACTCCATTAGTAGACTAGTGTATATGATCGAGACCCCGATAAGGGGCGGTGGCCGGTCTCACAAGCCATTGGTGTCAGTTGGTTCACCTAAGACGTATGCAGGTGCTCATTGGGTTATGAGTACACCGGACAGGACTCGCCGGGAACCTGCTAGTTGGTATTATACCTGACGTCAGATAGCAGTTTCCTGGTGACATGTGTACAGGTTAGTTCATTGACCTGAGATCGTCATTTGTCTCGTGTGAGTTCCCACTGTACTTTGATTACTACCCTACCACTCAAAGGAGTAGTGCAAACATGTTTTAGTTGGGTACAGTCCCGAGCCACATGGAGGCAGTGAGCGGATCGGCAGGGGTTTCTTCTCTCCCGGAATTGGGGGTGAGATCGCGCTGTGTCTATGAGAGCCATTACACGATGTCCTTGACCAAGGCAGAAGATTTACTGGTAGGTATTCCAGTAGTATCTCAGGGAGTTCTGGGCTACACTCCGATACGACTTGTACCGCTTTTGGGGGTCTGACTTTTACCAACCTCCTAGGCCCGACATGCGATACTCATAGACGAACGGACCGGACTGTACGGATATTGTCACTGACAGGCTCAGTAGGGTTCGAGGATGAGTTCGCTCATCGGCTTCCCTTTTGGTCAATACCTGGTAGCCCGTTACGTACAGCTAGTACCACTGACGTGCTAGTGGTTAAATCCACAGCCAAAGTATTGACGAGTCTTAAGAGTCCCCCACAGACAGTTTCTCAAGTTTCGGGCGAAACGCTGTAGAGGCCGTACGGTATTATGGCAGGGTTCGATCATATACGTGTAGTCGTGCACGGATCATGATCGGACGGATCATACTAGTGGGCTTTGGTTTATGCCGGATCCTAGTATTATATTTGTTGGATTACTTTAGTCTCATCGCATTTACATTCAGTCAGAATGCGGATGCAGGTATGTATATACAGGTGAGGGGTATTCTTATGATCCGTCATGAGTTTACTTTAGATGATGCGTGATTGATTCGAAAGGATGTGTTTGTAGTTTAACCGCAATCAATAACGGTGTCGCGTGTAGCTAGACCGAGATGAGTACTGGTCGTCCTCTGGGAAACGTGGAACCTTTTACTTTTACTTTAGATGTGTTGAGAAAGAGAGGAGGGATAAAGAATTTTATAGAAAGATTTCTAGATCTACGTTAAACAAAAATGTAAAATACAGATCTAGATTATTTTAAAGATGTAATTAATATAATAAGAGGGCTTGTAGGGCTCGTTAGGATTTAGTAGTTATGGACGATTAATTAAAAGTTACCGTTTCTATCCATTAATAGATTTAGAACTAGAACGACGGTGATGCGTGTAGATTAGGGTTTCTGGAGGGAAAAGAAATCCCACTCGTAACCCTTATCTCGACACGGAACTCCGTTCATATCTAGCCTTCACCAAAACAATCATTAATCTAATCTCTAATCGCGGTCGGAACTAGCAAGGAATTGCTAGCGCGCCCGATTAGGATGTTAATGATTATTTTGATAAAGTTCCTAAACTTTATAGGACTTAAAAAGGGTTTAATTATTTTCATCGTCCATTAACCTACCCTAATCCTACGAACCCTAACAAGCGGAGAATTACTCGCGCATGTTGGGAGAAGAAAATGAAAAGAAAGAGAGGGAAAACATAATGTAAAATGCAAAAGAATTAAATAAACAACTACCTTTATTAATCAACTTGAACAATCTACACTTTGATTCCTTAGAAAATGATTACAAAGACTAGTTTGCTTCTCAATCTCTTCCAAGAAGGTAGACGAACAGTTGATGATCAGCCGGATGCGTGAGCGTCTGGGGCTTCGTGATCGCTTCGGCTTGATTGCCTTTCCAAGAGGCCCTCGGTGCCTTTATATAGTGCAAACCCAGAATATTATTGTTGAAAAGTTGGTAAAATTTATCAATCATCAATCTCCCAAAATCTTGCATTCTCTCTCCCCTAAATTACGGCGGATCCGCGGCACCAGGGTGGGTTTGGCCGCGGATCCGCGCTTAAGGGATGAGATCTCTCTGTCATTTTTCTTGGGCTCTCTGATGGTGACATTTGTCAATCCTAGGCATCTTCAGAATCTGAAAATATTTTCTCGGTTGCTTCCAGACTTGGTCTCCAAGTTTGCTTCTTAATTTGGCAAGTTTTCTTCAACAAATTGATTTGTTTGTTAAATCCTTCATAACAACTTGGAAATATTCTGCACAACAACTCAAATAAGATTTTAGTAGACTTTGTTCTACTAGGATTAGACCAATAATATTATTTGCATACATTTTCCTACCAAATGATAATTAAATATATTAACACATGGAAAATAATGTTTTTACACATAAACCCTCATATGTATAATATATTATAATAAAGTCCTTTTTTAATATAAAAATGGTAGGAAAAATGTACTACAAATGTGCAGTTTTATCGACTGAACAAATACCCCCAAACTTATCTTTGATCGTCCCGAGCAAACTAGTTTATTTAAGAGGAGAAAAAAAGAGAAAACTAAGCACACTTTCGTAGGCAGACACTATTGCACTGAGCACGTGCAACAAGCCGTTAAACCTCTAGGTGTCCCTAGTAGGAGGAGTGTTGTCTCCTGAGGGTCTTCAGCGGATTACACCCACAAAATCCAATAACAAAAGAAAGATGGTGAAATTTTCATATAAAGACAAAACCATAAAAGAAATACTTTGAAAAGAAGAGTTTCCAACTATGCCAGCTTTTCAGTTGTCATGAGCCCTATCTTAATAGTCATGAAAAGATGTTAGAAATCACATTATCGCTCAATAAAACATCATCTTTATTCTTCATTCCTACCTTTCATCCAAACATTGATCATATAACCCCACGTGTGTGCAAATAACATCCCTACACTCGGAGAATTCAATTCAAGCTATCATACTCTTGTCCATCTACCTTAGTACTTTTTAATTTGATGAATACTTAGATTTGCTCACACATTTTCATGCGACCGTTAATACTTCTTGAGGTACTAACCGACCGATTACTCATGTGCTTGCTGATTAGGTGATAATATTTCCTCGTCTTGCACCACCTAAGGCTTAGCAGTGACTCCCAAACCAGTTGGTCTTAGGGCACTAGGTGAAGAGGCACCCTCGCTATATTTTTTTATTGCTGCCTTGGCGATAACAAAACCAGTGTTCATTTTTCTTTTCACCATTTTTATATTTTCTTCATCATTTTTTTTTCCTTCATACTTTGGCTTTTAGACAAGAGCATTTCAAGGTATCCTCTACTATCCCGAGTTTCAAGACGTGTGTAGGTGCATATTGTAGGGTATCAACATTCAAATGTTTGGCTTCCAGAATAGAAACTATTTTTCAGACTTATTTTTATGCTCAGATTAGTGACTTCCTTCATTTTACTAACCCTTGTGACAACAGCTCATAACTACTTATTACCAGTTCGTGTAAGAAAACTTCTAATTTTCTTGGTTTTCTTAAATTATTCCAATCTTTTGGATGTAATTTTTCACTCTCTACTCTTTTGTTATAAAAAAAAATTTTTAATGCCCGGTGTCAAAGATAATTCAGTGAATACAAAGATAATTCAGTGAATACAAACCTCCCCCCCAAACCTGTTTTCAGCAGTGTCCTCACTGATGTAGCCTTTTGAGAACATGGACCTATATACTAAGGGAGAGATACAAGGGGTAAAATAATAGTTAAATGAAAAATTCCCCTAAACTTATTCTTTGACACGCACAGATATTCAATCAAATCCATTTTTACTCACCTCCATTCTTAAAATGAGAAAATGTTAAAAAAAATATGGAGGTGAGGCGGAGGAAATTTAGTTTTGATAAAGCGGCTCCTGTAAAACCAGGAGCTCCTCCGCGGGGTCAGCAGAAAAATACGGTTTTAATCTATGCCCATTTACTTTAAAAATCGAACCGTTTTTCAAATTTTCGACTTCTACAGCCCCGTGCGGGTGTACATACCGCACCACAAAAGGTCCTTTCCAACGAGATTTAAGCTTACCGGAATGAAGATGGAGACGGGAATCGTAAAGAAGGACTTGTTGCGCCGATGTGAAGGTTTTTCTAGAAAGATTTTTATCGTGGAACACTTTAGTCCTATTCTTTACTATCACCGCATTATCGTAAGCTTCACCGCGGAGTTCGCTTAGCTCATTCAATTGCAGCTTCCGATAGCTGCCTGCATGATCAAGATCAAAATTAAGCTCTTTAATAGCCCACATTGCCTTATGTTCAATCTCGACAGGGAGGTGGCATGCCTTCCCAAACACAAGGCGGTATGGAGACATACCAAGATCGGTCTTATAAGCGGTGCGGAATGCCCAAAGAGCATCCGTCAATTTGGTTGACCAATCTTTACGGTTTTTCGAAACCGTCTTCTCCAATATCTGTTTGATCTGCCTATTTGAGATCTCAGCCTGCCCGCTTGTTTGGGGGTGATAGGGCATAGAAAGCTTGTGAGTGATTGAATATTTCCGCATCAAGGCCTCGAAAGACCTATTGCAGAAATGTGTCCCGTTGTCGCTAATGATAGCGCGAGGGTGTCCGTATCGCGAGAAGATATTTTCTTTAAGGAACTTAATGACAACTTTGTTGTCATTAGTGCGACACGGTATAGCTTCCACCCACTTCGAGACATAATCAACCGCTAACAAGATATATAGGTTCCCAAAGGAGTTGGGAAAAGGGCCCATAAAATCAATACCCCAAACATCAAATATTTCCACAACCAATATAGGTTGGAGCGACATCTCGTTACTTCGTGAAATCCGACCCAAATGCTGACATCGCGGACAAGTTTTGCAATGTTCAAATGCATCTTTAAATAATGTTGGCCAATAAAAGCCACATTGCAAAACTTTCTCCGCCGTTTTTCGAGGTCCAAAGTGACCGCCGCATGCCTAATCATGACAAAATGATAACACGCTCTTGAATTCATCGTTAGGGACACACCTGCGAATGATTTGATCGGAACAATACTTGAATAGATATGGTTCATCCCAGTAAAAATATTTTACTTGGGATAAAAACCAAAGTTTGTCTTGTTTCGACCAATCGCTAGGTATAAGTCCCGTCGCAAGATAGTTCACGATATCCACGAACCAAGGTTCGTAGGATACATTCAAGAGCTGTTCGTCGGGAAATGAGTCATTTATCGGCACGGTCACAGTTGGCGAAGAAGTGATGCGTGAAAGATGGTCGGCTACTACGTTTTCACATCCACTCTTGTCTTTGATAACAAGATCAAATTCTTGTAACAATAGGATCCAACGTATTAGCCTGGCCTTTGCATCCTTCTTCGTTAAAAGATGTCGTAGGGCGGAGTGATCTGTGTAAACCACAATAGGCGAGCCAATCAAGTAGGGTCTGAATTTCTCTAATGCAAATACAACTGCCAAGAGTTCTTTCTCGGTAGTTGTGTAATTTATTTGTGCATCATTCAAGGTCCTACTTGCATAGTAAATTACATGCGGCATCTTATCAATATGATGTCCCAAGACAACACCAATAGCAAAATCTGATGCGTCACACATAAGCTCGAACGGATGGTTCCAATCCGGAAATGATAGAACGGGGGCTGTCGTGAGTGATTCTTTAAGTGATTCAAAAGCAGCCTCACAATCCGAATCAAAGTGAAAAGTAGTGTCCTTGGCCAATAGAAGGGTTAAGGGTCTAGCAATTTTGCTAAAGTCCTTAATAAATCTCCTTTAAAATCCTGCATGACCAAGGAAGGATCGTATATCTTTGACGCAATTGGGACGAGGGAGGTTTTGAATGACATCTATTTTAGCTCTGTCAATCTCAATGCCTTTATGTGAAATTATATGTCCAAGTACAATACCTTCTTGGACCATAAAATGGCATTTTTCCCAATTCAAAGTCAAGTTCTTATCCTTACAGCGGGTAAGAACAGCGTCAAGATTACGAAGGCAGTCCTCAAAGGAGTCCCCAAAAATGGAGAAATCGTCCATAAAAATTTCTAGAAAATTTTATGCCATATCTGAAAATATCCCCATCATACACCGCTGAAATGTAGCGGGAGCGTTGCATAACCCAAAGGGCATGCGTCTATAAGCAAAAGTTCCGAAAGGACAAGTAAAAGTGGTTTTATCTTGATCCTTTTCGGCGATGGGGACCTGGTTGTAACCAGAGTATCCGTCCAAGAAACAGTAGTATTCGTGTCCCGCTAATCGTTCCAACATCTGGTCAATGAAAGGTAGAGAGAAGTGATCTTTCCTCGTCGCGGCATTGAGTTTCCTGTAATCGATACATACGCGCCACCCAGTTTGGGTGCGTGTTTGGATTAACTCGTTAGCCTCGTTAGTGATGACCGTGATGCCAGACTTTTTAGGGACCACATGAATTGGACTTACCCATTGACTATCAGATATGGGGTAAATTATTCCACTATCAAGGCACTTGACGATTTCTTTCTTTACCGCCTCCTTCATAACGGGATTTAACCGTCTTTGTGGGTCTCGGGTTGGTTTGGCTTCATCCATCAGATATATGTTATGTTCAACAATTAAGGGACTAATCCCTTTGATGTCGGCCATTGTCCAACCAAATGCTTGCCGATTCGATCTCAACACTGCCAAAAGTGCATTCTCTTGCTCTATGGCTAGAGAAGCGGATATAATCACTGGCAAAGTCTCATTCTCTCCTAAATATGCATATTTAAGATGAGAAGGTAGCGGTTTGAGATCAAGAATTGGCGGAGAGACAATAGAAGGAGGGGTAACGGAATGATATTCGGACTCCTTAAGAGGTTCAAAACTTGCATAAGATATTGACTCGGAAAGTGCTGCTGACTTTTGCAACGAGTCAACGGGTTCAATCTCAAGGTCGGACTCATTGAACATATCCTCACTGTGAAGTGGTGCAAGATCAAACGATGTCTCATTAGTGTTGTCGAGAACATCAAAGCAAAGTTCCTCATCCATGCAGCTTTCGGGAGCTATCTCGTGGATGGAACAAACATCCAGCAAATGAGCAGAAGGTTCTGATGGCTGACTTCCTAGCTTGTAAATATTAAGCTCAATTGTCATTTTCCCGAAGGATAAGTTCATAGAACCGTTACAACAATTAATCACAGCGTTAGAAGTTGCTAGGAAGGGTCGACCAAGTATCATCGGGATTTGATTGCGTGGGTTTGCTACAGGTTGTGTATCTAAGACAATAAAGTCCACGGGAAATATGAATTCCCCGACTTTAATTAACACATCCTCTAGTTCGCCCCGAGGTTTGGTGATAGATCGATCAGCCATTTGGAGAGTACAATGGGCGGGTTTTAACTCTCCAATTCCTAACTGCTCGTATACTGAATAAGGAAGCAAGTTGACGCTAGCGCCTAGATCGAGTAAAGCACGATTTATATTTTTACCCCAAATAGAAATAGAGATTGTAGGACAGCCGGGGTCCTTACGTTTCTTTGGTATTTGTTGGGTAAAAGCTGTGCTAACATTACTCGTCATGAAAACCTTTTTAGGCACTTGAGTTTTTCTCTTCCTAGTGCACAAGTCTTTAAGGATTCTTGCATAAGATGGGACTTGTTGAATAGCATCTAGGAGAGGAATATTCACGCTAACTTGCTTAAACATTTCCACAATCTTCTCCATTTGTGGGTTAGGTCGGTTGGCCCTTAATCGGTTTGGAAATGGAGCTCGATCAATAAGTTTTGGGTCCAACGTTTGTGGAGAAGATTGTGGCGACGGATTCGATCCCAAAATTGGAGTGGCCATCGACTTAGATAGATTTGGCGAAATGTTCGAGCCTTAGGGAAAACGGAGAATAAGCTCGGATGAAGGTGGGAGACTAGACGAGTTAGGGGAAGAAGAAGAAGAAGGGGTATCAAATGTGTCACTATCATCAACTTGCTCACCCACTTGGTTGTTCAGAATTCTCCCCGATCTCAACGTAGTAATGGCATTCACATTATGACTTTGTGAATGGCCAGGATTCGGTAGGGGTTGAGATGGGAGTTTCCCTTTCTCTCTTGCACTCATTGCGGCGTTTAACTGTGCGATTTGGTTTTCTATTGATTTAATACTCTCACCATGGGAGGAGGAGTTTTTCGTTAGGGTATCAATAGAAGACCTTATCTCAGCCGAATTTTGCATGGATTGTTTCATGAACATCTCCAAAGTTTGTGCAAGTGAGTTGTCAATACCGGCCACTTGTGGTGTAGAAATGTTGGCCGGATTTTGGAAATTCTGTGACTGAAAGGGGGGCTGATTCTGTGGTTGTGGTTGCTGTGGAGGAGGTCTTTGATAATTGCTTTGTTGGTTTTGATTCCAAGCAAAGTTAGGATGATTCCTCCATCCTTGATTATACGTAGAAGAATAAGGGTCGTTTCTAGGTCGCTGCTGAAAAGCAGCATTAGCTTGAAACGATGCATTCATAGGACATTCTTCCGTTAAGTGTGAAGGATCCGAACAGCAACCACAGACAGACTTGGGAAGCGTAACCTGATTTAGGGAGACTGATGAGAATCTGCTCTCAATAGCGTCGAGTTTCTTTTGCATCGCTGCCATTTCGGCTTTTACTGCGATGGAAACGTCGAGCTGGTGAATACCTCCCTTAGTTGAAGGTGGTCTTACGCTTTCCCACTGCAACGTGTGTTCAGCAAGGTCTTCCAGATATTTCCATGCTTCACCGTCATCTTTAGACATGAAATTGCATTGACACATTGTTTCAAGCATCTGCTTTGTCGCTGGATTAATGCCCTCATATATAATCCGACATAAATCCCATCTTTGTATTCCGTGATGGGGGCATTGGACAAGCAGATCTTTAAAACGTTCAAAGCACTTCCAAAATGGTTCATTGGGAAGCTGGGTGAAGTGGTTGATCTCGCTCCTAACATGTGCAGTCTTATGATTTGGGTAAAACTTCTTAAGAAATGCTACGACGAATTCATCCCAATTAGCGATAGAGTGTGCGGCAGTATTATAAAGCCATTTTTCTGCCAAGTTGCACAGTGTGAATGGGAGAAGACGTAAGCGCATAGCATCTAAGGTCAATTATGAAGTACCCATCATCGCGCATACGTTTTCGAATTTGGTGATGAAAACGTACGCGTCTTCCGACTCAAGCCCGTGAAATTTGGGCAGGAGATTGATGTAGTGGGGTTTAATCTCGAAATTATCCCCGTTAGGTGGTGGAAGAGATAGACAAGTAGGAAGAGGACCACGGATAGGATAGCATCTCTCTTGGAGAGAGATGCGCGGTGGATTCTGCGCACCTTCAGGCGGTGGCAGCGTGGTGTTATAATTAGATGGAGTGCCGTCCATCATGGTCGATGTGGTGTGTGGTGGGGGAAAAGAAGATGAAGAAGTACCGACTTCGGCGTCGATAGCAGGAACGCGGACAAGACGGGCACTAGGATCCCGTGTCCAGCCGAGCATGCACTAAGCGGGTTTAGTGCAAGTGGCAGCGTGTGTGTGATTTAAAATTGGCTTGTTTTGAAAAAGTGGGACTCAAGACAAATCACCCTATGATGCACAAGCAACCCTAGAACTATGGTTACCTAGGTCAGTCTCTAGACAGCTCCTAACTAAGGCTAGAAATAGGACCTCAAACCACCTCTTCACGGACAAGTACGGCCAGGTAAGTGGGAAGGAACCACCACTACAGTGGGCCTAATTAAAAACCACTAGCCTAGACACCGCAATGTCAGTTAGGATAAACGGCCGATGCCTATACTAGTCTTTTTCCTATTGAGCTCGACAGTCCTTAGAGTCTGGTCTAGATATTTTTTAAATTAATGAAGGGTTGTTCTATATGCTCGGTTTGTGATTTATGGGGCTTAGGAAGGGTAATGAAATCCCCACCTAATCTTGATTTGGTCTTTGCCCCTTAAAATCCGTATTAAATATGCAAAACAAAACCAATCACAAAACTTTTGCAAAAAGATATTTTTTTTTTAGCGGCGCAATTTTGCAAAGAATCCTGCAGAAGATAGATTTTATTGGATTTGAGAGGAGAGAGGAGGAGTTGAAAGAAAATACCAGAGAAGATTGAAGCCCTAATTCCCCTAAGCAGCCGCGTTTCCGCCGCAGGAATGGTACTTTTGCCGCGGTTCCGCCGCAAGGTGGAAGGAACAATTGCTGAAAATTTTTCAAAAGCCCTCTGTGCTCCTCTGGATCTCGATGAATGCCTCTGTCTTCTGTTTTCCTCAATTCTGTAACTCCAGATCTCCTTGCAAAATTCACGCACAAATCGTTAAATATGCAATTTGCAGTTTTGTGTTAATACTGATATAAATCGTCTAAGAACTCAACACAAATAGTAAAAATAAAAAATTACGCACGTATCCCCGGCAACGGCGCCATTTGATTGTTGTGAAAATTTGTGTTTGTAGTTTAACCGCAATCAATAACGGTGTCGTGTGTAGCTAGACCGAGATGAGTACGGGTCGTCCTCTGGGAAACGTGGAACCTTTTACTTTTACTTTAGATGTGTTGAGAAAGCGAGGAGGGATAAAGAATTTTATAGAAAGATTTCTAGATCTACATTAAACAAGAATGTAAAATATAGATCTAGATTATTTTAAAGATGTAATTAATATAATAAGAGGCTTGTAGGGCTCGTTAGGATTTAGTAGTTATGGATGATTAATTAAAAGTTACCCTTTCTATCCATTAATAGATTTAGAACTAGAACGACGGTGATGCGTGTAGATTAGGGTTTCTGGAGGGAAAAGAAATCCCACTCGTAACCCTTATCTCGACACGGAACTCCATTCATATCTAGCCTTTACCAAAACAATCATTAATCTAATCTCTAATCGCGGTCGGAACTAGCAAGGAATTGCTAGCGCGCCCGATTAGGATGTTAATGATTATTCTGATAAAGTTCCTAAACTTTATAGGACTTAAAAAGGGTTTAATTATTTTCATCGTCCATTAACCTACCCTAATCCTACGAACCCTAACAAGCGGAGAATTACTCGCGCATGTTGGGAGAAGAAAATGAAAAGAAAGAGAGGGAAAACATAATGTAAAATGCAAAAGAATTAAATAAAACAACTACCTTTATTAATCAACTTGAACAATCTACACTTTGATTCCTTAGAAAATGATTACAAAGACTAGTTTGCTTCTCAATCTCTTCCAAGAAGGTAGACGAACAGTTGATGATCAGCCTGGATGCGTGAGCGTCTGGGGCTTCGTGATCGCTTCGGCTTGATTGCTTTTCCAAATGGCCCTCGGTGCCTTTATATAGTGCAAACCCAGAATATTATTGTTGAAAAGTTGGTAAAATTTATCAATCATCTATCTCCCAAAATCTTGCATTCTCTCTCCCCTAAATTGCGGCGGATCCGCGGCACCAGGGTGGGTTTGGCCGCGGATCCGCGCTTAAGGGATGAGATCTCTCTGTCATTTTTCTTGGGCTCTCTGATGGTGACATTTGTCAATCCTAGGCATCTTCAGAATCTGAAAATATTTTCTCGGTTGCTTCCAGACTTGGTCTCCAAGTTTGCTTCTTAATTTGGCAAGTTTTCTTCAACAAATTGATTTGTTTGTTAAATCCTTCATAACAACTTGGAAATATTCTACACAACAACTCAAATAAGATTTTAGTAGACTTTGTTCTACTAGGATTAGACCAATAATATTATTTGCATACATTTTCCTACCAAATGATAATTAAATATATTAACACATGGAAAATAATGTTTTTACACATAAACCCTCATATGTATAATATATTATAATAAAGTCCTTTTTTAATATAAAAATGGTAGGGAAAATGTACTACAAATGTGCAGTTTTATCGACTGAACAATGCGGTTCTTTTTATTGTCATAAACAATTGGGTTAATGTTTTGGTGGAAATTGTGAGTGGATTTCATAATGAGGAGCATTTATTGTGACATGTACATAAGTGGTGACTCATGGTCTCTTTATTTGTGCATATGTCACATTTTCTTTTGATTATTGTGTTGAAATGAGAGGTGGAGAGAGAATGGATAGCCATAGGCTTGGGGTTTGCTCTTGTAAGTCTACGGTAGCGCCCCGGCCTTCTTTCAGACGCCAATATGCGGAACAAAAACTTTTATAAACCGGCGCTGTCGCATACTATAACCCGGATCTGCCATTAAAGCTAAACTAACATACTGTAAAGAGGGTAGAATTGTTATACCGAACGATCCGAGTCCTTCAGTCTTCAACCATCATCTCACGCTTTGTTGCAGCTGATCCGAACTCGCTCGATCTCCAGTTTCGTCGCCCAGGTTGCACCACGTCGGCAGATCTTTAAACGGGCTCCCGCCTCTGAACCGAGGCAACTCGATCATCAAGTTTGCTAAAAGAGATGACCAAGAATTATGTAGAGAATGAGTAGAACACTTTGTCTCGTTACGTCCAAGGCTATGGACGAACGGTTAATGAAGTTGCCTTTTTTGAATCGGGTAAATGGAAATTGAGCTATATGAAATTTCCATGAACTAAACTATCATAATCTTTTCCCAAAAATCAATCACTCCGTAAAACTTGACGGGCCGGCCATAATATAAGGAGGAGGTGAGTGTAGGAGAGAGGAGGGGGTGACCTTAACAAATAACCTTATCATAACACTTAATGAAAAAGGATGACACACTTAAAACAATAAATGCAAATCCATGAATCATTAACCTAGTCACCATAACAACTCATCACTCATTAAATGCTTCATTAATGAACTAATGACTCACAAGCCAAGTCACCAACTAGAACCATCTAGAACCATGACTCGCCCAAGAAAAGATAAATCCGTCTTTAACCGAATGTTAAAGACGGGTGATAAAAAACTGGAAACTGGCAACTTCCAAAAGCGATCCCGAAACGAATTTCAGGATAACTCCGTAACAGTATAAACATACCCGCATTTGTATTACGACCGAATACAATTGCAACTGAGACAAAGATATTATATCTGCACAGTATAATACTCGGATCCGGCTTAAACCAAAGCCTACCAGTATTATCTGCCCGAAATATGACACGTGTGTAAACGCACGTGCATTTTCCGAACCCTACCATAAAACCATACGGCATCTACAACGTTTCGCCCGAACTTGGGAAACTGTCTGTGGGGGACTCTAATGACTCATCAATACACTGGCACTGGGTATAACCACTAGCATGTCAGAGGTACAAGCTTTATGTAACGGTTGCCTATGTATTGAAGGAAGGGGAGCTGACGAGCGAACTCATCCAGAAACCCTACTGAGCCTGACAGTGACAATATCCGTACAGTCCGGTCCATTCTTCTATGAGTATCGCATATAGTGCCTAGGGGGTTATAAACGTCAGACCCCCAATAGCTGTATAAGTCGTGTCAGAGAGCAGCCCAGAACACCCTGAGATACTACTGGAATACCTTCTGGTAAATCTCGATTACCTTTGCCAGGGATTTCGTGTAATGGCTCTCCTAAACACAGCACGATCTCACCCCCAATACCGGGAGAGACGAATCCCCGACGATCTGCTCACTGCCTCCATGTGGCTCGGGACTGTACCCAAAAAATACATGTTTGCACGACTCCTTTGACCCGTAGTAGGGTATAAATTAAAGCACAGTAGGAACTCACACGAGACAAATGACGACCTCAGGTCGATGAACTAACCTGTTTTAGTTATATGTATGCCCTAGAGGCCATTACTGTACATTGGATGTATATTGTAGTGGATGCTGGGACATATATAGGGAGGACTTTCTTGCTCGACATGATAGTATGCTATCTGGTTGATCTTTACCTTAACGTGCATACTGATTGTCTCTCTGTTACATGTTGGTAAAGCTCTTAGGATGTGTACTTGACTACCTGGACTATGATGCGGATCATACTAGTGGGGACATGGTAGTCCATAAGCACATCCTTCAAAGTCCCTAGTCGTGGGTGTATCGAGACGGGGCATCGATATACCAGAGTAGACTAGCGTATACCTTCTCGACCCATACAGATGGGCGATGGATGATCCCATATCCATTGGTGTTTGACATCAGAGATGATATACGGGTGCTCAGTAGAGACTGGGTACACTGGACGGACTCGCCGAGAACTCCCAGATGGTATTATACCTTACGTCAGATGGCAGTTCTCTGGTGACACTGGTATAGAGTAGTCTGTTGACCCGAGATCGCCATAGAGTCTTGTGTGGTTCCCACTGTGCTTTGATTTCCACCTTACCACGTCCAAGAGGGCGTGCAAAATGGTGGTTTTTGGGTACAGTCCCGAATCACATGGAGGCAATGAGCGATAGGAGGGGATTCGTCTCTCCCGGTATAGGGGGTTGATGTTGCGCTGTGTTCGATTGGCTATAACCGGAAATCCCTGGCCAGGGTTGCTGAGATTTACTGGTAAGTGTTACCAGTAGTTTCTAAAATTGTTATAGACCTCATATCGACATGACTTATCGAGCTATTGGGGTATGACGTTTACCACCCCTAGGCAAGATATGCGACATATCAGACGACGAGACCGGACTGTACGGTAGTGTTACTGGTTGGATTCACTGGAGTGTGAGCGGGCTTGCTCGTCGATCTTCTGATCGCTCAATACCCGGGTGGCCGTTACGTTTAGCAGACCGCTTGCGGCTTGTGGGTGTTTGATATGATCATCACCTGCTGCCGGCGTATTGACGAGTCTTTAGAGTCCTACACAGAGGTTTCCTGGCTCAAGCGAAACGAAATAGGAGCGCATATGAGATATGTGCGGGACCGAGAATAATGCGTGTATGTGATACCGTATTCCATTCTCGCGATGAATGTATCGAATGGTTATATGCGATATAACCTAGTTATCGAATCGAGGGTTGATTCGATAAGCCGATACATTGGATACTAGTCGGTTATATGCGATATGACCGGATCGTTAAATCAAGTGTTGATTTATTGATTTAATGCATAATTATATATTTGATATATTACTTTGCATTAACTAGTATCGGTTCACTTTTAAATGGATTTTCTCACTTGTTTGTGCACATTGTATATATGATATATTTTTTGTGCACAAGATTGTATCATGTTTGATGATACATGCTAGTTTGGGTTTATGTAAAGAATTAAACCATGGTTACTTAAGTGGTTAGGGTTTCATTTCCTTTTCTCATTTATATATTTATTTATTCTTTATGGAAAATGAAAAGCATAAAGAGAAAAATGGTTCCTAACTTTGTTTGTATTATGAAGCTTCATGAAGCTTTGACTTAGTGACCATTTTGCCTCATGCTTAACCCTAACCATTCCACTTAACCCTAGTCTATTCTCTACACTTGACCATGGTTATATTATGATAAGTATTCTTTTTATTTCCTTTTTGGAAAATACTCATGATAATATTCATCTTCTTCTTCTTCTTCATCACTTGAAGAAAGCTTGCTTCATCAATGGTGATTGATGAAAAAGAGTGAGAAATTCAATTCTAAAGTGAACCCACTTCCTATTTCTTCATCCTCTACCTCTTGCCAAGTAGTATAGGGTGTTTCCTTCACAAGTTTTCATGGCTTGGTGAAGGTGGAGCTTGATCTAGTGATGCCTCGACGTAGATCATCTTCGGCACGAAGCCGACGACCTTGCCCGCCCATTTCTCCGATGAAGCCGACGCTTGAGCCCGGGATTTCATTTGGACAGCAGAGAGGACTTCATCACGGAGCTATGGAGGTGGAGAACCAGATCTACAAAGGTTGTATGTTCGTTTACTTTTAGTTAAGATGTTAACTAGCTCGTTTTGTCGCCTAAACTTCTAGCCAACGGTCCGTATTAGGGTTTCTCGGCACCTCTAATTTTTGAAATCGGCATGGATGATGCCTTGTGAGACCTCCTTGGTGTGCCTAGGAACCTTTCATTGGTATCAGAGCCTAGCTAGAGCCTTAGGCGAAGTCTAGACGGAGTTTGAAGTCCGATCGAACCAAAACCCTAACCCGAAACATGCTCTCTGGACTTTTTCTAAAAACTGGGATTTTTCCACATTAAAAATGCTTAAAAAATTCAGCAGGGAATTATAATAATTACGGTGCAAAATTTGACTCATGAACAGTACAAAGAGCGGCGGAACCGCGGCAGAAGCATGCCTTCTGCGGCGGTTCCGCGGCTAAAAGATGACATCATCATCCCCTGTTTGTACTGTAACTACTATTTTATTATGCTGGATTTTCTGGGAATTTTTAATAATTATTCAAGAGTTGAATTTTCTGGGGTTGTTTTGGGGATTCGGTGTTTCGATCGGAGTATCATATTTTGTCTATGTGGCTTTCCGGATAAATTTTAGAATATGTTAAAAAGTTCGACCGGATATAAATACCCAATTTTTCCCCTGTCGGGAAATTTCCAAGTGTTGGATTTTTCCGTGGTTTAAAGACGTTCTAAGTAGTGCAAGTAACTCGATGGACCCTCTAGAAGACAACAAACCTTAACTCGATTATGTG
Source organism: Agapanthus africanus (assembly GCA_030015575.1). Classification (NCBI taxonomy): domain Eukaryota; kingdom Viridiplantae; phylum Streptophyta; class Magnoliopsida; order Asparagales; family Amaryllidaceae; genus Agapanthus; species Agapanthus africanus. The sequence goes on from CM057339.1 coordinate 536,564,669, forward strand.
ACCGTCTTGAACTGCCCTTTGAACCTTCGGGTTTGGGGCAGTACGGCGTGCCACATGTGAGGCGTTGGCTTGACCCTTCTACGGCTGGACTGTTGGTACTGAGGCACGAACTGAATGTTTTTAGACTTGTTTCATGTGTTAATCTGTATCGGGAAAACTTTGGTGTTTGAATGTTCGATCGGAAAGTTTAACATTTTCTAATTATCTGGAATGTGATACAATAATTGGAATTCACAAGTAGTTATGTGATAACTGAATGAATGTTATAAACACAGCACTTTAGTCTCACTTGATCGGTTGCCACGGAATTTTGATGTGATCAAAAGTCCGTCGCAATCACGTAGCGTACGCGGATACTCGCCGGGTAAACTTAATAGACAGCTACACCCCATAGCCCCGACCAAGTGACTGTAGGAGAACCCCGTCGCCGAAAGCATATGTTCGGGTGCTCGCGGTGGCGGTGTTCCGCCTTGGTGCACTTCGTCGACGGCGTCGGGGGTGCGGCCGTCTACTAAAGTTTGCGACGAGCATTCGATCAGGATGTCGGGAATCTTGTTGAATTGCCCGACTTGATATTGAAAAGAGTTTTCGATTTTGAGACTAAAATGCGGGGTTTATAATTGTTAGGCATGCAATGTCTAAGTAATTCATTTGATTAGGCATGCGATGTCTAAAGAGATTGCGGATTCCAATTGTTGTAGTTTTACACTTTCTTTTCTGTGACCGTAAGTGTAATATGTGATATCGCCGGTTTCGTTGCTATATGTCAACGACAATTGGGATGCGCATATTTACTTACATTGATGACATGTGATGTTATGTGTTACTGGATATGTTATATTGGATCGTCGTGTTCGAATAGCCGGGGGTTTTTATGTGAGATGAGTGTTTTTCATTTTCATTCATGTAAAAACTTGTATGTAATATTCTTTTATTAGGGCACTTCCAGGTTGCGGAAGTTGTCACCGTTGATGTATATTATTTACTTTTCCGCACTAGGATAGACCCAAGGAGGAGGGCACAAGTAACCGGGTTCTGGAGTCCAGTGGGAGACCAACTCGAGGAGTCGAGTCCGGGTCTCCTAACTCTAGAATTGGTAGGGTTGCTTGCCGCTCTCGTAGGGGTCTAGGGGTGTGGGTTTGGCTATTCATCACGACCGTGGAATCCGTGTTTTATAATGGCTCGTATTGAAAACACGGACGTCCTAGTATATCCAATATTTCATATGTATTCTTCTACTGCGATATCTGTGATGTGATCATGTGATGTTCTGTGATAGATACAGTATATAGTATATATGATATATTATATAGACGTTACTTATGTTTTACACCTGCGCTAGCCCTGCCCCGCTCTATCGTTAGTTACCTAACCTAACGGTGCACGAGGGGACATCGAGGCGAATGCGGATGGCATAAGTGTACGTCGTATTTATCTGTGATGTTTAGGGTCTTAAATGATGGGACTTCATTAATATGATTAATGAAAAGAAAAGAAACCTAAGATGTTGTAGAATCGAATTTCAAAATAAAACAGGTAGCTACAGTTCTTGCTTTGCACAGCGGTATATATGTTATATCCTGCACCTTATTCGAAAAGGAAAGGACCGAGATCCCTTCACCGGGAGTGACTCCTTTAGCAATAACTGGCAGATGCTACACACTCGGTTTGTCTTTTGATCGCTTTTAAGAGTTCTGCTTTGCACAGTGATATATATGATATATCCCGCACCTCATTCGACGAGGAAAGGACCGACGATCCTTTCACCGGGAGTGACTCGTTTAGCAAAACTAGAAAAGCCTCAAAAACACTCCATTTTAAAATTCATTCGATCCTACAACGATATCAAGTTCATTACGCAATAGGTTTTCAGAAAAACCTGTCGTAGCCCTCCGTCATTTCAGATAAGTACTAGTTAGTATTCGTGCTGCGGTAGTTTGGCATTCGTCAAGGCGTAGTGTGCGGTAGCTAACTAGTATTTATCTACTTATGCATATGATGCAGATTGGATTAGGGTATTCGTACGGCGTTGTTTGGCATTCGTCAAGGGTCGTGCGGGCGGGTTTAATTCAATCAAGAAATGTACGGGTTGAACTTGACTAGCGGACTATGGGTTGTTTGGCATTCGTCAAGGTCATAGAACACTAGGGGCAAAATATTATCGGGAATTTCAAGTGTTGAAATTTGGAATGAGATTGCATACCTTCTATGAGATAGTTGGATCCCGATACCCGCTGCGAGTAATTGTTACTCCTGGGAGAGTTTTACACATTACAATTAGCCAATCAAGTAGGTGTCTAGAAAGGTGTCAACGAGGTTACGCCTCTGGGAAAACGAGGTTTACATTAATTAGGTTCGTGCGAAAGCACGGGGGACCTCCCTCAAAATACCGACACTGGCCTGGCTGAAAGATTGGCGAACTAGTAGTGTGTAATTAATCCCGGCTAGTCTTTCTTTTTAGGGTTTGAAGGAAGATTTGATAAAAAGCAGTGGGAGCCATCCTGATTAGATAAAATAATAACCAATCTATTCTTGCAAGAGCGCACGCTGAGTGTTTTCTTCTCTCTCTCTCCTGGTAGCGACCATATCACGCCTTAATCAAGATAATTATACGGATAATTGACCGAACCCGCTTGTTATACTGAGCTGGGGAACGTTGCTCCCGCTCCAACTTATAATTGTTATAAGACAGAGCAGGAAATAGGGGAATACCAGAATTCCAATGCCGCCCAAACGAAGAGAGTGCATGTTGATGCATCATCTTCGGGTGTGTTCATAACAAAGAACTGTTTCTCAGTATTCTCAGCATTCTGGGTATATGATACCGGATCAGGATCCCATATATGTAATATGTTACATAGGGCTACAGAAAGGTAGAGAACTGAAAACGGGTGATAAGTTTCATGAGGCAGAAAACGGGGCAAGTGTTGCAGCCAAGTCTGTCGGTCACTGTCACCCTGTATTACCAATACATTGATTCTGAACGAATGTTATTAGATACCGAAACTGATATACAAAATCATATCACTCTCTTTATTTAGTAAAGAAATGATAAAATTTTGTATTGTTGGATAATGTTTTGAACATTTCCTATATCAAAAGTTGATCGGTTCAGGCACGTTATCTAAAAGCATTAATGTTCTAAATCAAACTACAGTTCTAAGTATACGGAACACACACAAGAGGAAGAGTTCAGAAATGAACGGATCCTTCTTGAGGCAATGTAGACTAGGTCATATCAATGTGACCCGACTAGCTGAAGTTACATGTAGATGCATATTTAAATCAGTTTGAATTTACATCTTGTGAAACTTGCCAGTCATGTCACAAAGATAAGATGACCACAGCTCTGTTTATTGGAAACAGAGAAAGAGTTAGTGAACTCTTGGACTGATACATGATGATGTATGTAAGGTCTCCTGTCTACACATGCCAGGACTGGTTCTTTATACTTCATTATATTCTCTGATAATCTCTCAAGATTCAGTCATATGTTCCTGTTGGAACTTGAGTCCGAACCTTTTGAGATATTCACAGAATATAAGCGAGAAGTAGAGAACCAGAATACGGGTATAAGTATTATGTCCTATGATGAGATCACGGAGGAGAATACTTGTGCAAGGAATTCCTGGATTATTCTAAAGGAGAATGAGATTCTCTCTCAGCATTACTCCTCTGTATACATCATAGCACGATGGTATATCGGGGCGGAGCAGATACACCCTATTTGATATGGTGTGCTCTATGATGAGTACTACTGAGTTACCTGTTTCCTTTTGGGAGTTATGCACTTATGAAGTTGCATACCTATTGAATAGGGTTCCAATCAAATTAGTTGCCTACCGCTTCATATGTGATATGGAAAGGGAAGACCCCATGTCTTAAGCTAGTTAAGATTTGGGGTTGACCGGCCTATGTCTGAAAGCAAAATCCGGACAAGCTCGAGGAAAGGTCTGTAATGTAGAACTGGAAAGGTTCCAGCTATACAAACTGCAGCTGATGATTTGATAGAACCAAAGGATTCAGTTGATTCCAACGAACCTCAGCCTCTCCGCCGATCTGGTAGGGTTCCTCACCCACCTGAGAGATACTTCGGTTGCTCTATGACAGTGGGAGCGAGGATTGCATCATGAGATGATGACCCAACTAGCTTCGAGCTGGCCATCAGGAGTGAGACTCTGTAAGAATGGCTGGATGCTTTGTGATCTGAGATGGAATCCATGTACACCAACAAAGTATGGACTTTGGTTGCTATATCTGAAGGGTTAAATCCCCATCAGGAGCAAGTATATCTTGAGAAGATTACTTGGTGTACATGGAAAAGTTGAGACTTTCAAAGCTAGACTTGTTAAAAGTTTGCATCATTGACCAGGTATGGATAATGATGAAACCTTTTCAAGTAGCTATGCTTAAGTCCATCCAGATCCTACTTGCCACGGCTACATACCATGACTACGATATCTGGTGGTTGGGTGTCATGACAGCTTTTCTAAATGATGTTTTAGAAGAGAGCGTCTATAAGTACACAGCCAGAGGGCCTCGTAGACAGTGGGAGCAGCGGAAACGTGTGCAAGATGCTTTATAGGATAAAGCAGGCATCGCGGAGTTGGAACATCTATTTTGATGAAGTAGTCAAAGAGTTTGACATCATCAAAATGGTAGATGAACCTTGTATATACAAAAAGGTAGTAGGGAGTATGGTGGTGATCCTCGTAGAGTACGTGGATGACATACTCTTGATAGGGAAAGAGTTTCCTATGCTACGCTCGATCAATCTCCACATATCACAATGATTCTCCATAAAGGATCAAACTGATACCTAGAAAATCCTAAGCTTTGGATCTATGAGATAGATCTAATTGGATGTTAGGATACTCACTAGTTGTAGTGAGATGGTATCAATTGATCCTGGGGAAAATCACTGGAAAGGTTCCAGGGTGATAAAGACGACTGAATGTCAGTCACAGGCATTGTCTTTACCCTCAGTAAAGGGACGGTATGTTGGAAGAGTTCCAAGCTAGATACCGTGACATACTAGACGATAAAGGCAGGATACATCACTACTTAAGATGCTACTGATCGCACGCTTTTGGCGTGTCGGATGTTCAAAGAATTAAAGTGTAACCGCGATCAGGACGGTGTCGCTTTGCAGCTAGCCGGTTGAGCACGGGTCGGTCCACAGGGAGATGGAGTTATCTTACCTTCTTGTCTTAGACGAGTCAATAAAGAATTGTATGTTTGTTCGATTCTAACCTATGTGTTTTATCTGCAAGTATAAAGTTGTTAAGAAAAAGATACGAGATTATAAGCTAAAGAAATCCGTACTCAAAACCTTTGAGCCGAGTCTTGACCAATTGAAGCTAAGCAATTGGCAACAACGTGGATTAGGGGATTTAAGCGCGGTATTCGTGGAATCCGGCTTATTTACCCTTGTCCTTCCGTTCTTGTCTCTTGCTTTCGCCTCCGGCCAAACCGAACGCAACCGGTCGCGGTTAGGAATCACCGTTACCTTGTCAGGGTACGGTGCCTAACGGAGCGCTTGCGTATGGTTTGGGCGGAGTTCAATGGAAAATACGGGAAAAGCAAATGGGCAAAGAAAACTTAACTTATAATACCGTATTTTATCTTAACAAGAATAATTACATTCATTCACAAAAGAGAACCAAAAAGAGAGAACAAAAAGAAAAGAACAAAGAAAAGAAAAGATTAGAAGAAAGAAAGTGCATGAATTAAATTGCAAGTAATTAAAGACAAGGTAATAAATTGCAAGTAAGAAAAAGCGATAAAAAGAATACGAAACTAGGACTCAAGACAAGCATGTGATCAATAGCCAACCCTTAAACTTGCAAGCTCAATGAAGAGGTTGCAAGATCAAGGGAAGGGTAGAGAACGCATGTGAAATGAAGTGCTAGTCCCGTGAGAAAATACGACCCTTGAGATCAATAACTAACCCTTAACCATTCAAGCTCAATGAAGAGGTTGAATGATCAAGAGAAAGCAAGAATCTCAAGGGGGAGCAAACTAACAAGAAAGATAAAAAAAACCCTCATCTTCATTAATCTTCCGCTCAAAAAGCTCTCACTACAATTTTAATGGAGAAAGAATGAAGAAGAAGAAGAAAAGAACAAAACTACACAAAAAAGAGGCCAAAGAAAAGCTCCCTTGGTTTGGCTCAGATCTGCTGTATTTATAGGCAGGAGAATGGAGTTCTAGGGCAACCAGCAGACATAAAATGAAACACCCAAAATACCCCCAAAAGTTGATGCAGAGAGGGCCCCACCTAGCCGTGGATCCGCTGCCTATGCCCCCTATGGCCGCGGATCCGCGCTCCTATAGTGGTGTTAGGGTGTGGTCTTCTGTGTACATCCCTGATCTTCTGTCCCCTGTTGTCTGGTACACATATTTTCTGATAATTGCTTCCAGAATATCTTCAGATTCCTATTCCAAGATTGCATTATCTTTTTCACTTTTGACTTCTCTCTCCCTCGAGCTCCGCGCACCCATGATTCTTGTGCAGCCTCCCTCGTCCTCTGTGCTTGTCCCAGACACGAATGACCACTGTCACATGTCTTGTATCTGGAACCGGTACTCGGCACTGGACGGATATGGATGACCGGAACCCGGCTTTTATCTGTTGTGACAGATGTTCTGTATTTTGACGTAACTGTGGAGATTTTGTCTTGATTTACAATATTTGGACTGGAAACCTGTAATCTGTAAACATGTAACAAACACGGATTAAAAGCACCTACCTATAAACACACGAGCGTAAGAATGGGCGGTATAAAATGCAATATTCTGATATGAACAAATACCCCCAAACTTAACCTTTGCTCGTCCCGAGCAAAACCAATTATTCACAAAAATAAAATGATAACCGCACTTTCGCAGGGAACGCGATTGCACTGAGCGTGTGCAACAAGCCGTTAAACCTCTAGGTGTCCCTAGTAGGAGGAGTGTTGTCTCCTGAGGGTTTTCAGCGGATTACACCCACAAAATCCGGTCAAGCTAGTTTTGCAAAATAACTATGATTCAAACCCTAAAGTTTTGTTTCAGAAAATAACAAATCTATTATCCTAAGTCTAGACTATCGAACCTTTAGTTTTCACACCTCGCTTCTTATTTAACTACAGGTTTTATATGTCTTTACGTGCAGTGCAAATAGTGTCGTTAAGTTCCAGAAGGATCGATTAAAGTCATCATGTCGCACAATAAAGCCCAGATAACAATTTTAAAAGGATCACATAAGTTTTATAAAGAGTTAAGCATTTTTCAAGTTTCGTTTTCCAGTAAGGTTTCAACGTCAGAATTTCTATCTTCCTTAACAGGAAACTAAGTCGTATTTTTCACTCCACCTTTTTCTTGTTTTCATTTCATACACACCTCTGTGAACGTGCAATAGTCTTTATCAAAGAGTAAAACCTTCATATCTCCGTTAAAATTTTTTTATAAAAGCCTGTCTTTTATCAAGATTATTCTCACACAAAGAACCGTTAGGAATTTTAACTCGGAGAGAACACTTGCTTGACTTTGTTTTTATCTGGACTTTCTAGGCTTCTTAGCGAGCTTTGGGCCAATGCACCCAAACCAGTTGGTTTTAGGGCATTAGGTGTAGAAACACCCCGGCGGACTTAATTACTCAAGTTACCCAGGTCCAAAAACAAAAGACAGTTTGCGTGAAAATCAGATGATTTAATACGAACGGAGATATAACCGGCAGTTCCATTATTTTTTTGGATAAAAGACGTGTTTGGTGGGTTTGGTGTGTAATCATTCCAATCAAGTTTCAGATGGGTTATTTTTCAGACTTAGTTCCAATTAGGGCATCAATAGCATTCCTACATATTCACTTCACTTCATAAACTATTCTTGATATTACTTATTTCAGAACAAACCTATTTGATCCTCAGAAAATCATTGATCCATTTAAAAGTTTTTTAGACATAAAAGACTTGTCTTCTAATTTCCACAACTCAAGACACGTGTAGTGTGATGTAAAGACGTATATCAGCTACAGTTAACTTCAAAGGAGAGTTATCTTTCAGGTTTTCAAAATCTAAACATAAGATTTAGTTATTCCTATTTTTTCAAACAAAAACCGTCGAATGTTGAATCAGAGTTCTTCCACAAGCTAACTTGACAAAAAAGTTTTTATATTTTTAGAAAATTTTCAGATTTTTATGGATTTTATGGTTTTAATATGCAGATGCAAAATATACATATGAATGCGAAGGAAGAAAGCTTACCGAGCACACCCCTAAACTTAAACTTGACAGTGCCCTCACTGTCAGGCTATACCAAGAGGGTCAAAATTGTCGGCGCTCCCCTAAAAACAAATTATATACAAAAAAAAAGGAAACAAAAAAAATATATATATATACAAAAAAGTGTCCCCCCCCCAAACTTAAGTAAAACAGTGTTTCCACTGTTAAGCGTTGAAATTCAGGATTAGGGGGGAAAGAACAGTATCAATCTATACAAGGCCTTACACAGGCCAAAGGTGAGCACCAACCATTCAAAGATTTTATCGCTATAATGTACCGGTTGGTGGAAGAAGGCGTAGAGAAAAGAGATGGAGAATAAGCGAGACCGTATGCGGAGAGAAGCGGGATACGGTCTCGGTATATTAAAAGAAGAAGAATGGCGGAAGGGAAAAAGAAGTGGAGTACGAACTTGAGGGTGCAAATAGAGTGAATAGATTAGCACAATTTGTGATGAGCGATGTGTAAACAGCGATTGTGCTAATCTATTAACCCGTCGAGAGATTGGGTCAAATCCCTCAAGATTCGTAAGAAGCCATGGGTACGCCGAACTTGGTAAACCAGACACCGGAAGTGAAAATGATACGGGTTCTTGCAAGGTCGGAACGATGGAAAGGATGGAGGGAATTGGTTGAGGAAGGGTATCGGTTAAGGTTTCGGGAGGGTGTACACAGTCAATGAAAGGAACAGGATGAATTGGAAAATCCGACTCATCAATTAAAACTGGTTCATCCTCAACACTATCCTCAATATTCTCCTCAAAATTTATCTCATCCATGCCTTTATCATCAATATCAAGACGCATATGAAGTTCGGGAAAAACAGTTAAAGACTCGGGATGATGATTTGAAGAGACAAACTCAGCCAAATCTACGGGTTCATCATCCAAAATGTTCCCTGCGTCAATATCCTCAATCAAGTGAAAGTCAATTTTCTCAGACACCTCATCAAAAGCATGGATATTAATTGATTCTGGTTCTAAGATGGAAGTGTAGAGGTCAAAAAGATTGGGTATGGTTTCACTCAAAAGGGACCCTTCACAATCGGGTAAATCAAACACTACGAAGTCGCACAACTCATTAAACATTCTATCTTCAACTGATAATTCATTTGGGATACTTGATAGACTTTTAACACAGGAGTTGTGGGATTCAATTTGAGATGGGTAGGTTTGATTTGGAAGGGGGTACATCTCACTCTCTCCACTCAAATTCACAGCCTGTCCTGCCGCCTCGTCATACATTGGAAAATTCGGAGCTAGTTGAAAACTAGCTACCGGGTCACTAGGTTGCATGAGGGCGGCCATGGACGCATTCAAATCCATCATCTGTTGGCTTGACGCTACCCTAAAGACTTCCAACGACTGTTCCAGACTAGACATAGGTTGAGAAGGAGTTTCAGTAAAAGATTCAAAGTTGTTTGGATACTGAAAACTCCCAAATGGCGGTTCTGAAGCAATGTCTAGGGAAGGTGCAAAAGTAGGGTGGGATTGGTAGGAATTGAATGGCTGGACAGGAGTGGGATTAACATTGGGATAAGAAGGTTAATGGAATTGTTGATCCCAAGAATTTGAAGTGGCGAAAGGAGTGAAAGATCGGCTACGGGATTGTTCAATACGTTCAGCGATGGACAAAGGACGACTTGCAGAAGGGGTATCAACATAAGTGGGTGTGGAAGGTTGAAAAGGTTGATACAAAGTGGAATGAGGAGTGCAAGTGTTTGTCCTAGCCGCTGCTATGCGATCTTTCAGTGAAACTTTGGGCATGGATGGATCGTTCGATGTTCGGCCAAAGCAAGACCCGTAGGATGTAATGTCTGGTTGTGGGTACCAAAGTTCGGCAAGAGTTTTGCGAGGTGGAGTACCCATGATATGAAGAGAGAGAAAAAGGTAGAGAAAAGGAGGGGAAAAAGAATGTGATTTTTTTTTATTAACAAAAGAATGAAGTATACACACAAAAATATGGACAAAAATAATCACGACACAAAAATACCACACACCTAATCGTTCTAGGGTTAACCTAGGTCAACTAGACCTGCTCCAGAACTTGATTGTCGAAGTAAAACTGTGTCGAAAAACAGGCTCAAGATACACTGATCACGAGGCCAGGTAAGTGCAGAGATAAGGGGAGGTTTTCCAACGCTTTCGCGAAGTTCCTTAATTAAATAACCCTTTCTCTTTTGGCGGTTTCGCCGTTAACACTTTCCTAGACACCCCGTAAACAATATACCGTTAAGCGAGATTCTAAACACAGTTAACTTCTCCTAGTGAGCGCGAAGTCCTTAAGGCTTAAAGTCTAGTTTCTTTTAAATTTTGTACGGGTAAACGTTATGCTCAAGTTCGTGATTTGTGGGCCACGGAAAAGGTGATGAAATCCTTTACCGTATATTGTGTGGTTCGCTTGCCCTTAAGTCCGTATTAATGTATGCAATGCGCAATTCAATAAAAATTCTATAAAGAATAAAACAATCGTTTTTTAGTTTAAGCGCGGCACTGCAACAAATACGGGTTAGTCAAGTTTTTAGCGTTTGCTAGCGAACTTGCAAAGAATCCTGCAAAGAATAGTATATTGGAAGCGTCGGATTTGAGAAGAAGGTGTTAGTAAAATACGTACCGTTAAGTTTTGGGTTAGGAAACCCCCGTTGAATTAAATCCGGTAAGCTTGAAAGGTTCGCTTGCGCGGGTCAAACTACCCGGATCTTTGGCACTGTACTTCGTAATCACCTTTGCCTTGAATGCACACTTTGCTCCCCACAATCGCAGTTTGCAAATACGCAAAAATCTGCACACTTGCCCACAATAATGATCAAAAAAAACAAAAAGATTTTTTTTTTTATATATACAAAAAGAATATTAACCCGAATAACAAGAAAGAAAATACGCTACCGTCTCCCCGGCAACGGCGCCATTTGATCGCACGCTTTTGGCGTGTCGGATGTTCAAAGAATTAAAGTGTAACCGCGATCAGGACGGTGTCGCTTTGCAGCTAGCCGGTTGAGCACGGGTCGGTCCACAGGGAGATGGTGTTATCTTACCTTCTTGTCTTAGACGAGTCAATAAAGAATTGTATGTTTGTTCGATTCTAACCTATGTATTTTATCTGCAAGTATAAAGTTGTTAAGAAAAAGATACGAGATTATAAGCTAAAGAAATCCGTACTCAAAACCTTTGAGCCGAGTCTTGACCAATTGAAGCTAAGCAATTGGCAACAACGTGGATTAGGGGATTTAAGCGCGGTATTCGTGGAATCCGGCTTATTTACCCTTGTCCTTCCGTTCTTGTCTCTTGCTTTCGCCTCCGGCCAAACCGAACGCAACCGGTCGCGGTTAGGAATCACCGTTACCTTGTCAGGGTACGGTGCCTAACGGAGCGCTTGCGTATGGTTTGGGCGGAGTTCAATGGAAAATACGGGAAAAGGAAATGGGCAAAGAAAACTTAACTTATAATACCGTATTTTATCTTAACAACAATAATTACATTCATTCACAAAAGAGAACCAAAAAGAGAGAACAAAAAGAAAAGAACAAAGAAAAGAAAAGATTACAAGAAAGAAAGTGCATGAATTAAATTGCAAGTAATTAAAGACAAGGTAATAAATTGCAAGTAAGAAAAAGCGATAAAAAGAATACGAAACTAGGACTCAAGACAAGCATGTGATCAATAGCCAACCCTTAAACTTGCAAGCTCAATGAAGAGGTTGCAAGATCAAGGGAAGGGTAGAGAACGCATGTGAAATGAAGTGCTAGTCCCGTGAGAAAATACGACCCTTGAGATCAATAACTAAACCTTAACCATTCAAGCTCAATGAAGAGGTTGAATGATCAAGAGAAAGCAAGAATCTCAAGGGGGAGCAAACTAACAAGAAAGATAAAAAACCCTCATCTTCATTAATCTTCCACTCAAAAAGCTCTCACTACAATTTTAATGGAGAAAGAATGAAGAAGAAGAAGAAAAGAACAAAACTACACAAAAAAGAGGCCAAAGAAAAGCTCCCTTGGTTTGGCTCAGATCTGCTGTATTTATAGGCAGGAGAATGGAGTTCTAGGGCAACCAGCAGACATAAAATAAAACACCCAAAATACCCCCAAAAGTTGATGCAGAGAGGGCCCCACCTAGCCGCGGATCCGCTGCCTATGCCCCCCTATGGCCGTGGATCCGCGCTCCTATAGTGGTGTTAGGGTGTGGTCTTCTGTGTACATCCCTGGTCTTCTGTCCCCTGTTGTCTGGTACACATATTTTCTGATAATTGCTTCCATAATATCTTCAGATTCCTAGTCTAAGATTGCATTATCTTTTTCACTTTTGACTTCTCTCTCCCTCGAGCTCCGCGCACCCATTGATTCTTGTGCAGCCTCCCTCGTGCTCGGTGCTTGTCCCAGACACGAATGACCACTGTCACATGTCTTGTATCTGGAACCAGTACTCGGCACTGGACGGATATGGATGACCGGAACCCGGCTTTTATCTGTTGTGACAGATGTTCTGTATTTTGACGTAACTGTGGAGATTTTGTCTTGATTTACAATATTTGGACTGGAAACCTGTAATCTGTAAACATGTAACAAACACGGATTAAAAGCACCTACCTATAAACACACGAGCGTAAGAATGGGCGGTATAAAATGCAATATTCTGATATGAACAGCTACCAAAGAGGCTGTTTGGGTATATATTGGTTCATGAGATGAACTATGTTCCTCCCATTGTGTGACAATGGAGTTGTGGCTTATGCCAAGGAACGCAGGTCCCATCAGTGATCCAGACATATTCTAAGGCAGTATCACCTGATCATGGAGATGGTTGATCTCCAAGGAGATCGAAGTTCGGAGAGTAGACTCAGAGGACAACACGGCGGATCCACTCACGAAGGCCTATTCCCAGAGAGAGACTTTTATGGGATGGTTGAGTATGAGATACCACAACCACTGCTATCAGATGGCCCTAGTGCAAGTGGGAGATTGTTAGTTATATGTATGCCCTAGAGGCCATTACTGTACATTGGATGTATATTGTAGTGGATGCTGGGACATATATAGGGAGGACTTTCTTGCTCGACATGATAGTATGCTATCTGGTTGATCTTTACCTTAACGTGTATACTGATTGTCTCTCTGTTACATGTTGACAAAGCCCTTAGGATGTGTACTTGACTACCTGGACTATGATGCGGATCATACTAGTGGGGACATGGTAGTCCATAAGTACATCCTTCAAAGTCCCTAGTCGTGGGTATATCGAGACGGGGCATCGATATACCAGAGTAGACTAGCGTATACCTTCTCGACCCATACAGATGGGCGATGGATGATCCCATATCCATTGGTGTTTGACATCAGAGATGATATACGGGTGCTCAGTAGAGACTGGGTACACTGGACGGACTCGCCGAGAACTCCCAGATGGTATTATACCTTACGTCAGATGGCAGTTCTCTGGTGACACTGGTACAGAGTAGTCTGTTGACCCGAGATCGTCATAGAGTCTTGTGTAGTTCCCACTGTGCTTTGATTTCCACCTTACCACGTCCAAGAGGGCGTGCAAAACGGTGGTTTTTGGGTACAGTCCTGAATCACATGGAGGCAATGAGCGATAGGAGGGGATTCGTCTCTCCCGGTATAGGGGGTTGATGTTGCGCTGTGTTCGATTGGCTATAACCGGAAATCCCTGGCCAGGGTTGCTGAGATTTACTGGTAACTGTTACCAGTAGTTTCTCGAATTGTTATAGACCTCATATCGACACAACTTATCGAGCTATTGGGGTCTGACGTTTACCACCCCTAGGCAAGATATGCGACATATAAGACGACAAGACCGGACTGTACGGTAGTGTTACTGGTTGGATTCACTAGAGTGTGAGCGGGCTTGCTCGTCGATCTTCTGATCGCTCAATACCCGGGTGGCCGTTACGTTTAGCAGACCGCTTGCGGCTTGTGGGTGTTTAATATGATCATCACCTGCTGCCGGCGTATTGACGAGTCTTTAGAGTCCTACACAGAGGTTTCCTGGCTCAAGCGAAACGAAATAGGAGCGCATATGAGATATGTGCGGGACCGAGAATAATGCATGTATGTGATACCGTATTCCATTCTCGTGATGAATGTATCGAATGGTTATATGCGATATAACCTAGTTATCGAATCGAGGGTTGATTCGATAAGCCGATACATTGGATACTAGTCGGTTATATGCGATATGACCGGATCGTTAAATCAAGTGTTGATTTAATGATTTAATGCATAATTATATATTTGATATATTACTTTGCATTAACTAGTATCGGTTCACTTTTAAATGGATTTCCTCACTTGTTTGTGCACATTGTATATATGATATATTTTTTGTGCACACGATTGTATCATGTTTGATGATACATGCTAGTTTGGGTTTGTGTAAAGAATTAAACCATGGTTACTTAAGTGGTTAGGGTTTCATTTCCTTTTCTCATTTATTTATTTATTTATTCTTTATGGAAAATGAAAAGCATAAAGAGAAAAATGGTTGCTAACTTTGATTGTATTATGAAGCTTCATGAAGCTTTGACTTAGTGACCATTTTGTCTCATGCTTAACCCTAACCATTCCACTTAACCCTAGTCTATTCTCTACACTTGACCATGGTTACATTATGATAAGTATTCTTTTTATTTCCTTTTTGGAAAATACTCATGATAATATTCATCTTCTTCTTCTTCTTCATCACTTGAAGAAAGCTTGCTTCATCAATGGTGATTGATGAAAAAGAGTGAGAAATCCAATTCTAAAGTGAACCCACTTCTTATTTCTTCATCCTCTATCTCTTGCCAAGTAGTATAGGGTGTTTCCTTCATAAGTTTTCATGGCTTGGTGAAGGTGGAGCTTGATCTAGTGATGCCTCGACGTAGATCATCTTTGGCACGAAGCCGACGACCTTGCCCGCCCATTTCTCCGATGAAGCCGACGCTTGAGCCCGGGATTTCATTTGGACAGCGGAGAGGACTTCATCATGGAGCTATGGAGGTGGAGAACCGGATCTACAAAGGTTGTATGTTCGTTTACTTTTAGTTAAGATGTTAACTAGCTCGTTTTGTCGCCTAAACTTCTAGCCAACGGTCCGTATTTGGGTTTCTCGGCACCTCTAATTTTTGAAATCGGCATGGATGATACCTTGTGAGACCTCCTTGGTGTGCCTTGGAACCTTTCAACCTGTACACATGTTACCAGGGAACTGCTATCTGACGCTAGGTATAATACCAACCAGCAAGTTCCCGGCGAGTCATGTCCGGTGTACTCATAACCCAATGAGCACCAGTATACATCTTAGGTGAACAAACTGACACCAATGGCTTGTGAGACCAGCCACTGTCCCTCGTCGGGGTCTCGACTGTATACACTAATCTACACTGGAGTATCGATGCCCTGTCTCGAAACTCCCACGACTAGGGACACTTTAAGGATGTGCTTATAGACCCCAGCTCTCACGTATATGATCGCCATCATACTGCCGGCAGTCAAGCAAGAATCCTATGGGCTCTATTAACATGCAATAGTGAACTAAAGCATGTATATGATGATAAAGACAAAACAGATAGCATACTATCATCTCGAGCACGACTTTCATATCGGTATAGGTCATCCCTCAATCATTGCAATCACGTACCTGCGATCCAATAATTGACTTAGAGGGCACTATATCCAACAATCTCCTACTTGCACTTTAGGCTATTATTGCAATGTCGCATACTCATAGCCTCAGTGAGTCGATCCGCCCTGATGTTTCTTTCTTTGTCTCTCTTAATCTCAAGTTCGTGGCGAAAGCCATCTCCGGAATCGAGTAATAGGTGTCTTAGAATATGTATGGATATCTGATGGGACCTAGATCATAAATGAACTCCAAATCCAAACTTCTTAGACAATATTGATAACTGAACCTAATCAGTATCGCGCACCATGCCTCCCACAGTATCCTCTTAGACAACATGTCCATAATACTGCCCCTCGTCAGAGGGAAAACTATAACTCTGACAATCACTCTGTCATCCAGGTCACCTTGGATGCCTGGAATGATAACCGTCTCCTCAAGGAGGCTGCCATTATCAAATCCATAGAACATCCATTCATGTTCTAAAACTGCTTCCTAATGTTTTTCCAGGATTGGATTAATATAAACTTATCGCATCTAGTGAAAAAACAACATCTGGTGTGGTACTTGACATTTCATGATTGACTCAATTGCCTAAGCAAGTGATCTTCCAATCATGCACATCCCTCTCTTTTCAGTCTGTAAGACACCTTTAGAGAGGGTGACTCCATCATCTGCAGGTACACTACCATGCCAGGAGTCATCTATTCTAAAATACTATTAGAATACTGTCAAAGTACCCACAATGTGAAACTACCCAAATCTAGATCTAAAACCATAGATCTAGAAACCAGAATGTCAAATATTATATCCATGTCCCTTGTAGAGAAACAATTGTGTGACGACCAAAGTACAACCGATTGTAGTATAGGAATTTCACTTCCTACTCTGTGTATGTCATCCAAATACCAGGACATCACACCCTACTACCTTCTCAACAGATTCATCCTCTATTCTGATGAAGTCAAAGCCATGACTGTCATATCAAAATTAGATGATCTATCTCCGCTATAACTGCTCAAGTCTATAAATAGACATAAGCTACTTACCCACTATGCTTCTGCTACTCCCACTTACTACGACAACCCTCTGGCAGAATAATATATACGTACACTTCTAAAGCTAGTTTAGAACGACGCTATACCTATCCTCCTGCCGGGTCTCATTGTCTGGAACAACAGTAGTGTCAAGTCTGGGTAAACAAGAACCTCCCTGTCACCATCCTTGAGGGTACCGAAGTACCTCTCGGATGTCTGAGGTTGCCCACCATATCTGCGGAGTGGCTATCGAATGTCAAACCTGATTGAATACATAGGTCCTATTAAATTTTCCGTAATCGTTTGCGGTTCTGGAATCACTTCCAGTTCTACCATACTCCCACTACTGTTTTCTGAAAAATCCATTTTACTAAAACTGTGGCCAGTCTAGAACAATATCACTATTGATCTTCTAGATGGTAGAAAATTAACTCTCGTCAAGGCTAGGGTCAACCCGCAAACTGCCATTACAGAAACGTGCCTTGAGTTATCCAGTGTCTGGTTTTAAGCATAAGCTGGACAACTCCCCTTACCTTAACATCGTTAAGATATGAAGCATTCTATATCCAATATAGAAACTTTGGCACTTATTTAATTGGAACCAGATTCAAATCATGCAACTGTCTCCTGTGCATATCAACTTAATGGAGAGAGGCTAATCAGCATTACTCAACTTAGGAATCCATCCAATTATGAGTAACCTGAAAGAGAAACATGTTTCTCAAAACCATTACTTGAATACAAATCACAAAAATTTACATCTTCGATCTTTTTGAAGAATCCCGATACTTGCGACACCTGGTTCTCTACTTTATTCCTATACTCACAACTTCTCGAAACTTAGACATTGTATTTCTACGAAACACTTGTCTAAAAACTAGAGAAGTCACAAGTAAATAGAACATAGTACGAGAACCAACCCCTTTGTCCTAATGGACACTGGACAACATACAATACTTTGTATAAGTCCGTTGAATATAATAACTCAAAACCTATGTGTCGTAGGTTGAAAACTGTACCCAGACGATTTCCTCAAATATCACCAATTACAAAGAATTCCGATATAATGAGGATGATCACCTAATTCCCAATGACTTACTCCCACTCATCATCTGTAAAACCATACATATGTGAGAATTCAACATGGTAAATACATACCCTGGAGCAAGGATTTAATTGCGTAATCAGTTTATAATTAACAATGCACAGTGTAACTGAAACATGAAAATGTTTCGAAGGGGTATCCCGGTATTCTTAGTAATGCCTCTTCCATAATCCAATTCATGAATGCAACCGTGTATTTCTTTGCCATCTCTCCAAATCCCTTTATTTGTCTTTAGTCATTATCTTCTGTACACCTTTGGTAGGATTAAATGGTTTTCTTCCTTCCCTACCGTTCGGCACCAGCCTATGGTTTGGAAGAAGAATGTCCAGTAAGCATAATAGGTGTACCCTCCTAAATCAAGGAGTACTCGCAACTTGAGAGAAGGTGATGATAAAAGACAAATTAATAAACTTTATTCCTATTTCTCCTAAACCAGAATCCATCCTCGAAAAAATATCCTTCGAGTTCGTATATAACCATACGATGGATTTATCCAATGGAATTGGATGTTCATAGTGATCCGGGTTGTTCTGGAGAAATAAAAGGTGAAGTAGGAGTGGCGATGAAATATGTGGTTTGGTCGTGAATGTTAGTAGTCGCAATTTACTTTTCCCTCTTTCTAATCCCTTTATTTTGTCTTTAGTTATTACCTTCTGTACACCCTACTTAGGCTAATTGGTTTTCTTCATTCCCTACCTTTCGGCACCTACCCATGGTTTGGAAGAAGACTATCCAATAAGCGTAATAGGTGTACTCTCCTAAACTAAGGAGCCCGCGCAACTTGAGAGAAGGTGATAATAAAAGACAACTGAATAATCCAATTATATTTCTCCTGAACCTGGATCCATCCTCGAAGAAGTCCCTTTCGAGTTCGTATATAACCATACGATGGATCTATCCAATGGAAGTGGTTGTCCGTAGTAATACGGGGTGTTCTGAGAAATACAAAGGGTAAAAGATGGAGCGGCAATGACTTATGCAACTTTAGACAATCTAAAAGCCAGTATTTTGAGAAGGTTCGGTCAACTTGGTCACTGAGTCATAGTCTAGGGTCGGTCAAAGGTCGCTGCCAAAGAGAGAGAGAAAAGAAACACTCGGCGTGCACTCTAACCTAGATCAGAATGGTTATCACTTAATCTAATCAGGAAACCTCCCACTGTTATCTCAAATTCTCCTCCAAACCTTAAAGAAGAATTAGTCGGGATCACCCGAAGAGTAAACTAACTCATCAGTGGGAATCGGGATCCAACTCTCATCGCAAGATAACGTGACGGTATCCACTCACGTTATCACACTCCAGAAGGTATGCTCAAGTCTGGCAAGTTTCCTGTATGTTTGAAACTCCCGATATAATTTTTATCCCATGCTCTTATGACCTTGACGTAGGACAACAAATCATAAGCCACATGTTAAGTTCTACCCGTCGTTGTCCTGATTAATTTAGGTCATCGTACATGCCCTTGACGTAGGCCAACAAGGCTGTACGTCTGTCCTAAACTAATGCATCTATCTATGCAACAAATGAATACCCCAGCAGCTACCAAACAATATGCCTTGACGTAGGCCAACAAACATAGCTTGAATACTACTGACCATCCATAAGAATGACGGAGGATTACGGCTGGTTTTTGGCGAAAAACCTTTAACGTAATGAACTTGATCTCGTTGAAAGAACCTGATAGCTTTTTATAAAAAATATAGTGGCGAAAACCTTTGCTAAAGAGGTCACTCCCGGTGAAGGGATCTCGGCTCTTTCCTCGTGGAATGAGGTGCAGGATATTCTAACTGAATACCGCGGTGCAAAGCAACTTGTGATCGACTATACTGAAGTTATTACGCTGACGCAAACTTCTGCCCAAGGGGTCACTCCCGGTGAAGGGATCTCGGCCCTTGCCTTGTCGAATGAGGTGCAGGATATTCATAACCGAATACCACTATGCATAACAAAAGGAAACGTTTTTGTAATAACTCTTTAAAATTTGTTCCAACAACATCAAATATAGGTTTGTTTTATCTTTTTATTGATAAGAATCAATGCAGTCCCATCAATCAATCACACCAGAAAAGAACGAAAATAAAATGTACGTATATTCCATCCGCATTCGCCACTGGGTCCCGTCATCACCCGTTAGGTTGCTTAACTAACGACAGAGCGGGGACTGAACTAGCGCGGGTGTAAAACATATACAACATCTAATAGTATATATACCAACATACAATAATCGCTCCAGGCGTGATAATATGCAACATTACAGAAAAGTAATAAACATCACAGAACAATGCAGATAATCTGGGATCCCCGGGTTTCACAGAGCCGCTACTGAAACCCGACGTTCCCCTGGTCGTATGGATAGCCTGTGCAATGAAACCTAGACCCTTACGGGTGCGGCAAGTTACCCGCCAAAACCTGAAGCGAGGCAGCCCCCTACAGCAAAATGAATGGACCACCCAACACTTCACGGAATCCGGTAACTTGAGCTCCCCTCCTTGGGTCAACCTGTACCCCCTACGAGTGCGGCGAATAGTCTGCCAATTCTAGAGTGAGGCCCCTCTGCCTCTCATAGCCATGAGATACGGACCCGTTGCCCTCCAGAACCCGACTATCCGTGCACTCCGTCGCGGGGTAAACCTAGTACAGAAATAAAATAAATAAATGTACAACAGGTACATCGACCTCAGCCCGGTCATGCCCCAAAAGAATATTATACAAACAGGAAGTGACGGCAGTCCACATGTTGGACGCTCTCCCCACAATATCAAATGTACAAATAAATCCAAACAGCACTACCATTGCACACTTCTATCCACCACGACATATCCGCAACATCACATCACAACACAGAACATCAACGCGAATGTCACGTTCGCAAATTCGTCTAAAAGAACTATAGAAATTAGACGCAATTTACCGCTCAAATGACATTCCCAGTCGGAGATATAATATAAGTACTGCATACTAACAAGTTTAAAATTTCGATCGACAAAACTTCCCGAAGTGGGCCCCACGCACATCTGCTGTACAGTAACAAAATCTGGGCCCAAAAGAACAGTACCAGAAACCACAATTTCCAACAAAGAAACACCAGAAGAAAAATAGCCATGTGAGTCACCATAACTGCCGCGTTTCCGCGGTGGTACGGTCAAATCACTTGAACGTTTTTCTTCTGTATTCTTATAAAAGCCTGCTTGATTTTCTGGTCTGGTCAAAATGATTTTTAGACCCCTTTTAAAATCGACAGAAACTTTAAAACTGAAAATTGTGATTTTCGAAAATCCGTTCGATCGATGTTTTAAACATGTTAGCACAAGTTAGTAAAGCTTAATGGCGAGGCTATGATACCAATGTAAGTCTATGGTAGCGCCCCGGCCGTCTTTCAGACGCCAATATGCGGAACAAAAACTTTTATAAACTGGCGCTATCGCATACTATAACCCGGATCTGCCATTAAAGCTAAACTAACATACTGTTAAAAGGGTAGAATCGTTATACCGAATGATCCGAGTCCTTCGGTCTTGAACCATTATACCACGCTTTGTTGCAGCTGATCCGAACTCGCTCGATCTCCAGTCTCGTCGTCCAGGTGGCACCACGTCGACGGATCTTTAAACGGGCTCCCGCCTCTGAACCGAGGCAACTCGATCATCAAGTTTGCTAAAAGAGATGACCAAGAATTATGTAGAGAATGAGTAGAACACTTTGTCTCGTTACGTCCAAGGCTATGGACGAACGGTTAATGAAGTTGCCTTTTTTGAATCGGGTAAATGGAAATTGAGCTATATGAAATTTCCATGAACTAAACTATCATAATCTTTTCCCAAAAATCAATCACTCCGTAAAACTTGACGGGCCGGCCATAATATAAGGAGGAGGTGAGTGTAGGAGAGAGGAGGGGGTGACCTTAACAAATAACCTTATCATAACACTTAATGAAAAAGGATGACACACTTAAAACAATAAATGCAAATCCATGAATCATTAACCTAGTCACCATAACAACTCATCACTCATTAAATGCTTCATTAATGAACTAATGACTCACAAGCCAAGTCACCAACTAGAACCATCTAGAACCATGACTCGCCCAAGAAAAGATAAATCCGTCTTTAACCGAATGTTAAAGACGGGTGATAAAAAACTGGAAACTGGCAACTTCCAAAAGCGATCCCGAAACGAATTTCAGGATAACTCCGTAACAGTATAAACATACCCGCATTTGTATTACGACCGAATACAATTGCAACTGAGACAAAGATATTATATCTGCACAGTATAATACTCGGATCCGGCTTAAACCAAAGCCTACCAGTATTATCTGCCCGAAATATGACACGTGTGTAAACGCACGTGCATTTTCCGAACCCTACCATAAAACCATACGGCATCTACAACGTTTCGCCCGAACTTGGGAAACTGTCTGTGGGGGACTCTAATGACTCATCAATACACTGGCACTGGGTATAACCACTAGCATGTCAGAGGTACAAGCTTTACGTAACGGTTGCCTATGTATTGAAGGAAGGGGAGCTGACGAGCGAACTCATCCAGAAACCCTACTGAGCCTGACAGTGACAATATCCGTACAGTCCGGTCCATTCGTCTATGAGTATCGCATATAGGGCCTAGGGGCCTTATAAACGTCAGACCCCCACTAGCTGTATAAGTCGTGTCAGAGAGCAGCCCAGGACACCCTAAAATACTACTGGAATACCTTCCGGTAAATCTCGATTACCCTGGCCAGGGATTTCGTGTAATGGCTCTCCTAAACACAGCGCGATCTCACCCCCAATACCGGGAGAGACGAATCCCCGACGATCTGCTCACTGCCTCCATGTGGCTCGGGACTGTACCCAAAAAATACCTGTTTGCACGACTCCTTTGACCCGTGGTAGGGTATAAATCAAAGCACAGTGGGAACTCACACGAGACAAATGACGACCTTAGGTCGATGAACTAACCTGTACACATGTCACCAGGGAACTGCTATCTGACGCTAGGTATAATACCAACCAGCAAGTTCCCGGCGAGTCCTGTCCGGTGTACTCATAACCCAATGAGCACCTGTATACATCTTAAGTGAACAAACTGACACCAATGGCTTGTGAGACCGGCCACCGCCCCTCATCGGGGTCACGACTGTATACACTAGTCTACACTGGTGTATCGATGCCCTGTCTCGAAACTCCCACGACTAGGGACACTTTAAGGATATGCTTATAGACCCCAGCTCTCACGTATATGATCGCCATCATACTGCTGGAAGTCAAGAAAGAATCCTATGGGCTCTATTAACATACAATAGTGAACTAAAGCATGTATATGATGATAAAGACAAAACAGATAGCATACTATCATCTCGAGCAAGACTTTCATATCGGTATAGGTCCTCCCTCAATCATTGCAATCACGTACCTGCGATCCAATAATTGACTTAGAGGGCACTATATCCAACAGCTCTTGGATTATCATTCTAGTGCTCTCACTTTTATCTCAACACAATAAGAAAAGAAAAGCCACTTCTTCTTCCTCCTCCTATAGCTCCCAAATTCCACCATGGCTTCATCTTCAACCTCCATCCATACACTCCCATGTGTTGAGAATCAATGGATGATTGAGATAAAGTTATCACACACATTCTCTACATCGCCTTGGACATGTCGGCTAGCAAATTTCATGTTCGAGTTGCTTCGGATGAAGCGGGAGCCCGTAAAAAGACTCATTGATGTGGTGCCCTTCCGACGAGGAGACCGGAGATCGGAGATGCCGCGAGGAGCTTAGGATGGTGGCCAAAGACCGAAGGACATGGATCGATCGGTATAGCCACTCTCACTTCTTAGTAGATAGCTAGTTTGGCGTTAATGGTTCGATCCGGGTGAAAGACTACGTTAGCGCCAGTTTCAAGTTCATGAAAAAGTTTTTGTTTCCGCATTTAGCCTCGGATAGACGGTCGGGTTGCTACCGTAGACTTACATGGTATCAGAGCCACTCCATTAATCTTTACTAGCTTGTTCTAACGTGTTTAAAATATCGATCGATCGAAAATTCCGAATCGTATTTTCATTTCAGTATTCTTGCTGTAGATTTTCAAAGTTGGTCAAAAAATTATTTTAGGCTTCTTAAAAATACATGCAGGCATAACTAAAGCTACAGAAAAAGTTTGGAGACCTAACTCAAAAATTCCACCGCAGAACCGCCGCGAAATGTCGCATTTGGCGGCCCTTCAGCGGCTACAGTAACCCAAATTTTTTCTGAGCTTTAGTTCATGGAAATATGATTTTTGTGATATATAGTTTTGTCCCAGATTCATTTGAGTGCTGGATTTGCACTTGGGGCCCACTTCGAGAAGTTTTGTCGATCAGAATTTTAAATACATTAGTTTACAGTACTTACATTATATCTGCGACCGTGAATGTCATTCGAGCGGTAAATCTTGTCTAATTGCTATAGCTCTTTTAGACGAATTTGCGAACATGACATTCACGTTGATGTTCTGTGTTATGCTGTGATGTTGCGGATTTTTCGTGGTGGATAGCTTGGTGCAATGTTAATACAGTTTAGTTTTATTTGTACATTTGATATTGCGGGGCGAGCGTCCGACATGTAGACTGCCGTCACTGCCTGTTTTTATATTATTCTTTTGGGGCACGACCGGGTTGAGGTCGATGCACCCGTTGTACATATTTTTCTTTTCTGTATTAGGATTACCCCACGGTGGGGTGCACGGATAGCCGGGTTCTAGGGGCAATGGGCCCGCATCTCATGGCTTTGAGATGGAGGAGGCTTCACTCTAGAATCGGCGGGCTATTCGCCGCACTCGTAGGGGGTATAGGTTGACCCAAGGAGGGGTGCTCAAGTTACCGAATTCCGTGAAGTGTTGGGTGGTCCATTCACTTTGTTGAAGAGGGATGCCTCGCTTCAGGTTTTGGCGGGTAACTTGCTGCGCCCGTAGGGGTCTAGGATTTCATTGCACAAGCAATCCACACGACCAGGGGAACGTCGGGTTTCACTTGTGGTTCAAAGGAAACCCGAGGCTCCCAGATTATCTGTATTGTTATGTGATGCTTATTACTTTTCTGTGATGTTGCATTTATCACGCCTGGAGCGATTATTATATATTGCTATATATATACTAGTAGATGTTGTATATGTTTTACATCTGCGCTAGTCCATTCCCCGCTCTGTCGTTAGTTAAGTAACCTAACGGGTGATGACGGGACCCAATAGCGAATGCGGATGGCATATACGTATATCATATTTTCGTTCTTTATTGGTGTGATCAATTGATGGGGCTGCATTGATTCGGATCAATGCAAGCTAAACAAACCTATTCGATGTTGTTGGAACATTTTTCAAAAATCTGTTATTACAAGGACGTTCTTGTTTGTTTTACACAGTGGTATTCGGTTATGAATATCCAGCACCTCAGTCGACGAGGCAAGGGCCGAGATCCCTTCATCGGGAGTGACCCTGGGCAGAAGTTTATGTCAGGGTAATAACTTTACTATAGTCGATTACTTTTTGCTTTGCATCATGGTATTCAGTTTGGAATATCCTGCACCTCATTCTACGGGGAAAGAGCCGAGATCCCTTCACCGGGAGTGACCTCTTTAGCAAAGGTTTTCGCCACTATATTTATAAAAAGCTATCCGCTTCCTTCAACGATATCAAGTTCATTACATTAAAGGTTTTTCGCCAAAAACCATTCGTAGCCCTTCGTCATTTCAGACGGGTAACACTTAGTATTCATGCTATATTTGTTGGCCTTAGTCAAGGTATAGTGTATGGTAGCTATTTGTTACTTTTCTGCAGCATAGATAGATGCGTTGGTCTGAGACAGTCGTACAGCCTTGTTGGCCCTAGCCAAGGGTTTGTACGGGTGGGTTCAAATTAACCTGGACAATGACAGGTAGAAATTGACATGTGACTTATGATTTGTTGGCCTTAGTCAAGGTCATAAGAGCATGGGGTAAAAATCACATCGGGGGTTTCTAAAGAAACTGAAACTTGCCAGGCATGCGCATACCTTCTGGAGTGCGATAACGTGAGTGGATTCCATCACGTTATCATGCGATGATAGTTGGATCCCGATTCCCACTGATGAGTTGGTTTACTCCTCGGGTGATCCCGACTAATTCTTCTTTTAGGTTTGGAGGAGAATTTGAGGTTACAGTGGGAGGTTTCCTGATTAGATAAAGTGATAACCATTCTGATCTAGGTTAGAGTGCACGCAGAGTGTTTCTTTTCTCTCTCTCTTTGGCAGCGACCATGGCCCGACCCTAGACTGTAACTCAGTGACCAAGTTAACTGAACCTTCTTAAAATACTGGCTTTTGGATTGTCTGAGTTGCATACCTCATTGCCACTCCTACTTTTACCCTTTTCTCTAGAACACCCCGTATTACTACGAATATACAATTCCATTGGATAAAACCATTGTATGGTTATATACGAACTCGAAGGAACTTGTTCTAGATTCGAGGATGGTTTCCGGTTTTGGAGAAAAAGAATAGGACTATTCAGTTGTCTTTTCCTTTTACCTTCTCTCAGGTTGCGAGTGCTCCTTGGATTAGGACAGTACACCTATTACGCTAATTGGATAGTCTTCATCCAAACCATAGGCAGGTGCCGAAAGGTAGGGTATGAAGAAAACCAATTAGCCTAAGTATGGTGTACAGAAGGTAATAAGTAAAGACAAATAAAGAGATTAGAAAGAGAGCAAAGTAAATTGTGACTGCTATGCATGACCGAACCACGTATTTCATTACCACTCCTACTTCACCTTTGTATTTCTCCAGAACACTCCGTATCACTACGAAGATCCACATTTATTTGGATACTCCATCGTATGGTTATATACGAACTCGAAGGGACTTGTTCCAGTTCGGGGATGGATTCTGGTTCAGGAGAAATAGGAATGAGGTTTATTCAGTTGTCTTTTATCTTTATCTTCTCTCGGGTTGCGAGTGCTCCTAGGATTAGGACAGTACACCTATTACGCTTATTGGATAGTCTTCTTCCAAACCATAGACTGGTGCCGAACGGTAGGGAATGAAGAAAACCATTTAGCCTAACGATGGTGTGCAGAAGGTAGCGACTAAAGACAAATTAAGGGATTTGGAGAGATGGCAAAGGAAGTATACGGTTACAGTCATGAATCTGGATAATGGAAGAGGAATTACTAGGAATACCCGGACACCCCTTCGAAACATATTCATGTTTCAATTTCACCGTGTATTGTTAATAGAAAACTGATTTCCTAATTAGTTCTTACTCCAGGGTATTGAAAGTTGAATCAAAGAATATTAACCGCAATAAAGAACGGCGTCGCTTGGTAGCTAGCCGGTGAGTACGGGTCGGTCCACAGGGATTTTGTGTATTCTCAATTTGTTCTAACGAGTTAATTCCAAACGGTGTTGGGATGATTATCACTAAAAACTAAGTTGATTTAGACTAGGATTAGAATCTTGCTAGGGTTAGGTTTAGGTTAAGTTTGGAAATTTAAGATTCCCCACCGCTTTCAATGCCCTAAATTAGATCTATTTAGGTGTTATGGTAATAATTAATAAAGGGGATTAGGACGATCGGGAAGAAATGATGTTTCTTCCTCTAGGTCCTTGTCCGTCCTTTCTTAATTCTTACCCTAACCTCCATGAAAAACATGCACAACCTGTCTTTTAAACTACGGTATCATCGTTACCTCATGGGGTAGGGTGTCGTAGGGAGCGGGATGTGTATGTATGCATGGAGTCCTATGAATTAATATGTGATGGGCAAGAAAGGGGTGGAAGATTTTCATCTCTCAAACCTTTCCTATTCCTAACCCTAACAAGTGAGGAACTACTCACTCATTAGGGGATTGATAAAAGACATGTTTTTTTTTAATGAGTTTTCAATTTAAAAATACTAACTATCTAAACTACGGCAGATTAATAAAAGTTTAGACTAATTAACTAGGGCAGATAATAAAAACTATACTACGGCAGAAAGAAAATTAAGAACTAGGGCAATGAAAAAAATCTACTTACTTTATTTGATGCTCTCAAAACATTACAAATGATTTCTGAATTTTTATCAATGAAAAGAGGCATAGGAAGAGGCATGCTCCAAAAAGAGCTTTAGGGTTTCTATTTATAGATTATAGAAACTCTAGGGTTACATCTGATCCCTATCTGCATTTACAAAATTACCCTGAGAAGCCTAGTCAATGCACCGCCACCACAGTTGAATTTTGCACCAACACGTGCTCACAATGGCCGCTGATCCGCGGCCAGAAGGCATGTTTGGCCGCGGTTCCGCGGCTAAATTGTGGGTTCTTGGTCTCTGTTTCTCTGGTAATTTTCATGTTTCTTTTTCCTTGATTTTTATTCACTTGGTTCTTCAGAATGTCTTCTAGTTTCTTCCAGATTTCCACAGTGCATAATGTCGTGGACTTTTACCGTTTGCTTCGTGTCGAAGTCTTGAACCTTGTGCTGCCTTTGTACTTTGTGAATTTGTTCATTGATCTTCATTTGTCCCTCAAACTGTAGGCATGATCAAGATTCTTCTATTTGTTGGTCGTAGTCTCACTGTTGTATCGTCTTTTCATCATTTTCACTGTTTTGTTCCGAGAACCTGCAACTATGTAGCAGACATGGATCAAAAGCACCTGTTTATTTGTAAAAATGAATAAGAATGGGGAATATAATAATGCAAAATTATGATATGAACAAATACCCCCAAACATATCTTTTGCTCGTCCTCGAGCAAAACTAGTTTTAATCTCGAAAAAGACCTAACCTCACTTTCGCAGGGAAACGCGATTGCACTGAGCTCGTGCAACAAGCCGTTAAACCTCTAGGTGTTCCTAGTAGGAGGTTTGTTGTCTCCTGAGGGTTTTCAGCGATTCTACCCACAAAATCGTATCAATTTGGCGTATTGACTTTTATTCTCCTATTTGGTTTTCTAGCAAGAAATTCTATTATCTTCAACTCAGAAATTATCAACTCATATTTTTCACGCTTCCTTATCATTTAACTTAAGATTGAATATGTTCTGTAAATTTACTTACCATTTAGCATCTTTTGAGTTTTCCTTCTAAGGTTCCATCTTAACTTAGGAATTTTTATTATCTGTACTAAAGATATAAGTCCTATTTTTCATTCCTATCTCTCATCCAAACCCCAATCATATACCCCTACGTGTGTGTATATATCACCCCTACACTTAGAAATTCAAATCAAGATATTATACACTTGTCCATCATCCAAAGTAATTTTAGTTGGTGAATTTTTAGATAAAATTGCTCACACATTCTTCATGCGACCGTTAATACTTCTTGAGGTACCAACGACCGATTGCAAAATGTGTTTGCACATTAAGACGTAATTTCTCGTCTTGTAATACCTAAGGCTTTAGCAGTGACTCCCAAACCAGTTGGTCTAAGGCACTAGGTGATAAAGCACCCTGCTAAATATTTTTTCTATTTATGCAGCCTTAAATAATTACAAAAACCAGTGTTCATTTTTTTATCTCTTTATTCACACTTGTTTTTTCCCCCTTCATACTAAGGATTTTAGAAAAGAGCATTTCAAGGTATCCTCTACTATTCCAAGTTTCAAGGTGCGTGTATGCGCTAATTGCAGGGTATATATTTTCAGAATTTAGACTTAAGATTCAGAATTATTTTTCAGACTTACTACACTTCAAATAAAAATTCAATACTCTTCCCTTATTTTGACTTAACCCAAGAAGTGAACTCAAAATTTGACTATTTCTAAGTAAACTACAAAGACATATTTTCTACAGTTGAATTTTAAGAAAGGTTATTTTTAGGGTTTTTAATTTACTAAGTTTTGGGATCTAGTTTTTCCCTACCATTCAACCGTCATGTTGAACTTAAGTCAAATATGGCCAAAATTGTACTTTTTAAATTTTTTTAATTTTAAAATTTTTCAATTTTAATGGGTTTTAAAATAAGTATGCAAATGCAAAAATATACATATGAATGTGAAGGAAGAAACCTTACCAAGTACACCCCCAAATTTAAACTTGACAGTGTCCTCACTGTCATGCCATACCAAGAGGGTCAAAAATGTTGGCACTCCCTGTTTATTTATTTATATATATTTTTTTATTGTTGAAAGAAAAACAAAATATATATACAAAAAGGTCCCCCCCCCAACTTAAGTGAGACAGTGTTTCCACTGTTTAAGCGTTAAAATTCAGAGTTAGGGAGGAGAAAAACACCGTATCAAGCTATACAAGGCCTTACACAGGCCAAAGGTTAGCACCAACCATTCAAAAATTTTATCGTTATAATGGTGTGGTTGGTGAAAGAATGGAGTTTAGAGAAAAGAAATGAGAAACACACGAGAACGTATAGGAAGAAAGGTGGAATATGGTCTCGGTATATTAGGAGAATAATGGCAGAAGTGTAGTACGAACTTGAGGGTGTAAATTGAGTGAATAAATTAGCACAAATTGTGATGACCGATGTGTTAAAAGCAATTGTGCTAATCTATCAAACCGTCGAGAAATGGGGTCCAATCCCTCAAGATTCGTGAGAAAACATGGGTACGTTGAACTTGGTAAACCAGACATTGAAAATGGAAGCGTGACGGATTCTTGCACGGTCGAAAGGACGAAGGGGAGTGATTTAGGAAAGGTCACATTCTCACCTAAATAAGCGTATGTAAGGTGAGACGGCAACAGCTTGAGTTCGAGTTTCAGAGGTGAAACAATTGAAAGTGAAATTGGTGAAACTGTCTCAAACTCGAAGGATTCCATCAATGGTTCGAAATGACTGTAAGCAACCGAGTCTGATGGTTCAACTAACTCATCTGAAAATTCAAAGGACTCAAACTCGGGAGGTGAGTCTTCAAAATCGTCCGAAAAATTGAAACACTCGTAATCGTTATCGGTTGTGAGAACCGTGTCAGATTCAAGGAGGAAGGCACTAATGACGTCAAAACTGCGGCGATCGAACAGAAATTTTTCAAGCTCACAGTCCTCCTGCGTGATTTCTTTTGTGGTCGGAACGATGGAAAGGACGAAGGGGGTGATTTAGGAAGTTTAACAGTTAAAGGTTCAGGAGGATGAATTGGAAAATCCGACTCATCAAACAAAACTGGTTCATCCTCAGTACTATCATCAATACTCTTCTTAATACTATCCTCATAATTCTCCTCAAAAGTTATCTCATCTATGCAATTATCATCAAAATCAAGACGCATATGAAGTTCGGGAGAAACATTTAATGACTCGGGATGATGAATTGGAGAGAAAAATTCAGTCAAATCTGCGGGTTCATCATCCAAATTATTCCCTGCATCAATATCCTCAATCAAGTGAAAATCAATTTTTTCGGACACCTCATCAAAAGCATGGATATTTATCAATTCAGGTTCTAGATTGGAGGTGTATATGTCGAAAGGATTGGTGATGGTTTCACTCGAAAGGGACCCTTCACAATCTGGAAAATCAAGCACTACAAAGTCGCACAACTCATTAAACGTTTTATTTTCAATTGGTGAATCATTTGGGACACTTGATAGACGTTCAATACCGTAGTTGTGGGATTCAATTGGGGATGGGTAGGTTTGATTTGGAAGGGTGCACAGCTCACTCTCTCCACTAAAATTCTCAATCTGTCCAACCGCCTCATCATACATTGGAATTTTTGGAGCTAGTTGGAAACGAGCTACCGGGTCACTAGGTTGCATAAGGGCGGCAATGGACGCATCCAAATTCCTCATCTGTTTGTTTGTCGCTACAATATAAGCTTCCAACGACTGTTCTAGACTAGACATTGGTTGCGAAAGGGTTTCAGCAAAAGATTCAAAATTGTTTGGATACGTGAAACTCCCAAATGGTTGTGTAGAAGCAATGTCTAGGGAAGGTGTGAAAGTCGGGTAGGACTGGTAGGAATTGAATGGTGGGACAGGAGTAGGATCAACATTTGGATAAAAAGGTTAATGGACTTGTTGATCCCAAGAACTAGAAGTGTTGAAACGAGTGAAAGATCGGTTACGAGATTGTTCAATATGTTCAGCAATAGACATGGGTTTCGGAGTTACAACAGAACTCGAAAAAGTAGTATCAACGTACGAAAGCGGTGAAGGTTGAAATGGTTGATACAAAGTGGATTGCAGAGTCGAACTGTTTCTCCTAGACGCTTCTAGTCGATCTTTCAAAGAAATTTTGGGCATGGAGGGGTCGTCCGTAATTCGACTAAAACAATTCGCGTAGGAAGCAATGTTTGGATGAGGGTACCAAAGTTCGGCAAGAGTTTTAGGAGGTGGAGTACCCATGATATAAGAAGGAGAAGAAAAAGAATGTGGGTGTAAGTGGGGTGCAATGGATTTCTTAGCGACAAGTGGCAAGTTTTTGTAAAAAAAATTTCGTTTTGTGTTTTTTTTATATATAAGGAGCTTTTTGCAAAAAGATTTTCGATAAAAAGATTAGATACATGTTCAATCAATCACAAATGCACAATCAAGCCTAGATCTAGGATCACCTAGGTCATATAGACAGCTTCTAACTGTTCCAAAGGGCAAGATGTGAGGAGCTCAAACCGCATCTTCACCGCCAATTGTGGCCAGGTAAGCACAAGTAGAGAAAGGAGGGATCCGCTCACGAATCACCGTGAGACGGGCCTTTTAAAGTTACATTTCCCTACCTGTCTAGCACATGCACAACAAAGTCAGGTTAGGATCAACGGTCGATGCCTACAACTATTCCTTTGTCCTATTGAGCGCGAAATCCTTACGGCAGAGTCTAATCTTTTTTATTTACTTGATGGTCAATGCAATATGCTTTATGTGATTTTTGGGGTCCTGGGAAGGGTAATGAAATCCCCACCCAATCTGGATTGGTGTAAAAGCCCCTTAAAGTCAATTTTAAATATGCAAAGCAGTAAACACAATCAAACACTTGCCAAAATTTATTTTTATTGCGGTCCAAAGAATCCTGCACAAGATCAAGTTATTGGAGAAGGGGAGAAGATTTTGCGCAAAGAATCCTGCAGGAAATTTTTACAGAGGAGATATTAGGGGGTTACAGAGAAGAGGAAGGAGCTTACATAGGAGTTTTTGCTTGCTGACGTCAGCAAAGCGCCGCGGTTCCGCGGCTAAATGTAGCCTTTGACCGCGGTTCCACGGTCAAATCATTGGTTCAGATCCCCAAATCTTTTCTGTTTTCTGTTCTGCTTATCCTCTGCTTGTTCAGATCTGCTGTTTGCTGTTTTGCACTCTGGATTTCTCCAGATCTGAATCTGTTCGTCGATCCTGCACAGTTCAAACGAACACCCTTCAAAGAATAACAAGATGATAAATTTTTTAATATTTTATTTTCTTTCAGTTTTTATGAATTTTATGATTTTTATTAACCCGATATTGCAAAAAGAAAATACTATGCCATCCCCGGCAGCAGCGCCATTTGAAAGTTGAATCAAAGAATATTAATCGCAATCAAGAACGGCGTCGGTTGGTAGATAGCCGGTGAGTACGGGTCGGTCCACAGGGATTTTGTGTATTCTTAATTTGTTCTAACGAGTTAATTCCAAACGGTGTTGGGATGATTATCACTAAAAACTAAGTTGATTTAGACTAGGATTAGATTCTTGCTAGGTTTAGGTTAAGTTTGGAAATTTAAGATTTCCCACCGCTTTCAATGCCCTAAATTAGATCTATTTAGGTGTTATGGTAATAATTAATAAAGGAGATTAGGACGATCGGGAAGAAACGATGTTTCTTCCTCTAGGTCCTTGTTCGTCCTTTCTTAATTCTTACCCTAGCCTCCATGGAAAATATGCACAATTGGTCTTTTAAACTACGG
Source organism: Agapanthus africanus (assembly GCA_030015575.1). Taxonomy (NCBI): domain Eukaryota; kingdom Viridiplantae; phylum Streptophyta; class Magnoliopsida; order Asparagales; family Amaryllidaceae; genus Agapanthus; species Agapanthus africanus. The sequence continues at coordinate 536,598,497 of CM057339.1, forward strand.
TATCACCATTACCTCATGGGGTAGGATGTCGTAGGGAGCGGGGTGTGTATGTATGCATAGAGTCCTATGAATTAATATGTGATGTGCAAGAAAGGGGTGAAAGATTTTCATCTCTCAAACCTTTCCTATTCCTAACCCTAACAAGTGAGGAACTACTCATTCATTAGGGGATTGATAAAAGACATGTTTTTTTATGAGTTTTCAATTTAAAAATACTAACTATCTAAACTACGGAAGATTAATAAAAGTTCTAGACTAATTAACTAGGGCAGATAATAAAAAATATACTAAGGCAAAAAGAAAATTAAGAACTAGGGCAATGAAAAAAATCTACTTACTTTATTTGATGCTCTCAAAACATTACAAATGATTTCTGAATTTTTGATCAATGAAAAGAGGCATATGAAGAGGCATAGGAAGAGGCATGCTCCAAAAAGAGCTTTAGGGTTTTTATTTACAGATTATAGAAACCCTAGGGTTACATCTGATCCCTATCTGCATTTACAAAATTACCCTGAGAAGCCTAGTCAACGCACCGCCACCGCAGTTGAATTTTGCACCGACACGTGCTCACCATGGCCTCGGATCCGCGGCCAGAAGGCAAGTTTGGCCACGGTTCTGCGGCCAAATTGTGGGTTCTTGGACTCTGTTTCTCTGGTAATTTTCATGTTGCTTTTTACTTGATTTTTATTCACTCGGTTCTTCAAAATGTCTTCTAGTTTCTTCCAGATTTCCACAGTGCATAATGTCGTGGACTTTTACCGTTTGCTTCGTGTCGAAGTCTTGAATCTTGCGCTACCTTTGTACTTTGTGAATTTGTTCATTGATCTTCATTTGTCCCTCAAACTGTAGGCATGATCAAGATTCTTCTATTTGTTGGTCGTAGTCTCACTGTTGTATCGTCTTTTCATCATTTTCACCGTTTTGTTTCGAGAACCTGTAACCTGCAACTATGTAGCAAACATGGATCAAAAGCACCTGTTTATTTGTAAAAATGAATAAGAATGGGGAATATAATAATGCAAAATTATGATATGAATAGGTATGTATTTACCAGATATGATTCTCACATCTGTATGATTTTACAGATGATGAGTGGGAGTAAGCTATTGAGAATTAGGTGAGTGTCCTCATTATATCGGAATTCGTTGTAATTGGTGATATTTGAGGAAATCGCCTGGGCTGTTTGCCGGACGGAAGATATTTGGTTTTGAATATCCGTTGTTATGCACCAATTTCAAATTGATATATCTATACGTTTATTTTTATAAAGTGAGATATATCTTTTTGAAATTATGTCCATGACATTTACCTATATCAGTTGATTGTTAGGTAAGGAGCATTAAACAACGGTGTAATTCTTCTTAACCATAAGTACAGTTTTCAACCTACGGCGCACAGGGTTTGAGTTATTCAACTCAGGGGACTTATCCAAAGCATTGTATATTGTCCAGTGTCCATTAGGACAGAGGGGTTGGTCCTCATACTATATTTTGTTTACTTGTGACTTCTCTAGTTTTAGACAAGTGTTTCGTAGAAATACAAGGTCTAAGTTTTGAGAAGTTATAGGTATAAGAGTAAAGTAGAGAACCAGGTGTTGTAAGTATCGGGATTCTTCAAGGTGATCGAAGATGTAGATACTTTTGTATGGTATTCAGTTGATAGTAATGGTTATTGAGAAACTTGTTTCTCTTTCAGGTTACTCATGTTTGGATGCACTCCTAAGTTGAGTAATGCTGATCGGCCTCTCTCCATTTAGTTGACATGCACTGGAGACAGCTGCATGATTTGAATCTGGTTCCAATTAAATCAGTGCCTCTCTTTCTATATTAGATATAGAATGGCTCATATCTTAACGATGTTAAGGTATATGGAGTTGTCCGGATTATGCTTATAAGCAGACTCTGGATAACTCAAGGCACGTTTCTGTAATGGCTGTTTGTGGGTTGACCCGGGCTATGACGAGGGTTGACTTTCTACCATTTGGAAGATCAATAGTGATATTGTTCTTGACTCGCCACAGTTTTAACAAAAATAGATTTTTTCAGAAAACAGTAGTAGGAGTTTGGTAGAACTGGAAGTGATTTCAGAACCACAAACGATTACTGAAAATTTGATAAGAACCTAAAGATTCAATCTGGATTAACATTTCATTAGCCACTCCACAGATATGGTGGGTAACCTCAGGCATCCGAGAGGTACTCCGGTAGCCTCAAAAACGGTGACAGGGAGGTTTTTGTTTACCCAGACTTGACACCACTGTTGTTCCAGGCTATGAGACCCGGCAGGAGGATGAGTATAGCATCATTCTAAACTAGCTTTAGAAGTGCACGTATATATGACTGTGCCAGAGGGTTGTCGTAATCAGTGGGAGCAGCGGAAGCATAGTGGACAAGTAGCTTATGTCTATTTATAGACTAAAGCAGATATAGCGGAGATAGATCATTTATTTCTGATGTGACAGTCATAGGTTTGACTTCATCAGAATAGGGGATGGATCTGTTAAGAAGGTAGTAGGGTGTGATATCCCGGTATTTAGATGACATACACATAATAGGAAGTGATATTCCTATACTACGATCGGTTATACTTTGGTTGTCACACAGTGGTTTCTCCACATGAGATGTCAAGTACCACACCAGATGTTGTTTTTGCACAAGATGCAATAAGTTGATATTAATCCAATCCTGGAGAAACGATCGGATGCAGTTTTAGAACATAAGTGGATGTTCTAGGGATCTGATAACGGCAACCTCCTTCGGGAGACAGTTATCATTCCAGGCTTCCAAGGTAACGTGGGTGACAGAGTGACTGTCAGAGTTATAGTTTTCCCTCTGACGAGGGGCAGTAGTTTGGACAGGTGGTCCAAGCGGATACTGAGGGAGGAATGGTGCAGGATACTGATTATGTTCAATTGACGATATAGTCTAAGAAGTTTGGATTTGGAGTTCATTTATGAACTAGGTCCCATCAGATATCCAGACATATTCTAAGACAGGTATTACTCATTTCGGGAGATGGCTTTCTCCGTGAACTTGAGATAAAGAGAGACATAAAAAGAAACATCAGAACGAATCCACTCACTGAGGCTATTTCTCGAACGCAATAGTTTTACAAACGAGCTTTGTGAAACTGATTAGTAGAGGAGTTGGGTGTTCGGTATCACACGGGCTGTGAGTACGCGGCATCACAATAATTAGCCTTGAGTGCAAGTGGGAGATTGTTGGATATAGTGCCCTCAAAGTCAATTATTGGATCATAGGCATGTGATTGCAATGATTGAGGGAGGACCTATTGATTAGTCCAAAAATTTGTATTTACCGCAATCAGAAACGGCGTCGCTTCGCAGCTAGCCGGTGAGTACGGGTCGATCCACAGAGACGGGTAAATTCCTTTTATGTGTTTTAACGAGTTGATTCAATTTGTCGTTTTGGGTTGGTTTATAACAATCTAAAATACTGGATCTAATTAATATAATTAAGAATCTTGCTAGGGTTAGGCTTAGGGGAAGTTTTGGAGATTAATGTTTTTCATCACCGCTTTCAATGCCATCTTTTTATGGATCTAATAGGTGTTAAGTTAATTATCAATAAAGTGGATACAAATCTTTTGGGAAGATGTTTCTTCCTCTAGATTTGTATCCTTCCTTTGTTGATAATTATCCTAACCCTCACGGAAAACGCGCGGAACTGGCCCTTTATACTACGGTTCATCGTTACCTCGAAGGGTAGGATGCCGCAGGGAGCGGTTGTGCTCGTATGCGTGAAGTTCTAATTCATTAGGTGAAGGTGGCATTGAAAGGGGCGAGAGATCTCATCTCTCAACCCTTTCCCTAAGGCTAACCCTAACAAGCGAGGAGACTACTCGCTCATTAGGGGATGAGAAGACATTATAATTAAAAGAAACATAAATAAAATACTTACTAGGTTGACGGCTCCCTTCAAACAAGAAGAACAGATCTGAATTTTTCTCTCAGAATTTCTGAATTTTATTGATTGAAAAGAGGCATAGCATTTTATAGATCTAAAACTACAATTTATAGGAAAATAGGAAACCTAGGGTTACAGACTCTCGCACATGCAAAATTACAGATTTGCCCACGTAAAATCCTAACACCCGAACCGACGCACCGCCTCAGAAAATATGCACCGACACAGGCACTTGATGGCCGCGGAACCGCGGCGCCAGGCTGGGTTTGGCCGCGGTTCCGCGGCCAAATAAGGGAGTTGGGCCCTGTACTTTTTGGGCTTGGTTCAGTGGCTCTTTGGGCTTCTGTTTCCATATGTAGTTTCTCTGTTGGGCTTCTTATTCTCTTCCAGATATTTCAGTGAATACTTGTAGCGATCTTTTAACCGTTCACATGACATTTTGGACCTTGTACTGTTCTTCGTCTAGGCTTGACTAGGATCCGTCTAATAGTTGGTCAAAAATCCCTTTTTCTGTTGTTTTGTGTCTTTTTCACTGTATTTGCTCCAGAAACCTGTATCCTGTAATATGCAACAAACGTGCGTCAAGAGTACCTGTTTATTTATAAAAAGGATAAGAATAGGGGAATGATAAATGCAATATTATGGTCTGAACAAATACCCCCAAACTTACCTTTTGCTCGTCCTCGAGCAAACTTATTATTTTATTCACTAAAATCCTAACCGCACTTTCGCAGGGAAACGCGATTGCACTGAGCACGTGCAACAAGCCGTTAAACCTCTAGGTGTCCCTAGTAGGAAGAGTGTTGTCTCCTGAGGGTTTTCAGCGGATACTACCCACAAAATCCTATCAACTCAGCCCATTGAGTTTTGTTCTCCAATTAGGTTTTCTAACAAGGAATTCTATTATCTTCTACTTGTAAATTATCCACCCATATTCTTCACGCTTCCTCATTATTTAACTTAAGATTATATATGTTATGTAGACCTACTTAGCTTTCGGCATCTCTTAAGTTTTCCTTCTAGGGTTCCATCTCCACTTAGGAATTTTTATCAACTCTACTAAAGATACAAGTTCTATTCTTCATTCCTTTCTCTTATCTAAATTCCAATCACATATCCCTACGTGTATGTATATATCACCCCTACACTTGGAAATTCAAATCAAGCAATCGTACTCTCGTCCATTGTCCAAAGTACTAATTAGTTGGTGAATGAAATTTGCTTACACATCCTTCATGCGACCGTTGATACTTCTTGAGGTACCAACGACCGATTACAAAATGCGTTTGCACTTTAAACCGTACTTCCTAATCTTTGCGACACCCAAGGCTTTAGCAGTGACTCCCAAACCAGTTGGTCTAAGGCACTAGGTGATGAAGCACCCTCGCTAAATATTTTTCTATTTTTGCAGCCTTAAATAATCACAAAAACCAGTGTCCATTTTTTTTTATTCACACTTTTTCATACTAAGGACTTTAGACAAGAGCATTTCAAGGTCTCTTCTACTATTCCAAGTTTCAAGGTGCGTGATTGTGCAATTTGTAGGGTATACGTTTTCAGAATCTAGACTTAAGCTAGGAACTATTTTTTAAACTTATACTCTAATAAGAACATCAATACTCTTCCCTCATTTTGACTTAGCCCAAGAAATGAACCCAAAATTTGCCTATTTCTAAATAAACTACAAGGCATATACTTTCTACCGTTAAACTTTAAGGAATGTTATTTTTAGGGTTTTTAATTTACTAAGTCTAAGATCTAGTTGTTCCTAACCAGTTAACCTATTTGTCAAACTCAAGTCAATTAGCCAAAATTGAATACAATAATTTTTATATTTTTTGAAATTTTTCAATTTTTTATGGGTTTTCAAATAGGTATGCAAATGCAAAAATATGTACAAATGAATGCGAAGGAAGAAGACGTACCGAGCGTACCCCCAAACTTGAACTTGACAGTGTCCTCACTGTCATGCTAAACCAAGAGGGTCAAAATACCGATACTCCCATGTTTATTTATTTATAGGTTTTTTTTTATTGTTAAGAAAAACAAAAATATATACAAAAAGACCCTCCCCCAAACTTCATTTAAACTATGTTAGACTGCCAAACTTTGCATCGACCAAAAGTCAACACCAACCAGTTGAAAAATTTATCAGTATAGAATAATGGTTGGTGGAAAAATAAGTTGTGGTGGTCCGCAAAGAATTTGGTAAGATAGAAGTAGTGGTATGGGAGGTGTGCAGGTAAATATACAGGTGATGGTGATGCATCGAAACGAGAACGTAAATGATCAGCAATCAGTGGAGTGTTGGCATTCTCGTACCTTATTAAAAGAAATGGGGGTATTTCAACTTCTAAGGGAGGAGGTTGACTCACCACAATACCCCCAAGATGTTCCTGTGGGTCCTCTAATGACATGGCATCATCCATCAATTGTGTATGATATTCACTTATGAGGGAACTGATCTCCTCGATGTCCGCCATAGTCCAACTGAAAACTTGCCGCCTATCTTGTAAGACTTTTAAAATAGCGTTCTCTTGCTCGAAGGATAGAGAGGCTGATATGATAATGGGAAAAGTCTCATTCTCACCTATGTAAGCATATTTAAGGTGAGGCGGTAAGGACATTAGTTCGAGTTTCGGAGGCGTAAGAATCATTGCGGAATCTACCTCGAACTTAAAGGACTCCAACACAGGTTCGAAATCACTGCAAACAACCGATTCGGATGGTTCGACTGACTCATCCACAAATTCAAAAGACTCATATTCGGGCTGTGAGTCGTCGTCATCCAAAAAAGTGAAACATTCATAATCAACATCGGTTGTGTCAACGGTAGTAGGCTCTAGGAGGGACGCACTAGTGGCGTCAAAACTGTTTTCATCAAATAGGAATCTTTCAAGCTCGCAGTCCTCCTGCGTGATTTCGTGAATAGAGCAAACTTCTCGTGTACTAGTTTTAGGCACGGGGGGCAGACTTCCCATCTTATAAATATTGAACTCACTAGACCTCTTTCCGAAGGATAGAGTCATGGAGCCATTGCGACAATTTATTACGGCATTGGAAGTGGCCAAAAATGGTCGACCAAGAATCACCGGAATTTGGTTTCTTGGGTTAGCAACAGGTTGTGTATCCATAACGATAAAATCAACGGGGAATATGAATTCCCCGACTTTGATCAACACATCCTCTAGTTGACCCCTTGGATAGGTGATTGATCGATCAGCCATTTGGAGAGTGCAACGAGTGGGTTTCAACTCTCCAACCCCTAATTGTTCGTACACGGAGTAAGGAATCAGGTTAACACTAGACCCAAGATCTAAAAGTGCTCGATTAATTTTCTTATCCCCAATTGTGATTGAAATCGTAGGACAGCCGGGGTCCTTTCGTTTTTGGGGTAAGGTTTGATGGTGGTTAATAGCATTGCTCACTGCACTAGCCACTAGCACTTTCTTGGGTACTTGAGATGCCTTTCTCTTCGAGGTGCACAAGCCCTTTAAGATTTTTGCATATGAAGGGACTTGTTGGATAGCATCGAAGAGAGGTATATTTATGCTAACCTGCTTAAATATCTCCACAATCTTTTCCACTTGTGTATTTGGTTTATTAGGACTCAACCTGTTTGGGAATGGAGCATTCTGAAAATTTGTTGAGTCAAAAGTCTGTGGAGTAGGAACGGATCCCAGTGTGGATGTGTTCGTGTTGTGAGAAATGGGTCCGTTCGAGTCAGAAGAAGTAGAGCCATGTGAAGGGTGGAGAATAGGCTCTGAAGAAAAAGGTGAAGAAGGAAGTGAAGAAAATGAAGAAGGGGAAGAAGAACCACCGGCGGGGATGTCATCACTAGTTCCCACATTATTTTGCAACTCTCTTCCGGATCTCAACGTGGTCACCGCATTTACATTGTGATTGTGATATGCGTTTTGTGCGTGACCGGGATTGGGCAATGGTTGAGATGGAAGCTTTCCCTTTTCTCTCTCGCTCAACGCAGCAGTTAATTGTGCAATTTGTGCCTCAATAGATTTGATACTTTGATCGTGTGAGGCATTGTTATTCATTAAAGATTGAACATAACTTTCAAATCTTGCTGCGGATTCTGTAGTTTGCTTAAGAAATGCATCTAGACTTTTTTCGAGCGAGGTAACCTTATCATCATTTGGTTGAACCAAATTGTTCGTTTGATTTGTATAAGGTTGTTATTGGAAAGGTTGCTGGTTTTGAGTTTGTAAGGGTGCTTGTTGTTGTTGTGGAGGAGCTCTTTGAAAATTGTTATTCCCTTGGACTTGTTGATTTTGATTCCAAGCGAAATTTGGGTGACTCCTCCACCCCTGATTGTATGTCGAAGAGTACGGATCGTTTCTTTGTCGTTGCTGAAATGCAGCATTGACTTGATCCTGTCCTTGAATAGGTGCATTATAAGGACACTCTTCGGTTAGATGTGATGGATTAGAACAACAAGCACAAACAGTTCGTGTGGGTAGAGTAGGGGCAGGAGAAGTCGATGAGATTTTTGTCTCGATGGCTTCTAGCTTTTTCATAAGTGAGGCCATCTCGGCCTTCATAACTATCGACATATCTATTTGATGTATGCCTGCCCTAGATTGACCAACTGAAGAAGATGATGTGGTCTTGGTACTCTCCCACTGAATTGTTTGCTCACTTAGGTCCTCAAGAAACTGCCAAGCTTCGTCGCTAGACTTGGAGAGAAAATGACCTTGACATATTGTTTCTAGCAACTGCTTCGTTGCTGCGTTCAATCCCTCGTATAATGTTTGGCAAAGTTGCCAATTTTCTATCCCATGATGAGGGCATTGAACAAGTAGGTCTTTAAATCTCTCGAAGCACTTCCAGAATGGTTCGGACGGAAGCTGTGAAAATTGCATAATCTCATTTCGGATTCTAGCAGTTTTATGATGAGGATAGAACTTTTTCAGAAAAGCTCTTACAAACTCGTCCCAATTTCTAATGGAGTGTGATGCGGTGCTGTATAGCCACTTCTCGGCTAGGTCACATAAGGTAAAAGGAATGACCCTTAGCCTTATTGCGTCATCAGTTAATTGGGTTGTCTTCATCATACTGCAAACGTTTTGGAATTTATTAATGAAAATATATGCATCTTCGGATTCCAAACCATGAAACTTAGGCAGCATATTGATGAAGTGTGGTTTTATTTCAAACTTATACTCTAATAAAAGTTTTAATACTTTTCCTTTGTTTCGACTTAGCCCAAGAACTGAACCCAAAATTTGCCTATTTCTAAATAACCTACAAAGACATATGCTTTCCACAGTTAAACTCTAAGGAAGGTTATTTTTAGGGTTTTTAATTTGCTAAGTCTAAGATTTAGTTTTTCCTAGCCAGTTAACCTATTTATCAAACTCTAGTCAAATAAGCCAAAATTGAATACAATAATTTTTATAATTTTTGAAATTTTTCAAATTTTTATGGGTTTTCAAATAAGTATGCAAATGCAAAAAAAATATGAACAAATGAATGCGAAGGAAGAAGACGTACCGAGCATACCCCCAAACTTGAACTTGACAGTGTCCTCACTGTCATGCTAAACCAAGAGGGTCAAAATACCGGCACTCCCCTGTTTATTTATTTATAATTTTTTTTTATATTTTTAATGTTTTGAAATTTTTATTTTATTTTTTATAGAAGAAGAAAACAAAAAATATATACATATATACAAAGGTTCCCCCAAACTTAAGCTTGGCCTTACACAAGCCAAAGGTTAGCACCAACCATTCAAAAATCTTATCGTGGTAATGGTATAGTTGGTGCAAGAATGGGATGTGGAAGAATGAAATGAGAAACACGCGAGACTGTGTGGAAAGAAGAATGGTAGAATATGGTCTCGGTGGGGGAGAAGAATGGCGAAAAGAAGAAGGAAGTGGAGTACGATCTTGAGGGTGTAAATTGAGTGAATAAATTAGCGGAATATGTGATGACCGATATGTTAAAAGCGATTGCGCTAACCTATCAACTCGTCGAGAAATGGGATCAAATCCTTCAAGATTCGCAAGAAAACATGGGTACACCGAACTTGGTATAGGAGATGAAAGCGTAACGGTCATATGTTCGGTCGGAACAATGGGAAAGACGAAAGGGAGTGAATTAGGGATAGTATCATTCTCATCGTAGTAAACTGTTTCAAACTTGAAAGATTCCATTAATGGTTCGAAACTACTATAATCAACCGAGTCTGATGGCTCATCTGAAAATGTAAAGGACTCAAACTCGGGCGGTGAGTCATCAACATCGTCCGAAAAAGTGAAACACTCGTAAGTGTTATCATCTGTGATATCTGTGTCAGATTCAAAGGAAAAGGTTTCAAGCTCACAGTCTTCAAGCGGGGTCGGAAAGATGGGAAAGAGGGAGGGTGATATAACTGTCAAAGGTTCAGGAGGATGAATTGGAAAATCAGACACATCAAACAAAAATGATTCAACCTCAATATTATCCTCAAGACTCTCCTCAATATTATCCTCAATATTCAACTCATTATTTAGCCTATCCATGCCATTATCATCAAAATCTAGACGCATATGAGATTCGGGAGAAACACTTAATAACTCGAGATGATGATTTGAACATAAAATCTCAAGTAAATCGACAGGTTCATCATCCGAAATATTCCCGGCGTCTATATCCTCAATCAAGTGAAAATCAATTTCTGTAGACACCTCATCAAAAGCATGGATATTTATCGATTTAGGTTCTAGAGTGGAGGTGTAAAGATCGAAAGGATTAGGTGCTGTTTCACTCGAAAGGGGTTCCTCTAAATCTGGCAATTCGAACACTACAAAATCACACAACTCATTTTTATTTTCAACAGGTGAACTATTTAGGGCAATCGATGGAAAACTGGAGTTGTGGGCTTCAATTGGGTGAGGGTAGGTTTGATTTGAAAATCCTCTCTCATTCTCACTCTGTCCAACTGCCGCCTCATACATTGAAAAATTTGGAGCTAGCAGGACACTAGCTACCGGTTCACTAGGTTGCATAAGGGTGGCCACGGACGCTTCCACATTCCTAACCATTTTGTTTGTTGCTGCGATATACGCCTCCAACGCCTCTTCCAAACTAGACTTAGGTGGTGAGGGGGTTTCAGTAAAAGATTCAAAATTGGTTGGATATGTGAAACTCCCTAATGGCTGTGTAGAAGCAGTGTCTAGTGAGGGTGGGAAGGTCGGGTATGACTGGTAGGAAGTGGGTGGTTGGGTAGGGGTAGGGTCAACATATGGATAAAAAGGTGAATAATCGTGCGTATCCCTAGAACTAGATGAGTGGAGAGGGGTGAAAGATCGACTGCGAGATTGAGCAATATGCTCAGCAATGGACATCGGCCTATGAGTTACAGCAGGACTTGGAAAAGTGGTGTCAACATATGTAGGTGGTAAAGGTTGACTAGGTTGACACAAAGTGGGTTGAAAAGTCAAACTGTTTCTCCTAGACTCCTCTATGTGATCTTTCAGAGATTTTTTAGGCATGGAGGGATCGTTTTTAAATTGACCGAACACATTGACATATGACTCAAAATTAGGTTCGGGATACCAAAGTTCGGCTAATGATTTTTTATGTGGGGTACCCATGTTAGAAGAAGAAAGGTGACAAGAAGGAAGGTTGGATGGTGTAAGGATTTATTTGGGGCTAAAAAATTTTGCAAGCTCTATAAAATATTTGTCCTTGTTATTTTCATTTTTTTTTATTTGGAAAAAAAAATTTTGTTGCAAAAAGATTTTCGACAAAAGATATGCAACAGCAAAATATTTTATAGAAAAGATATGCAACAACAAAATATTACTTGCAATTGGTTATTATTTGAAGCATATCACAAGAATCTTTATTTGAAAAGAATTAACAGCAAAATATTTCTTGCAATCAAGTTAGTTCAAGCGGGGCCCAAAAATCCTGCACAAGATCGTTATTTGGAAGGGAATATATTTTTAAGGTGCACAAAATCCTGCAGGCATTTCCAGAAAATATATTTCAAAATATACAGAAAAGGAACAGAAAATTTTTTAGAAGTAGATGCCACCAGATCGCCGCCCTTCCGCGGCTAAAGCGCTCTAACACCGCGGTTCCGCGGTCCTCTTGATGGCTCAGATCCCCACAATTTTTTTGGTGTGACGAATCGGCAAGACGGCCGCGTTTCCATGGTCTAAGGTGGGTATTGGCCGTGGAATCGCGGCGGGTTGGGGGGTTTGGGGCTCCAAAATTTTTGTGCTTCTCTGTTTTTTAAAATCCCTTCTGTTCCGATACCCCTTTTTCTGTTTCGCTTTCTGGAAATTTCCAGATCGTCTTTTTATATCCTGCAAAATTAAAACAACAAAGTATCCTTTCCAAAAATAACAAATTATATATATTTTTATAATTTTTGATTTTTTTGATTTTTATGATTTTTTAAATTTTATGATTAACCCGAAATTGCGAAAAGAAAATTCTACGCCATCCCCGGCAACGGCGCCATTTGATTGGTGTGATTTAGCGTGCTTGCGCTTTCTAAAAGATAGATCAAAAATATTTGTAACCGCAATCAAGAACGGCGTCGCATGAAGCTAGCCGGTGAGTACGGGTCGGTCCACAGGGATGTTGTGAATCTCCGATTCGTTCTTACGAGTTAATTCCGAAGGGTGTTCGATTGATTATTAAATCTAAAAATTGTTTCTATCTAAAAACTAAATTAATCTAGATCTAAATCTTGCTAGGGTTAGGTTTAGGAATGGTTTGGAAATGTAAATAAATCTCAACGCTTTCTATACCCAGATTAGGATCTAAGAGGAGTTATGGTAATTATCAATAAAGGGGATTGGATCCATTTGGGAAGGTGTTCCTTCATCTAGGTTCTTGTCCTTCTTTTAGAGATCCTTACCCTAACATCCATGGAAAACATCATACCCGGGCATTTATACTACGGTATCACCGCTACCTCGAGGGATAGGGTGCCATAGGGAGCGGTATGTGCATGTATGCATGGAGTCCTATAGATTCTATGTGATGGGTAAGAAAGGGATGAGAGATCTCATCTCTCAAAAGCCTTTCCCAAAGCTAACATCTAGGTAAGGAATTAAAATCTAAACTAGAGCAATTAAATAAAACTACTTACAGATGTATCCCTCCAATCATCCATGCAGGGTTGTCAGATCTGAATTTTTGAATGGAAAAGAAACACCGATGCTCTCCAAAAGATTACTAAATTTTTATTCATAAAAGGAGGCATAAGGTTTACAATGATTAGAGTTCCTATTTATAAAGAATAGGAAACCCTAGGGTTACAATGACTCGCATGTCTACATTTACAAAAATAGCCCTAGGTTGACCAGTCAAAGACGTACCTACGTTTTGAAAAAAAAATATTTTCCTCTGGGCTTCTTCTGGCCGCGGAACCGCGGCATTGGTGGGCTTGGGCCGCGGTTCCGCTGCCCATTGGTCTAATCACATTCTGAAAATTCCTGGTTTTATTCTGGGCTTCCTGGGCTTCTATATTCTTTGGATCTTTTCTCAATTTGGCTTCTGTTCTCTTTCAGATTTTCCAGTGAATAATTGTTGTGAACTTTTAACCGTTCGCTTTGTAATCTTGGACCTTGCATTGCCTTGTACTTTGTGAATTTTATCTTTGATATCGGCTTGATCAAGAGTCTTCTGTTTGTTGGTCAAAGTCCACTTTTGCATCGTCTTTTCATCGTTTTCACTGTTTTCGCTTCAAGAACCTGTAACCTGTAATATGTAGCAGACATGCGTCAAAAGCACCCATTTATTTGTAAAATATATAAGAATGGGGAATATAATAATGCAATATTATGGTATGAACACCTATGCCGGTAGGACAGTCTTACTCGAGATGATAGTATGCTATCTGGTTTATCTTTATCATCGTGTACATGCTTTAGGTGATGTTACAGATCACTATTGCATGTTGATAGAGCCCTTAGGATTCATGCTTGACTACCAGCAGTATGATGGCGATCATATACGTGAGAGTTTGGTAGTCTATAAGCACATCCTTAAAGCTGTCCCTAGTCGTGGGAGTTTCGAGACTGGGCATCGATACTCCATTAGTAGACTAGTGTATACGATCGAGACCCCGACGAGGGGCGGTGGATGGTCTCACAAGCCATTGGTGTCAGTTGGTTCACCTAAGACGTATACAGGTGCTCATTAGGTTATAAGTACACCGGACAGGACTCGCCGGGAACCTGCTAATTGGTATTATACCTGACGTCAGATAGCAGTTCCTTGGTGACATGTGTACAGGTTAGTTCATCGACCCGAGATCGTCATTTGTCTCGTGTGAGTTCCCACTGTACTTTGATTACTACCCTACCACGGCTTAAAGGAGTAGTGCAAACAGGTATTAGTTGGGTACAGTCCCGAGCCACATGGAGGCAGTGAGCAGATCGGCAGGGGATTCGTCTCTCCCGGTATTGGGGGTGAGATCATGCTATGTCTAGGAGAACCATTACAGGAAGTCCTTGGCCAAGGCAGAAGATTTACTGGTAGGTATTCCAGTAGTATCTCAGGGTGTTCTGAGAAACACTCCGATACGACTTGTACCGCTTTTGGAGGTCTGACTTTTACCAACCCCTAGGCCCGACATGCGATACTCTTAGATGAACGGACCGGACTGTACGGATATTGTCACTGATAGGCTCAGTAGGGTTCCAGGATGAGTTCGCTCATCGTCTTCCCTTTTGGTCAATACCTGGTATCTCGTTACGTACAGCTAGTACCACTGACGTGCTAGTGGTTAAATCCACAGCCAAAGTATTGACGAGTATTTAGAGTCCCCCACAGACAGTTTCTCAAGTTTCGGGCGAAACGTTGTAGAGGCCGTATGGTATTATGGCAGGGTTCGATCATATACGTGCAGTCGTGCACGGATCATGATCGGATGGATCATACTAGTGGGCTTTGGTTTAAGCTGGATCCTTGTATTAGATTTGGTGGATTACTTTAGTCTCATCGCATTTGCATTCAGTCGGAATGCGGATGCAGGTATGTATATACAGGTAATGGGTATTCTTGTGATCCGTCACGAGTTTACTTTAGATGATGCGGTTCTTTTTATTGTCATAAACATTTGGGTTAATGTTTTGGTGGAAATTGTGAGTGGATTTCATCATGAGGAGCATTTATTGTGACATGTACATAAGTGGTGACTCATGGTCTCTTTATTTGTGCATATGTCACATTTTCTTTTGATTATTGTGTTGAAATGAGATGTGGAGAGAGAATGGACAGCCATAGGTTTTGTTTTTTCTCTTGGATTATCATTCTAGTGCTCTCACTTTTATCTCAACACAATAAGAAAAGAAAAGCATCTTCTTCTTCCTCCTCCTCTAGCTCAAAAATTCCACCATGGCTTCATCTTCAACATCCATCCATACACTCCCATGTGTTGAGAATCAATGGATGCTTGATAAAAAATTATCACACACATTCTTTACATCGTCTTGGACATGTCGGCTAGCAAACTTCATATTCGAGTTGCTTCGGACGAAGCGGGAGCCCGTAAAAATGCTCATTGATGTGGTGCCCTTCCGACGAGGAGACCGGAGATCGGAGATGCCGCGAGGAGCTTAGGATGGTGGCCAAAGACCGAAGGACACGGATCGATCGGTATAGCCAATCTCAGTTCTTATTAGTTAGCTAGTTTAGCATTAATGGTTCGATCCGTGTGAAAGACTACGTTAGCGCCAGTCTCAAGTTCATGAAAATGTTTTTGTTTCTGCATTTGGCCTCGGATAGGCGGCCGGGACGCTACCGTAGACTTACAATAATTTCATGAACTACCACGGTCCTCAAATCCAGAAAACATCAATTAATGAATAAGTATAGTTGCATAGATCATTATGATGATATATTAAGTAGATGTAAATATATAACAACGTCCCATACCACATATATATATATATATATATACACACCATATATATACATATATATATCAGCGTCCCATACCACTGATATATGTTCGCAGGAGTAAAACATCCAGAAAACATCATATGAAAACCATATCTCAATGCGAAATCCATGAAATATAATATATGCAACATGAAATAGTAATATGAGCATATAATGGAAAACCCGCTATTTAATGACAACAAGTTATTAAGTATATCATGCGGTCCTTAATTTCTCCAAAATCCATACAACATCATATAAATGTGAACATGTAGCTATAGCCTGGTATGCGTAACCATGTCGGTATAGCAAGGTATGTGTATCTACCTATCAATAATGATTTAATACCCTCCAGGTATGTGTGTAGCTATATCAAGCTTGGTATGTGTACATGTAAGTATGTATGCAAGGTGTACATATAGTTGTGTCTCATATGTGTATATATCTATCTCTAATGGTACAATACAATATAGGTATAGGGTAGCTAGCTTGTAGACATGGCAAGGCATATGTTTAAGCATGTAGGTATACATGTATGCTATATGTCATATGCACAAAGGAATATGAATCAATGTCTCAATGTCCCTAACCTATACAATATCACATGTGTATATGTGTAAACTATATCTCGTATGTAAATGGATTGTGCGTGTCATGGCAATTATCGACGGAGTGTGTGTAGCATACAATTAGTGCTCGTGTAACATAAACCGTCAATAATGGTGTTGTGTCTCATCAATAATATGTCCATATGCAAATAGGAAAATGAGGTATGCAACGAAGGTACACATGCACAATCAATGTCCATATACTCAATATTAAGAATCATATCATTAAATCTAGCCCAGACGCATAACGCCATGCGTGCGATTCCCCTGTAGATGTTAAATCTACTCAAAGACGATCTTGGGTTAAGTAAAGCCAACCACTCGCTTTCCCTTCTTCGCAGCGTCCGAAGTCCTCGCCTGCGTCCTTAAGATCATAAAATAACAATATAACAAGTTCATTTTAGCAATTGACCAATACGTAACCACTACGTTTGACCGACGCACCAACTCTAAACATACTCTCATGTGTTCGTTTAGTGGCTAACGTGCATAGCGACACTACGAAACCACCCCAAGAGCCAAAGCTACACAAGATCACAAACCGTGTCGGATAACGTAACGCGCGTAGTCGTAACACTAGAAACAAGAAAAGTGATCCCAGATTTTGTATACAGTCATAACTCAAAAATCAAACAATACCAAACACTTTTAAACAACTGCAGACAGCTACCCTGAAAAACCCAAACCCTAACTCCCTAGGATGTCCGAGGTCGCCGGATATTCCCTTCATGTCGCCAGCCAAGTCCGAGTTGGTGGGTCTCGTGCTTCAGGTGAAAGCTTAGGGTCTCTGGTACAACACAACTACACCGCTAGATTTTCTAGTACACACTCTGGGTCACAGCAGATCACAGATATCACAAAAAGACACTAAAAATACAATATGTGCACGAAACTAAACTTTATGTGTTCTAAACTAAAATAAATAAGCTACGAAACACTAAAAACACCTACTTAACAAATAGAGATCATTACCTAACCACAAAAGCTCAAAGATCTTAGCTTTCCAAGCTCCAAGGCATCTAAGAGGCAAAACAAGTCTTAAGATGTGATTTTTATGAGTTTTGATGAAGTTTAGCAAGGTTTAGTGAAGGGGTAGTGAAGGGTTCAGTTGAGGCTTAGAGGAGATGAAGGAAATGATGAGAAAAAGATAAAGTGAGAGGGAATGAGAGGGTGAGGGTTAAGGAGAGAGAGAGATGTGAGAATAAGGGTGAGTGCACCATGCATTAACTCATCATTAAAGAAATCATGACTCTCTCATGAGTCACCATGCCACCTCCTCTCCAATCTAAAACACAAAGGAAATATCTACTCTCACAAACAAATATCAAGGGTTTAAGGTTAAAGCAAAGCAAGGATTAGGATTTGGTTAAGTTGTCATGGCCACTAAACTAGATTAACACAAACACACCCTCACATTAACATGCACATGTGTGTGCAAGCCATAACAATTAATAATAAATTATTAATTAAATGTTATAAAATGTGAGGAAACCAAATTGGTAAACTTTTTACAGAAAACCCGCATTATCTCCTAATTAACACTAATCGCAAATCTA
This sequence comes from Agapanthus africanus, assembly GCA_030015575.1. Lineage (NCBI taxonomy): Eukaryota > Viridiplantae > Streptophyta > Magnoliopsida > Asparagales > Amaryllidaceae > Agapanthus > Agapanthus africanus. Next base: position 536,616,494 of record CM057339.1, read on the forward strand.
AGGAGTTACAATCTCCCTCCCTTAAAGAAAATTTGTCCCCGAATTTAAAATTCTTACTATGCGTACCTTCAAAGAGATGAGTGCAAAATCTCCACATCTCACTCGCAGCCTCCCAAGTGATCTCCTCACTAGACGGCTATGCCAAAGAAAACCTCCACAAATGGCAAGACCCTTGACGAAAATTTCTCCACCTGCCGATCCACTATAACCATCGGCTGCTGGTGAACGAAAGATCGTGTCCCAATTAAATGTTGTGGTGATAAATCATGTGAAAAGGTCATGAAGGTAATTGCGAGTATCGACACAAGGAAAACGGGGTGAATACACAAAAATATGGGCGAAAGTGCCAAATTATGGGCAACGGTACTAACTCGCTTCAAGGATATCAAAAGGACCTACAATCTGGGACTATGCTTCCCAAAATTCAACATGCCATTCATCGGAAAAAAAATCCGTAGGAATACATGATCTCCCACCGCGAACTCAAGTCTGTGACCACTATGGTCGGCATAAGACTTCTGTCTGCACTGGGCTGCTCTCTACCTGACCTGAATCAACTGGATCTTATTCGAAGCCTCTCGACTAGCTGGGGTCCAAAAATCCTGCTCTCGCGGAGTTAGTAAAACAGACTGGCGATCGACACAACCCACACACAAGGCCAGAAAGTTGCCATTAGAAATATCTCCTGATAACTGTTATCGTAGAAGAACTCCATCAATGGCAAGTGACGATCCCATAGCCAACAAAAAATTAGTACGTACGCACAAGCATATCCTCCAGAGTGTATATAGTCCGCTCTATCTGACCATCGGCCTACAGATGGAAAAGCGAAGCTAAAGCTCAACCAGTACCCAAGGCTTCCTGAAGCTTCTGCCAAAGATGACTAGCGAACTGGGTGCCTCTATTGGATACAACGCATGACGGAACTCCGTGAAAACGCACAAACTTAACAAAGAACAACTGAGCATAACCGGACAACAATCACCCGAATGGAGTCATACCCTCGACTAACCCTGGATAGACCCACAACGAATTTCTTGGAGATCTGCTCCCATTCCCCCTCCAGAAAGGTTAAAAGGTTGCAACTCTCCAGCCGGTCTCAAATGCTCAACCTTAGCTCGCTGACAAGACAAGCACATCAAAACGAAATCTGAAACTTCATTCTTCTTTCCTGCCCACCCGTAACTAACTCATAAGTCACGTTACATCATGGTGGCACTTGGGTGAACAAAGAAAGCTGACTGATGTGCCTACTCTAGGACCTCACGTCTCTACCTATCAGTATCAGGTACACATAAGGGAGTCCCGTAACGTAGCACACCCTGGTCATAAATCAAGAACTCTGAATCCTTACCCTGCCGAACATGCTCAGAATCTCAAACAAACGAGTATCGACGGGCTGTGCCTCACAAAAATGATTAAATAAAAGTGGACGGGCACAGACATGAGCAAGTTGTCCTCTCAGTAGAGGCGAACTTAAGCTGTACTCAACGGTCGCACAAGAACTGTAAATCTGCACAAGACTGTCTCTGAACTGCGAACAACTGGAACAAGCTAACCCCCGGGCCTACGGCTCAAAGCATCAGCTACCACAATCACCTTGCCACGGGTTATAAAAGATCTCACAATCACAATCCTTCATAAGCCCCATCCAACGGCGCTGTCTTAACTTCAGATCACGCTGCAGGAAGATTAAGCTCTGGTGGTCCGTGAAAATCCGATACGACTCTCCGTATAAGTAGTGTCCCCAAATCTCCAGCGCAAACCACCGCGGCCATCTCCAGATCATGAGTGGGATAATCCTGCTCGTACTTCCTCCAACTATCGGGAAGCATAAGCGATAACCATATCAAGCTACATAAGTACACAATTGAGCCCCACTCGTGAAACATCACAATAAACGACAAAGTCTCCCGATCCAGAAAGAAAAGATAGAACTGGTGCAGTCGTCTACCAAGTCTTCAACCACTGAAAACTCAGCACGCATGCCTCAGTCTAAAGAAAAAGAACTCCCTTCCTTGTCATTACGGTCAACGGTGCAGCGATACTCAAGAAATCCTGCACGAAACGGCGGTAAAAACCTGCTAAGCCCAAAAATCTGCGGACCTCTGTCCCTGATACAAGCCTGGGCCAAAGCTGTACGGCCTCAATCTCTCTCGGGTCCATACGAATACCGTCTCCCATAACCACATGACCTAGGAAGTCAACACGATCAAGCCTGAAGGAACACTTCATGAATTTAGCAGACAGCTAGTGCTCTCTCAACGTCTACAAGGAGATCGTCAAGTGCTACTCATGTTCCCCACGAATCTTGGAATAGACAAGAATGTCATCAATAACACAACAATAAACTGGTCGAGGAACGGCCTGAAGAATCTGGTTTATCACATCCATGAAGACTACTAGGGCATTGGTGAGTCCAACGACACCACCAAAAACTCATAAAGCCTATAGCGCGGACAAAAAGCAGTCTTCGGAATGTCATCACTCCGAACCCGCAACAATGATGACCTGGTCCCAAAACAAACTTAGAAAAATGTCCCGCACCCTGGAGCTGAGCAAAGAAATCGTCAAGGCGAGGTAATAGATACCTATCCGCACCGTAACTCGGTTCAATTGACGAAAATAAATACAAAACCTCAAACTGCCGTCCTTTTTCTTGATGAATAGAATAGGAGCTCCCCAAAGCGAAACACTTGGACTTACAAGTCTCCCTATCTAGCAACTCTGCAGCTGATCCTTAAGCTCCCTAAGCTTCGCCGGCTCATCTAGAACAACGTCGGAAAACTCTCGCACGATAAGACCCCGGTCCAACGAATCCACTGTGGCTCCGGTATCACGAATGAAAGCCAAGAATTCTCGACATCTTCTCCTCAAAAGCCGACTAGCGAAAAAGGTTGAATTCAAGCTGTGAGGGGAGATACCACTATCCCCCTGCACAACAAGAACTGACTCGCCGGGAAGACAAAACCTGACTGTTTTCTCGCGGCAGTCCACAGACGCATAGAACGTAGCTAACCAGTCCATTCCCAGGAGAACGTGAAAGTCCAACATCTCTAGAAGGATCAAATCGACGGACGAATCTCTATCTCCTAACCAATTGGCACACGACCGTAACACGTGTTGCGCAACTAAGGAATCGCTAACAGGAGTAAACACAACTAACGGCTGATCTAGCAAACACAACTCTCGGCCTAACCACGGCACGAAGTGTGTAGAACAAATGAGTGCATAGATACCGAATTAAACAATATACGCATCAAGGAACATACGAAAAAGATTACCTGAAAACTCGGCATTGGACACCCGTGCGTCCCGATGAGTAGAAGCAAACTCTCGTGCCTGCCCTCTACCCGCAACTGGCTGTCTTCCTCCTCTACCATCCTGTCCCCTCTGAACGAACCCTCCGCAACCACGACCTCTCTGAACATAAGTCTGACGCGGTGCCAAGGAACAATGTCTGACGAAGTTTTGAAGGCTCCCGCATCGAAAACATCCAAACGATGGCTGTTGATCCTCCTTGGGATATGAGCTAAACAACTGTCCTCGTCCCAAGCCTCTGCTACTCCCACGACCTAAACGATATCTGTCGCGGCGTCTAAACCTCTCTCTCCAGGCTGATACCAATACGAGTCCTCCTCGGTCTCGGAACTCCCAAGGTCTCGGGAAGACGCTCCTCAGTTAAACGGGCCGCATCCACTGCTGTTGTATACGTGACACAATGCTGTGTGCTGATAGCAAGGAAAAACTGGGTAACAGGGGTGACAACCTTCTGTCGCTGCACTCAACTGGCCTCAACCAACGACCTCATCATCTGGTGCAAGTCCTGCATATCTGCCTCAAGCCCAGCGATACGATCTATCGAAGGAGGATCAATCTGCTCCTATGCAACGAGCGTACCGTCCTGGTCAGTCCTCGTCCCAAACGAGTCAACTCTGACCTCGGCTCTCGCTGCCTCACTCTGAGCCCTCATAGTCATTGACAGCAAAAGGCTATAAATGGAAATAGAATTCAATAAGAATAAGGAAATCGAATCACAAGGATATGTATCATCAAGGAAGGAATTTCAAGCAATTAGTTCTTAGGCCACTTAGGCAGAGTACCGTGTCGTAAGTATGCCGCGGACATACACACGCTACATCACTCTGCTTAAGCTACCTACTCCATCATACCAAGGTCATCCTACACTCCGAAAGGTAAAACCTAGCGCTCTGATACCAACTTTGTCAAGGCCCGAAATATGGCACGTTACGGCCCTTAAACTATGCAACATCTACAGACGTAACGTAATTTAAGTAAGCCGAAAACCTAGCAATCTAAACCATCAAAAGTAGTAAGTGATAATAACATTGGTAAACCTTTGAAATCTCAAGTAAAAATCTTTAAAAGTCCAAATTTACTTCCTTTAAGATTTGGCAGCAGCTCCTTTGTAAAACAAGCCCCCAAAAAGGGTACAACATAAAATATAAGTAAAGCATTCCCAACGGGAGCAATCCATGCCCAAAAGCGGAAAACAACTACCACAAGCAGAAATACGACACCGTAGCAAAGAAAAAGACGATATAAAGTGACAACAGCATAAAAGACCTCCAAGACACAAAATAATATACAATAGTGTCCTCACAACTCGTCTTTAAGTCAATACATGAAGTAGTAGATGGAGAGTACTGGATACAATGAGCAACATCGGATAACCGCAAAACCCACCTAAAGCAAAACTGCACCTAGTCATCCATAGCGGTATCCGCTGCAAAAGATGATACGATAGATGAAAGCCCTGCCGCGACTGCCCTGAGGGACTACCTGCAAAACACTGTGGCACAACGAGGGTGAGTTGCCAACTCGTGAATAGTAAATAACATATGCAGGTAATCGCAAGTATGCACGTACTGCGATGGTCTATCACATGCAAGCTGATAACAATAAATGGCAATATGTAATGCAACAGTCATGAAAGGTACTCTATCAGGTACTACTAATACATGAATCAATGCATATCAAATAAATACGGAGTACAGAATAAAACACATCGTGTAAGTCTCATGAAACCTGAGTGTATAACATCGACACCCGAAAACATCATGAAAACTAGTGTCTTGCATCGACACATAAATACTCCTCTCTCTCTATTTATATAGGGCTCCATCAGTCCGGATCGGCCCCTCATATCTAGGGCTCCGTCAGTCCGGATCGGCCCTGATATGCACGTATCATACGCTCTATCAGAAACCCGAGTGCCAAGCTTCGACCCTCGGATTCCACGTATCCATACGTCCACAACTCCGGTCGGTATCCCCACGATAACCGCCAGAACCAAGTAATGTCACCGGTAAGGTAGTATCCCCTGCCTCGAGCTCAACGCCATCATCTGCGATCTTCTTGCTCCGGGGTACCTCTGGACCCCACTATGTACCCGCACATGGCCAACTCCACTCCTCGTATGGGGTATACAATACCCAGAACCGATAAATCTCATGGTGGAAGCATCGAAATATCATATCAAGAGAAACCGGGTTTTTTAAACAATGCATAATTTCATGAACTACCACGGTCCTCAAATCCAGAAAACATCAAGCAATGAATAAGTATATTTGCATAGATCGTTATGATGATATATTAGGTAGATGTACATATATAACAGCGTCACATACCACTGATATATATACCATATATATATATATATATATATATATATATATATATATATATATATATATCAGTGTCCCAAACCACTGATATATATACGCAGGAGTAAAACATCCAGAAAACATCATATGAAAACCATATCTCAATGCGAAATCCATGAAATATAATATATGCAACATGAAACGGTAATATGAGCATATAAAGGAAAAACCGCTATTTAATGACAACAAGTTATTAAGTATATCATGCGGTTCCTAATTTCTCCAAAATCCATACAACATCATATAAATGTGAACATGTAGCTATAGCCAGGTATGCGTAACCATGTCGGTATAGCAAGGTATGTGTATCTACCTATCAATAATGATGTAATACCCTCCAGGTATGTGTGTAGCTATATCAAGCTAGGTATGTGTACATGTAAGTATGTATGTAAGGTGCACATGTAGTTGTGTTTCATATGTGTATATATCTATCTCTAATGGTACAATACCATATAGGTATAGGATAGCTAGCATGTAGGCATGGCAAGGCATATGTGTAAGCATGTAAGTATACAGGTATGCTATATGTCATATGCATAAAGGAATATGAATCAATATCTCAATGTCCCTAACCAATACAATATCACATGTGTATAAGTGTAAACTATATCTCGTATATATATGGGTTGTGCGTGTCATGGAAATTATCGACGGAGTGTGTGTAGCATACAATTAGTGCTTGTGTAACATGAACCGTCAGTAATCGTGTTGTGTCTCATCAATACTATGTCCATATGCAAATAGGAAAATGAGGTATGCAACGAAGGTACACATGCATAATCAATGTCCATATACTCAATATCAAGAATCATATCATTAAATCAAGCCCAGACGCATAACGCCATGCGGGCGATTCCCCTGTAGATGTTAAATCTACTCACAGATGATCTTGGGCTCAAGTAAAGCCAACCACTCGCTTTTCCTTCTCCGCAGCGTCCGAAGTCCTCGCCTACATCCCTAAGATCATAAAACAACAATATAACAAGTTCATATTAGCAATCGACCAATAATACGTAACCACTACGTTTGACCGACGCACTAACTCTAAACATACTCTCAAGTGTCCGTTTAGTGGCTAGCATGCATAGCGACACTACGAAACCATCCCAAGAAAAGTCGTAACAATAGAAACAAGCAAAGTGATCCCAGATTTTGTATACAGTCATAACTCAAAAATAAAACAATACCAAACACTTTTAAACAACTGCAGACAGCTACCCTGAAAAACCCAAACCCTAGCTCCCCAGAATGGCCGAGGTCGCCGGATATTCCCTTCATGTCGCCGGCCAAGTCCGAGCTGGTGGGTCTCGTGCTTCAGGTGAAAGCTTAGGGTCTCTGGTACAACACAACTATACTACTAGATTTTCTAGTATGCACTCTGGGTCACAGCAGATCACATATATCACAAAAAGACACTAAAAATACGATATGTGCACAAAACTAAACTTTAAGTGTTCTAAACTAAAATGAATAAGCTACGAAACACTAAAAACACCTACTTAACAGATAGAGATCATTACCTAACCACAAAAGCTCAAAGATCCTAGCTTTCCAAGCTCCAAGGAATCTAAGAGGCAAAACAAGGATTAAGATGTGATTTTTGTGAGTTTTGATGAAGTTTAGCAAGGTTTAGTGAAAGGGTAGTGAAGGGTTCAGTTGAGGCTTAGAAGAGATGAAGGAAATGATGAGAAAGAGAGAGAGTGAGAGAGAATGAGAGGGTGAGGGTTAAGGAGAGAGAGAGGTGAGAATAAAGGCGAGTGCACCATGCATTAACTCATCATTAAAGCAAGCATGACTCTTTCATGAGTCACCATGCCACCTCCTCTCCAATCTAACACACAAAGGAAATATCTACTCTCACAAACAAATATCAAGGGTTCATGGTTAAAGCAAAGCAAGGATTAGGATTTGGTTAAGTTGTCATGGTCACTAAACAAGATTAACGCAAACACACTCTCACATTAACATGCACATGTGTGTGCAAGCCATAACAATTAATAATAAATTATTAATTAAATGTTATAAAATGTGAGGAAACCGAATCGGTAAACTTTTTACAGAAAACCCGCATTATCGCCTAATTAACACTAATCACAAATCTAAGGAGTTACACAAGTGGATGTTCTAGCTCTGCCAGTTTTGGGCGCACCAGCATATTTTTCGAAATTGTAGGAGGTGTACCTCAATATCATTTGTTGCGATTTGCGTTGTGATCCGAGTATCACGCGTAGATCGCTTGGATTTGATTTTTGATGATTGAATTTCTTGATATTGTTTTCGTGCACCATGGTTGCACCTACTGGGTATTTAAATTTGGTGCGTATTTATTGCGCTTGAATTATGTTTATACACCTCTACATCATTTTGCGATTTGTGCATAGTTATTGCACTTTATATATGTTTTATACACCGTTGTGTTGGTTTATGATTTATGCATATGATGTTAGTGTATATGCCCTAGAGGCCATTACTGTATCATACTAGCTTGTATATTACTTAATGGATGTTTGGGATATTCACAGTTGTATAGACAATCTTGCTCAAAATGGTAGTATGCTACTTGGTTTGTTTCTACTTCAATATGTGCATGTGTTTCTTTTAGCATATCGCTTATACATATTAGTAAAGCCCTTAGGATCTTTGCTTGATTACCAGCGTTGTGATGGCAGTCACACTCGTGGGGGCTGGGTAATCTATAAGTACATCCTTATACAGGTCCCTAGTCGTAGGACTATCGAGACAGGGCATCGATACTCCGGAGTAGACTAGCATATGCGCTTCTCATCCCAGCAGGGGAGATGGTCTGTCCCACAGCCATCAGTACGTCGTACTGGAGATAGTATGCGGGTGCTCGTTATGTTACGAGTACACTGGACAGGACTCGTCGGGAACTGTTGGTTGGTATTATACCTATCGTCAGTTATCAGTTCCCAAGTGACATGAGTACAGCTTAGTCCACTGACTTGACACTGTCACTTCGCCTCGAGTGTGTTCCCACTGTACTTAGATTATTACCCTACCACGGCTCAAAGGAGTCGTGCAAACAGGTAGTAGTTGGCTACAGTCCCGAAGCACTTGGAGGCAGTGACGGTTAGACAGGATTCGTCTCTCCCGGTATTAAGGGTTGACATCGCGCTGTGTCTAGGAGAGCCATTACACAAGTAGTCCCTGGCCAGGGCAATCGAGATATACTGGTAGGTTTCCAGTGTTATCTCAGGGTGTTCTGGGCTACACTCCGACACGACTTGTACCGCTATTAGGGGACTGACGTTCACCACCCCCCTAGGCCCGCCATGCGATGTATCAGACGAACAGACCGGACTGTACGGAGATTGTCACATACAGGCTCAGTAGGAGTTCGGATGGGTTTACCTCATCGGCCTTCTTATCGACATCTACCTGGGGACCGTTACGTACAGCTAGTACCGCTTGCGGTCTGTGGTTAAACCCACTGCCAGCGTAGTGTCGAGTCTTTAGAGTCCCACACAGAGAGTTTTCCTGCTCTAAGCGAAACGTGTAGAGGCCGTATAGTTTTACGGCAGGGCTGCGATCACTTACGTGCACTTGTGTGCGTATGCTGTTCGGGCAGGCAATACTAGTGGGCTTTGGTTTAAGCCGGATCCTAGTATTGCACGGATGGATTTGTTTTGTCTTCTGTGCATTCGCATTCTACGGAATGCGGATGCGGGTATGTATGCACAGTTTTGAGAAGCGAAGAAGGAGGAGGTGCCACATTAGGGTTTTGGCAGATGGTTCGGCCAAAACCATTATGTGGCAGGCTCATTAGGGTTTTGGCAATTCGTTTGGTCAAAACCATTATGAGCCGGAGACATTGTTTACTAATCCTTTTAGTGATAGTTTAGTGATGGCTAATTGCATTGACCATTTGACCACAATGACCTCTCTTGACTTTGTTGACCCGTTGACCGGAGTTGACCATTGACCTTCATGAGAGGTCTACACTCTTCTTTGGATTTCTTTTTCTTTTATGGATTATGAAAATGGTCAATTCAATTAGTAGCCATCAACTTTATCATGAAAGGATTTGTAATGATGATAGTTTTGCATTATTGCAACCATGGTTCATTTCTTTAGCAAATAATTCATTTTCATTTCTCTCTCTTGTTCTTGTGAGAAGAAAAGAAAAGCTCTCATGGTTGCTAGCTCCTCCTTCTTCCTCCTCTTGATAAATTCTTTTGATCTCATGTGTTGAGAGAAAAAGAGTCCACAGAGACAAACACTTCCATCTTTCTCTTCTACACATCCTAGGACATCTAGACTAGCGATCTCGTTGCCTTAGTTGCCTCGGCTTGAGGTGGAGCTCGGAATACAACTCTCGGGTGGATCGTCTTCGACTCAAGAAGGCCGCGGAGGTGACCAAGATCCGGATCGTACCTTGGAGCTTGGTCGGACGAGCGGGACAGCGGAATGAAGACCCGAAGGACTGGTTTCGTGAGGTATAATTTCTAGGGGATAGTAGTTAAAGCCTCTAGTAGTTTGTTAGTTTTTAGTTTAGCAAAGATCCGGCTTTTAGTCCATGTTGCCTTGCACCCAAAATAATTTTTTTTCGCCGTTTCCGCCTCCCCGTGAATAACCGGGGTGGGCAACGTGGACTTACAGTGGTATCAGAGCCAGGTTAAACATAAACTAGCAAGTTAGCAAAGTATTTAGAATATCGATCGGAAAAAAGTCGCAAAACACATCCGACAAAACCCAACTTTCTGTCGATTTTTTATACTGTTCAAAAAATTATTTGACATACATGAAAAATCGTCTCAGTGTTTTTATAGAACACACAGCAAAACTGATCCTCTGACTCGGCCAACTCACTGCGGAAATGCGGCCAAACCATGGGTTTGGCCGGGGATCCGCGGCCGAGTTGGCCCGGCCGCGACTCCGTTTTGCTGCAGTGTTCTTACTGTGTTGTTTTGGGATTTTTAATACAGTCTGTTTCTACCCAGATTTTCCAGAGAACAAAATGACTTTTGGGGTGGTTACAAATCCGTATTTTGATCGATATTTTGTACACTTTGGATAATGAATATTTTCTGTGATGTGATATATGTATTGAACGTCCGTTAATCGCTATACGTCGATTAGTGGGGTTTATAAATATCTTTGATCTGTAATGTTGATGGTTTGTGTATATGAACTCGTTGGATTGTCACGGATGAATAGTCGGGGTGGATGTGAGATGAGAGTTTCTTTTTCTTTCATTCATTGTAAAATTTCTAAGTTGATGTAATATTATTTGTATGGCCGCACAACCGGGTCGGGGTTGTAGCCGTCATTGTATAATTTCTTTTTACTGTTTTTGCTCCTAGGATAGACCCAAGGTGGGGTGCACAAACTATCGGGTATCTCGAAGTGCCGAGTGGCCTACTCACGGTGTTGAGGGAGGTTGCTTCACTTCGGGTACTTGGCGGGTAGTTTGCCGCACCCGTAGGGGTCTAGGGTAGGGTTTGGCTATTCATCGCGACCGTGTAATCCGCTTTTCGTTGCAGGCTCGAACGAATCGCGGGTTCCTAGTATATCCAAAGTGTTCATTTGTGATCTGGATTGGCTATCATTGCTATATATCTATATATGATATCTATTTAGGTGTTGCTTATGTTTTGCATCCGCGCTAGTCCAGCCCCCGCACTTTCGTTAGTTAAGTAACCTAACGGGTGATGACGGGGCCCCGTGGTGAATGCGGATGGCATAAGCGTATGCCATATTTTGGTTGTTTTCTGCAATGGTAGGATTAAATGATGGGATGCATTAGAATTAATGCAAGAAAATAAACCAAGTAAAAGTCGTTGGAACACTTTCAAAACCATTCGGTTCTTTTCAAAAACCAGCTTTTAAACGCGGAGCTTGAACCACTCCTTTTAAAAAGCTATCTCGTTCCATCGATTATATCAAGTTCACTACGTTCACGGTTTCGCCAAAACCATTCGTAGCCCTCCGTCATTTCGGTTAAATATTCAGTAGTATTCAAGCTATGTATTTTGACCTTCGCCAAGGCATAGTGATTGGTAGCTGCTGAATATTTATCTGTAGCATAGATAGATGCGTTGGTTTAGGACAGTCGTACTACTATTTTGGCCTCGTCAAGGGTAAGTACGGGTTGGTTCAAATTAACCTGGACAATGACGGATAGAACTTGACATGTGACTTATGATATGTTGGCCTTCGTCAAGGTCATAAGAGCAAGGGACAAAAATCCACATCGGGAGTTTCAAAAGAACTGAAACTTGCTAGCGCTGCATACCATTTGGAGTGTGATGATTCTGGTAGGATTCCTTCAGTTTTGTCACGCGATGATATTTGGATCCCGATCCTACTGTGAGTATATGCTACTCCTCAGAAACTTTCTCACTTAACGATCAATGCTATAAACCTAGTAGGTGTATAGAGAAGTGTTAGCGGGGCTATGCCCACAGGGAAAAGAGGTTACTTAATTAAGGAACTTCGCGAAAGCGTTGGAAAACCTCCCTCGAAGTACCGACACTGGCCTGGCTGAACGGTTAAGCAAGTATTGTACGATGAGATTGATCCTGACTAATTCTTCCTTTATGGTTTGAGGAGGGATTCGAGAGACAGTGGGAGCCATCCTGTTTAGATAAATTAAAAACCAATCTAAACTTGCAAGAGCATCATGCTAAGTGTTTTCTTCTCTCTCTCTTAATTGCAGCGACCCAGTGACCGCACCCAGGTTACATCTAGATAATAAAATGACTGAATCTGACTGTTATGACTGGCAAAGGTCTGTCCAGATGTCCATTGGCCATGACAAGCTAGGACACCTCTTGACTGATCCCACCCCTGCCGTCTCAGGTCCAGTTTCCCATGTCACGGATATTGATATCCGTAGGACATCGGAAGAAGACTGTGCGTAAGCCAAGTGCCTCGTGTTAGCCTCAGTTGATGGTACATACCAGAGGCAGCACGAGAAGATGGACTCAGTTTCTATCTTCCTCCATAACAAAGATTTATATGGAGAGCAATATCGTATCGCAAGATATGAGACCTCGAACGAATTGCTTCCAGCGAGGTTGGCTATCGGGTAATCTGTAAGGGGCAACGTCCTTACAAAGACCAGCTCTTTTGAGCTCACGGACCTGAAGACCACGTTGAAGAACGGGTCAGATGCTGACTTAGTTCAACAGTCTCTACCTAACCAGGGAAGTAGAAAGAAAGGGAAGGGCAGAAGTTTCGGGACAGGATGTAGTAAAAGCAGGACATTCCTATTGTTACGGAAATGAACATGGGCAGAAGGATTGCAGGGCTTGCAAAGCCAGTAGCCAGAATTCGAAGCATGTTATGGCTTCGGCTTCGGGTGTGTTTGTAATAGAGAACTGTATGTCAGTTAACCGTACTTCCTGGGTATTGGATACCGGATCAGGATCTCATATCTGTAATTCGTTACAGGCTCTGAGAAACCTTAGGGTTATCAAGAAAGGTGATATGACTCTCAGGGTTGCTAACGGAATGAGCATGTATGCTGAATCCGTAGGGGAATATCATCTAGGACTGACAACTGGGCAGATATTGATTCTGCGTGACTGTTTTTATGTACCAGGTACGACTTGTAATATCATATCTGTATCCTTACTTTCTAAGGAAGGATATGATTTTACTTTTGTAAGCGATGTAGTAAACATCTACCTAAATCAAGTACTGATTGGGTCAGGTACATTGAAAAACGGTATATACGTTTTGAATCAAGCTCAGGTCTTCAGTGTCCAGAACACACTTAAAAGAAAGTCTCCGGAATTAAATCAGGCTTTTTTATGGCATTGTAGACTGGGTCACATCAATGAGACACTGTTGACAAAGTTACATAAAGAAGGATACTTGGATCCGTTCGAGTACCAGTCTTATGCCACTTGTGAACCTTGTCTCATGGGAAAGATGACAAAGACTCCGTTCACTGGACATGGAGAAAGAGCAAGTGAGCTCTTGGGACTCATACACAGTGATGTGTATGGTCCAATGTCTACACATGCGCGAAGTGGTTATTCATACTTCATTACTTTCACAGATGATTTCTCTAGGTATGGGCATGTCTTCTTGATGAAGCACAAATCCGAGGCCTTAGAGAAATTTCAGGAATATAAGAATGAAGTTGAAAAACAAACAGGCAAAAGTATCAAGACACTGAGATCTGATCGAGGTGGTGAATACTTGAGTGCCGAGTTTCTGGGCTACTTAAAAGAGAATGGAATTCTCTCTCAGCTTACTCCTCCATACACACCACAACACAACGGTGTATCGGAAAGGGGGAATCGAACCCTATTGGATATGGTTCGTTCCATGATGAGTAAGGCTGAGTTACCGCGATCCTTCTGGGGTTATGCACTAGAATCAGCTGCATATCTTTTGAACAAGGTTCCCTCCAAGACTGTGCCTACCACACCATATCAGATGTGGTGTGGGAAGAAACCCTGTCTTAAGTATCTGAAGATATGGGGATGTCCAGCTTTTGTAAAAAAGTAGCATGCGGACAAGCTCGAGGCACGCTCAGTACTGTGTAAGTTTGTGGGATACCCAAAGAACTCCATGGGGTATTTTTTCTATTACGCAGAGGAACAAAAGGTTTTTGTTTCTCGTCATGCCCACTTTCTAGAACATCAGTTTTTAGAAAAAGAAGCAAGTGGGAGCGTAGTAGAACTGGAAGAAATTCCAGAACCACAAGCTATTACTGAAAGCTTGGAAGAACCAGAAGTTTCAAGAGAACCGGACATCCCAGCGCCACTCCGCAGGAGTAGTAGGCAGTCTCATCCACCCGAGAGATACTACGGTTTTCTCATAGACGGGGATAGAGAGGATTGCACTATGGATTATGGTGAGCCTACTAGCTTCCAGCAAGCCATTCAGAGCGGTGACTCGGTAAAATGGCTGGATGCAATGCGGACCGAGATAGAGTCCAAGTACACCAACAAAGTTTGGACTTTGGACTTTGCTCCAGAAGGGGTAAAACTCGTAGGCTGCAAATGGATCTTCAGAAAGAAGATTGGTGTAGATGGGCAGGTTGAGACCTATAAAGCTAGACTTATTGCAAAGGGTTTTCGTCAAAGACCTGGTTTGGACTATGACGAGACCTTTTCTCCAGTGGCTATGCTGAAATCCATTCGGATCCTTCATGCCATTGCTGCCTTCCACGATTATGAAATCTGGCAGATGGACGTAAAGACGGTTTTCCTAAATGGAAATTTGGAAGAGTGCGTCTATATGGATCAGCCAGAAGGATTCATTCAGAGTGGGAGCAGCGGTAAAGTGTGCAAGTTGCTAAAGTCCATCAATGTACTTAAGCAGGCATCGCGGAGTTGGAACATCTGCTTTGATGATACTGTCAAAGAATTCGACTTTATCAAAAACCCAGATGAACCATGCATTTACAGTAAGATTGTAGGGAGAACTGTGGTATTCCTCGTCTTGTACGTGGATGACATTCTCTTAATAGGAAATGATATTTTTATGCTACAGTCAGTCAAAGGATTCTTGTCACAGAGGTTCTCCATGAAGGACCTGGGCGATGCCAACTACATTTTGGGGATCCAGATCTATCGTGATAGATCTAAGAGGATGTTGGAACTTTCACAGTCATGGTACATCGACACCATACTGAAAAGGTTCAGTATGGAAGATTCCAAGCGCGGTAATTTACCGGCTTGTCACGGGATCACCCTCTCCAAAGAGATGTCTCCCAAGACTGATTTGGAAAGGGATCGCATGTCAATTATACCCTACGCTTCTGCGGTAGGCTCTATAATGTATGCGATGTTATGTACCGGACCAGATGTAGCATATGCATTGAGCGTTGTAAGCCGGTATCAGTCGAACCTGTTAAAGATAGTGCCCTCATAGTCAATTATTGGATCGCAGGTACGTGATTGCAATGATTGCGGAGGACCTATCCCGGTAGCACAGTCTTACTCGAGATGATAGTATGCTATCTGGTTTGCCTTTATCAGTCGTGTACATGTTCAGGTGACTGATTGCATGTTACACTTTGATAGAGCCCTTAGGATCTTGCTTTACTACCAACAGTATGATGGCGATCATATACGTGAGAGTTGGGTAGTTTATATGCATATCCTTAATTGTGGTCCCTAGTCGTGGGAGTTTCGAGACAGGGCATCGATACTCCGGAGTAGACTAGTGTGTACAGTCGAGACCCCGACGAGGGGCGGTGGCCGGTCTCACAAGCCACTGGTGACAGTTGGATCACCTAAGATGTATACAGGTGCTCATTGGGTTATGAGTACACCGGACAGGACTCGCCGGGAATCTGCTAGTTAGTATTATATCTACCGTCAGGTAGCAGTTCCCTGGTGACATGTGTACAGGTTAGTTCATCGACCTGAGGTCGTCATTTGTCTCGTGTGAGTTCCCACTGTGCTTTGATTTCTACCCCACCACGGCTCAAAGGAGTCGTGCAAACAGGTAGCTTTTGGGTACAGTCCTGAGCCATATGGAGGCACGTGAGCGGATCGGCAGGGGATTCGTCTCTCCCGGTATTGGGGGCGAGATCGTGCTGTGTCTAGGAGAGCCATTACACAAAGCCCACGGCCGTGGCAGGAGATTTACTGGTAGGTACTCCAGTAGTATCTCAGGGTGTGATTGGGCTTCACTCCGACACGACTTATACTGTTATTGGGGGTCTGACGTTGGTAGCCTCCTAGGCAGATATGCGATACTCATTGACGAACGGACCGGACTGTATATACATTGTCACTGTTAGGCTCAGTAGGGTTTTCGGAGGAGTTCGCTCATCGGTCTCCCTTGAGTTCGCTCCTCGGCCACCCTTGAGGTCAGTCCATGGGCAGCCGTTACGCATAGCTAGTGCCGCTGACGGTTTGTGGTTAAACCCACTGCCAGGGTGCTGACGAGTCATTAGAGTCCCCCACAGACAGTTTCCCAAGTTCGGGCGAAACGTTGTAGAGGCCGTATGGTTTTATGGCAGGGTTCGGAAAATGCACGTGCGTTTACGCACGTGTCAGTTTTCGGGCAGATGATACTGGTCGGCTTTGGTTTAAGCCGGATCCGAGTATTGTATTGAGTAGGTATAATATCTTTGTCTCAGTTGCATTTGTATTCGGTCGTAATACAAATGCGGGTATATTTATACAGTTTCGGGGTTATCCTGAAAGTTGTTTCAGGATCACTTTTGGAAGTTGCCAGTTTCCAGTTTTCTATCAGCCGTCTTTTAACATTCTGTTAAAGACGGATTTATCTTTTCTTCAGATATGATGAGTCAGTGTTCTAGAAGATTCTAGATGAGGTGACTAGGCTAATTGGTGTTGTGTTCTAATTGGTTGCATTTATTAAAGGGTGACTAGGTTTAGTGAGTCATGCTTTGTATTAATGCATTCTTGTTTTCCTTAGGATATTTAGAAGTGAGAAGCTTTATCCTATGGTCACCCCCTTCTCCTACGGTCACCTCCCTCTTGCTATATATGGCTTGCCCTCTCTCTCTCCTCATCCTCACTCTCACTTGATGTTTCATTTTAGAGAGAAAAGATTATGATAGGTTTTATCGGTGTATGGAATTTCACAGTCCATTTCATTCCATCACCCGATTCCTTCGGCAACTTCATTAACCGATCGTCCACGGACTTGGACGAAGTGAGACAAAGTCATCTACTCATTCTCTACATCATTCTTGGTCGTCTCTTTTAGCAAACTTGACGATCGAGTTGCCTCGAGTCAGAGGCGGGAGCCCGTTTAAAGAATCGGTGATGTGGTGTCTCCTCGACGAGGATATCGGGGTTCGTAGAGATCGGAGCAGCCGCAACGGAGCGTGGGATGATGGTTGAAGAACGAAGGACTCGGATCGTTCGGTATAACATTCCTACACTCTTTACAGTTTGTTAGTTTAGCAATAATGGCAGATCCGGGTTAAAGTATACGATAGCGCCAGTTAAAAGTTTTTGTTCCGCATTTTGGCGTCTGTAGACTGCCGGGGCGCTAGCGTAGACTTACAGAACCCAGGGGAGAAACACTGGATAGCGGTAAAGAACATTCTCAAGTACCTGAGAAGGACTAAGGAGATGTTCTTGGTGTATGGCGGAAAAGACCTCCAGCTCGAGGCCTTTGGTGACTCCAGCTTCCAGAGTTACAAGGATGACTCCAAGTCCATGTCGGGTTATGTCTTTACCCTCAATGGAAGGGCGGTTTGCTGGAAGAGTTCCAAGCAGGAGACCGTTGCTGACTCAACTATGGAAGCGGAGTACATAGCTGCTTAAGATGCCGCAAAGGAAGCTGTCTGGATGAAGAAGTTCCTCACGGAGCTTCAGGTGGTTCCTACCATTGTTGATCCAATACCGCTGTATTGCGACAACAACGGCGCTATAGCTTTAGCGAAGGAACCCAGGTCCCATCAGAAGTCCAGGCACATTTTGAGGCGGTACCACCTGATCAGGGAGATCGTAGATCGCCGGGAGATCGAGGTGAAGAGAGTAAATACAGAGAACAATACTGCAGATCCACTCACGAAGGCCCTACCCCAGACTCAGTTCGAACGGCTGATCGAGATGATAGGTCTTCGATACGCCAGTACAAGACCTTAGTGCAAGTGGGAGATTGTTAGTATATATGCCCTAGAGGCCATTACTGTATCATAGTAGCTTGTATATTACTTAATGGAAGCTTGGGATATTCACAGTTGTATAGACAATCTTGCTCAAAATGGTAGTATGCTACTTGGTTTGTTTCTACTTCAATATGTGCATGTGTTACTTTTAGCATATCGCTTATACATATGAGTAGAGCCCTTAGAATCTTTGCTTGATTACCAGCGTTGTGATGGCAGTCACACTCGTGGGGGCTGGGTAATCTATAAGCACATCCTTATACAGGTCCCTTGTCGTAGGACTATCGAGACAGGGCATCGATACTCCGGAGTAGACTAGCGTATGCGCTTCTCATCCTAGCAGGGGAGATGGTCTGTCCCACAGCCATCAGTACGTCGTACTGGAGATAGTATGCGGGTGCTCGTTAGGTTACGAGTACACTGGATAGGACTCGTCGGGAACTGTTGGTTGGTATTATACCTTTCGTCAGTTATCAGTTCCCAGGTGACATGAGTACAACTTAATCCGCTGACTTGACACTATCACTTCGCCTCGAGTGTGTTCCCACTGTACTTAGATTATTACCCTACCACGGCTCAAAGGAGTCGTGCAAACAGGTAGTAGTTGGGTACAGTCCCGAAGCACTTGGAGGCAGTGACGGTTAGACAGGATTCGTCTCTCCCGGTATTGGGGGTTGACATCGCGCTGTGTCTAGGAGAGCCATTACACAAGTAGTCCCTGGCCAGGGCAAGCGAGATATACTGGTAGGTTTCCAGTGTTATCTCAGGGTGTTCTGGGCTACACTCCGACACGACTTGTACCGCTATTAGGGGACTGACGTTCACCACCCCCCTAGGCCCGCCATGCGATGTATTAGACGAACAGACCGGACTGTACGGAGATTGTCACATACAGGCTCAGTAAGAGTTTGGATGGGTTTACCTCATCGGCCTTCTTATCGACATCTACCTTGGGACCGTTACGTACAGCTAGTACCGCTTGCGGTCTGTAGTTAAACCCACTGCCAGCGTAGTGTCGAGTCTTTAGAGTCCCACACAGAGAGTTTCCCTGTACTGAGCGAAATGTGTAGAGGCCGTATAGTTTTACGGCAGGGCTACGATCACTTACGTGCACTTGTGTGCGTATGCTGTTCGGGCAGGCAATACTAGTGGGCTTTGGTTTAAGCCGGATCCTAGTATTGCACGGATGGATTTGTTTTGTCTTCTGTGCATTCGCATTCTACGGAATGCGGGTGTGTATGCACAATTTTGAGGAGCGATGAAGGAGGAGGTGCCTCATTAGGGTTTTGGCAGATGGTTCGGCCAAAACCATTATGTGGCAGGCTCATTAGGGTTTTGGCAATTCGTTTGGTCAAAACCATTATGTGGCAGGCTCATTAGGGTTTTGGCAATTCGTTTGGTCAAAACCATTATGAGCCGGAGACATTGTTTACTAATCCTTTTAGTGATAGTTTAGTGATGGCTAATTGCGTTGACCATTTGACCACCATGACCTCTCTTAACTTTGTTGACCCGTTGACCGGAGTTGACCATTGACCTTCATGAGAGGTCTACACTCTTCTTTGGATTTCTTTTTCTTTTATGGATTATGAAAATGGTCAATTCAATTAGTAGCCATCAACTTTATCATGAAAGGATTTGTAATGATGATAGTTTTGCATTATTGCAACCATGGTTCATTTCTTTAGCTAATAATTCATTTTCATTTCTCTCTCTTGTTCTTGTGAGAAGAAAAGAAAAGCTCTCATGGTTGCTAGCTCCTCCTTCTTCCTCCTCTTGATAAATTCTTTTGATCTCATGTGTTGAGAGAAAAAGAATCCACATAGACAAACACTTCCATCTTTCTCTTCTACACAACCTAGGGCATCTAGACTAGCGATCTCGTTGGCCTAGTTGCCTCGGCTTGAGGTGGAGCTCGGTGTACAACTCTCGGGTGGATCGTCTTCGACTCAAGGATGCCGTGGAGGTGACCAAGATCCGGATCGTACCTTGGAGCTTGGACGGACGAGCGGGACAGCGGAATGAAGACCCGAAGGACTGGTTTCGTGAGGTATAATTTCTACGGCATAGTTGTTAAAGCCTCTAGTAGTTTGTTAGTTTCTAGTTTAGCAAAGATCTGGCTTTTAGTCCATGTTGCCTTGCGCCCAAAATAATTGTTTTTCGCCGTTTCCGCCTCCCCGTGAATAACCGGGGTGGGCAACGTGGACTTACATATGATACGCACTCGATTTGATTTTTGCACTCGGTATAGCTCATATATGATACGCAATTTAAGTAAGACGAAAACCCAGCAATCTAAACCAGTACAAGAAGTAAAGGATAGAAATACTTTTAAAATCTCAAGCAAAAACTTAAAGCTTAAGTTTGTTTTCATAAAAAAAATTCGGCAGCACCTCCTTTGTAAAAACTAGCCCCGAAATGGGTACAAACATAAGATATACGTAAGGCATCTCCAAACCGGAGCAAATCTAGCCTAAAAGCGGAAACAACCACCACTAAAGAAATACGACGCCGTTGCGAAGAAATGAGATAATCCACATAAATAAAGGCCGGCTCACACGAGCACGACAACCAGAGTCATAAGAATATACAACAACGATCCTCACAACTCGTCTCTAAGTCAAAACATGAAGGAAGTTGATGGAGAGTACTAGATACAGAAGATATACAACGACATCATCGGATAACCGCAAACCCACCTATAGCAAAAGGCCTCACAGCCAACCGTAGCGGTATCCGCAAAAGTAGAGATAATAAGGCGCCATGTCGCGACTACCCTGAGGATCAGACCTGCAAAACACTGTGGCACAACGGGGGTGAGTTGCCAACTTGTGAATAGTAAATAACAACATACTGTAATCGCAAGTATGCACTAACAACGATAATCTATCACATGTAATCTGGTAGCATAAGTATGGCAATATGAATATGCAACTATCATGATCATGGTACACCACCAAAGTAATAAATCTACATGAATCAAATGCATATTAAATAAATGTTGAGTATGAGATACAACATAACTGTAAGTCCACGGTAGCGCCCCGGCCTTCTAACAGACGCCAAATGCGGAACAAAAACTTTTTACAACTGGCGCTATCTCGTACTATAACCCGGATCTGCCATTAAAGCTAAACTAACAAACTACAAAGTGGGTAGAAGAGTTATACCGAACGATCCGAGTCCTTCGGTCTTCAACCATCATCCCACGCTTTGTTGCGGCTGCTCCGATCTCCTGAATCTCCAGTCTTCTCGTCCAGGTGGCACCATGTCGACGGATCTTTAAACGGGCTCCCGCCTCTGAACCGAGGCAACTCGATCATCAAGTTTGCTAAAAGAGATGACCAAGATTGATGTAGAGAATGAGTAGAACATCATGTCTCGTTACGTCCAAATCTATGGACGAACGGTTAATGAAGTTGCCTTTTTGGATCGGGTGGAAATGTGAAATGAGTATCTATCAAATTTCCATACACTAAAACTATCATCTTTTTCCTCTCAAGCAACCATCATAATCTTTTCCAAAGAGGGGCCGGCCATATATAGAAGAGGGGAGAGGTGAGTGTAGGAGAGGGGAAGGTGACCACAAGATAAAGATCAATCATGAAGAGAATGAGTCACCTTAACACATCACTAAAACCATTAAATGCAATGAATGATTCATCATACACCTAGTATGAACACAATTAAAGCACTAATGACTCACAAGCCTAATCACCACTTCTAGAACCTTCTAGAAGCATGACTCACCCTTATGACTCACCCAAGAAGAAAAGATAAATCCGCATTTAACCGAAAGTTAAATACGACAGATAGAAAACAGGAAACTGGCAACTTCCAAAAGTGATCCTGAAACCAATTTCAGGATAACCCCGTAACAGTATAAACATACCCGCAATTGTATTACGATCGAATACAAATGCAACTGAGACAAAGATATTATATCTACACAGTATAATACTGGGATCCGGCTTAAACCAAAGCCTACCAGTATTATCTGCCCGAAAAATGACACGTGCAAAAACGCACGTGCATTTTCCGAACCCTGCCATAAAACCATACGGCGTCTATAACGTTTCGCCCAAACTTGGGAAAGTGTCTGTGGGGAACTCTAATGACTCATCAACACACTGGCACTGGGTATAACCACTAGCACGTCAGAGGTACAAGCTGTACGTAACGGTTGCCTATGTATTGATTGAAAGGGAAGCTGACGAGCGAACTCATCCATAAACCCTACTGAGCCTAACAGTGACAATATACATACAGTCCGGTCCGTTTATCTATGAGTATCGCATATCTGCCTAGGGGGCTGGTAACATCAGACCCCCATTAGCGGTATAAGTCGTGTCAGAGAGTGGCCCAGAACACCCTGAGATACTACTGGAGTACCTACCAGTAAATCTCCTGCCTCGGCCGAGGGCATTGTGTAATGGCTCTCCTAGACACAGCGCGATCTCACCCCCAATACCGGGAGAGACGAATCCCCTGCCGATCCGCTCACTTGCCACGATGTGGCTCGGGACAGTACCTAAAAAAGACCTGTTTGCACGACTCCTTTGAGTCGTGGTAGGGTAGAAATCAAAGTACAGTGGGAACTCACACGAGACAAATGACGACCTCAGGTCGATGAACTAACCTGTACACATGTCACCAGGGAACTGCTATCTGACGATATGTATAATACCAACTAGCATGTTCCCGGCGAGTCCTGTCCGGTGTACTCATAACCTAATGAGCACCTGTATACATCTTAGGTGATCCAACTGACACCAGTGGCTTGTGAGACCGGCCACTGCCCCTCGTCGGGGTCTCGACTGTATACACTAGTCTACTCTGGAGTATCGATGCCCTGTCTCGAAACTCCTACGACTAGGGACATTTTAAGGATGTGCTTACAGACCCCAGCTCCCACGTATATGATCGCCATCATACTGCTGGTAGTCAAGCAAGAATCCTATGGGCTCTATCATCATGCAATAGTGAACTAAAGCATGTATACGATGATAAAGACAAACCAGATAGTAAACTATCATCACGAGCAAGACTGTCATATCGGTATAGGTCTTGCCTCAATCATCGCAATCACGTACCTGCGATCCAATAATTGACTTTGAGGGCACTATCTCCAACAATCTCCCACTTGCACTTAAGGCTAATTATTGCGATGTCGCATACTCAGTGATACCGAACACCCAACTCCTCTACTAATCAGTTTCACAAAGCTAGTTTGTAAAAACTCTTGTGTTCGAGAAAATAGCCTCAGTGAGTGGATCCGCCCTGATGTTTCTTTCTATGTCTCTCTTATTCTCAAGTTCGCGGAGAAAGCCATCTCCCGAATCGAGTAATACCTGTCTTAGAATATGTCTGAATATCTGATGGGACCTAGTTCATAAATGAACTCCAAATCCAAACTTCTTAGACTGTATTGATAACTGAACCTAATCGGTATCCAGCACCATGCCTCCCACAGTATCTTCTTGGACCACCTATCCATAATAATGTCCCTCGTCAGAAGGAAAACTATAACTCTGACAATCACTCTGTCATCCATGTCACCTTTGAAGCCTCGAATGATAATCGTCTTCCGAAGGAGGCTGCCGTCATCAAATCCGTAGAACAAGCACTTTTGTTCTAAAACTGCTTCCTTATGTTTCTTCAGGATTGGATTAATATAAACTTATCGCATCAAGTGCAAAAACAACATCTGGTGTGGTACTTGACATCTCATGATCGACTCAATTGCCTAAGCAAGCGATCTGCCAATCATGCACATCCCTCTCCCCTTTAGTCTATAAGACACCTTTAGAGAGGGTGACTCCATCATCTGCAGGTACAACACCATGCCAGGAGTCATCTATTCTAAATACCATTAGAATACTGTCAAAGTACCCAAATTAGGAAACTACCCAATTCTAGATCTAAAACCATAGATCTAGTAACCAAAATGTCTGATATTATATCCATGTCCTTTATGGAGAAACAACTGTGTGACGACCAAAGTACAACCGATCGTAGTATAGGAATTTTACTTCCTACTCTGTGTATGTCATCCAAATACCAGGACATCACACCCTACTACCTTCTTAACAGATCCATCCCCTATTCTGATGAAGTCAAAGCCATGACTGTTACATCAAAATTAGATGATCTTCTCTCCGTTATATCTGCTCAAGCCTAAAAATAGACATAAGCTACTTGCCCACTTGCTTCCGCTGCTCCCACTGACCACAACAACCCTCTAGCAGAATAATAAATATACGTATACTTCTAAAACTAGTTTAGAAAGACACTATACATATCCTCCTGCCGGGTCTCATAGTCTGGAACAACATTAATGTCAAGTCTGGGTAAACAAGAACCTCCCTGTTGTTGCGCCACGGCAGCGCCCCGGCCTCGTACTCGAGGCCAAAATGCGGAATCAAAAACTTTTCCTTACTCGGAAACCGGCGCTACCGCGGACAACGAAAACCCGGATCGAAACCATTAACCTAATGCTAGCAATCAAGAGATAGGGTGAGAAGTATACCGAGTGATCCGAGTCCTCCGGTCTTCTCGTCATCGTCCCGATCTCCCGCGGAAAGTGTAGTCTCCATATCGTCACCTCCTCGCCGGAAAGGGCACCACATCGCCTGCGTCTTTTACGGGCTCCCGCCTCAATACCGAGGCAACTCGGGCATGAAGCCGGCAACTCGACATGCTCAAGATATGCTGTAGAATGTGTAGTGTAGTGTCTCACTTGGGTTTTGGTTGCCTTGATGGAGGAAATGAGATAAGAAAAATGGTGCCTGCATTTTTCTAGCATGAATGAGATCAAGAAGATGAAACACTCAAGAATGAAGAACTCTCTCCTTCTTCTTCTCTCTTTCTTTTTCTTCTTCTCTCTTTTCTAATTCTTCTTCTCTCTTTTCTAATGAAAAACTTATCATCTCAAATGAGAATGGTGGAGGAGGTAATATGAAGCATGAAGGGAGGTGAGTGTAGGGTAAAGCAAGTGGTGACCACATCAAGACATAATCATCATCAAACTTACATCAAACTTCATCTCATATCTAATCTTCATAAAGCAAGACAAGATGATAGAAAAGAATGGAATAAAAAGATGCTATCATAATTAATCATCTTATAAATAAAACCTCCACCAAATGTAATTTGCAAAACTGCAAATTACCCCCTCCATCAGAAAAGTCCGGCCGGGAAAGAACAAAGGAAAACCGGCCGGAACGGAATGCAAACTGGCAACTCCAGAAAACTGGTCCCGTAATAAATTACAGGACAACCCCGATACTGTGCATACACACCCGCATCTGTATTCCGACCAGATACAAATGCAATGAGACAAAATCTACACTGTACTAAACTAGGACCGGCTTAAACCAAAGCCGGCTAGTAAAATCCGTTCGATCCTGATCCGTGCAATACCGCACGTATCAGATCGAACCCTGCCATATAACTATACGGCTACTAGTACAAAACTGTCCGATCCTGATCCGTGCAATACCGCACGTATCTGATCGGACCCTGCCATATCTCCATACGGCCTCTACAGCGTTTCGCCCGAAAGCTTGAGTAACTGTAAGTGTGGTGGACTCTAAAGACTCGTCAATACTATGGCTGTGGATTTAACCACTAGCACGTCAGAGGTATCAGCCAATACGTGACGGGTCACCAGCTATTGACTAAAAGGGGCGTCGATGAGTGAACTCATCCTGACACCCTACTGAGCCTGTCAGTGACAATATCCGTACAGTCCGGTCCGTTCGTCTATGAGCATCGCATGTCGGGCCTAGGGGGTTGGTAAAAGTCAGACCCCCAAAAGCGGTACAAGTCGTGTCGGAGTGTAGCCCAGAACGCCCTGAGATACTACTGGAATACTTACCAGTAAATCTCCTGCCTCGGCCGAGGGCTTTGCGTAATGGCTCTCCTAGACACAGCGCGACCTCACCCCCAATACCGGGAGAGACGAACCCCTGAAGATCCGCTCACTGCCTCCATGTGGCTCGGGACTGTACCCAACTAAAACCTGTTTGCACGACTCCTTTGAGCCGTGGTTGGGTAGTAATCAAAGTACAGTAGGAACTCACACGAGACAAATGACGATCCCCAGGTCAATGAACTAACCTGTACACATATCACCAGGGAACTGCTATCTGACGTCTGGTATAAGACCAACCAGCAGGTTCCCAGCGAGTCATGTCCGGTGTACTCATAACCCAATGAGCACCTGTATACATCTTAGGTGAACCAACTGACACAAGTGGCTTGTGAGACCGGCCACCGCCCCTCGTCGGGGTCTTGACTGTATACACTAGTCTACTAATGGAGTATCGATGCCCTGTCTCGAAACTCCTACGACTAGGGACCTTTTAAGGATGTGCTTATAGACTACCAGCTCCCACGTGTATGATCGCCATCATACTGCCGGCAGTCAAGCAAGAATCCTAGGGGCTCTATCAACGTGTAATAGCGACATGCCAGGTCACCTAAAGCAGTACACGATGATAAAGGTAAACCAGATAGCATACTATCATCTCGAGTAAGACTGTCCTACCGGGATAGGTCCTCCCTCAATCATTGCAATCACGTGCCTGTGATCCAATAATTGACTCTGAGGGCACTATCTCCAACAATCTCCCACTTGCACTCAAGGCTAATTATTGCGATGCCGCATACTCACAGCCCGTGTGATACCGAACACCCAACTCCTCTACTAGTCAGTCTCACAAAGCTCGTTTGCGAAACTATTGCGTTCGAGGAATAGCCTCAGTGGGTGGATCCGCTGTGATGTTTCTTTCTATGTCTCTCTATATCTCAAGTTCGCGGAGAAAGCCATCTCCCGAAATGAGCAATACCTGTCTTAGAACGTCTGGATGTCTGATGGGACCTAGTTCATAAACGAACTCCAAATCCAAACTTCTTAGACTGTATCGTCAATTGAACTTAATCAGTATCCTGCGCCATGCCACCCTCAGTATTGCCTTGGACCACCTGTCCAAAATACTGCCCCTCGTCAGAAGGAAAACTATAACTCTGACAACCTCCTTGTTGTCCATGTCACCTTGAAAGCCTGGAATGATAACTGTCTCCCAAATGAGGCTGTCGTTATCATATCCCTAGAACATCCACTTATGTTCTAAGACTGCTTCCGACTGTTTCTCCAGGATTGGATTAATATCAACTTATTGCATCTAGTGCAAGAACAACATCTGGTGTGGTACTTGACATCTCATGATTGACTCAATTGCCTAAGCAAGTGATCTGCCAATCATGAGTATCCCTCTCCCCTTTAGTCTATAAGACACCTTTAGAGAGGGTGACTCCATCAACTGCAGGTGCACTACCGTGTCAGGAGTCGTCCATTCTAAATACTCATAGAATGCTGTCAAGGTACCCAGATTGGGAAACCACCCAAATCTAGATCTAAAACCATAGATCTAGTAACCAGTATGTCTGATATAATATCCAAGTCCCTTGTGGAGAAACCACTGTGTGACGACCAAAGTATAACCGATCGTAGTATAGGAATATCACTTCCTACTACCTTCTCAACAGATCCACCCCTTATTCTGATGACGTCAAACCTATGACTGTCACATCAGAAATGGATGATCTATCTCCGCTACATCTGCTTTAGTCTATAAATAGACATAAGCCTGATGTCCACCAATGCTTCCGCTGCTCCCACTGACTATGACAACCCTCTGGCAGAGTCATATAGACGTGCACTTCCAAAGCTAGTTTAGAACGACGCTATACTCATCCTCCTGCCGGGTCTCGCAGCCTGGAACAACAGCAATGGAAATTGTGGGTAAACAAGAACTTCCCTGTCACCGTCCTTGAGGCTACCGGAGTTCCTCTCGGGTGCCTGAAGTTACCCACCGTATCTGCAGAGTGGCCAATGGAATGTCAAACCAGATTGAATCTTTAGGTTGCTTATCAAATCTTCAGTAATCGTTTGCGGTTCTGGAATCACTTCCAGTTCTACCATACTACCACTACTTTTTCTGAAAAAATCCATTTTTAATAAAAACTGTGGCGAGTCTAGAACAATATTGCTATTGTTCATCCAGAGGGTAGAAAGTCAACCCTCGTCATAGCCTGGGTCAACCCACAAACAGCCA
Organism: Agapanthus africanus; assembly: GCA_030015575.1. NCBI lineage: Eukaryota > Viridiplantae > Streptophyta > Magnoliopsida > Asparagales > Amaryllidaceae > Agapanthus > Agapanthus africanus. Next base: position 536,644,888 of record CM057339.1, read on the forward strand.
TTACAGAAACGTGCCTTGAGTTGTCCAGTGTCTGGTTTTAAGCATAAGCCGGACATCTCCCCGTACTTTAACATCGTTAAGATATGAACTGTTCTATATCCAATATAGAACCAGAGGCACTGATTCAATTGAACCAGATTCAAATCATGCAGCTATCTCCAGTGCATGTCAACTAAATGGAAGGAGGCCGATCAGCGTTACTCAACTTAGGAATGCTTCCAATTATGAGTATCCTGAAAGAGAAGCAAATTCTCTTAATCATTACTATCAACTGAATACCATACACAAGTATCCACATCTTCGATCACTTTGAAGAATCCCGATACTTGCTATACCTGGTTCTCTACTCTATTCAAATACCTATAACTCCTCAAAACTTGGACCCTGTGTTTCCATGAAACACATGTCTAAGAACCAGAGAAGTTAAAAGTAAACAGAATATAGTATGAGGACCAACCCCTCTGTCCTGATGGACACTGGACAACATACAATACTCTGTATAAGTCCTCTGAGTCTAACAACTCTTTCACTGTGTGTCGTAGGTTGAAAACTGTACTTATGGTTAAGAAGAATTACACCGCTGTTTAATGCTCCTTACCTAACCATCCACTGATATAGGTAAATGTCATCGACATAATATCAAAAGGTATATCTCACTCTATGAAAATAGACGTACAGATATATCAATTTGAAATTGGTGCACAACAGCGGATATTCAAAACCAAATATTTGCCGACCGGCAAACAACCCAGGTGGCTTCCTCAAATATCACCAATTACAACGAATCCCGATATAAAGAGGATGGTCACCTAATTCCCAATAACTTACTCCCACTCAGCATCTGTAATACCATACAGATGTGAGAATCCAACCTGGTAAATACATACCCTGGAGCAAGCGTCTAATCGGGAAATCAGTTTTCTTTTAACAGTACACGGTGAAACTGAAACATTGAAATGTTTCGTCGGGGTATCCTGGTATTCCTAGTAATGCCTCTTCCATTATCCAGATTCACAACTGTAACCGTATAATTCTTTGCCACCTTTCCAAATCCCTTTATACGTCTTTAGTCATTACCTTCTGCACACCCCTTTAAGCCAAATGGTTTTCTTCCTTCCCTACCGTTCGGCACCAGCCTATGGTTTGGAAGAAGACTATCCAAAAAGCATAAAGGGTGTACTGTCCCAATCCTAGGAACACTCGCAATGCGAGAGAAGGTGAAGATAAAAGATACCTGAATGTACTTTATTCCTATTTCTCCTGAACCAGAATCCATCCCCGAACTGGAACAAGTTCCTTTCGAGTTCGTATATAACCATACGATGGAGTATCCAAATAAACTGTGGATCTTCGTAGTGATACGGAGTGTCCTGGAAAAATACAAAGGTGATTTAGGATTGGCGAAGAAATACTTGGTTTGGTCGTGAATATCAGTCGCAATTTACTTTGCCCTCCTACTAATCCCTTGCTTTGTCTTAACTTAATACCTCCTGCACACCATCGTTATGCTAATTGGTTTTCTTCATTCCCTACCGGTCGGCACCAGCCTAAGGTTTGGAAGAAGACTATCCAATTTGCGTAATAGGTGTACTATCTTCTAAACCAAGGAGTACTCACAACTTGAGAGAAGGTGAAAAGAAAAGACAACTGAATAATCCTATTCGTTTTCTCCAAAACCGGAAACCATCCTCGAAGTCCTTCGAGTTCGTATATAACCATACGATGGTTTTGTCCAATGGAAGTGGACGTTCGTAGTAATACGGGGTGTCCTGGAGAAAAGGGTAAAAGTAGGAGTGGCAATAAGGTCTGCAACTCTGACAATCCAAAAGCCAGTGTTAAGAAGGTTCGGTCAACTTGGTCACTGAGTCATAGTCCAGGGTCGGGTCAATGGTCGCTGCCATAGAGAGAGAGAAAAGAAACACTCAGCGTGCACTCTAACCTAGATCAGAATGGTTATCACTTTGTCTAATCTGGAAACCTCCCACTGTACCTCAAATTCTCCTCCAAACCTGAAAGAAGAATTAGTCGGGGTCACCCGAGGAGTAAAATAACTCATCAGTGGGAATCGGGACCCAACTATCATCGCATGATAACTTGACGGAATCCACTCAAGTCACCACACTCCAGAAGGTATGCGCATGCCTGGCAAGTTTCAGTTCTTTTGAAACTCCCGATGTGATTTTTACCCCAAGCGGTTTACGACCTTGACTAGGTCAACAAACCATAAACCGCCAGTCAAGTTCAACCCGTCATTATTCTGGATTGCATTAAACCCACCCGTACGTGCCCTTGACTAGGTCAACAAGGCCACACGACTGTCCTAACCAATCCCACTTATGCAACAAACAAGTACCACTCAGCTACCGAACACTACGTCTTGACTAGGTCAACAAACGCAGCACGAATACTAAATAATACCTGTAGGAAATGACGGAGGGCTACGAATGGTTTTTGGCGAAAAACCTTTAACGTAATGAACTTGATATCGTTGAAGGAACTGCATAGCCTTTTATAAAAATATAGTGACGAAAACCTTTACTAAAGAGGTCACTCCCGGTGAAGGGATCTCGGCTCTTTCCCCGTAGAATGAGGTGCAGGATATTCCAAATGAATACCACGGTGCAAAGCAAAAGTAATCAGCTATAGTGAAGTTAATGCCCTGACGCAAACTTCTGTCCAAGGGGTCACTCCCGGTGAAGGGATCTCGGCCCTTGCCGCGTCGACTGAGGAGCAGGATATTCCAAATGAATACCACGATGCAAAACAAAAGTGAACGTCCTTGCAATAACAGCTTTTTGAAAAATGTTCCAACAACATCAGAATAGGTTTGTTTAGCTTGCATTGATCCGAATCAACGCAGTCCCATCAATAAATCACACCACAAAGAACGAAAATATACTGACGTACGTATATGCCATCCGCATTCGCCACTGGGTCCCGTCATCACCCGTTAGGTTAGCTAACTAACGGCAGAGCGGGGACTGGACTAGCGCGGATGTAAAACATATACAACATCTACTAATATATATACCAATATATTATATTTCGCTCAAGGCGTGATAAGAAATGCAACATCACAGAAATGTACAGCATCACAGAACAATACAGATATCTGGGAGCCCCGGGTTTCACAGAGCCGCTGCTGAAACCCGACGTTCCCCTGGTCGTGTGGATAGCCTGTGCAATGAAATCCTAGACCCCTACGGGCGCGGCAAGTCACCCGCCAAAACCTGAAGCGAGGCAGCCCCCTCCAGCACCGTGAATGGACCACCCAGCACTTCCTGGAATCCGGTAACTTGGGCACCCCTCCTGGGTCAACCTGTACCCCCTACGAGTGCGGCGAATAGCCCGCCAATCCTAGAGTGAAGCCCCCTCCGTCTCAATGCCATGAGATGCGGGCCCGTTGCCCTCTAGAACTCGGCTATCCGTGCACCCCTCCGCGGGGTAATCCTAGTACAGAAAGTAAAATATACATATACCGGGTACATCGACCGCAACCAGGTCGTGCCCCCAAAAGAATAATACAAACAGGCAGTGACGGCAGTCCACATGTCGGACGCTCGCCCCGCAATATCAAATGTACATAATACAACAGCACTGTACTAGCATTGCATCCAGGCTATCCCCCACGACCGATCCGCAACAACACAGCATAAACATAGAACATCAACATGAAAGTCACGTTCGCAAATCCGTCTAACCGGGCTATAGCAGTTAGACGGGATTTACCGATCAAGTGACATTCACGGTCGCAGATACAATGTAAATACTGTGAAATAATGTGTTTAAAAATATCCGATCGATCAAACAATTAACAAGTGGGCCCCAAGAAAAACTGTAGCACTCACAGAAATAATTGGCCCAAATTTAATATTCCAAAACCCCTAATTTCCTGTAAGAACATCACTGGAAAAAAATTGGTACAGAGAACAAACTTAACTGCGGCGGAACCGCGGCGCCAATGGGGCTTTGGCCGCGGTTCCGCGGCGGTTCTACTGTATCACATGTCCAAATTTTCCCAGATGTCTTATAATTCCCTGCACATCATTCTGAGATCACCTGAAAAATTTTTAGAGCTCGGAAAAAATCAACAGAAAACTGATGTGAAGGAAAAATACGGTTTTTGGAAATTTTGGTCGATCGGAAATGCAAACACATTAGAACAAGCTAGGAAAGGTTAATGGCGTGGCTCTGATACCATGTTGCGCCACGGCAGCGCCCCGGCCTCGTACTCGAGGCCAAAATGCGGAATCAAAAAATTTTCCTTACTCGGAAACCGGCGCTACCGCGGACAATGATAACCCGGATCGAAACCATTAACCTAATGCTAGCAATCAAGAGATAAGGTGAGAAGTATACCGAGTGATCCGAGTCGTCCGGTCATCTCGTCATCGTCCCGATCTCCCGCGGAAAGTGTAGTCTCCATATCGTCGCCTCCTCGCCGGAAAGGGCACCACATCGTCTGCGTCTTTTACGGGCTCCCGCCTCAATACCGAGGCAACTCGGGCATGAAGCCGGCAACTCGACATGCTCAAGATATGTTGTAGAATGTGTAGTGTAGTGTCTCACTTGGGTTTTGGTTGCCTTGATGGAGAAAATGAGATAAGAAAAATGGTGCCTGCATTTTTCTAGCATGAATGAGATCAAGAAGATGAAACACTCAAGAATGAAGAACTCTCTCCTTCTTCTTCTCTCTTTCTTTTTCTTCTTCTCTCTTTTCTAATTCTTCTTCTCTCTTTTCTAATGAAAAACTTATCATCTCAAATGAGAATGGTGGAGGAGGTAATATGAAGCATGAAGGGAGGTGAGTGTAGGGTAAAGCAAGTGGTGACCACATCAAGACATAATCATCATCAAACTTACATCAAACTTCATCTCATATCTAATCTTCATAAAGCAAGACAAGATGATAGAAAAGAATGGAATAAAAAGATGCTATCATAATTAATCATCTTACAAATAAAACCTCCACCAAATGTAATTTGCAAAACTGCAAATTACCCCCTCCATCAGAAAAGTCCGGCCGGGAAAGAACACAGGAAAACCGGCCGGAACGGAATGCAAACTGGCAACTCCAGAAAACTGGTCCCGTAATAAATTACAGGACAACCCCGATACTGTGCATACACACCCGCATCTGTATTCCGACCGGATACAAATGCAATGAGACAAAATCTACACTGTACTAAACTAGGACCGGCTTAAACCAAAGCCGGCTAGTAAAATCCGTTCGATCCTGATCCGTGCAATACCGCACGTATCAGATCGAACCCTGCCATATAACTATACGGCTACTAGTACAAAACTGTCCGATCCTGATCCGTGCAATACCGCACGTATCTGATCGGACCCTGCCATATCTCCATACGGCCTCTACAGCGTTTCGCCCGAAAGCTTGAGTAACTGTAAGTGTGGTGGACTCTAAAGACTCGTCAATACTATGGCTGTGGATTTAACCACTAGCACGTCAGAGGTATCAGCCAATACGTGACGGGCCACCAGCTATTGACTAAAAGGGGCGTCGATGAGTGAACTCATCCTGACACCCTACTGAGCCTGTCAGTGACAATATCCGTACAGTCCGGTCCGTTCGTCTATGAGCATCGCATGTCGGGCCTAGGGGGTTGGTAAAAGTCAAACCCCCAAAAGCGGTACAAGTCGTGTCGGAGTGTAGCCCAGAACGCCCTGAGATACTACTGGAATACCTACCAGTAAATCTCCTGCCTCGGCCGAGGGCTTTGCGTAATGGCTCTCCTAGACACAGCGCGACCTCACCCCCAATACCGGGAGAGACGAACCCCTGAAGATCCGCTCACTGCCTCCATGTGGCTCGGGACTGTACCCAACTAAAACCTGTTTGCACGACTCCTTTGAGCCGTGGTAGGGTAGTAATCAAAGTACAGTGGGAACTCACACGAGACAAATGACGATCCCCAGGTCAATGAACTAACCTGTACACATGTCACCAGGGAACTGCTATCTGACGTCAGGTATAAGACCAACCAGCAGGTTCCCAGCGAGTCCTGTCCGGTGTACTCATAACCCAATGAGCACCTGTATACATCTTAGGTGAACCAACTGACACCAGTGGCTTGTGAGACCGGCCACCGCCCCTCGTCGGGGTCTCGACTGTATACACTAGTCTACTAATGGAGTATCGATGCCCTGTCTCGAAACTCCTACGACTAGGGACCTTTTAAGGATGTGCTTATAGACTACCAGCTCCCACGTGTATGATCGCCATCATACTGCCGGCAGTCAAGCAAGAATCCTAGGGGCTCTATCAACGTGTAATAGCGACATGCCAGGTCACCTAAAGCAGTACACGATGATAAAGGTAAACCAGATAGCATACTATCATCTCGAGTAAGACTGTCCTACCGGGATAGGTCCTCCCTCAATCATTGCAATCACGTGCCTGTGATCCAATAATTGACTCTGAGGGCACTATCTCCAACACCTGTCACCATCCTTGAGACTACCGGAGTACCTCTCGGGTGTTTTAGGTTACCCACCATGTCTGTGGAGTGGCTATTGGAATGTTAAACCTGATTGAATATGTAGGTCCTATTAAATTTTTCGTAATCGTTTGCGGTTCTGGAATCACTTCCAGTTCTACCATACTCCCACTACTGTTTTCTGAAAAAATCCATTTTACTAAAACTGTGGCGAGTCAAGAACAATATCACTATTGATCTTCTAGATGGTAGAAATGTCAACCCTCGTCAAAGCCAGGGTCAACCCACAAACTGCCATTACAGAAACGTGCCTTGAGTTATCAAGTGTCTGGTTTTAAGCATAAGCTGGACAACTCCCCGTATCTTAACATCGTTAAGATATGAACCATTCTATATACAATATAGAAATAGAGGCACTAATTTAATTGGAACCAGATTCAAATCATGCAGCTGTCTCCGGTGCATATCAACTCAAAGGAGAGAGGGTAATCAGCATTACTCAACTTAGGAATCTATCCAATTATGAGTAACCCGAAAGAGAAACAAGTTTCTCATAACCATTACTATCATCTGAATACTAATCACAAGAATCTACATCTTTGATCTCTTTGAAGAATCCCGATACTTGCGATACCTGGTTCTCTACTTTATTCTTATACCCACAGCTTCTCAAAACTTAGACCTTGTATTTCTATGAAACACTTATCTAAAATCTAGAGAAGTCATAAGTAAACAGAACATAGTACGAGGACCAACCTCTTTGTCCTTACGCACTCTGGACAACATACAATACTCTGTATAAGTCCGCTGAGTCGAATAACTCAAAACCTGTGCATCGTAGGTTGAAAACTGTACTTATGGTTAAGAACTACTCCGTTGTTCAATGCTCCTTACCCAATCGTCAACTGATATAGGTAAATGTCACCGACATAATTTCAAAAATTTATATCTCACTTTATAAAAAATAAACGTACAGATATATTATTTTGAAATTGGTGCACAACAACGGATACTCAAAACCAAATACATGTCGTCCGGCAAAAACCCAGGCGACTTCCTCAAATATCACCAATTACAACGAATTCCGATATAATGAGGATGATCACCTTCTTCCCAATAACCTACTCCCACTCATCATCTGTAAAACCATACAGATATGAGAATGGAACCTGGTAAATACATACCCTGGAGTAAGTATGTAATCGGGAAAATAGTTTTCCTTTAACAATGCACTAAAACATGAAAATGTTTCGTAGGGGTATCCTGGTATTCTTAGTAATGCCTCTTCCATAATCCAATTCATGACTATAACCGTATATTTTATTTCCATCTCTCCAAATCCCTTTATTTGTCTTTAGTCATTACCTTCTGTACACCATCATTAGGCTAAATGGTTTTCTTCCTTCCCTACCGTTCGGCACCAGCCTATGGTTTGGAAGAAGACTATCCAGTAAGCATAATAGGTGTATTCTCCTAATCCTAGGAGTACTCGCAACTTGAGAGAAGGTGATGATAAAAGACAACTAAATAATACCTTATTCTATTTCTCCCGAACTGGGGAAAAAGCAAAGGTGAAAATAGGAGTGGCGATGTAGTACGCGGTTTGGTCGTGAATGATAACAGTCGCAATTTACTTTGCCCTCTTTCTAATCTCTTTATTTTTTCTTTAGTTATTACCTTCTGTACACCCTACTTAGGCTAATTGGTTTTCTTCATTCCCTACCTTTCGGCACCAGCCTATGGTTTGGAATAAGACTATCCAATAAGTGTAATAGGTGTACTCTCCTAAACTAAGGAGCCCTCGCAACCTGAGAGAAGGTGATAATAAAAGACAACTGAATAATACCTCATTCTATTTCTCCTAAACCTGGATCCATCCTCGAAGAAGTCCCTCCGAGTTCGTATATAACCATACGATGGATCTATCCAATGAAAGTGGATGTCCGTAGTAATACGGGGTGTTCTGAGAAATACAAAGGGTAAAAGAAGGAGCGGCAATGACTTATGCAACCCATACAATCCAAAAGCCAGTATTTTAAGAAGGTTCGGTCAACTTGGTCACTGAGTCATAGTCTAGAGTCGGTCAATGGTCGCTGCCAAAAAGAGAGAGAGAAAAGAAACACTCTGCGTGCATTCTAACCTAAATCAGAATGGTTATCACTTTATCTAATCAGGAAACCTCCCACTGTAATCTCAAATTCTCCTCCAAACCTTAAAGAAGAATTAGTCGGGATCACCCGAAGAGTAAACCAACTCATCAGTGAGAATCGGGATCCAACTATCATCGCATGATAACTTGATGGAAGCCACTCAAGTTATCACACTCTAGAAGGTATGCGTATGCCTGGAAAGTTTGTTGTTTGTTTGAAACTCCCGATGTAATTTTTACCTCATGCTCTTATGACCTTGATTAAGGGCCAACAAATCATAAGTCACATGTCAAGTTCTTCCCGTCATTGTCCAGGTTGATTTGAACCCACCCGTACATACTCTTGACTAAGGGCCAACAAAGTAATACGACTGTCCCAAACCAACGCATCTATCTATGCAACAAATGAATACCCAGCAGCTACCAAACACTATGCCTTAACTAAGGGCCAACAAACATAGCTTGAATACTACTGACTATCCATAAGAAATGACGGAGGGCTACGGCTGGTTTTTGGCGAAAAACCTTTAACGTAATGAACTTGATCTCGTTGAAGGAACCTGATAGCTTTTTATAAAAATATAGTGACGAAAAACCTTTTGCTAAAGAGGTTACTCCCGGTGAAGGGATCTCGGCTCTTTCCTCGTGGAATGAGGTGCAGGATATTCTAACTGAATACCGCGATGCATAGAAACTTGTAATCGACTATATTGAAGTTACTACCCTGACGTAAACATCTACTCAAGGGGTCACTCCCGGTGAAGGGATCTCGGCCATTGCCTCGTGGAATGAGGTGCAGGATATTCCAACTGAATATCACTATGCAAAATAAAAGGAAACATCTTTGTAATAACACCTTTTAAAATTTGTTCCAACAACATCAAATATAGGTTTGTTTTATCCTTGCATTGATAAGAATCAATGCAGTACCATCAATCAATCACACCAGAAAAGAACGAAAATAAAATGTACGTATATGCCATCCGCATTCGTCACTGGGTCCCGGCATCACCCGTTAGGTTACTTAACTAACGACAGAGCGGGGGCTGGACTAGCGCGGGTGTAAAACATATACAACATCTAATAGTATATATACCAATATACAATAATCGCTCCAGGAGTGATAATATGCAACATTACAGAAAAGTAATAAGCATCACAGAACAATACAGATAATCTTGGATCCCCAGGTTTCATAGAGCCGCCGCTGAAACCGGACGTTCCCCTGGTCGTGTGGATAGCCTGTGCAATGAAACCTAGACCCCTACGGGTGCGGCAAGTTACCCGCCAAAACCTGAAGCGAGGAAACCCCCTAGAGCAAATTGAATGGACCACCCGGCACTTCACGGAATCCGGTAACTTGAGCACCCCTCCTTGGGTCAACCTGTACCCCCTACGAGTGCGGCGAATAGTCTGTCAATTCTAGAGTGAGGCCCCTCCGCCTCTCAAAGCCATGAGATACGGGCCCGTTGCCCTCCAGAACCCGGGTATCCGTGCACCCCGTCGCGGGGTAAAACTAGTACAGAAAATAAAATATGTACAACGGGTACATCGACCTCAACCTGGTCGTGCCCCAAAAGAATATTATACAACAGGCAATGACGGCAGTCCACATGTTGGACGCTCGCCCCACAATATCAAATGTACAAATAAATCCAAACTGCACTATCATTGCACCCTGCTATCCACCCCGACAAATCCGCAACATCACAGCACAACACAGAACATCAACGCGAATGTCACGTTCGCAAACCCGTATAAAAGAACTATAGCAATTAGACGCGGTTTACCGCTCAAATGACATTCCCGGTCGGAAATATAATGTAAATACTGCATACTAGCAAGTTTAAAATTTCGATCGACAAAATTTCCCAAAGTGGGCCCCACGTACATCTGCTGTACAGTAATAAAATTTGGGCCTAAAAGAAATATTCCATAAACAACAATTTTACGAGAAGAACCTACTGTAGAAAAATGGTTTACTGTAGCTCCAAAATGACGGCGGAACCGCGGCCAAACTAAGGTTTGTGCGGCGGTTCCGCGGCTCTTTAGAAGCTTCAGTTGACCAAATTTCACCAGAATTCTTACAAAGGCCTGCTCTCTTTTCTATGATATGCAAAATAATTTTTAGACCCTTTTAAAAATCGACAGAAAGTTTAACACAGAAAATTGCAGTTTTTGAAATTCCGTTCGATCGATATTTTAAACGCGTTAGCATAAGTTCGTAAAGCTTAATGGTGAGGCTTTGATACCACTGTAAGTCCACGGTAGCGCCCCGGCCTTCTAACAGACGCCAAATGCGAAACAAAAACTTTTTACAACTGGCGCTATCGCGTACTATAACCCGGATCTGCCATTAAAGCTAAACTAACAAACTACAAAGTGGGTAGAAGAGTTATACCGAACGATCCGAGTCCTTCGGTCTTCAACCATCATCCCATGCTTTGTTGCGGCTGCTCCGATCTCCTGAATCTCCAGTCTTCTCATCCAGGTGGCACCACGTCGACGGATCTTTAAACGGGCTCCCGCCTTTTAACCGAGGCAACTCGATCATCAAGTTTGCTAAAAGAGATGACCAAGATTGATGTAGAGAATGAGTAGAACACTTTTTCTCGTTATGTCCAAAGCAATGGACGAACGGTTAATGAAGTTGCCTTTTTGGATCGGGTGGAAATGTGAAATGAGTATCTATCAAATTTCCATACACTAAAACTATCATCTTTTTCCTATCAAGCAACCATCATAATCTTTTCCAAAGAGGGGCCGGCCATATATAGAAGAGGGGAGAGGTGAGTGTAGGAGAGGGGAAGATGACCACAAGATAAAGATCAATCATGAAGAGAATGAGTCACCTTAACACATCACTAAAACCATTAAATGCAATGAATGATTCATCATACACCTAGTATGAACACAATTAAAGCACTAATGACTCACAAGCCTAATCACCACTTCTAGAACCTTCTAGAAGTATGACTCACCCTCATGACTCACCCAAGAAGAAAAGATAAATCCGCATTTAACCGAATATTAAATACGGCAGATAGAAAACAAGAAACTGGCAACTTCCAAAAGTGATCCTGAAACCAATTTCAGGATAACCCCGTAACAGTATAAATATATCCGCATTTGTATTACGACCGAATACAAATGCAACTGAGACAAAGATATTATATCTACACAGTATAATACTGGGATCCGGCTTAAACCAAAGCCTACCAGTATTATCTGCCCGAAAAATGACACGTGCGAAAACGCACGTGCATTTTCCGAACCCTGCCATAAAACAATACGGCCTCTACAATGTTTCGCCCGAACTTGGGAAAGTGTCTGTGGGGAACTCTAATGACTCATCAACACACTGGCACTGGGTATAACCACTAGCACGTCAGAGGTACAAGCTGTACGTAACGGTTGCCTATGTATTGATTGAAAGGGAAGCTGACGAGCGAACTCATCCATAAACCTTACTGAGCCTAACAGTGACAATATACATACAGTCCGGTCCGTTCATCTATGAGTATCGCATATCTGCCTAGGAGGCTGGTAACGTCAGACCCCCATTAGCGGTATAAGTCGTGTCAGAGAGTGGCCCAGAACACCCTAAGATACTACTGGAGTACCTACCAGTAAATCTCCTGCCTCGGCCGAGGGCTTTGTGTAATGGCTCTCCTAGATACAGCGCGATCTCACCCCCAATACCGAGAGAGACGAATCTCCTGCCGATCCGCTCACTTGCCTCCATGTGGCTCGGAATTGTACCCAAAAAAGACCTGTTTGCACGACTCCTTTGAGCCGTGGTAGGGTAGAAATCAAAGTACAGTGGGAACTCAAACGAGACAAATGACGACCTCAGGTCGATGAACTAACCTGTACACATGTCACCAGGGAACTGCTATCTGACGATATGTATAATACCAACTAGCATGTTCCCGGCGAGTCCTGTCCGGTGTACTCATAACCCAATGAGCACCTGTATACATCTTAGGTGATCCAACTGACACCAGTGGCTTGTGAGACAGGCCACCGCCCCTCGTCGGGGTCTAGACTGTATACACTAGTCTACTCTGGAATATCGATGCCCTATCTCGAAACTCCCACGACTAGGGACACTTTAAGGATGTGCTTACAGACCCCAGCACCCATGTAAATGATCGCCATCCTACTGCTGGTAGTCAAGCAAGAATCCTATGGGATCTATCATCATGCAATAGTGAACTAAAGCATGTATACGATGATAAAGACAAACCATATAGCAAACTATCATCACGAGCAAGACTGTCATATCGGTATAGGTCCTGCCTCAATCATTGCAATCACGTACCAGCGATCCAATAATTGACTTTGAGGGCACTATCTCCAACAATAACATCATCAACGAATCATCATCTTGGAAAAATATTGGTGTCACGACACGAAATAGCCCGTGACTGGCCCTTGAATCATATGAAGTCTACAGGACCACATCTAATTCAAGTAAGCCAAAAGCCCAGAAATCTAAAAACATTTTAGGTTAGAATGAACTTATTTTAAAACGAATCGTTTAAAAGCATAAGCCGAATTATGCGTTTTTAAAACATCAAGTCTTTTCTGAAAATTTCGGCAGAGTTTCCTTTGTAAAAACTGGCCCCGGACGAGGTACAACATGATAAAAGCATATATAATGATAAAAGGCATCCCCAAGCGGGAGCTAGCTCTTCGTCAATCGACGGTCACAACCACGCAAGCAATAATGTACAACGCCGAAGGGCGAGGTTCAAAACTCAAAAAGAAGCTCAAAACATCACTGAAAACCATCATAATACAACGTGCGACTCTAAGGTCGAAATAATATACAACTGGTCTCTAAGTCTGAATAAATTTACATGTCTGGTTGATGGAGTTTTTAGATACAACAGAATATAATATATACAAGGTATAGGGGTGGTCACGATGAAAGTGAACCCACCTACCAAAGCAAATCACCCGAAATGGAAGTAGTGTCAGCAAAGCCGTAACGAAACCTGTACGGCAAAACCTGCAAGAACTATGGCACAACGGGGGTGAGTTGCCAACTTGTGAGTAGAAACATCACAGAGCAGAAATTGTATGTATGACGCAATCCTAGGTCATACGATCAGTAATATTCTCAAATGATAAAGTCTGAAGCATGAAAAGGTGGCAAGAGTAAACATCTAAACATAAGTGTAATCCCAGTGCTCGTGTCGTGCCACAGGTAGCAATATATCATATGTATGAGATATGAATGTAAAGAAATGAATAAGTGAGACAACTGTTTTCTTTATTTTTAATGGGATTTCCGTATGTATATAAAACGAGTATCCTCAATGAAATCAACAGAGAAATCCGTGTCAAGCATCGACACAAAACATAAATCCCACAATCTCAATATCACAGGTTCCGGCTACCCGGACTAACCTGTATCATCAATCCCAATGCCTCAGTGTCTCAAATCTCAAATATCAATATCTCAGGCTCCGCAGAACGGACCAGCCTATAACCATCTCATGACTCCGGCCGGTATCCTCCGGCTAGCCGACGAGTCCAAATAATATCACCGGTACGTAGTGCTCCCCTGCCAGGCTCATCGAATACAACTCGAACTTCTTGCCCCGGAGTACCTTACCGGGCCTACCATGTACCCGAGACGGTTCATCCAACTCCTCGAATCGGGTCTCGAAATCCAACAGCAATCATGAAAACTCATGGTGGACGACTCATACATCATGGGAAAACCACAACTTGCATTTTTAAAAGAATAACCAGTTTATAAATTCTTTCGGTTTTACCCCAAATCCATAAATCTCAAGAAGGATCCGAAATCATCATTATCGTGATATCAGTAAACAATGAAAACCGGCATAAATCTCCATAATACTGCATAACGATGAATACATGAATGCATCTGATATCATGCAATAAATTAACTAGCATATGAAAGCTAAAACATGTAGCACTATCAGTTAGCAAGCTATATTAATGAAATAAAGTTTTCTTAAGTGTACGTGACGTGGCAATTACCGATGATGATGTGTGTGAGCCGGCAAATAAGTGTATGTGGGACATACACATCTCGGTAATGGTGCTGGTGTCCTGACAGCATAATCTCGATAACGGCATATGAAAACACAATATAAGAAAGCGATGCAATGCGAACAGTAATAATATGCGGGAACTGAATGCTAAACACAATAATAACTAATCTACATTTATATAAATATGAGTCATACGGTGGTTCCATTTGAAATAACACGAATCGTGGTGTTTTGAAAATAAGGGCTACGGTGTTTTTAAGAAAAGATACATCCTTTGAAATATCCGTAAAATCCCTTGTCCCATCTTTTAAAATACCCACGATTCGTTGGTTTTTGAAATAGGTATGAGTCAAATCTAATCTATCATATACAAGTACACTACAGGGCCAAACTTTACAGACTGATCAAAAGGTAAGGAAACCGCCTAACATCTGAGTCGATACATATATATATATATATATATATATATATATATATATATAACAGTCGGTGATCCCGCCTCAAAAGTATCCCATACTATACAATATCTATAATATTATATTCTCAAGTCAAGAGTGCGGATCTATCATCAATATAGCTCGTACGGTAAATCCGTCGTACGGCATCCCAAATCTGCGTACGGGTCAATGTCACATCAATCACATTATTCATCTGGTATCCTCTTTATCAAACATCAAGATCCGGGGTACTGACCTACGTCTAGTACAATATTGATACCATCTATGTATGCATGCGTGTGTATGAAAACACCACGCCAAAAGGACCCGCTAAACATCATGTCGTATCTCAAATATGATCCATGTCACATCACCGATCTCACGGCCTCAAGTCCAATCTCATCGACTCATCACAAATCCTAAATACTATCCTCAGAATCCGTGTATATGTATACTTATATATAAACACATAGTTCCATACCCATGTGTATATACATATATATACATATCCCCATATACGCACAAGTAAAAGAATGAATGTATGCAAGTATGTGTGTGCGTGTGTGGGTGCAACAACTACTCTAGGGTTTCTCAACTAACACTAAACCAATCCAAGAACACCTAGAATCTATCTTTATCATCAATAAACTCATATCAACATATAATGTATATATATGTGTGTATACGTTTTCGTATACATCACTACGAACTGTGGGGGTGCTATACGCCATCCACCCGACTTCCCCCGTAGATATAATCTACTCACCTTGCTTCTTATGTGCCGATGTTTCCATCTTCATCTTCAACGTCTCGACATCACGTAGGGAACCTACACATATAACGTATCGTATTGCATTAAAATCAAATTCGAAGACGAAACGACACACGAAAACCAAAATGATACGCTTAAAAGCCTATAGGTTAGAACCTATGGACTACTCTTTCAAAACCACCAAATAACACTTGATATAGACGTACAAACGTCAAGCGATCAAATACAATACCAAATATCAAAACATGAATTCATAAACAACACTAAATAAAAGGCAGAAACCAAGAAAACAAGCCCCAGATTTTAGTTCAGGTCCAATCTAGGTGCACAAACAATACTGGGATGAAGTATAGGGTACATATAACCTACTGAAGCAACCTAGACCCACCCCCTCACCAAGTGGCCGATCCCCTCCCCCTAAATTCCGGCCAGGCCGGCCATGCCTGCTTCAATGGAGTTCGTCTTACTACAGAGGGTTCCTATGGTCTCAAATTGGTCTCTGGAGTTGTTTATTTTGCTCGAAAAAATCCCAGTTCATTCCAGATTTCCCTGCAACCTCAAATTTCTCTCAAACCGACATGAAAGTTCCGTAATTCCGTATTTTTGGGTTTCAGGTTATGTATATGTGTTTGGTCTGGGTTTAAAACAATGTAGGGGGTTTAAGGTCACCAAACACACTCAAGTTCACCGCACTACTCAATTTAAACCCTAACCTTCTATAGTAATGTCCAAAGTGCACTAAACTTTGCCAAAACAATTTTAAACTTGAAATGAGGTTTAAGCATAAGAAATACTACACAAATTGTGAAGGGATTACCTCATTAGACACTCATGAATCCTCAACAGCGCCAAAATGAAAACTTTCTTGGTCCAAAGGGTAGCTTGAGGGCTCTAGCACAAATTTTGTGAAAAGGAGATGGAGTTTTGATGAGGGAAATGCGGTGTTTGTATTGGTTTGATGAAGAGGGAGATGAGTTTCAGCCATGGGCTGAAGAGAAGAGGAAGATGAAGGTGAAATAATGAAGGAGGGAAAAGCTATGACCAAGGTTTGACCCCCTCCCCTCACCTCACTCTCTCACATGCCCATACCTCTCACTATTCTATTCTTTAATCCATTTCCTTTCTATTCTTTTCATTTCCTATTCTTTTCTCATAATAAAACCCCAAACCATGCATGAAATGAGAAAAGCCATGGTAAAAATGTAACAAGTGCTAAAAAAAAGACATGTGCCCAAAACATGCTTAAAGTCCGATTAACGATATTTAATCGCGATTAGCACTAAAATAGTGTCAAATAAATCTTAAACTATCATAATTTGCTTAAATCACATAAAGTACCCTCTCTTTAGTAATTTCCATAATTTTCCAAATTTTTCCCTTTTATCGGTATTTAATAATACCGTCCTATTAAAATATTCAATATTTTATTATTAAAATATAAAATTCCCGAAAAATAATATTTTATTTTTCTGAAATGTTACAATCTTCCCCCCTTAAAGAAATTCGTTCCCCGAATTTAAATTTAAACGCCTCAAATACTAAAACATTTCAGTAAAAGTCCAAGTCGTCGGGGCTCCGAAATCATCAATACGTAAAACGCTTCATAGCGCAATGCATGCGCATGAAGAATGAGTAGATAACTAGAAATCAAAACTCCGTCAAGCATCCCGCAATCATAGGAGTCATGGTGAATACATCAACGTCAAATCCAAAACGAAATCAACATGATATGCTTCAAACTCTGCATATAAATATCATCAAAACACCTGAAGAAAAAGCATGCCAAAACCTTTTTAAGGTGCTGCACGATGCGCGTGCCGCGGCACAGTGGCAGACGTGTATTATAAGAAAATAACTATATGTATCTATATATCATTTGTTTAATATGTACGTCCCGTCGTTTTGAAAACAATTTAGAAGGGTTTCCTTGTTTTAAACGTTTTGTGTCATATCAGACACGTAGGTAAATACTGAGACTATAGCTCTTCTTTGGAAATCCCTTCGATATCTATCAATGCATTCAAAATATATCCAGGTACTGTCCTCTGACTAGTCCTGCTCAGCTACTATATCAAATAGCAAAAATCATAAAACGTACTGCTCCACAAGAATAAATCCCTAAATGTGCATAAGAATTGCTACGTGCGTCTGGTGCGCACGGAAATCAAAATCCATATATGTGCCATACATGTTCACAAAAACAATATCTAAGTGCAACGGGTGTGCACGAAACACCTGTCAGAGGCAACGGTGTGCCTGACAGCCATATCAGGTGCATCTGATTTTCACGAAGAATCCCGATCTGGTGCATCTGGTGTGCACCAAAATCACATCTCATAACATGCGCCCAACATGTACGAAAATCCAAAACAGGTGCATCCATCATGCACAATAAAGTCTAACTCATGTGCATCCAACATGCATGAAATCACGAAATCCAATATCAAGCGCCGAACATGCGCAAAATCCAATCAGGTATATCGTGGTATCATATCTCACAACCATGTGCATCAGCGTGCACAAAATCAAATCAAAATACTAAAAGTGCGTGAAAACTATGTCGTAAGCATAAGTCGAATCGTATGCATGCCCTAGGCATGAAGTCAAAATCAATACCTCAAATAACATCAAATCGAAGTCCTGTGCAACTGTAGTGCACAAAATACGTATCACTGCACTGCAAGCATATGCGAGCTATACCGAGTGCAAAAACCAAATCGTGTGCGTACCATAAGCACAAAACCAACCTATCCGCATGAAATCCATGAAGTCATAAACATGTGCAGCCAAGGAACAAAACGATATCAAGTGCAATAACTGTGTACAAATCATAAATACCCAGTAGATGCAACCATGGTGCACGAAAACAAATATCATGGAACTCGGTCATCAAAACTCAATCATGCGAATAAATCGCCCAAACTACCGAAATCAAGATGACGGATACGTGATAATCGAATCACCAAATCACAAATCATAAATACCGTCGTCGATATTTCCTTCTTTAAGGTCGAGAAGGTGTCGGTGCATCCAATGCTAGCAGAGCAAGATATCTACTTGCCTCCTGTTCATAGTCTGGCGCCTGATGCTTTTAGGCTCTTGTCTCTCACTGCGAATTGCTGGATATATAGCTCCTCGGCTCAATGGCCCAATATGAAATGACGAAGGAAATAGTCCCGCTTTGGCACAACCTCTACAGATCTCTGGCCAACTGTCGTGGTCACTCATGACATGTCTCGCCGACGTTGCCGAACTCTGTCCTGCTGAGTGTGCATACAATGACCACTCCTGGGTCCAGTCTTCTCGTAAATTATTCCAGAAAGGTACTGTCGAGGTCTTTACCAAATCTCGTCTTTGCCGAACTGTCCGTAAGTCATCGTCCTTTACTATATCTGTTTCTTGTTCCAAAACGGCTACATACTCATCGCGACTCCTGCTGGAAGATATATCCATAAATAACGCCTCTGTACGCGTGTCACATTTCTGATGTCGGTGGAGTGGAAAGTCATCTCATCAAGACCTCGTACGAACCTCTTACTCCACTTTTCTCAAATGTCGACTGCTTCGGACTCATCTCTTCATGGCTGCATGGACTGTGCTCCAACGGCTATACTCGTATCCGGAGTCTCCCAAGCAATGCATCCCATCACATGATATCCGAAAGATGTCGAACCATCCGATCGACTCGTCAAAACCTCATAATCCCTCAAGAGATCAACATCTTGGGTACAGTTTAATAATATCGAGTACATGTACAACACCTATGGACCAACCGTAGAAGGGCAAACCCAAGCCTCACAAATGGGATCGCTAAACTGCCGCAAACCCTAAGGTTCAAAGGCGTTCCATGGTCATTACGTCGAGTTAGGGTTTCATTCTTCTAGAGGGTCCATATAGTTAATTGCATGTTTTCCGCAAACACTTTAAACTTGGAAAATAGGTTACTGACATTCGATCGTCTCTATCGACTCCCAACGTATACGTGTGAAGTCTCCTCAAGCTGGAATCAATCGACCTAATGACCTCGCATCGGGGGTAAGCGAACGAACCACATGTCCTAGTCATTCATCCTCGGGTGACTAGAGACCATATATCATATTTCTAAGTATAACTCGTACTGCAATAGCTCCAACATCTGGGGCGATATCTCGTCGTTAGCAGCAACAACTGCCTCATTCGTCTGCACGATGTACAGTGCCTCAATCATCATTAATACGCGATACATCAATGGTCATCACATTCTGGCTGGCCTCTATCAGTGGCTCAACCCTCTGGTGCTGATCTGCACATCCGAGAAATCGCATAACAACAATCCATCAAACGCTCATGGCGCGAAAACACAATAAAACGACGCCTCTCTATGCAATCGTATGTCCCTGGAATCACGCCCTGGTTAGTCCTCGTCCGTAACGAGCTCATGCTGACCGCAACTCTAGCCGTAGCTCTCTCTGCCCGTGTAATCGTGGCATCATAACCATAACCAATATCGATGAGGATAGATCATGAATGAATATAATGATGTGAAAAGAAATGTGCATCCTAAGGCTTCTTAAGTGGAGTATCGTATCGTAAATATGTCGCGGAACATGCGTACGATACGTCACTCTACTCAAGCTACCTACTCCATCAACCAAGGTCAACCTATGCGACGAAAGTTCGGGTATACTACCCCCTCGACTGAGTCTAAGTTCCGTAAGGTCAAGCCTAGATTCTGTATATATACAAACGCCCTAAGCTCCGCATAGTAAAACCTAGACTCGAACCAAGGTTAACCTAGCGCTCTGATACCAACCTTGTAACGACCCGAAATAGCCCGTGACTGGCCCTTGAATTATATGAAGTCTACAGGACCACATCTAATTCAAGTAAGCCAAAAGCCCAGAAATCTAAAACCATTTTAGGTAAGAATGAACTTATTTTAAAATGAGTCATTTAAAAGCATAAGCCGAATTATGCATTTTTAAAACATCAAGTCTTTTCTGAAAATTTCGGCAGAGTTTCCTTTGTAAAAACTGGCCCCGAACGGGGTACAACATGATAAAAGCATATATAATGATAAAAGGCATCCCCAAGTGGGAGCTAGCTCTTCGTCAATCGACGGTCACAACCACGCAAGCAATAATATACAACGCCGAAGGGCGAGGTTCAAAACTCAAAAGGAAGCTCAAAACATCACTGAAAACCATCATAATACAACGCGCGACTCAAAGGTCGAAATAATATACAACTTGTCTCTAAGTCTAAATAAATTTACATGTCTGGTTGATGGAGTTTCTACATACAACAGAATATAATATATACAAGGTATAAGGGTGGTCATGATGCAAGTGAACCCACCTACCAAAGCAAATCACCCGAAATGGAAGTAGTGCCAGCAAAGCCGTAACGAAACCTGTACGGGAAAACCTGCAAGAACTGTGGCACAACGGGGGTGAGTTGCCAACTCGTGAGTAGAAAACATCACAGAGAAGAAATCGTATGTATGACGCAATCCTAGGTCATACGATCAGTAATATCCTCAAATGATAAAGTCTGAAGCATGAAAAGGTGGCAAGGGTAAACATCTAAACATAAGTGTAATCCCAGTGCTCGTGTTAGTGCCTCAGGTAGCAATATATCATATGTATGAGATATGAATGTAAATAAATGAATAAGTGAGATAACTGTTTTCTTTATTTTTAATGGGATTTCTGTATGTATATAAAACGAGTATCCTCAATGAAATCAACAGAGAAATCCGTATCAAGCATTGACACAAAACATAAATCCCAAAATCTCAATATCTCAGGTTCTGGCTACCCGGACTAACCTGTATCATCAATCCCAATGCCTTAGTGTCTTAAATCTGAAATATCAATATCTCAGGCACCGCAGAACGGATCAGCTATAACCATCTCATGACTCCGGCCGGTATCCTCCGGATAACCGACGAGTCCAAATAATATCACAGGTAGGTAGTGCTCCCCTTCCAGGCTCATCGAATACAACTCGAACTTCTTGCCCCGAGATACCTTACCGGGCCCACCATGTACCAGAGACGGTTCATCCAACTCCTCGAATCGGGTCTCGAAATCCAACAGCAATCATGAAAACTCATGGTGGACGACTCATACATCATGGGAAAACCGCAACTTGCATTTTTAAAAGGATAATCAGTTTATAAATTCTTGCGGTTTTCCTCCAAATCCAGAAATCTCAAGAAGGATCCGAAATCATCACTATCGTGATATCAGTAAACAATGGAAACCGACATAAATCTCCATAATACTGCATAACGATGAATATATGAATGCATCTGATATCATGCAATAAATAAACTAGCATATGAAAGCTAAAACATGTAGCACTATCTGTTAGAAAGCTATGTCAATGAAATAGTGTTTTCTAAAGTGTACGTGACATGGAAATTACGGATGATGATGTGTGTGAGCCGGCAAATAAGTGTATGTGGGACATACGCATCATCGGTAATGGTGCAGGTGTCCTGACAGCATAATCTCGATAACGGCATATGAAAACACAATATAAGAAAGCGATGCAATGCGAACAGTAATAATATGCGGGAACTGAATGCTAAACACAATGATAACTAATCTACATTTATATAAATATGAGTCATACGGTGGCGCCATTTAAAATAACACGAATCGTGGTGTTTTGAAAATAAGGGCTACGGTGTTTTTAAGAAAATATACATCCTTTGAAATATCCGTAAAATCCCTTGTCCCGTCTTTTAAAATACCCACGATTCGGTGGTTTTTGAAATAGGTATGAGTCGAATCTAATCTATCATATACAAGTACACTACAGGGCCAAACTATACAGACTGATCAAAAGGTAAGGAAACCGCCAAACATCTGAGTCGATACATATATATATATAACAGTCGGTGATCCCGCCTCAAAAGTATCCCATACGATACAATATCTATAATATTATATCCTCAAGTCAAGAGTGCGGATCTATCATCAATATAGCTCGTACGGTAAATCCGTCGCACGGCATCCCAAATCTGGGTACGGGTCAATATCACATCAATCACATTATTCATCTGGTATCCTCTTTATCAAACATCAAGATCTGGGGTACTGACCTACATCTAGTACAATACTGATACCATCTATGTATGCATGCGTGTGTATGAAAACACCACGCCAAAAGGACCCGCTAAACATCATGTCGTATCTCAAATACGATCCATGTCACATCACCGATCTCACGGCCTCAAGTCCAATCTCATCGACTCATCACAAATCCCAAATACTATCCTCAGAATCCATGTATATGTATACGTGCATATATATACACATAGTCCCATACCCATGTGTATATACATATATATACATATCCCCATATACGCACAGTTAAAAGAATGAATGTATGCAAGTATGTGTGTGCGTGTGTGGGTGCAACAACTACTCTAGGGTTTCGCAACTAACACTAAACAAATCCAACAACACCTAGAATCTATCTTTATCATCAATAAACTCATATCAACATATAATGTATATATATGTGTGTATATGTATTCGTATACATCACTACGAACTGCGGGGGTGCTATACGCCATCCACCCGACTTCCCCCGTAGATATAATCTATTCACCTTTCTTCTTGTGTGCCGATGCAGATGTCGCCATCTTCATCTTCAACGTCTCGACATCACGTGGGGTACCTATACATATAACGTATCGTATCGCGTTAAAATCAAATTCGAAGACGAAACGACACACGAAAACCAAAACGATACGCTAAAAAGCCTATAGGTTAGAACATATGGACTACTCTTTCAAAACCACTAAATAACACTTGATATAGACGTACAAACGTCAAGCGATCAAATACAATTCCAAATATCAAAACTTGAATTCATAAACAACACTAAATACAAGGCAGAAACCAAGAAAACATGCCCCAGATTTTAGTTCAGGTCCAAACTAGGTGCACAAACAATACTGGGATGAAGTATAGGGTACATATGACCTACTGAAGCAACCTGGATACACCCCCTCACCAAGTGGCCGATTCCCTCCCCCTAAATTTCGTCCAGGCCGGCCATGCCTGCTTCAATGGAGTTTGTCTTGCTACAGGGGGTTCCTATGGTCTCAAATTGGTCTCTGGAGTTGTTTATTTTACTCGAAAAAATCCCAGTTCATTCCAGATTTCCCCGCAACCTCAAAGTTCTCTCAAACCGACATGAAAGTTCCGTAATTCCGTATTTTTGGGTTTCAGGTTATGTATATGTGTTTGGTCTGGGTTTAAACATTATAGGGGGGTTTAAGGTCACCAAACACACTCAAGTTCACCAGAATACTCAATTTAAACCATAACCCTCTATAGTAATGTCCAAAGTGCATTAAACCTTACCAAAACGATTTTAAACTCGAAATGAGGCTTAAGCACAAGAAATACTAAACTAATTGTGAAGGAATTATCTCATTAGACACTCATGAATCCTCAACAGCGCCAAAATGAAAACTTTCATGGTCCAAAGGGTAGCTTGAGGGCTCTAGCACAAATTTTGTGAAAAGGAGATGGAGTTTTGATGAGGGAAATGAGGTGTTTGTACTGGTTTGATGAAGAGGGAAATGAGTTTTAGCCATGGGCTGAAGAGAAGAGGAAGATGAAGGTGAAATAATGAAGGTGGGAAAGGATATGACCAAGGTTTTACTCCCCCCCTTCACCTCACTCTCTCACATGCCCATACCTCTCACTATTCTATTCTTTAATCCATTTCCTTTCTTTTCTTTTCATTTCCTATTCTTTTCTCATAACAAAACCCCAAACCATGCATGAAATGAGAAAAGCCATGGCAAAAATGTAACAAGTGCTAAAAAAAGACATGTGCCCAAAACATGCTTAAAGTCCGATTAGCGATATTTAATCGCGATTAGCACTAAAATAGTGTCAAATAAATCATAAACTATCATAATCTGCTTAAATCACATAAAGTACCCTATTTTTAGTAATTTCCATAATTTTCTAAATTTTCCCCTATTTATCGGTATTTAATAATACCGTCCTATTAAAATATTCAATATTTTATTATTAAATTATAAAATTCCCGAAAAATAATATTTTATTTTTCTGAAATGTTACATTAAACGACACCCCAAATCCCAATATCTCAGGCACCGCATCCTCATATCGGCCCTCATATCCTGTAAGTCTCATGGAACCTGAGTGTCCAACACCGACACCCGAAACATCATGAAAACATATGCCTATATATATTTATATGTGTATATATATATATATGTGTGTGTGTGTGTGTGTGTGTGTCCCTCAACGACACATGAAAATTATGGAGCCTGAGTGTCCAACATCGACACTCGAAACATTATGAAACCCATGTCCAGTATCGACACGTAAATCCTCATATCTCAGGCACCGCATCCTCAGATCGGTCCTCATATCTATCTCATCTCATAACTCCAAAACGGTGTCCACCGGACATCCGCCGAGTTCTATACAATCACCGGTAAGTACTAGCCTTCCTGACAGGCTCATCGTCTATACCACGAAAATCACCTCTTGCCCCGGGGAACCATACCGGGTCCACCATATACCCGCGGACGGTGCCTATCCGCTTCTCGAATCGGGTATCTAACACAAGTCTCAGAACCGAGAAAACTCATGGTGGACGCACTGAAATATCATATCAAGAGAAACCGGGTTTTCAAACATTACTTAATTTCTTGAAATACCCCCACGGTTCTCAAATCCATAAATCACATGAAATCCATATCTCAATGCGTAAATCCATGCAATATAATATATGCAACATAAAACAGTAATATGAGCATATCAAGGAAAAACCGTTATTTAAATGCATCAAGTTATTAAATATATCACGCGGTTCTCAATTCTCCAAAATCCAAAGCAACATCATATAAAGGTGAACATGTGGCTATAGCAAGGTATAAGGGTGTACATGTAAGTATGTATGCATGACGTACATGTACCTATAGCAAAACATGTGTATATACCTGTCAATAATGATGCAATACCATATAGGTCTATGTGTAGCATGTAGGTATAGCAAGTATGCTATATTTCATATGCACAATAGAATAAGAATCAATGTCTCAATGTCAAATGACAATACAATACCACTTAGGGGTATATGTAGCTATAGCAAGATATGTGGGTATACATGTAAGTATGTATGCATGATGTACATGTAGCTATAGCAAGGCATGTAGGTATACAGGTATGCTATATTTCATATGCGCAACCACACAAGAATCAATGCCTAAATGTCACTAATCAATACCATATCACATATGTATGTATGTTGTGTATATCATGGAAATCACCGATAGTGTGTATGTAGCATACAATTAGTGCTCGTGCAACATGAACTATCAATAATAGTGCAGTGTCCAATGGGTACAAGTCCAGGAACAACAAGTAATAAGATGCAATGATGTCCATGCACAATCTATATATGTGTATATAAGCAATGCAGCTACTATCATATCATATTATAACATATCTAGCCCTGATGCTTAACGCCATACCGGCGATTTCCCCGTAGATGTTAAATCTACTCACCGACAATCTTGAGCTAGGTAGATCCAATCACCTGCTTCCCTTTCTTCGCAGCGTTAGAAGTCCCTGCCTGCGATCCTATTAACACAAACATAACAAGTGCAAATCTCAGAAATCGACCAATCTCACGTGCAAACTACGTTTGACCGACGCACCAACTCCAATCCAACTCTTAAGTGTTCGTCTAGTGGCTAACGTATGTAGCGACACTCCAAAACCAACCCAGGTGCCGCAGCTACACAAGATCATGAACCCTGTCGGAAAACGTAACACACGTATTCAAAACACTAGATTATAGCAAAGTGATCCCAGATTTTGATAATTAAATAATTAGTGAATTATGCAAGTTCCACGAGACCACATAAAACCCCAGAGACCCTACGATCAAAACTCAACACATTATCCCACACACTGGCCGCAATTTGTTGGGTTATGGGAGCTCCTCGGCCATCGAACCGTGGCCAAATGCGGAACAAAAATTTTCTAAAACCCGGCGCTACAATTACCCGATTTCCAAGATCGAAACCATTAACCCTAAAATAGCAAGCTAACAAAAGGAGATAGAAATGGTTATACCTAGTGATCCAAGTCCTTCGGGTCCTCAACCATCTCCAAGCTCCTAGTGATGCGGATCGACTTTGGTCGTCGGTCTTCCTTCGTCTCCGATGATCCACCCAAAGGAAACGACACAAGCTCCAGGTTCGCCAAGCGGACCAACCGACTCTCCAGGATTGCTAGTAGTGGAGAGTGGGGGTGTAGGATAGACTCACCATAATTTTCTCTCTCAAAAACTAATGCTCATTGAGCTACCATGGAAGATGAGGAGGTGATGAAAACATGGAAGGCATGAGCTTAGAAATTGGCTAAGCATTTTGGGTGTATAAGTAATGAGAGTGAGCTAGAGAGAGCCTCAAGTGAATGATCAAAATGAGCAATAAAAAACCCCACCCCTCAAAAGTGGTCGGCCCTCTCTCCTTTCTCAAAAATAATACACACCAAAACCCTTTTTCAATTAACAATAAACAAATAAGACCATACCAATCTCTACATGCCCAAAACCCATGCTTTGACCCAAATCACCTTTCCACCTCATTATGAAACAAATGATTTTTCTAAAAAGGAAAATCAATAATGAGGTGGCAAATCTTCTAGAAGTCATTCCGTACAAATACGGAATACTTCCCGGTATATGTATCGAAATACACATACGCGTATTCGTACGAAAATACGAATAGCCAAAGAGAGAAAATAAATAGTGAGCAATAATACTAGAATACATATATATAAATACATATGTAAATTATTAAATCAAAACTTGATTTAACAATCTGGCTTAATCCTAAGCCGCTAGTATTATCAACCGTCCGATTAAAGTCTGTACAGTCCGTGCAGACATTTAATCGGACACCTGTATGTATCAACATACGTCACCTACACCATATCTCCTGAGCCATGAAAACCCTCTGTATGGAACTCTAAAGACTCGTCAATACGCTGGCAGTGGGTTTAACCACAAGCACATCAGCGGCACTAGCTGTACGTAACGGCTACCCAGGTATTGAGCGAAAGGAAGGCCGACGAGTAAACTCATCCGAACCCCTACTGAGCCTGTCAATGACAATATCCGTACAGTCCGGTCTGTTCGTCTAAGAGTATCGCATATCGAGTCTAGGGGGTGGATAAAGTAAGACCCCTACCAACACGATAATTCGTGTCGGTATGAAACCCATCACTACCTGAGAAACTATCGATCCTGGATCGGTAGTTCTTACATACCCCGGCCGAGGATTTCTAGTGATGTCTGTTCATATCAGATTTTTGCATTTTCATACCGCCCAATTTTTATCACATTGCATATCCGTAGATACTCTTGAGCCGTGTTTGCTAGTCAATTGCAGGATACAGGTTCTCGGTTCTAAAACGGTGAAATTCATGGAAAACACGACAAAATCCGGGTTCCTGCCAACTACAGATAAAATACGGTCTCCGCTCTTCATCCGTATGTTGCCAGATACCAGTTTAGGAAGACAAAATGTCAAATCAATGTCATTCTCATGCACAAGGCTCAATGGTAGCACAAAATCCAAGAGATCTACGCGGAGCTCGAGGCAATCATGACAAAAATCATGACAAAAAGTCCACCTTTCCCTCAACAGAAATTGTGGAAAAATCGTGGAGCCAAATTGAGAAAATATATGTACCAGAATAATGTACACATCAAACCAGGGAACCACAGCAAACTGGGGGGCCCAATTCGACCAGAAGGCCGCGGATCCGCGGCCAAAGTGGGGTCTAGGCCGCGGATCCGCGGCCGTTTAGGCGCCAAGTCTAAAGGGCTTTTGGGGGTAGTTTGGTCTTTTCATCAGGGTTCTGGTGGTTGCCCTAGGGTTTCATTTTTTGGCCTATAAATAGCCCAGAACTTTGTGAAGGAAGGGGGCATTCTTGTATTTTCATTTTTGCCTAGGTTTAGTGTTTTTCTTCTTCCTCTTCTCACCTCTTCACCATTAAACTTGTAGTGAGCTTTTGAGTGAAGAGTGATGAATAAAGAAGACCATTTTATTATCATGCTTGTTTCCTTATCTTTATGCTTGTTGCAATTTTAATTCGTTAAGTAGTTGTTGTTATTTCCTTGTTGTTTCTTTCTTCTCTCTTTTTCTTTATCATTCATACGACAATGATACTTACGCTCGATCCTCGCCAAGGTGAGGTCGCAAATAGTTAGTCGTATTCTTCTAATCTCCTTCTTTCTATCTTCCTCTTTTGTTTTGTTTTATTTTTCCGTATTATGATGTGTGAGTAGTTCATTCTTGTTAGGGTAGGATAAGGGAAGTTTGAGAGAAGGAAATCTCTCTCACTCTTTCCTTGCCCAACAGCTTAAATCGACTCCCGTTAATTGAACCACAATCCGCTCCTTACGGCACCCTATCCTACATGATAGCGGTGATTCCGTAGTGAGACCGGTTGTGGTTGAATTAACCGGAGGTTATGGCTAAGAGCCAAGAACGGACGGACAAGCACCAAAAGGAAGGACTTGCGTTGGAAAGCCTAGCTTATACTCGCAAGTTCCTTCCTAGTCGTGCTAATCCCCGTTGTTGCCGATTACCGTAACACTGATATTAAGAGGGGCAACGAAAGATGTGGAGACTCCTAACTCAAACTAACCTAATCCTAACCCTAACAAGCTCGCTTTAAATATCAACTCAACACTTAGATAATCACAAACAAAATCTGAACAACCGGACTTAACTCGTTAAAACACATTGAAAAAGACTCCCATCTCCCTGCGGACGACCCGTACTCAACCGGCTAGCTACAAGCGAAACCGTCATGATTGCGGTATTTTAAACTAAACTTGAACACGCACGTATCCTAACAATCAAATGGCGCCGTTGCCGGGGAGACGGTAGTTTATTTCCTTGTGTAATTTCGGGTTAATTTGTAAGTATAAATATAACCAAAAAACGAAAAAAAAATACATACTTTGTAAAAAAAACCATCTTGTTGTTTTTTGATTAGCTTTTGTGCAAGTGTGCAGGAAAATACAAGGTTCGAGTTCAGTGGCTAAGACGTTGAAAATACGGAGTTCAAGTACAGTGCCAAAGACGTGGGAAGATAGACCCACATTTCGCGGCTACACCGCGACGGACAAAAACGAAGCATCCGGTCTACTGTAAAAATCTGGAGCAGATACAGTGAGCATATCAGAATTCCACACATCCAGACAAGCATAGGACACCAAACAGAGCCCACACCAGAAATATGAAGCATCAACCCCTCATTTCCGCCGCGGAACCGCGGCATTAGGGCCTTATTGCCGCGGAACCGCGGCCACTTGGTGGGGTCAGTGTGCCATCTTTTCTCTGTAAGTCTCTCTGCTCCTCTCCACTCCTTTGGACTCCACTGAATTGTGTTTTCTGCAGCCTTCTTTGCGCAAATTCTTCTCCCCCTTCCAATAAACTGTTCTTGTGCAGGATTCTTTGCGCCGCAAAATAAAAATTGTTTGCAGTTGATTTGTTACTGTTTTGCATTCTTTAATACGGACTTAAGGGGCTTGAAACCAATCCAGATTGGGTGGGGATTTCATCACCCTTCCCAGGACCCCAAAAATCACTAAAGCATATGCATTGTCCATTGTAAATTAAAAAAATACTAGACTTCAGCCCTAAGGATTTCGCGCTCATTAGGAGAAGATAAACCGTGTTTAGAACCTCGCTTAACCGTATATTGTTTACGGGACGTCTAGGAAAGTGTTAAAGGCGCAACCGCAAAGAGAAAGGGTTATTTAATTAAGGAACTTCGCGAAAGCGTTGGACAACCTCCCCTTATCTCTGCACTTACCTGGCCTCGTGATCAGTGTATTGTTAAGCCCGTTTCTCGACACTGTTTAACTTCGACAATCAAGTTCAGGAGCAGGTCTAGTAGACCTAGGTTACCCTAGATCTAGGTGTGATTGTGCATATCTTGTTTGTGATTGCTTAAGCCGTATTTCCGTACATATTTCTGTAAATCTCTTTCTAAAAAAAAGAAAAAAATCAAAAACTTTTATAAAAACTTGCCCTTTTGTCGCCAAATCCATTTTCACCCACCACCCATCGCCTTTCTCCATTGACGTTTTCTTACCCTCACCTTCTCCGCTTTGACTATACTAAACTCGTTTAGTATATGTCCGCTTGGACTCGGGACACTAGCGCCCTGTTGCGCCACGGCAGCGCCCCGGCCGTCTATCCGAGGCCAAAATGCGGAATCAAAAATTTTCCTTACTTGGAAACTGGCGCTACCGCGGACAATGAAAACCCGGATCGAAACCATTAACTTAATGCTAGCAAACAAGAGATGGGAAGAGAAGTATACCGAGTGATCCGAGTCCTCCGGTCTTCTCGTCATCGTCCCAATCTCCCGCGGAAAGTCTAGTCTCCATATCGTCGCCTCCTCGCCGGAAGGGCACCACATCGTCTGTATCTTTTACGGGCTCCCACCTCAATGCCGAGGCAACTCGGGCACGAAGCTGGCAAGTCGACATGCCCAAGATTTGCTGTAGAAAGTCTAGTGCTTTGTCTCTTTGGGGTTATGTTGCCTTGATGGAGGAATGAGGTTGTCAAAGGAACTTTCAAGTGGAGCTAGAATTTGTGTAGTATGAAAAATTGAGATGAACAAAATTTTCCTTCATCAAAATGAAATGATCCCTCCCCCTCACCATCAAGTGGCCGGCCATGTCTAGAGAATGG
The DNA here is from genome assembly GCA_030015575.1 of Agapanthus africanus. NCBI lineage: Eukaryota > Viridiplantae > Streptophyta > Magnoliopsida > Asparagales > Amaryllidaceae > Agapanthus > Agapanthus africanus. The sequence goes on from CM057339.1 coordinate 536,676,517, forward strand.
TGGAGAGAAAAATGAAATCAACCATTATCAAAACAAGAAGGAGAGTGAGTGTAGTAAAAGTAGAAAGGTGACCATAAACAAAACATCAACCATACTTCTCACTTCAAAACCATACCCTCTCTTTAATGCAAGTGATGGTGGAAAATAAAAGATACCATCATAATCTCTCATCTCACAAATAAACCCTCCACAAAATGTTATTTGCAAACTTGCAAATAACACCATCCATCGGAAAAGTCCGGCCGGGAAAGAACAAAGGAAAACAGGCCAGAACGGAATGCAAACTGGCAACTCCAGAAAACTGGTCCCGTAATAAATTACAGGAAAACCCCGATACTGTGCATACACACCCACATCTGTATTCCGTCCGGATACAAATGCAAAGAGACAAAATCTACACTGTACTAAACTAGGACCGGCTTAAGCCAAAGCCGGCTAGTAATATCCGTCCGATCCTGATCCGTGCAATACCGCACGTATCTGATCGAACCCTGCCATATAACCATACGGCCACTAGTACTAACCGTCCGATACTGATCCGTGCAATACCGCACGTATCTGATCGGACCCTGCCATATCTCCATACGGCATCTACAGCGTTTCGCCCGAAAGCTTGAGTAACTGTAAGTGTGGTGGACTCTAAACACTCGTCAATACTATGGCTGTGGATTTAACCACTAGCACGTCAGAGGTATTAGCCAATACGTGACGGGCCACCAGCTATTGATCAAAAGGTACGTCGATGAGCGAACTCATCCTGACACCCTACTGAGCCTGTCAGTGACAATATCCGTACAGTCCGGTCCGTTCGTCTATGAGCATCGCATGTCGGGCCTAGGGGGTTGGTAAAAGTCAGACCCCCAAAAGCGGTACAAGTCGTGTCGGAGTGTAGCCCAGAACACCCTGAGATACTACTGGAATACCTACCAGTAAATCTCCTGCCTCGGCCGAGGGCTTTGTGTAATGGCTCTCCTAGACACAGCGCGACCTCACCCCTAATACCGGGAGAGACGAACCCCTGAAGATCCGCTCACTGCCTCCATATGGCTCGGGACTGTTCCCAACTAAATCCTGTTTGCACGACTCCTTTGAGCCGTGGTAGGGTAGTAATCAAAGTACAGTGGGAACTCACACGAGACAAATGACGATCCTCAGGTCGATGAACTAACCTGTACACATGTCACCAGGGAACTGCTATCTGACGTCAGGTATAAGACCAACTAGCATGTTCCCGGCGAGTCCTGTGCGGTGTACTCATAACCCAATGAGCACCTGTACACATCTTAGGTGAACCAACTGACACCAGTGGCTTGTGAGACCGGCCACCGCCCCTCGTCGGGGTCTCGACTGTATACACTAGTCTACTAATGGAGTATCGATGCCCTGTCTCGAAACTCCTACGACTAGGGACCTTTTAAGGATGTGCTTATAGACTACCAGCTCCCACGTATATGATCGCCATCATACTGCTGGTAGTCAAGAAAGAATCCTAGGGGCTCTATCAAAGTGTAATAGCGACATGTCAGGTCACCTAAAGCAGTACACGATGATAAAGATAAACCAGATAGCATACTATCATCTCGAGTAAGACTGTCCTACCGGGATAGGTCCTCCCTCAATCATTGCAATCACGTGCCTGTGATCCAATAATTGACTCTGAGGGCACTATCTCCAACATTCTAGTCCGCTTTACGTTAGTCGCGACCGACTACGTGATCGACTCCGAAGTCGATACTCCGTCCACTCCTCTTTCACCCCTTCCTTTGCCGGCCAACTCCGACGTTGACCGGAATTCTGTTCATACATCTTCACCTTCACCTTCACCTTCACCAACCTCTTCTTCCGCGATGTCGGGATTTAATCCGAACATCTCTTTGACCACCGCTGGATTGGCTCCACCTCCTACGGAGACCAATCTCCCACCACCTCCGCCTGTTGTAGCGCCGCAGCGAATCGCGCTCCAGGATCGTTTCTACCCCACCCGTTCTGCACTTCCCATCTGCCTTTCTCTTCCTCCGGCCAATGGGGACAACTTTGAAATTAAGCCCCATTTCATCAACATGCTTCCACGTTTTCATGGGCTTGAATCTGAAGATGCCTATATCTTCATCAATAAATTTCAAAACGTCTGTGCCATGATGAAAACAACCCAGCTGTCGGACGATGCTATACGTCTACGGGTCATTCCGTTCACTTTATGCGATCTCGCTGAAAAATGGCTGTATAGCACCGCTTCCCACTCAATCACCAGCTGGGACGAGTTTGTTAAAGCATTTCTGAAAAAATTATATCCAAATCATAAGACCGCAAGAATTCGAAATGAAATCAACCAATTCTCCCAGCTTCCTTCTGAACCCTTCTGGAAGTGCTTTGACCGGTACAAAGACCTTCTTGTTCAGTGTCCTCACCACGGTATAGAGAAATGGCAACTCTGCCAAACCTTATACGAGGGACTGAACCCAGCAACGAAGCAGTTGCTGGAAACCATCTGTCAGGGCCACTTCCTATCAAAATCTGACGAGGAAGCGTGGCAGTTCTTTGACGACCTTGCGGAGCAAACGCTACAGTGGGAGAGCACCAGACCGACTTCTTCTCCTTCTTCTACTTCCACTTCTACCGGTCAGTCTAGGGTAGGAATTCACCAGCTTGATGTCTCTATTGCGATGAGAGCTGAAATGGCTGCAATAACAAAAAAGCTTGAAGCAATAGAGAGCAAATTTTCTTCTCCTACTCCTGCCCCTGTTCTCCCCCTTCGTACCATCTGCGCTTGTTGTTCCGATTCTTCTCACTTGACCGAAGAGTGTCCTTACAATCCACCATCGCAAGGACAGGATCAGGTTAATGCATTCCAGCAAAGACCAAGGAATGATCCATACTCTTCCACCTACAATCCCGGTTGGAGGAACCACCCCAATTTCGCCTGGAATCAGAATCAGAATCAATTCCAAGGCAACAATTTCCAAAGGGCCCCTCCGCCGCAACAACAAGCGCAACAACAAACTCAGTATCAACAGCCCTTCCAACCCCAACCTTTCCAAAACCAGACGAACAACTTTGCACCCAACAACTCTTTTCCACCAAACAACTTTGTTCCGTCAAACAACGATAAGGTTTCCTCGCTCGAGCGAAGTCTGGAGGCGTTTGTTAAACAATCGACTCAATCCACCGCCAACATCCAGTCTTCGATTCAATCCTTAGTGCAACACACTGCCGCACACGGGCAAAGCATCAAGACCATCGAGACCCAGATTGCACAGCTGAACGCGGCCTTGAGCGAGCGAGAGAAGGGGAAGCTCCCGTCCCAGCCACTTCCAAATCCCGGTCACCCACATAATGCACATGTTGCTCTTGAACAACAAAACCATAATGTGAGTGCCGTGACTGTAAGTCTACGTTAGCGCCCCGGCCGTCTACAGACGCCAAATGCGGAACAAAAACTTTTAAACTGGCGCTATCGTATACTTTAACCCGGATCTGCCATTATTGCTAAACTAACAAACTATAAAGAGTGTAGGAATGTTATACCGAACGATCCGAGTCCTTCGTTCTTCAACCATCATCGCACGCTCCGTTGCGGCTGCTCCGATCTCGTCGATCTCCGATGTCCTCGTCGAAGTGGCACCACATGATCGGTTCTTTAAACGGGCTCCCGCCTCTGACTCGAGGCAACTCGATCGTCAAGTTTGCTAAAAGAGACGACCAAGATTGATGTAGAGAATGAGTAGATGACTTTGTCTCACTTCGTCCAAATCCGTGGACGATCGGTTAATGAAGTTGCCGTGGAAATCGGGTGATGGAATGAAAGGGACTGTGAAATTCCATACACCGATAAATATCTATCATAACCTTTTCCAAATGAATCAAGTGTAGGAATGAGAGAGAGAGAGGAGGCTATATATATATAAAGGAGGAGGGTGAGTGTAGGAGAAGATAAGGAGGTAACCATAACCAAACATCCTTATCATAATATGAACACAAACTAAATATCTTGCAAAAAGATCTTAAGCATAACAAGAAATGGTTGATTACAAAGCATGAGTCACACGACACCTCACCCAATCTAGAACCTTCTAGAATCTTCTAGAAGCATGACTCACTCTCATCCAAAAAAAGATAAATCCGTCTTTAACCGAATGTTAAAAGACGGCTGATAGAAAACTGGAAACTGGCAACTTCCAAAAGTGATCCTGAAACGAATTTCAGGACAACCCCGAAACTGTATAAATATACCCGCATTTGTATTACGACCGAATACAAATGCAACTGAGACAAAGATATTATACCTACTCAATATAATACTCGGATCCGGCTTAAACCAAAGCCGACCAGTATCATCTGTCCGAAAATCGACACGTGCGTAAACGCACGTGCATTTTCCGAACCCTGCCATAAAACCATACGGCCTCTACAACGTTTCGCCCGAACTTGGGAAACTGCCTGTGGGGGACTCTAATGACTCGTCAGCACCCTGGCAGTGGGTTTAACCACAAACCGTCAGCGGCACTAGCAATGCGTAACGGCTGCCCATGGACTGACCTCAAGGGATGCCGATGAGCGCACTCATCCGGAAAACCCTACTGAGCCTAACAGTGACAATGTATATACAGTCCGGTCCGTTCGTCTATGAGTATCGCATATCTGCCTAGGGGGCTAGTAACGTCAGACCCCCAATAGCAGTATAAGTCGTGTCGGAGTGTAGCCCAGAACGCCCTGAGATACTACTGGAATACCTACCAGTAAATCTCCTGCCTCGGCCGAGGGCTTTGCGTAATGGCTCTCCTAGACACAGCACGATCTCGCCCCCAATACCGGGAGAGACGAATCCCCTGCCGATCCGCTCGCGTGCCTCCATATGGTTCGGGACTGTACCCAAAAGCTACCTGTTTGCACGACTCCTTTGAGCCGTGGTAGGGTAGAAATCAAAGCACAGTGGGAACTCACACGAGACAAATGACGACCTCAGGTCGATGAACTAACCTGTACACATGTCACCAGGGAACTGCTATCTGACGATAGGTATAGTACTAACTAGCAGATTCCCGGCGAGTCCTGTCCGGTGTACTCATAACCCAATGAGCACCTGTATACATCTTAGGTGATCCAACTGACACCAGTGGCTTGTGAGACCGGCCACCGCCCCTCGTCGGGGTCTCGACTGTATACACTAGTCTACTCCGGAGTATCGATGCCCTGTCTCGAAACTCCCACGACTAGGGACCACAATTAAGGATATGCATATAAACTACCCAACTCTCACGTATATGATCGCCCTCATACTGTTGGTAGTAAAGCAAGATCCTAAGGGCTCTATCAAAGTGTAACATGCAATCAGTCACCTGAACATGTACACGACTGATAAAGGCAAACCAGATAGCATACTATCATCTCGAGTAAGACTGTCCTACCGGGATAGGTCCTCCGCAATCATTGCAATCACGTACCTGCGATCCAATAATTGACTATGAGGGCACTATCTCCAACAATATCCCACTTGCACTCAAGGCTAATATTGCGATGTCGACTACTCACAGCCCGTGTGAAACCGAACAACCAACTCCTCTACTAATCATTTTCACAAAACCCGTTTGTAAAACTATTGTGTTCGAGAAATAGCCTCGGTGAGTGGATCCGCCTAGAAGTTTCTTTCTGTATCTCTCTTAATCTCAAGTTCACGGAGAAAGCCATCTCCCGAATTGAGTAGTACCTGTCTTAGAATATGTCTGGATATCTGATGGGACCTTTGTTCATAAATGAACTCCATATCCAAAACTTCTTAGACTGTACGGATCACTGAACCTAATCAGTATCCGGCACCATGCCACCCACAGTATCCTCTTGGACCACCTGTCCATAATACTGTCCCTCTTCGTCAGAGGGAAATACTATAACTCTGACAATCACTCTGTCATCCATGTCACCTTTGAAGCCTGGAATGATAACCGTCTCCCGAAAGAGGCTGCCGTTATCAAATCCGTAGAACATGTACTAATGTTCTAAAACTGCTTCCTTATGTTTCTCCAGGATTGGATTAATGCAAACTTATTGCATCTAGTGCAAAAACAACATCTGGTGTGGTACTTGACATCTCATGATTGACTCAATTGCCAAAGCAAGTGATCTGCCAATCATGCACATCCCTCTCCCCTTTTAGTCTATACGACACCTTTAGAGAGGGTGACTCCATCACCTGCAGGTACACTACCATGCTAGGAGTCAACTATTCTAAAAACCATTAGAATATCTGTCAAAGTACCCGCATTGGGAAACTACCCAAATCCAGATCTAAAACCATAGATCTAGAAACCAGAATGTCAAATATTATATCCATATCCTGTCTGGAGAAACAACTGTGTGAAGACCACAGTACAACCGATCGTAGTATAGGAATTTTACTTCCCACTCTGTGTATGTCATCCAGATACCATGACATCACACCCTACTGCCTTCTTAACTGATCCATCCCCTATTCTGATTGAAGTCAAACCCATGACTGTCACATCAAAATTAGATGATCTATCTCCGCTATAACTGCTCAAGTCTATAAATAGACATAAGCTACTTGCCCACCATGCTTCCGTTGCTCCCACTGACTACGACAACCCTCCTACCGGGTCTCATATCCTGGAACAACAGTAGTGTCAAGTCTGGGTAGATAAGAACCTCCCTGTCACCGTCCTTGAGGCTACCGAAGTACCTCTCGGGTGTCTGAGGTTACCTACCATACCTGGGGAGTGGCTATTGGAATGTCAAACCTGATTGAATGTATAGGTCCTATTAAATTTTTCCGTAATCGTTCGCGGTTCTGGAATCACTTCCAGTTCTACCATACTCCCACTACTGTTTTCTGAAAAAGATCCATTTTTACTAAAACTGTGGCGAGTCAAGAACAATATCACTATTGATCTTCTAAATGGTAGAATATCAACCCTCGTCATAGCCAGGGTCAACCCACAAACAGCCATTACAGAAACATGCCCTGAGTTATCCAGTGTCTGGTTTTAATCATAAGCTGGACAACTCCCCGTACCTTAATTTCTTTTAAGGTACGAACTATTCTATATCCAATATAGAAACTTTGGCACTAATTTAATTTGGAACCATATTCAAATCCATGCATCTGTCTCCAGTGCATATCAACTTAATGGAAAGAGACTAATCAGCATTACTCAACTTAGGAATCCATCCAATTATGAGTAACCTGAAAGAGAAAACTCGTTTCTCAAAACCATCACTATCATCTGAATACCAATCACAATAATCTACATCTTCGATCTCTTTGAAGAATCCCGATACTTGTGATACCTGGTTCTCCTCTTTATTCTTATACCCACAACTTCTCAAAACTTAGACCTTGTATTTCAACGAAACACTTGTCTAAATACTAGAGAAGTTATAAGTAAACAGAACATAGTACGAGGACCTACCCCTTTGTCCTGATGGACACTGGACAACATACAATACTCTGTATAAGTCCGCTGAGTTGAACAACTCATAACCTGTGCGTTGTAGGTGGAAAACTGTACCCTAGCGATTTCCTCAAATATCACCAATTACAACGAATTCCGATATAATGAGGATGATCACCTAATTCCCAATATCTTACTCCCACTCATCATCTGTAAAACTATACAGATATGAGAATGAAACCTGGTAAATACATACCCTTGGAGTAAGTGTCTAATCGGGAAAACAGTTTTTCCTTTAACAATGCACTGAAACATGAAAATGTTTCGTAGGGGTATCCTGGTATTCATAGCAATGCCTCTTCCATAATCCAATTCATGACTTCAACCGTATATTTTATTGCCATCTCTTCAAATCCCCTTTATTTGTCTTTAGTCGTTACCTTCTGTACACCATCGTTAGGCTAACTGGTTTTCTTCCTTCCCTACCGTTCGGCACCAACCTATGGTTTGGAAGAAGACTATCCAGTAAGCATAATAGGTGTACCCTCCTAAACCAAGGAGTACTTGCAACTCGAGAGAAGGTGACGATAAAAGACAACTGAATAATACCTTATTCTTTTTAAAGGTGAAATAGGAGCGGCGATGAAGTACGCGGTTTTGGTCGTGAATGATATCAGTCGCATTTTACTTTGCCCTCTTTCTAATCCCTTTATTTTGTCTTTACATATTACCTTCTGCACACCCTACTTAGGCTAATTGGTTTTCTTCATTCCCTACCTTTCGGCACCTGCCTATGGTTTGGAATAAGACTATCCAATAAACGTAATAGGTGTACTCTCCTAAACCAAGGAGCTCTCGCAACCTGAGAGAAGGTGATAATAAAAGACAACTGAATAAACCAATTCTATTTCTCCTGAACCTGGATCCATCCTCGAAAAAGTCCCTTCGAGTTCGTATATAACCATACGATGGATCTATCCAATGGAAGTGGATATCCGTAGTAATACGGGTGTTCTGAGAAATTCAAAGGGTAGAAGAAGGAGTGGCAATGACTTATGCAACTCAGACAATCCAAAAGCCAGTATTTTAAGAAGGTTCGGTCAACCTGGTCACTGAGTCATAGTCTAGGGTCGGTCAAAAGGTCGCTGCCAAAGAGAGAGAGAGAAAAGAAACACTCTGCGTGCACTCTAACCTAGATCAGAATGGTCATCACTTTATCTAATCCGGAAACCTCCCACTGTCCTGTCAAATTCTCCTCCAAACCTAAAGAAGAATCAATCGGGATCACCCGAAGAGTAAACCAACTCATCAGTGGGAATCAGGATCCAACTCTCATCGCATGATAACGTGATGGAATGCATCTACGTTACTCATACTCCAGAAGGTATGCGCATACTCGGCAAGTTTCAGTTTCTTTAGAAACTCCTGATATAGTTTTTGCCCCATGCTCTTATAACCTTGGCTTTGGTCAAAGTGTCATAAGTCACATGCCAAGTTCTACCCATCACTATCTTGTCAATTTGAACCCACCCGCACATGCCCCTGACTTTGGCCAATCGGCAGAACGACTGTCCCAAACTAACTCATCTATCTATGCAACAATTGAATACCCAGCAGCTACCAAACACTATGCCTTAACTTTGGCTAAAATGCATAGCTTGAATACTACTAAATACCCAAAAGAAGTGACGGAGGGCTACGGCTGGTTTTTGGCGAAAAACCTTTAGCGTAGTGAACTTGATATCGCTGAAGGAACCTGATAGCTTTTTAAAATATAGTGGCGAAAACCTTTTGCTAAAGAGGTCACTCCCGGTAAAGGGATCTCGGCCCTTTCCTCGTGGAATGAGGTGCAGGATATTCCACTGAATACCGCTATGCAAAGCAACTTGTAATCGACTATAGTGCAGTTATTACGCTGACGCGAACTTCTGCCCAAGGGGTCAGTCCCGGTGAAGGGATATCAGCCCTTGCCCCGTCGAATGAGGTGCAGGATATTCCACTGAATACCGCTATGCATAACAAAAGGAAACGTCTTTGTAACAACACTTTTTAAATTGTTCCAACAACTGTATACGGGTTTGTTTTAACTTTGCGTTGATCAGAATCAACGCAGTCCCATCAATCAATCACACCAGAAAAGAACGAAAATAAAATGTACGTATATGCCATCCGCATTCGTCACTGGGTCCCGTCATCACCCGTTAGGTTACTTAACTAACGACAGAGCGGGGAATGGACTAGCGCGGGTGTAAAACATATACAACATCTAATAGTATATAAACCAATATACATAATCGCTCCATGCGTGATAATATGCAACATTACAGAAAAGTAATAAGTATCACAGAACAATACAGATAATCTGGGATCCCCGAGTTTCACAGAGCCGCTGTTGAAACTCGACGTTCCCCTGTCGTGTGGATAGCCTGTGCAATGAAACCTAGACCCCTACGGGTGCGGCAAGTTACCCGCCAAAACCTGAAGCGAGGTAGTCCCCACAGCATAGTGAATGGAACACCCGGCACTTCACGGAATCCGGTAAATTGAGCACCCCTCCTTGGGTCAACCTGTACCCCCTACGAGTGCGGTGAATAGTCTGCCAATTCTGAAGTGGGGCCCCTCTGCCTCTCAAAGCCATGAGATGCGGACCCGTTGCTTTCCTGAACCCGGCTATCCGTGCACTCCGTCTCGGGGTAAAACCTAGTACAGTAATGAAAAATAGTACAATAGGTACATCGACCGCAGCCTGGTCGTGCCCCAAAAGAATATTATACAACAGGCAGTGACGGCAGTCCACAAGTTGGACGCTCGCCCCGCAATATCAAATGTACAAATAAACACAAACTGTACTACCATTGCACACTGCTATCCACCACGACAAATCCGCAACATCACAGCACAACACAGAACATCAACGCGAATGTCACGTTCGCAAACCCGTCTAAAAGAACTATAGCAATTAAACGCGGTTTACCGATCAAATGACATTCCCGGTCGGAGATATAATGTAAGCACTGTAAACTAACGTGTTTAAATTTCGATCGACCAAAGACCAAATTTCAAAAAGTGGGCCCCACTGCTTACTGGTGAACAGTAACAAAACCTGGGCCAAAACTTTATATACCAAAAACCCCAAAATCCCACTAAGAACCCACAGACAAAAATTGGGAGCACGTGCTCCTCACGTGGCCGCGGATGCGCGACCAATACAATAGGGTTGGCCGCGCTTCCGCGCCTCAATGGAGAGATCATGAGCCCAAATTTTGTCGTTGGTCTTAGAAAAGCCTGCACGGATTTTTAAGATGTACAGAAGTCAATTTTGACACCGTTTAAAAACAACAGAAACTGTCAGGTAGGATTTTTGCAGTTTTGGTTTTTCGGTTCGATCGAAGTTTTGAACACGTTAGCACAAGTTAGTATAGCAAAATGGTTAGGCTCTGATACCACTGTAAGTCTACGTTAGCGCCCCGGCCGTCTACAGACGCCAAATGCGGAACAAAAACTTTTAAACTGGCGCTATCGTATACTTTAACCCGGATCTGCCATTATTGCTAAACTAACAAACTGTAAAGAGTGTAGGAATGTTATACCGAACGATCCGAGTCCTTCGTTCTTCAACCATCATCCCACGCTCCGTTGCGGCTGCTCCGATCTCGTCGATCTCCGATGTCCTCGTCGAAGTGGCACCACATGATCGGTTCTTTAAACGGGCTCCCGCCTCTGACTCGAGGCAACTCGATCGTCAAGTTTGCTAAAAGAGACGACCAAGATTGATGTAGAGAATGAGTAGATGACTTTGTCTCACTTCGTCCAAATCCGTGGACGATCGGTTAATGAAGTTGCCGTGGAAATCGGGTGATGGAATGAAAGGGACTGTGAAATTCCATACACCGATAAATATCTATCATAACCTTTTCCAAATGAATCAAGTGTAGGAATGAGAGAGAGAGAGGAGGCTATATATATATAAAGGAGGAGGGTGAGTGTAGGAGAAGATAAGGAGGTAACCATAACCAAACATCCTTATCATAATATGAACACAAACTAAATATCTTGCAAAAAGATCTTAAGCATAACAAGAAATGGTTGATTACAAAGCATGAGTCACACGACACCTCACCCAATCTAGAACCTTCTAGAATCTTCTAGAAGCATGACTCACTCTCATCCAAAAAAAGATAAATCCGTCTTTAACCGAATGTTAAAAGACGGCTGATAGAAAACTGGAAACTGGCAACTTCCAAAAGTGATCCTGAAATGAATTTCAGGATAACCCCGAAACTGTATAAATATACCCGCATTTGTATTACGACCGAATACAAATGCAACTGAGACAAAGATATTATACCTACTCAATATAATACTCGGATCCGACTTAAACCAAAGCCGACCAGTATCATCTGTCCGAAAATCGACACGTGCGTAAACGCACGTGCATTTTCCGAACCCTGCCATAAAACCATACGGCCTCTACAACGTTTCGCCCGAACTTGGGAAACTGCCTGTGGGGGACTCTAATGACTCGTCAGCACCCTGGCAGTGGGTTTAACCACAAACCGTCAGCGGCACTAGCAATGCGTAACGGCTGCCCATGGACTGACCTCAAGGGATGCCGATGAGCGCACTCATCCGGAAAACCCTACTGAGCCTAACAGTGACAATGTATATACAGTCCGGTCCGTTCGTCTATGAGTATCGCATATCTGCCTAGGGGGCTAGTAACGTCAGACCCCCAATAGCAGTATAAGTCGTGTCGGAGTGTAGCCCAGAACGCCCTGAGATACTACTGGAATACCTACCAGTAAATCTCCTGCCTCGGCCGAGGGCTTTGCGTAATGGCTCTCCTAGACACAGCACGATCTCGCCCCCAATACCGGGAGAGACGAATCCCCTGCCGATCCGCTCACGTGCCTCCATATGGCTCGGGACTGTACCCAAAAGCTACCTGTTTGCACGACTCCTTTGAGCCGTGGTAGGGTAGAAATCAAAGCACAGTGGGAACTCACACGAGACAAATGACGACCTCAGGTCGATGAACTAACCTGTACACATGTCACCAGGGAACTGCTATCTGACGATAGGTATAGTACTAACTAGCAGATTCCCGGCGAGTCCTGTCCGGTGTACTCATAACCCAATGAGCACCTGTATACATCTTAGGTGATCCAACTGACACCAGTGGCTTGTGAGACCGGCCACCGCCCCTCGTCGGGGTCTCGACTGTATACACTAGTCTACTCCGGAGTATCGATGCCCTGTCTCGAAACTCCCACGACTAGGGACCACAATTAAGGATATGCATATAAACTACCCAACTCTCACGTATATGATCGCCCTCATACTGTTGGTAGTAAAGCAAGATCCTAAGGGCTCTATCAAAGTGTAACATGCAATCAGTCACCTGAACATGTACACGACTGATAAAGGCAAACCAGATAGCATACTATCATCTCGAGTAAGACTGTCCTACCGGGATAGGTCCTCCGCAATCATTGCAATCACGTACCTGCGATCCAATAATTGACTATGAGGGCACTATCTCCAACAGTGACTACACTGAGATCGGGAAGAATGCTGCAAAACAACATTGGCAAGCGAATCAACGATGACACCCCGGCCGCTTCTTCTTCTTCTTCTTCTTCTTCTTCTTCTTCTTCTTCTTCGTCTTCCGAGCCTATTCTCCGTTCTTCAACAGGCTCTCCTTCCGCTTCTTCTGCTATAAACGGACCGACTTCTCACTCCACGAAAACACCTATTCTGGGATCCGTTCCAACTCCAAAATCTCCTCCTCTAGCATTAGACTCAACCAATTTTCAAAATGTTCCATTTCCAAACCGGTTGAGGTCTAACAAACAAAATCCTCAAATGGAGAAGATTCTGGAGTTATTCAAGCAGGTTAACATTAACATTCCTCTTTTAGATGCTGTCCAACAAGTCTCGTCCTACGCAAAAATCTTAAAGGACTTGTGCACGAAAAAGAGGAAGTCTCAGGTACCCAAGAAAGTTTTCTTGGCTAGTGCTGTGAGTGATGCCCTTACCCAATCTTTACCACAAAAACGGAAGGACCCTGGCTGTCCTACGATTTCAATTACCATTGGGGATAAGAACATCAACCGCGCACTATTAGATCTTGGTGCCAGTGTTAACCTGCTTCCGTATTCAGTATACGAGCAATTAGGCGTCGGAGAGTTGAAACCCACACACTGCACTCTCCAAATGGTCGACCGATCGATCACCCATCCTAGGGGTGAGCTAGAGGATGTGTTAATCAAAGTCGGGGACTTCATATTCCCCGTCGACTTCATTGTATTAGACACACAGCCTGTAGCTAACCCCCGGAATCAAATTCCGGTGATACTCGGTCGACCATTTCTCGCAACCTCAAATGCTGTGATCAATTGTCGCAATGGTTCAATGAACCTCTCTTTTGGAAATATGACGATTGAACTCAACATTTTTAGGTTAGGGAATCAGCCCGCCGAACCTAATGCTCATATACTGGACGTCTGCTCGATCCAGGAGATCACACCAGAAGAGTGTGAATTCGAGGAGTTTCTGTTTGATCACGATAATCTTGACGCCACTAGTGCGTTTCTCTTCGAACCTGCTGCTGTTTCTGCGCCCGATAACGAATACGAGTGTTTCACGTTCTCGAACGATCTTAGCCACGCACAACCCGAGTTTGAATCCTTCGACTTTCCGGATGAGTTACTTGAACCATCCGACTCGGTTGCCTACACTCGTTTTGAACCTTTGCTGGAGTCCTTTGAGTTCGAGACCTTTGCACCAGTCTTGCCTTCCATCATTTCACCTCCAACGCTCGAACTCAAGCCGTTGCCGTCTCACCTTAAGTATGCTTACTTAGGTGAGAACGAGACCCTCCCTGTCATCATCTCGGCTTCTCTAGCTCCCGAGCAAGAGAAAGCCCTTCTCGTGGTCTTGCACAGCAACAGGCAAGCTTTTGGCTGGTCCATGGCGGACATCAAGGGGATTAGTCCCCTAATCGTTGAGCATCACATTCATCTGATGGATGATGCCAAACCAGCCCGGGATCCACAAAGACGTCTTAATCCAGTCATGAAGGAGGCTGTGAAGAAGGAGATCGTCAAATGTCTAGATAGTGGTATCATTTACCCTATCTCTGATAGCCAGTGGGTTAGCCCCATTCACGTTGTCCCCAAGAAGTCGGGCATCACGGTCATCACTAACGAGGCGAATGAGTTAATCCCTACTCGCACCCAAACTGGGTGGCGAGTTTGCATTGATTACAGAAAACTCAACGCCGCAACGCAGAAAGATCACTTTCCGCTACCCTTCATTGACCAGATGCTTGAACGATTGGCCGGACACGAGTACTACTGCTTCCTTGATGGCTACTCCGGCTATAATCAAATTCCCATCGCCGAAAAAGACCAGGACAAGACCACTTTCACTTGTCCTTTCGGCACGTTTGCATATCAACGCATGCCCTTTGGGTTATGCAATGCGCCTGCTACCTTCCAGCGGTGTATGATGAGAATTTTTTCGGACATGGTGGAAAAATTTCTGGTGATTTTCATGGATGACTTCTCCATCTTCGGCGACTCCTTTGACGAGTGTTTGCTGCATCTTGACGCTGTCCTTACCCGATGTAAGGACAAGAATCTCACTTTGAACTGGGAGAAATGCCACTTCATGGTGCGCGAAGGTATTGTCTTAGGACATATCATCTCGCAAAATGGCATAGAGGTTGACAAAGCAAAGATTGAGGTCATTTCCAATCTGCCTCCTCCCCGATGCGTCAGAGATATCCGAGCCTTCCTTAGCCATGCCGGTTTCTATAGACGGTTTATCAAGGACTTTAGCAAGATTGCTAGGCTCTTGACGCTTTTGCTGGCTAAGGACACGCCTTTCGACTTCAACTCGAGCTGTGTGACTGCATTCGAGTCACTGAAACGCTCACTCACTTCTGCTCCCGTTCTTTCTTCACCTGACTGGACGCACCCATTCGAGATTATGTGCGATGCATCCAACTTTGCCATTGGTGCTGTCCTTGGACAGCACATCAACAAGATGCCGCACGTAATCTATTACGCGAGCCGAACCCTGAACGACGCCCAACTCAACTATACAACAACTGAGAAGGAATTCTTAGCTGTTGTATTTGCTTTAGAAAAGTTCAGGCCCTACCTCATCGGCTCTCCAGTCATTGTCTACACAGACCATTCAGCTCTGCGCCATCTTTTTGCGAAGAAAGATGCCAAATCTCGGTTAATACGTTGGATCCTCTTGCTTCAAGAGTTTGACCTTGTCATTAAGGACAAAAGAGGATGTGAAAACGTAGTTGCCGACCATCTCTCACGACTTCCTTCTTCCCCTTCGCTTCCAATTCCGATCAACGACGTTTTCCCGGATGAACAACTCTTGACAGTATCGTGCGAACCCTGGTTCGCAGATATTGTGAACTATTTGGCCACAGGATTACTACCGACCGAATGGTCAAGTCAGGACAGACTTCGCTTCTTATCCCAAGTAAAACACTTTTACTGGGACGAACCCTACTTGTTCAAGTACTGTCCCGACCAGATTATTCATCGGTGTGTCCCTGATGAGGAATTCAAGAGTGTGCTGTCATTTTGCCACGATCAAGCGTGTGGCGGGCATTTTGGGCCCAGAAAGACAGCTGAGAAAATCTTGCAATGTGGTTTCTACTGGCCACAACTTTTCAAAGACGCTCATGACTATTGCAAGACTTGCTCCCGGTGCCAACACATGGGCCGGATATCCCGGAGGAACGAGATGCCGCTCCAACCGATCTTGGTTGTGGAGATTTTCGATGTTTGGGGGATAGATTTCATGGGGCCGTTTCCCAGCTCTTTTGGGAACCTGTACATCCTTCTAGCTGTTGATTACGTCTCTAAATGGGTCGAGGTTGTGCCCAGCCGAACTAACGACAACAAGGTTGTCGTTAGGTTCCTTAAAGAAAACATTTTCTCACGGTTTGGGCACCCCCGAGCGATCATTAGCGACAATGGAAGTCATTTCTGCAATAAAACTTTCGAAGCCTTGATGCGGAAATACTCCATAAGTCATAAGCTCGCTACGCCCTACCACCCCCAAACCTGCGGGCAGGCCGAAGTTTCAAATCGGCAAATCAAGCAGATACTGGAGAAGACGGTTTCCAAGAACCGTAAGGATTGGTCTCTGAAACTCACTGATGCCCTTTGGGCATTTAGAACCGCTTATAAGACCGACCTTGGCATGTCTCCCTATCGGCTTGTGTACGGAAAAGCCTGCCACCTTCCTGTCGAAATAGAGCATCGCGCATTTTGGGCGATAAAGGAGCTGAATCTGTCTCTTGAGGATGCGAGCAGCCATCGGAAGCTGCAGTTGAACGAACTGAGCGAGCTTAGGGATGAGGCTTACGATAACGCGGTTGTCGTTAAGAATCGAACGAAGGTGTTTCACGATAAACACCTTTTGCGCAAAACCTTCGTACCTGGTCAGCAGGTACTGCTTTACGACACCCGACTTCACTTCCATCCAGGAAAGCTCCGATCTCGCTGGAAAGGGCCGTATTTTGTGCGGAATGTGTATCCGCAGGGCGCTGTGGATTTGGAAAATCCAAAGGACGGTTCACTCTTCAAGGTAAATGGACACCGATGCAAACTGTACCTTAGCGCCGAACCAACAGAGGAGCTCCTGTTCTTACAGGAGCCGGTTTACCCAGAATGATCTTCCTCTGCCTACCTCCAAACTTCGGTTATCCAGCCAAGAACAGAGGACACAGTTCCAAATAAGTTTGGGGGTATGTACAAACCATTTTGTTTATATTTGTGTAT
Organism: Agapanthus africanus; assembly: GCA_030015575.1. Classification (NCBI taxonomy): domain Eukaryota; kingdom Viridiplantae; phylum Streptophyta; class Magnoliopsida; order Asparagales; family Amaryllidaceae; genus Agapanthus; species Agapanthus africanus. The sequence continues at coordinate 536,693,744 of CM057339.1, forward strand.
AATCTTTTTCTTTTCTTTAAAAACAAAAACAAATAATAATTTTTTGTATCGCTAACCGACAATTTTGACCCTTCAAATGATCTCTTCATGCAATGACAGTGAGGACACTGTCCAGTTTAAGTTTGGGGGTACGCTCGGTACGCATTTCTTACCTTCGCATTCATATGTATATTTTGCATCTGCATATTAAATCCATAAAATCCATAAAAATTTGAAAATTTTCTAAAACATATAAAAACATTTTTGTCAAGTTAGCTTGTGGAAGAACTCTGATTCAACATTCGACGGTTTTTGTTTGAAAAAAATAGGAATAACTAAATCTTATGTTTGGATTTTGAAAACCTGAAAGATAACTCTCCTTTGAAGTTAACTATAGCTGATATACGTCTTTACATCACACTACACGTGTCGTAAGATTTTGGGAATTAGATGACAATTCTTTCATGTTTAAACTTTTAAACAGATAAATGATTTTCTGAGGATCAAATAGGTTTGTTCTGAAATAAGTAATGTCAAGAATAGTTTATGAAGTAAAGCGAATATGAAGGAAAGTTATTGATGCCGTAATTGGAGCTAAGTCTGAAAAATAACCCATCTGAAACTTGATTGGAATGATTACACACCAAACCCACTAAACACGTCTTTTATCCAAAAAAATATTTGAACTGCCGGTTATATCTCCGTTCGTATTAAATCATCTGATTTTCACGCCAAACTGTCTTTTGTTTTTGGACCTAGGTAACTTGAGTAATTAAGTCCGCTGGGGTGTTTCTACACCTAATGCCCTAAAACCAACTGGTTTGGGTGCATTGGCCCAAAGCTCGTTAAGAAGCCTAGAAAGTCCAGCTTAAAACAAAGTCAAGCAAGTGTTCTCTCCGAGTTAAAATTCCTAACGGTTCTTTGTGTGAGAATAATCTTGATAAAAGACAGGCTTTTAAAAAAAATTTAACGGAGATATGAAGGTTTTATTCTATGATAAAGACTATTGCACGTTCACAGAGGTGTGTATGAAATGAAAACAAGAAAAAGGTGGAGTGAAAAATACGACTTAGTTTCCTGTTAAGGAAGATAGAAATTCTGAAGTTGAAACCTTACTGAAAAACGAAACTTGAAAAATGCTTAACTCTTTATAAAACTTATGTGATCCTTTTAAAATTGTTATCTGGGCTTTATTGTGCGACATGATGACTTTAATCGATCCTTCTGGAACTTAACGACACTATTTGCACTGCACGTAAAGACATATAAAATCTGTAGTTAAATAAGAAGCGAGGTGTGAAAAATAAAGGTTCGATAGTCTAGACTTAGGATTATAGAATTGTTATTTTTTAAAAACAAAACTTTAGGGTTTGAATCTTAGTTATTTTACAAAACCAACTTGACCGGATTTTGTGGGTAGTATCCGCTGAAAACCCTCAGGAGACAACACTCCTCCTACTAGGGACACCTAGAGGTTTAACGGCTTATTGCACATGCTCAGTGCAATCGCGTTCCCTGCGAAAGTGAGGTTAGGAAATTTTTTGTGAATAAATGGGCTTTTCTCGGGACGAGCAAATGATAAGTTTGGGGGTATTTGTTCATATCAGATTTTTGCATTTTCATACCGCCCAATTTTTATCACATTGCATATCCGTAGATACTCTTGAGCCGTGTTTGCTAGTCAATTGCAGGATACAGGTTCTCGGTTCTAAAACGGTGAAATTCATGGAAAACACGACAAAATCCGGGTTCCTGCCAACTACAGATAAAATACGGTCTCCGCTCTTCATCCGTATGTTGCCAGATACCAGTTTAGGAAGACAAAATGTCAAATCAAAGTCATTCTCATGCACAAGGCTCAATGGTAGCACAAAATCCAAGAGATCTACGCGGAGCTCGAGGCAATCATGACAAAAATCTTGACAAAAAGTCCACCTTTCCCTCAACAGAAATTCTGGAAAAATCGTGGAGCCAAATTGAGAAAATATATGTACCAGAATAATGTACACATCAAACCAGGGAACCACAGCAAACTGGGGGGCCCAATTCGACCAGAAGGCCGCGGATCCGCGGCCAAAGTGGGGTCTAGGCCGCGGATCCGCGGCCGTTTAGACGCCAAGTCTACAGGGCTTTAGGGGGTAGTTTGGTCTTTTCATCAGGGTTCTGGTGGTTGCCCTAGGGTTTCATTTTTTGGCCTATAAATAGCCCAGAACATTGTGAAGGAAGGGGGCATTCTTGTATTTTCATTTTTGCCTAGGTTTAGTGTTTTTCTTCTTCCTCTTCTCACCTCTTCTCCATTAAACTTGTAGTGAGCTTTTGAGTGAAGTGTGATGAATAAAGAAGACCATTTTATTATCATGCTTGTCTCCTTATCTTTATGCTTGTTGCAATTTTAATTCGTTAAGTAGTTGTTGTTATTTCCTTGTTGTTTCTTTCTTCTCTCTTTTTCTTTATCATTCATACGACAATGATACTTACGCTCGATCCTCGCCAAGGTGAGGTCGCAAATAGTTAGTCGTATTCTTCTAATCTCCTTCTTTCTATTTTCCTCTTTTGTTTTGTTTTATTTTTCCGTATTATGATGTGTGAGTAGTTCATTCTTGTTAGGGTAGGATAAGGGAAGTTTGAGAGAAGGAAATCTCTCTCACTCTTTCCTTGCCCAACAGCTTAAATCGACTCCCGTTAATTGAACCACAATCCGCTCCTTACGGCACCCTACCCTACATGATAGCGGTGATTCCGTAGTGAGACCGGTTGTGGTTGAATTAACCGGAGGTTATGGCTAAGAGCCAAGAACGGACGGACAAGCACCAAAAGGAAGGACTTGTGTTGGAAAGCCTAGCTTATACTCGCAAGTTCCTTCCTAGTCGTGCTAATCCCCGTTGTTGCCGATTACCGTAACACCGATATTAAGAGGGGCAACGAAAGATGTGGAGACTCCTAACTCAAACTAACCTAATCCTAACCCTAACAAGCTCGCTTTAAATATCAACTCAACACTTAGATAATCACAAACAAAATCTGAACAACCGGACTTAACTCGTTAAAACACATTGAAAAAGACTCCCATCTCCCTGCGGACGACTCGTACTCAACCGGCTAGCTACAAGCGAAACCGTCTTGATTGCGGTATTTTAAACTAAACTTGACCACGCACGTATCCTAACAATCAATGTCCACCCGTGCACTGCGCGACATCAACCCCCAATACCGGGAGAGACGAATCCCCGACGATCCGCTCGCTGACTCCATGTGGCTCGGGACTGTACCTAACTAAAACCTGTTTGCATGAATCCTTTGAGCCGTGGTAGGGTAGTAATCAAAGCACAGTGGGAACTCACACGAGACAAATGACGATCTCAGGTTGACAGACTTACCTGTACACATGTCACCAGGGAACTGCTATCTAACTATAGGTATAACACCAACTAGCATGTTCCCAGCGAGTCCATCCAGTGTACTCATAACCCAATGAGCACCTGCATACTATCTTAGGTGAACAACTAACACCAATGGCTTATGAGACCGGCCACCGTCCCTCGTCAGGGTCTAGATAAGTATACACCAGTCTACACTGGAGTATCGATGCCCAGTCTCGATACTCCGACGACTAGGGACATTTAAGGATGTGCTTATAGACCCCCAGCTCCCACGTATGTGATCGCCATCACAATGCTGGTAGTCAAGCAAGAATCCTATGGGCTTTATCAACATATACATGATGATAAAGACAAACCAGATAGCATACTATCATCTCGAATAAGACTGTTTTATCGGTATAGGTCCTCCCTCAATTATTATAATCAAGTGCCTGTGACTACAATAATTGCCTTGAGGGTACTACAGCCAACAATCTCCCACTTGCACTTAAGGCTAATTATTGCGATGTCGCATACTCATAGCCCGTGTGAAACCGAACACCCAACTCTTCTACTAATCAGTTTCACAAACCTCATTTGTAAAACTATTGCGTTCGAGAAATAGCCTCAGTGAGTGGATCCGCTCCAGTGTTTCTTTCTATGTCTCTCTTTATCTCAACTTCGCAGAGAAAACTATCTCCCGAAATGAGCAATACCCGTCTTAGAATATTTCTAGATATCTGATAGGACCCAGTTCACAAATGAACTCCAAATCCAGCAAATTTCTTAGACTGTATCGTCTACTGAACTTAATCAGTATATTGCACCAAAACTTTCTCAGTATCCGCTTGGACCACTTGTCCAAACTACTGCCCCTCGTCAGAGGGAAAACTATAACTCTGACAGTCACTCTGTCATCCAGGTCACCTTGGAAGCGTGAATAATCGTCTCCCAAGGGAGGTTGCCATTATCAAATCCCTAGAACATTCACTTATGTTCATTAACTGCTTCCAATCATTTTCTCCAGGATTGGATTAATATATCAAATTATTGCATCTAGTACAAAAACAACATCTGGTGTGGTACTTGACATGTCATGATTTACTCAATTGCCTATGCAAGTGGTATGCCAATCATGCACATCCTTCTCCCCTTCTGTCTGTAAGACACCTTTAGAGAGAGTGACTCCATCACCTGTAGGTACACCACCATGCCAGGAGTCGTCTATTCTAAAACACCTTTAGAATACTGTCTAAGTACCCAGATTGGGACACTACCCAAATCTAGATCTAAAACCATAGATCTAGTAACCAGAATGCCTTATATAATATCCAAATCCTATGTGGACAAACTACTGTATGACAACCAAAGTATAACCGATCGTAGTATAGGAATTTTACTTCCTACTCTGTGTACATCATCCCAAATACCAGGACACACACCCTACTACCTTCTTAATAGATCAATCCCCTATTCCGATGAAGTCAAAAACTTATGACTGTCGTATCAAAAATTAGATGATCTTTCTCTGTTATATCTGCTTTAGTCTATAAATAGACACAAGCTACTTGTCCACTACGCTTCCGCTGCTCCCACTGACTACGACAACCCTCTGGCAGAGTCATATACACGTGCACTTCTAAAGCTAGTTTAGAATGACGCTATACTTATCCTCCTGCCGGGTCTCATAGTCTGGAACAACAGTAGTGTCAAGTCTGGGTAAACAAGAACCTCCCTGTCACCGTCCTTGAGGATACTAAAGTACCTATCGGGCGCCTGAGGTTACCCACCATATTTGCGGAGTGGCTAATGGAACGTCAAAACTGATTGAATCTTTAGGTTCTTATTAAATTTTCAGTAATCGTTTGTGCTTCTGGGATCACTTCCAGTTCTACCATACTCCCACTACTGTTTTATGAAAAAGTCCATTTTACTAAAACTGTGACGAGTCAAGAACAATATCACTATTGATCTTCCAGATGGTAGAAAATTAACCCTCTTCAAAGCCTTGGTTAACCCACAAACTGCCATTACAGAAACGTGCCTTGAGTTTATCCGGATTCTGTTTTTAAGCATCAGCCGGACGACTCCCTATACCTTAACATCGTTAAGATATAAATTGATTCTATATATATCTAATATAGAAACAAAGGCACTAATTTAATTGGAACCAGATTCAAATCATGCAGCTCTCTCCAGTGCATGTAAACTAAATGGAGAGTGGCCGATCAACATTACTCAACTTAGGAGTGCGTCCAATTATGAGTAACCTGAAAGAGAAACAAGTTTCTCAAAACCATTACTATCAACTGAATACCAAACACAAGTATTTACATCTTCGATCACCTTGAAGAATCACGATACTTGCATCACGTGGTTCTCTACTTTATTCTTATACCCATAACTTCTCAAAACATAGACTTTGTATTTCTACGAAACACATGTCTAAAAATGGAGAAGTCACAAGTAAACAGAATATAGTACGAGTACCAACCCCTTTGTCCTAATGGACACTGGACAACATACATCACATTGTATAAGTCCCCTGAGTATAATAACTCAAAGCCTGTGCGTCGTAGGTTGAAAATTGTACTATGGTTATGAAGACTTACACCGCTGTTGAATGCTCCTTACCTAACCATCAACTAATATTGGTAAATATCATTGATATAATTTCAAAAATTTATATCCCACTTTATAAAAATAAACGTACGGATATATCAGTTTGAAATTTGTGCATAAAAACGGATATTCAAAACCAAATACTTGCCGTCTGGCAAAAAACCTAGGCGATTTTCTCAAATATCACCAATTACAACGAATTCCGATATAATGAGGATGATCACATAATTCCCAATAACTTACTCCCACTCATTATCTGTAAAACCATACAGATGTGAGAATCAAGCCTGGTAAATACATACCCTGGAGAAAGGACCTAATTGGGAAATCAGTTTTCAATTAACAACGCATAGTGAAACTGAAACATTAAAATGTTTTGTAGGGGTATCCTGGTATTCCTAGTAATGCCTCTTCCATTATCCAGATTCATGACTGAAACCATATATTTCCTTTCCATCTCTCCAAATCCCTTTATTTTTCTTTAGTCGTTACCTTCTGTACACCATTGTTTGGCTTAAATGGTTTTCTTCCTTCCCTACCGTTCGGCACCAGCCTATGGTTTGGAAGAAGACTATCCAATAAGCGTAATAGGTGTACTCTCCTAATCCTAGGAGTACTCGCAACCTGAGAGAAGGTGATGATAAAAGACAACTGAATAATCCTTATTCTATTTCTCCTGAACCAGAATCCATCCTCGAAAAAGTTCCTTCGAGTTCGTATATAACCATACGATGGAGTTATCCAATAGGATTGGATGTTCGTAGTGATACGGGGTGTTCTGGAGAAATATAAAGGCGAAGTAGGAGTGGTGTTGAAAGACTTGGTTTGGTCGTGAATAGCAGTCGCAATTTACTTTGTCCTCTTTCTAATCCCTTTATTTGTCTTTACTTATTACCTTCTGTACATCACACTTAGGTAATTGGTTTTCTTCATTCCCTACCTTTCGGCACCTGCCTATGGTTTGGAAGAAGACTATCCAATGATCATAATAGGTGTACCGTCTCCTAATCCTAGGAGCCTTCACAACCTGAGAGAAAGTAAAAGGAAAAGACAACTGAATAGTCCTATTCTTATTCTCCAGAACCAGAAACCATCCTCGAAAAAGTTCCTTCGAGTTCGTATATAACCAAACGATGGTTTTATCCAATGGAAGTGGATATTCGTAGTAATACGGGGTGTTCTGGAGAAAAGCAAAGGGTAAAAGAAAGAGTGGCAATGATGTATGCAACTTGGACAATCCAAAAGCCAACGTTTTAAGAAAGTTCGGTTAACTTGGTCACTGAGTTATAGTCTAGGGTCGGGTCATGGTCACTATCAAAGAGAGAGAGAGAAAAGAAACACTCAGCGTGCACTCTAACCTAGATCAGAATGGATAATCATTTTATCTAATCTGGATGGCTCCCACTGTTTCCTCGAATTCTCCTCCAAACCTAAAAGAAGAATTAGTCGGAATTACCCGAAGAGTAATCCTACTCATCAGTGGGAATCGGGATCCAACTATCATCGCATGATAACTTGATGGAAGTCACTCAAGTCACCACACTCCAGAAGGTATGCGCATGCCTGGCAAGTTTCCTGTATGTTTGAAACTCCCGATATGATTTTTACCCCTAGGACCCAAGTGACCTTGACGAGTAATCAACAAATCAAAAGGTCCTAGTCAAGTTTAACCCGTCATTATCTTGATTGCGTTAAACCCACCCGCACGACCCTTGACGAATAATCAACAAAGCCATACGATTGTCCTAACCAATCCACATATCCATGCGACAGAAAAGCATTACAGAGCTACCGCACACTATGCCTCGCCGAATAGCAACGACAAACGTAGCACGAATACTAAGCAATACTAATCTGAAATGACGGAGGGCTATGGCTGGTTTTTGGCGAAAAACCTTTAACATAATGAACTTGATCTCGTTGAAGGAATCCAAGTGGTTTTACAAATATATAGTGGCGAAAACTTTTGCTAAAGAGGTCATTCCCGGTGAAGGGATCTCGGCTCTTTCCTCATCGAATGATGTGCATGATATTCCAAACGGAATACCACGATGCAAAGCAAAAAAGTAAACGACTATAGTGAAGTTATTACGTTGACGCAAACTTTTACTCAAGGGGTCACTCCCGATGAAGGGATCTCGGCCCTTGCCCCGTCGAATGAGGTGCAGGATATTCCAAACTTAATACCACGATACAAAGCAAAAGCGTACGTCTGTAATGTCAGTTTTTTTAAAAAATCTTGGTTCCAACAACATTATATAAATAGGTTTGTTTTCCTTGCATTGATAAGAATCAACACAGTCCCATCAATTAATCACACCAGAAAACAACGAAAATAAAATGTACGTATATGCCATCCGCATTCGCCACTGGGTCCCGTCATCACCCGTTAGGTTACTTAACTAACGATAGAGCGGGGACCGGGCTAGCGCGGGTGCAAAACATATACAACATCTACTAGTATATATAAATATATATAACAATCGTCCCAGGCATGATAAATGCAATATCACAGAAAAGTAATAAGCATCACAGAACAATACAGATAATCTGGAAGCCCGGGTCTCCTTCGAGCCACAACTGAAAACCCGACGTTCCCCTGGTCGTGTGGATAGCCTGTGCAATGAACTCCTAGACCCCTACGAGCGCGGCAAGTTACCCGCCAAAACCTGAAGCGAGGATGCCCCCTTCAACAAAGTGAATGGACCACCCATCACTTCATGAAATCCTGTAACTTGGGCACCCCTTCTTGGGTAAACCAATACCCCCTACGAGTGCGGCAAATAGACCGTCAATTTTAGAGTAAGGTCCCCTCCGTCTCAACGCCATGAGATGCGGGCCCGTTGCCCTCTAGAACCCGGCTATCTGTGCACCCCACCGTGGGGTAATCCTAGTACAGAAAAGAAAATAATATACAAAGGTGACATCGACCTCAACCCGGTCATGCCCCAAAATAATAATATACAAACAGGCAGTGACGACAGTCCACATGTCGGACGCTCGCCCCGCAATATCAAATGTACAAATTGTAAGACTACGGTAGCGCTCCGGCCATCTTTCCGAGGCCAAAATGCGGAACGAAAATTTTTCTGAACTAGAAAACCGGCGCTATCATATGCTTAAAACCTGAATCGAACCATTAACCTACAACTAGCTATCTATGGAGAGGGTTGGAAAGCTATACCGATCGATCCAAGTCCTTCGGTCTTTGGCCACATTCCCAAGCTCCTCACGGCATCTCCGGTCTTGATTTCCTCGTCGAAAAGGGCACCACATCTACGAGTCTTTTTACGGGCTCCCGCTTCATCCGAAGCAACTCGGGCATGAAGTGTGCTAGCCGACGTGTCCAAAGTGTTGTAGAGAATGTTTGTGATCACTTTGTCTCTTGCATCCAATGCTTTGGATGGAGGTTAGAGGTGTTTCCATTAATGGAGATTTGAGCTAGAGAAGAAAGAGGAAGAAGAAGGAGTTTCTCACTTTCTTTTCTTTTGTGATGTGTATCATAATAGGAGTGAGAGAGTGAGAAGAATAATATGAGAACTAACCTATTCATGGCAGCCCCTCTCTCTCTCCTCTTATCATATCAACACAAATCCATCATATAATGTGACATTAGCACATAAAAAGAGACCATGAGTCACTAATGTGTCCTTGTCACATTTAATGCATGTCATGATGAATTTTAGCTCATAATTTCCATTAGCAAATATTAATCCAAATGTCTGCAACAATAAAAAGATACGGCAACATCTAAAGTAAACTCGTGACGGATCACAAGGATACCCCTCACCTGTATATACATACCTGCACCCGCATTATGACTGACTGCGAATGCGATAAGACTAAAGCAATCCAACAAATATAATACTAGCATCCGGCTTAAACCAAAGCCCACTAGTATGATCCGCCTGATCATGATCCGTGCAATACCGCACGTATATGATCGAACCCTGCCATATATCATACGGCTTCTACAACGTTTCGCCCGAAACTTGAGAAACTGTCTGTGGGGGACTCTAAAGACTCGTCAATACATTGGCTGTGGATTTAACCACTAGCACGTCAGAGGTACTAGCTGTACGTAACGGGATACCAGGTATTGACCAAAAGGGAGGTCGATGAGCGAACTCATCCTAACACCCTACTGAGCCTGTCAGTGACAATATCCCTACAGTCCGGTCCGTTCGTCTATGAGCATTGCATGTCGGGCCTAGGGGGCTGGTAAAAGTCAGACCCCCAAAAGCGGTACAAGTCGTGTCGGAGTGTAGCCCAGAACACCCTGAGATACTACTGGAATACCTACCGGTAAATCTCCTGCCTCGGCCGAGGGCTTTGTGTAATGGCTCTCCTAGACACAGCGCGATCTCACCCCCAATACCGGGAGAGACGAAACCCCTGCCGATCCGCTCACTGCCTCCATGTGGCTCGGGACTGTACCCAACTAAAACCTGTTTGCACGACTCCTTTGAGCCGTGGTAGGGTAGTAATCAAAGTACAGTAGAAACTTACGCGAGACAAATGACGATCTCAGGTCGATTAACTAACCTGTACACATGTCACCAGGGAACTGCTATCTGACGTCAGGTATAATACCAACTAGCATGTTCCCAACGAGTCCTGTCCGGTGTACTCATAACCCAATGAGCACCTGTATACATCTTAGGTGATCCAACTGACACCAATGGCTTGTGAGACCGGCCACCGCCCCTCGTCGGGGTCTCGACTGTATACACTAGTCTACTAATGGAGTATCGATGCGCAGTCTCGAAACTCCTACGACTAGGGACCACTTTAAGGATGTGCTTATAGACCCCGGCTCCCACGTATATGATCGCCATCATACTGCTGGTAGCCAAGCAAGAATCCTAAGGGCTCTATCAACGTGCAATAGTGATCTGTACCATCACCTAGAGCAGTACACGATGATAAAGATAAACCAGATAGTATACTATTTTCTATCAACGTGTAATAGTTAACTGCAATGTCACTTAAAGCATGTACACAATGATAAAGACAAACCAGATAGTATACAATTCTCTTGAGTAAGACTGTCCTACCGGCATAGGTCATCCCTCAATCATTGCAATCACGTGGCTGTGATCCAATAATTGACTCTGAGGGCACTATATCCAACACAAATAAATCCAAACTGCACTACCATTGCACGCAAGCTATCCTCCACGACAAATCCGCAACATCACAGCGCAACACAAAACATCAACGTGAATGTCACGTTCGCAAATCCGTCTAAAAGGACTATAGCGATTAGACAAGATTTACCGATCAAATGACATTCACGGTCGCAGATAGAAATGTAATGTACTGAAAACACACAATTAAAATTTTGATCGACTAAACTTTCCCAAAATGGCCCCAAGTGCTAAACCAGTACTCAAATGAATCTGGGCCAAAACTATATATCACAAAAATCATTTATCCACCAACTAGAGCTCCAGAAAAAAATTTGGTTACTGTAGCCAAAAAAGGGCCACGGAAGCGTCGCCTAATGTGACATTTCGCGGCGGTTCCACGTTGTAATTTTGGAGTTAGGTCACCAAATTTTTTCTGTAGCTTTAGTTTTGCCTGGACGAATTTTTAAGCTATACTGAAACATTTTTGGAGAACTTTCAGAAATCGACAGAAAATAGGCAAATTGGAAAATTGATTTGGAAATTTTGATCGAACGAGATTTTAAGCTTGTGCAAACTAGCTAGTAGGGTTTAATGGGTGTCTCTGATACCATGTTGGGTTATGGGAGCGCCTCGGCCATCGAACCGTGGCCAAATGCGAAACAAAATTTTTCTAAAACCCGTCGCTACCATTACCCGATTTCCAAGATCGAAACCAGTTACCCTAAAACTAGCAAGCTAACAAAAGGAGATAGAAATGGTTATACCTAGTGATCCAAGTCCTTCGGGTCTTCAACCATCTCCAAGCTCCTAGTGATGCGGATCGACTTTGGTCGCCGGTCTTCCTTCGTCTCCGATGATCCACCCGAGGGAAAGGACACAAGCTCCAGGTTCGCCAAGCGGACCAACCGACTCTCCAGGATTGCTAGTAGTGGAGAGTGGGGGTGTAGGATAGACTCACCATAATTTTCTCTCTCAAAAACTAATGCTCATTGAGATACCATGGAAGATGTAGAGGTGATGAAAACATGGAAGGCATGAGCTTAGAAATTGGCTAAGTGTTTTGGGTGTATGACTAATGAGCGTGAGAGAGAGTGTCACGTCCCGAAAGTACGGAACATGACCGGTACTTAAACTACGAAACGTCTCGAGGCGTACGCAATCTAAGTAAGCCGAAAACCCAGAAATCCAAACCAAGAAAAGTAGTAGAGTGAAGGAAAAACCAACTTAAAACAAGTAGTTTTAATAGCATAAGCCGAATTATGCGTTTTAAAAACATCAAGTATTTTTTGAAAATTTTGGCAGTCTCATTTGTAAATACTGGCCCCCAAACGGGATACAACATGAATAGTATACGAAATCAAAAAAAAGGCATCCCTAAGCGGGAGCTAGCTCTTCGTCAATCGACGGTCACAACCACATAAGCAATATAATATACAACGCCCAGGGCGAGGTTCAAAACTCAAAAGGAAACTCAAAACAGCAAGAAATCCATAGAATTACAACGCGCGACTCTAAGGTCGAAAGAATAACATCACTGGTCTCTATCTCAAAATAAATACATGTTTGGTTGATGGAACTTCTAAATACAACTGAATAATAATATACAAGATATAATGATGGGTACGATACAAATAAACCCACCTGCTAGCAAGTCACCCGGAAATGGAAATAGTGCCAGCAAAGCCGTAATGAAACCTGTACGGCGAAACCTGCAAGAACTGTAGCACAACGGGGGTGAGTTGCCAACTCGTGAATAGAAAAACATCTACGAATAGAAGCGCATGTATGACGCAATCCTAGGTCATACGATCATAATATATCCTCAAATATATAAATATATCATGCAGCCTATAACAATGACTAGGGTAAATATCTAACCCAAGTGTAATCTCATATGCCCGTGTCAGTGCCTCAGGTAGCAATATATCATATGGATGATGTATGAATGCATGAAACAGAATGCATGTACTAAAGAAAACTGCTTTCATAAATTAGTGAGATTTTTATATTTTTAAAATGAGGTATCATAGTGAAATCAGCATAAAACAGTGCCTAGCATCGGCACAAAACGTAATCCCAATGTCTCGATATCTCTGTATCACGGTCTCTGTACCTCAATATCTCGAAATCTCAATGTCTAAATCACAATGACTAGAGCGCCGTCAGTCCAGGCCGGCCCCTACCATCCATCTCATGACCACGACGGTATCCTCCGGATATCCGACACGTCGGGTAATATCTCCGGTCGGTCGTGCTCCCCTGCACAGGCTCAACGTCAACAACACGATCTTCTTGCCCCGGGGTACCGCACCGGGCCCACCATGTACCCGAAACGGTTCATCCATCTCCTCGAATCGGGTCTCGAAATCCATCAGCAAACTCATGGTGGACGACTCATACATCATGGGAAAACCACACTTTTTATTTAAAAGAGAGGAAAGAAGCTTATACAAGTTTTGCGGTTTTCCCCCAAATCCAGAAAATCTCATGGAAATCCGAATCCAAATCATCAATAGCATGTGAAACCATGAATATAGGCATGAGAATCCACGAATACGGCATAACAATGAATAACAGTATGCATGAAGTGACAAATAATAACTATAATATCTAAGCTGGCATATAAGGTAAGTACACTAATATCATGTCAAACTACTAGCTATCAAGCTAAGTTAAGCAATAATATTTTCTAAGGTGTACGTGACATGGCAATTACCGATGAAGATGTGTGTGAGCCGGCAAGTAAGTGTACGTGGTACATACGCATCATCGGTAATGGTGCTGGTGTCCTAACGGCATAATATCAACAATGCAATATGAAATAACAATGTAAGTATGTGATGCGGAGCAACAGCAATAATGTGCGGGAGCTGAATACTAGACACAACGATAACTAATCGGCATTACCCTAATATAAGTCCTACAATAGTGCCTTTTGAAATAACACGAATCGCGGTGTTTTAAAAATAAGGGCTACGGTGTTTTTTAGAAAAGATACGTCTTTTGAAATATCCGTAGAATCCATTGACCTTTCTTTTAAAATACCCACGATTCGTTAGTTTTGAAATAGGTAGGGGTCTAATCTAGTCTAACAACTACACTAAACTATACGGCTGAACTAACAAGCTGAACTACAGGTAAGGAAACCGTCTAATATCTGAGTCGATACATATACATACATGTATATATATTAGTCGGTGATCCCGCCTCAATAATATCATATCCGATACCATATCTATAATCAGACATCCCAAGTAAAGAGTGCGGATCAATCATCAATATATAGCTCGTACGTAAATCAATCCCAAAATACGCATATGAATACTCTGTGCGTCCGGTGCGCACGGAAATCAAAATCCATGAATGTGCCATACATATGCACAGAAACAACATCAAGGTGCAACGGTGGTGCACACAACATCGGTCATAGGCAACATGTGCGCCTGACAGCAAGGACAGGTGCGTCTGACACGCACGAAGAATCTCGATTTAGTGCATCTGGTGTGCACCGAAATCGCTTCTCAAAACATGCGCTCAACATGCACGAAAATCAAAACCAGGTGCATTCATTATGCACGAAATCATGAAATCCAATATCAAGCGCCGAACATGCGCAAAATCAAATCAGGTGCACAAGGTGCACAAAACAAATATCGAGTATCACAATCGAAATCGAAGTCTAGTGCAGCTAAGTGCACAAAATGCGTATCACTGTACTGCAAGCATATGTGAACTATACCGAGTGCAAAAACCAAATCGTATGCATATATAAGCACAAATCAACTCAACTGTATGAAATCCATATAATCACAAACATGAGAAACCAAGGCACGAAAACGATATCAAGTGCAACAACCGTGCAAAAATCGTAAATACTCAGCAGGTGCAACCATGGTCCATGAAGACAAATATCATGAAACTCAATCATCAAAATCAATCATGCGAATCAATCACCCAAAATACGCAAAATCAAGTATGGCGGAATAGTCCCGCTCAAGCACATCCTCCAAGAATCTCTGGCCAACTGCCGTGGTCACTCAAAGCATGTCTCGTCAACGATCCTGAACTCTGGCCTGCCGGTGTGCATAACATGGCCACTCCTGGGTCCAGATCTTCTCGTAATTCATTCCAGAAAGGTCCTGTCGAGATCTTTCCCAAATCTCGTCTCCGCCGAACTGTCCGGAAGTCATCGTCCCTTACTAGATCTGTTCTCGTTCAGGAACGGCTGCATACTTATCGCGACTCCTTCTGGAAGGTATATCCAAGTACAATGTCTCGGCATGCGTATCGCATCTCTGATGTCGGTGGAGTGGAACGCCATCTTATCCAGATATGGTAAGAACCTCTTACTCCACTTTTCTCCAATGTCGACTGCTTCGGACTCGTCTCATCGTGGCTGCATGGACTGAGCTCCAACGGCTATCCTCGTATCTGGAGTCTCCCAAGAAATGCATCTCACCACCTGGTATCCGAATGAAGTCAAACCATTTGATCGATTCGTCAAAACCTCATAATCCCCCAAGAGCTCAACTTCTTGGATACAGTTTAACAGTATCGAGTACGTAGCACAGCATCGATGGTCCAGCCGTAGAAGGGCAAACCCAAGCCTCACTAATGGCGCCGCAGAGCTACCGCAAACCCTAAGGTTCAAAGGCTTTCACACGGTCATTAAGTCGAGTTAGGTTTCATTCTTCTAGAGGGTCCATAGAATTGCCTGCATGTCCTTCCGAATACTTTAAACTTGGAATAATAGGTTTCTGACATTCGATCGTCTCAGTCGATTCTCAACGTCTCCGCGTGAAGTCGTCTCTAGCTGGAATCAATCTATCCGATGACCTCGCATCGGGGTAAGCAAACGAACCACATGTCCTAGTCATTTATCCTCGGGTGACTAGCGACCTTCTATCATCTTGTAGAACAACTCGTACTGCAATAGCTCCAACATCTGGGGCGATATCTCGTCGTTCGCAGCAATAACTGGCTCGCTCGTCTGCACGCTGAACAGTGCCTCAATCATCATGAACAAGCAATACGCCAACGGTCATCAAAGTCTGGTTGGCCTCTATCATTGGCTCAATTCTCTGGTACTGATCGGCACGTCCGAGAAATCTCGTAAAGGCGATCCGCCAAACACTCGTGGCGCGAAAACACAGTAAAAAGACACATCTCCGCAATCGTGTGTCGCCGAAATTACGCCCTGGCATGACGAGCTCATGCTGACCGCAACTCTAGCCGTAGCTCTCCCTGCCCGTAATCGTGGCAGCAAACCGTAACTGGTACCGATGAGGCTAAATCAGGAATGAATATGATACTGAGCAAAGAAATGTATATCCTAAGGCTCCTTAGGTGGAGTAGCGTATCGTAAGTATGCCGCGGAACATACCACGGTACGTCACTCAACTTAATTCACCTATTCCATCAACCAAGGGTCATCCTATGCTCCGAAGGTAAAATCTAACGCTCTGATACCAACTTTGTCACGTTCCGAAAGTACGGAACATGACCGACACTTAAACTACGAAATGTCTCGAGGCGTACGCAATCTAAGTAAGCCGAAAACCCAGAAATCCAAACCAAGAAAAGTAGTAGAGTGAAGAAAAAACCAACTTAAAACAAGTAGTTTTAATAGCATAAGCCGAATTATGCGTTTTAAAAACATCAAGTATTTTTTGAAAATTTTGGCAGAGTCTCATTTGTAAATACTGGCCCCCAAACGGGATACAACATGAATAGTATACGAAATCAAAAAAAAAGGCATCCCTAAGCGGGAGCTAGCTCTTCGTCAATCGACGGTCACAACCACACAAGCAATATAATATACAACGCCCAGGGCGAGGTTCAAAACTCAAAAGGAAACTCAAAACAGCAAGAAATCCATAGAATTACAACGCGCGACTCTAAGGTCGAAAGAATAACATCACTGGTCTCTATCTCAAAATAAATACATGTTTGGTTGATGGAACTTCTAGATACAACTGAATAATAATATACAAGATATAATGATGGGTACGATACAAATAAACCCACCTGCTAGCAAGTCACCCGGAAATGGAAATAGTGCCAGCAAAGTCGTAATGAAACCTGTACGGCGAAACCTGCAAGAACTGTGGCACAACGGGGGTGAGTTGCCAACTCGTGAATAGAAAAACATCTACGAATAGAAGCGCATGTATGACGCAATCCTAGGTCATACGATCATAATATATCCTCTAATATATAAATATATCATGCAGCCTATAACAATGACTAGGGTAAATATCTAACCCAAGTGTAATCCTATATGCCCGTGTCAGTGCCTCAGGTAGCAATATATCATATGGATGATGTATGAATGCATGAAACAGAATGCATGTACTGAAGAAAACTGCTTTCATACATTAATGAGATTTCTGTATTTTTAAAATGAGGTATCATAGTGAAATCAGCATAAAACAGTGCCTAGCATCGGCACAAAACGTAATCCCAATGTCTCGATATCTCTGTATCACGGTCTCTGTACCTCAATATCTCGAAATCTCAATGTCTCAATCACAATGACTAGGGCGCCGTCAGTCCAGGCCGGCCCCTACCATCCATCTCATGACCACGACGGTATCCTCCGGATATCCGACACGTCGGGTAATATCACCGGTCGGTCGTGCTCCCCTGCACAGGCTCAACGTCAACAACACGATCTTCTTGCCCCGGGGTACCGCACCGGGCCCACCATGTACCCGAAACGGTTCATCCATCTCCTCGAATCGGGTCTCGAAATCCATCAGCAAACTCATGGTGGACGACTCATACATCATGGGAAAACCGCACTTTTTATTTAAAAGAGAGGATAGAAGCTTATACAAGTTTTGCGGTTTTCCCCCAAATCCAGAAAAACTCAAGGAAATCCGAATCCAAATCATCAATAGCATGTGAAACCATGAATATAGGCATGAGAATCCATGAATACGGCATAACAATGAATAACAATATGCATGAAGTGACAAGTAATAACTACAATATCTAAGCTGGCATATAAGGTAAGTACACTAATATCATGTCAAACTACTAGCTATCAAGCTAAGTTAAGCAATAATATTTTCTAACGTGTACGTAACATGGCAATTACCGATGAAGATGTGTGTGAGCCGGCAAGTAAGTGTACGTGGTACATACGCATCATCGGTAATGGTGCTGGTGTCCTAACAGCATAATATCAACAATGTAATATGAAATAACAATGTAAGTATGTGATGCGGAGCAACAGCAATAATGTGCGGGAGCTGAACACTAGACACAACGATAACTAATCTGCATTACCCTAATATAAGTCCTACAATAGTGCCTTTTGAAATAACACGAATCGCGGTGTTTTGAAAATAAGGGCTACGGTGTTTTTTAGAAAAGATACGTCTTTTGAAATATCCGTAGAATCCATTGACCTTTCTTTTAAAATACCCACGATTCGTTAGTTTTGAAATAGGTAGGGGTCTAATCTAGTCTAACAACTACACTAAACTATACGGCTGAACTAACAAGCTGAACTACGGGTAAGGAAACCGCCTAATATCTGAGTCGATACATATACATACATGTATATATATTAGTCGGTGATCCCGCCTCAATAATATCATATCCGATACCATATCTATAATCAGACATCCCAAGTAAAGAGTGCGGATCAATCATCAATATATAGCTCGTACGTAAATCCGTCGTACGGCATCCCCAAATTTGGGTACGGGTCAATATCACATTCATCATACTATTCATCTGGTATCCTCTTTATCAAATATCATGATCGGGGTACTGATCTACGTCTAGTACAATACTGATACTGCCTAAGTATGCATGCACGTGTGTGAAACACTACGTCAAGGACCCGCTACAACGTCATGTCGTATCTCAAATACGAACCCTGCCATATCACCGATCTCACGGCCTCAAATCAAATCTCATCGACTCATCTTAAATCCCAAGTACTATCCTCATCATCCATGCATGTGTATATGAATGTATATATGCATAGTCTCATACCCACGCGTATATACATATATACACATCCCCATCTACGCACAAGAAAGTAATGTATGCAAGTTTGTGTGTGCGTATGTGGGTATAACAACTACTCTAAGGTTTCGCAATTAACCCAAAGGTAATCCATGAACACATAATCATATCATGAATAAACATTCTCGTATCATAAAACACCTATATAAACATATATATATATATATGAACTATACTACGGACTGCGGGGGTGCTATACGCCATCCACCCGAGTTCTCCCCGTAGATATAAATCTACTCACCTGGTCCTCGCTCGCCGGTGCCGACGTCGCCATGTGCTTGCTTGTCGTCTCGAAGTCCACATGGGGTACCTACATATCATAACGCACCGTATAGCATTAAAACCAAATTCGAAATCGAAACGGCATACGAAAATCAAATCGGCACGCGTATCACGCATAGGTCAAAACCTATCGCTTACGCATGCAAGAATAGTCAAACCAACCCTCGATGTCGATGTACAAACGTCAAACCATCGAGAAAACCCAAACACACTCATTTGCGCATCCACGAACACTAACCATAATATAAAATAGGTTAAAATTCACAAAAACCCCCAAATTCACCATAAAAGGCATTTTTCCGAAAATCTAGCAAGCAAAAATTACCCGTTTTAGTACAAACTCGACGTTTAAACAAATCTAGCGGCTATAATACTTATTAAACAACTCAAATAAGTCATACAACCCATTTCAAGAATTTAATATCATCAATTCTTATAAAAATAAAAATTCTAGTTTTGCAAACATAACCAATTTTAACAATTTTATAGCAAAAATGCACAAACTACAATCTAGCTTAGATTTGCATGATCTAAATCATTAAACTACACTTAATAAAGTTAATGAAGTCATGAAAAACCTAATTAGATTTTTAGTCTAACGTTTGCAATTAATTTCCAAAACCGAGTTTGCATAAAATTCCAATTTTAACAATTTACAAGCATCAATTAGTAAACTAGCAACTAGGTTAGGTTTTCATTTCCTTAAGATGATAATCTACACATTGCAACCATAATTACACAACAAAAACCCTAATTTTAGTTCACAACCCCCTCTTGAAAGTTAAATCATTAATAACAAAACCACAATTAATTCCTAATTAAACACATAATAGCAAGATTCAAGTAATCAAACAATAACTTATGCAAAAAGCTAAGACCATACCTCACAAAATTAGAGATCTAGCACCAAAATCTTGGACTCCAAATTGCTCTCTTGATCCATGATCCACACTAGAATAGGTCAAGAAGAAATGGGTAGAGATTGGATTTAAGAAATATTGAATTTTTAGCTTGATTTTGAGGCAAAAAGATGTAATTTTTGAAGGAAAAAAAGATGGGGTTTTGGGGAAATTTCTGGACAGCAATGAAGTGGGGGCTCGGCTGCAGATGAAGAAAAAGGAGGAGAGAGAGAGAGGTGGGGAAAATCACATCTAGTCAAAGTCCACTTTGTTTCTTTCATTTTCTATTCTTTTCTTTTCTTTTCTTTTTGAAAAAGGAGGTGATTGGAGAGAGAGAGAGGGGGGGAAGGCTGTCATGGTGGGGCCGGCCACATGGGGAGAGGGAGAGAGGGTGAGGTGTGGGTGTGTGGGTTAGGAAAAAAGATAAATGTATTACCCCAATTCCCATTAACACTAATTTCACCGAAAAAGCCTTTTTTCTTCGATATTTTCTAAACCGTTTTAACAAACCATTTCATTTCAGAAACCACATGATAAAACTTTATTTAATGTGTTATGATGCACAAAATTTGTTTCAACTCATTCCAATTTGTAATTTTTCTTAATTAAATGTATTAGTAACGGCTTAAAATAATATTAAAATAATTAATTTCGGAAAAATTTTCAGAAAATTTGAAATTTCACCAGTGGCTCAATAAACACCAATTACTAGTAATTACATAGCTAGAATATGTATATTTAATTTCATATTAAAAATATTGCATTTTGACTTTTTACGGAAAACCCCCTTATTTTACCGATTTTCCGAAATTTCACCGAAACGATTTTCAAAACGTTACAGAGAGCCTCAAGTGAATGATCAAAATGAGCAAGAAAAAACCCCACCCCTCAAAAGTGCCCGGCCCTCTAGCTCCTCTCTCAAAAATAATACACACCAAAAACCTTTTTCAATTAACAATAAAAAAATAAGACCATACCAATCTCTACATGCCCAAAACCCTTGCTTTGCCCTAAATCATCTTTCCACCTCATTATGAAACAAATGATTTTTCTAAAAAGGAAAATCAATAATGAGGTGGCAAATCTTCTAGAAGTCATTCCGTACAAATACGGAATGTAAGTCTACGTTACCCACCTCGGTACTTACGGGGAGGCGGAATAGGTAAAAATAAAATTTTTAACACAAGATAACATGGTCTAAAAACTTGAGGATCTTTGCCAAACCATTGCTAACATACTACATGAGGTTCTATCTACTATGCAAAGAGATTATTCTCATGCTACTAGTCCTTCGGGTCTTCTCCGCTACCCTCCTCGTCTCCGTAGGCTCCATGGGTCAATCCGGATCTTGGTCACCTCTGCGGCCTCCTTGAGTCGAAGAAGATCCACCCGAGAGTCTGTAGTTTTATCTCCACCTCAAGCTGAGGTAACTAGGGCAACAAGTTTGCTATTCTTGATGTCCTAGGTGGTGTAGAATATGATAGTGGATTTGTTTGTCTATTTAGAACCTTATTTTCTCAACACATGAGAGCTAAGGAAAAATCAAGAGAGGAAGAAGAAGGAGGAACCATGGGAGCTTCTCACTTGAAGAGAGAGAATGAGAAGAGAATAATGATCCATAAACCAAATAATTACTAATCTCTTATCATGATAAAGTTGATGGCTACATTGAATTGACCATTATCATCACAAAAATAAAACCAAAAGCAAAAGAATTATCTAGTGCTCACAAGAAAGATCCAAGTCAACAATGGTCAAATTGTCAACATGGTCAAGCATGGTCAAATGGTCAAAGCAATTAGCCATAACATAATTATCATTAAAGAGATTAGTAAATAATTGCCTCAACTCATAATGGTTTTGACCGAACCAACGGTCAAAACCCTAATGAGGCACCTCCTTCTTCTTCGCTCCTCACAACCGTGCATACACAACCGCATCCCCATTCCGTAGAATACGAATGCACAGAAGACAAAACTAATCCATCCATACAATACTAGAATCTGGCTTAAACCAAAGCCCACTAGCTTTGTCTGCCCGAACAGCATATGCGCACAGGTGCACGTAAGTGATCGTGGCCCTGCCGTAAAACCATACGGCCTCTACACCTTTCGCCCAGTGCAGGGAAACTCTCTGTGTGGGACTCTAAAGACTCGACACGACGCTGGCAGTGGGTTTAACCATAGACCGCAAGCAGCACTAGCTGTACGTAACGATCCCCAGGTAGATGTCGATAAGAAGGCCGATGAGGTAAACCCATCTGAACTCCTACTGAGCCTGAATGTGACAATCTCCGTACAGTCCGGTATGTTCGTCTGAGAGTATCACATGGCGGGCCTAGGGGGCGGTAAACGTCAGTCCCCTAATAGTGGTACAAGTCGTGTCGGAGTGTAGCCCGGAACACCCTGAGTAACTACTGGAAACATTACCAGTAATTCTCTCTTGCCCTGGCCAGGGACTTTGTGTAATGGCTCTCTTAGACACAGCGCGATATCAACCCCCAATACCGGGAGAGACGAATCCTGTCTAACCGTCACTGCCTCCAAGTGCTTCGGGACTGCACCCAACTACTACCTGTTTGCATGACTCCTTTGAGCCGTGGTAGGGTAGTAATCAAAGAACAGTGGGAACACACTCGAGAGAAAGTGACAGTGTCAAATCAACGGACTAAGCTGTACTCATGTCACCTGGGAACTGATTACTGACGATAGGCATAATACCAACCAACAGTTCCCAGCAAGTCTTGCCCAGTGTACTCGTAACCTAACGAGCACCCGCATACTCTCTCAAGTACGACGTACTAATGGCTGTAGGACAGACCATCTCTCCTGCTGGGATGAGAAGCACATACGCTAGTCTACTCCGGAGTATCGATGCCCCGTCTCAATAATCCTACGACTAGGGACCTGTATAAGGATGTGCTTGTAGATTACCCAGCCTCTACTAGTGTGACTGCCATCACATCGCTGGTAATCAAGCAAAGATCTAAAGGACTCCACTAATGTGTATAGGCGATATGCTAAAAGAAACACATGCACACATTAAAGTAGAAACAAACCAAGTAGCATACTACCATTTTGAGCAAGATTGTCTATACAACTGTGAAAATCCCAAGATTCCATTAAGTAAGATACAAACTTGTATGATACAGTAATGGCCTCTAGGGCATATACACTAACAATCTACCACTTGCACTAGGGCTATGTACTGGCGTATCGAAGACCTATCATCTCGATCAGCCGCTCGAACTGAGTCTGGGGTATTTCCTTCGTGAATGGATCTGCAGTGTTATTCTCTGAATCTACTCTCTTCACCTCGATCTCCCGGCGATCTGCGATCTCCCTGATCAGGTGGTACCGCCTCAAAATGTGCCTGGACTTCTGATGGGAACTGGGTTCCTTCGGTAAAGCTATAGCGCCGTTGTTGTTACAATACAACGATATTGGATCAACAACGATAGGAACCACCTGAAGCTCCGTGAGGAACTTCTTCATCCAGACAGCTTCCTTTGCGGCATCGCAAGCAGCTATGTACTCCGCTTCCATAGTTGAGTCAGCAACGGTTTCCTGCTTGGAGCTCTTCCAGCAAACCGGCCCTCCATTGAGGGTAAAGACATAACCCGACATGGACTTGGAGTCATCCTTGTCACTCTGGAAGCTGGAGTCAGCAAAGGCCTCAATTTGGGGGTCTTTTTCGCCATACACCAAGAATATCTCCTTAGTCCTTCTCGGGTACTTGAGAATGTTCTTTACTTCTTTCCAGTGTTTCTCCCCTGGGTCCGTCTGATACCGGCTTACAACGCTCAATGCGTATGCTACATCTGGTCTGGTACACAACATCGCATACATTATAGAGCCTACCGCAGATGCGTAGGGTATAGATGACATGCGGGCCCTTTCCAAATCAGACTTGGGAGACATCTCTTTGGAGAAGGTGATTCCGTGACAAGCCGGTAGATTACCGCGCTTTGAATCTTACATACTGAATCGTTTCAGTATGGTGTCGATTTACCTGGACTGTGAAAGTCCCAACATCCCCTTAGATCTATCACGATAGATCTGGATCCCCAGAATGTAGTTGGCATCGCCCAGATCCTTCATGGAGAACCTCTGTGACAAGAATCCTTTGACTGACTGTAGCATAGGAATGTCATTTCCTATTAGGAGAATGTCATCCACGTACAAGGCGAGGAATACCACAGTTCTCCCTACAATCTTACTGTAAATGCATGGTGATTAGTAGAGGAGTTGGGTGTTCGGTATCACACGAGCTGTGAGTATGCGACATCGCAATAATTAGCCTTGAGTGCAAGTGGGAGATTGTTGGAGATAGTGCCATCAAAGTCAATTATTGGATCACAGGCACGTGATTGCAATGATTGAGAGAGGACCTATATCGTTAGAACAGTCTTACTCAAGATGATAGTATGCTATCTGGTTTATCTTTATCATCGTGTACTGTTTCAGGTGACCTTACAGATCACTATTGCACGTTGATAGAGCCCTTAGGATTCTCGCTTGACGGCCAGCAGTATGATGGCGATCATATACGTGGGAGCTGTGGTCTATAAGCACATCCTTAAAAGGTCCCTAGTCGTGGGAGTTTCGAGACAGGGCATCGATACTCCAGAGTAGACTGGTGTATACAGTCGAGACCCCGACGAGGGGCGGTGGCCGGTCTCACAAGCCACTGGTGTCAGTTGGTTCACCTAAGATGTATACAAGTGCTCATTGGGTTATGAGTACACCGGACAGGACTCGCCGGGAACATGCTGGTTGGTATTATACCTGACGTCAGATAGCAGTTCCCTGGTGACATGTGTACAGGTTAGTTCATCGACCTGAGATCGTCATTTGTCTCGTGTGAGTTCCCACTGTGCTTTGATTACTACCCTACCACGGCTCAAAGGAGTCGTGCAAACAGGTTTTAGTTGGGTACAGTCCCGAGCCACATGGAGGCAGTGAGCGGATCGACAGGGGTTCGTCTCTCCCGGTATTGGGGGTGAGGTCGCGCTGTGTCTAGGAGAGCCATTACATAAAGCCCTCGGCCGAGGCAGAAGATTTACTGGTAGGTATTCCAGTAGTATCTCAGGGTGTTTTGGGCTACACTCTGACACGACTTGTACCGCTTTTGGGGGTCTGACTTTTACCAACCCCCTAGGCCTGCCATACGATGCTCATAGACGAACGGACCGGACTGTACGGATATTGTCACTGACAGGCTCAGTAGGGTGTCAGGATGAGTTCGCTCATCGACGTCCCTTTTAGTCAATACCTGGTAGCCCGTTACATATGGCTAATACCTCTGACGTGCTAGTGGTTAAATCCACAGCCAAAAGTATTGACGAGTCTTTAGAGTCCCCCACAGACAGTTGCTCAAGTTTCGGGCGAAACGCTGTAGAGGCCGTATGGAGATATGGCAGGGTTCGATCAGATAGGTGCGGTATTGCACGGATCATGATCGGACGGATAATACTAGCGGGCTTTGGTTTATGCCGGATCCTAGTATTGTACAGTGTAGATTTTGTCTCTTTGCATTTGTATTCGGTCGCAATACAAATGCGGGTATGTATATACAGTCGCGGGGTTTTCCTGTAATTTATTACGGGATCAGTTTTCTGAAGTTGCCAGTTTGCATTCCGTTTCGGCCAGTTTTCCTTTGTTCCTTCACGGCCGGATTTTTGTGATGGAGGGGCTAATTTGCATATTTGCAAATTAGCAATTGTGGTGGGTTTATTTGTAAATGAGGGATTATGATGGATTAAGCATCTTTGCTTTTCTTTCATCATTTCTTTTGCATTAATTGAGAAAGGATGAGATGAGAAATGATTTGGCCTTGATGTGATATTTTTTCCTCATTATCTTCACATTTCTTTATGGTCACCACACACTTTCGTGTGCTCACCTCCCTTGCATTTCTTTTTCCCTCTTCCATTTATGCATGGCCAGCCACACTTTGTGGGGAGTGAGGGCATTTCATTTGGTGGGGAAAATGTTCATATCATATTATATTATGCTTGCTACAAAATCCCAAGCTCATTTTCCATTGTTGTTTCCTCCATCAAAAGGCAACTTCATAACCCCATGAGACAAACATTACTACACTTAGCCTACAACATCCTTGGGCACGTCGACTCGCCAACTTCGTGCTCGAGTTGCCTCGGTCCATAGGTGGGACACCGTAAAAGAACCCGGCGATGTGGTGCCCGTTCCGACGAGGAGATGAAGACCGGAGATTTCGCGAGGAGATCGGAGTGGAGGCCGAAGACCGAAGGACACGGATCGCTCGGTATAGCATTCTACCCTTTCTCTTGTTAGCTAGGTATAGGTTAATGGTTCGATCCGGGTTTTTAGGATGCGGCAGTGCCGGTTTTAAAGTTAAGAAAAATTTTCGTTTCCGCATTTTGGCCTCGGATAGACGGCCGGGGCGCTACCGTAGTCCTACATGGTATCAGAGCCAGGCCATTAACCTAGTCTAGCTTGCTCTACCATGTTTACAAGTTCGATCGAACGGATTTTCCAAAAACCGCGTTTCCATGTCGTACTTTCTGTCGAATTGTTCTGTGCTCTAAAAATTATTTGGTATATTGGAAAATTACGTGCAGGGTTTTTTATGAATTCTGTGAAAATTTGATAGGCTGATGTTACTGTAGCGCGGCGGATCAGCGGCCAAAACCACGTTTTGGCCGCGGATACGCTGCCGTTCTGTGGCCAAACTGCACCAAATTTTTACAGTGGCTCTCTGACATGGAAATAGGGTTTCTGGTATATTCGTTTTAGGCCAAGATATTTTTGAGTGCTACAGTTGTGCTTGGGGCCCACTTCGGGAAATTTAGTCGATCGAAAATTTTAAACATTTTAGTTCACAGTATTTACATTATATCTGCGACCGTGAATGTCATTTGATCGGTAAATCCTGTCTAACTGCTATAGCCCTTTTAGACGGATTTGCGAACGTGACATTCACATTGATTTTCTGTGTTGTGCTGTGATGTTGCGGATTGTCATGGTGGATAGCCTGGATGCAATGGTAGTACAGTTTCGTTTTTTATGTACATTTGATATTGCGGTGTGAGCGTCCGAAATGTGAACTGTCGTCACTGCCTGTTTGTATATTATTCTTTTGGGGCACGACCGGGCTGAGGTCGATGTACCCGTTGTATGTATATTTTACTTTCTGTACTAGGATTGCCCTGCGGTGGGGTGCACGGATAGCCGGATTCTAGAGGGCAATGAGCCCGCATCTCATGGCGTTGAGACGGAGGGGGCTTCACTCTAGAATTGGCGGGCTATTCGCCGCACTCATAGGGGGTACAGGTTGACACAAGGTGGGGTGCCCAAGTTACCGGATTCCGTGAAGTGCTGGGTGGTCCATTCACGTTTCTGGAGGAGGCTTCCTCGCTTCAGGTTTTGGCGGGTAACTTGTCGCGCCCGTAGGGGTCTAGGATTTCATTGCACAGGCTATCCACACGACCAGGGGAACGTCGGGTTTCAGTAGCGGCTCTATGAAACCCGGGGATCCCAGATATCTGTATTGTTCTGTGATGCTTATTACATTTCTGTGATGTTGCATTTTATCACGCCTTGAGCGAATATTATATATTGATATATATACTAGTAGATGTTGTATATGTTTTGCATTCGCGCTAGTCCAGTCCCCCTCTGTCGTTAGTTAAGTAACCTAACGGGTGATGACGGGACCCAGTGGCGAATGCGGGTGGCATATACGTACATCGTATTTTCGTTCTTTATTGGTGTGATCAATTGATGGGACTGCGTTGATTCGGATCAATGCAAGCTAAACAAACCTATTCTGATGTTGTTGGAACATTTTTCAAAAAGCTGTTATTGCAAAGACGTTCTCTTTTGTTTTGCATAGTGGTATTCGGTTATGAATATCCAGCACCTCAGTCGACGAGGCAAGGGCCGAGATCCCTTCACCGGGAGTGACCCCTTGGACAGAAGTTTGCGTTAGGGTAATAACTTCACTATAGCCGATTGCCTTTTGCTTTGCATCGTGGTATTCAGTTGGAATATCCTGCACCTCATTCTACGGGGAAAAAGCCGAGATCCCTTCACCGGGAGAGACCTCTTTAGCAAAGGTTTTCGTCACTATATTTTTATAAAAAGCTATGCAGTTCCTTCAATGATATCAAGTTCATTACGTTAAAGGTTTTTCGCCAAAAACCAGTCGTAGCCCTCCGTCATTTCTTACGGGTATTGTTTAGTATTCGTGTTGCGTTTGTTGACTCCGTCAAGGCGTAGTGTACGGTAGCTAAGTGGTGCTTTTTTGTTGCATAAATGGGATTGGTTAGGACAGTCGTGCGTTCTTGTTGACTCCGTCAAGGGTACGTATGGGTGGGTTTAATGCAATCCAGATAATGACGGGTTGAACTTGACTAGGACTCTTTGATTTATTGACTCCGTCAAGGTCACTTGGGTCCTAGGGGTAAAAACACACATCGGAAGTTTCTAAAGAAACTGAAACTTGCCAGGCATGCGCATACCTTCTGGAGTGTGATAATGTGAGTGGATTCCGTCACGTTACAATACGATGATAGTTGGATCCCGATTCCCACTGATGAGTTGGTTTACTCCTCGGGTGATCCCGACTAATTCTTCTTTCAGGTTTGGAGGAGAATTTGAGGTTACAGTGGGAGGTTTCCTGATTAGATAAATTGGTAACCATTCTGATCTAGATTAGAGTGCACGCTGAGTGTTTCTTTTCTCTCTCTCTCTTTGGCAGCGACCATGACCCGACCCTTGACTATGACTCAGTAACCAAGTTAACCGAACCTTCTTAAACACTGGCTTTTGGATTGTCAGAGTTGCAAACCTCTTTGGCACTCCTACTTTTACCCTTTTCTCCAGAACACCCCGTATTACTACGAACGTCCACTTCCATTGGATAAAACCATAGTATGGTTATATACGAACTCGAAAGAATTTATTCGAGAATGGTTTCTGGTTCTGGAGAAAACGAATAGGACTATTCAGTTGTCTTTTCCTTTTACCTTCTCTCAGGTTGCTAGTGCTCCTTGGATTAAGACAGTACACCTATTACGCAAATTGGATAGTCTTCTTCCAAACCATAGGCAAGGTGCCGACCGGTAAGGAATGAAGAAAACCAATTAGCCTAACGATGGTGTGCAGAAGGGATTATGTAAAGATAAATAAACGGATTAGTAAGAGGAAAAAGTAAATTGCGACTGCTATTCACGACCAAACCAAGTATTTCATTACCACTCCCACTTCAACTTTTTATTTCTCCAGGACACTCCGTATCACTACGAAGATCCACAGTTATTTGGATACTCCATCGTATGGTTATATACGAACTCGAAAGGAACTTGTTCCAGTTCGGGGATGGATTCTGGTTCGGGAGAAATAGGAATATGGTTTATTTGGTTGTCTTTTATCATCACCTTCTCTCGCATTGCGGGTGCTCCTAGGATTAGGACAGTACACCCATTATGCTTATTGGATAGTCTTCTTCCAAACCATAGGCTGGTGCCGAACGGTAGGGAAGGAAGAAAACCAATTGGCCTAAAGGGGTGTACAGAAGGTAACGACTAAAGACATATAAAGGGATTTATAGAGATGGAAAAGAAATATACTGTTACAGTTGTGAACCTGGATAATGGAAGAGGCATTACTAGGAATACCCGAATACCCCATCGAAACATTTACATGTTTCAGTTTCACTGTGAACTGTTAAAAGAAAACCGATTTCCCAATTAGACACTTGCTCCAGGGTATGTATTTACCATGTTTGATTCTCACATCTGTATGGTTTTACAAATGATGAGTGTGAGTAAGTTATTGGGAATTAGGTGATCATCCTCATTATATCGGAATTCGTTGTAATTGGTGATATTTGAGGAAATCGCCTGGGCTATTTGCCGGAAACAAATATTTGGTTTTGAATATCCGTTGTCATGCACCAATTTCAAATTGATATATCTGTATGTTTATTTTTATAAAGTAAGATATAACTTTTTAAAATTATGTCGGTAACATTTACCTATATCAGTGAATGGTTAGATAAGGAGCATTAAATAGCGGTGTAATTCTTCTTAACCATAAGTACAGTTTGTTAGTGTATATGCCCTAGAGGCCATTACTGTATCATACTAGTTTGTATATTACTTAATGGAAGCTTGGGATATTCACCTTGTATAGACAATCTTGCTCAAAATAGTAGTATGCTACTTGGTTTGTTTCTTCTTTAATGTGTACATGTGTTTATTTTAGTATATCACCTATACACATTAGTGGAGCCGTTAGGATCTTTGCTTGATTATCAGCGTTGTGATGGCAGTCACACCCGTGGGGGCTGGGTAATCCACAAGCACATCCTTATGCAGGTCCCTAGTCGTAGGAATATCGAGACAGGGCATCGATACTCCGGAGTAGACTAGCGTATGCGCTTCTCATCCCAGCAGGGGAGACGATATGTCCCACAGCTGTCAGTACGTCGTACTTGAGATAGTATGCGGGTGATCGTTAGGTAACGAGTACACTGGACAGGACTCGTGGGGAACTGTTGGTTGGTACTATACCTATCGTCAGTTATAAATTCCCAAGTGACATGAGTACAGCTTAGTCCGCTGACTTGACACTGTCACTTCGCCTCGAGTGCGTTCCCACTGTACTTAGATTACTACCCTACCACGGCTCAAAGGAGTCGTGCAAACAGGTAGTAGTTGGGTGCAGTCCCGAAGCACTTGGAGGCAGTGACGGTTAGACAGGATTCGTCTCTCCCGGTATTGGGGGTTGATATCGCGCTGTGTCTAGGAGAGCCATTACACAAAGTCCCTGGCCAGGGCAAGCGAGATATACTGGTAGGTTTCCAGTGTTATCTCAGGGTGTTCTGGGCTACACTCCGATACGACTTGTACCGCTATTAGGGGACTGAAGTTTACCACCCCCTAGGCCCGCCATGCGATGTTCTCAGACGAACAGACCGTACTGTACGCAGATTGTCACATTCAGGCTCAGTAGGAGTTCAGATGGGATTCACCTCGTCAGTCTTCTTATCGGCATCTACTGGGGGCCGTTACGCACAGCTAGTGCCGCTTGCGGTCTGTGGTTAAACCCACTGCCAGCGTAGTGTCGAGTCTTTAGAGTCCCACACATAAAGCTATTCGCCTTTAGGCAAAAGAGTAGAGGTCGCATGGTTTTGCGACAGGTTTCGGTCACATCCGTGGACTTGTGCACGTTTAGTGTCCGGGCAGTTAACACTAGCGGGCTATGGTTTAAGCCAGATCCTAGTGTACGTTTTGGGATTGGTTTTATCTCATTTGTATTCGTGTTCCTCGGAACGCGGATGCGGGTGTATATGCACAGTTGACAGAGAGACAGAGGCAGAGAATTCTCATTGGGGTTGTTGACTGTTGACTATTGACTTTTGCTAAACCCTAATGAGAATAAGAAATATAATTAATGATAATATTAATTAAGTATTATTGTGTCATGGTTGGGATGAAGGGTTGACTTTGTTGACATGTTGACTTTGTTGACCGGTTGACTAGGTTGGACTAGTTGACCACCATCATTACAATGGCTATCATTTCATGGCAAAGACTTTTGCTTGCTTGTTTCTTTTTGCAAAATGAGTGCATGAAATGATATTGCCATTTTGACTTGAACCATCACATAATACTCAATTACTATTATGAGTTATCATGATTTTGGATTATGAAAGCTTTGGATGGCAACAGGCTTGCTCATTCTTTCATTTCCTTTCTCTCTCATGCTTGAGCTCTCCCTCTTCCTCTTGCTCTCTCTCTAGTCTATGGTTCACTTGTCTCATGTGTTGAGAAGCAAGAACCATAGAGATAAAACCCAACACACTCCTCGACTCATCCTAGTTCACAAGGTTTAGCAAACCAAGTGTTCTAGTTTCTTCTAGTTTGAAGTGATGCCAAAGGTAGAAGCTTTCAGGTGGATCCATCTTCGGCATAAAGAGACGACGAGGGGAGAACCATCCGACCACCACAAGGAGACCAAGAGAAGGAGTTCAAGTTAAGGTATAACCCCTAACCGAGTAGGTAAAACTCTTGTTAGGTTTGTTAGATAGTTGTTTAATAAAGATCTGTATTTTGAGTCCATGTTACCACCAAAAGAAAAATCGTTTTTCAACATTTCCGCAAGCCCGTAAGTACCGGGAGAGGTAACGTGGACTTAAAGCGGTATCAGAGCCTAGTTAAATACTATCTAACATGTCAGCAAAGTAACTAGAATTCGATCGGAGAAAAAGTCACGAAACACGCCCGAAAAATCAAGTTTCTGTCGATTCTGTATTCTGTTCAAAAAATAATAAATCTTGCACCAAAAATCGACTCAGGCTTTTTAAAAAACACCCAATAAATTTGGTCCACTGACTCGGTCAAAGCGCCGCGGAACCGCGGCAGGAGCATGCTCCCTCCTGGGATCCGCGGCCGAGTTGACTCGGCCGTGTTACAAATTTCCTGAAGTGTGTTTCTGGGGTTGTTTTGGGATTTTTACAATATGATTTTTCTGCCCAGATTTTCCAGAAAGCAAAATTTTTTTTTGGTGCTTAAAAATCCGTATTTTGATCGAACTTCTAAAGACTTAAGCTAACGGGTTATATCTGTGATGTGATATATGTATTGAACGTCTGCTAATCGCTATACGTCGATTAGTGGGGGGTATACATATCTGTGATATGTAATGTTGATGGTATGTGTATATGAATTCATTGGATTGTCGCGGATGAATAGCCGGGGGGTTGTGAGATGAGAGTTTTCTTTTTTCTTTCAATTCATGTAATTTGTAATTGACGTAATATTATTTATATGGTCGCACAACCGGGATGGGGTTGTAGCCATCATTGTATAATTTCTTTTACTGTTTTTGCTCCTAGGATAGACCCAAGGTGGGGTGCATAAACTACCGGGTATCTCGAAGTGCCGAGTGGCCTACTCACGGTGTTGAGGGAGGTTGCTTCGCTTCGGGTACTTGGCGGGTAGTTTGCCGCACCCGTAGGGGTCTAGGGTGGGGTCTTGGCTATTCATCGCGACCGTGTAATCCGCTCTTCGTTACAGGCTCATACGGATTGCGGATTCCTAGTATATCCAATGTGTTCATCTGTGATCTGGAATGGCTATCATTACATGTGACGAATGTGTATACCTATATATGATATCTATTTAGGCGTTGCTTATGTTTTGCATCCGCGCTAGTCCATCCCCCGCTCTGTCGTTAGTTAAGTAACCTAACGGGTAATGACGGGGCCCCGTGGCGAATGCGGATGGTATAAGCGTACGTCATATTTTTGTTGTTTTCTGCAATGGTAGGATTAAATGATGGGACGCATTAAATTAATGTAAGAAAATAAACCAAAGTTGAGTCCTTGGAACACATTCAAAACCACTTGGTTTCTTTTCAAAAACAACTTTTAAACGCGGAGCTTAAGCTACTCCTTTTTAAAAGCTATCTCGTTTCATCGATTATATCAAGTTCACTACTGTAACAACTAGGATTATATTAGTAACTAATTATATTTTAATTAGTGAAATTCTTTAATAAAAGTTTACCAAGTTGACTTTCAAATATTTTATCAAAATTAATAAACATTTTTCTAGAATTTTCCTAAGCTTGCAAAAACATGTGCATGTAACCTAGGGTTAAAATTGGGTTAAACCATGTTTAGGCAACCATGGTGGTCTAACCCCTCTTGTTAAGCTAATTAGTTTTAAATTAAGAAATTGATTTTTTCTAAAAAATAAAAAGGGATTTAAAATTTTCTTTTGGGTTTTACTTGGGTTGAGGAGAGAGAGAGCATGATGGGTGTCTTGTTAGCATTAAATGAGAGAGAGAGGTGGCTCTAGGATTGTGTCACACCCCACCCCTTTCAAAACTTTTTACTTACATTTCAAACCGTTATCACTCCCATACTTCTCACTCACACACACCCAATGCAACAGTAGCAGCTGTTTTTAGTAGTAGTCTCATCTTTAAATCTGACATTTCTTCATTTCAACACATCAGCATCTGCTGCTCTGCTTCAGCTCCAAGCA
The DNA here is from genome assembly GCA_030015575.1 of Agapanthus africanus. Taxonomy (NCBI): domain Eukaryota; kingdom Viridiplantae; phylum Streptophyta; class Magnoliopsida; order Asparagales; family Amaryllidaceae; genus Agapanthus; species Agapanthus africanus. Next base: position 536,728,104 of record CM057339.1, read on the forward strand.
CATCAACACAAACCAAAACATCAGCATCAGCTGCATCAGCAGCAGCACTCCCTTAACAAACAGCCCCAACTCCATATACAACACCCATACAACACTCACACAACAACAGCAACTGCAGCAGCCAGAACAGCAGCTCCTGCTTCTGGAGAAACAGCAACAGCACGGCTGAGGCAGCACCACCCCAGCAAGCTCCATCCCCTCTTCTTCTTCTCCTTCTCCTTGGTTGTGAGGTTCCTTGTGGGGTATAACTTCTAAAGTCCTTCCTTGTTTGCTTAGTTGTGTCGTTATAGCTTCAATTAGCGATAATTATACGATTTTGTGCTTATTTGGGTGATTTGTGTGAAGTTGTGGTTAAGTGAGGTTGGTGTTGGGTAGACTAGCCTAAGTAAGTGTTGTTAAGGCCAGGTTAACCTAGGATAACCCCAGATTACACCAAAATACCCTCAGTTTTCAAATTGTACAAAACTTGACGTTTTTAAGCAAAACATAGCTTTTTGGAGATCTGATGTTACCCATGTATGTTTAGAATAAAATTGAATAGACCATAGCCTACTGGTGACACCCTGACCCCACCACCAGAGCTCGACCCGACCACTTCAACCCGAGGCCGCCGGAATATTCGTTATGGCCGCAATTTGCGGCCAGACCAGGGAGTTAGGAGCTAGGGTTTTTGGTACAGGTGTCTGCTACATTTTGTGGATCCATGGTATATATAGTTTTGTAATATTCTAACCTGGGTAAAATCTGGGGCAGTATGTCGTTTTCTGGTATTTTAGTTTGCGCGATACGCACGATACGCGAGTGGATTCTGTGATTCAGCGTATCGCGGCATATCGGATCGGGTTCTGGACACACACACACACGTTCCAGCGTATGGCGCGCACGCGCGTTAATTCGCGACGCGAGTTTCTCGTTTCGTTCCGATATCGCGTTTTACGAGATTTTGATATATTGGGATTCTTATGTAAATTCCAGGTTCGCAGGAGGGTACGTCAGACGCCGCCAGGAAAGGGAAGCAGGTGGTCAGCTATTCTTAGCACGCGACCAGGTGAGTAGATTTAACATCTACGGGGAAATCGCCGGTATGGCGTTAAGCGTCAGGGCGTGATAGGATGTTAGTTTTATGTGTTCATGTAGACATACTAGAGTAGCATACCTCCTTACATATATAGATATACTGATAGTATAGAACACCGCACTGTCACTAACGGTTCAAGTTGCACGAGCACGATTTATATGCTACACTCACACCGTTAGTGATTGCCATGACACTCACATTATAGGGTTGCTATAAACCGCATATTTGATTCTTCTTATTTGACGTTTCATGATTTGCCGCATGCTATCATATGAATATTCATACCATGCACACTGTATATGCACTTTCGTGAGTACCTTCATTGATAAAACCCTACTTGGGCACATATGCATCATATGTCTACAGTTGTGCACATGTACATTGCTATATTCACCTTGCATACTTATCTATGCACACATCCATACCGATACACATATTCATATGCTACATACATGGATGATATAGACTTGTTTTAAAACTAAGGGACCGCAGGCGATATTTTCAAAACTAGATCTTTCAAAAGAGCGGTTTTCCCTTTCTTTCACCCTTAGCGTCATACGACATGTTCATGGATTACGCATTGTATTTGATTACGTGATTTCTGGATTTGGGAACCGGAGTACTAATTTAAGAAAATATGCACTGTTTAAAAACCCGGTTTCCCTTGAAATGATATTTTAGTGCGTCCACCATGAGTTTTCTCTGTTCCAGAGAGCTTGTGTGAGTAAACCCGATTCGAGGCAAGGTAGGCACCGACTGTGGGTACATGGTGGATCCGGTACGGTACCCCGGGGCGAGAAGACTCGTATTGTTAGACGGAGAGCCCGGCGGAGGGACTACTACCTACCGGTGATTGGTTAGACCTGGCGATTATCCGGAGGATACCGACCAGAGTCGATAGATGGATACGGGACAACGCGTACTGCCGAGGGCCGATTCCGCAGATGGAGCCCGTGGGCAGATCCGATGGACGGATGCCCCATATTGGAGGATTTGCGTGTCGATGCTGGACACGGTTGATTTTATGAGATTTGGGTGCCGATGTTGGAAACTCACAATTGTATGGGATTCACAGGATTTGAAGGCCAATGTGGATGACGGCGCCTGAGTTTTACTGGGATTTGGGTTATTGATGGACACCGGTCATTGTTCCACGTTGATATTCCGTGTAAACCTTATTTATTCCCATGCTCAGCATTTAGTATTGACATCTCATCTTGTACCTATTGTACCTGATATTGTACACATGCTATACATGATTATCGCATACCCTGCTCATGTTATATAGGGTTGTTAGATTCCATATCAGACCTGATTATTGCATATCTTGCACATCATATGGAGGGACTTTTAGATTACATTTGTTTCCTGATATGAGCATTCAGTTCATCATATAGATATTATCTGTTGGCATAGGTTAGAGTATCGTCGTACGTGCATACTCGCGATTACCTTTATATGTTATCTACTATTCACGAGTTGGCAACTCACCCACGTTGTGCCACAGGGCTTGCAGGTCGCCCTTGGGAGTAGTCACGGCTGGCTGTTTACCGCACCTTTTGACACAGATACCATTGCTGAGGCGTGTTAGCCCTTTTGCTATTAGGTGGGTTTTGTACGGTATCTGTTTACTTTTCAGTTGCATCTTGATGTATCTAGTACTCTCCATCTACTTTCATGTATTGGCCTAGAGACAGTTGTGATGACGATGTATGTTATTTGTACTCTGGTGTCAAGCTCGTTGTGAGCCGACTTTATTTATGCAGTTTTACCCTTTATGATATTTGTTTTCACTTTACTGCTCATTCTTCGCTTCGGCGTCGTATTTTTTTGTGGTGATTGCTCCGCCGTTGGGCGCGATTCTCCCATTGAGATGCTCTATTTATTTCACACGTTATTTTTACTCATATCTCGTCTTTTTACCCGATTTCGGGACAAATTTTTGGAAAAGGAAATGTTGTTAAAATTATTTAAATAATAACTTGAACCAAAAAGGATTTCTACTAGACAACTTAAAGTTTTCTAAATGTTGTAAACACTCCAAATTTTTCATGGTTTTGTTTTCTGGGTTCGGCTTACTTAGTCATGTCATGCCTGTAGACGTTGCGTGGTTAAGTGCCGGTCACGGGCCGAACTTTGGGTCGTGACAAAGTTGGTATCAAAGCGTAGGTTTTACCTTCGGAGTGTAGGATTGACCCTGGTATGATGGAGTAGGTAGCTGCAGCAGGGTGGCGTGGCGTGTGTATGTTCCGCGGCATACTCACGACACGGTACCCCGCCTAAGCGACCTTAGGACTTATTGATTGAAATTCCTTCATGGCTATATACATTCTTGCGATTCGATTCCGTATCCTTATCGAATCCTACATTCCTTTTCAGCCATTATGCCGCCAAGGACTACAAGGGCACAGAGAGCGGATGCGAGAGCCGAGGCTCGTGTTGACTCGTCCGAAACGAGGACTGATCCGGGAAGTGCACCTGTTGCACCCAAGCAGACTACCCCTCCCATGAAAGATCAGATCGCCACACTAGGGGCTGGTATGCAGGAGATGAGCCAGACGGTGAGATCCAGCATGCAGGAGATGCATCAGATGATAGGGTCGCTAGTTGAGACGCTTCGAGCGCAGCGACCACAGGTAGCTCCACCAGTCACGGGGACCGCGATGGTATCTACAGCACCAGCAGTTGCCCTTACAGCCATGGAGGTGATTTCAGTATCGTTAGCAGAATTCATGAGGCTGAAGCCTCCAGTCTTCACAGGCACCGACGCAGCCGAGGACCCGTAGTCCTTTAATGATAGGATGGCCCAGATATGTCGTTCCCTTAGATGCTCAGATACGAGATGGGTCGAGTTCGCGAGCTTTCGCCTGGAAGGACTTGCGCAGAAATGGTGCGAATCGGTCGAGAAGGGCAGAGCAGCAGGTCTCCCTCTTATGACCTGGACAGAGTTTGTGACGATCATTATAGCCCGCTTCCATCCCCAGAGTGTCAGGGATGCCCGAGCATGCTGATTTGAGTCCTAACGCCAGACGCCAGAGATGACCGTGGCAGAGTACGACGTGCTATTCACCGAGCTATCAGTTTATGCTCCGTACCTAGTGGTTACTGAGGAACTGCGAGTCAAGAGATTTGTCCGAGGCTTGCTTACACCACTGTTCCTTGCAATCAGCGCACAGCATTACGAGACGTATGCCGCAACTGTAGACGCAGGCCTATTAGTCGAGGAGCGCCTTGCCGAGACTTCAGTAGTTCCAAGGCCGAAGAGGGTTCGTACTGACACAGCAGCTCAGAGACATCCGTTCAGACGCCGTGATAGACGTCATACCGGTGACAGAGACTCGAGGCGAGGTCAGATGTTTAGCTCATACCCCCAGTAGGGTCAGCAGTCGTCTCGTGGATGCTTTGGATGTGGTAGTCCTCATCACCGCGTCAGAGATTGTACCGAGACACGCCAGAGGGAGCCAGCCGTACCGCATGTCACACTTCCACCTTCTCCACCCCAGAGGGCGTTGCCTGTTGTACCCACAGTTGCTCCGCGTCAGACTCATGCACAGAAAGGCCATGGTCACAGAGGATTTGTTCCTAGAGGACGAGGCGGCCGAGGCAGAGGACAGCCGGCTACCGGCAGAGTACAGCCAGCTGCTAGCAGGGGACCGCCGGTTATAGGTGGAGGGCAGGCACTGGTTTTCGCGTTGACGCATCAGGACGCGCAGGCATCCAATGCGGTGGTCTCAGGTACCTTATCAGTATGTTCTGTAGATGCACACGTATTGTTCGATCCCGGATCCACGCACTCGTACGTTTCCACACATTTTGTGCCGAGTTTGGGTAGAGAGTCTGGGTTGCTTGATCAGCCGCTTGTTGTGACCACTCCCGTGGGAGAGTCGTTTGTAGCTAGGCACGTGTTCCGATCCTGTGTTGTCCGTATTGGCGAGAGGGATTTGCCTATCGACTTGATCCTGCTGGAGATGTTGGACTTCGACGTTCTTTTGGGCATGGATTGGCTGGCCACGTACTATGCGTCTGTGGACTGCCGTGAGAAGACTGTTAGGTTTTGTTTTCCCGGCGAGTCGACTTTGGTTGTGCAGGGTGACCGTGGTGCCACCCCTCACCTTCTGATTTCTTCTCTTCACGCTGGACATCTTTTGAGGAAGGGATGTCAGGGATTCCTAACCTATGTTTCTGATATTAGGGCTGTGGATGTTCCACTGGACCAGATTCCGAGTGTATGTGAGTTCCCTGACGTATTCCCTGATGAGCTCCCTGGGCTACCGCCTGAGCGTGATGTTGTGTTCTGTATTGATTTGATTCCTGGCACGGGGCCTATTTCTATACCGCCTTATCGGATGGCCCCGGCGGAGCTTAGTGAGTTGAAGAGTCAGTTGCAAGATTTGCTGGACAAGGGACTCGTTCGACCCAGTGTTTCTCCTTGGGGTGCTCCGATCCTGTTTGTCAAGAAGAAGGACGGCAGTTTGCGTCTGTGTATCGACTACCGGCAGCTGAACCGGGTGACCGTGCGGAACAGATATTCGTTGCCACGCATCGACGACTTGTTCGACAAGCTTCAGGGGGAAGGATATTTTTCGTGGATCGATTTGCGATTAGGCTATCACCAGCTGAGGCTTCAACAGGAGGACATTCCGAAGACAGCTTTCCATACGCGTTATGGCCATTATGAGTTTTTGGTGATGTCATTCGGACTCACCAACGCACCAGCAGCCTTCATGGACATGATGAACCGCATATTCAGGCCGTATCTTGACTTGTTCATCATCGTATTCATTGACGATATATTGGTCTATTCCCGGAGCAGAGAGGAGCATGAGCAGCACCGGCGGATTACACTGCAGACCTTGAGGGAGCACCGGCTTTATGCAAAATTCTCCAAGTGCGCGTTCTGGCAAGACAGCGTAGACTTCTTGGGTCACGTGATTACATGGGATGGTATATGTGTAGACGCGAGGAAGGTCGAGGCCGTTCGGAGTTGGCCCAGACCTACATCCATTACTGAAATACGCATCTTTCTAGGACTGGCCGGCTACTACAGGCGATTTGTACAGGATTTCTCCCGTATTGCTTCTCCTTTGACCGGTTTGACCCGGAAGGGGGTTCCTTACGTTTGGACAGAGGAGTGCGAGCACAGTTTACAGCAGCTACGGACTTGTTTGACTACGGCGCCAGTGTTTTCTTTGCCTTCAGGATCAGGCGGGTTTGTAGTATATTGTGACGCTTCGCGAGTGGGGCTAGGGTGTGTATTGATGCAGCATGGCAGGGTGATCGCATATGCTTCCCGGCAATTGAAGAAACATGAACAGAACTACCCCACTCACGATTTGGAGATGGCTGTAGTGGTCTTTGCCCTTAAGATCTGGTGACACTACCTCTATGGCGAGTCGTGCCAGATATTCACTGACCACAATATCCTAAAGTATATATTTCAGCAGCGAGACCTGAATCTCCGACAGCGCCGTTGGATGGAACTGGTGAAAGACTACGACTGCGAGATCTTGTATCACCCGGGCAAGGCTAATGTAGTTGCGGATGCTTTGAGCAGGAGGCCCGGGGGTAGTCTATCGTGTTTGAGTGCAATACAGAGGCAGTCGTCAGTAGATTGGCAGATACTATGCGACGGCCGGGTCAATTCGAGTTCACACAGATCGGGGGACAGCTTGCGCACGTTCGTGCACGCCCACAGTTGCTTGACCGTATATATGAAGCACAGCGCAGGGATGACCGTTGCTCAGAGATCGTGGCACAGATTGGACAGGGAAGATTCTCCGAGTTCGTGATCGATGATCAGGGGATATTACGATTTGGGTCTAGACTGTGCATACCAGATGCTGAAGGATTGCAGCGCGATATTCTTGAGGAGGCACATCGATCAGTGTACAGCGTCCACCCCGATTCCACCAAGATGTATCATGATATGAGAGAGGTCTACTGGTGGGACAGAATGAAGAGGGACATCGCTAATTTCGTATCGAGATGCCTGACTTGTCAGCAAGTCAAGACCGAGCACCAGAGGCCCGCAGGAGAGCTACAGCCGTTACCCATTCCGGAGTGGAAATGGGAACAGATTTCGATGGATTTCGTTGTGGGTATACCCAGGACTAGGCGGGGGTATGACTCCATTTGGGTGATTGTGGATCGTCTGACGAAAGCGGCTCACTTCCTACCAGTGAACACGACTTTCGGATTTGCTCAGTACGCCCAGATTTATATCGACGAGATTGTGCGACTACATGGGGTCCCGACGTGTATTGTGTCCGACAGAGGCACCCAGTTTACCAGCAGATTATGGCAGAGACTTCAGGAGGCTTTGGGCACTCGTTTGAGTTTTAGCATGGCATTTCATCCGCAGACCGACGGACAGTCAGAGCGGACCATTCAGACTCTCGAGGACATGCTCCGAGCTTGCGTTTTAGACTTTGGTGGTAGCTGGGATCATCATTTACCCTTGATAGAGTTCTCCTACAACAATAGCTTCCAGGACACTATTCAGATGGCACCTTTTGAGGCTTTGTATGGGAGGAGATGTAGATCGCCCGTCTGTTGGACAGAGCTCAGCGAGAGCAGTATTTTGGGGCCACAGATCGTACATGAGACGACCGAGAAGATACAGCTGATTCGAGACAGGATGAGGACAGCTCAGAGCAGGCAGAAATCGTATGCTGACAGATGCCGCCGCAAATTAGAGTTCACAGTTTGCGATCACGTTTTTCTGAGGGTCTCTCCGATGAAGGGAGTGATGAGGTTTGGACGGAAGGGGAAGCTTAGCCCCAGATTCATAGGTCCTTTCGAGATCCTCGAGCGTGTCGGCGCAGTAGCGTATCGATTGGCTCTTCCACCCAGTCTTTTAGATGTTCACCCCGTCTTCCACGTATAGATGCTACGTAGATATCTTCATGACCCTTCCCACACGATCAAGCATCCGACAGTACAGCTTGAGCCCGACCTTTCATTCACCGTGCAGCCAGTGGAGATATTTGATCGGCAGGTGAAGAAACTTCGATCTAGGGTCCTGCCATCGGTGAAGGTTCTTTGGCGCAGCCCGAACGGTAAGGAGATCACTTGGGAGACCGAGGGGGAGATGCGGAAGAAATTCCCTCATCTCTTTGAAAGTACGCGTAGTTATATATTTTAAATTCGGGGACGAATTTTCTTAAGGGGGGAAGACTGTAACAACTAGGATTATATTAGTAACTAAATATATTTTAATTAGTGAAATTCTTTAATAAAGGTTTACCAAGTTGACTTTAAAATATTTTATCAAAATTAATAAACATTTTTCTAGAATTTTCCTAAGTTTGCACAAACATGTGCATGTAACCTAGGGTTAAAATTGGGTTAAACCAAGTTTAGGCAACCATGGTGGTCTAACCCCTCTTGTTAAGCTAATTAGTTTTAAATTAAGAAATTGATTTTTTCTAAAAAATAAAAAGGGATTTAAAATTTTCTTTTGGGATTGACTTGGGTTGAGGAGAGAGAGAGAGAGCATGACGGGTGTCTTGTTAGCATTAAATGAGTGAGAGAGAGAGAGAGGTGGCTCTAGGATTGTGTCACACCCCATCCCTTTCAAAACTTTTTACTTACATTTCAAATCCTTATCACTCCCATCCTTCTCACTCACACACCCCCAATGCAACAGTAGTTGCTGTTTTCAGCAGTAGTCTCATCTTTAAATCTGACATTTCTTCATTTCAACACATCAGCATCTGCTGCTCTGCTTCTGCTCCAAGCACATCATCACAAACCAAAACATCAGCATCAGCTGCATCAGCAGCAGCACTCCCTTAACAAACAGCCCCAACTCCATATACAACACCCATACAACACTCACACAACAACAGCAACTGCAGCAGCCAGAACAGCAGCTCCTGCTTATGGAGAAACAGCAACAGCACGGCTGAGGCAGCACCACCCCAGCAAGCTCCATCCCCTCTTCTTCTTCTCCTTCTCCTTGGTTGTGAGGTTCCTTGTGGGGTATAACTTCTAAACTCCTTCATTGTTTGCTTAGTTGTGTCGTTATAGCTTCAATTAGCGATAATTATACGATTTTGTGCTTATTTGGGTGATTTGTGTGAAGTTGTGGTTAAGTGAGGTTGGTGTTGGGTAGACTAGCCTAAGTAAGTGTTGTTAAGGCCAGGTTAACCTAGGATAACCCCAGATTACACCAAAATACCCTCAGTTTTCAAATTGTACAAAACTAGACATTTTTAAGCAAAACATAGCTTTTTGGAGATCTGCTGTTACCCATGTAAGTTCAGAATAAAATTGAATGGACCATAGCCTACTGGTGACACCCTGACCCCACCACCAGAGCCCGACCCCACCACTTCAACCCGAGGCCGCCGGAATATTCGTTCTGGCCGCAATTTGCGGCCAGACCAGGGAGTTAGCAGCTAGGGTTTTCGGTACAGGTGTCTGCTACATTTTGTGGGTCCGTGGTATATATAGTTTTGTAATATTCTAACCTGGGTAAAATCTGGGGCAGTATGTCGTTTTCTGGTATTTTAGTTTGCGCGATACGCGAGTAGATTCTGTGATTCAGCGTATCGCGACGTATCGGATCGGGTTCTGGACACACACACACGTTCCAGCGTATCGCGCGCGAGCGTTAATTCGCGACGCGAGTTTCTCGTTTCGTTCCGATATCGCGTTTTACGAGATTTTGATATATTGGGATTCTTGTGTAAATTCCAGGTTCGTAGGCGGGTACGTCAGACGCCGCCAGAAAAGGGAAGCAGGTGGTCGGCTATTCTTAGCACGCGACCAGGTGAGTAGATTTAACATCTACGGGGAAATCTCCCGTATGGCGTTAAGCGTCATGGCGTGATAGGATGTTAGTTTTATGTGTTCATGTAGACAATCTAGAGTAGCATACCTCCTTAGATATATAGATATACTGATAGTATAGAACACCGCACCGTCACTAATGGTTCAAGTTGCACGAGCACGATTTATATGCTACACTCACACCGTTACTGATTGCCATGACACTCACATTATAGGGTTGCTATAAACCGCATATTTGATTCTGCTTATTTGACGTTGTCATGATTTGCCGCATGCTATCATATGGATATTCATACCATGCACACTGTATATGCACTTTCATGAGTACCTTCATTGATATAACCTTACTTGGGCACATATGCATCATATGTCTACAGTTGTGCACATGTACATTGCTATATTCACCTTGCATACTTATCCATACACACATCCATACCGATACACATATTCATATGCTACATACATGGATGATATAGACTTGTTTTAAAACTAAGGGACCGCAGGCGATATTTTCAAAACTAGATCTTTCAAAAGAACAGTTTTCCCTTTCTTTCACCCTTAGCGTCATACGACATGTTGCATGGATTACGCATTGTATTTGATTATGTGATTTCTGGATTTGGGAACCGGAGTACTAATTTAAGAAAATACGCACTGTTTAAAAACCCGGTTTCCTTTGAAATGATATTTTAGTGCGTCCACCATGAGTTTTCTCGGTTCCAGAGAGCTTGTGTGAGTATACCCGATTCGAGGAGAGGTAGGCATCGACTGCGGGTACATGGTGGACCCGGTACGGTACCCCGGGGTGAGAAGACTCGTATTGTTAGACGGTGAGCCAGGCGGAAGGACTACTACCTACCGGTGATTGGTTAGACCTGGCGATTATCCGGAGGATACCGACCAGAGTCGATAGATGGATACGGGACGACGCGTACTGCTGGGGACCGAGGGCCGATTCTACAGACGGAGCCCGTGGGCAGATCCGATGGACGGACGCCCCATATTGGAGGATTTGCGTGTCGATACTGGACACGGTTGATTTTATGAGATTTGGGTGCCGATGTTGGGCACTCACAATTGTATGGGATTCACAAGATTTGAGGGCCGATGTGGATGACGGCGTCTGAGTTTTACTGGGATTTGGGTTATTGATGGACACCGGTCATTGTTCCACGTTGATATTCCGTATAGACCTTATTTATTCCCATGCTCAGCATTTAGTATTGACATCTGATCCTGTACCTATTGTACCTGATATTGTACACATGCTATACATGATTATCGCATACCCTGCTCATGTTATATAAGGTTGTTAAATTCCATATCAGACCTGATTATTGCATATCTTGCACATCATATGGTGGGACTTTTAGATTACATTTGTTGCCTGATATGAGCATTCAGTTCATCATATAGATATTATCTGTTGGCATAGGTTAGAGTATCGCAGTACGTGCATACTCGCGATTACCTTTATATGTTATCTACTATTCACGAGTTGGCAACTCACCCCCGTTGTGCCACAGGGCTTGCAGGTCGCCCTTAGGAGTAGTCGCAGCTGGCTGTTTACCACACATTTTGACACGGATACCATTGCTGAGGCATGCTAGCCCTTTTGCTATTAAGTGGGTTTTGTACGGTATCTGTTTACTTTTCAGTTGCATCTTGATGTATCTAGTACTCTCCATCTACTTTCATGTATTGGCCAAGAGACAGTTGTGAGGACGATGTATGTTATTTGTACTCTGGTGTCGAGCTCGTTGTGAGCCGACTTTATTTATGCAGTTTTACCCTTTATGATATTTGTTTTCACTTTACTGCTCATTCTTCGCTTCGGCGTCATATTTTTTTGTGGTGATTGCTCCGCCGTTGGGCGCGATTCTCCCATTGAAATGCTCTATTTATTTCACACGTTATTTTTACTCATATCTCGTTTTTTACCCGATTTCGGGACAAATTTTTGGAAAACGAAATATTGTTAAAATTATTTAAATAATAACTTGAACCAAAAAGGATTTCTACTAAACAACTTAAAGTTTTCTAAATGTTGTAAACACTCCAAATTTTTCATGGTTTTGTTTTCTGGGTTCGGCTTACTTAGTCATTTCACGCCTGTAGACGTTGCGTGGTTAAGTGCCAGTCACGGGCTGAACTTTGGGTCATGACAACTACGTTCACGGTTTCGCCAAAACCATCCGTAGCCCTCCATCATTTTAATTAAATATTCAGTAGTATTCAAGCTATGTATTTTGACCTCACGCCAAGGCATAGTGATTGGTAGCTGCCGGATATTTATCTGTTGCATAAATAGAATGCGTTGGTTTGAGACAGTCGTACTGCCATTTTGGCCTACGTCAAGGGTAGGTACGGGTGGGTTCAAATTAACCTGGATAATGATGGGAAGAACTTGACATGTGACTTATGACATTTTGACCTCACGCCAAGGTCATAAGAGCATGGGGCAAAAATCCACATCGGGAGTTTCAAAAGAACTGAAACTTGCTAGCGCTGCATACCATTTGGAGTGATGATTCTGGTAGGATTCCTTCAATTTTGTCACGCAATGATATTTGGATCCCGATCCTACTGTGAGTATATGCTACTCCTCGGGAAATTTCTCACTTAACGATCAATGCTATAAACCAAGTAGGTGTCTAGAAAGGTGGTAGCGGGGCTACGCCTCCAGGAAAAAGAGGTTATTTAATTAAGGAACTTCGCGAAAGCGTTGGAAAACCTCTCTCGAAGTACCGACACTAGCCTGGCTGAACGGTTAAGCAAGTATTGTACGGTGAGATTGATCCTGACTAATTCTTCCTTTTTGGTTTGAGGAGGGATTCGAGAGACAGTGGGAGCCATCCTGTTTAGACAAATTAAAAACCACTCTAAACTTGGTGTAACCCGAAATGGAGTCCATGTACACCAACAAAGTATGGACGTTGGACGTTGCTCCATATTGGGTAAAACCCGTAGGATGCAAGTGGATCTTCAAAAGGAAGATTGGTGTAGATGGACAGGTTGAGACCTATAAGGCTAGACTTATTGCAAAGGGTTTTCGTCAAAGTCCTGGTTTGGACTATGACGAGACCTTTTCTCCAGTGGCTATGCTGAAATCCATTCGGATCCTTCTTGTCATTGCTGCCTTCCACGATTATGAGATTTGGCAGATGGACGTAAAGACCGCTTTTCTAAATGGAAATTTAGAGGAGTGTGTTTATATGGACCAGCCAGAGGGTTTCATTCAGAGTGGGAACAGCGGAAAGGTGTGCAAGTTGCTTAAGTCCATCTATGGACTAAAGCAAGCATCGCGGAGTTGGAACATCTGTTTTGATGAGACGGTCAAAGAATTTGGCTTTACCAAAAATCCAGATGAACCATGCATCTATAGTAGATTTGTAGCAAGAACTGTCGTATTCCTCGTATTGTATGTGGATGACATTCTTTTGATAGGAAATGACATTCCTATGCTGCAATCTGTCAAAGGGTTCTTGTCACACAGGTTCTCCATGAAAGACCTGGGTGATGCCTCGTACATTCTGGGGATCCGGATCTTTCGTGACAGATCCAAGAGGATATTAGGACTTTCACAGTCCAAGTACATCGACACCATACTGAAAAGATTCAGTATGGAGGATTCCAAGCGAGGTAATCTACCGGCTTGTCACGGGATCACCCTCTCCAAAGAGATGTCTCCCAAGACTGATTTGGAAAGGGATCGCATGTCTATTATACCCTACGCTTCTGCGGTAGGCTCTATAATGTATGCGATGTTGTGTACCAGACCAGATGTAGCTTATGCATTGAGTGTGGTAAGCCGGTATCAATCAAACCCTGGGGAGAAGCACTGGATAGCGGTAAAGAACATTCTCAAGTACCTGAGAAGGACTAAGGAGATGTTCTTGGTGTATGGAGGAAAAGACCTCCAGATCGAGGCCTTTGCTGACTCTAGCTTCCAGAGTGACAAGGATGATTCCAAGTCCATGTCGGGTTATGTCTTTACCCTCAATGGAGGGGCGGTGTGTTGGAAGAGTTCCAAACAGGAAACCATTGCTGACTCGACGATGGAAGCGGAATATATCGCTGCTGCAGATGCCGTAAAAGAAGCCGTCTGGATAAGGAAGTTCTTAACGGAACTTCAGGTGGTTCCGTCCATTGTTGATCCAATACCTCTGTATTGCGACAACAATGGGGCTATAGCTTTAGCGAAGGAACCCAGGTCCCATCAGAGATCCAGACACATCTTGAGGCGGTATCACCTGATCAGGGAGATCGTGGGTCGCCAGGAGATCGAGGTTCGGAGAGTTGCTACGGAAGATAACACTACTGATCCATTCACAAAGGCCTTACCCCAGACTCAGTTCGAGCGGCTGATCGAGATGATAGGTCTTCGATACGCCAGTACATGGCCTTAGTGCAAGTGGGAGATTGTTAGTGTATATGCCCTAGAGGCCATTACTGTATCATACTAGTTTGCATATTACTTAATAGATGCTTGGGATATTCACCTTGTATAGACAATCTTGCTCAAAATAGTAGTATGCTACTTGGTTTGTTTCTGCTTTAATGTGTACATGTGTTCATTTTAGTATATCACATATACACATTAGTGGAGCCCTTAGGATCTTTGCTTGATTACCAGCGTTGTGATGGCAGTCACACTCGTGGGGGCTGGGTAATCCACAAGCACATCCTTATGCAGGTCCCTAGTCGTAAGACTATCGAGACAGGGCATCGATACTCCGGAGTAGACCAGCGTATGCTCTTCTAATCCCAGCAGGGGAGACGGTCTATCCCACAGCCGTCAGTACATCGTACTTGAGATAGTATGCGGGTGCTCATTAGGTTACGAGTACACTGGACAAGACTCGTGGCGAATTGTTGGTTGGTACTATACCTATCGTCAGTTTTCAATTCCCAGGTGACATGAGTGTATCTTAGTCCGCTGACTTGACACTGTCACTTCGCCTCGAGTGTGTTCCCACTGTACTTAGATTACTACCCTACCACGGCTCAAAGGAGTCGTGCAAACAGGTAGTAGTTGGGTGCAGTCCCGAAGCACTTGGAGGCAGTGACGGTTAGATAGGATTCGTCTCTCCCGGTATTGTGGGTTGATATCGCGCTGTGTCTAGGAGAGCCATTACACAAAGTCCCTGGCCAGGGCAAGCGAGATATACTGGTAGGTTTCCAGTGTTATCTCAGGGTGTTCTGGGCTACACTCCGACACGACTTGTACCGCTATTAGGGGACTGACGTTTACCGCCCCCCTAGGCCCGCCATGCGATGTTCTCAGACGAACAGACCGGACTGTACGCAGATTGTCACATTCAGGCTCAGTAGGAGTTCAGTTGGGTTTCACCTCGTCAGTCTTCTTATCGACATCTACTTGGGGGCCGTTACGCACAGCTAGTGCCGCTTCCGGTCTTTGGTTAAACCCACTGCCAGCGTAGTGTCGAGTCTTTAGAGTCCTACACAGAAAGCTATTCGCCTTTAGGCAAAAGAGTAGAGGTCGCATGATTTTGCGACAGGATTCGGTCACATCCGTGCACTTGTGCACGTTTAGTGTCCGGGCAGTTAACACTAGCGGGCTTTGGTTTGAGCCAGATCCTAATATACGTTTTGGGATTGGTTTTATCTCGTTTGTATTCGTGTTCCTCGGAACGCGGATGCGGGTGTGTATGCACAGTTGACAGAGAGACAGAGGCAGAGGATTCTCATTGGGGTTGTTGACCGTTGACTATTGACTTTTGCTAAACCCTAATGAGAATAAGAAATATGATTAATGATAATATTAATTAAGTATTATTGTGTCATGGTTGAGATGAAGGGTTGACTTTGTTGACTTGTTGACTTTGTTGACCGGTTGACTAGGTTGGACTAGTTGACCACCATCATTACAATGGCTATCATTTCATGGCAAAGACTTTTGCTTGCTTGTTTCTTTTTGCAAAATGAGTGCATGAAATGATATGGCCATTTTGACTTGAACCATCATATAATACTCAATTACTATTATGAGTTATCATGATTTTGGATTATGAGAGCTTTGGATGGCAAAAGGCTTGCTCATTCTTTCATTTCCTTTCTCTCTCATGCTTGAGCTCTCCCTCTTCCTCTTGCTCTCTCTCTAGTCTATGATTCACTTGTCTCATGTGTTGAGAAGCAAGAACCATAGAGATAAAACCCAACACACTCCTCTACTCATCCTAGTTCACAAGGTTTAGCAAACCAAGTGTTCTAGTTTCTTCTAGTTTGAAGTGAAGCCAAAGGTAGAAGCTTTCAGGTGGATCCATCTTCGGCATAAAGAGACGACGAGGGGAGAACCATCCGACCACCACAAGGAGACCAAGAGAAGGAGTTCAAGTTAAGGTATAACCCCTAACCGAGTAGGTAAAACTCTTGTTAGGTTTGTTAGATAGTTGTTTAACAAAGATCCGTATTTTGAGTCCATGTTACCACCAAAAGAAAAATCGTTTTTCATCATTTCCGCAAGCCCGTAAGTACCGGGAGAGGTAACGTGGACTTACACAGTTTTCAACCTACGACACACAGGGAATAAGTTATTAGCCTCAAGGGACTTATACAGAGTATTGTATGTTGTCCAGTGTCCACGAGGACAGAGGGTTTGGTTCTCGTACTATATTCGGTTTACTTATGACTTCTATAGTTTTTAGACAAGTGTTTTGTAGAAACACAAGGTCCAAGTTTTGAGAAGTTATAGGTATATGAGTAAAGTAGAGAACCAGGTATTGCAAGTATCAGGATTTTTCAAGGTAATCGAAGATGTAGATACTTGTGTATGGCATTCAGTTGATAGTAATGGTTTTGAGAACTTGTTTCTCTTTCAGGTTACTCATAATTGGAAGCTCTCCTAAGTTGAGTAATGCTGATCGGCCTCTCTCCATTTAGTGGACATGCACTGGAAACAGCTGCATGATTTGAATCTGGTTCCAATTAAATCAGTACGTCAATTTCTATATTGGACATAAAATAGTTCATATCTTAACTATGTTAAGGTACGGGGAGTTGTCCGGCTTATGCTTAAAACCAGACTCCGGATAACTCAAGGCACGTTTCTGTAATGGCTGTTTGTGGGTTGACCCGGGCTATGACAAGGGTTGACTTTCTACCATTTGGAAGATCAATAGTGTTATTATTCTTTACTCGCCACAGTTTTAATAAAAATGGATTTTTTCAGAAAACAGTAATGGGAGTATGGTAGAACTGGAAATGATTCCAGAACCGCAAACGATTACTGAAAATTTGATATGAACCTAAAAATTCAATCTGTTTTGACATTCCATTGGCCACTCAGCAGATATGGTGGGTAACCTCAGGCACCCGAGAGGTACTCCGGTAGCCTCAAGGACGGTGACAGGGAGGTTCTTGTTTACTCAGACTTGCCATTGCTATTGTTCTAGACTGCGAGACCCGGCAGGAGGATGAGTATAGCGTCGCTCTAAACTAGCTTCAGAAGTGTACGTGTATATGACTCTGTCAGAGGATTGTCGTAGTCAGTGGGAGCAGCGGAAGTATAGTGGACAAGAGGCTTGTGTCTATTTAGAGACTAAAGCAGATATAGCGGAGATAGATCATCTATTTCTTATGTGACAGTCATAGGTTTGACTTCATCAGAATTGGGGATGGATCTGTTGAGAAGGTAGTAGGGTGTGATGTCCTGGTATTTGGATGACATACACAGAGTAGGAAGTGAAATTCCTATACTACGGTCGGTTATACTTTCGTTGTCACATAGTGGTTTCTCCACATAGGATATTAATCCAGTCCTGGAGAAACGATCGGAAGCAGTTTTAGAACATAAGTGGATGTTCTATGGATATGATAATGACATCCTCCTTCGGGAGACAGTTATTACTCCAGGCTTCTAAGGTGACCTGGATGACAGAGTGTCTGTCAGAGTTATAGTTTTCCCTCTGACGAAGGGCAGTATTTTGGACAGGTGGCCCAAGCGGATACTGAAGGAGGCATGGCGCAGGATACCGATTAAGTTCAGTTGACGATACGGTCTAAGAAGTTTGGATTTGGAGTTCATTTATGAACTAGGTCCCATCAGATATCCAGACACATTCTAAGACAGGTATTGCTCATTTCAGGAGATGGCTTTCTCCGCGAACTTGAAATAAAGAGAGACATAGAAAGAAACATTAGAGCGGGTCCACTCACTGAGGCTATTCCTCAAACGCATTAGTTTCGCAAGCGGGTTTTTGTGAGACTGATTAGTAGAGGAGTTGGGTGTTCGGTATCACACGGGCTGTGAGTATGCGACATCGCAATAATTAGCCTTGAGTGCAAATGGGAGATTGTTGGAGATAGTGCCCTCAGTGTCAATTATTGGATCACAGGCACGTGATTGTAATGATTGAGAGAGGACCTATACCGTTAGAACAATCTTACTCAAGATGATAGTATGCTATCTGGTTTATCTTTATCATCGTGTACTGTTTCAGGTGACCTTACAGATCACTATTGCACGTTGATAGAGCCCTTAGGATTCTTGCTTGACGGCCAGCAGTATGATGGCGATCATATACGTGGGAGCTGGGGTCTATAAGCACATCCTTAAAAGGTCCCTAGTCGTGGGAGTTTCGAGACAGGGCATCGATACTCCAGAGTAGACTAGTGTATACAGTCGAGACCCTGACGAGGGGCGGTGGCCAGTCTCACAAGCCACTGGTGTCAGTTGGTTCACCTAAGATGTATACAGGTGCTCATTGGGTTATGAGTACACCAGACAGGACTCGCCGGGAACATGCTGGTTGGTATTATACCTGACGTCAGATAGCAGTTCCCTGGTGACATGTGTACAGGTTAGTTCATCGACCTGATATCGTCATTTGTCTCGTGTGAGTTCCCACTGTGCTTTGATTACTACCCTACCACGGCTCAAAGGAGTCGTGCAAACAGGTTTTAGTTGGGTACAGTCCCGAGCCACATGGAGGCAGTGAGTGGATCGGCAGGGGTTCGTCTCTCCCAGTATTGGGGGTGAGGTCGCGTTGTGTCTAGGAGAGCCATTACACAAAGCCCTCAGCCGAGGCAGGAGATTTACTGGTAGGTATTCCAGTAGTATCTCAGGGTGTTCTGGGCTACACTCCGACACGACTTGTACCGCTTTTGGGGGTCTGACTTTTACCAACCCCCTAGGCCCGCCATGCGATGCTCATAGACGAACGGACCGGACTGTACGGATATTGTCACTGCAGGCTCAGTAGGGTGTCAGGATGAGTTCGCTCATCGACGTTCCTTTTGGTCAATACCTGGTAGCCCGTTACGTATGGCTAATACCTCTGACGTGCTAGTGGTTAAATCCACAGCCAAAAGTATTGACGAGTCTGTAGAGTCCCCCACAGACAGTTGCTCAAGTTTCGGGCGAACCGCTGTAGAGGCTGTATGGAGATATGGCTGGGTTCGATCAGATGCGTGCGGTATTGCACGGATCATGATCGGACGGATAAAACTAGCGGGCTTTGATTTAAGCCGGATCCTAGTATTGTACAGTGTAGATTTTGTCTCTTAGCATTTGTATTCGATCGCAATACAAATGCGGATATGTATATACAGTCGCGGGGTTTTCCTGTATCTATTACGGGATCGGTTTTCTGAAGTTTCCAGTTTGCAGTCCGTTTCGACCAGTTTTCCTTTGTTCCTTCACGGCCGGATTTTTGTGATGGAGGGGCTAATTTGCATATTTGCAAATTAGCAATTGTGGTGGGTTTATTTGTAAATGAGGGATTATGATGGATTAAGCATCTTTGCTTTTTCTTTCATCATTTCTTTTGCATTAATTGAGAAAGGATGAGATGAGAAATGATTTGGCCTTGATGTGATATTTTTTCCTCATTATCTTCACATTTCTTTATGGTCACCACTGTTGGAGATAGTGCCCTCATAGTCAATTATTGGATCGCAGGTACGTGATTGCAATGATTGCGGAGGACCTATCCCGGTAGGACAGTCTTACTCGAGATGATAGTATGCTATCTGGTTTGCCTTTATCAGTCGTGTACATGTTCAGGTGACTGATTGCATGTTACACTTTGATAGAGCCCTTAGGATCTTGCTTTACTACCAACAGTATGATGGCGATCATATACGTGAGAGTTGGGTAGTTTATATGCATATCCTTAATTGTGGTCCCTAGTCGTGGGAGTTTCGAGACAGGGCATCGATACTCCGGAGTAGACTAGTGTGTACAGTCGAGACCCCGACGAGGGGCGGTGGCCGGTCTCACAAGCCACTGGTGTCAGTTAGATCACCTAAGATGTATACAGGTGCTCATTGGGTTATGAGTACACCGGACAGGACTCGCCGGGAATCTGCTAGTTAGTATTATATCTACCGTCAGATAGCAGTTCCCTGGTGACATGTGTACAGGTTAGTTCATCGACCTGAGGTCGTCATTTGTCTCGTGTGAGTTCCCACTGTGCTTTGATTTCTACCCTACCACGGCTCAAAGGAGTCATGCAAACAGGTAGTTTTTGGGTACAGTCCCGAGCCATATGGAGGCACGTGAGCGGATCGGCAGGGGATTCGTCTCTCCCGGTATTGGGGGCGAGATCGTGCTGTGTCTAGGAGAGCCATTACACAAAGCCCACGGCCGTGGCAGGAGATTTACTGGTAGGTACTCCAGTAGTATCTCAAGGTGTTATTGGGCTTCACTCCGACACGACTTATACTGCTATTGGGGGTCTGACGTTGCTAGCCCCCTAGGCAGATATGCGATACTCATTGACGAACGGACCGGACTGTATATACATTGTCACTGTTAGGCTCAGTAGGGTTTCTGGATGAGTTCGCTCATCGGCCTCCCTTGAGTGCGCTCATCGGTCTCCCTTGAGGTCAGTCCGTGGGCAGCCGTTACGCATTGCTAGTGCCGCTGACGGTTTGTGGTTAAACCCACTGCCAAGGTACTGACGAGTCATTAGAGTCCCCCACAGACAGTTTCCTAAGTTCGGGCGAAACGTTGTAGAGGCCGTATGGTTTTATGGCAGGGTTCGGAAAATGCACGTGCGTTTACGCACGTGTTATTTTTCGGGCAAATGATACTCGTCGGCTTTGGTTTAAGCCGGATCCGAGTATTATATTGAGTAGGTATAATATCTTTGTCTCAGTTGCATTTGTATTCGGTCGTAATACAAATGCGGGTATATTTATACAGTTTCGGGGTTATCCTGAAAGTCGTTTCAGGATCACTTTTGGAAGTTGCCAGTTTCCAGTTTTCTATCAGCCGTCTTTTAACATTCGGTTAAAGACGGATTTATCTTTTCTTTGATAAGGGTGAGTCATCATTCTAGAAGCTTCTAGAAGTGATGATGAGGCTTGGTGAGTCATTTATGATAAGGTGACTAGGTTTAATGTGATTGGTTCCATTATATGAGTCATTGTTTTCATTATGGTTTTTTGGATTCGTTAAGATCTTTTCATATGATATTTTCCCTTAAGGTTACCTCCTTCCTCCTACACTCACCTCCCTCCTTCAATAAATATGGCCGGCCCTCTCTCTCCTCCCTCACTTGATTCATTTGAGAAATTATGGTTGCTAAAAAGAAAAGAGTATAGTTTTGGATGCATGGAAATTTCATAGTTCATTTCTTGTTCCATTTCATTTCCATCAGCAACTTCATTTACCGTTCGTCCACGGATTTGGACGAAGAGAGACAAAGTCATCTACTCATTCTCTACATCATTCTTGGTCGTCTCTTTTAGCAAACTTGACGATCGAGTTGCCTCGAGTCAGAGGCGGGAGCCCGTTTAAAGAATCGTCGACGTGGTGCCACCTCGACGAAGATATCGGAGTTCGAAGAGATCGGAGCAGCCGCAACGGAGCGTGGGATGATGGTTGAAGAACGAAGGACTCGGATCGTTCGGTATAACCTTTCTACACTCTTTACAGTTTGTTAGTTTAGCAATAATGGTAGATCCGGGTTAAAGTATACGATAGCGCCAGTTAAAAATTTTTTGTTCCGCATTTGGCGTCTGTAGACTGCCGGGGCGCTAGCGTAGACTTACAGTGGTATCAGAGCCTCACCATTTTGCTATACTAACTTGTGCTAACGCGTTCAAAACATCGATCGAACCGAAAATCAAAAACGGCAAAATCCTTGCTTGACAGTTTCTGTTGATTTTAAATGGTCTCAAAATTTATTTCTGGATGTCTTGAAAATCTGTGCAGGCGTTTTTAAGAGCCACGACAAAATTTGGGGTCGTGATTCCTCCAAGCTGCCGCGGAAACGCGGCCAAACCCATGGTTTGGCCGCGCATCCGCGGCCACGTGGGGAGCACGTGCTCTCAAATTTTGTCAGTGGGTTCTGTGTTGGATTTTGGGGTTTTTGATATATATCGTTTTGGCCCAGGTTTTGTTACTGTTCACCAGTAAGCAGTGGGGCCCACTTTTTGATATTTGGTCTTTGGTCGATCGAAATTTAAACACGTTAGTTTACAGTGCTTACATTATATCTCCGACCGGGAATGTCATTTGATCGGTAAACCGCGTTTGATTGTTATAGTTCTTTTAGACGGGTTTGCGAACGTGACATTCGCGTTGATGTTCTGTGTTGTGCTGTGATGTTGCGGATTTGTTGTGGTGGATAGCAGTGTGCAATGGTAGTACAGTTTGTGTTTATTTGTACATTTGATATTGCGGGGCGAGCTTCCAACTTTGGACTGCCGTCACTGCCTGTTGTATAATATTCTTTAGGGGCACGACCAGGTTGCGGTCGATGTACCTATTGTACTATTTTTCATTACTGTACTAGGTTTTACCCCGCGACGGACTGCACGGATAGCCGGGTTCTGGGGGGCAACGGGTCCGCATCTCATGGCTTTGAGAGGCAGAGGGGTCCCACTCTGGAATTGGCAGACTATTCGCCGCACTCGTAGGGGGTACAGGTTGACCCAAGGAGGGGTGCTCAATTTACCGGATTCCGTGAAGTGCCGGGTGTTCCATTCACTCTGCTGTGGGGGACTGCCTCGCTTCAGGTTTTGGCGGGTAACTTGCCGCACCCGTAGGGGTCTAGGTTTCATTGCACAGGCTATCCACACGACAGGGGAACGTCGGGTTTCAGCAGCGGCTCTGTGAAACTCGGGGATCCCAGATTATCTGTATTGTTCTGTGATGCTTATTACTTTTCTGTAATGTTGCATATTATCACGCCTGGAGCGATTATTGTATATTGGTTTATATACTATTAGATGTTGTATATGTTTTACACCCGCGCTAGTCCAGTCCCCGCTCTGTCGTTAGTTAAGTAACCTAACGGGTAATGACGGGACCCAGTGACGAATGTGGATGGCATATACGTACATTTTATTTTCGTTCTTTTCTGGTGTGATTGAATGATGGGACTGTGTTGATTCTGATCAATGCAAAGTAAAACAAACCAATTTACAGTTGTTGGAACAAATTTAAAAAGTGTTGTTACAAAGACGTTTCCTTTTGTTATGCATAGCGGTATTCAGTGGAATATCCTGCACCTCATTCGACGGGGCAAGGGCCGATATCCCTTCACCGGGACTGACCCCTTGGGCAAAAGTTTGCGTCAGAGTAATAACTTCACTATAGTCGATTACAAGTTGCTTTGCATAGCGGTATTCAGTGGAATATCCTGCACCTCATTCCACGAGGAAAGAGCCGAGATCCCTTTACCGGGAGTGACCTCTTTAGCAAAAGGTTTTCGCCACTATATTTTAAAAAGCTATCAGGTTCCTTCAGCGATATCGAGTTCACTATGTTAAAGGTTTTTCGCCAAAAACCAGCCGTAGCCCTCCGTCACTTCTTTTGAGTATTCAGTAGTATTCAAGCTATGTATTTTAGCCAAAGTTAAGGCATAGTGTTTGGTAGCTGCTGGGTATTCAATTGTTGCATAGATAGATGAGTTAGTTTGGGACAGTCGTTCTGCCGATTGGCCAAAGTCAGGGGCATGTGCGGGTGGGTTCAAATTGACAAGATAGTGACGGGTAGAACTTGGCATGTGACTTATGACATTTTGACCAAAGCCAAGGTTATAAGAGCATGGGGCAAAAATCATATCGGGAGTTTCTAAAGAAACTGAAACTTGCCAAGTATGCGCATACCTTCTGGAGTATGAGTAACGTGGATGCATTCCATCACGTTATCATGCGATGAGAGTTGGATCCCGATTCCCACTGATGAGTTGGTTTACTCTTCGGGTGATCCCGATTGATTCTTCTTTAGGTTTGGAGGAGAATTTGACAGGACGTTGGGAGGTTTCCGGATTAGATAAAGTCATGACCATTCTGATCTAGGTTAGAGTGCACGCAGAGTGTTTCTTTTCTCTCTCTCTTTGGCAGCGACCTTTGACCGACCCTAGACTATGACTCAGTGACCAAATTGACCGAACCTTCTTAAAATACTGGATTTTGGATTGTCTAAATTGCATAAGTCATTGCCACTCCTTCTTCTACCCTTTGCATTTCTCAGAACACCCGTATTACTACGGATATCCACTTCCATTGGATAGATCCATCGTATGGTTATATACGAACTCGAAGGGATTTTTTCGGGGATGGATCCAGGTTCAGGAGAAATAGAATTGGTTTATTCAGTTGTCTTTTATTATCACCTTCTCTCAGGTTGCGAGAGCTCCTTGGTTTAGGAGAGTACACCTATTACGCTTATTGGATAGTCTTATTCCAAACCATAGGCTGGTGCCGAAAGGTAGGGAATGAAGAAAACCAATTAGCCTAAGTAGGGTGTGCAGAAGGTAATATGTAAAGACAAAATAAAGGGATTAGAAAGAGGGCAAAGTAAATTGCGACTGATATCATTCACGACCAAAACCGCGTACTTCATCGCCACTCCTATTTCACCTTTAAAAGAATAAGGTATTATTCAGTTGTCTTTTATCGTCACCTTCTCTCGAGATGCGAGTACTCCTTAGTTTAGGAGGGTACACCTATTATGCTTACTGGATAGTCTTCTTCCAAACCATAGGCTGGTGCCGAACGGTAGGGAAGGAAGAAAACCATTTAGCCTAACGATGGTGTACAGAAGGTAACGACTAAAGACAAATAAAGGGATTTGGAGAGATGGCAATAAAATATACGGTTGAAGTCATGAATTGGATTATGGAAGAGGCATTGCTATGAATACCAGGATACCCCTACGAAACATTTTCATGTTTCAGTGCATTGTTAAAGGAAAAACTGTTTTCCTGATTAGACACTTACTCCAAGGGTATGTATTTACCAGGTTTCATTCTCATATCTGTATGGTTTTACAGATGATGAGTGGGAGTAAGATATTGGGAATTAGGTGATCATCCTCATTATATCGGAATTCGTTGTAATTGGTGATATTTGAGGAAATCGCCAGGGTACAGTTTTCTACCTACGACGCACAGGTTTTGAGTTGTTTAACTCAGCGGACTTATACAGAGTATTGTATGTTGTCCAAGTGTCCATCAGGACAAAGGGGTAGGTCCTCGTACTATGTTCTATTTACTTATAATTTCTCTAGTATTTAGACAAGTGTTTCGTAGAAATACAAGGTCTAAGTTTTGAGAAGTTGTGGGTATAAGAATAAAGTAGAGAACCAGGTATCACAAGTATCGGGATTCTTCAAAGAGATCGAAGATGTAGATTCTTGTGATTGGTATTCAGATGATAGTGATGGTTTTGAGAAACGTGTTTCTCTTTCAGGTTACTCATAATTGGATGGATTCCTAAGTTGAGTAATGCTGATTAGCCTCTTTCCATTAAGTTGATATGCACTGGAGACAGATGCATGGATTGAATATGGTTCCAATTAAATAAGTGCCAAAGTTTCTATATTGGATATAGAATAGTTCGTACCTTAAAAGATATTAAGGTACGGGGAGTTGTCCAGCTTATGCTTAAAACCAGACACTGGATAACTCAGGGCACGTTTCTGTAATGGCTGTTTGTGGGTTGACCCTGGCTATGACGAGGGTTGATATTCTACCATTTGGAAGATCAATAGTGATATTGTTCTTGACTCGCCACAGTTTTAGTAAAAATGGATCTTTTTCAGAAAACAGTAGTGGGAGTATGGTAGAACTGGAAGTG
This sequence comes from Agapanthus africanus, assembly GCA_030015575.1. NCBI lineage: Eukaryota > Viridiplantae > Streptophyta > Magnoliopsida > Asparagales > Amaryllidaceae > Agapanthus > Agapanthus africanus. Next base: position 536,754,037 of record CM057339.1, read on the forward strand.
ATTCCAGAACCGCGAACGATTACGGAAAATTTAATAGGACCTATACATTCAATCAAGTTTGACATTCCAATAGCCACTCCGCAGATATGGTAGGTAACCTCAGACACCCGAGAGGTACTTCGGTAGGCTCAAGGACGGTGACAGGGAGGTTCTTATCTACCCAGACTTGACACTACCGTTGTTCCAGGTTATGAGACCCGGTAGGAGGGTTGTCGTAGTCAGTGGGAGCAACGGAAGAATAGTGGGCAAGATGCTTATATCTATTTATAGACTAGAGCAGTTATAGCGGAGATAGATCATCTAATTTTGATGTGACAGTCATGGGTTTGACTTCAATCAGGATAGGGGATGGATCTGTTAAGAAGGTAGTAGGGTGTGATGTCATGGTATCTGGATGACATACACAGAGTAGGAAGTAAAATTCCTATACTACGATCGGTTGTACTGTGGTCGTCACACAGTTGTTTCTCCAGACAGGATATGGATATAATATTTGACATTATGGTTTCTAGATCTATGGTTTTAGATCTGGATTTGGGTAGTTTCCCAATGTAGGTACTTTGACAGTATTCTAATGGTTTTTAGAATAGATGACTCCTAGCATGGTGGTGTACCTGCAGGTGATGGAGTCACCCTCTCTAAAGGTGTCGTATAGACTAAAGGGGAGAGGGATGTACATGATTGGCAGATCACTTGCTTAGGCAATTGAGTCAATCATGAGATGTCAAGTACCACACCAAATGTTGGTTTTGCACTAGATGCAATAAGTTTGTATTAATCCAATCCTGGAGAAACATAAGGAAGCAGTTTTAGAACGTAAGTACATGTTCTACGGATTTGATGACGGCAGCCTCCTTCGGGAGACGGTTATCATTCCAGGCTTCAAAGGTGACATGGTTGACAGAGTGATTGTCAGAGTTATAGTTTTCCCTCTGACGAAGAAGGACAGTATTATGGACAGGTGGTTCAAGAGGATACTGTGGGTGGCATGGTGCCGGATACTGATTAGGTTCAGTGATCGATACAGTCTAAGAAGTTTGGATTTGGAGTTCATTTATGAACTAAGGTCCCATCAGATATCCAGACATATTCTAAGACAGGTATTACTCAATTCGGGAGATGGCTTTCTCCGCGAACTTGAGATTAAGAGAGATACAGAAAGAAACTTCTAGGCGGATCCACTCACTGAGGCTATTTCTCGAACACAATAGTTTTACAAACGGGCTTTGTGAAACTGATTAGTAGAGGAGTTGGATGTTCGGTTTCACACGGGCTGTGAGTAGTCGACATCGCAATATTAGCCTTGAGTGCAAGTGGGAGATTGTTGGAGATAGTGCCCTCATAGTCAATTATTGGATCGCAGGTACGTGATTGCAATGATTGCGGAGGACCTATCCCGGTAGGACAGTCTTACTCGAGATGATAGTATGCTATCTGGTTTGCCTTTATCAGTCGTGTACATGTTCAGGTGACTGATTGCATGTTACACTTTGATAGAGCCCTTAGGATCTTGCTTTACTACCAACAGTATGATGGCGATCATATACGTGAGAGTTGGGTAGTTTATATGCATATCCTTAATTGTGGTCCATAGTCGTGGGAGTTTCGAGACAGGGCATCGATACTCCGGAGTAGACTAGTGTGTACAGTCGAGACCCCGACGAGGGGCGGTGGCCGGTCTCACAAGCCACTGGTGTCAGTTGGATCACCTAATATGTATACAGGTGCTCATTGGGTTATGAGTACACCGGACAGGACTCGCCGGGAATCTGCTAGTTAGTATTATATCTACCGTCAGATAGTAGTTCCCTGGTGACATGTGTACAGGTTAGTTCATCGACCTGAGGTCGTCATTTGTCTCATGTGAGTTCCCACTGTGCTTTGATTTCTACCCTACCACGGCTCAAAGGAGTCGTGCAAACAGGTAGTTTTTGGGTACAGTCCCGAGCCATATGGAGGCACGTGAGCGGATCGGCAGGGGATTCGTCTCTCCCGGTATTGGGGGCGAGATCGTGCTGTGTCTAGGAGAGCCATTACACAAAGCCCACGGCCGTGGCAGGAGATTTACTGGTAGGTACTCCAGTAGTATCTCAGGGTGTTATTGGGCTTCACTCCGACACGACTTATACTGCTATTGGGGGTCTGACGTTGCTAGCCCCCTAGGCAGATATGCGATACTCATTGACGAACGGACCGGACTGTATATACATTGTCACTGTTAGGCTCAGTAGGGTTTCTGGATGAGTTCGCTCATCGGCCTCCCTTGAGTGCGCTCATCGGTCTCCCTTGAGGTCAGTCCGTGGGCAGCCGTTACGCATTGCTAGTGCCGCTGACGGTTTGTGGTTAAACCCACTGCCAGGGTACTGACGAGTCATTAGAGTCCCCCACAGACAGTTTCCCAAGTTCGGGCGAAACGTTGTAGAGGCCATATGGTTTTATGGCAGGGTTCGGAAAATGCACGTGCGTTTACGCACGTGTTATTTTTCGGGCAGATGATACTCGTCGGCTTTGGTTTATGCCGGATCCGAGTATTATATTGAGTAGGTATAATATTTTTGTCTCAGTTGCATTTGTATTCGGTCGTAATACAAATGCGGGTATATTTATACAGTTTCGGGGTTATCCTGAAAGTCGTTTCAGGATCACTTTTGGAAGTTGCCAGTTTCCAGTTTTCTATCAGCCGTCTTTTAACATTCGGTTAAAGACGGATTTATCTTTTCTTTGATAAGGGTGAGTCATCATTCTAGAAGCTTCTAGAAGTGATGATGAGGCTTGGTGAGTCATTTATGATAAGGTGACTAGGTTTAATGTGATTGGTTCCATTATATGAGTCATTGTTTTCATTATGGTTTTTTGGATTCGTTAAGATCTTTTCATATGATATTTTCCCTTAAGGTTACCTCCTTCCTCCTACACTCACCTCCCTCCTTCAATAAATATGGCCGGCCCTCTCTCTCCTCCCTCACTTGATTCATTTGAGAAATTATGGTTGCTAAAAAGAAAAGAGTATAGTTTTGGATGCATGGAAATTTCATAGTTCATTTCTTGTTCCATTTCATTTCCATCGGCAACTTCATTTACCGTTCGTCCACGGATTTGGACGAAGAGAGACAAAGTCATCTACTCATTCTCTACATCATTCTTGGTCGTCTCTTTTAGCAAACTTGACGATCGAGTTGCCTCGAGTCAGAGGCGGGAGCCCGTTTAAAGAATCGTCGACGTGGTGCCACCTCGACGAGGATATCGGAGTTCGAAGAGATCGGAGCAGCCGCAACGGAGCGTGGGATGATGGTTGAAGAACGAAAGACTCGGATCGTTCGGTATAACCTTTCTACACTCTTTACAGTTTGTTAGTTTAGCAATAATGGTAGATCCGAGTTAAAGTATACGATAGCGCCAGTTAAAAATTTTTTGTTCCGCATTTGGCGTCTGTAGACTGCCGGGGCGCTAGCGTAGACTTACAAATAATACAGAAGGTCAAACAACCAAACAAGGAGCCTTTAACTTTCAAAGCATCACAGCAAAAAATAAATGACGTGGGTTATCCTACTTATCTAAATCAGCCCCAATATAAAACATGGTTGAAATATCCTACAACACGGACAACAAACAACAAGCCATATCAATAATCCTCCCAAGGGGGGAAAAGGTGCTTTTATCCTCCTAGGTATATATATCTTCAAGTGTTTAACACCAACCCAAAAGCTTACATTACCATAAGAACAAATTGTTTAGCATAAACTTGTCAAGGGAAGGTTGGGTATGATTACTTCTCTCTCTCTTTATATATATATATATATGAGAATAATGGAGGAAAGAGGCCATAGGAGGAAGGAGGGGATTTCCTCCTATGGCGTCGGAAAAAATACAACCTCCACCATTTTTTCCGACGATCGGCGTCCATCATCATCATCGTTATCATCTAAGATGTGCATACACCAAATTTCATATGATTTCACCACTTTTTCACCGTTGAATTAGCAATGTAAAAAGTTCTATTGTCGGTAAACCATTAATTTTGCACCAACTAAATCAACGGTGAAAAAATGATATAATCATATGAAATTTGGTGTATCAACATCTTAGATGATAAAGATGGAGGTGATGTATACCAATTGTCGAAAAAAACATGGAGGTTGTATTTTTCCGATGCTATAGGAGGAAATTCCCTCCTATGGCACCTTTCCCCCTCCCCCCCTCTCTCTCTCTCTCTCTCTATATATATATATATATATGTATAAAACAAACTTACGAAAGGACATACCGTTTTCTAACTATCCATAATATCAAATAATGAAACATCGGGGTATAAATGTAGAGCATATATATATTGATAATCAAAAATCAAGTTTGCAACAGATAAAGAAATTTCCAACATTTTCATACCAGGAAAACATCTGCTGCCTCCAACTCCACCCAAAGCATAAACGCTGCTTGTGCTTTCTCGACTGTTTTTGTTCGACCAGTGAGGCATTTTGCAACAATCGAATCACACACTTCTTTCGCATATCTGAACAACTCAAAATTACCACAATGTTCGTTTCTTAAAAAATCTCAAACAAAAAGTAATGCAGATCATTAATATTCAAAATAACAATAATTACCTCCCTGCATCAGCATCCGCTGCCTTCAAAAATGCAATTAAAGCATCAAACGCCTTCTCCTGTACCGGCGCATTAGAATCTGCAACTGTCTTTCTAAACAACGGCCCTAATAATCAAGCAAAAAAAATTATTAAAATTCAAAAATTCATTAAAGTTCAGAATCTAGCAGAATTGCTTCACTGCATTATAACAAGAAACAACTCCGACCAAATAAAACGAGCAAACAGCAAGGATTAAAATTAAGCCTCGCAAAAATACACAAAAACGCATCAATCGACATCAGCATTCATAGATCGAGAGATTACCGAAGTCTCTAAGCCTTGGATCCTTGGGATCTGTGATCGAATCGCAAACGGCGGCGAGATCGATGTTGGCGTCATTCCTAACCTTCCAATTCTTGTGAAGGAGCCGCTCGTCCCATGGCAGCTTCTTAGCCTCCTTCAATAGCTTCTCGTCCTCGGTCGACATTGGGATTTACAGCAGGAATTTCGATTTCGATTTCAAAATGATCGATCTTTTCGATCGATCGAATCGGAGATTTGTTGTTGTTTTCGGTGATGTTTTTTGTGATTGGGGGTGGCACGTGATGAGGTAGGTTAAGGGGAGGAATCGCACGTGAGCGGGATGCGGGCAGGGGAAAGGAGGAGAATTGTCGGCTCCTGCGTTTTTGAAAGAATTTGAAATTTGAGAGAGAGGTGGATGACACGTGGATGGCTATGATTCGACATGGGTGATGGGGTACGGTTTTGGGAATTTTTAACCAAAACAATACTATTAAATAAAATATTTCCCAGCCCAAAACTGATTCCCAAAATAAACCTTCGTGCTGCCACGTGGTAATAGGCCTCGCGTGGTTGGGCTGGGGAGTGTCTCGGGTTGGGGTAAATTATACCAAATGAAAACGCTAATGTCGGTATTGTTTTCCTTAACGCTACTAACATTAGCGTTTTCATTTGGGCCCACCTACTGTTTTATATACGATCGAAACTCTGATCGAAGCCCCAAACTCATTCTTCCGAGCCTTTTCTCTCTCTTCAAAAGCCTTTGCTACCCCCTAGCCACCGATCCCACTCGTCGCCTGTCATGACCCAAAATTAGGCACGTGACCGGCACTTAAACCACGTGACGTCAACAAGCGTAACGCAATTAAGTAAGCCGAAAACCCAGAAATCTAAACCATCAAAAGTAGTAAGTGATAAAAACATAAAAACATTTGGAAATCTCAAGTAAAAATCTTAAAGCCTAAGTTTATTTTCTTAAAAATTTCGGCAGCACCTCCTTTGTAAAAACTAGCCCCGAAACGGGTACAAACATATGATATAAATAAAGCATCTCCAAACGGGAGAAAATCACACCCAAAGGCGGAAACAACCACCACAAGCATATATACGACGTCGTAGCGAAAAAATAGACAATATAAATGAAAAACAGCATAAAGAGGTAAAACCTACAAAATAAAGGCCGGCTCACACGAGCACGACACCCAGAGTCACAAATATACAATATCGTCCTCACAACTCGTCTCTAAGTCAATACATGAAAGTGGTAGATGGAGAGTACTAGATACAATGAATATAAACGGATAACCGCAAACCCACCTACGGCAAAACGGCTCACAGCCAACCGCAGCGGTATCCGCTGAAAAAGATACAATAAGAAGCCTTGCCGCGACTACTCTGAGGGTCAAGCCTGTAAAACACTGTGGTATGACGGGGTGAGTTGCCAACTCGTGAATAGTAAGCAACATCATAAGATAATCGCAGGTATGCACGTACAACGATAATCTATCATGTCACGACCCGAAAGAGCACGTGACTGGCCCTCGAACCATATGAAATCTATAGGACTCCATCTGATCCAAGTAAGCCAAAGCCCAGAAATCTAAAACCATTTTAAGAGTAAGTGAAGAAAACTGGTTTAAAGAAGTGAAGGAAAATATGTTTGAAGTCGAGGTTTTTAAATAACTAAGCCGAAGGTGCATTTTTAAAAGGTAAAGTCTTTTCTAAAAATTTCGGCAGAGTTTCTTTTGTAAATACTGGCCCCGAACAGGATACAACAAGCATAACATATATACAATGATAAAAGCCATCCCCAAGCGGGAGCTAGCTCTTCGTCAATTGACGGTCACAACCACACATGCAATATAATATACAACGCCGAAAGGCGAGGATCGATCCAAAAGAAACACAGTAAGCATGAAAACCCCAATACTACTAAGCGCGACTCTAAAGCCAAATAAAACATCACTAAAGTCTGAGTCTGAAACAATAAACAAATTTGGTTGATGGAAATTCTAGATACAAAGAATAATATAAGTACAATGGTGGTTTTGATGCAAAAGGAACCACCTACCAAATGCAATTCACCCGCAAGGAAGCAATGTGCCAGAATGCCGCAAAGGAACCTGTACGGCAAAACCTGCAAGAACTGTGGCACAACGGGGGTGAGTTGCCAACTCGTGAATAGAGAATAACTACAAGCAGAAACCGAACGCAAGACATAATCCTAGGTCAAAACGATCAGTACAAAATCCTGATACGGGGAGAAGTCGGCACCGGCGAGCGACGTCGGCAAGCAAGCGCGTGGCGACGTCGGCACCGGCGAGCGAGGACCAGGTGAGTAGATTTATATATACGGGGAGAAGTCGGGTGGATGGCGTATAGCACCCCCGCAGTTCATGGTGATGTATACGAATACGTATACACACATATATATTGATGATATATTGTTGAGTTTATTTATGATAAAGATAGATTTTAGGTGTGATTGGATATGTTTAGTGTTGCGAGACCCTAGGGTAGAGGTTGCACCACATTTACACACGCACCCATACTTACATACATTCTTCTTTCATATGTGCTTTTATGGGGTTATATTGTTATGTGTTCACATGGGTATGGGACTATGTGTTCACATACTGGATTTGAGGGTAGTATTTGGGATTTGAGATGAGTCGATAAGATTTGATTGAGACCGCGAGAACGGTGATATGGCAGGATTCGTACTTGAGGTACGTCCTGATATTATAGCGGATCTTGGGACGACGATACATGTGAATAGTGTTTATACATTGAATGGTTGACATGTGATCGTGATATGAGATAAGATATATTAAGATATTCATAATAGGTCGCATTAGGCGATGTATACCTCTTTATGATGATATATGATGATAATATCGGTTTGTATGAGGCTGTAGATCAGCAGTCAGATCATGACTATATTGATGATATTAGTATCGTATTAGACGTAGGTCAGTACCCGGATTATGATCTTTGATAAAGAGGATACCAAATGATTATTTTGATGAATGTGATACTGGCCTGTACCCAGATTTGGGGTGTCGTACGACGGATTTACGTACGAGCTATATATTGATGTTTGATCCGCACTTTTGACTTGGGAATATTTGATTATAGATATGGTATCGGATATGATGTTATCGAGGCGGGATCACCGACTAATATATATGTACATATATGTATCGACTCAGATGTTAGGCGGTTTCCTTACCTTCAGTTAGCCTGTTAGCTCAGCCCTATAGTTTAGTGTAGCTGTATGACTCATATGACTTTAACTGCAGATTAGTTATCGTTGTGTTTAGTATTTAGCTCCCGCTCATTATTGCTGTTCGCTCCGCACCGCATACTTATATTGTGATTCCTATTTGCATTGTTGATATCATGCTGTTAGGACACCAGCACCATTACCGATGATGCGTATGTACCACGTACACTTAATTGCCAGCTCACACACATCTTCATCGGTAATTGCCATGCCACGTACACTTTAGAAATACTATTGCATTGACATAGGTTGTTAAGATAATAATTTGGACATGATATTAGTGTACTTGCCTTATATGCTAGATTGGACATTATTGTTATTACTTGTTACTTCATGCATGTTATTATTCATTGTTATGCCGCATTCATGGATTTTTATGCCTATATTCACTGTTTACATGCTATTGAGGATTTGGATTCGGATTTCCATGAGATTTTCTGGATTTGGGGGAAAACCGCAAAACTTATATAAACTTCTTTTCTCTCTTTAAAATAAAAAGTGCGGTTTTCCCATGATGTATGAGTCGTCCACCATGAGTTTGCTGATGGATTTCGAGACCCGAGTTCGAGGAGTGGAGGAACCGTTTCGGGTACATGGTGGACCCGGTGCGGTACCCCGGGGCAAGAGGATCGCAGATGATGGCGTTGAGCCTGGCAGGGGAACACTACCGACCGGTGATTTTACCCGACGCGTCGGATATCCGGAGGATACCGTCGTGGTCTTGAGATGGATGGTAGGGGCCGGTCTGGACTGACGGCGCCCTAGATATTGAGATTGAGACATTGAGATTTCGAGATATTGATATATCCGCTTTTATGCACCAATTTCAAATTGATATATCTGTACGTCTATTTTCATAGAGTGAGATATACCTTTCTGAAATTATGTCTACGACATTTACCTATATCAGTGGATGGTTAGGTAAGGAGCATTAAACAGCGGTGTAATTCTTCTTAACCATAAGTACAGTTTTCAACCTACGACACACAATGAATGAGTTATCAGACTTAAGGGACTTATACAGAGTATTGTATGTTGTCCAGGGTCCATCAGGACAGAGGGGTTGGTCCTCGCACTATATTCGGTTTACTTATGACTTCTCTAATTTTTAGACAGGTGTTTCGTGGAAACACAGGGTCCGAATTTTGAGAAGTTATAGATATTTGAATAAAGTAGAGAACCAGGTATTGCAAGTATCGGGATTCTTCAAAGTAATTGAAGATGTAGATACTTGTGTATGGTGTTCAGTTGATAGTAATGATTAAGAGAACTTGCTTCTCTTTCTGGTTACTCATAATTGGAAGCATTCCTAAGTTGAGTAACGCTGATCGGCCTCTTTCCATTTAGTTGACGTGCACTGGAGACAGCTGCATGATTTGAATCTGGTTCAATTAAATCTGTGCCTCTGGTTCTATATTGGATATAGTACAGTTCATATCTTAACGATGTTAAGGTACGGGGAGTTGTCCGGCTTATGATTAAAACCAGACACTGGACAACTCAAGGCACGTTTCTGTAATGGCTGTTTGTGGGTTGACTGTCACGACCCGAAAGTACGGAACATGACCGGCACTTAGACTACGAACGTCTCAAGGCGTACGTATGCTAAGTAAGCCGAAACCCAGAAATCCAAACCAAGAGAAGTAGTAGAGAATAGGAAGAACCATATCAAATCAACCTGTATGCAACATAATATACAACGCCTAAAGGCGAGGATCACAACAGAAATGGAACTCAACCAGCAAGAAACTCAAGAAATATAACATGCTACTCTATGGTCGAAAGAATAACATTACTGGTCTCTATCTCAAAAAAATACAAGTTTGGTTGATGGAACTTCTAGATACAACTGAAATATAATATACAAGGTATAATGATGGGTAAGATACAATAAACCCACCTACTAGCAAGTCACCCGAAAAGAAACCGTGCCCGCAAAACCGTAATGAAATCCGTACGGCAACACCTGCAAGAAACTGGGGCACAACGGGGGTGAGTTGCCAACTAGTGAGTAGAAAAAGATCTACGAACAGAAAATCGCATGAATAACACAACCTAGGTCAATGATCATAATATATTCTCAAATATATGAATAACATGCAGCCTATAACAATGGCTAGGGTAATATCTAACCCGGGGGTGATCTCATGTGCCCGTGTCAGTGCCTCAGGTAGCAATATATCATATGAATGAGGTATGAATGCATGAAAACAGAATACATGTAAATGAAGAAACTGTTTTCATAAATTAGTGAGATTTCCTTTGTATTTTTAAAATGAGGTATCATAAATGAAATCAGCATCAACAGTGTCTAGCATCGACACAAAACATAAATCTCAATGTCTCAAAACCTCAGGCTCCGGCCATCCGGACTGGCCTGTATCATCAAATCTCAGTACCTCAATATCTCGAAATCTCAATGTCTCAATCTCAATATCTAGGGCGCCGTCAGTCCAGACCGGCCCCTACCATCCATCTCAAGACCACGACGGTATTCTCCGGATATCCGACGCGTCGGGTAAAATCACCGGTAGGTAGTCTCCCCCTGCCAGGCTCATCGTCATCACCACGAGCTTCTTGCCCCGGGGTACCTTACCGGGTCCATCATGTACCCGAAACGGTTCATCCAACTCCTCGAATCGGGTCTCCAAATCTATCAGCAAACTCATGGTGGACGACTCATACATCATGGGAAAAAACCGCGCTTTTTATTTAAAAAAAGAAGAAGTTTGTATATGTTTTGCGGTTTTCCCCAAATCCAGAAAATCTCATGGAAATCCAAATCCACAACCTCAATAGCACGTAAAAAGTGAATATATGCATGAGAATCCATGAATGCGGCATAACAATGAATAACAGTATGCATGAGGTAGCAGGTAATAACTATAATGTCTAAACTAACATATAAGGCAAGTACACTAATATCATGTCTAAACTATTAGCTAACAGGCTATGTCAAGCAATAATATTTTCTAAGGTGTACGTGACATGGCAATTACCGATGAAGATGTGTGTGAGCCGGTAAGTAAGTGTACGTGGTACATACGCATCATCGGTAATGGTGCTGGTGTCCTAACCACAAGATATCAATAGTAGAATATGAAGCATAATATAAGCATGTGATGCGGAGCAAACAACAATAATGAGCGGGAGCTGAATACTAGACGCAACGATAATTAATCTGTTTTAACCTAGTATAAGTCCTACAATGGTGCCTTTTGAAATAACACGAATCGTGGGGTTTTGAAAATAGGGGCTACGGTGTTTTTAAGAAAAGATACATTTTTTGAAATATCCGTAGGATCCCTTAGGCTGTCTTTAAAAATACGCACGATTCGTAAGCTTTGAAATAGGTAGGAACCGAATCTAATCTAACAACTAACTAAACTAAAGGGCTACGCTATAAGCTAGACTACAGGTAAGGAAACCGCCTAACATCTAAGTCGATACATATACATACCTGTATATATATTAGTCGGTGATCCCGCCTCAATAATATCGTATCCGATACCATATCTATAATCAGACATCCCAAGTCAAGAGTGCGGATCAATCATCAAGATATAGCTCGTACGTAAATCCGTCGTACGGCATCCCCAAATCTGGGTACTGGTCAATATCATATTCCTCACACTATTCCTCTGGTATCCTCTTTATCCAAGATCATAGTCTAGGGTACTGACCTATGTCTAGTACAATACTAATATCCTCAATATACTCATGATCTGAGTACTGATCGACAATCTCGTACAAACCGATATCGTCAGCACATATCATCATCAAAGGGTATACATCACCCGATACGGCCAAATATCAATATCCTAGCATATTATGCCTCATATCACGATCACATGTCGACCATTTATTTATAACACTATTCACCTGTATCGCCGCCGCAAGATCCGCTATAACACCAGGACGTACCTTAAGTACGAATCCTGCCATATCACCGAGATCACAACCACAAACAAATCTCATCGACTCAGCTCAATCCCAAGTATCCTCCTCAAATCCGTATGTGAACACATAGTCCCATACCCATGTGAACATATAAATATATTCCCATGAGCACATATCAATAGGAATGTATGCAAGTATGTATGTGTGTGTAACACTACCCTAGGGTTCGCAACACTAAAGTAATCCAACACACCAATATCCATCCTAAGCATCGTTATTAATCCCAAATAACATATAATAATTGTTGGTGTGTATACGCATCTGTATACACCACCACGGACTGCGGGGGTGCTATACGCCATCCACCCGACTTCTCCCCGTAGATATAAATCTACTCACCTGGTCCTCGCTAGCCGGTGCCGACGTCGCCACGCGCTTGCTTGTCGCCTCGAAGTCCACATGGGGGTACCTACATATCATAACGCACCATATCGCATTAAAACTAAATTCGAAATCGAAACGGCATACGAAAATCAAATCGGCACGCGTATCACGCATAGGTCCAAACCTATCGCCTACGCATGCAAGAATAGTAAAACCAACCCTCGATGTCGATGTACAAACGTCAAACCATCGAGAAAAATTCAATCACACTCATTTGCACATTCACGAAAACTAATTTTAATATAAACTAGGTTAAAACTCACAAAAACCCCAATTTCACTTAAAAGGTCATTTTTCCGAAAATCTAGCAAGCACATTTTGCCGTTTTTGTACAAAACATGATATTTAAATGAATGTAGCGGCCAAAATATTTATTAAATATCTTAAATAAGTCATATAAACAATTTCCGGAATTTAATCTCATTAAATTCCAAAAACCCTAATATTCTAGTTTACAAAAATACCCTTTTTAACAATTTCAAAGCAAAAATGCACAAACTACAATCTAGCTTAGATTTGCATGATCTAAAGCATTAAACCACAATAAAGTTAATGAAGTCATGAAAAACCTAAACACATTTTTAACCTCACATATAATGCATTTTATAAAACCCTAGTTTACACAAAAGCTTAATTTGGACATTTTACATGTTACAATTGGCAATAAGTAACAAATTTAAGTTGCATAGCTTAAGATGCAAAAAAAGAACATCACACAACCATGAACACATGATCACAACCTAACTTGATCTCAAACTCTTTCCATTACAAACTAAATCCCAATTAGAATCGCATTTAAACTTAATAGACCTTGATGAAAGAAACTATCCAACAATTTAAATTTGGCTTGGGATTTATACCTCACAAAATCAAGAGACCAAGCTTGAAATCTAGCCTCCCAAAATGGCCTCCAAGCTCCTAGATCGATGCTTGCTTGGGCAAGAAATAATGGGTAAGGGTTCGATTTGGAAAAAGCTTTGAAATTGTATGGATTTTGAAGCTTTTTTGTGGATTTTTGAAGCAAAATAGTGTGGATTTTGGGGGGGGAAGGGTTGCTGCTGTGGGGAGAAGGATTCGGCCAGAAATGGGAGTGAGGAGAGAGAGGGAGGTAGACAAAATGGGGGGGGGGGGACAAAGTCAAGGTCAAAGCAAGTCAAAAGTCTAACTACTTTATCCATTTTCTATTCTTTTCTTTCATTTCCTTTCATTTGAAAATCAAGTGGGGAAAAATAAGGGTGGGTGCTGAATTCAGCCATGGGGAGGAGTAAGTGGGGGTGTGTGGGTGTGGGCACGGGTGTGGGGTGATGAAAAATGATAAATACAATACCCCAAACATCCATTTACGCTAAAAAAAAGCTTTTTTTCTTCAATAATTTCTAAACCATTTTGGCAAATGATTTCGTTCCAAAAACCACATGATAAATTTTTTTTTAATGTTTTATGATGCACAAAATTTGTTTCAACTCATTCCAATTTGTAATTTTCCCTAATTAAATGTATTAGTGACGGCTTAAAATAATAATAAAATAATATTTTTTTCAGAAAATTTGAAATTTCACCAGCGGCTCAATAAACACCAAATAATAGCAATTACATAGCTAGAATATGTATATTTAATTTTTATAATAAGATATTTGTATTTTGACTTTTTACAGAAAACCCTCTTATTTTACCGATTTTTCGAAATTTCACCGAAACGATTTTCAAAACGTTACATTGACCCAGGCTATGACGAGGGTTGACTTTCTACCATCTGGAAGATCAATAGTAATATTGTTCTAGACTCGCCACAGTTTTATTAAAAATAGATTTTTTCAGAAAAACAGTAGTGGGAGTATGGTAGAACTGGAAGTGATTCCAGAACCACAAACGATTACTGAAGATTTCATAGGAACCTAAAGATTCAATCTGGTTTGACATTCCATTGGCCACTCCGCAGATTTGGTGGATAACTTCAGGCACCCGAGAGGTACTCCGGTAGCCTCAAGGACGGTGACAGAGAAGTTCTTGTTTACCCACACTTGCCATTGCTGTTGTTCCAGGCTGCGAGTCCCGGCAGGAGGATGAGTATAGCGTTGTTCTAAACTAGCTTTAGAAGTGTACGTGTATATGACTCTGCCAGAGGGTTGTCGTAATCAGTGGGAGCAGCGGAAGCATTGGTGGACAAGTAGCTTATGTCTATTTATAGACTAAAGCAGATATAACGGAGAGAGATCATCCATTTCTGATGTGACAGTCATAGGTTTGACTTCATCAAAATAGGAGATGGATCTGTTGAGAAGGTAGTATGGTGCGATGTCCTGGTATTTGGATGACATACACAGAGTAGGAAGTGATATTCCTATACTACAATCGGTTATACTTTGGTCGTCACACAGTGTTTCTCCACATGGGACTTGGACATTATATCAGACATACTGGTTACTAGATCTATGGTTTTAGATATAGATTTGGGTGGTTTCCCAATTAAAGGTACTTAGACAGCATTCTAAGGGCATTTAGAATGGACGACTCCTGGCACGGTAGTGTACCTGCAGGTGATGGAGTCACCCTCTCTAAAGGTGTCTTACAGACTAAAGGGGAGAGGGATGTGCATGATTGGCAGATCACTTGCTCAGGCAATTGAGTCAATCATGAGATATCAAGTACCACACCAGACATTGTTCTTGCACTAGATGCAATATGTTGACATTTATCCAATCCTGGAGAAACAGTCGGAGGCGGTTTTAGAACATAAGTGAATGTTCTAGGGATATGATAACGACAGCTTCTTTAGGGAGACGGTTATCATTCCAGGCTTCCAAGGTGACCTGGACGACAAGGAGGTTGTCAGAGTTATAGTTTTTCCTACCGACGAGGGGCAGTATTTTAGACAGGTGATCCAAGGCAATACTGAGGGAGGCATGGCGCAGGATACTGATTAAGTTCAGTTGACGATACAGTCTAAGAAGTTTGGATTTGGAGTTCATTTATGAGCTAGGTCCCATTAGACATCCAGACACATTCTATGACAGGTATTGCTCATTTCGGAAGATGGCTTTCTCCGCGAACTTGAGATATAGAGAGACATAGAAAGAAACATCAATGCGGATCCACTCACTGAGGCTATTCCTCGAACGCAATAGTTTCGCAAGCGAGCTTTGTGAGACTGACTAGTAGAGGAGTTGGGTGTTCGGTATCACACGGGCTGTGAGTATGCGACATCGCAATAATTAGCCTTGAGTGCAAGTGAGAGATTGTTGGAGATAGTGCCCTCAGAGTCAATTATTAGATCACAGGCACGTGATTGCAATGATTGAGGGAGGACCTGTCCCAGTAGGACAGTCTTACTCGAGATGATAGTATGCTATCTGGTTTATCTTTATCATCGTGTACTGCTTTAGGTGACCTGACAGGTCACTATTGCACGTTGATAGAGCCCCTAGGATTCTTGCTTGACCACCGGCAGTATGAGGGCGATCATATACGTGAGAGCTGGCGGTCTATAAGCAGATCCTTAAAAGGTACCTAGTCATGGGAGTTTCGAGACAGGGCATCGATACTCCAGAGTAGACTAGTGTATACAGTCGAGACCCCGACGAGGGGCGGTGGCCGGTCTCACAAGCCACTGGTGTCAGTTGGTTCACCTAAGATGTATACAAGTGCTCATTGGGTTATGAGTACACCGGACAGGACTCGCCGGGAACATGCTAGTTGGTCTTATACCTGACGTCAGATAGCAGTTCCCTGGTGACATGTGTACAGGTTAGTTCATCGACCTGGGGATCGTCATTTGTCTCGTGTGAGTTCCCACTGTACTTTGATTACTACCCTACCACGCTCAAAGGAGACGTGCAAACAGGTTTTAGTTGGGTACAGTCCCGAGCCACATGGAGGCAGTGAGCGGATCTTCAGGGGTTCGTCTCTCCCGGTATTGGGGGTGAGGTCGCGCTGTGTCTAGGAGAGCCATTACACGAAGCCCTCGGCCGAGGCAGGAGATTTACTGGTAGGTATTCCAGTAGTATCTCAGGGTGTTCTGGGCTACACTCCGACACGACTTGTACCGCTTTTGGGGGTCTGACTTTTACCAACCCCCTAGGCTCGCCATGCGATGCTCATAGACGAACGGACCGGACTGTACGGATATTGTCACTGACAGGCTCAGTAGGGTGTCAGGATGAGTTCGCTCATCGACGTCCCTTTCGGTCAATAGCTGGTGGCCCGTCACGTATGGCTAATACCTCTGACGTGCTAGTGGTTAAATCCACAGCCATAGTATTGACGAGTCTTTAGAGTCCCCCACATTCAGTTACTCAAGTTTCGGGCGAAACGCTGTAGAGGCCGTATGGAGATATGGCAAGGTCCGATCAGATACGTGCGGTATTGCACGGATCAGGATAAGACAGTTTATACTACAGGCCGTATGGATATATGGCAGGGTTCGATCAGATACGTGCGGTATTGCACGGATCAGGATCGAACGGATATTACTAGCCGGCTTTGGTTTAAGGCGGATCCTAGTATAGTACAGTGTAGTTTTTGTCTCATTGCATTTGTATTCGGTCGGAATACAGATGCGGGTGTGTATGCACAGTATCGGGGTTTTTCCTGTAATTTATTGTGGGACCAGTTTTCTGGAGTTGCCAGTTTGCTTTCCGTTTCGGCCATATTTCTTTGTATCGTTCATTGGCCGAAGATTGGTGGAGGAGGGCTTATTTGCATTTGTGCAAATAAGCATTTGTGGAGGGTGGTCTTTGCATATTGTGACATCATGATTGTTGCTCCACCATTGACTTCATAACCTTATGATTGCTTGACTTTCTTTATCATCATGGTTTTGGTCATGGTTGTTGATGAGTGTAGTTGTGGTTATGATCATTTCTTTTGATCATAACCCTTTTCTCTCTCTTGCCTTATTGGACTCACTATCCTTTTGATAAAATCTCTCTCCCTCTCATTCTCATATGATGCATGGCCGGCCACACTTGGAGGAGTGGCTGACCCAAAGTTTTGGGTGGGGTTCTTGGTTCATTTGTATTGCACAAAATCCTTTTAGCTCCATCTCCAAAACTCCATTCCTCCACCATCTCAAAAGACAACTCCATACAAACCCCAAATGAGATATAGATCTCTACACTATTCTACAGCAAATCTTGGGCACATCGACTCGCCAGCTTCATGCCCGAGTTGCCTCGGTATAGAGGTGGGAGCCCGTAAAAGAAGCAGGCCATGTGGTGCCCTTCCGGCGACGAGGTGGAGACCGGAGACTCCGCGGAAGATCGGGACGACGACGAGAAGACCGGAGGACACGGATCACTCGGTATATCTCTCTTTCCCATCTAGTAGTTAGCTAGGACTAGTTAATGGCTCGATCCGGGTTTTTAGTGCGCGGTGGTGCCGGTTCAAGAAAATTAAAGTCAGCCATCGCTTCCGCATTTGGCCTCGGGATGGAGGCCGGGGCGCCGTCGTGCACTTACAGTTCCTAAAATACCCTGCACGGATTCTTAAGGTGTGTGGAAATATTTTTATGGCTGTTTTTAAAATCGGCAGAAAGTATAGGATTTTGATGTTTTTTGCGATTTTTTTCCGTATCGATGTTCTAAACGCTTTGCTAACATGCTAGTTGTTGTTTAGCCTGGCTCTGATACCACTGTAAGGCCACGTTACCCACCCCGGTGCTTACGGGGAGGCGGAATAGGTAAAAATCAAATTTTTAACACAAGGTAACATGGACTAAAAACTTGAGGATCTTTGCCAAACCATTGCTAACATACTACATGAGGTTCTATCTACTATGCAAAGAGATTATACCTCATGCTACTAGTCCTTCGGGTCTTCTCCGCTACCCTCCTCGTCTCCGTAGGCTCCATTGGTCAATCCGGATCTTGGTCACCTCCGCGGCCTCCTTGAGTCGAAGACGATCCACCCAAGAGTCTGTAGTCCGAGCTCCACCTCAAGCCGAGGTAACTAGAGCAACAAGTTTGCTATTCTTGATGTACTAGGTGGTGTAGAATATGCTGGTGGATTTGTTTGTCTATTTAGAACCATATTTTCTCAACACATGAGAGCTAAGGAAAAATTTAGAGAGGAAGAAGAAGGAGGAACCATGGGAGCTTCTCACTTGAAGAGAGAGAATGAGAAGAGAATAATGATCCATAAACCAAATAATTACTAATCTCTTATCATGATAATGTTGATGGCTACATTGATTTGACCATTATCATCACAAAAATAAAACCAAAAGCAAAAGAAGGATCTAGTGCTCACAAGAAAGATCCAAGTCAACAATGGTCAAATTGTCAACATGGTCAAGCATGGTCAAATGGTCAAAGAAATTAGCCAGAACATAATTATCATTAAAGAGATTAGTAAATAATTGCCTCACCTCATAATGGTTTTGACCGAACCAACGGTCAAAACCCTAATGAGGCACATCCATCTTCTTCGCTCCTCACAATCGTGCATACACACCCGCATTCGCATTCTGTAGAATGCGAATGCACATAACACAAAACTAATCCATCCATACAATACTAGGATCTGGCTTAAACCAAAGCCCACTAGCATTGTCTTCCCGAACAGCATACGCGCACAGGTGCACGTAAGTGATGTAGCCCTGCCGTAAAACCATACGGCCTCTACACCTTTCGCCCAGTGCAGGGAAACTCTCTGTGTGGGACTCTAAAGACTCGACACTACGCTGGCAGTGGGTTTAGCCACAGACCGCAAGCGGCACTAGCTGTACGTAACGGACCCCAGGTAGATGTCGATAAGAAGGCCGATGAGGTAAACCCATCCGAACTCCTACTGAGCCTCAATGTGACAATCTCGGTACAGTCCGGTCTGTTCGTCTGAGAGTATCGCATGGCAGGCCTAGGGGCGGTAAACGTCAGTCCCCTAATAGCGGTACTAGTCGTGTCGGAGTGTAGCCCAGAACACCCTGAGAAACTACTGGAAACACTACCAGTAGTTCTCTCTTGCCCTGGCCAGGGACTTTGTGTAATGGCTCTCCTAGACACAGCGCGATTGCAACCCCCAATACCGGGAGAGACGAATCCTGTCTACCGTCACTGCCTCCAATTGCTTCGGGACTGCACCCAACTACTACCTGTTTGCACGACTCCTTTGAGTCGTGGTAGGGTAGCAATCAAAGAACAGTGGGAACACACTCGAGACGAAGTGACAGTGTCAAGTCAACGGACTAAGTTGTACTCATGGCACCTGAGAACTGATAACTGACGATAGGCATAATACCAACCAACAGTTCCCAGTGAGTCCTGTCCAGTGTACTCGTAACCTAACGAGCACCCGCATACTATCTCAAGTACGACGTACCAATGGCCGTGGGACAGACCATCTCCCCTGTGTAAGGTTCCTAGGCACTCTTATGAAGGTTCATAAGGCATCAAACATGCCCGGATAAAAATTTAGACGTGCCGAACAACCCAAAGCCGGGATCTTTGCTAGATTATTAGGGTTTAAAATGCAAGATGATAACTTTTATCTAAGTGTGAGGGATTACAACCTTTGTAGTCCGCTCCTTCGTTTCACAAGCTCCGAGTAGAAGTCCCTTTGCCGCGATCCACGATCTCCCAGACTCATGAGAGGCTCCACGACTCGAACGATCCATTCTAGCTTGAAGTGTTCCAAATCTCCGATGATCTACGTCGAAGTTGCAAAGACTCAAGCTTTCTCACTCTAAAGAGATGAACACACTAATCTCATGGGCTAGATGAGATGAGGATGAGAGAGTAGTATTTTTGCTTTCTTTTTAAATCATTTTCTCATATTTATTCATCACATAAAGAAAATCAAGTAAGCTTTTTCAAGAGAGAAGAAGATGATGATGGAAATGATAAAAAAAAAAGATTAATCCTTTTGTGATGAATAGAAAGAAATGAATATGATTGATATATAAACCATGGTCAAGAATGAGTGGCTAAGATTGTGTAGAGAATAAACTAGAGTTAGGGTTTGGTTAGGTTTAGAAATGTGTCATCCAAAAATATCTTAACAATGACAAAAGAAAATGCTTCTAGAAGGTGCATGAAGCATCTAACCCTAATCAAACCCTAACCTCAATTAATCATCCTTAAACATGTTTAACAATTAATCATATCATGTCACAATAATATATATCACATATATATTATATATTTGCAACAAAAGAAAATAATACAATTAACATATATCGCATATATATCAATGTATCATCCAGTGAGAAAATGAAATAATAAAGCGAGCCAATATTAGATAATGTAATACAATATATCATATATATTATTATACATTAAATCATCGAATCAACACTTGATCCGACGATCCGGCTATATCGAATATTACCGACTAATATATTATGTACCGATTCATCGAATCAACACTTGATCCGATGACCCGGTTCATATCTAAATATCGCGAGAATATAATACGGTATCTCATATCGCATTATCCTCGGTCCTGCACATATCACATATGCGCCTCTACTCCGTTTTGCCTGAGCCAAGAAACCTCTGTGTAGGACTCTAAAGAATCGTCAATACGCCGGTAGCAGGTGATGATCATATCAAACACCCACAAGCTGCAAGCGGTCATCTAAATGTAACAGCCACCCAGGTATTGAGCGATCAGAAGATCAACAAGCTAGCCTGTGCGTTCTCCCGTGAATCCAATCAGTAACACTCCCGTACAGTTCGGTCTGTTCGTCTGATATGTCGCATATCTAGTCTAGGGGTGGTAAACGTCAGACCCCAGTAACCGATAAGTCGTGTCGATGTGTGGCTCATAACGGGTCGAGAAACTACTAGTAACACTTACCAGTAAATCTCTATATCAGCCCTGGCCAGGGACTTCCAGTTATAGCCAATCGAACACAGCACAACATCAACTCCCTATACCGGGAGAGACGAATCCCCTCCTATCGCTCATTGCCTCCATGTGATTCGGGACTGTACCCAAAAGCCACCGTTTTGCACGCCCTCTTAGACGTGGTAAGGTGGAAATCAAAGCACAGTGGGAATCACACAAGACTCCATGACGATCTCGGGTCTACAGACTACCCTGTACCAGTGTCACCGGAGAACTGCCATCTGACGTGTGGTATATCACCATCTGGGAGTTCTCGGCGAGTCCGTCCAGTGTACCCAGTCTCCACTGAGCACCCGTACACCATCTCTGATGTCAAACACCGATGGATATGGGATCATCCATCACCCATCATATGGGTCAAGATGCGTATACGCTAGTCTACTCTGGTGTATCGATGCCCTGTCTCGATATACCCTGGACTAGGAACAGTTATAGGATGTACTCATCGACTACCGTGGCCCCACTAGTATGATCTCATCATAGTCCCAGTAGTCGAGTACAGATCCTAAGGGCTTTATCAACATGTGAGAGTAAAACAGTAAACCAATACAAGTCAACATGTTAAGATAAAGTGAAACCAAATAGCATAATATCATGACGAGCAAGAAAGTCATCTCTATATATATCCAAGCTTCCATTATAATATACATCATACGTACAATAATGGCCTCTAGGGCATATACATAACTAACAATCTCCCACTTGCACTAAGGCCAGCTGCTGTAGTATCTCATACCTAGCATCCCGAATAATCTCGCAAACTGTATCTGGGGAATAGCCTTCGTGAATGGATCCGCAGTGTTGTCCTTCGTATCTACTCTCCTGACCTCGATCTCCCGGCGATCAACTATCTCCCTGATCAGGTGATACCGCCTCAGAATATGTCTGGACTTTTGATGGGACATGGGTTCCTTGGCTAACGCCACAGCTCCATTGTTATCGCAATACAGAGGTATTGGATGCTCAATGGATGGAACCACACCAAGTTCACTAATGAACTTCTTGATCCAGATAGCCTCTTTGGCAGCATCGTTGTGTCACGACCCGCAGGGTACGGAACGTGACTGGCACTTAAGTTTACGAAACGTCTAAAGGCGTCCGTAAAATAAGTAAGCCAAAGCCCAGAAAACAAAACCAATTAAGCAAAAGAGTGAAGAAAACCTAAACATTTGAAAGCAAGCTTATCAAATAAGTCATATAAAACCCCTTTTAAAAACAATACTAATTTTTCCGAAAATTTCGGCAGAGTCTCCTTTATAAATACTGGCCCCCAAAAATGGGTACAACAAGAATATATGTAAAACCAACAAATAAGGCATCCTCAAGCGGGAGCTAGCTCTTCGCCATAAGGCGGTCACAAATCCCACGCAATGTAAATGACAACAAGCATAACAAAGTAACATGTCGGCTCAAGTGAGCTCGACCCCAAAATACAGCATAAAATCCACAAACCTCACAGTCTCATCTCTAAGTCAATATACAATAAATCTGGTAGAAACAGTAGATGGAGTACACTAGATACAAAGAATATACAAGGTGGTACAAAATAATAACATAACCCACCTATGAGCAAATCTCGAGCTCAGGCAAAAGAGGCAAAAGGACAAGTGTGCCCGCCGCTACTGAACTGACGGAGCGGACCTGCAAAGACTGTGGCACAACGGGGGTGAGTTTCCAACTCGTGAGTAATAAATAACATCTACAAAGGCTATCGTATGCATGCACACAAGCATCCTAGCATCTATAATACGGGTATGACTGGATGCACTAGCAGGTGTGTATATAACATCAGTGTACTAATATGTATGCAACATGAATATCTGAGGTCTCAATAGGTATATATAGGAAATATTTTATCTCCTTTTGTTTTTGAAATTCTTTTAGAATGCCAGCATAATGTCAATGAATCGACGAAAATCGGTGTCCAGCAACGACACCCAAAAGCTGTCTCAAATCTCATAAATCCAGGTCATAGTGTCTCTGGCCTCAGCCATCCGGCTGACCCATCTCAATATCAATATCTCATCCTCTCGCGGCCCCGGTCGGTATCCTCTGGATATCCGCCGTGCCCAATGAAGTCACCGGTAGGTAATCCGTCCCCTGCCAGGCTCATCGTCAACACCACGAGCTTCTTGCCCCGGGGTACCCTACCGGGCCCACCATGTACCCGAAACGGTTCATCCAACTCCTCGAAACGGGTCTCCAAAAACCACAGCAAACTCATGGTGGACGACACTTACACCACTAGAAAACCGCAATTTACATGTTTTAAAAATATCATAAGTTTGGAAATTTTGCGGCTTTCCCCCGAAATCCAGCAATATCATAAAATCTCAAGAAATCCTCATAAGTGCATATATCAATGATCATGAATGCGTATGATATCAATAATCAAGTTGCGATGTGTGATTAATGTATTAAGCATGAACAATGAATATGATGAAGTACATGCACATGAATATAAATCCTACGGTTTCATTTTAAGGAAATAGCACAATTTAAGTATCAATTAGTAAAAGGTTTAAATTAAAGCTTATCTAGTGTGGTGGCATGGCAATTACCAGGGTGTGTGTGTAAACATGAATAGTGCTCATGCTGCATATAAAAACCTGGTAATGGTGCATGTGTCCTACAATTGAGTTTGCGTATATGGATATAACATATTGATCTAATTGCAGCAATTATCATGCCAGTATTATTATTCTAATGTCACAAGTGATTATCCAATTTACTATTTTCCATTTTACTAAATCTATCGGGCGACTTGCGCCATCCAAACGATCGTCCCCCGTAGATGTTAAATCTACTCACCGGAATCCCTGGCTAGCTGTGTCCAATCACCGTCTTTCTCTTTCGCGCCGCGTCTGACGTTTCCGCGACCGAACCTGGAATTTACATCAGTACCAAATATAAGGTTACACATTCAAGAACGACGCAAAACCCCAACGAAACTACTAACGTTCGCTAGCTAGGTACAACGTGCACAAAGTGCGCGGACACACGCGAAAATCGCAAAAACTGCCGAAAAACGCCGATTTGGTCGCCCGGCAAAACTAAAACCCGACTACCCAAAAATCCGCACTCACGTATCCTAAAAGTCGTGGGACAAGCCATTACAATCATCAAGATATCAAAAATAATTCATCACATAACTTTTATAAAAATCTAGTAAGCATTTGCATTCCAATTTGATGCAAATATGGACAATTTAGCGACAAAGTCAACACCACCCAACACCAACATCCAAACTAACCAAATAGCTAGCCAATACACTAATTTTAAACCATAAACTATGCTTAAAAAACCTAATTTCCATAAACAAAACCTTCTTTTGATTTTTGTAATTAGCAAACATAAACCAAACTATATATGAAAAATCTTAATTTAACACTAGATTTTAGCCTAATAAGCAAGTTAACCACTTAGATTAAGGTTAGCAAAACACTAGATAGCAAATTAGGTTTAATCAATTAAATAATGTTTTCTAAAACTTAATCCACTCACTAATCATGTTTCACAAACCACTACTAAACATAAACCCTCTCTTGAAAATTTCAAAACAACAATTTCACCCTTCTAAAGTTAACTAATTTAGCAAAGTGAAAACTACATCAACAAGATAACTATATGGATTAGTTAATTAACCACTAGATTAACTATAAAACAATCTAATTAAGTATTATGGCTTTCAAACCCTAGTTAGATTTTTCAAGCAAAAACCTAAGAAAACTAGATTAAACTACACTAAATTAACACTAAACCATACAACATAAGAAACTTAAACAAAAGAATTCAATTAGCAAGGGATTATACCTCAATTTGGGATCTAGCAAGAATGGATTTTGCTTCAATTGATGGCCTCAAACACCAAGATCCAAGCAAGAATGGCTAAGGATAATGATAGCATAAGAGTTTTGTTTGGATTTTTGAATTAAATCATGGATTTTGATGTATTTTCTTGAAGAAATGAAGGAAAATGAAAAGAAAAGAGAGGAGGAAGAGGGTGTGCAGGAATTTCGGCCAGAGGAGGAATGGGGGAGGGTGTGGGCAAGTGGGGAAAGTCATGGGTCAAGTTCCAAAGTCAAATGTATCATACTTTATCAATTATAATTAAAATAAAACCATAAACCATCAAAACAACTCAAGAAAGCAACCAAAGAAAATGAGGCCAGAAATTTCTGGTCTCACACAAGGTGGGGCTGTCCTAGGGCTGAGGAAAAAGAGAGAGGGGTTTTACAAAAGAAATTTTATGCAAAAAGGCCCCCTACAACTCAAAAATTGCAAGTTTTAGCCCAAAATTCAATAAATTCATTTCAAATCATAAAAATTTGTTAAAAATCAAAATAAATTACTAAAAATTCATGTTATCACTAGATTATAATTATCATAATTTTAGAGATTAAAATTAGCCCGGAAAAATTTGTATTTATCGCTTATTTAATGTATTTTCTTACCGGCTTAAAATAATATTAAAAAAATGAAAAATAGGGAAAAATTTTTAAATGACCAAAATTTCATAAATAACTCATTAGCTACTAAAAACAAGCAATTACCTATCCATTTTAGGTATAATTAGCCCTAAACTGCAAAATATCAAGAAAGACGGTTTTCGGAAAAATACCGAATTTTCACCGAATTTCAAGAAAACACCAAAACGACTTTTCAAGACGCTACATTCTTCCCCCCTTAAAGAAATTCGGTCCCCGAATTTAAAAATATAGCTACGCGTACCTTCAAAGAGATGGGGATATTTCTTCCTCATCTCGCCCTCGGTCTCCCTGGTAACCTCCTCGCTGCTCGGGCTACGCCAAAGGACCTTGACGGTTGGTATAATCTTCGACCTCAACTTCTTCACCTGCCGATCCAGGATGGCCACCGGCTGCTCTGCAAAAGAAAGGTCGCGCTCTAGCTGGACTGTCGGGTGCTGAATCGCATGCGAAGGGTCGTGAAGGTACTTGCGGAGCATCGAAACATGGAAGACGGGGTGAACATCGGGAAAGCTGGGAGGAAGAGCCAAACGATAAGCAACAGCGCCAACACGCTCGAGGATCTCGAAGGGACCTACGAATCTAGGGCTAAGCTTCCCCTTTCGCCCAAAACGCATCACGCCCTTCATCGGAGAGACCCTCAGAAAAACATGGTTGCCAACTGCGAACTCTAATCTGCGACGGCGCCTGTCAGCATACGATTTCTGCCTGCTCTGAGCCGCTCTCATCCGGTCTCGGATCAACTGTATCTTCGCTGTCGTCTCCTCAACAAGCTGCGGCCCCAAAATGCTGCTCTCGCTGAGCTCTGTCCAACAAACGGGCGATCTGCATCTCCTCCCATACAATGCCTCGAATGGTGCCATCTGAATAGTATCCTGGAAGCTGTTGTTGTAGGAGAACTCCACTAGAGGTAAATGACGATCCCAGCTACCACCAAAGTCTAAAACGCACGCTCTGAGCATGTCCTCGAGAGTCTGAATGGTCCGCTCTGACTGTCCGTCTGTCTGCGGATGAAACGCTGTGCTGAAGCTCAAACGAGTGCCCAAAGCCTCCTGAAGTCTCTGCCAAAGTCAGCTGGTGAACTGAGTGCCTCGATCTGACACGATACAAGTCGGTACGCCATGTAGTCGCACGATCTCGTCAATATAGAGCTGAGCATACTGAGCAAAGCTGAAAGTCGTCTTCACTGGAAGGAAGTGAGCCGCTTTCGTCAATCTATCCACGATCACCCAGATGGAGTCGTACCTTCGACTGGTCCTGGGTAGACCCACAACGAAATCCATCGAAATCTGCTCCCATTTCCACTCTGGAATGGGTAACGGCTGTAGCTCTCCTGCGGGCCTCTGGTGCTCGGCCTTGACTTGCTGACAAGTCAGGCATCTCGAAACGAACTCCTCAATGTCCCTCTTCATCCCGTCCCACCAGTAGGTCTCTCTCATATCATGGTACATCTTGGTGGAACCGGGGTGGACACTATACACTGATCGGTGTGCCTCCTCAAGAATGTCGCGCCGCAATCCATCAGCATCTGGTACGCACAGTCTAGATCCATATCGTAAAATCCCCTGATCGTCAACCACGAACTCGGAAAATCTGCCCTGTCCCATCTGTGCCATGATCTCTGAGCAACGGTCGTCACTGCGATGTGCCTCATATATACGGTCAAGCAACTGTGGGCGTGCACGAACATGCGCGAGCTGTCCCCCTGTCTGAGTGAACTCGAACTCAACTCGGCTGTCGCATAACATCTGCCAATCTGCTGACGACTGCCTCTGCACTGCGCGCAAAAAGGATAGACTACCCCCGGGCCTCCTACTCAACGCATCTGCCACCACATTCGCCTTGCCGGGGTGATATAAGATCTCGCAGTCGTAGTCTTTCACCAACTCCATCCAACGACGCTATCTGAGGTTCAGGTCTCGCTGCTGAAATATGTACTTTAAGCTCTTGTGATCGGTGAATATCTGACATGACTCGCCGTAAAGGTAATGTTGCCAAATCTTCAGTGCAAAGACCACTGCAGCCATCTCCAAATCATGAGTGGGGTAGTTCTGTTCATGCTTCTTCAACTGCCGAGAAGCATACGCGATCACCCGGCCATGCTGCATCAAAACGCATCCTAATCCCACTCGCGAAGCATCACAGTAGACAACAAACCCGCCTGATCCCGAAGGCAAAGATAATACCGGCGCCGTAGTCAAACAAGTCCGTAGCTGCTGAAAACTGCGCTCGCACTCCTCTGTCCAAACGAAAGGAACTCCCTTCCGGGTCAAACCGGTCAACGGTGCAGCTATACGGGAGAAGTCCTGAACAAAACGCCTGTAGTAGCCCGCCAAGCCTAGAAAACTACGGATCTCAGTAACCGATATAGGTCGGGGCCACTGCTGAACAACCTCAATCTTCTTCGGGTCCACACAAATGCCGTCTCTCGTAACCACGTGACCCAAGAATCCGACGCTGTCCAGCCAGAAGGCACACTTGGAGAACTTCGCGAACAGCTGGTGCTCCTTCAGAGTCTGTAACGTAATCCGTAAGTGCTGCTCGTGCTCCTCTCTGCTCCGGGAGTACACCAAGATATCGTCGATAAACACGATGATGAACAAGTCAAGATACGGCCTGAATGTACGGTTCATCAAATCCATGAATGCTGCTGGGGCGTTGGTGAGTCCGAACGACATCACCAAAAACTCGTAGTGGCCGTAGCGCGTGCGGAAAGCTGTCCTCGGTATATCCTCCTATCGAACTCGCAGCTGATGGTATCCTGATCGCAAGTCGATCCTTGAAAAATACCCCGCACCCTGAAGCTGGTCGAACAAATCATCAATGCGCGGCAACGGATATCTGTTCCGAACGGTAACTTTGTTCAGCTGGCGGTAGTCGATACATAAGCGCAAACTTCCATCCTTCTTCTTGACAAACAGGACCGGAGCACCCCACGGAGAAACACTCGGTCGAATAAGCCCCTTATCCAACAAATCCTGCAACTGATCCTTCAGCTCTCGAAGCTCTTCCGGGGCCATCCGATAAGGCGGTATAGAAATAGGCCCCGAACCGGGAATCAAATCAATGCAGAACTCAACATCGCGCTCAGGCGGTAGCCCAGGTAGCTCATCAGGGAAAACATCAGGGAACTCACAAACTACCGGGACCCGGTCTAACGGAACCTCTGCAGCTCGAGTATCACAAATAAATGCTAAGAATCCCTGACATCCCTTCTGCAATAGTTGACCAGCGCGAAGAGACGAAATTAAGCTGGGAAGGGTGACACTGCGGTCTCCCCGAATAACAAGGACTGGCTCTCCCGGAAAGCTAAATCTGACTGCCTTCTCACGGCAGTCCACCGAAGCATAACAAGTGGCTAGCCAATCCATGCCCAGAAGCACATCAAAGTCCAACATATCGAGGAGTATCAAATCAACTGATGAATCCCTCTCCCCGATACGAACGGAACACAAATGAAATACAAACCGAGCGACAAACGACTCGCCTACCGGAGTAACAACAACAAGCGGCTGATCTAACGACGACGACTCATGGCCCAACATCGGTGCAAA
Source organism: Agapanthus africanus (assembly GCA_030015575.1). Taxonomy (NCBI): domain Eukaryota; kingdom Viridiplantae; phylum Streptophyta; class Magnoliopsida; order Asparagales; family Amaryllidaceae; genus Agapanthus; species Agapanthus africanus. The sequence goes on from CM057339.1 coordinate 536,783,437, forward strand.
GTGTGTAGAGACGTACGAATGTGTGGAACCTGGGTCGAATAATACCCGTGCGTCGAAAGAACAAACTGGCAAGGTACCTGTTACAACGGCATTGGATGCCTGCGCATCCTGCGGTGTCAAAGCAAATACTCGGGCCTGTCCTCCACCGATAGCGGGCTGACCTCGACCTCGGCCTCTGCCTCCTCATCCTCTCTGAACAGGACCGCCACGTCCACGGCCTCTGGGTGCACCTAACTGGCGTGGAGCATCGCCTGGGGTGGGAAGTAGGGCTCTCTGAGGAGGAAACGGGCTAGAAAGACCGCTGTAAACTCGGCCCAAGTCATAGGCGGTAGATCTGCAGCTCGACCTCTCAAGACTGACTCCCACCATGTCTGCGCGAGACCCTCTAGTCGGAAACTTCAAGCTCTACCCATCGATCATCCGAACATCTCAGCGAACGGCAGATCCTGGCTAAACTGTCAAGGAACGTCTGTGGGTCCTCCGCTGCCTCGGTGCCGGTGAATACTGGAGGTCTCAGCCTCATGAAGTCCTGTAGTGAAACCGGAATGGCCACGGTGGTAGTAGTAGGAGCAGGTATCATGGTCGTCTGTGATGTAGTAGGTACGTCATCCGGCCTCGGTGTACGACTGGCTGCAACTAGGGATCCTACCATCTGACGCAGCTCCTGCATGCCTCCCATCATCTGTCGCAACTCCTCCATACCGGTCTCGAGCCTATCCATACGGCCTGGGGAAGGTGGATCGGTCTGTCCCTGCGGCGTAGGCATACCGCCCTGCTCAGTCCTAGTCTCGGACGAGCCAGCTCGAATCTCGTCTCTGGCGGCAGCCCTCTGTGCCCTCGTAGCCTTCGGCGGCATAGTGGCTGTTACAGGAAAACAGATAGTAAGGACAGTGCAATAGGATCATAGGATACACGGAATTGAAGAAGGAAATTTCCAAGCAAGTATCCTAAAGTCACTTAGGCGGAGTACCGTATCGTAAGTATGCCGCGGACATACGCACGCTACGTTACCCTGCTTAAGTCACTTACTCCATCTACCAAGGGTCATCCTACACTCACAAAGGTAAACCTATCGCTCTGATACCAACTTTGTCACGACCCGCAGGGTACGGAACGTGACTGGCACTTAAGTTTACGAAACGTCTAAAGGCGTCCGTAAAATAAGTAAGCCAAAGCCCAGAAAACAAAACCAATTAAGCAAAAGAGTGAAGAAAACCCAAACATTTGAAAGCAAGCTTATCAAATAAGTCATATAAAACCCCTTTTAAAAACAATACTAATTTTTCCGAAAATTTCGGCAGAGTCTCCTTTGTAAATACTGGCCCCCAAAAATGGGTACAACAAGAATATATGTAAAACCAACAAATAAGGCATCCTCACGCGGGAGCTAGCTCTTCGCCATAAGGCGGTCACAAATCCCACGCAATGTAAATGACAACAAGCATAACAAAGTAACATGTCGGCTCAAGTGAGCTCGACCCCAAAATACAGCATAAAATCCACAAACCTCACAGTCTCATCTCTAAGTCAATATACAATAAATCTGGTAGAAACAGTAGATGGAGTACACTAGATACAAAGAATATACAAGGTGGTACAAAATAATAACATAACCCACCTATGAGCAAATCTCGAGCTCAGGCAAAAGAGGCAAAAGGACAAGTGTGCCCGCCGCTACTGAACTGACGGAGCGGACCTGCAAAGACTGTGGCACAACGGGGGTGAGTTGCCAACTCGTGAGTAATAAATAACATCTACAAAGGCTATCGTATGCATGCACACAAGCATCCTAGCATCTATAATACGGGTATGACTGGATGCACTAGCAGGTGTGTATATAACATCAGTGTACTAATATGTATGCAACATGAATATCTGAGGTCTCAATAGGTATATATAGGAAATATTTTATCTCCTTTTGTTTTTGAAATTCTTTTAGAATGCCAGCATAATGTCAATGAATCGACAAAAATCGGTGTCCAGCAACGACACCCAAAAGCTGTCTCAAATCTCATAAATCCAGGTCATAGTGTCTCTGGCCTCAGCCATCCGGCTGACCCATCTCAATATCAATATCTCATCCTCTCGTGGCCCCGGTCGGTATCCTCTGGATATCCGCCGTGCCCAATGAAGTCACCGGTAGGTAATCCGTCCCCTGCCAGGCTCATCGTCAACACCACGAGCTTCTTGCCCCGGGGTACCCTACCGGGCCCACCATGTATCCGAAACGGTTCATCCAACTCCTCGAAACGGGTCTCCAAAAACCACAGCAAACTCATGGTGGACGACACTTACACCACTAGAAAACCGCAATTTACATGTTTTAAAAATATCATAAGTTTGGAAATTTTGCGGCTTTCCCCCGAAATCCAGCAATATCATAAAATCTCAAGAAATCCTCATAAGTGCATATATCAATGATCATGAATGCGTATGATATCAATAATCAAGTTGCGATGTGTGATTAATGTATTAAGCATGAACAATGAATATGATGAAGTACATGCACATGAATAGAAATCCTACGGTTTCATTTTAAGGAAATAGCACAATTTAAGTATCAATTAGTAAAAGGTTTAAATTAAAGGTTATCTAGTGTGGTGGCATGGCAATTACCAGGGTGTGTGTGTAAACATGAATAGTGCTCATGCTGCATATAAAAACCTGGTAATGGTGCATGTGTCCTACAATTGAGTTTGCGTATATGGATATAACATATTGATCTAATTGCAGCAATTATCATGCCAGTATTATTATTCTAATGTCACAAGTGATTATCCAATTTACTATTTTCCATTTTACTAAATCTATCGGGCGACTTGCGCCATCCAAACGATCGTCCCCCGTAGATGTTAAATCTACTCACCGGAATCCCTGGCTAGCTGTGTCCAATCACCGCCTTTCCCTTTCGCGCCGCGTCTGACGTTTCCGCGACCGAACCTGGAATTTACATCAGTACCAAATATAAGGTTACACATTCAAGAACGACGCAAAACCCCAACGAAACTACTAACGTTCGCTAGCTAGGTACAACGTGCACAAAGTGCGCGGACACACGTGAAAATCGCAAAAACTGCCGAAAAACGCCGATTTGGTCGCCCGGCAAAACTAAAACCCGACTACCCAAAAATCCGCACTCACGTATCCTAAAAGTCGTGGGACAAGCCATTACAATTATCAAGATATCAAAAATAATTCATCACATAAGTTTTATAAAAATCTAGTAAGCATTTGCATTCCAATTTGATGCAAATATGGACAATTTAGCGACAAAGTCAACACCACCCAACACCAACATCCAAACTAACCAAATAGCTAGCCAATACACTAATTTTAAACCATCAACTATGCTTAAAAAACCTAATTTCCATAAACAAAACCTTCTCTTGATTTTTGTAATTAGCAAACATAAACCAAACTATATATGAAAAACCTTAATTTAACACTAGATTTTAGCCTAATAAGCAAGTTAACCACTTAGATTAAGGTTAGCAAAATACTAGATAGCAAATTAGGTTTAATCAATTAAATAATGTTTTCTAAAACTTAATCCACTCACTAATCATGTTTCACAAACCACTAATAAACATAAACCCTCTCTTGAAAATTTCAAAACAACAATTTCACCCTTCTAAAGTTAACTAATTTAGCAAAGTGAAAACTACATCAACAAGATAACTATATGGATTAGTTAATTAACCACTAGATTAACTATAAAACAATCTAATTAAGTATTATGGCTTTCAAACCCTAGTTAGATTTTTCAAGCAAAAACCTAAGAAAACTAGATTAAACTACACTAAATTAACACTAAACCATACAACATAAGAAACTAAAACAAAAGAATTCAATTAGCAAGGGATTATACCTCAATTTGGGATCTAGCAAGAATGGATTTTGCTTCAATTGATGGCCTCAAACACCAAGATCCAAGCAAGAATGGCTAAGGATAATGATAGCATAAGGGTTTTGTTTGGATTTTTGAATTAAATCATGGATTTTGATGTATTTTCTTGAAGAAATGAAGGAAAATGAAAAGAAAAGAGAGGAGGAAGAGGGTGTGCAGGAATTTCGGCCAGAGGAGGAATGGGGGAGGGTGTGGGCAAGTGGGGAAAGTCATGGGTCAAGTTCCAAAGTCAAATGTATCATACTTTATCAATTATAATTAAAATAAAACCATAAACCATCAAAACAACTCAAGAAAGCAACCAAAGAAAATGAGGCCAGAAATTTCTGGTCTCACACAAGGTGGGGCTGTCCTAGGGCTGAGGAAAAAGAGAGAGGGGTTTTACAAAAGAAATTTTATGCAAAAAGGCCCCCTACAACTCAAAAATTGCAAGTTTTAGCCCAAAATTCAATAAATTCGTTTCAAATCATAAAAATTTGTTAAAAATCAAAATAAATTACTAAAAATTCATGTTATCACTAGATTATAATTATCATAATTTTAGAGATTAAAATTAGCCCGGAAAAATTTGTATTTATCGCTTATTTAATGTATTTTCTTACCGGCTTAAAATAATATTAAAAAAATAAAAAATAGGGAAAAATTTTTAAACGACCAAAATTTCATAAATAACTCATTAGCTACTAAAAACAAGCAATTACCTATCCATTTTAGGTATAATTAGCCCTAAACTGCAAAATATCAAGAAAGACGGTTTTCGGAAAAATACCGAATTTTCACCGAATTTCAAGAAAACACCAAAACGACTTTTCAAGACGCTACACGTTGGCAGCGATGTATTCAGCCTCCATCGTCGAGTCTGCAACGGTATCCTGTTTGGAACTTTTCCAACATACCGCCCCTCCATTGAGGGTAAAGACAAAACCCGAATGCGACTTAGAGTCGTCCTTATCACTTTGGAAGCTGGAATCGGTAAAGGACTCCACCTGGAGTTCTCCCTTACCATACACCAAGAACATCTCCTTAGTCCTTCGTAAGTACTTGAGAATGTTCTTCACTGCTGTCCAATGACTCTCTCCAGGATCTGCTTGATACCGACTCACTACACTTAGTGAGTATGCTACATCGGGTCTGGTATATAGCATCGCATACATGATAGAGCCTACTGCCGAAGCATAGGGTATCCCTTGCATGCGAGCTCTCTCCAAATCAGTCTTGGGAGACATCTCTTTGGAGAGAGTGAGTCCAGAGATCGTGGGTTGGTTCCCACGCTTGGATTCTTCCATACTAAACCTCTTTAGTATGGTGTCAATGTACCTGGATTGGGACAATCCCAGTATCCATTTAGATCTATCTCTATAGATCATGATTCCCAATACGCAGGAGGCATCACCTAGATCTTTCATTGAGAATCTCTGTGATAAGAAGAGCTTGACTGATTGCAGCATAGGAATATCATTTCCTATCAAGAGTATATCATCCACGTATAATACGAGGAAGACAACCATACCCTCTGCTACCTTCTTATAGATACAAGGTTCATCTATATTTTTGATGAAGTCAAACTCTTTGACTACAACATCAAAACAGATGTTCCAACTCCGCGATGCTTGCTTTAACCCATAAATGGATTTAAGCAGCTTGCACACCTTTCCGCTGCTCCCACTATCTACGAAGCCCCTCTGGCTGAGTCATGTACACGCACTCTTCTAAATCACCGTTTAGAAAGGCGGTCTTAACATCCATTTGCCAGATTTCGTAGTCATAGTATGCAGCAATGGCAAGTAAGATCCGGATGGACTTAAGCATAGCCACTGGAGAAAAGGTTTCGTCATAATCCACACCTGGTCGTTGACGAAAACCCTTTGCTACAAGTCTAGTTTTGAAAGTCTCAACTTTTCCATCTACACCAAATTTCCTTTTAAAAATACACTTGCTCCCAATGGGTTTTACCCCTTCAGGAGCATTTTCTAAAATCCATACTTTATTGGTGTACATGGATTCCATCTCAGATCGCATTGCATCCAGCCATTTCACAGAGTCACCACTCGTGATGGCCTGCTCGAAACTAGTGGGGTCATCATCATCCATGATGCAATCCTCGCTTCCACCATCAATGAGAAAACCGTAGTATCTCTCAGGTGGATGAGAAACCCTACTCGATCGGCGGAGAGGCTGGGGTTCGTCGGGTACTATTGAATCTTCTGGTTCCATCAAATCATCAGTTGCGGTTTGTGGTACTGGAACCTCTTCCAGTTCTACCTCTCTGCCACTAATTTCTTTTGCAAGAAATTCCCTTTCCAAAAAGGTGGCATGTTGAGCAACAAACACTTTTTGTTCCTCAGCGTGGTAGAAAAAATATCCTTATGAATTCTTTGGATATCCCACAAATTTGCAAAGGACTGATCGTGCCTCGAGTTTGTCCGGATTTTGTCTTTTGACATAGGCCGGACAACCCCATATCTTAACTCGTTTAAAATATGGTCTCTTCCCACTCCATATCTCATATGGTGTGGTAGGTACAGATTTAGACGGAACTAGATTCAATATGTATATGGCTGTCTCAAGCGCATACCCCCAGAAGGAAATAGGTAACTCAGCATCGCTCATCATAGATCGCACCATATCTAATAGGGTCCGATTCCTTCGTTCCGATACACCGTTGTGCTGTGGAGTATAAGGAGGAGTAAGCTGAGAGAGAATCCCATTCTCTTTTAGATAATCTAGGAACTCATTGCTTAAGTATTCTCCTCCTCGATCAGATCGAAGGATCTTAATACTTTTTCCCGTTTGGTTCTCTACTTCGTGCTTATATTCTCTGAATTTCTCAAAAGCTTCAGACTTGTGTTTCATCAGAAACACATGTCCGTATCTAGAGAGATCGTCAGTGAATGTAATGAAGTAGGAAGAACCGTTCCTAGCATGCGTAGATATGGGACCACATACATCACTATGTATTAGTCCTAAGAGTTCAGTAACTCTTTCTCCGTGTCCACTAAACGGAGCTTTGGTCATTTTTCCTTTGAGACATGAATGGCAAGTATCATAAGATGATAATTCGAACGGATTCAAATAACCATCCTTATGTAACTTAGCCAGTCGTGTCGCATTGATATGACCAAGTCTATAATGCCACAAGTAGGATTCGTTCATATCTGAACTTTTCCTCTTGTGCGTGTTTTGTATATTCAGGACTGTATTCTGATTTAGAATGAATATGCCATTATGTAACGAGCCTGATGCAATCAACTTTTGATCTAGGAATATGTTCATAACATTATCCTTTACTACAAAATTATATCCTTCTTTACTTAATAAAGAAACTGATATAATGTTGCACATCATGTTCGGTATATAATAGCACTCATTTAGAATCAGTGTATTACGACTTGGTAATACCAGGTGATATTTGCCAACTGCTTTGGCTGCAACATTTGCACCGTTCCCTACTTGAACGGAATGATCACCTTTTCCCAGTTCTCTACCTTTACGTAGCCCATGTAACTGTTTACATATGTGGGATCCTGATCCGGTATCTAATACCCAGGACGTAGGGTGAACTGAGAAACAGTTCTCAATAACTAACACACCTGAAGAAGATGCATCAACATGCATGTTCTTTTGGGCGGCGTGAGAATCTAGATATTCTCCTGTTTCCTGTTCAGTCTTATAACTCTTATAAGAAAGAACGGGTCCAACGTTCCCTTGCTCAGTACAATAATCGGGTTCAGTCAATACATCCATATTATTATCTTGATTATGGCCTGACATGGTCGCTACCTGGAGAGAGAGAGAAGAAAAACATTTTAGCGTATGCTCTTGCAAGATTAGATTGGTTATTATCTTATCTAATCAGGATGTCTCCCACTGTTTTTATCAAATCTACCATAAAACCCTAAAAGGTAAGATTAGCCAGGATTAATTACACCCTACAATTTCGTCAATCTTTCAGCCAGATCAGTGTCGGTACTTTGAGGGAGGTTCCCCGTGCTTTCGTACGGACCTAATTAAAGTAAATCTCGTTTTCCCAGAGGCGTAACCCCGTTAACACTTTTCTAGACACCTACTTGAATGACTAATTGTCCTGTGTAAAACTCTCCCAGGAGTAACACTTACTCGCAGTGGGTATCGGGATCCAACTATCTCATAGGAGGTATGCAATCTCATTGCAAATTTCAACGCTTGAAATTCCCGATAATATTTTGCCCCTAGCGATCTATGACCTTGACTAAGTCAACAAACCATAAATCGCAAGTCAAGTTCAACCCGTACATTTCTTGATTGAATTAAACCCACCCGTACGACCCTTGACTGAGTCAACAAGGCCGTGCGAATACCCTAATCCAATCACATCTCATGTTTTAGCAGATAAACACTACTTAGCTACCGTACACTACGCCTTGACTAAGTCAACAAACATAGCACGAATACTAAATAATATCTATCTGAAATGACGGAGGGCTACGCAGGTTTTTCAGAAAAACCATGAGCGTAATGAACTTGATATCGTCGTAGAATCGAGTAATTTTTGAAAAGGAGTGTTTTTGAGGCTTTTCTTAGTTTCGCTAAAGGGGTCACTCTCGGTGAAGGGATCGTCGGCCCTTTCCTCATCGAATAAGGTGCAGGATATATCATATATACCGCTGTGCAAAGCAAAACACTAAAAGCATTCAAAAGACAAACCGCGTTTTGTAGCATCTACCAGTTTCGCTAAAGAGGTCACTCCCGGTGAAGGGATCGTCGGTTCTTTCCCCATCGAATAAGGTGCAGGATATATCATATATATCACTGTGCAAAGCAAAACTGTAGCTACCCCTTTTTATAAAGTTTTGGTTTTACAACATCTTTAGGTTTCTTTTCTTTTATTAGTCTCATTAATAAAAATCCCATCAGCTTATGCTTCCTAAGCATCACAGAAGAAACGAAAGCAGTAATATTTATATATCAGCATATATATATAGTATAAGCATTCGTCTCAGGCAGTAATATGATCTCATCACAGAACATTGCAGCAGAAGAACATATATGAAATATTGGATATACTAGGATGTCCGTGTTTTCAATACGAGCCTGTATAAAACACGCATTCCACGGTCGCGACGAATAGCCAAACCCACATCCCAAGACCCCTACGAGAGCGGCAAGTAACACTGCCAATTCTAGGGTTAGAAGACCCGGTCTTGACTCCTCGAGATGGCCTCCCACTGGACCCTAAAACCCGGTTACTTGTGCTCCCCTCCTTGGGTCTACCTAATGCGGAAAAGTAAATAATATACAAGGGTGACATCAACCTCAACCTGGAAGTGCCCCAAATAAAAGAATATTACATTACAGATGAATTTTACATGAATGAAAATAAAAACCCTCATCTCACATAAAACCCCCGGCTATTCAGAACGCGACGATCCAATATAACATATCACAGCAACACATAATATCTCATATCATCAACGTAAGTAAATATGCGCATCCCAATTGTCGTTGACATATAGCAACGAAACCGGCGATATCATATATTACACTTACGGTCAAAGAAAAGAAAGTGTAAAACTACAATATTTGGAATTCACAATCACTTTAGACATCATAAATCCGAAATATCACATACTCCGCATTTCAAGCCTAACTCTATGAATTCCACATATTGTATCACATTCCAGATAAATAGACAGTATTAAACTTTTCGAACAGATAATCAAATACCCAAAATTTCCTAAAGTGCTCAACACTTGAGCGGAGTTCAAATAATCCCAGAATATGTCACAGTACCGGTGATCCAGCCGTAGAAGGGTCAAGCCAACGCCTCACATGTGGCACGCCGTACTGCCCCAAACCCGAAGGTTCAAAAGGCAGTTCAAGACGGTCACATAATCGAGTTAAGGTTTGTTGTCTTCTAGAGGGTCCACCGCTTAACTTGTACAATTTTTCCGAAGGATTTAAACCCGATAAAAATTCAACACTTGAAAGTTTGCCGTACCGGGAAACAATGAGTTAATGATATCCGTTCAAATAGTTTAACAGTTTCTAAATATCCGGAAAGAAATACGAATTTAAAATTTCCGATCGAGTCTACTATTACAAAACAAACCCCAGATTACTCAACTTTTGAGTCAATATAAAAATACCAGAAACTATAAAAGCACAAATAATGAATTACTGTAAAACAAAAAATGTCAAATCGAACAGTACGGCGGCGGAAACGCGGCAGAAGAAGGTAATTGCCGCGCTTCCGCGGTCGATTGTACGGATCAGTGGCTCGAAATTCACAGTAATTCTTATTTTTATCTGCTGTATTTTTCAGGTATTTTTAATTCAGAAAAACACCAGATTTTAAAAAATTTCCAGGGAGGGGGTTAACTTTGTCGGTTCGGGTTTGATCGGAGTTTTAACTTCGTAAACACGTCGCCTAATGCTCTAGCTAGGCTCTGATACCACTGTAAGGTTCCTAGGTACTCTTGTGAAGGTTCATAAGGCATCAAACATGCCCGGATAAAAATTTAGACGTGCCGAACAACCCAAAACCGGGATCTTTGCTAGATTATTAGGGTTTAACATGCAAGATGATAACTTTTATCTAAGTGTGAGGGATTACAACCTTTGTAGTCCGCTCCTTCGCTTCACAAGCTCCGAGTAGAAGTCCCTTTGCCGCGATCCACGATCTCTCGGACTCATGAGAGGCTCCACGACTCGAACGATCCATTCTAGCTTGAAGTGTTCCAAATCTCCGATGATCTACGTCGAAGTTGCAAAGACTCAAGCTTTCTCACTCTAAAGAGATGAACACACTAATCTCATGGGCTAGATGAGATGAGGATGAGAGAGTAGTATTTTTGCTTTCTTTTTAAATCATTTTCTCATATTTATTCATCACATAAAGAAAATCAAGTAAGCTTTTTCAAGAGAGAAGAAGATGATGATGGAAATGATAAAAAAAAAGATTAATCCTTTTGTGATGAATAGAAAGAAATGAATATGATTGATATATAAACCATGGTCAAGAATGAGTGGCTAAGATTGTGTAGAGAATAAACTAGAGTTAGGGTTTGGTTAGGTTTAGAAATGTGTCATCCAAAAATATCTTAACAATGACAAAAGAAAATGCTTCTAGAAGGTGCATGAAGCATCTAACCCTAATCAAACCCTAACCTCAATTAATCATCCTTAAACATGTTTAACAATTAATCATATCATGTCACAATAATATATATCACATATATATTATATATTTGCAACAAAAGAAAATAATACAATTAACATATATCGCAAATATATCAATGTATCATCCAGTGAGAAAATGAAATAATAAAGCGAGCCAATATTAGATAATGTAATACAATATATCATATATATTATTATACATTAAATCATCGAATCAACACTTGATCCGACGATCCGGCTATATCGAATATTACCGACTAATATATCATGTACCGATTCATCGAATCAACACTTGATCCGATGACCCGGTTCATATCTAAATATCGCGAGAATATAATACGGTATCTCATATCGCATTATCCTCGGTCCTGCACATATCACATATGCGCCTCTACTCCGTTTTGCCTGAGCCAAGAAACCTCTGTGTAGGACTCTAAAGAATCATCAATACGCCGGTAGCAGGTGATGATCATATCAAACACCCACAAGCTGCAAGCGGTCAGCTAAACGTAACAGCCACCCAGGTATTGAGCGATCAGAAGATCAACAAGCTAGCCTGTGCGTTCTCCCGTGAATCCAATCAGTAACACTCCCGTACAGTCCGGTCTGTTCGTCTGATATGTCGCATATCTAGTCTAGGGGTGGTAAACGTCAGACCCCAGTAACCGATAAGTCGTGTCGATGTGTGGCTCATAACGGGTCGAGAAACTACTAGTAACACTTACCAGTAAATCTCTATATCAGCCCTGGCCAGGGACTTCCAGTTATAGCCAATCGAACACAGCACAACATCAACTCCCTATACCGGGAGAGACGAATCCCCTCCTATCGCTCATTGCCTCCATGTGATTCAGGACAGTACCAAAAAGCCACCGTTTTGCACGCCCTCTTGGACGTGGTAAGGTGGAAATCAAAGCACAGTGGGAATCACACAAGACTCCATGACGATCTCGGGTCTACAGACTACCCTGTACCAGTGTCACCGGAGAACTGCCATCTGACGTGTGGTATATCACCATCTGGGAGTTCTCGGCGAGTCCGTCCAGTGTACCCAGTCTCCACTGAGCACCCATACACCATCTCTGATGTCAAACACCGATGGATATGGGATCATCCATCACCCATCATATGGGTCAAGATGCGTATACGCTAGTCTACTCTGGTGTATCGATGCCCTGTCTCGATATACCCTCGACTAGGAACAGTTATAGGATGTACTCATCGACTACCGTGGCCCCACTAGTATGATCTCATCATAGTCCCAGTAGTCGAGTACAGATCCTAAGGGCTTTATCAACATGTGAGAGTAAAACAGTAAACCAAGACAAGTCAACATGTTAAGATAAAGTGAAATCAAATAGCATACTATCATGACGAGCAAGAAAGTCATCTCTATATATATCCAAGCATCCATTATAATATACATCATATGTACAACAATGGCCTCTAGGGCATATACATAACTAACACCCTGCTGGGATAAGAAGCGCATACGCTAGTCTACTCCGGAGTATCGATGCCCCGTCTCGATAATCCTATGACTAGGGACCTGTATAAGGATGTTCTTGTAGATTACCCATCCCCCACTAGTGTGACTGCCATCACAACGCTGGTAATCAAGCAAAGATCCTGAGGGCTCCACTAATGTGTATAGGCGATATGCTAAAAGAAACACATGCACATATTAAAGTATAAACAAACCAAGTAGAATACTACCATTTTGAGCAAGATTGTCTATACAACTGTGAATATCCCAAGCTTCCATTAAGTAATATACAAACTAGTATGATACAGTAATGGCCTCTAGGGCATATACACTAACACGGAATACTTCCCGGTACATGTATCGAAATACACATACGCGTATTCTTACGAAAATACGAATAGCCAAAGAGAGAAAATAAATAGTCAGCAATAATACTAGAATACATATATATAAATACATATGTAAATTATTAAATCAAAACTTGATTTAACAATCTGGCTTAATCCTAAGCTGCTAGTATTATCAACCGTCTGATTAAAGTCCGTGCAGTCCGTGCAGACATTTAATCGGACACCTGTATGTATCAACATACGTCACCTACACCATATCGCCTGAACCGTGAAAACCCTCTGTGTGGGACTTTAAAGACTCTTCAATACGCTGGCAATGGGTTTAACCACAAGCACGTCAGCGGCACTAGCTGTACGTAACGGCTACCCAGGTATTGAGCGAAAGGAAGGCCGACGAGCAAACTCATCTGAACCCCTACAGAGCCTGTCAATGACAATATCCGTACAGTCCGGTCTGTTTGTCTAAGAGTATCGCATATCGAGTCTAAGGGGTGGATAAAGTCAGACCCCTAACAACGCGATAATACATGTCGGTATGAAACCCATCACTACCTGAGAAACTATCGATCCTAGATTGGTAGTTCTCACATACCCCGTCCGAGGATTTCTAGTGATGGCCACCCATGCACTGCGTGACATCAACCCCCAATACCGGAAGAGACGAATCCCCGACGATCCGCTCACTGCCTCCGTGTGGCTCGGGACTGTACCCAACTAAAACCTATTTGCACGACTCCTTTGAGCCGTGGTAGGGTAGTAATCAAAGCACAGTGGGAACTCACACGAGACAAATGATGATATCAGGTCTACAGACTAACCTGTACACATGTCACCAGGGAACTGCTATCTGACTATAGGTATAATACCAACTAGCATGTTCCCGGCGAGTCCGTCCAGTGTACTCATAACCCAATGAGCACCTGCATAATATCTTAGGTGAACAACTAACACCAATGGCTTGTGAGACCGGCCACCGCCCCTCGTCAAGGTCTAGATAAGTATACACTAGTCTACACTGGAGTATCGATGCCCAGTCTCGATACTCCTACGACTAGGGACATTTAAGGATGTGCTTATAGACCCCCAGCTCCCACGTATGTGATCCATCACAATGCTCATAGTCAAGCAAGAATCCTATGGGCTTTATCAACATATACATGATGATAAAGAAAAACCAGATAGCATACTATCATCTCGAGTAAGACTGTTTTATCGGTATAGGTCATCCCTCAATTATTATAATCACGTGCCTTCGACTACAATAATTGCCTTGAGAGCACTACAGCCAACACAATTTGCGCCAGAAGCAATAAAATTTCGTCCGAGCTAGAGGGAAATTGTCTTAGGTTTTTATGGTGGGTTCTAGGTCTCAACACTAGGTCACTGTGATGGGAACTTTTCCAACAAACACCTGGTTCTACAGCAGATCATAGAGACTCCATAAAGACACTAAAAATACGATATTTGCACAAAACTAAACCTTTAGTGTTCTAATCCATAACTACAAGGAAACACAATAATATAAACTCCTAAATATCAGTTAGAGGTCATTACCTAGCCACTCTTGCTCAAAAATCCTAGCTTTCCAAGCTCCAAGACAACCTAGTGGCTAAAACATGACATGAGAAGTGTTTTAGTGGGATTTTATGAAGTTTTGCGAAGCTTTGGTGATGGGGTAGTGAGGGTTTCAGTTTTGGGAGTTGAGGAGATGAAGAATAATTGGGTGTGAGAAAGTGAGGAGGGAATGAGAGAGTGAGGAGAGAAAATGATGAGAGGGTGAGTGTAGGGTGAACTTATTCTTTATTCTTACTCTCTCCCTCACATCCATTGATGCAACCATTAATACCTCATGACTCACCTAGCCACCTCTCTCTCAATACAAAACAAGAAAATATCTCTCACACAAAATATCTAAGTGCTAGGTTAAATCAAGGTATGGGTTAATTAAGTTGTCATGGCTACTAAACAAGGTTAACACTAAACAACCCTCACATTAACATGCACAAATGTGTGCAAGCCAAAACAATTAAAAATAAATTATTGATTAATTTTTATAAAATGTGAGGAATCCGATTTGGTAAACTTTTCCTCAAAAACCCGCATTAACGCTTAGTTAACACTAATCGCATTCTAAGGAGTTACAATCTCCCCCCTTAAAGAAATTCGTCCCCGAATTAAAATTCTTACGAAGCGTACCTTCAAAGAGATAAGGGAATTTCTTCCGCATCTCGCTCTCGGCCTCCCAAGTGATCTCCTCACCAGTTGGGCTACGCCAAAGAACCTTCAAAGATGGCAAGACTTTTGATCGAAGTTTCTTCACCTGCCGATCCAAAATAATTACCGGCTGCTCGGTGAACGAAAGATCGCGCTCAAGCTGAATGGTCCGGTGCTGAATCATGTGAGAAGGATCATGAAGATATCTACGGAGTATCGACACATAGAATACGGGGTGAACATCCGGAAAACTGGGCGGGAGTGCCAAACGATAAGTAACAGTACTAACTCGTTCAAGGATCTCGAAAGGACCTACATATGTTGGACTAAGCTTCCCTTTTCTCCCAAATCTCATAACGCCCTTCATTGGAGAAATCTGCAGGAATACATGATCCCCCACTGCGAACTCAAGTCTGTGACGACGACGGTCGGCATAAGACTTTGGTCTGCACTGGGCTGTTCTCATCCTGTCCTGAATCAGCTGGATCTTCTCCGTAGCCTCCTGAACTAGCTGGGGTCCTAAAACCTTACTCTCAAAGAGTTCAGTCTAACAGACTGGCGATCGACACTTCCTACCATATAAAGCCTCAAAAGGTGCCATCTGAATAGTCTCCTGAAAGCTGTTGTTGTAGAAGAACTCAATCAACGGCAAGTGATGATCCCAACTGCCGCCAAAATCAAGCACACACGCACTAAGCATATCCTCCAGAGTCTGCATAGTCCGCTCTAACTGACCATCGGTCTGCGGATGGAAAGCGGTGCTAAAACTCAACCGGGTGCCCAAAGCTTCCGCCAAAGACGACTAGTAAACTGGGTGCCTCTGTCGGATACGATGCATGTGGGAACACCGTGCAAACGCATAACCTCATCTATATACAATTGAGCATACTGAGCATAACCGAAAGTGGTCTTCACTGGAAGGAAGTGAGCCGCTTTCGTCAACCGGTCAATGTGTAAGTCTATGTCGCTCACCCCGCAAGCTAGCGAGGAGGCGGAACAAGTAAAAATCGAAACTTTCGTACATAGCAATATAGACTAAAGCTAAAGGATCTTTGCCAAACCATTACTAACGAAACTACCGAGGTTTAATTTACTGTGTTGTAAAGGTTATACATCAAGAAAACGGTCCTTCGGTTATTTTCTCCGCTGTCCTCCTCGTCCATGTGAGCTCCGAGGATCGATCCGGATCGTGGCTTCTTCAACGGCCTCCTTAAGTCGAAGATGATCCACCCGAGAGTCTATAGTCCGAGCTCTACCTCAAGAAGCAAGGTAACTAGGGCAACAAGTATGCTAAGCTTGATGTCCTAGGTGATGTAGAGGAAGAAGATGGATTTCTTTATCTATTTAAATCCTAATTTTCTCAACACATGAGAGCTATAGGATTTTCTAGTGAGGAGGAAGAAGAAGAGAGTATGAGAGCTCTCATTTAATGAAAGAGAATGAGAAGGAGATAATGATCTAAAAGAAAAATATTTAGTAATCTTTTATCATGATAAATTATGATGGCTACCCTTGATTTGACCATTATCATCTCAAAGATAAATCCAAAAGAATAAGAAGAGTCTAGTGCTTGAAAAATATCTAAGTCAACAATGGTCAACTAGGTCAAATTGTCAAGCAAGGTCAAATGGTCAAACCAATTAGCCAAAACACAATTATCATAAAAAATATTAATAAACAATTTCCTCACCTCATATTGGTTTTGACCAAGTCAATGGTCAAAACCCTAATGAGACACCTCCTTCTTTGCTCCTCACAACCGTGCATACACACCCGCATCCGTATTCCGTAGAACACGAATACACAGAAGACAAAACCAATCCATCTGTATAATAATAGGATCCGGCTTAAACCAAAGCCCACTAATATTGTCTGCCCGAACATCATACGCGCACAAGTGCACGTAAGTGATCGTAGCCCTGCCGTAAAACCATACGGCCTCTACACCTTTTGCCCGGTGCAGGGAAACCCTCTGTGTGGGACTCTAAAGACTCGACACTACGCTGGCAGTGGGTTTAACCACAGACCGAAGCGGCACTAGCTGTACGTAACGGTCCACAGGTAGATGTCGATAAGAAGGCCGATGAGGTAAACCCATCCGAACTCCTACTGAGCCTGAATGTGACAATCTCCGTACAGTCCGGTCTGTTCGTCTATGAGAATCGCATGTTGGGCCTAGGGGGCCGGTAAACGTCAGACCCCTAATAGCGGTACAAGTCGTGCCGGAGTGTAGCCTAGAACACCCTGAGAAACTACTGGAAACGCTACCAGTAAATCTCGCTTGCCCTTGCCAGGGACTTTGTGTAATGGCACTCCTAGACATAGCGCGATATCAACCCCCAATACCGGGAGAGACGAATCCTGTCTAACCGCTACTGCCTCCAAGTGCTTCGGGACTGTACCCAACTACAACCTGTTTGCACGACTCCTTTGAGCCGTGGTAGGGTAGTAATCAAAGTACAGTGGGAACACACTCGAGGCGAAGTAGCAGTGTCATGTCGACGGACTAAGCTATACTCCTGTCACCTGGGAACTGTTATCTGATGATAGGTATAGTACCAACCAACAGTTCCCGACGAGTCCTGTCCAGTGTACTCATAACCTAACGAGCACCAGCATACTATCTCCAGTACGACGTACTAATGGCTGTGGACAGACCATCTCCCCTGCTGGGATGAGAAGCGTATACGCTAGTCTACTCCGGAGTATCGATGCCCCGTCTCGATAATCCTACGACTAGGGACCTGTATAAGGATGTGCTTGTAGATTACCCAGCCCCCACTAGTGTGACTGTCATCACAACGCTGGTAATCAAGCAAAGATCCTAAGGGCTCCACTAATATGTATAAGCGACATGCTAAAAGAAACACATGCACATATTGAAGTAGAAACAAACCAAGTAGCATACTACCATTTTGAGCAAGACTGTTTACACAACTGTGAATATCCCAAGCTTCTATTAAGTAATATACAAACTAGTATGATACAATAATGGCCTCTAGGGCATATACACTAACATTCTCCTACTTGCACTAGGGCCATGTACTGGCGTATCGAAGACCTATCATCTCGAACAACCTCTCGAACTGAGTCTGGGGTATGGCCTTCGTGAGTGGATCTGCAGTGTTATTATCCGAATCTACTCTCCTCACATCGATCTCCCTGATCAGGTGGTACCGCCTCAAAATGTGTCTGGACTTCTAATGGGACCTGGGTTCCTTTGCTAAAGCTATAGCGCCGTTGTTGTCACAATACAGCGGTATTGGATCAACAATGGTAGGAACCACCTGAAGCTCCGTGAGGAACTTCTTCATCCAGACAACTTCCTTTGCGGCATCACAAGCAGCTATGTACTCCGCTTCCATCGTCGAGTCAGCAACGGTTTCCTGCTTGGAGCTCTTCCAACAGACCGCCCCTCCATTGAGGGTAAAGACATAACCCGACATGGACTTGGAGTCATCCTTGTCACTCTGGAAGCTGGAGTCAGCAAAGGCCTCGATCTGGAGTTCTTTTCTGCCATACACCAAGAACATCTCTTTAGTCCTTCTCAGGTACTTGAGAATGTTCTTTACTGCAATCCGGTGTTTCTCCCCTGGGTCCGACTGATACTGGCTTATAACGCTCAATGCGTATGCTACACCTGGTCTGGTACACAACATCGCATACATTATATAGCCTACTGCAGATGCGTTGGGTATAGATGACATGCGAGCCCTTTCCAAATCAGTCTTGGGAGACATCTCTTTGGAGAGGGTGATTCCGTGACAAGCCGGTAGATTACCGCGCTTTGAATCTTCTATACTGAATCGTTTCAGTATGGTTTCAATGTACCTGGACAGCAAAAGTCCCAACATCCTCTTAGATCTATCACGATAGATCTGGATCCCCAGAATATAGTTGGCATCGCCCAGGTCCTTCATGGAGAACCTCTGTGACAAGAATCCTTTGACTGGCTGTAGCATAGGAATGTCATTTCCTATTAGGAGAATGTCATCCCCGTATAAGACGAGGAATAGCACAGTTCCCCCTACAATCTTACTGTAAATGCATGGTTCATCTGGATTTTTGATAAAGTCGAATTCTTTGACAGTATCATCAAAGCAAATGTTCCAACTCCACGATGCCTGCTTTAGTCCATAAATGGACTTAAGCAACTTGCACACTTTACCGCTGCTCCCATTCTGAATGAAACACTCCGGCTGATCCATATAGATGCACTCTTCCAAATTTCCATTTAGAAAAGTCATCTTTACGTCCATCTGCCAGATCTCATAATCGTGGAAGGCAGCAATGGTAAGAAGGATTCGAATGGATTTGAGCATAGGCACTGGAGAAAATGTTTCGTCATAGTCCAAACCAGGTCTTGGACGAAAACCCTTTGTAACAAGTCTAGCTTTATAGGTTTCAACCTGCCCATCTACACCAATCTTCTTTTTAAAGATCCATTTGCAGCCTACAGGTTTTACCCCTTCTGGAGCAATGTCCAAAGTCCACACTTTGTTGGTGTACATGGACTCCATCTCGGTCCGCATTGCATCCAGTCATTTTACTGAGTCGCCGCTCTGAATGGCTTGCTAGAAGCTAGTAGGCTCATCATTTTCAATGATGAAATCCTCTCGATCCCCGTCTATGAGAAAACCGTAGTATCTCTCGGGCGGATGAGACTGCCTACTACTCCTGCGGAGTGGCGCTGGGATGTCCGGTTCTCATGAAACTTCTGATTCTACCAAGTTTTCAGTAATAGCTTGTGCTTCTGGAATTTCTTCCAGTTCTATTGCGCTCCCACTTATCTGATTTTCTAAAAATTCAGTTTCCAAGAAGTGGGGATGCTGAGAAACAAAAACCTTTTGTTCTTCTGCAGAATAGAAAAGATACCCCCTGGAGTTCTTGGGGTATCCCACAAACTTACACAGTACTGAGCGTGCTTAGAGCTTGTCTGCATGCTGCTTCTTTACAAAAGCTGGACATCCCCATGTCTTAAGATACTTAAGACAGGGTTTCTTTCCACTCCACATCTGATATGGTGTGGTAGGCACAGTCTTGGTTGGAACCATATTCAAAAGATATGCATCTGTTTCTAGTGCATAACCCAAGAAAGATCGCGGTAACTTAGCCTTACTCATCATGGAACGAACCATATCAAATAGGATTCGATTCCGTCTTTCTGATACACCATTGTGTTGTGGTGTGTATGGAGGAGTAAGCTGAAAGAGAATACCATTCTCTTTTAAGTATCCCAGGAATTCGGCACTTAAGTATTCACCACCTCGATCAGATCTCAGTGTCTTGATACTCTTGCATGTTTGTTTTTTTACTTCATTCTTGTATTCCCGGAATTTCTTAAAGGCCTCGGATTTATGCTTCATCAAGAAAACATGTCCATACCAAGAGAAATCATCCGTAAAAGTAACGAAATAGGAAAAACCACTTCGCGCATGTGTAGACATTGGACCACACACATCGTTGTGTACAAGTCCCAAGAGCTCGCTCGCTCTTACTCCGTGTCCAGTAAACGGAGTCCTTGTCATCTTTCCTATGAGACAAGATTCACAAGTGGCATAAGACTGATATTCGAACGGATCCAAATATCCCTCTTTATGTAACATTGTTAACCAAGCCTCATTGATGTGACCCAGTCGACAATGCCATAAGAAAGCCTGATTTGTTTCCGGAGACTTTCTTTCAAGTGTGTTCTGGACACTGAAAACCTGAGCTTGATTTAATACGTATATTCCGTTTTCTAATGTACCTGCCAATAAGAACTTGATTTAGGTGGATGCGGACCACATTGCTTACAAAAGTAAAATCATATCCTTCCTTAGAGAGTAAGGATACGGATATGATATTACATGCTAGACTAGGTACATATAAACAGTTACGTAGAATCAATACCTGCCCACTTGTCAATCCTAGGTGATATTCCCCTACGGATTCAGCGTTCACGCTCATTCCGTTCGCAACTCTGAGAGTCATATCACCTAACCTGATAACTCTACGATTTCTTAAAGCCTGTAATGAATTACAGATATGAGATCCTGATCCGGTATCTAGTACCCAGGAAGTAGAGTTAAATGACATACAGTTTTCTATTACAAACACACCCGAAGCCGAAGTAACAACATGCTTCGAATCCAGGCCACTGGCTTTGCTAGCCCTGCAATCTTTCTGCCAAGGTCATTTCCTGTAACAATAGGGACGTCCCTCCTTCGTTATATCTAGTCCCAAAACTTTTGCCCTTCCCTTTCCTTCTACTTCCCTGGCTTCCTTCAGGGTGTAAGTGGAAGGCAGAGACTGTAGAACAAAGTCAGTATTTGACCCGTTCTTCAACGTGGTCTTCAGGTCCGTAAGATTATCAAAATAGCTAGTCTCTGTAAGGACGCTGTCCCCTACAGATGACCCGACAGCCAACCTCGCTTGAAGCAATTCCTTCGAGGTCTCATATTTTGCGATATGAGATTGCTCTCCATATAAATCTTTGTTTTGGAGGAAAACAGAAACTAAGTCCATCTTCTCGTGCTGACTCTGGTATGTACCGTCAACTGAGGTCAACACGAGGCACTTGGCATTCGCACAGTCTTTTTCCGATGTCTTACGGATATCAATATCCGTGACAGTGGAAACTGGTCCTGAGACGGCAGGGGTTTGATTAGTGAAGAGGTGTCCCAGCTTGTCATGGGTAATGGACATCTGAACAGACCTTTGCCAGTCAATACAGTCAGATTCATTCATTTTATTATCTAGATGTAACCTATGTCTGGTCACTGGGTCGCTGCAATTAAGAGAGAGAGAAGAAAACACTTAGCATGATGCTCTTTCATGTTTAGATTGGTTTTTAAATTATCTAAACAGGATAGCTCCCACTGTTTCTCGAATCCTTCCTGAAACCATAAAAGAAGAATTAGTAGGGATTGATCTCACCGTACAATACTTGCTTAACCGTTCAGCCAGGCTAGTGTCGGTACTTCGAGGGAGGTTTTACGACGCTTTCGCGAAGTTTCTTAATTAAATAACCTCTTTTCCCGATGGGCGTAGCCCCTCTAACACTTTTCTATGTTTGTTATATGTATGTCGTAGAGGCCATTACTGTACATAGGATGTATATTGTAGTGGATGCTGGGACATATATAGGTAGGACTTTCTTGCCCGACATGATAGTACGCTATCTGGTTGCTCTTTATCTTAACATGTATACTTGATGTCTCTCTGTTACATGTTGATAAAGCCCTTAGGATGTGTACTCGACTTCCAGGACTATGATGTAGATCATTCTAGTAGGGCCTGGGTAGTCAATGAGTACATCCTTCATTGTTCCTAGTCGTAGGAATATCGAGACGGGGCATCGATATTCCAGAGTAGACTAGCGTATATCTTCTCGACCCATGTGATGGGCGATGGATGATCCCATATCCATTGGTGTTTGACATCAGAGATGGTATGTGGGTGCTTAGTGATGACTGGGTATACTGAACGGACTCGCCGAGAACTCCCAGATGGTATTATACCTCACGTCAGATGGCAGTTCTCTGGTGACACTGGTACAGCTTAGTCTGTTGACCCGAGATCGTCATAGAGTCTTGTGTGTCTCCCACTGTGCTTTGATTTCCACCCTACCACGGCTCTACTGAGTCATGCAAATAGGTGGTTTTTGGGTACAGTCCCGATTCACATGGAGGCAATGAGCGATAGGAGGGGATTCGTCTCTCCCGGTATTGGGGGTTAATGTTGCGCTATGCTCAACTGGCCATAACTGGAAATCCCTGGCCAGGGTTGCGCTGATTTACTGGTAAGTGTTATCAGTAGTTTCATGCTTGTTATGGACCTTACATCGGCATGACTTATCAAGCTACTGGGGGTCTGACGTTTACCACCCCTAGGCGAGATATGCGACATATCAAACGAACAGACCGGACTGTACGGTAAGTGTTGCTGGTTGGATTCACAGGAGTGTGAGCGGGCTTGCTCGTTGATCTTCTGATCGCTCAATACCCGGGTGGCCGTTACGTTTAGCAGACCGCTTGCGGCTTGTGGGTGTTTGATATGATCATCACCTGCTGCCGGCGTATTGACGAGTCTTTAGAGTCCTACACAGAGGTTTCCTGGCTCAAGCGAAACGAAATAGGAGCGCATATGAGATATGTGCGGGACCGAGAATAATACCGGTATGTGATGCTGGATTCTATTCTCGTGATTTGTATCATCGGACGGTTATATGAGATATAGCCGGGTTACGGAATCAAGTGTTGATTCGATACATTGATACACTTGATATTAGTCGGTTATATGCAGTATGACCGGATCGTTAAATCAAGTGTTGATTTAATGATTTAATGTATAATTATATATTTGATATATTACTTTACATTAACCAGTATTGGTTCACTTAAGATTATTTTTCTCACTTGTTTGTGCACATTGATATATGTTTGTGCACTATTTTGTATCATGTTTAATAATACATGCAAACTTGGGTGTGTGTATGCTTTGAACAATGTTTAGGTTAATGGTTAGGGTTTTTATTTGTTTATTTATTTATTTATTTATCCATTTTGGAAAAAATAAAATGGTGGAATTCTTTGTTTTTATTTAAAGCTTCATGAAGCCTTGAAAAGTTCAAACCATTTTGTTTTTTCCTAAACCTAACCATTCACCTAAACCCTAGTTTAGTCTCTACACTAGTTACACTAACCCATGGTTGCTATATGATAAGATCACTTGATTTATTAGAATTAATCAATTGATTTTATTATGCTTATCATATTCTTTTTCTTCTTCTTCTTCTTCTTCTTCAAGAAGAAGAAACATTGCTACCTCCAATGGTGCCATGATCAAAAGAGTGAGAAATCCAAATCCAAAGTGAACCCACTTCCTATTTCTTCATCCTCTACCACTTGCCAAGTAGTAGAGTGTGTTATCTTCACAAGTTTTATGACCAAGTGAAGATGGAGCTTGATCTTGAGTTGCCTCGACGTAGATCATCTTTGGCGACGAAGTCGACGACCTAGCCTGCCCATTTCTCCGATGAAACCGACGCTAGAGTCCGGGATTCCGATGATCGCAGCAGAGGGAAGTCAACATGGAGCTAGAGAAGTGGAGGACCGGATCTATAAAGGTTGTATTTCCATTCACTTAGTAGCAAAGTAGTTTGCTTGCTTATATGTTTCGCCTTACCTCTAGTTACGATCTTGATTAGGGTTACTTGGCACTTGATAAAATTTTTTGAATTGGACATGGTTGATCAGTTGTAGAACCTCATGGGTGTGCCTAGGAATCCTACAGTGGTATCAGAGCCTAGCTAGAGTTTTAGGCGAAGAGTAGACGATGTTAGAAGTCCGATCGAACCCGAAACCCTAATCCAAAACCATTCTCTGTACATTTTTTGAAATCGTGGATTTCTTTGAATTAAAAATATGCAGAAAATTCAGCAGGCTTTTCTAAGAAATATTGTGCAACATGTGCTCCTGAGTCCACTAAAGCACCGCGAAAACGTGGCACGAGCATGGCTCGTGCGGCGGTTCCGCGGCCCTACAGTAGCATTGGTTTGTGAATTTTGCACAGTAATTTCTTTCTTTATTTGCTGAGTTTTCTGGGAATTTTTAAATTGCACTCTAGAGTTGAGTTTTCTGGGTTGTATTGGGAGTTCGTAGATTCGATCGGATTGTCTAATTTTATCTATGTGTTTTTCCGGGTATTTTAGAACATGTTAAAACGTTCAACCGGATATAAATACCCAATTTTTCCCTGCCGGGAAATTTCCAACTGTTGGACTTTTCCGTAGTTTGAGAACGTTCTGAGTAGTGCAAGTAACGCGATGGACCCTCTAGAAGACAATAAACCTTAACTCGATTATATGACCGTCTTGAACTTCTCTTTGAACCTTAGGGTTTGGGGCAGTACGGCGTGCCACATGTGAGGCGTTGGCTTGACCCTTCTACGGCTGGACCGTTGCTACTGTGGCATGAAGTGGATGTTTTTAAACTTATTTCATGTATTGAGCTATTTCGGGAAAACTTGGGTGTTTGATTGTTCGATCGGAAAGTTTAACATTTTCTATTTTATCTGGAATGTGATACAATATTTGGAATCCACAAGGAGTTATGAGATAACTGATTTGGATGTTATAAACATAGCAGTTTAGCCTCACTTGATTGGTTGCCACGGGATTTTGATGTGATCAAAAGTCCGTCGCAATCACGTTGATTACACGGATACGCGCCGGTAAACTTAATAGACAGCTACACCCTATAGCCCCGACCAAGTGACTGTAGGAGAACCCCGTCGCCAAAAAGCATCCGTTCGGGTGCTCGCGGCAGCGGTGTTCCGCCTTAGTGCACTTCGTCGACGGTATCGGGGGTGCGGCAGTCCACTAAAGTTTGCGACGAGCATTCATTCTGGATGTCGGGAATCTTGTTGAATTACCCGACTTTATATTGAAAAGTGTTTTCGATATTGAGACTAAAATGCGGGGTTTATAATTGTTAGGCATGCGATGTCTAAGGAATTCATTTGATTAGGCATGCGATGTCTAAAGAGTTTGCGGATTCCAACTGTTGTAGTTTTACACTTTCTTTTCTGTGACCGTAAGTGTAATATGTGATATCGCCGGTTTCGTTGCTATATGTCAACGACAATTGGGATGCGCATATTTACTTACGTTGATGACATGTGATGTTATGTGTTGCTGGATATGTTATATTGGATCGTCGTGTTTGAATAGCCGAGGGTTTTTTATGTGAGATGAGTGTTTTTCATTTTTATTCATGTAAAAACTTGTATGTAATATTCTTTTATTGGGGCACTTCCAGGATGCGGAAGATGTCACCGTTGATGTATATTATTTACTTTTCCACATTAGGATAGACCCAAGGATGGGGAGCACAAGTAACCGGGTTCTAGGGTCCAGTGGGAGACCATCTTGAGGAGTCGAGTCCGGGTCTTCTAACCCTAGAATTAGTAGGGTTGCTTGCCGCTCTCGTAGGGGTCTAGGGGTATGGGATTGGCTATTCATCACGACCGTGGAATCCGTGTTTTATACTGGCTCGTATTAAAAACACGGACGTCCTAGTATATCCAATATTTCATATGATATTTTCTGCTGCGTTATCTGTGATGTGATCATGTGATTTGTTCAGATAGATATTGTATATATTATATAGACGTTGCTTATGTTTTACACCCGCGCTAGCCCTGCCTCACTCTGGCGTTAGTTACCTAACCTAACGGTGCAGACGAGACATCGAGGCGAATGCGGATGGCATAAGCGTACGTTATATTTATCTGTGATGTTTAGGTGGACTTAAATGATGGGACATTCATTAATGTGATTAATGAAAGAAAATAAACCTAAAAGATGTTGTGGAATCGAATTTCAAAAATAAAACAGGTAGCTTCAGTTCTTGCTTTTCATCGCGGTGTTCCTTGTAGAACATCCTGCACCTTATTCGATAAGGAAAGGACCGAGATCCCTTCACCGGGAGTGACTCCTTTAGCAATAACTGGCAGATGCTACAACCCTTGGTTTGTCTTTTGATTGCTTCTATAGTTTTTTCTTTGCACAGCGGTATATATGATATATCCTGCACCTTATTCGATGAGGAAAGGGCCGACGATCCCTTCACCGGGAGTGACCCCTTTAGCAAAACTAGAAAAGCCTCAAAAACACTCCATTTAAAAACCATTTGATTCCCCAACGAGATCAAGTTCAAAGCGTTAAAGGTTTTCATAAAAACCATTCGCAACCCTCCGTCATTTTAGGAAGTAGAGTACTTAGTATTCGTGCTGTGTTTGTTGACCATAGTCAAGGCACAGTGTACGGTAGCTAAGTGATATCTTTCTACACCGCATATGATGCGATTAGTTAGGACAGTCATGTGGCTTTGTTGACCTTAGCCAAGGGTCATGTGGGTGGGTCTAATTAATCACGAAATGACGGGTAGAACTTGACTAGTGCTTATGATTTGTTGACCTTAGCCAAGGTCATAGGTGCTAGGGGTAAAAACCTTTATCGGGAGTTTAAGTGTTGAAATTTGCAATGAGATTGCATACCTTCTATATGATAGTTGGATCCCGATACCCACTGCGAGTAATTGTTACTCCTGCGAGAGTTTTGCACTTTACAATTAGCCGATCAAGTAGGTGTCTAAAAAGGTGTCAACGGGGTTACGCCTCTGGGAAAACGAGGTTTACTTTAATTAGGTCCGTGCGAAAGCACGGGGAACCTCCCTCAAAGTATAGACACTGGCCTGGCTGAAAGATTGGCAAACTTATAGAGTGTAATTAATCCCGGCTAGTCTTTCCTTTTAAGGTTTGAAGGAAGATTTGATAAAAACAGTGGGAGCCATCCTGATTAGATAAAATAAATAACCAATCTAATCTTGCAAGAGCGCACGCAGAGTGTTTTCTTCTCTCTCTCTCCAGGTAGCGACCATATCACGCCTTAATCAAGATAATAATATGGATGTATTGACCGAACCCGCTTGTTATACTGAGCTGGGGAACGTTGGTCCCGCTCCAACTTATAATTGTTATAAGACAGAGCAGGAAATAGGGGAATACCAGAATTCCTATGCCGCCCAAACGAAGAAAGTGCATATGATGCATCTTCTTCGGGTGTGTTCGTTACACAGAATTGTTTCTCAGTATCCTCTGCGTCCTGGGTATCTGATACCGGATCAGGATCCCAGATATGTAATCTATTACATAGAGCTACAGAAAGGCAGAGAACTGAGAACGGGTGATAAGTTTCATGAGACAGTAAACGGGGCAAGTGTTGCAGCCAAGTCTGTTGGTCACTGCCACCCTGTATTTCCAAATACGTTGATTCTGAACAAATGCTATTAAATACCGAACCTGATATACAAAATCATATCAGTCTCTTTATTAGTAAAGAAAGGATACAATTTTGTATTGTTTGATATTGTTTTGAACATTTCAAAAGTTGATCGGTTCAGGCACGTTATCTAAAAGCATTGACGTTCTAAATCAAACTACAGTTCCTAGTATACAGAACACACACAAGAGGAAGAGTTCAGAAATGAACGGATCCTTCTTGAGGTATTATAGACTAGGTCATATCAATGTGACCCGACTAGCTTAAGTTACATTCTAGATGCATATTTAAATCAGTTTAAATTTACATCTTATGAAACTTGCCAGTCATGTCACAAAGATAAGATGACCATAGCTCCGTTTACTGGAAACAGAGAAAGAGTTAGTGAACTCTTAGGACTGATACATCGTGATGTATAGAGGTCCCCAGTCTACATATGCCAAGACTGGTTCTTTGTACTTCCTTACATTCACTGATGATCTCTCAAGATTCGGACACATGTTCCTGTTGAAACACATGTCTGAAGCTTTTGAGAAATTCAATGAATATAAGTTAGAAGTAGAGAACCAAATACAGGTATAAGTATTATGACCAATGATGAGATCATGGAGGAGAATACTTGTGCATGGAATTCTTGGACTATTCTAAAGGAGAATGAGATTCTCTCTCGGTGTTACTCCTCTGAATACACCACAGCACAACGGTGTGTCGGGGCGGAGCAATCGCACCATATTAGATATGGTGTGCTCTATGATGAGTACTACTGAGTTACCTATTTCCTTTTGGGGTTGTGCACTTGAGAAGTTGCATACCTATTGAATTGGATTCGAATCAAATCAATGCCTACCACTCCATATAAGATATGGTATGGGAAGAACCTATCTCTTAAGTAAGTTAAGATTTGGGATTGTCCAGCCTATGTCAAAAGCAAAATCCGGACAAGATCGAGGCAAGGTCAGTTCTGTAGAACTGGAAAGGTTCCAGCTATACAAAACTGCAGCTGATTTGACAGAACCAAAGGATTCAATAGTCCCCAACGAACCTCAGCCTCTTCGCCGATCTAGCAGGGTTCCTCACCTGTCTGGGAGATACTTCGGTTTCTCGATGACAGTGGGAGCGAGGATTGCATCATGAGATGATGACCCAACTAGTTTCGAGCAGGCCATCAAGAGTAGGGACTCTGTAAAAATGGCTGGATGCTTAGCGATCTGAAATGGAATCCATGTACACCAACAAAGTATAGACTTTGGATGCTATATCTGAAGGGTTAAATCCCCATCAGAAGCAAGTATGTCTTGAGAAGATTACTTGGTGTAGATGGAAAAGTTGAGATTTTCAAAGCTAGACTTGTTAAAGGTTTTCGTCATCGACCAGGCATGGATAATGATGAAACCTTTTCTAGTGGCTATGCTTAAGTCCATCCGGATCCTACTTAACATTGCTGCATACCATGACTACGATATCTAGTGGTTGGGTGCCATGACTGCTTTTCTAAATAATGATTTAGAAGAGAACGTCTATAAGTACATAGCCAGAGGGCTTCGTAAACAATGGGAGCAGCGGAAACGTGTGCAAGTTGCTTTACAGATTAAAGCAGGCATCGCGGAGTTGGAACATCTGTTTTGATGTGGTAGTCAAAGAGTTTGACTTCATCAAAATGGGAGATGAACCTTGTATATACAATAAAGGTAGTAGAGAGTAAGGTAGTGATCCTCGTAGAGTACATGGATAACATACTCTTGATAGAGAAGGAGTTTTCTATGCTACGCTCGGTCAATCTCCTCTTATCACATGGATTCTCCATATAGGATCAAAGTGATACCTCCTAAATCCTGGGTTTTGGATCCGTGAGATAGATCTAAATGGATGTTAGGATTCTCACTAGTTGTAGTGAGATGGTATCAGTTGATCCTGGGGAGAATCACTGGAAAAGTTCCAGGGTGATAAGGACGACTGAATGTCAGTCGCAGGCATTGTCTTTACCCTTAGTGGAGGGACGGTATGTTGGAAGAGTTCCAAGCTAGATACCGTGGCAGACTAGACGATAAAGGCTGGTGATATCGCTATCGAAGATACTACCAAAGAGGAAGTTTGGGTGTATATTAGTTCATGAGATGAACTAGGTTCCTACTATTGTGTGACAATGGAAGTATGGCTTTGGCCCAGGAACCCCGATCCCATCAGTGACCCAGACATATTCTGAGGTAGCATCACCTGATCATGGAGATAGTTGATCTCCAGGGTGATCGAGGTTAGGAGAGTAGACTTAAAGGACAACATGGCGGATCCACTCACAAAGGCCTTTTCCCAGAGAGAGACTTTTATGGGATGGTTGAGTATGAGATACTGCAACCACTGCTACAGATGGCCCTAGTGCAAGTGGGAGATTGTTAGTTATATATATGCCCTAGAAGCCATTACTGTACATATTGTAGTGGATGCTGGGACATATATAGGTAGGACTTTCTTACTCGACATGATAGTACGCTATCTGGTTTCTCTTTATCTTAACATGTATACTTGATGTCTCTCTATTACATGTTGATAAAGCCCTTAGGATGTGTACTCGACTTCCAGGACTATGATGTAGATCATACTAGTGGGGCCTGGGTAGTCAATGAGTACATCCTTCATTGTTCCTAGTCGTGGGAATATCGAGACGGGGCATCGATATTCTAGAGTAGACTAGCGTATATCTTCTCGACCCATGTGATGGGCGATGGATGATCCCATATCCATTGGTGTTTGACATCAGAGATGGTATGCGGGTGCTCAGTGATGATTGGGTACACTGAACGGACTCGCCGAGAACTCCCAGATGGTATTATACCTCACGTCAGATGGCAGTTCTCTGGTGACACTGGTACAGCTTAGTCTGTTGACCCGAGATCGTCATAGAGTCTTGTGTGTCTCCCACTGTGCTTTGATTTCCACCCTACCACGGCTCTACTGAGTCGTGCAAACAGGTGGTTTTTGGGTAGTCCCGATTCACATGGAGGCAATGAGCGATAGGAGGGGATTCGTCTCTCCCGGTATTGGGGGTTGATGTTGCGCTATGCTCGACTGGCCATAACTGGAAATCCCTGGCCAGGGTTGCACTGATTTACTGGTAAGTGTTATCAGTAGTTTCATGCTTATTATGGACCTTACATCGGCATGACTTATCAACCTACTGGGGTCTGACGTTTACCACCCCTAGGCGAGATATGCGACATATCAAACGAACAGATCGGACTGTACGGTAAGTGTTGCTGGTTGGATTCACAGGAGTGTGAGTGGGCTTCCTCGTTGATCTTCTGATCGCTCAATACCTGGGTGGCCGTTACGTTTAGCAGACCGCTTGCGGCTTGTGGGTGTTTGATATGATCATCACCTGCTGCCGGCGTATTGACGAGTCTTTAGAGTCCTACACAGAGGTTTCCTGGCTCAAGCGAAACGAAATAGGAGCGCATATGAGATATGTGCGGGACCGAGAATAATACCAGTATGTGATGCTGGATTCTATTCTCGCGATTTGTATCATCGGACGGTTATATGAGATATAGCCGGGTTACCGAATCAAGTGTTGATTCGATACATTGATACACTTGATATTAGTCGGTTATATGCAGTATGACCGGATCGTTAAATCAAGTGTTGATTTAATGATTTAATGTATAATTATATATTTGATATATTACTTTACATTAACTAGTATTGGTTCACTTAAGATTATTTTTCTCACCTGTTTGTGCACATTGTATATATGATATATGTTTGTGCACTATTTTGTATCATGTTTGATGATACATGCAAACTTGGGTGTGTGTATGTTTTGAACCATGTTTAGGTTAATGGTTAGGGTTTTTATTTGTTTATTTATTTATTTATTTATCCATTTTGGCAAAAATAAAATGGTGGAATTCTTTGTTTTTATTTGAAGCTTCATGAAGCTTTGGAAAGTTCAAACCATTTTGTTTTTTCCTAAACCTAACCATTCACCTAAACCCTAGTTTAGTCTCTACACTAGTTACACTAACCCATGGTTTCTATATGATAAGATCACTTGATTTATTATAATTAATCAATTGATTTTATTATGCTTATCATATTCTTTTTCTTCTTCTTCAAGAAGAAGAAACATTGCTACCTCTAATGGTGCCATGATCAAAAGAGTGAGAAATCCAAATCCAAAGTGAACCCACTTCCTATTTCTTCATCCTCTACCACTTGCCAAGTAGTAGAGTGTGTTATCTTCACAAGTTTTATGACCAAGTGAAGATGGAGCTTGATCTTGAGTTGCTTCGACGTAGATCATCTTCGGCGACAAAGTCGACGACCTAGCCCGCCCATTTCTCCGATGAAACCGACGCTAGAGTCCGGGATTCCGATGATCGCAGGGGAGGGAAGTCAACATAGAGCTAGAGAAGTGGAGGACCGGATCTACAAAGGTTGTATTTCCATTCACTTAGTAGCAAAGTAGTTTGCTTGCTTATATGTTTCGCCTTACCTCTAGTTACGATCTTGCTTAGGGTTACTTGGCACTTGATAAAAAAATTTGAATTGGATATAGTTGATCAGTTGCAGAACCTCATGGGTGTGCCTAGGAACTCTACATTCTAGACACCTACATGGTTTATAGCGTTGATCGTTAAGTGAGAAAATCTCCCGAGGAGTAGCGGATACTCACAGTAGGATCGGGATCCAAATATCATTGTGTGATAATGCTGAAGGAATCCTACCAACATTATCAAACTCCAAATGGTATACAGCACAAGCAAGTTTCAATTTCCTTAGAAACTCCCGATATGGATTTTTGCCTAATGCTCTTATGACCTTGACGAAGGTCAACAAATCATAAGTCACATGTCAAGTTCTACCCATCATTGTCCAGGTTAATTTGAACCCACCCGTATATACCCTTGACGAATGTCAACAAGGTAATACGACTGTCCCAAACCAACGCATCTATCTATGCTACATATGAACACCCAACAGCTACTAATCAATATGCCTTGATGTAGGTCAACAAACATAGCTTGAATACTATTGAATATACATATGAAATGACGGAGGTCTACGAATGGTTTTGGCGAAACCATGAACATAGTGAACTTGATATAATCGAAGGAACCTTGATAGCTTTTAAAAGGAGTAGTTTAAGCTCCGCGTTTTTAAAAGTTTTGCTGTTTTGAAACAACCGAGTATTTTTGAAATTGTTCCAACGATTCAACTTTGGTTTATTTTCTTTGCATTAATACAATGTGTCCCATCAATTAATCCTACCATTGCAGAAAAAAACGAAAATATGACATACGCTTATGCCATCCGCATTCGCCACTGGCCCCGTCATCACCCGTTAGGTTACTTAACTAACGACAGAGCGGGGGCTGGACTAGAGCGGATGCAAAACATAAGCAACGCCTACTAGATATCATATATAGATATATACATTCGTCAGATGCAATGATAGTCATTCCAGATCACAGATGAACACATTGGATATGCTAGGAATCCGCGTTTCCTTCGAGCCTGCAATGAAAGACGGATTACACAGTCGTGATGAATAGCCAAAACCCCACCCTCGACCTATACGGGTGCGGAAAACTACCAGCCAAATACCCGAAGTGGAGCAGCCTCCCTCAACAAAGTGAATAGGCCACTCGGCACTTCAAAGTACCCGGTAGTCTGTGCACCCCACCTTGGGTCTATCCTAGGAACAGAAAACAGTAAAAGAAATAATATACAAAGGCGGCTACATCCTCAACCCGGATGTGCGACCTAAAAATAATATTACATCAATTTACAATTTACATCAAATGAAAGATAAATAAACACTCATCTCACATATTCCCGGCAATTCATCCACGACAATCCAACAAGTTCATATACACAATCCAATATCACAGATCACAGATAT
This sequence comes from Agapanthus africanus, assembly GCA_030015575.1. Lineage (NCBI taxonomy): Eukaryota > Viridiplantae > Streptophyta > Magnoliopsida > Asparagales > Amaryllidaceae > Agapanthus > Agapanthus africanus. The sequence continues at coordinate 536,817,277 of CM057339.1, forward strand.
GTACAACCCCCACTAATCGACAATCCAATATGCAGTTTTGACGTGTTTTTGCGATTTCTCCGGCGATCGAATTTTGAACACTTTGCTAACATGTTAGTAATAGTTTAGCTAGGCTCTGATACCACTGTAAGTCTATGTCGCTCACCCCGCAAGATAGCAAGGAGGCGGCACAAGTAAAAATCGAAACTTTCTTACATAGAAACATAGACTAAAGCTAAAGGATCTTTGCCAAACCATTACTAACGAAACTACCGAGGTTTAATCTACTATGTTGTAAAGATTATACCTCACGAAAACGGTCATTCGGTTCTTTTCTCCGCTGACCTCCTCGTCCATGTGAGCTCCGAGGATCGATCTGGATCGTGGCTTCTTCAACGACCTCCTTAAGTCGAAGATGATCCACTCGAGAGTCTATAGTCCGAGCTCCACCTGAAGAACCGAGGTAACTAGGGCAACAAGTATGCTAAGCTTGATTTCCTAGGTGATGTAGAGGAAGAAGATGGATTTGTTTGTCTATTTAAATCCCAATTTTTCTCAACACATGAGAGCTATAGGATTTTCTAGTGAGGAGGAAGAAGAAGAGAGTATGAGAGCTCTCATTTGATGAGAGAGAATGAGAAGGAGATAATGATCTAAAAGAAAAATATTTAGTAATCTTTTATCATGATAAATTATGATGGCTACCCTTGATTTGACTATTATCATCTCAAAGATAAATCCAAAAGAATAAGAAGAGTCTAGTGCTTGCAAAATATCTAAGTCAACAATGGTCAACTAGGTCAAATTGTCAAGTAAGGTCAAATGGTCAAACCAATTAGCCAAAACACAATTATCATTAAAAAGATTAATAAACATTTTCCATACCTCATATTGGTTTTGACCAAGTCAATGGTCAAAACCCTAATGAGACACCTCCTTCTTCGCTCCTCACAACCGTGCATACACACCCGCATCTGTATTCCGTAGAACACGAATACACAGAAGGCAAAACCAATCCATCTGTACAATACTAGGATTCGGCTTAAACCAAAGCCCACTAATATTCTCTGCCCGAACATCATACGCGCACAAGTGCACGTAAGTGATCGTAGCCCTGCCGTAAAACTATACGGCCTCTACACCTTTTGCCCGGTGCAGGGAAACTCGCTGTGTGGGACTCTAAAGACTCGACACTACGCTGGTAGTGGGTTTAACCACAGACCGCAAGCGGCACTAGCTATACGTAATGGTCCACAGGTAGATGTCGATAAGAAGGTCGATGAGGTAAACCCATCCGAACTCCTACTGAGCCTGAATGTGACAATTTTCGTACAGTCCGGTCTGTTCGTCTATGAGTATCGCATGTCGGGCCTAGGGGGCCGGTAAACGTCAGACCCCTAATAGTGGTACAAGTCATGCCAGAGTGTAGCCTAGAACACCCTGAGAAACTACTGGAAACGCTATCAGTAAATCTCGCTTGCCCTGGCCAGGGACTTTGTGTAATGGCTCTCCTAGACACAGCGCGATATCAACCCCCAATACCAGGAGAGTTGAATCCTGTCTAACCACTACTGCCTCCAAGCGCTTCGGGACTATACCCAACTACTACCTGTTTGCACGACTCCTTTGAGCCATGGTAGGGTAGTGATCAAAGTACAGTGGGAACACACTCGAAGCGAAGTAGCAGTGTCAAGTCGACGGACTAAGCTGTACTCCTGTCACATGGGAACTGTTATCTGACGATAGGTATAGTACCAACCAATAGTTCCCGACGAGTCCTGTCCAGTGTACTCGTAACCTAACGATCACCCGCATACTATCTCCAGTACGACGTACTAATGGCTGTGGGACAGACCATCTTCCCTACTGGGATGAGAAGCGTATACGCTAGTCTACTCCGGAGTATCGATGCCTCGTCTCGATAATCCTACGACTAGGGACCTGTATAAGGATGTGCTTGTAGATTACCCAGCCCCCACTAGTGTGAATGCCATCACAACGCTGGTAATCAAGCAAAGATCCTAAGGGCTCCACTAATATGTATAAGCGACATGCTAAAAGAAACACATGCACATATTGAATTAAAAACGAACCAAGTAGCATACTACCATTTTGAGCAACACTGTCTACACAACTGTGAATATACCAAGCTTCCATTAAGTAATATACAAACTAGTATGATACAGTATTGGCCTCTAGGGCATATACACTAACACAACGATCACCCAAATGAAGTCATACCCCCGACTGGTCCTGGGTTGACCCATAACAAAGTCTATGGAAATCTGCTCCCATTTCCACCCTGGAACGGGTAAAGGCTGCAACTCTCCATCCGGTCTCTGATGCTCAGCCTTGACTTGCTGACAAGTCAGGTGCCTCAAAACGAAGTCCGAAACATCGTGCTTCATCCCTTCCCACCAGTAAATGTCTCTCAAATCACGGTACATCTTGGTGGAACCTGGATGAAGGCTAAAGGCTGACTGATGTGCCTGCTCTAGGATCTCACATCTCATCCCATCAATATCTGGTACACACAAGCGAGTCCCGTAACATAGCACACTCTAGTCATCAATCAAGAACTCCGAATCTGTACCCTGCTGAACAAGCTCAAGAATCTTAGATAAACTGGCATCACTGGGTTGCGCCTCGCGGATACGATCAAGTAGAAGCAGATGGGCGCGGACGTGAGCAAGCTATCCCCCAGTAGAAGTGAACTCAAACTGTACTCTACCATCGCACAAGATCTGCCAATCTGCAAAAGACTGCCTCTAAACTGCGCTCAACTGGGAAAAACTACCCCGGGGCCTACGACTCAAAGCATCTGCTACCACATTCGCCTTGCTCGGGTGATAAAGGATCTCACAATCATAATCCTTCACAATCTCCATCCACCGGCGCGTTCTCAGATTTAGATTCCGCTGCTAGAAGATGTACTTCAAGCTCTTGTGGTCGGTGAAAATCTTGCGTGACTCCCCGTGCAAGTAGTGTCTCCAAATCTTCAACGCAAAGACCACCGCGGCCATCTCAAGATCATGAGTGGGGTAATTCTGCTCGTGCTTCTTCAGCTTCCTAGAAGCATAAGCAATCACTGTATCATGCTGCATTAGTACACAACCGAGCCCCACTCGAGACGCATCGCATAAACAACAAAGCCACCCGATCCAGAAGGCAAAGATAGAACTGGTGCAGTCGTTAAATGAGTCTTCAACTGCTGAAAACTCTACTCGCATGCATCAGTCCAAAGAAAAGGAACCCCTTCCGGGTCAGTCCGGTCATCGGTGCAGCGATACTCGAAAAATCCTGCACAAAACGGCTGTAATAACCAGCTAAGCCTAAAAAGCTGCAGACCTCTATCACGGATACAGGTCTGGGCCAAAGCTGTACGACCTCGATCTTCCTCGGGTCCACAAGAATACCGTCTCCCATCACCACATGACCCAGGAAGTCAACTTTATCAAGCCAAAATGCGCACTTTGATAATTTGGCATACAGCTAGTGCTCTGTCAATGTCTGCAGAGCAATCCTTAAGTGCTGCTCATGCTCCTCTCGACTCCTAGAGTGGACCAGAATGTCATCAATAAACACAATAATAAATTGGTCAAGGAAAGACCTGAAAATCCGGTTCATCAGATCTATGAACGCTGCTGGGGCATTGGTGAGTCCGAACGACATCACCAAAAACTCATAATGCCTATAGCGTGTACGAAAAGCAGTCATCGGAATGTCATCATTCCGAACCCGCAACTGATGATAACTCAAACGCAAATCAATCTTAAAAAAATGTTTCGCACCGTGGATCTGATCAAACAAATTTTCATTGCGAGGTAAAGGATACCTATTCCGCATCGTAACTCGGTTCAATTGATGATAATCAATACACAACCTCAAACTGTCGTCCTTCTTCTTGACGAACAGCACAGGATCTCCCTAAGGTGAAACACTCGGACGCACAAGTCCCTTATCAAGCAACTCTTGCAATTGATGTTTATGTTCTCTAAGTTCTGCCGGAGCCATCCGGTAAGGCGGTATAGAAATAGGCCCCGTGCCAGGAATCAGATCAATTCAAAACTCAGTATCGCGCTCTGGCGGCAAACCAGGTAACTCATTGGGAAAAACGTCGGGAAACTCTCGCACGATAGGAACCCGATCCAACGACTCTACTGTGGCTCCAGTATCATAAATAAAAGCCAAGAAAACCCGACATCCTCTCCTCAAAAGCCGACTAGCGCAAAGGGATGAAATCAAACTGTGAAGGGCGGCACCACGGTCCTCTGCACAACCCGAACAGACTCGCCTGGAAAACTAAAACTGACTGTCTTCTCACGGCAGTCCACCAACGTATAACAAGCTGCTAACCAGTCCATGCCAAGGAGAACGTCGAAGCCCAACATATCTAGAAGGATCAAATCGATGGACGAATCTCTATCTCCAATCTGAACGGCACACGACCGAAACACATGTCGTGTAACAAAAAAATCGCCAACTGGAGTAATCACAACAAGCGGTTGATCTAGTAAACAAGACTCTCGGCCCAAACTCGGCACGAAGTGTGTAGAAACATACGAATGTGTAGATCCCGGATCAAACAAAACATGTGCATCAAAAGAACATACAGAAAGAGTGCCTGAAACCACTACATTGGACGCCTGCGCGTCCTGATGAGTCAAGGCAAACACACGACCCTGCCCTCTACCGGTAACTGGCTGTCCTCTGCCTCTGCCACCCCGTCCTCTCTGAACAAACCCTCCACGACCACGACCTCTCTGAGCATAAGTCTTACGCAGAGCAACAACAGGCGCAAGAGGCAACGCTCTCTGAGGTGGAGAAAGCGGTAAGGTAACATGTGGTACGACTGCCTCTCTCTGGCGTATCGTGGTACAATCCTTAACGAGGTGATATAGACTGCCATACCCAAAGCACCCACGTGTCGACTGCTGACCCTCCTAGAGATAAGTGCTGAACAACTGGACTCGTCCCACGTCTCTGCTACTCCCCGTACCTGAACGAACGCTGTCACGGCGTCTAAACATCTGTCTCCGGGCTGAAATACCAGTACAAACCCTCTTCGGTTCCGGAACAACCGATGACTCAGAAAGACGCTCCTCAACCAATAGGGCTGCGTCCAATGCTGCTGCATACGTGTCACAATGCTGTACGCTGATAGCGAAGAACAACTGGGTATGCAAGCCTCGAACAAACCTCTTGACCCGCATCTCCTCAGTAGCTACAAAATACGGAGCATACACAGACAGCTCTGTAAACTGCAAATCGTACTCGGCCATCGGCATACCCTGAGTCTAGCGTAAGGACTCAAAACTGCGTGCTCGAGCATCCCTGACGCTCTGCGGAAGAAAACGCGCAAGAAACACCGTCACGAACTCAGCCCAGGTCATAGGAGAAAGACCTGCGGCTCTGCCCTTCTCTAAGGACTCGCACCACTTCTGGGCCAAACCCTTCAGATGAAAGCTCGCAAACTCTACCCATCTCATGTCGGAGCATCTTAACGAACTACATATCCTAGCCATCCGATTGATAAATGACTGCGGATCCTCAGCTGCATCGGTTCCAGTGAAAACCGGAAGCCTCAGCCTGATGAACTCCGATAACGATATGGTGATCACCTCCGTAGCTGCAGGTACGACTGTCGGAACAGTAGGCACCAACACGGTCCCCGTAACAGGTGGAACAATCTCCTGCCTCTGCGCTTGAATGGCCTCAACTAACGACCCTACCATCTGGCGCAAATCTTGCATATCGTCCCCTAGCATAGCAATATGGTTTGTCGAAGGTGGATCAATCTACCCCTACACAATGGGCGTACCGCCCGGGTCAGTCCTCGTCTCGGACGAGTCGACTCTGACCTCGACTCTCGCTACCGCTCTCTGCGCCCTTATAGTCTTCGGCGGCATAAAGGCTAGAAATGGAAACAAGATTCGATAAGAACACAGAAATCGAATCTCAAGGATGCATATAATCACGGAAGGAATTTTAAGCAATAAGTCCTAAGGTCACTTAGGCGGAGTACCGTGTCGTAAGTATGTCGCGGAATATACACACGCTACGTTACTCTGCTTAAGCTACCTACTCCATCATACCAAGGTCATGCTATACTCCGAAAGTTAAAACCTAGCGCTCTTATACCAACTTTGTCACGACCCAAAATTTGGCGCATGACCGGCACTTAGACTACTAAACGTCAACAGACGTAACACAATTTAAGTAAGCCGAAAACCCAGCAATCTAAACCAGTACAAGAAGTAAAGGATAGAAACACTTTTAAAATCTCAAACAAAAACTTAAAGCTTAAGTTTGTTTTCATTATAAAAAAATTGGCAGCACCTCCTTTGTAAAAACTAGTCCCGAAACGGGTACAAACATAAGATATAAGTAAAGCATCCCCAAACGGGAGCAAATCTTTCCCAAAGGCGGAAATAACCACCACAACAGAAATACGATGCCATAGCGAAGAAATGAGATAATCTACATAAATAAAGGCCGGCTCACACGAGCACGACAACCAGAGTCATAAGAATATACAACACCGATCCTCAAAACTTGTTTCTAAGTCAAAACATGAAGGTAGTAGATGGAGAGTACTAGATACAAAAGATATACAAAGACATCAACGGATAACCGCAAACCCACCTATAGTAAAAGGCCTCACAGCCAATCGTAGCAGTATTCGCAAAAGTAAAGATAATAAGGCGCCCTGCCGCGACTACCCTGAAGATCAGACCTGCAAATCACTGTGGCACAACGGAGGTGGGTTGCCAACTCGTGAATAGTAAATAATATCATACTATAATCGCAAGTATGCACTAACAGCGATAATCTATCACATGTAATCTGGTAGCATAAGTATGGAAATATGAATATGCAACTATCAAGATAAAGGTACACCACCAGGGTACTAGATCTACATGAATCAAATGCATATTAAATAAATGCTGAGTATGGGATACAACATAACATCATCAACGAATCATCATCGTGGAAAAATACTGGTGTCCATAAACGATACCCCAAATCCTAATACCCCAGGCACCACATCCTCAGATCGGCCCTCATATCCTGTAAGTCTCATGGAACCTGAGTGTCCAACACCGACAGCCGAAACATCATGAAAACATATGCCTGTATATATATGTGTGTGTGTGTGTGTCCCTCAACGAAACATCAAAATCATGGAACCTGAGTGTCCAACATCGACACTCGAAACATCATGAAACCCGTGTCCAGCATCGACACGTAAATCCTTATATCTCAGGCACCGCATCCTCAGATCGGTCCTCATATCCATTTCATCTCATAACTCCAAAACGGTGTCCACCGGACATCCGCCGAGTTCTATACAATCACTGGTAGGTACTAGCCCTCCTACCAGGCTCATCGTCTATACCATGAAAATCACCTCTTGCCCCGGTGTACCATACCGGGTCCACCATGTACCCGTAGACGGTGCCTATCCGCTCCTCGAATCGGGTATCTAACACAAGTCTCTGATCCGAGAAAACTCATGGTGGACGCACTGAAATATCATATCAAGAGAAACCGGGTTTTCAAACAATACATAATTTCTTGAAATACCCCCACGGTTCTCAAATCCATAAATCAAATGAAATCCGTATCTCAATGCGTAAATCCATGCAATATAATATATGCAAAATAAAACAGTAAGGAAAAACCGCTATTTAAATGCATCAAGTTATTAAATATATCATGCAGTTCCTAATTCTCCAAAATCCAAAGCAACATCATATAAAGGTGAACATGTGGTTATAGCAAGGTATAAGGGTATAAATGTAAGTATGTATGCATGATGTACATGTAGCTATAGCAAGACATGTGTATATACCTGTCAATAATGATGCAATACCATATAGGTCTATGTGTAGCATGTAGGTATAGCAAGTATGCTATATTTCATTTGCATAATGGAATAAGAATCAATGTCTCAATGTCAAATGACAATACAATACCACTTAGGGGTATACAAGCTATGGCAAGATATGTGGGTATACATGTAAGTATGTATTCATGATGTACATGTAGCTATAGCAAGGCATATGTGTAAGCATGTAGGTATACAGTTATGCTATATTTCATATGCGCAACCACACAAGAATCGATGCCTAAATGTCACTAATCAATACCATATCACATATGTATGTGTGTTGTGCGTATCATTGCAATCACCGACAGTGTGTGTGTAGCATACAATTAGTGCTCGTGCAACATGAACTGTCAATAATTGTGAAGTGACAAATGGGTACAAGTCCAGGAACAACAAGTAATAAGATGCAATGATGTCCATGCACAATCTCTATATGTGTATATAAGCAATGCAGCTAATATCATATCATATCATATCTAGCCCTGACGCTTAACGCCATACGGGCGATTTCCCCGTAGATGTTAAATCTACTCACCGACAATCTCGAGCTAGGTAGATCCAATCACCTGATTCCCTTTCTTCGCAGCGTTCGAAGTCCACGCCTGCGATCCTATTAACAAAAACATAACAAGTGCAAATCTTAGAAAACGACCAATCTCACGATGCAAACTAGTTTGACCGACGCACTAACTCCAATCCAACTCTCAAGTGTTTGTCTAGTGGCTAACGTGTGTAGCGACACTCCAAAACCAATCCAGGTGCCGCAGCTACACAAGATCACGAACCGTGTCGGATAATGTAACACGCGTATTCAAAACACTAGATTATAGCAAAGTGATCCCAGATTTTTATACACAAACAATTAGTGAAAGTTGCAAGATCCACGAGACCACATACAACCTCAGAGGCCCTACGACCAAAACTCAACACCCCATCTCCCATTCTGGCCGCAATTTGCGGCCAGAAGCAAAAAAATTGCGGCCGAGCTAGAAGGAAATTGTCTCAGGTTTTTCTGGTGGGTTCTAGGTCTCAACACTAGGTCACTGTGATGGGAACTTTTCCAACAAACACCTGGTTCTACAGCATATCATAGAGACTCCATAAAGTTACTAAAAATACGATATTTGCACAAAACTAAACCTTTAGTGTTCTAATCTATAACTACAAGGCAATACAACAATATAAACTCTTAAATATCAGTTAGAGGTCATTACCTAGCCACTCTTGCTCAAAAATCCTATCTTTCCAAGCTCCAAGGCAACCTAGTGGCTAAAACATGACATGAGAAGTGTTTTAGTAGGATTTTATGAAGTTTTGCAAGGTTTTGGTGATGAGGTAGTGAGGGTTTCAGTTTTGGAAGTTGAGGAGATGAAGAATAATTGAGTGTGAGAAAGTGAGGAGGGAATGAGAGAGTGAGGGGAGAAAATGATGAGAGGGTGAGTGTAGGGTGAACTTATCCCTTATTCTTACTTTCTCCCCCACCTCCATTAATGCAACTATTAATGCTTCATGACTCACCAAGCTACCTCTCTCTCAATCCAAAACAAGAAAATATCACTCACACAAAATATCTAAGTGCTAGGTTAAATCAAGGCATGGGTTAATTAAAGTGTCATGGCTACTAAACAAGGTTAACACTAAACAACCCTCACATTAACATGCACAAATGTGTGCAAGCCAAAAAAATTAAAAATAAATTATTAATTAATTGTTATAAAATATGAGGAAACCGATTTGGTAAACTTTTCCTTAAAAACCCGCATTAACGCTTAATTAACACTAATCGCATTCTAAGGTGTTACAACTGTAAGTCGATGCCATGCACCCCACGTGTACGCGGGGAAGCGGAATAAGCAAAAAATGATTTTTATTGGCTTCGTAACATCGACTAAACATTAGAATCGTTTCTAAACCCTAACTAACAATATAACTATGAGGTTGTATCTACTGTGTGTGCGGGATATACCTCAAGATCCTGTTGTCCTTCACTTCCTCGCTGTCCTCTCCAAGTGTTGAGCTCCTTGACGTGAGAACGGAATCCACCTCCTCGTCGTCTTCTCCGAATCATAGACGATCCACCCGAGAGTTCCGATTTCGAGCTTTGCTTCTAACTTGAAGCAACTAGGTAACTTGGTTTGCTAAACTAAGTGCCCTAGGTAGTGTAGAGAGTGATAAGGATCAAGTTGTCTCACTAAACCCTATGATTTCCAACACATGGAATGGTTAGGGTTTTTATTTGAGAGGAGAAAGCATGAAGAAGATAAAGGAAAGCTTAAGGTTTTTCTTTTGATCAAAAAGTATCTGATATCTTTTGTGAAGTGATAATATATATTGAAAAAGTCAAGGGTTAAGCCTTTTGAATCTCTAGAATGATCTCAAAATATCAAGCAAATATCAACAAATATCTCACAATAATATCTAAGTCAACAAAGTCAATGTGGTCAATGCAAAACCCTAATCCCTTTCTAAACAAAATACCAAAAGCTTTCCTCTCATTTCTTCCATCTATTAATCCTGTCTAAATGACAAGAATACCCCTCTCATCCGTATGCGTACATACCCGCATTCGTATCCCGAGAAATACGAATGCAGTGAGACGAACTAATCCAATAATCTAATACCAGGATCCGGCTTAAACCAAAGCCCACTGGTAATGTCTGCCCGAACATCATATGCGCACAAGTACACGTATGTGTTCGAACCCTGTCGTAAAACCATACGACCTCTACACGTTTCGCCTGAAGCCGGGAAACTCTCTGTGTGGGACTCTAAAGACTCGACAGTACTCTGGCAGTGGGTTTAACCACAAGCGTGTCAGCGGCATTAGCAGTACGTAACGGCTACCCAGGTACCTGTCGATGAGAAGGTCAACGAGGAAACTCATCCGTACCCCAACTGAGTCTGTCTGTGGCAATCTCCATATAATCCGGTCTGTTCGTCTATGAGTATCTTATGTCGGGCCTAGGGGCGGTGAACGTCAGACCCCTAATAGCGATACAAGTCGTGTCAGAATGTAGCTCAGAACACCCTGAGAAACTACTGGAAACACTACCAGTAAATCTCGCTTGCCCTGGCCAGGGACTTTGTGTAATGGCTCTCTTAGAAACAGTGCGATATCAACCCCAACACCAGGAGAGACGAATCCTGTCTGACCGCCACTGCCTCCAAGTGCTTCGGGACTGCACCCAATTACTACCTGTTTGCACGACTCCTTTGAGCCGTGGTAGGGTAGAAATCAAAGTACAGTGGGAACACACTCGAGGCGAAGTAGCAGTGTCAAGTCGGCGGACTAAGATGTACTCCTGTCACCTAGGAACTGTTATCTGACGATAGGTATAGTACCAACCAACAGTTCCCGACGAGTCCTGTCCAGTGTACTCGTAACCTAACGAGCACCCGCATATTATCTCCAGTACGACGTACTAATGGCTGTGGGATATACCATCTCCCCTGCTTGGATGAGAAGCGTATACGCTAGTCTACTTCGGAGTATCGATGCCCCATCTCGATAATCCTACGACTAGGGACCTGTATAAGGATGTGCTTGTAGACTACTCAGCCCTAACTAGTGTGACTGCCATCACAACGCAGGTAATCAAGCAAAGATCCTAAGGGCTCCACTAATATGTATAAGCGGTATGCTAAAATAAACACATGCACATATTGAAGTAGAAACAAACCAAGTAGCATACTACCATTCTGAGCAAGACTGGCTATACAACTGTGAATATCCCAAGCTTCCATTAAGTAATAAACAAACTAGTATGATACAGTAATGGCCTCTAGGGCATATACACTAACAATCTCCCACTTGCACTAGGGCCATGTACTGGCGTATTGAAGACCTATCATCTCGATCAGCCGCTAGAAATGATTCTGGGGTATGGCCTTCATGAGTGGATCTGCAGTGTTATTCTCCGTAGCAACTCTCCGAACCTCGATCTCCCGGCAATCCACGATCTCCCTGATCAGGTGATACCGCCTCAAGATGTGTATGGACTTCTGATGGGACCTGGGTTCCTTCGCTAAAGCTATAGCGCCGTTGTTGTCGCAATACAGCGGTATTGGATCAACAATGGTAGGAACCACCTGAAGCTCTGTGAGGAACTTCTTCATCCAGACAGCTTATTTTGCGGCATCGCAAGCATCTATGTACTCCGCTTCCATCGTTGAGTCAGCAACGGTTTCCTCTTTGGAGCTCTTCCAACAGACTGCCCCTCCATTGAGGGTAAAGACATAACCCGACATGGACTTGGAGTCATCCTTGTCACTCTGGAAGCTGGAGTCAGCAAAGGCCTCGATCTGGAGGTCTTTTACGCCATACACCAAGAACATCTCCTTAGTCCTTCTCAGGTACTTGAGAATGTTTTTACTGCTATCCAGTGTTTCCCCCCAGGGTCCGACTGATACCGGCTTACAACGCTTAATGCGTATGCTACATCTGGTCTGGTACACAACATCGCATACATTACAGAGCCTACCGCAGATGCGTAGGGTATAGATGTCATGGGAGCGCTTTCCAAATCAGTCTAAGGAGACATCTCTTTGGAGAGGGTGATTCCGTGACAAGCCGATAGGTTGCCGTGCTTTGAATCTTCCATACTGAATCGTTTCAGTATTGTGTCGATGTACCTGGACTGCGAAAGTCCCAACATCCTCTTAGATCTATCACGATAGATCTGGATCCCCAGAATGTAGTTGGCATCGCCCAGGTCCTTCATGGAGAACCTCTGTGACAAGAATCCTTTGACTAACTGTAGCATAGGAATATCATTTCCTATTAAGAGAATGTCATCCACGTACAAGACGAGGAATACCACAGTTCTCCCTACAATCTTACAGTAAATGCATGGTTCATCTGGATTTTTGATAAAGTCGAATTCTTTGACAGTATCATCAAAGAAGATGTTCCAACTCCGCGATGCCTGCTTTAGTCCATAAATGGACTTAAGCAACTTGCACACTTTACCGCTGCTCCCACTCTGAATGAAACCCTCCGGCTGATCCATATAGACGCACTCTTCCAAATTACCATTTAGAAAAGCCGTCTTTACGTCCATCTGCCAGATCTCATAATCGTGGAAGGCAGCAATGGTAAGAAGGATCCGAATGGATTTGAGCATAGCCACTAGAGAAAAGGTTTCGTCATAGTCCAAACCAGGTCTTTGACGAAAACCCTTTGCAACAAGTCTAGCTTTATAGGTTTCAACCTGCCCATCTACACCAATATTCTTTCTGAAGATCCATTTGCAACCTACGGGTTTTACCCCTTCTAGAGCAATGTCCAAAGTCCAAACTTTGTTGGTGTACATGGACTCCATTTCGATCCGCATTGCATCCAGCCATTTTACTGAGTCGCCGCTCTGAATGGCTTGCTGGAAGCTAGTAGGCTCATCATTTTCAATGATGCAATCCTCTCGATCCCCGTCTATGAGAAAACCGTAGTATCTCTCGGGTGGATGGGACTGCCTACTACTCCTGCGGAGTGGCGCTGGGATGTCCGATTCTTCTGAAACCTCTGGTTCTACCAAGCTTTCAGTAATAGTTTGTGGTTCTGGAATTTCTTCCGGTTCTGTTGCGGTCCCACTTATCTGATTTTATAAAAATTTAGTTTCCAATAAGCTGGCATGACGAGAAACAAATACCTTTTGTTCCTATGCGTAATAGAAGAAATATCCCTTAGAGTTCTTTGGATATCCCACAAACTTGCAGTGTACTGAGCGTGCCTCGAGTTTGTCCGTATGCTGCTTTTTGACAAAAGCTGGACATCCCCATGTCTTAATGTGTTTAAGATAAGGTTTCTTCCCACTCCACATCTGATATGGTGTGGTAGGCACTGACTTAGTAGCAACCCGGTTCAAAAGATATGCCGATGTTTCTAGTGCATAACCCCAGAAAGATCGCGGTAACTCAGCTTTACTCATCATGGAACAAACCATATCTAATAGGGTTCGATTCCACCTTTCCGATACACCATTGTGTTGTGGTGTGTATGGAGGAGTGAGTTGAGAGAGAATTCCATTCTCTTTTAAGTAGCCCAGAAATTCGGCACTCAAGTATTCACCACCTCGATCAGATCTCAGTGTCTTGATACGTTTGCCTGTTTGTTTTTCTACTTCATTCTTGTATTCCTGGAATTTTTCAAAGGTCTCGGATTTATGCTTTATCAAGAAGATATGTCCATACCTAGAGAAATCATCTGTAAAAGTAATGAAGTATGAATAACCACTTCGCCCATGTGAATACATTGGACCACACACGTCACTGTGTATGAGTCCCAAGAGCTCACTTGCTCTTACTCCGTGTCCTGTGAACGGAGTCTTTGTCATCTTTCCCATGATACAAGATTCACAAGTAGCATAAGACTGATATTCGAACGGATTCAAATATCCCTCTTTATGTAATTTCGTTAACCGTGTCTCATTGATGTGACCCAGTCTACAATGCCATAAGAAAGCCTGATTTGTTTCCGGAGACTTTCTTTTAAGTGTGTTCTGGACACTGAAAACCTGAGCTTGATTTAATACATATATACCATTATCTAATGTACCTGACCCAATCAGAACTTGATTTAGGTGATGTTGACCACATCTCTTACAAAAGTAAAATCATATCCTTCCTTAGAAAGTAAGGATAGATATATGATATTACAAGCTAGACTAGGTACATACAAACAGTTACGTAGAATCAATATGTTCCCACATATCAATCCAAGGTGATATTCCCCTACGGATTCAGCGTCCACGCTCATTCCGTTAGCAACCCTGAGAGTCATATCACCTAATCTGATAAATCTACGGTTTCTCAAAGCCTGTAATGAATTACAGATGTGAGATCCTGATCCGGTATCTAGTACCCACGAAGTAGAGTTAATTGACATACAGTTTTCTATTACAAACACACCCGAAGCCGAAGCCACAACATGCTTCGAATCCTGGCTACTGGCTTTGCTAGCCCTGCAATCCCTCTGCCAATGTCCTTTCCCGTAACAATAGGGACATCCCTCCTTCACTATATCTAGTCCCAAAACTTTTTCCCTTCCCTTTCCTTCTACTTCCCTGGTTTCCTTCAGGGTGTAAGTAGAGGGTAAAGACTGTAGAATCAAGTCAGTATTTGACTCGTTCTTCAACGTGGTCTTCAGGTCCGTGAGCTCATCAAAATAGCTAGTCTCTGTAAGGACGTTGTCCCCTACAGATGACCTGACAGCCAACCTCGCTTGAAGCAATTCGTTCGAGGTCTCATATCTTGCGATACGAGATTGCTCTCCATATAAATCTTTTTTATGGAGGAAGACAGAAACTAAGTCCATCTTCTCGTGCTGCCTCTGGTTTGTACCATCAACTGAGGCCAACACGAGACACTTGGCATTCGCATAGTCTTTTTCCGATGTCTTACGTATATCGGTATCCGTGACGATAGAAACTGATCCTGAGACGTCAGGGGTTTGATTAGTGAAGAGGTGTCCTAGTTTGTCATGGGTAATGGACATCGGGACAGACCTTTGGCAGTCATTACAGTCAGATTCAGTCATTTTATTATCTAGATGTAACCTATATCTGGTCACTGGGTCGCTGCAATTAAGAGAGAGAGAAGAAAACACTTAGCATGATGCTCTTGCAAGTTTAGATTGGTGTTTAATTTATCTAAACAGGATGACTCCCACTGTTTCTCGAATCCTTGCTCAAACCATAAAATAAGAATTAGTCAGGATTAATCTCACCGTACAATTCTTGCTTAACCGTTCAGCCAGGCTAGTGTCGATACTTCGAGGGAGGTTTTGCGACGCTTTCGAGAAGTTCCTTAATTAAATAACCTCTTTTCGCTGGAGGCGTAGCCCCGCTAACACTGTTCTAGACACCTACTTGGTTTATAGCATTGATCGTTAAGTGAGAAAATTTCCCGAGGAGTAGCATATACTCACAGTAGGATCGGGATCCAAATATCATCATGTGATAAAGATGAAGGAATCCTACCAAAATCATCACACTCCAAATGGTATGCAACACTAGCAAGTTTCAGTTTCCTTAGAAACTCCCGATGTGGATTTTTGCCCCATGCTCTTATGACCTTGACTTTGGCCAACAAATCATAAGTCAAATGTCAAGTTCCACCCGTCATTTTCCAGGTTAATTTGAACCCATCCATACCTACCCTTGACTTTGGCCAACAAAGCAGTACGACTGTCCTAAACCAACGCATCTATCTATGCTACATATGAATATCCAACAGCTGCCAATCACTATGCCTTGACTTTGGCCAACAAATATAGCTTGAATACTATTGACTATCCATATGAAATGACGGAGGGCTATGAATGGTTTTGGCGAAACCATGAACGTAGTGAACTTGATATAATCGAAGGTGTAAGTCCACGTTACCTCTCCCGGTTCTTTCGGGCTTGCAGAAATGATGAAAAATGATTTTTCGGGTCATGGCAACATGGACTATAAAACACGGATCTTTGCTAAACTACACACTAGCAACTAACAAGAGCTATAGCTACTCGGTTAGGGGTTATACCTCAACTTGAACTCCTTCTCTTGGACTCTTGATGGTGGTCGGATGGTTCGTTCCTCGTCTCCTTCTCTTGCCGAAGATGGATCCACCTGAGGGTTTCTACCTTGAGCTCCTTTCTCGATCTTGAGAGAACTAAAGTATCCGGCTTGCTAGACCTTCAACCTTAGGATGAGTAGAGAGTGGCTTTGGGTGTTTAATCTTCAAGGAAAGGTTTCTCAACTCATGAGAATGATTCTCCTTGAACTAGAGGAAGAGGAAGAGCAAAATGGAGGAGAGAGAATGGTTATGATAGAATGAGAATAGTTTTTACAACCATAACAATATATGTGAATTATCAAATTAATAATATTAATCCAAAATGAAAAAGGTGATGGTTGGTTTGATAAGACCATTATCATTTCACATTAAATGATTTTGCAAAGATCAAAGAGCATCTTGAAAAGAAATGATGATGGTCAAAGTTTCAACCATGGTCAACTAGTCAACCTTGGTCAACAAGTCAACAAACCCAACCATGACACAATTTCATTTAAATAACATTATCAATTGATATTACACATAATCATTAGGGTTTGGTAAACGACAACCGTCAACTGTGCATACACACCCGTACCAAAACCCTAATGAGAATCCTCTTCCTCTACCTCAGTCAACTGTGCATACACACCCGCATTCGTGTTCCGAGGAGCACGAATACTATGAGATAAAACTAACCCCAAAGCATATACTAGGATCTGGCTCAAACCATAGCCCGCTAGTAATGTCTGTTCGGACGCCAAACGTGCACAAGTGCACGGATGTGAACGAACCCTGTCGCAAAACCATGCGACCTCTACTCTGTTTTGCCCAAAGGCGAATAACCCTCTGTATGGGACTCTAAAGACTCGACACTACGCTGGCAGTGGGTTTAACCACAAACCGCAAGCGACACTAGCTGTACGTAACGGTCCCCAGGTTGATGCCGATAAGAAGACGGACGAGGTGAAACCCATCTGAACTCCTACTGAGTCTGAATGTGACAATCTCCGTACAGTCCGGTCTGTTCGTCTAAGAACATCGCATGGCGGGCCTATGGGGGCGGTAAACGTCAGTCCCCTACTAGCGGTACAAGTCGTGTCGGAGTGTAGCTCAGAACACCTGAGATAACACTGGAAACCTACCAGTCTATCTCGCTTGCCCTGGCCAGGGACTTTGTGCAATGGCTCTCCTAGACACAGTGTGATATCAACCCCCAATACCGGGAGAGACGAATCCTGTCTAACCGTCACTGCCTCCAAGTGCTTCGGGACTGCCCCCAAAAACTACCTGTTTGCACGACTCCTTTGAGCCATGGTAGGGTAGTAATCAAAGTACAGTGGGAACACACTTGAGGCGAAGTGACAGTGTCAAGTCAACGGACTAAGTTGTACTCATGTCACCTGGGAACTGATAACTGACGATAGGTATAGTACAAACCAACAGTTCCCGACGAGTCCTGTCCAGTGTACTCGTAACCTAACGAGCACCCGCATACTATCTCAAGTACAGCGTACTGACGGCTGTGGGACAGACCATCTCCCAAGCTGGGATGAGAAGCGTATACGCTAGTCTACTCCAGAATATCGATGCTCTGTCTCGATAGTCTTACGAATAGGGACCTGCATAAGGATGTGCTTGTGGATTACCCAGCCCCCACGAGTGTGACTGCCATCACAACGCTGGTAATCAAGCAAAGATCCTAAGGGCTCCACTAATGTGTAAAGGCGATATGCTATAATAAACACATGCACACATTAAAGTAGAAACAAACCAAGTAGCATACTACTATATTGAGCAAGATTGTCAATACAAGATGAATATCCCAAGCTTCCATCAAGTAATATGCATACTAGTATGATACAGTAATGGCCTCTAGGGCATATACACTAACAGAAGGAACATGATAGCTTTTTAAAAGGAGTGGTTTAAGCTCCGCATTTAAAAGTTTTGCTGTTTTGAAAAAACCGAGTGGTTTTGAAATTGTTCCAATGATTCAGCTTTGGTTTGTTTTCTTTGCATTAATTTAATGCGTCCCATCAATTAATCATGTCATTGCAGAAAACAACGAAAATATGACGTACGCTTATGCCATCCGTATTCGCCACTGGGCCCCATCATCACCCGTTAGGTTACTTAACTAACGAAAGAGCGGGGGCTGGACTAGCGCGGATGCAAAACATAAGCAACGCCTACTAGATATCATATATAGATATATACATTCATCAGATGCAATGATTGCCATTCCAGATCACAGATGAACACATTGGATATACTAGGAATCCGCGCTTCGTTTGAGCCTGCAACGAAAGACGGATTACACGGTCGCGATGAATAGCCAAACCCCACCCTTGACCCCTACGGGTGCGGCAAACTACCCGTTAAATACCCGAAGTGAAGCAACCTCCCTCAACAACGTGAGTAGGCCACTCGGCACTTCAAAGTACCCGGTAGTTTGTGCACCCCACCTTAAGTCTATCCTAGGAGCAAAAACAGTAAAAGAAATAATATACAATGGCGGCTACAACCTCAACCCGGATATGCGACCATAAAATAATATTACATCAAATTACAAATATTACATTGAATGAAAAATGAAAACTCTCATCTCACATCCCCGGCTATTCGTCACGACAATCCAACAAGTTCATATCCACAAACCAACATTACAGAAATGTGCAACCCCTAACAAACCGACATATAGCAATTAGCGGAAGTTTACGAACACATTTATCAAACACAGATACATTAAACGATATCAAACTGCGACTTCGAAGCATCCCCAATTGCCACAGACAATAATAAACAGCATATGCAAAAGTGACAAAAATAAAAAACTCCTGAAACCCTAGTTCCTAGCAACATACCCACACCCAAAACTACGAAGCAAACCCCCATAATAAAACCGATGTGGCCGGAAATTTGAGGTCTATGGCCGGCCACAGATGTAGGGATTTTTCTCGTTTTTGGTTCATGAACTTTTAACAGTGAAAAGAACACTCTGCAGTTGTTTAAATAATTTTTCAGAGGTTCAGAAAAATCAACAGAAACTAGAATCTAGGTTTCGATGTTTACAGGATATTTCGGTTTCGTAGTTTTAGTTATCGTTTAATCTATTAGCTATGGTTTAGTCGGCTCTGATACCACTGTAAGTCGATGCCACGCACCCCACGTGTTCGCGGGGAAGCGGGATAAGCAAAAAATGATTTTTATTGGCTTCGTAACATCGACGAAACATTAGAATCGTTTCTAAACCCTAACTAACAATATAACTATGAGGTTGTATCTACTGTGTGTGCGGGATATACCTCAAGATCCCGCTGTCCTTCACTTCCTCACTGTCCTCTCCAAGTGGTGAGCTCCTTGACGTGAGAACGGAATCCACCTCCTCTTCGTCTTCTCCGAATCGTAGACGATCCACCCGAGAGTTCCGATTTCGAGCTTTGCTTTTAACTTGAAGCAACTAGGTAACTTGGTTTGCTAAACTAAGTGCCCTAGGTAGTGTAGAGAGTGATAAGGATCAAGTTGTCTTACTAAACCCTATGATTTCCAACACATGGAATGGTTAGGGTTTTTATTTGAGAGGAGAAAGCTTGAAGAAGATGAAGGAAAGCTTAAGGTTTTTCTTTTGATCAAAAAGTATCTGATATCTTTTGTGAAGTGATAATATATGTTGAAAAAGTAAAGGGTTAAGCCTTTTGAATCTCTAGAATGATCTCAAAATATCAAGCAAATATCAACAAATATCTCACAATAATATCTAAGTCAACAAAGTCAATAAGTCAATGTGGTCAATGCAAAACCCTAATCCCTTTTTCAACAAAATACCAAAAGCTTTCCTCTCATTTCTTCCATCTATTAATCATGTCTAAATGACAAGAATACCCCTCTCATCCGTATGCGTACATACCCGCATTCGTATCCCGAGAAATACGAATGCAGTGAGACAAACTAATCCAATAATCTAATACCAGGATCTGTTAGTGTTTATGCCCTAGAAGGCCATTACTGTATCATACTAGCTTGTATATTACTTAATGGAAGCTTGGGATATTCACATGTATATAACAGTCTTGCTAAACATGGTAGTATGCTACTTGGTTTCTCTATCTTAATATGTGAGTGTACGTATTGATAGAGCTCTTAGGATCTTGCTTGTCTACCAGCGTTGTGATGGCAGTCACACTAGTGGGGGCTGGGTAGTCTACAAGCACATCCTTATTCAGGTCCCTGGTCGTTGGACTATCGAGACAGAGCATCGATACTCCGGAGTAGACTGGTGTGTACGCTTCTCATCCCAGTTTGGGAGATGGTCTGTCCCACAGCCGTCAGTACGTCGTACTGGAGATAGTATACAGGTGCTCGTTAGGTTACGGGTACACCGGACAGGACTCACAGGGAACTGTTGGTTGGTTTGATACCAGTCGTCAGTAAACAGTTCCCAGGTGACATGAGTACAGCGTAGTCCGCAGACTTGACACTGCTACTTCGCCTCGAGTGTGTCCCACTGTTCTTAGATTGCTACCCTACCACGGCTCAAAGGAGTCGTGCAAACAGGTGGCAGTTGGGTGCAGTCCCGAGCACTTAGAGGCAGTGGCGGTTAGACAGGATTCGTCCCTCCCGGTATTGGGAGTAGATATCGTGCTGTGTCAGAGAGCCATTACGCAAAGTCCCTGGCCAGGGCAAGCGAGATTTGCTGGTAGGTTCCAGTAGTTTCTCAGGGTGTAATGGGCTTCCCTCCGACACGACTTATACCGCTATTAGGGGACTGACGTTTGCCGCCCCCCTAGGCCCGATATGCGATAGTCTTGGACGAACGGACCGGACTGTATGGAGATTGTCACATCAGACTCAGTAGGAGTTCGGATGGGTTTTCTCATCGGCCTTCTTATCGACAACTACCTGGGGACCGTTACGTACAGCTAGTGCCGCTTGCGGTCTGTGGTTAAACCCACTGCCAGCGTAGTAGTCGAGTCTCTAGAGTCCCACACAGAGAGTTTCCTACTCCAGGCGAAACGATATAGAGGTTGCATGGTTTTGCGACAAAGGGTTCGGACGCATACGTGCGTTTACGCACGTACGACTTTCGGACAGTTTTTACCAGTCGGCTTTGGTTTAAGCCAGTTACTGGTATCCGGTTATTGGATTTTTACAGTCTAAAGTTTTTCCGTATTTTTACGGATTGGAGGGGCGTTCTCGTAATTATACGAGAAGCTTCTAGAAGATGTGACTAAGGAGGTTACTTTGGATGAGGTTATGAGTCATGGTGGTGATTCATTCATTTCATTAATGCACATTTATTGCTTAATGACTCATGCTAATGAATCACCACTAGATATTTTATGAAGCATGCTTATTCATTTCTTTTATTCATTATTCTTAAATAAGAATGCTTCATAATATATTATGATACACTCTCTCTCCTCTCATTATCTTATCTCATATTCTCTCTCCTCAAGCTCTCATCTTCAAACCCTAATCCTTACACCTCATGAGTTGAGATCAAAGGATTAGTTAGACTAAACAATCCATAACCTTCACTCTACATCATCCTTTCATCTTTGATTAGCAATCAAAGTTGATTAGTTACCTCAAGTTAGAGGTTTAGCTTGGAGTTTCGCTCTCGGGTGGATCGTCTACTACCTAGAGAAGGCCGAGGAGAACAAAGGAGGACACAAAGACGAAGGACTAGTTTCGATAGGTATAATCCCTAATCACAAGTGATAAGAAAATCTTTGTGTACGGTTATTTATAGTTTAGCTTCGATTTAAGCGGTTAGTCGATGTTCGTTCTTTAAACTTGATTGTTTTTGAAAATTCCGCCTCCCCATAAGTACTGGGGTGTACTACATCGACTTACAGTGGTATCAGAGCCTCGCTAAACACTAAATAACTTAATCGCAAATTTGTACGAATTTCGAACGGAAAAACGAAACCGGAAAACCCTAAAAATTGCTAGTTTCTGTCGAATTTAAAACGATGTCAGAAAATTTTTCAGGTGTGTTCAGAAAGCTAGAAAGGAGTCCAGGAGAACACCCAAGAAATTCGAGCCCATGAATCGGCAACTCGGCCGCGGAAGCGCGGCGGATCGGTGGGATCCGCCGCCCTTCCGCGGCGCTTTGGTCGAGTCATGGACTCATCTTTCTTGTGTGGGTCCCCTGTGATATTTGGGGTTTTCTGGAATATTTAATAATTGCTCAGGTTACTGTTTAACAGAGCAGATTTTGGAGCAATATTGATGTTGTTTAATCGATCGAAATTGTACAGTATTTGCGTATTGGATTATATCTGTGATTGTTTAATGTGTTCGTAAACCTCCCCCAACTGCTAGTATGTCGGTTGGCAGGGGGTTGCACATTTCTGAAATGGTTATATCTGTTTGTGCATATAAACTGTATTGGACTGTTGTGGTGTATAGCCGGGGTTAGCAATGGGTTATTGTTTAATTCATTTGTTGTAAATGTAATTTGTTGTAATATTATTTTCGCGGGGCACTTCCAGGTTGCGGTTGTAGCCACCGTTGTATTATTTCATTTTACTGTTTTTGCTCCTAGGACTGACCCAAGGTGGGGTACACAGACTGCCGGGTGGGTAGTTTGCCGTACCCGTAGGGGTCGAGGGTGGGGTAACGGCTATTCATCACAACTGTGTAATCTGTCTTTTCTTGCAGGCTCAAAAGAAATACAGATTGCTTGCAAATCTAATATTGTTTATCTGTGTTCTGGAATGAATATCATTGCGTCAGACGAATGTAAAATATCTATATTTATGATAGCTATTTAGACGCCACTTATATTTTACACCCGCGCTAGCCCAGCCCCCACTCTGTCGTTAGTTAAGTAACCTAACGGGTGATGACGGGACCCAGTGGCGAATGCGGATGGCATAAGAGGACGTTGTATTTTCGTTGTTTTCTGCAATGATAGGTTAATGATGGGACGCATTATCTATAATGCAAAGTAAAACAAACCAAAGTTTAAATCGTTGGAACAATTTAAAAGAAACCACTCGGTTATTTTTAAAACAGATATTTTTTTAATGCGGAGATTTAACCACTCCTTTTAAAAGCTATCAGGTTCCTTCGGTTATATCAAGTTCACTACGTTCACGGTTTCGCCAAAACCAGTCGTAGCCCTCCGTCATTTCATTTGGGTATTCAGTAGTATTCAAGCTATGCATTTTGGCCAAAGTCAAGGCATAGTGTTTGGTAGCTGCTGGATTTTCATTTGTTGCATAAGATAGATGAGTTGGTTTGGGACAGTCGTATTACCATTTGACCAAAGTCAGGGGTATATACGGATGGGTTCAAATTGACAAGATAATGACGGGTAGAACTTGACATGTGACTTATGACACTTTGACCAAAGCCAAGGTTATAAGAGCATGGGGCAAAAACTTATATCGGGAATTTCTAAAGAAACTGAAATTTGCAAAGAGATGCATACCATTTTGAGTTTGATGAATGTTGGTAGCATTCCTACAACATTATCAGACAATGATATTTGGATCCCGATCCTACTGTGAGTATATGCTGCTTATCAGGATATTCGTCACTTAACGATCAATGCTATAAACCTAGTAGGTGTCCAGAAAAGTGTCAGCGGGGTTACGCCCCCAGAGAAAAGAGGTTATTTAATTAAGGAACTTCGCGAAAGCGTTGGAAAACCTCCCTCGAAGTATCGACACTGGCCTGGCTGAACGGTTAAGCAAGTATTGTACGGTGAGAATAGTCTTGGCTAATTCTTCTTTTATGGTTTGAGGAAGGATTCGAAAAACAGTGGGAGCCATCCAGTTTAGATAAACTAAAAACCACTCTAAACTTGCAAGAGCATCATGCTAAAGAGTTTTCTTCTCTCTCTCCTAATTGCAGCGACCCTGAAAATGACTGGACTTAAGTTACTTTTAGAGAAAAATATACTGACGGGGCCAAACTATAAAGATTGGCTGCGGAATGTCAAGATGGCTTTGACCTATGACAAACTGGGGTACGTCCTCACCGCTACGGCACCTGCTGTCCCTGGTCCCAAATCCAGCAATGCGGATAAGGAAATCCGCAAAACCTGGGATTTAGATTGCGCGAGAGCCAAGTGCATCGTGCTTGCCTCGATGAACAATGAACATCAGAGGAGGCACGAGGATATGTCCTTAGATGGCATATTTCTCCATACAAAAGAACTTTATGGAGAGCAATCTCGTATAGCAAGATACGAGACCTCTAAGAAATTGTTTCGAGCGAGGTTGGCTGTCGGGTCATCGGTAGGTGAACATGTCCTACAGATGATTGGCTATATAGAAGAGCTCGCAGACCTTGGGACGACTATGGATAATGAGCTCTATACAGACCTTGTTCTCCAGTCCCTTCCTCCCACCTACGCCCAGTTTATCCTCAACTTCAATCTTCAAGGAAAAGAAGTTGAACTTGCGGAACTCCTGAAGATGTTAAGGAGTGCGGAGGGCACCTTGCAGAAGGCAAGGGAAACACCCGCTATGTTTGTTGGCGGTTCATCTTCTTCCGGGTCCAAGGCTAGGGCCAAAGGAAGGAAGAAGAAGGCCGCACCCAGACCTAGAGGAGGTGTTAGTAAGGTGGGAGGGAAGGGAAAGAAAAAGAAAGCAGTACCGATAGTTGGCCAGGATGAGTGCTTCCATTGTCACAGGAAAGGGCACTGGAAGAAGGATTGCAAGGCGTGGAACGCCAAGAACCAGGAACCGAAGCAAGCTGTGGCTTCGACTTCAGGTGTGTTTGTAATTGAGAATTGTCTGTCGATCAACTCTACTTCCTGGGTATTGGATACCGGATCAGGATCTCATATTTGCAATTCATTGCAGGCACTGAGAAACCGTAGAGTGCTGAAGGAAGGTGATATGATCCTCAGGGTTGCTAACGGAGCTAGCGTGGGAGCTGCGTCCGTCGGGGATTATCACCTAGGATTGACGAGTGGACACATTTTGGTTTTACATAACTGTTATTTTGTACCCAGCTTAACGTGTAATATCATATCAGTTTCCTTGTTATCAAATAAAGGTTATGATTTCACGTTTGTAAGAGATGTTGTCAACATCCACCTTAATCATGGTTTGATTGGGTCCGGTTCTCTAAATAACGGCATATATGTTTTAAACCAACTCCAAATTTTCAATGTCCAGAACACACTAAAAAGAAAATCTCCAGATTTAAATAAAGCTTTCTTATGGCATTGTAGACTGGGTCACATCAATGAGAGAAGGTTGACTAAGTTGCATAGAGAAGGATATTTGGACACGTTCGAATATCAAACTTATGACACTTGTCAATCTTGTCTCAAAGGAAAGATGACAAAGACTCCATTCACTGGACAAGGAGTAAGAGCGAGCGAGCTCTTAGGACTCATACACAGTGATGTATGCGGTCCAATGTCTACACATGTGAGAGGTGGTTTTTCCTATTTCATTACTTTCACGGATGATTACTCAAGATACGGATTCATTTATCTGATGAAACATAAATCGGAGGCTTTTGAGAAATTCCAAGAGTATAAGAATGAAGTAGAAAACCAAACCGGCAAAAGTATAAAGACACTTAGATCTGATCGAGGTGGAGAATACTTGAGTGCCGAGTTCCTTGGTTACCTAAAAGGGAAAGGAATTCTCTCTCAGCTTACTCCTCCGTACACTCCACAGCATAATGGTGTATCGGAGAGACGGAATCGAACCCTATTGGATATGGTACGATCCATGATGAGTAATGCTGAGTTACCGCGATCTTTCTGGGGTTATGCGCTAGAATCAGCGGCATATCTTCTGAACAGGGCTCCAACCAAGACTGTGCCTACCACTCCATATCAGATGTGGACTGGGAAGAAACCCCATCTTCAGCATATGAAGATTTGGGGATGTCCAGCTTTTGTTAAGAAGCAGCATGTGGACAAGCTCGAGGCACGATCAGTAAAATGTTTGTTTGTGGGATATCCAAAGAACTCCAAGGGATATTATTTCTATTACGCAGAGGAACAAAAGGTTTTTGTTTCTCGTAATGCCCATTTTCTGGAACATCTGTTTTTAGAAAAGGAATCAAGTGGGAGCGAAATAGAACTGGAAGAAATTCCAGAACCACAAACTGCTACTGAAAGTTTGGTAGAACCAGAGGTTCAAGAAGAACAGAACATTCCCGCACCCCTCCGCAGGAGTAGTAGGCCGTCTCATCCGCCTGAGAGATACTACGGTTTTCTCATAGATGGGGATAGAGAGGATTGCATCATAGAAGATGATGAACCTACTGACTTCCAGCAGGCCATCCAGTGCGGCGACTCGGTACGATGGCTAGATGCAATGCGGACCGAAATGGAGTCCATGTACACCAACAAAGTATGGACTTTGGACTTTGCTCCAGATGGGGTAAAACCCATAGGATGCAAATGGATCTTCAAGAAAAAGATTGGTGTAGATGGACAGGTGGAAACCTATAAGGCTAGACTTGTTGCAAAGGGTTTTCGTCAAAGACCTGGTTTGGACTATGACGAAACCTTTTCTCCAGTGGCTATGCTCAAATCCATTCGGGTCCTTCTTGCTATTGCTGCCTTCCATGATTATGAAATCTGGCAGATGGACGTAAAGACGGCTTTTCTGAATGGAAATTTAGAAGAGAGCGTCTATATGGATCAGCCAGAGGGTTTCAATCAGAGTGGGAGCAGCGGGAAAGTATGCAAGCTGCTTAAGTCTATTTATGGACTAAAGCAGGCATCGCGGAGTTGGAACATCTGTTTTGATGAGACAGTCAAAGAATATGACTTTATCAAAAATCCAGATGAACCGTGCATATATAGTAAAGTTGTGGCCAGAAGTGTCGTATTCCTCGTCTTGTACGTGGATGACATTCTATTGATAGGAAATGACATTCCTATGCTACAATCTGTCAAAGGATTCTTGTCACACAGGTTCTCCATGAAAGACCTGGGTGATGCCTCTTACATTCTGGGGATCTGGATCTATCGTGATAGATCCAAGAGGATGTTGGGACTTTCGCAGTCCAGGTATATCGACACTGTACTGAAAAGATTCAGTATGGAAGATTCTAAGCGCGGTAATCTACCGGCTTGTCACGGAATCACCCTCTCCAAAGAGATGTCTCCCAAGACTGATTTGGAAAGGGAACGCATGTCTATTATACCCTACGCTTCTGCGGTAGGCTCTATAATGTATGCGATGTTGTGTACCAGACCAGATGTAGCTTACGCACTGAGCGTGGTAAGCCGGTATCAGTCAGACCCAGGGGAGAAACACTGGATAGCAGTAAAGAACATTCTCAAATACCTGAGGAGGACTAAGGAGATGTTCTTGGTTTACGGCGGAAAAGACCTCAGCTTGGAGGCCTTTGCTGATTCCGGCTTCCAGAGTGATAAGGACGATTCCAAGTCCATGTCGGGTTATGTCTTTACCCTCAATGGAGGGGCGGTGTGCTGGAAGAGCTCCAAGCAGGACACCGTTGCTGACTCGACGATGGAAGCAGAGTATATAGCTGCTTGCGATGCCGCAAAAGAAGCAGTCTGGATGAAGAAGTTCCTAACAGAACTTCAGGTTGTTCCTACCATAGTTGATCCAATACCTCTGTATTGCGACAACAACGGAGCTATAGCTTTAGCAAAGGAACCAAGGTCCCATCAGAAGTCCAGACACATCTTGAGGCGGTATCACCTGATCAGGGAGATCATTGATCGTCAGGAGATCGAGGTTCGGAGAGTTGCTTCAGAAGAGAACATTGCTGATCCATTCACGAAGGCCCTTCCTCAGATTCAGTTCGAGAGGCTACTCGAGATCATTGGTCTACGATATGCCAGTACATGGCCCTAGTGCAAGTGGGAGATTGTTAGTGTTTATGCCCTAGAAGGCCATTACTGTATCATACTAGCTTGTATATTACTTAATGGAAGCTTGGGATATTCACATGTATATAACAGTCTTGCTAAACATGGTAGTATGCTACTTGGTTTCTCTATCTTAATATGTGAGTGTACGTATTGATAGAGCTCTTAGGATCTTGCTTGTCTACCAGCGTTGTGATGGCAGTCACACTAGTGGGGGCTGGGTAGTCTACAAGCACATCCTTATTCAGGTCCCTGGTCGTTGGACTATCGAGACAGAGCATCGATACTCCGGAGTAGACTGGTGTGTACGCTTCTCATCCCAGTTTGGGAGATGGTCTGTCCCACAGCCGTCAGTACGTCGTACTGGAGATAGTATACAGGTGCTCGTTAGGTTACGGGTACACCGGACAGGACTCACAGGGAACTGTTGGTTGGTTTGATACCAGTCGTCAGTAAACAGTTCCCAGGTGACATGAGTACAGCGTAGTCCGCAGACTTGACACTGCTACTTCGCCTCGAGTGTGTCCCACTGTTCTTAGATTGCTACCCTACCACGGCTCAAAGGAGTCGTGCAAACAGGTGGCAGTTGGGTGCAGTCCCGAGCACTTAGAGGCAGTGGCGGTTAGACAGGATTCGTCCCTCCCGGTATTGGGAGTAGATATCGTGCTGTGTCAGAGAGCCATTACGCAAAGTCCCTGGCCAGGGCAAGCGAGATTTGCTGGTAGGTTCCAGTAGTTTCTCAGGGTGTAATGGGCTTCCCTCCGACACGACTTATACCGCTATTAGGGGACTGACGTTTGCCGCCCCCCTAGGCCCGATATGCGATAGTCTTGGACGAACGGACCGGACTGTATGGAGATTGTCACATCAGACTCAGTAGGAGTTCGGATGGGTTTTCTCATCGGCCTTCTTATCGACAACTACCTGGGGACCGTTACGTACAGCTAGTGCCGCTTGCGGTCTGTGGTTAAACCCACTGCCAGCGTAGTAGTCGAGTCTCTAGAGTCCCACACAGAGAGTTTCCTACTCCAGGCGAAACGATATAGAGGTTGCATGGTTTTGCGACAAAGGGTTCGGACGCATACGTGCGTTTACGCACGTACGACTTTCGGACAGTTTTTACCAGTCGGCTTTGGTTTAAGCCAGTTACTGGTATCCGGTTATTGGATTTTTACAGTCTAAAGTTTTTCCGTATTTTTACGGATTGGAGGGGCGTTCTCGTAATTATACGAGAAGCTTCTAGAAGATGTGACTAAGGAGGTTACTTTGGATGAGGTTATGAGTCATGGTGGTGATTCATTCATTTCATTAATGCACATTTATTGCTTAATGACTCATGCTAATGAATCACCACTAGATATTTTATGAAGCATGCTTATTCATTTCTTTTATTCATTATTCTTAAATAAGAATGCTTCATAATATATTATGATACACTCTCTCTCCTCTCATTATCTTATCTCATATTCTCTCTCCTCAAGCTCTCATCTTCAAACCCTAATCCTTACACCTCATGAGTTGAGATCAAAGGATTAGTTAGACTAAACAATCCATAACCTTCACTCTACATCATCCTTTCATCTTTGATTAGCAATCAAAGTTGATTAGTTACCTCAAGTTAGAGGTTTAGCTTGGAGTTTCGCTCTCGGGTGGATCGTCTACTACCTAGAGAAGGCCGAGGAGAACAAAGGAGGACACAAAGACGAAGGACTAGTTTCGATAGGTATAATCCCTAATCACAAGTGATAAGAAAATCTTTGTGTACGGTTATTTATAGTTTAGCTTCGATTTAAGCGGTTAGTCGATGTTCGTTCTTTAAACTTGATTGTTTTTGAAAATTCTGCCTCCCCATAAGTACTGGGGTGTACTACATCGACTTACAGGATCCGGCTTAAACCAAAGCCCACTGGTAATGTCTTCCCGAACATCATATGCGCACAAGTACACGTATGTGTTCGAACCCTGTCGTAAAACCATACGACCTCTACACGTTTCGCCTGAAGCCGGGAAACTGTCACGACCCGAAAGTACGGAACATGACCGGCACTTAAACTACGAACGTCTCGAGACGTACGTAATCTAAGTAAACCGAAAACCCAGAAATCCAAACCAAGAAGAGTAGTAGAGAGTAGGAAAAACCAATTTAAATCAAGTAGTTTTAATAGCATAAGCCGAATTATGCGGGTTTCTAAAAACATCAAAAATTTACTGAAAATTTCGGCAGAGTCTCCTTTGTAAATACTGGCCTCCAAACGGGATACAACATGAATAGTATACGAAATCAAGAAAAAGGCATCCCCAAGCGGGAGCTAGCTCTTCGTCAACCGACGATCACAACCACACAAACAATATAATATACAACGCCAAGGGCGAGGATCAAAATTCAAAACCACCAGATATATAACGAGCGACTCTAAGGTCGAAAGAATAAACAACACTGGTCTCTATCTCAATAAATACATGTTTGGTTGATGGAATTTACTAGATACAACGGAATAATATTATACAAGGTAATATGATGGGTACGATACAAGAAAAACCCACCTACTAGCAAGTCACCCGAATGAAACTGAGCCCGCAAAGCCGTAAGGAAACCTGTACGGCAACCTGCAAGAAACTGGGGCACAACGGGGGTGAGTTGCCAACTCGTGAATAGAAAAATATCTACGCACAGAAATCGCATAAATAACGCAATCCTAGGTCAATGAGCATAATATATCCTCAAATATAAGTATAACAGGCAACCTATAACAATGGCTAGGGTAATATCTAACCCGAGTATAATTTCATGTGCCCGTGTCAGTGCCTCAGGTAGCAATATATCATATGAATGAGGTATGCATGCATGAAACAGAATACATGTAAATGAAGAAACTGTTTTAATAAATTAGTGAGATTTCCTTCGTATTTTTAAACTGAGGTATCATAAATGAAATCAGTATCAACAGTGTCTAGCATCGACACAAAACATAAATCTCACTGTCTCGAAATATCAATGTCTCAATCTCAATATCTAGGGCGCCGTCAGTCCAGACCGGCCCCTACCATCCATCTCAAGAACACGACGGTATCCTCCGGATATCCGACGCGTCGGGTAATATCACCGGTAGGTAGTGCTCCCCAGCCAGGCTCAACGTCAACACCACATTCCTCTTGCCCCGGGGTACCATACCGGGCCCACCATGTACCCGTGACGGTTCCTCCACTCCTCGACACGGATCTCCAAAACCACAGCAAACTCAAGGTGGACGGCACTTACATCACTAGAAAACCGCAACATTTTATATTTTAAAAGATCATAAGTTGTAAATTTTGCGGCTTTCCCCGAAATCCAGAAATATCATAAATCTCAAGAAATCATCACAAGTGCATATGTCAATGATAATGAACTAGGCATGAACAACTGAATAACAGTATGCATGAAGTGGTAGGTAATAACTACAATGTCTAATATGACATATAAGGAAAGTACACTAATGTCATGTCAACACTACTAGCTAACAATCTAAGTCAAGCAATTATATTCTCTAAAGTGTACGTGACATGGCAATTAGCGATGAAGATGTGTGTGAGCCGGCAAGTAGGTGTACGTGGTACATAGGCATCATCGGTAATGGTGCTGGTGTCCTAACAACATGATATCAATAATGGAATATGCAGCAAAATAAATATGCGAGGCAGAGCGAACAACAATAATGTGCGGGAGCTGAATACTAGACACAACGATAACTAATCTGCAATAATCTAATATAAGTCCTACAAATGGTGCCTTTTGAAATAACACGAATCATGGGGTTTTGAAAATAGGGGCTACGGTGTTTTTATGAAAAGATACGTCGTTTTTGAAATATCCGTAGATTCCCTTGAGCTGTCTTTAAAAATGCCCACGATTCGTTAGTTTTTGAAATAGGTAAGAAGTCTAATCTAATCTAACAACTACACTAAACTATACGGCTGAACTAACAAGCTGAACTACAGGTAAGGAAACCGCCTATCATCTGAGTCGATACATATACATACCTGTATATGTATAGTCGGTGATCCCGCCTCAATAATATCATATCCGATATCATATCTATAATCAGGTATCCCAAGTCAAGAGTGCGGATCAATCATCAATATAGCTCGTACGTAAATCCGTCGTACGGCATCCCAATCTGGGTACGGTTCAATATCACATTCATCATACTATTCACCCGGTATCCTCTTTATCAAATATCATGATCGGGGTACTGATCTACGTCTAGTACCATACTGATACCGCCTACGTATGCATGGACGTGTGTGAAACACTACGTCAAGGACCCGCTACAACGTCATGTCGTATCTAAGATACGAACCCTGCTATATCACCGATCTCACGGCCTCAAATCAAATCTCATCGACTCAGCTCAATCCCAAGTATCATCCTCAATCCGTACGTGAACACATAGTCCCATACCCATATGAACACATAACTATAAAGAATCCCATGAGCACATATCAATAGGAATGTATGCAAGTATGTATGTGTGTATGTGTGTGTGTAACACTACCCTAGGGTTCGCAACACTAAAGTAATCCAACACACCAATATCCATCCTAAGCATCGTTATTAATCCCAAATAACATATAATAATTGTTGGTGTGTATACGCATCCGTATACACCACTACGGACTGCGGGGGTGCTATACGCCATCCACCCGACTTCTCCCCGTAGATATAAATCTACTCACCTGGTCCTCGCTAGCCGGTGCCGACGTCGCCACGCGCTTGCTTGTCGTCTCGAAGTCCACATGGGGGTACCTACATATCATAACGTACCATATCGCATTAAAACTAAATTCGAAATCGAAACGGCATACGAAAATCAAATCGGCACGCGTATCACGCATAGGTCCAAACCTATCGCCCACGCATGCAGGAATAGTCAAACCAACCCTCGATGTCGATGTACGAACGTCAAACCATCGAGAAAATCCAATCACACTCATTTGCACATTCACGAACACTAATTTTAATAAAAACTAGGTTAAAACTCACAAAAACGCCAATTTCACTTAAAAAGTCATTTTTCCGAAAATCTAGCAAGCACAATTCGCCGTTTTTGTACAAAACACGATGTTTAAACAAATTTAGCGACCACAATATCCACTAAATATCATAACTAAGTCATATAAACCATTTCTATAATTTATTCTCATCAATTTGCCTCATTTCCAAAATCCTAATTTGCAAAAATATCAATTTTTAACACCTTTTATAGCAAAATTCACAATTCATCAATTAAGCTTGGTTTTGCATGATCTAAATTGCTAAACAACAAATTAAAATGTTAATAAGGTCATCAAAACCTTAATAAGATTTTAAATCACCCATTTGGAACCAAAAGCTAAAAACTAGTTTGCTTAAATAAAACTAAATTGGATATTTTAATGTTACAATTAGCACTAAGCAACAAGATTACATTTTGCATGCCTTAAGATACAAAAATACATCACATAACCATGCACAATTGATCACCATTCAACTCCAAAACAAAACCCCACTTCAATTTTATAAACCCTAATCTTGAATTTGGACTCTAAATTTAAAATCTAAACTAAACCTTTCATTAACATAATTTGAAGTAATAACAAACAACTCAAAAAAGAATAAGATATATACCTCATAACCATCTTGAGATCAACATGAAACTTGTCTCCAAAATGCAAACTTTTCACCAAGATCCATGCTAGAAATGCTAAGAAATAATGGGTAAGTGTTGGATTTGGAAAAAAAGCTTTGAAATTGTATGGATTTTGAAGCTTCTTATGGATTTTTGAAGCAAAAATGGAGTGAGAACTTGGGGGAGGGGGGGGGGGGGGGCTGCTGCTCTATGGATCAGTTTCGGCCAGATTTGAGGGGGGGTGGGTGAGTGAGGAGAGAGAGTGAGGTGGGGAAAGTTGTTTCAAGTCAAAGTCAACTCAAAATATATCATTTTCTACTCTTTTCTTTTCTTTTCTTTTCTTTTCCTTTTCTTTCCTTTGCAAACCAAGTGGGGAAAAAGTGAGGGCTGCTGAATTTGGCTAAGGGGAGGAGTAAGTGGGGGTGTGTGGGTGTGGGCACGGGTGTGGGGTGATGAAAAATGATAAATACAATACCCCAAACATCCATTTACGCTAAAAAAAGCCTTTTTTCTTCAATAATTTCTAAACCGTTTTGGCAAATGATTTCGTTCCAAAAACCACATGATAAATTTTTTATTTAATGTTTTATGATGCACAAAATTTGTTTCAACTCATTCCAATTTGTAATTTTCCCTAATTAAATGTATTAGTGACGGCTTAAAATAATAATAAAATAATATTTTTTTCAGAAAATTTGAAATTTCACCACCGGCTCAATAAACACCAAATAATAGCAATTACATAGCTAGAATATGTATATTTAATTTTTATAATAAGATATTTGCATTTTGACTTTTTACAGAAAACCCCCTTATTTTACCGATTTTTTCGAAATTTCACCGAAACGATTTTCAAAGCGTTACAATCTTTCCCCCTTAAAGAAATTCGGTCCCCGAATTTAAATTCAAACTCCCCCAAATACTAAAACATCTAAGAAAAACCATCAAGTCGTCGGGGCTCCGAAATTGTAAATACTTAAAACAAATCGTAGCGCAGCGCATGCGCTTGAAAAATGAGCATATAACTCAAATCAAAACTCCGTCAAGCATCCCGCAATCATCGGAGTAATGGGGAAGACATCAATACCAAATCCAAAGCAAAACCAATATGATATAACTCGAAACTATACATGTAAATATCGAATCTATATATGTAAGTATCTGAAGGAAATGCATGCTAAATCTCTTTAAGTCGCTGTGCACGCGTATAACACTGCACAGTGGCGGACGTCTATCATAAGGAAATAACTATATACATATATACCTTTGTTTGAAATGTACGTTCCGCCGTTTTGGAAACAATTTAGAAGGGTCTCCTTGTTTTAAACATTTCGTGTCATATCAGACACGTGGGTAAATACTGAGGCTATAGCTCGCTTTTTGGAAATCCCTTCAATAACTATCAATGCATGCAAAATATATTCAGGTACTGTCCTCTGACTAGTCCTCCTCAGTACGAAAATACATAGCAATATCATAAAAACGTACTGCTCTATACGAAATAAATCCCAAAATATGCATATGAATGCTACGTGCGTCTGGTGCGCACGGAAATCAAAATCCATGAATGTGCCATACATGCGCACAGAAACAACATCTAAGTGCATCGGGTGTGCACGAAACATCTGTCGTAGGCAACATGTGTACCTGACAGCAAAATCAGGTGCATCTATCGTGCACGAAATCATGAAATCCAATATCAAGCGCCGAACGTGCGCAAAATCAATCAGGTGCACAAGGTGCACAAAACAAGTATCGGGTATCACAATCGAAATCGAAATCCAGTGCATCTAAGTGCACAAAAGGCGTATCACTGCACTGCAAGCATATATAAACTATACCGAGTGCAGGAACGAAATCGTGTGCATGCATCGCACAAAATCAACTCAACTGTTTAAAATCGTAAAATCACAAACATGTGAAACTGAAGCACGAAAACGATATCAAGTGCAATACTGTGCAAAGATCATAAATCCTCAATCATCAAAATTAAATCATACGAATAAATCACCCAAAACATCGGAATCAATAATGGCGGAATAGTACTGCTCCAGCGCATCCTCTAAGAATCTCGGCCAACTGTCGCGGTCACTAGTGGGATGTCTCGTCGATGATCATGAACTCTGTCCTGCTGGGGTGCGTAACCATGACCACTCCTGGGTCAAAGTCTTCACAGTGGATTACCAATCTTTCGGTCCATCGGCTCATTGGCCCTGTCGGGTGTGCTAACGGGGATGATCCAGTTCTGGCACGTCTCTTGTCATCTCCCGGTCAACCATCGCGACCACTCGTAAGACAGCATATCACTGGCGTCGGCCTCTGGCTCTCTGAATGTACATGACACCTCTGATCCTGGGTGCAAGTATCATTGCAGCAGTGTCCTGGAAGGAATCCTGCTCACGGTCTCTTCCATGTCTCGTCTCTGCCAACTGTCCGGAAGTCATTGTCCTTTCCTATATCTGCATCTTGCTCTGGAACGACTGCATACTCATCGCGACTCCTTCTGGAAGGTAAGTCCAAGTACCATGCCTCGGCATGCGCATCGCATCTCTGATGTCGGCGGAGTGGAACGTCATCTCATCTAGATCTGGTACGAACCTCTTACTCCACTTTTCTCTAATGTCGTCTGCTTTGGACTCGTCTCGTCGCGGCTACATGGACTGTGCTCCAACGACTATCCTCGTATCTAGAGTCTCCCAAGAATGCATCTCACCACCTAGCATCCGAATTAAGTCGAGCCATCCAATCGTTTCGTCAAAACCTCATAATCCCCCAAGAGCTCAACATCTTGGGTACAGTTTAATAGTATCGAGTACATACCACAGCATCGGTGGTCCAGCCGTAGAAGGGCAAACCCAAGCCTCACTAATGGCGCCGCAGAACTGCCGCAAACCCTAAGGTTCAAAGGCTTTCACACGGTCATTAAGTCGAGTTAGGGTTTCATTCTTCTAGAGGGGCCATAGAATTGCCTGCATGTCTTTCCGACTATCTTAAACTTGGAATAATAGGTTTCTGACATTCGATCGTCTCTGTCGACTCCCAACGTCTCCGCGTGAAGTCGTCTCTAGCTGGAATCAATCTATCTGATGACCTCGCATCGGGGTAGGCGAACGATCCACATGTCCTATTCATTCATCCTCGATGACTAGCGACCTTCTATCATCTCTTAGTACAACTTATACTGCAATAGCTCCAACATCTGGGGCGATATCTCATCGTTCGCAGTAATAACTGGCTCACTCGTCTGCATGCTGAACCGTGCCTCAATCATCAGGAGTAAGCAACACACCAACGGTCATCAAAATCTGGCTGGCCTCCATCATTGGCTTAATTCTCTAGTATCGATCAGCACCTCCGAGTAACCTCATGAAGGCGATCCGCCAAACGCTCGTGGCGCGGAAACACAGTAAAAAGACACATCTCTGCAATCGTGTGTCGCCGGAATTTCGCCCTGGTCAGTCCTCGTTCGTGACGAGCTTGTGCTGACCACAACTCTAGCCGTAGCTCTCCCTGCCCGTAACCGTAGCAGCAAAACCAAACTGGTACCGATGAGGCTAGATCAGGAAGGAATATAATACAGAACAAGGAAATGTACATCCTAAGGCTTCTTAAGTGGAGTGGCGTGTCGTAAATATGCCGCGGAACATACCAACGGTACGTCACTCTACTTTAGTCACCTATTCCATCAACCAAGGGTCATCCTACGCTCCGAAGGTTAAAACCTAACGCTCTGATACCAACTTTGTCACGACCCGAAAGTACGGAACATGACCGGCACTTAAACTACGAACGTCTCGAGACGTACGTAATCTAAGTAAACCGAAAACCCAGAAATCCAAACCAAGAAGAGTAGTAGAGAGTAGGAAAAACCAATTTAAATCAAGTAGTTTTAATAGCATAAGCCAAATTATGCGGGTTTCTAAAAACATCAAAAATTTACTGAAAATTTCGGCAGAGTCTCCTTTGTAAATACTGGCCCCCAAACGGGATACAACATGAATAGTATACGAAATCAAGAAAAAGGTATCCCCAAGCGGGAGCTAGCTCTTCGTCAACCGACGGTCACAACCACACAAACAATATAATATACAACGCCAAGGGCGAGGATCAAAATTCAAAACCACCAGATATATAACGAGCGACTCTAAGGTCGAAAGAATAAACAACACTGGTCTCTATCTCAATAAATACATGTTTGGTTGATGGAATTTACTAGATACAACGGAATAATATTATACAAGGTAATATGATGGGTACGATACAAGAAAAACCCACCTACTAGCAAATCACCCGAATGAAACTGAGCCCGCAAAGCCGTAAGGAAACCTGTACGGCAACCTGCAAGAAACTGAGGCACAACGGGGGTGAGTTGCCAACTCGTGAATAGAAAAATATTTACGCACAGAAATCGCATAAATAACGCAATCCTAGGTCAATGATCATAATATATCCTCAAATATAAGTATAACAGGCAACCTATAACAATGGCTAGGGTAATATCTAACCCGAGTATAATTTCATGTGCCCGTGTCAGTGCCTCAGGTAGCAATATATCATATGAATGAGGTATGCATGCATGAAACAGAATACATGTAAATGAAGAAACTGTTTTCATAAATTAGTGAGTTTTCCTTCGTATTTTTAAACTGAGGTATCATAAATGAAATCAGTATCAACAGTGTCTAGCATCGACACAAAACATAAATCTCACTGTCTCGAAATATCAATGTCTCAATCTCAATATCTAGGGCGCCGTCAGTCCAGACCGGCCCCTACCATCCATCTCAAGACCACGACGGTATCCTCCGGATATCCGACGCGTCGGGTAATATCACCGGTAGGTAGTGCTCCCCAGCCAGGCTCAACGTCAACACCACATTCCTCTTGCCCCGGGGTACCATACCGGGCCCACCATGTACCCGTGACGGTTCCTCCAATCCTCGACACGGATCTCCAAAACCACAGCAAACTCATGGTGGACGACACTTACATCACTAGAAAACCGCAACATTTTATATTTTAAAAGATCATAAGTTGTAAATTTTGCGGCTTTCCCCGAAATCCAGAAATATCATAAATCTCAAGAAATCATCACAAGTGCATATGTCAATGATAATGAACTAGGCATGAACAACTGAATAACAGTATGCATGAAGTGGTAGGTAATAACTACAATGTCTAATATGACATATAAGGAAAGTACACTAATGTCATGTCAACACTACTAGCTAACAATCTAAGTCAAGCAATTATATTCTCTAAAGTGTACGTGACATGGCAATTACCGATGAAGATGTGTGTGAGCCGCAAGTAGGTGTACGTGGTACATACGCATCATCGGTAATGGTGCTGGTGTCCTAACAACATGATATCAATAATGGAATATGCAGCAAAATAAATATGCGAGGCAGAGCGAACAACAATAATGTGCGGGAGCTGAATACTAGACACAACGATAACTAATCTGCAATAATCTAATATAAGTCCTACAAATGGTGCCTTTTGAAATAACACGAATCATGGGGTTTTGAAAATAGGGGCTACGGTGTTTTTATGAAAAGATACGTCGTTTTTGAAATATCCGTAGATTCCCTTGAGCTGTCTTTAAAAATGCCCACGATTCGTTAGTTTTTGAAATAGGTAAGAAGTCTAATCTAATCTAACAACTACACTAAACTATACGGCTGAACTAACAAGCTGAACTACAGGTAAGGAAACCGCCTATCATCTGAGTCGATACATATACATACCTGTATATGTATAGTCGGTGATCCCGCCTCAATAATATCATATCCGATACCATATCTATAATCAGGCATCCCAAGTCAAGAGTGCGGATCAATAATTAATATAGCTCGTACGTAAATCCGTCGTACGGCATCTCAATCTGGGTACGGTTCAATATCACATTCATCATACTATTCACCCGGTATCCTCTTTATCAAATATCATGATCGGGGTACTGATCTACGTCTAGTACCATACTGATACCGCCTACGTATGCATGGACGTGTGTGAAACACTACGTCAAGGATCCGCTACAACGTCATGTCGTATCTAAGATACGAACCCTGCTATATCACCGATCTCACGGCCTCAAATCAAATCTCATCGACTCAGCTCAATCCCAA
Organism: Agapanthus africanus; assembly: GCA_030015575.1. NCBI lineage: Eukaryota > Viridiplantae > Streptophyta > Magnoliopsida > Asparagales > Amaryllidaceae > Agapanthus > Agapanthus africanus. The sequence continues at coordinate 536,857,297 of CM057339.1, forward strand.
GTATCATCCTCAATCCGTACGTGAACACATAGTCCCATACCCATGTGAACACATAACTATAAAGAATCCCATGAGCACATATCAATAGGAATGTATGCAAGTATGTATGTGTGTATGTGTGTGTGTAACACTACCCTAGGGTTCGCAACACTAAAGTAATCCAACACACCAATATCCATCCTAAGCATCGTTATTAATCCCAAATAACATATAATAATTGTTGGTGTGTATACGCATCCGTATACACCACCACGGACTGCGGGGGTGCTATACGCCATCCACCCGACTTCTCCCCGTAGATATAAATCTACTCACCTGGTCCTCGCTAGCCGGTGCCGACGTCGCCACGCGCTTGCTTGTCGTCTCGAAGTCCACATGGGGGTACCTACATATCATAACGTACCATATCGCATTAAAACTAAATTCGAAATCGAAACGGCATACGAAAATCAAATCGGCACGCGTATCACGCATAGGTCCAAACCTATCGCCCATGCATGCAGGAATAGTCAAACCAACCCTCGATGTCGATGTACGAACGTCAAACCATCGAGAAAATCCAATCACACTCATTTGCACATTCACGAACACTAATTTTAATAAAAACTAGGTTAAAACTCACAAAAACGCCAATTTCACTTAAAAAGTCATTTTTCCGAAAATCTAGCAAGCACAATTCGCCGTTTTTGTACAAAACACGATGTTTAAACAAATTTAGCGACCACAATATCCACTAAATATCATAACTAAGTCATATAAACCATTTCTATAATTTATTCTCATAAATTTGCATCATTTCCAAAATCCTAGTTTGCAAAAATATCAATTTTTAACACCTTTTATAGCAAAATTCACAATTCATCAATTAAGCTTGGTTTTGCATGATCTAAATTGCTAAACAAAAAATTAAAATGTTAATAAGGTCATCAAAACCTTAATTAGATTTTAAATCACTCATTTGGAACCAAAAGCTAAAAACTAGTTTGCTTAAATAAAGCTAAATTGGATATTTTAATGTTACAATTAGCACTAAGCAACAAGATTACATTTTGCATGCCCTAAGATACAAAAATACATCACATAACCATGCACAATTGATCACCATTCAACTCCAAAACAAAACCCCACTTCAATTTTATAAAACCTAATCTTGAATTTGGACTCTAAATTTAAAATCTAAACTAAACCTTTCATTAACATAATTTGAAGTAATAACAAGCAACTCAAAAATGAACAAGATTTATACCTCATAACCATCTTGAGATCAACATGAAACTTGTCTCCAAAATGCAAACTTTTCACCAAGATCCATGCTAGAAATGCTAAGAAATAATGGGTAAGTGTTGGATTTGGAAAAAAAGCTTTGAAATTGTATGGATTTTGAAGCTTCTTATGGATTTTTGAAGCAAAAATGGAGTGAGAACTTGGGGGAGGGGGGGCTGCTGCTCTATGGATCAGTTTCGGGTAGATTTGAGGGGGGGTGGGTGAGTGAGGAGAGAGAGTGAGGTGGGGAAAGTTGTTTCAAGTCAAAGTCAACTCAAAATATATCATTTTCTACTCTTTTCTTTTCTTTTCTTTTCCTTTTCTTTCCTTTCCAAACCAAGTGGGGAAAAAGTGAGGGCTGCTGAATTTGGCTAAGGGGAGGAGTAAGTGGGGGTGTGTGGGTGTGGGCACGGGTGTGGGGTGATGAAAAATGATAAATACAATACCCCAAACATCCATTTACGCTAAAAAAAAGCCTTTTTTCTTCAATAATTTCTAAACCGTTTTGGCAAATTATTTCGTTCCAAAAACCACATGATAAATTTTTTATTTAATGTTTTATGATGCACAAAATTTGTTTCAACTCATTCCAATTTGTAATTTTCCCTAATTAAATGTATTAGTGACGGCTTAAAATAATAATAAAATAATATTTTTTTCAGAAAATTTGAAATTTCACCAGCGGCTTAATAAACACCAAATAATAGCAATTACATAGCTAGAATATGTATATTTAATTTTTATAATAAGATATTTGCATTTTGACTTTTTACAGAAAACCCCCTTATTTTACCGATTTTTTCGAAATTTCACCGAAACGATTTTCAAAGCGTTACAATCTTCCCCCCTTAAAGAAATTCGGTCCCCGAATTTAAATTCAAACTCCCCCAAATACTAAAACATCTAAGAAAAACCATCAAGTCGTCGGGGCTCCGAAATTGTAAATACTTAAAACAAATCGTAGCGCAGCGCATGCGCTTGAAAAATGAGCATATAACTCAAATCAAAACTCCGTCAAGCATCCCGCAATCATCGGAGTCATGGGGAAGACATCAATACCAAATCCAAAGCAAAACCAATATGATATAACTCGAAACTATACATGTAAATATCGAATCTATATATGTAAGTATCTGAAGGAAATGCATGCCAAATCTCTTTAAGTCGCTGTGCACGCGTATAACACTGCACAGTGGCGGACGTCTATCATAAGGAAATAACTATATACATATATACCTTTGTTTGAAATGTACGTTCCGCCGTTTTGGAAACAATTTAGAAGGGTCTCCTTGTTTTAAACATTTCGTGTCATATCAGACACGTGGGTAAATACTGAGGCTATAGCTCGCTTTTTGGAAATCCCTTCAATAACTATCAATGCATGCAAAATATATTCAGGTACTGTCCTCTGACTAGTCCTCCTCAGTACGAAAACACATAGCAATATCATAAAAACGTACTGCTCTATACGAAATAAATCCCAAAATATGCATATGAATGCTACGTGCGTCTGGTGCGCACGGAAATCAAAATCCATGAATGTGCCAAACATGCACACAGAAACAACATCTAAGTGCATCGGGTGTGTACGAAACATCTGTCGTAGGCAACATGTGTACCTGACAGCAAAATCAGGTGCATCTATCGTGCACGAAATCATGAAATCCAATATCAAGCGCCGAACGTGCGCAAAATCAATCAGGTGCACAAGGTGCACAAAACAAGTATCGGGTATCACAATCGAAATCGAAATCCAGTGCATCTAAGTGCACAAAAGGCGTATCACTGCACTGCAAGCATATATAAACTATACCGAGTGCAGGAACGAAATCGTGTGCATGCATACGCACAAAACCAACTCAACTGTTTAAAATCGTAAAATCACAAACATGTGAAACTGAAGCACGAAAACGATATCAAGTACAACACTGTGCAAAGATCATAAATCCTCAATCATCAAAATTAAATCATACGAATAAATCACCCAAAACATCGGAATCAATAATGGCGGAATAGTACTGCTCCAGCGCATCCTCTAAGAATCTCGGCCAACTGTCGCGGTCACTAGTGGGATGTCTCGTCGATGATCATGAACTCTGTCCTGCTGGGGTGCGTAACCATGACCACTCCTGGGTCAAAGTCTTCACTGTGGATTACCAATCTTTCGGTCCATCGGCTCATTGGCCCTGTCGGGTGTGCTAACGGGGATGATCCAGTTCTGGCACGTCTCTTGTCATCTCCCGGTCAACCATCGCGACCACTCGTAAGACAGCATATCACTGGCGTCGGCCTCTGGCTCTCTGAATGTACATGACACCTCTGATCCTGGGTGCAAGTATCATTGCAGCAGTGTCCTGGAAGGAATCCTGCTCACGGTCTCTTCCATGTCTCGTCTCTGCCAACTGTCCGGAAGTCATTGTCCTTTCCTATATCTGCATCTTGCTCTGGAACGACTGCATACTCATCGCGACTCCTTCTGGAAGGTAAGTCCAAGTACCATGCCTCGGCATGCGCATGGCATCTCTGATGTCGGCGGAGTGGAACGTCATCTCATCTAGATCTGGTACGAACCTCTTACTCCACTTTTCTCTAATGTCGTCTGCTTTGGACTCGTCTCGTCGCGGCTACATGGACTGTGCTCCAACGACTATCCTCGTATCTAGAGTCTCCCAAGAATGCATCTCACCACCTAGCATCCGAATTAAGTCGAGCCATCCAATCGATTCGTCAAAACCTCATAATCCCCCAAGAGCTCAACATCTTGGGTACAGTTTAATAGTATCGAGTACATACCACAGCATCGGTGGTCCAGCCGTAGAAGGGTAAACCCAAGCCTCACTAATGGCGCCGCAGAACAGCCGCAAACCCTAAGGTTCAAAGGCTTTCACACTGTCATTAAGTCGAGTTAGGGTTTCATTCTTCTAGAGGGGCCATAGAATTACCTGCATGTCTTTCCGACTATCTTAAACTTGGAATAATAGGTTTCTGACATTCGATCGTCTCTGTCGACTCCCAACGTCTCCGCGTGAAGTCGTCTCTAGCTGGAATCAATCTATCTGATGACCTCGCATCGGGGTAGGCGAACGATCCACATGTCCTAGTCATTCATCCTCGATGACTAGCGACCTTCTATCATCTCTTAGTACAACTTATACTGCAATAGCTCCAACATCCGGGGCGATATCTCGTCGTTCACAGCAATAACTGGCTCACTCGTCTGCATGCTGAACCGTGCCTCAATCATCAGGAGTAAGCAACACACCAACGGTCATCAAAATCTGGCTGGCCTCCATCATTGGCTCAATTCTCTAGTGTCGATCAGCACCTCCGAGTAACCTCATGAAGGCGATCCGCCAAACTCTCGTGGCGCGGAAACACAGTAAAAAGACACATCTCTGCAATCGTGTGTCGCCGGAATTTCGCCCTGGTCAGTCCTCGTTCGTGACGAGCTTGTGCTGACCGCAACTCTAGTCGTAGCTCTCCCTGCCCGTAACCGTAGCAGCAAAACCAAACTGGTACCGATGAGGCTAGATCAGGAAGGAATATAATACAGAACAAGGAAATGTACATCCTAAGGCTTCTTAAGTGGAGTGGCGTGTCGTAAATATGCCGCGGAACATACCAACGGTATGTCACTCTACTTTAGTCACCTATTCCATCAACCAAGGGTCATCCTACGCTCCAAAGGTTAAAACCTAACGCTCTGATACCAACTTTGTCACGACCCGAAAGTACGGAACATGACCGGCACTTAAACTACGAATGTCTCGAGACGTACGTAATCTAAGTAAACCGAAAACCCAGAAATCCAAACCAAGAAGAGTATTAGAGAGTAGGAAAAACCAATTTAAATCAAGTAGTTTTAATCGCATAAGCCGAATTATGCGGGTTTCTAAAAACATCAAAAATTTACTGAAAATTTCGGCAGAGTCTCCTTTGTAAATACTGGCCCCCAAACGGGATACAACATGAATAGTATACGAAATCAAGAAAAAGGCATCCCCAAGCGGGAGCTAGCTCTTCGTCAACCGACGGTCACAGCCACACAAACAATATAATATACAACGCCAAGGGCGAGGATCAAAATTCAAAACCACCAGATATATAACGAGCGACTCTAAGGTCGAAAGAATAAACAACACTGGTCTCTATCTCAATAAATACATGTTTGGTTGATGGAATTTACTAGATACAAAGGAATAATATTATACAAGGTAATATGATGGGTATGATACAAGAAAAACCCACCTACTAGCAAGTCACCCGAATGAAACTGAGCCCGCAAAGCCGTAAGGAAACCTGTACGACAACCTGCAAGAAACTGGGGCACAACGGGGGTGAGTTGCCAACTCGTGAATAGAAAAATATCTACGCACAGAAATCGCATAAATAACGCAATCCTAGGTCAATGATCATAATATATCCTCAAATATAAGTATAACAGGCAACCTATAACAATGGCTAGGGTAATATCTAACCCGAGTATAATTTCATGTGCCCGTGTCAGTGCCTCAGGTAGCAATATATCATATGAATGAGGTATGCATGCATGAAACAGAATACATGTAAATGAAGAAACTGTTTTCATAAATTAGTGAGATTTCCTTCGTATTTTTAAACTAAGGTATCATAAATGAAATCAGTATCAATAGTGTCTAGCATCGACACAAAACATAAATCTCACTGTCTCGAAATATCAATGTCTCAATCTCAATATCTAGGGCGCCGTCAGTCTAGACCGGCCCCTACCATCCATCTCAAGACCACGACGGTATCCTCCGGATATCCGACGCGTCGGGTAATATCACCGGTAGGTAGTGCTCCCCAGCCAGGCTCAACGTCAACACCACATTCCTCTTGCCCCAGGGTACCATACCGGGCCCACCATGTACCCGTGACGGTTCCTCCACTCCTCGACACGGATCTCCAAAACCACAGCAAACTCAAGGTGGACGACACTTACATCACTAGAAAACCGCAACATTTTGTATTTTAAAAGATCATAAGTTGTAAATTTTGCGGCTTTCCCCGAAATCCAGAAATATCATAAATCTCAAGAAATCATCACAAGTGCATATGTCAATGATAATGAACTAGGCATGAACAACTGAATAACAGTATGCATGAAGTGGTAGGTAATAACTACAATGTCTAATATGACATATAAGGAAAGTACACTAATGTCATGTCAACACTACTAGCTAACAATCTAAGTCAAGCAATTATATTCTCTAAAGTGTACGTGACATGGCAATTACCGATGAAGATGTGTGTGAGCCGCAAGTAGGTGTACGTGGTACATACGCATCATCGGTAATGGTGCTGGTGTCCTAACAACATGATATCAATAATGGAATATGCAGCAAAATAAATATGCGAGGCAGAGCGAACAACAATAATGTGCGGGAGCGAATACTAGACACAACGATAACTAATCTGCAATAATCTAATATAAGTCCTACAAATGGTGCCTTTTGAAATAACACGAATCATGGGGTTTTGAAAATAGGGGCTACGGTGTTTTTATGAAAAGATACGTCGTTTTTGAAATATCCGTAGATTCCCTTGAGCTGTCTTTAAAAATGCCTACGATTCGTTAGTTTTTGAAATAGGTAAGAAGTCTAATCTAATCTAACAACTACACTAAACTATACGGCTGAACTAACAAGCTGAACTACAGGTAAGGAAACCGCCTATCATCTGAGTCGATACATATACATACCTGTATATGTATAGTCGGTGATCCCGCCTCAATAATATCATATCCGATACCATATCTATAATCAGGCATCCCAAGTCAAGAGTGCGGATCAATCATCAATATAGCTCGTACGTAAATCCGTCGTACGGCATCCCAATCTGGGTACGGTTCAATATCACATTCATCATACTATTCACCCGGTATCCTCTTTATCAAATATCATGATCGGGGTACTGATCTACGTCTAGTACCATACTGATACCGCCTACGTATGCATGGACGTGTGTGAAACACTACGTCATGGACCCGCTACAACGTCATGTCGTATCTAAGATACGAACCCTGCTATATCACCGATCTCACGGCCTCAAATCAAATCTCATCGACTCAGCTCAATCCCAAGTATCATCCTCAATCCGTACGTGAACACATAGTCCCATACCCATGTGAACACATAACTATAAAGAATCCCATGAGCACATATCAATAGGAATGTATGCAAGTATGTATGTGTGTATGTGTGTGTGTAACACTACCCTAGGGTTCGCAACACTAAAGTAATCAAATACACCAATATCCATCCTAAGCATCGTTATTAATCCCAAATAACATATAATAATTGTTGGTGTGTATACGCATCCGTATACACCACCACGGACTGCGGGGGTGCTATACGCCATCCACCCGACTTCTCCCCGTAGATATAAATCTACTCACCTGGTCCTCGCTAGCCGGTGCCGACGTCGCCACGCGCTTGCTTGTCGTCTCGAAATCCACATGGGGGGTACCTACATATCATAACGTACCATATCGCATTAAAACTAAATTCGAAATCGAAACGGCATACGAAAATCAAATCGGCACGCGTATCACGCATAGGTCCAAACCTATCGCCCACGCATGCAGGAATAGTCAAACCAACCCTCGATGTCGATGTACGAACGTCAAACCATCGAGAAAATCCAATCACACTCATTTGCACATTCACGAACACTAATTTTAATAAAAACTAGGTTAAAACTCACAAAAATGCCAATTTCACTTAAAAAGTCATTTTTCCGAAAATCTAGCAAGCATAATTCGCCGTTTTTGTACAAAACACGATGTTTAAACAAATTTAGCGACCACAATATCCACTAAATATCATAACTAAGTCATATAAACCATTTATATAATTTATTCTCATAAATTTGCCTCATTTCCAAAATCCTAGTTTGCAAAAATATCAATTTTTAACACCTTTTATAGCAAAATTCACAACTCATCAATTAAGCTTGGTTTTGCATGATCTAAATTGCTAAACAACAAATTAAAATGTTAATAAGGTCATCAAAACCTTAATTAGATTTTAAATCACCCATTTGGAACCAAAAGCTAAAAACTAGTTTGCTTAAATAAAGCTAAATTGGATATTTTAATGTTACAATTAGCACTAAGCAACAAGATTACATTTTGCATGCCCTAAGATACAAAAATACATCACATAACCATGCACAATTGATCACCATTCAACTCCAAAACAAAACCCCACTTCAATTTTATAAACCCTAATCTTGAATTTGGACTCTAAATTTAAAATCTAAACTAAACCTTTCATTAACATAATTTGAAGTAATAACAAACAACTCAAAAAAGAACAAGATTTATACCTCATAACCATCTTGAGATCAACATGAAACTTGTCTCCAAAATGCAAACTTTTCACCAAGATCCATGCTAGAAATGCTAAGAAATAATGGGTAAGTGTTGGATTTGGAAAAAAAGCTTTGAAATTGTATGGATTTTGAAGCATTTTATGGATTTTTGAAGCAAAAATGGAGTGAGAACTTGGGGGAGGGGGGCTGTTGCTCTATGGATCAGTTTCGGCCAGATTTGAGGGGGGGGTGGGTGAGTGAGGAGAGAGAGTGAGGTGGGGAAAGTTGTTTCAAGTCAAAGTCAACTCAAAATATATCATTTTCTACTCTTTTCTTTTCTTTTCTTTTCCTTTTCTTTCCTTTGCAAACCAAGTGGGGAAAAAGTGAGGGCTGCTGAATTTGGCTAAGGGGAGGAGTAAGTGGGGGTGTGTGGGTGGGGGCACGGGTGTGGGGTGATGAGAAATGATAAATACAATACCCCAAACATCCATTTACGCTAAAAAAAAGCCTTTTTTCTTCAATAATTTCTAAACCGTTTTGGCAAATGATTTCGTTCCAAAAACCACATGATAAATTTTTTATTTAATGTTTTATGATGCACAAAATTTGTTTCAACTCATTCCAATTTGTAATTTTCCCTAATTAAATGTATTAGTGACGGCTTAAAATAATAATAAAATAATATTTTTTTCAGAAAATTTGAAATTTCACCAGCGGCTCAGTAAACACCAAATAATAGCAATTACATAGCTAGAATATGTATATTTAATTTTTATAATAAGATATTTGCATTTTGACTTTTTACAGAAAACCCCCTTATTTTACCGATTTTTTCGAAATTTCACCGAAACGATTTTCAAAGCGTTACAGAAACTCTCTATGTGGGAATGTAAAGACTCGACAGTACTCTGGCAGTGGGTTTAACCACAAGCACGTCAGCGGCACTAGCTGTACGTAACGGCTACCCAGGTATCTGTCGATGAGAAGGTCGATGAGGAAACTCATCCGTAACCCAACCGAGTCTATCTGTGGCAATCTCCGTACAGTCCGGTCTGTTCGTCTATGAGTATCGCATGTCGGGCCTAGGGGGCGGTGAACGTCAGACCCCTAATAGCGGTACAAGTTGTGTCGGAGTGTAGCTCAGAACACCCTGAGAAACTACTGGAAACACTACCAGTAAATCTCACTTGCCCTGACCAGGGACTTTGTGTAATGGCTCTCCTAGACACAGCGCGATATCAACCCTCAACACCGGGAGAGACGAATTCTGTCTAACCGCCACTGCCTCCAAGTGCTTCGGGACTGCACCCAATTACTACCTGTTTGCACGACTCCTTTGAGCCGTGGTAGGGTAGCAATCAAAGTACAGTGGGAACACATTCGAGGCGAAGTAGCAGTGTCAAGTCGACGGACTAAGCTGCACTCCTGTCACCTGGGAACTGTTATCTGACGATAGGTATAGTACCGACCAATAGTTCCCGACGAGTCCTGTCCAGTGTACTCGTAACCTAACGAGCACCCACATACTATCTCCAGTACGACGTACTAATGGCTGTAGGACATACCATCTCCCCTGCTGGGATGAGAAGAGTATACGCTAGTTTACTCCGGAGTATCGATGCCCCGTCTTGATAATCCTACGACTAGGGACCTGTATAAGGATGTGCTTATAGACTGCCCAGCCCCCACTAGTGTGACTTCCATCACAACGCTGGTAATCAAGCAAAGATCCTAAGAGCTCCATTAATATGTATAAGCGATATGCTAAAATAAACACATGCACATATTGAAGTAGAAACAAACCAAGTAGCATACTACCATTCTGAGCAAGACTGTCTATACAACTGTGAATATCCCAAGCTTCCATTAAGTAATTGATTGAATGAAATCTCGGTGTGTAGGTAGAAATGTATAGAAATCACAACCAAAGATATTTTTGACCGCAATCAATAACGGTGTCGATTGTAGCGCGTTAGCGTGTGCGGATCGTCTACAGGGAAAGTGAGATCCGTTCGAATTTGAATTAGATGAATTGAAAATTAAAGAGAAGAAAAGAAAAGACAATTCAATTCAAGATTTATAAAATTTAAGTTCAAGAATTATCTAGATGTAAATCTAAAATCAAGAAAACATTTAAAAAATCAAGAATTAAGAATTGATGATTTCCAATCCAATAATCAAGAATCGAAGTGAGGCTCGTAGGAATCGATCGAATCTATAGACGTGATGAAAACTATTGATTACGTTTTCTTATCCATTAATGATTTGATACTAGATCGATGACGATTAATCGAGGTTTAAGAATCTTTCGAAGAAACTAGGGTTTCTTCATCTCATCCTTTGTCCTTTCGATGAATCTCATTCAAAAACTAGCCGCTAGTAAATTCAAGAATCGATCGTGGATCACTAATTAAGAGCGAACACAATCAAGAAAGCATCGCTCGAAACTAGGTTGCCGATTCTTCAATTTACTAAAGTTTACAAAACTTATAGGAATTAAGAATCGTTTCAAGATTTGTAACATCATCATCTATTGATTCTCTCGACTCCTTCACGAGCGGAGTTTTACTCAAACATCATATCAAAGAACACAATCACAAATTGAGATCTAATCATGATGCAAGAATGTAAAGAAAGTAAGATAAAGAATTTCACCTTTTATTTATCAACAATTTTTTTACAATTCTCTCAAGATCTACAATGAGGAAAGAACTCGATCGTCGATTTGGCTTCGCTCGTCTTCGTGAGTCGCGGATCGTCTTGGATCATGAATGCAACAGTACTACAGTGTAGTGGCATGGCAATTATCGGTGATGAAGTGTGTGAGCCGGCAAACAGTGTACGTGGAACATACGCATCATCGATAATGATGCTGGTGTCCTAACAGCATGATGGTAATACCGTCTTGAGCGCGCAAGGTTCTGAAAGAAAGAGCAAGCAACGGCTTTCTTTCTCAATAAACACAAGTAATGCGATGCAAAAAATTTGAATATGCGGAATCAAATAATCAACGCAATAGTGAAGAGTCTATATCAATATGTAAGTGTCATGTAGTTTGCCATTTTGAAATAAGACGAATCGGGGTTTTTAGTAAAATAAGGGCTACGGCGTTTTTAAGAAAAGATGCCCCTTTTGAAATTATCCGTAGAGTCCCTTTTTGCCTGTCTTTAAAATACTCCCGATTCATTAGTTTGGAAATAGGTATGACTCAGGTCTAGTCTAACATTTACTACACTAACTACTGATCTAACTATCAAGTCAACCGGGAGGGGTAAGGAAACCACCTAAGTCTGAGTCGATATATATGAATAAAGATAGTAGTCGGTGATCCCGCATCAATAGTATCGCATACGATACCGTGAATCATCTGACACCCTCAAGTCATGAGTGCGGATCAATCATCAATATAAAGCTCGTACGGTAAATCGTCGTACGGCATCCCAATGGCTGGGTGCGGGTCAATATCACAATCATCACATCAATTATCTGGTATCCTTATCATCATGTCACAAAATCTGGGGTACTGATCTAAGTCTAGTACGAATCGATACCATCTACATAAGTAAGAATGCAAGTACGAAAGACACATCCAAAGGCCCGCTAAAAATCATATATCGTATCCCAAATACGAATCACATCACATCACCGATATCGTGGCACCATGCCCAAACTCAACGACTCACATCCAAAGTTCTCCAATACCCTCGTCATCACAGTATGAACATAGCAAATAAGCACGTGTGTGCGTGTGGGTGCAAACTATTCTAGGGTTCGCGACTAGGAACTACACTAGTTACTTTTAACCCTAATCAATGCATAGTACAACTACCACATCCTAAACAATCAAGGCACACATAAGTTATCATATATAAGTACAGTATATATGGTATACTAGATATCGGACTGCGGGGGTGCTATACGCCATCCACCCGACTTCTCCCCGTAGATATAAATCTACTCACCTTCTTATGTGTGCCGGTGCCGATGTCGCCATTTGCATCTCCAACGCTTCGACGCCACATGGAGTACCTACAAGGATATCACACGCTAAAACACATAAAAAACATGTCGGAAGCCAAAATGGTGCATGCTGCGCCCTTAGGTAAAAACATGTGGCATCGCGTGCAAACACAGTCCATAACCCTCTGCCGTTGGCGTTCAAACGCCACCCGACAAAGACGAATCATCAAATACCAAAATCCATACGAAAATAAGTCGTAAATCATGCGCCAAGTCAAGAAAATTAACCCAGATTCTACCCTGGTTGGAACCAGTCAAAACTAGACATTCCAGGGGTCAAGTTTACAGGTAAAAGAGTCGTGCATGCAAAACGAGGCAGTTCCCTACTGCTCTGGCTGCAAATTGCGGCCAGAAGGGATATATCTGTTGCCGGGGTAAGGTGGTTGGGGCTAGGGTTTTGTGTGTTGGCTTCTATCTACCAGCACATCTCACTGCCAAGTCAATTTTATTTTAGGAGGTCCCGGGTTGTAGCAGATTCCAGAAAGGCTTAAAAAGTCGACAAAACGCTAACCGACATTAAATCGAACAATCTAGTATTTGGGTGAAATCTGGAACAATCTTGGGTTAAACTGGTCTTAACAGCACCAAGTCAAGTTATACTAACATTCAAAACCATCCCTTGCCAAATCTCACTCAAAATCACTAAACTAGCACTAAACCATCTAGCAAACACTAAATTTCATCTTTTTAACCAGAACTTGCAAGAAGGGAGTTGGGTTGTGAGATTATACCTCAAGGGAAGTCCTAGGGTGTAGGAAAGGAAAGAGGAGGAAGGAGGAAGGGCTGTGCTGCATGCTGAGCTGCTCCTTGGGCTGTTCCTCCTTGTTGCTGTTGCTGCATCAGGCTGCTGCTGCTGCTATTTCTCTTGTTTTAAATCCTGTTTGCAGCAGCTACTGCATTTGTGAGTTATTGGTTTGGTGTTGTGGGAATGGTTGTGGTGTATGATGGTGTGGTGTTGTAGTATCTGATGTTGATAGGGAGTTGGGGCTGAAGTGTTGATAATGGGGGCTGATGTGTTGACATTGGGCTGATGCATCAGCTGCTGTTGCAGCAGATGATGATGTTGCTGATGCTGATGTAATGGGCTGCTGTTGCAACAGTTTGGGGGCTGTTGTAGGGTGAAGTGTGGTAGTATTTTGGAGTGTGAGAGTGGGAGATGTGAGGGTAAAAGTCGTTTTGGTGTTTTCCTGAAAATCGGTGAAAATTCGGTATTTTTCCGAAAACCGTCTTTCGTGTTATTTTGCAGTTTAGGACTAATTATACCTAAAATGAATAGGTAATTGCTTGTTTTTAGTATCTAATGAGTTACTTATGAAATTTTGGTCATTTAAAAAATTTTCCCTTTTTTTCAATTTTTTAATATTATTTTAAGCCGGTAAGAAAATACATTAAATTAGCGATAAATACAAATTAAATGGGCTAAAATTAAGCTTTAAAATCATGTTAATTAAAATTTAGTTGTAACATAAATTTTTAGTAATTTATTTTAAGTTTTAACTAATTTTTATTATGGAAAACGAAATTTATTGAATTTAAGCTTAAACTTGCAATTTTGGACTTGTAGGGGGTCTTTTTGCAAAATTTTTTTGTGCACTCTCAACACACACATCCTCACATCTCCTTGGCTGTCCCAAACTGCAGAAAATTTCCCCTCTCTCTTTTGTTTTAAAATTCTTTTGTTAGGGAAGATTTGAGTTGAATGTGTATGTTTAAAATATTGTATGTTGAAGGTATGGTGCATTGACTTTGAGGGGAGTTGACCAAGACTTTTTTCCCACACCCACAACATCCCCTCTCCCTCATTTCTGGCCGAATTTCCAGCAGCCCCCCCTTCATCTCCTTGTTCTTTTCATTTTCTTCAAAAAATTCATTAAGTTGCTTCAAAAATTCCAAATTTAAACCTCACAAAATAACCCCATTCTTCATCCCCTTTCTCTTTAACCTCTCTTGCTTGGAATCATGGTGCTAGGAGGCCATCATTGAGGCAAATTTCTTCTTACTAGATCCATAGGTTTGAGGTATAATTTCTACTCATTTAAGTTCATATCGTTAAAATTCTTTAATTGAGTTGTTTAGTGTTAATTTTAGTGCTTTTTGCATACTAGTTTTTAAAGGTTTATGGTTAGAGTTTAACTAGGGTTTTTAGGAACCATTATTTAGTTAATTAAAGCTAATTAGCTATCTAGTTAATTACTAAACCAATCTTTAAGGTTACTTTGCTTAAGTGGCTTCATATTATGCTAATCTATGTTAAACTTGTGTGAAATTTTCATTAAGATTGCTAATTACCAAATTCAAGAAAGGGTTGTGTTTGGATATTGGGTTTTGTAGCATGGTAAATGAGTTAAAATTGTGTTTTTGTGGGCTAACTAGTTGTGTGGTTGGATGGTTGTGTTGGACCGTGATAACCTTGTCGCTAATTGTCGATGTTTGCACCAAATTGCAATTCTAGCTTACTAGTTTTTATTAAAATATTGTGATGAATTAATTGCGATGTCTTGATGACATTTTTAGCGTATCCTATGACTTTTAGGATGTGTGAGTGCGGATTTTGAGTGTTCGGGTTTCAGTTTTTCCGGGCGACCTAATCGACGATTCTAGTTAGTTTTTGCGGTTTTCGTGTGTGTTCCGCGCACCTTGTGCACGTTGTGCCTAGCTTGTGAACGTAGGTATTTTCGTTTGGGTTTTGCGTCGTTCTTGATATGTAACCTTATGTTTTGTATTGATGTAAATTCCAGGTTCGGTCGCGGAGGCTTCGGATGCGGCACGAAAAGGGAAAGCGGTGATCGGACGTAGCTAGCTGAGGATTTCTGTGAGTAGATGTAACATCTACGGGGGACTATCGTAGGATGGCGCAAGTCGCCCGATAGTTTAGTAGCTTAAAAAGATTCTTAGTAATGTTAGTAATTAGGGGTGTAATACTTGTATGATTATTTGCTACATTCATGCCTTATATTGACATACATATACGAACCCATTCTATAAGACACCTGCACCATTGCCAGGGTTTTTATATGCAGCACGAGCACTATTCATGCTTACACACACACCCTGGTAATTGCCATGCCACCACACTAGATAACCTTTAAATTGAAACCTTTCACTAATTGATACTTAAACTTGCGCTATTGCTTTAATTCCTTAAAATGAAATCGTAGGATTGCTATTCATGTGCATGTACTTCATCATATTATTTGTTCATGCCTAATCTGTTAATCACACATCGCAACTTGATTATTGATACCATATGCATTCATTATCATTGACGTATGCATTCATGATGATTTCTTGAGATTTATGATATTTCTGTATTTCGGGGGAAAGCCGCAAAATTTCTAAAACTTATTACCCTTTTTAAAATATGCAAAATTGCGGTTTTCTAGTGATGTAAAGTGTCGTCCACCATGAGTTTGCTGTGGTTTTCGAGATCCGTGTCGAGGAGTGGAGGAACCGTCACGGGTACATGGTGGGCCCGGTATGGTACCCCGGGGCAAGATGAATGTGGTGTTGACGTTGAGCCTGGCAGGGGACGGATTACCTACCGGTGACTGTTTGGCACGGCGGATATCCAGAGGATACCGACCGTGGCCGCGAGATGATGAGATTTTGATATTGAGCTGGGTCAGCCGGATGGCTGAGGCCAGAGATACTATGACATGAATATATGAGATTTGTGATAGTTTTGAGGTGTCGTTGCTGGACACAGGTTCTTGTTGATTCTATTGGTATTGTGCGGGTATTTCAAAAGAGATTCTTAAAGGGAAAAAGATTTCTTATACTTACATATGCGGATCATGAGTATATTTATATTGCATACATACTTTCTAGTATAGTCATATGGCATGCATACCTGCTATTATATCCTGCCATACCTGTATTATAGATGCTAGGATGCTTGTGTGCATACTTGCGATAGCATGTGGAGATGTTATTTATTACTCACGAGTTGGCAACTCACCCCCGTTGTGCCACATCCTTTTTCAGGTCCGCTCCGTCAGTACAGTAGCGGCGGGCGCACTTGCTTCTTTTGCATGGACTCGAGGTTTTGCTCTTAGGTGGGTTATACTATTATTTTTGCACCACCTTGTATATTCTTTGTATCTAGAGTACTCCATCTACTGTATCTACCAGCATTATTGTATATTGACCTAGAGATGAGACTGTGAGATTTGTGGACTTTTTATGCTGTATTTTGGGGTCGAGCTCACTTGAGTCGACATGCTGTTTTTCTTATGCTTCATTATGATTATTTCGCATGTTGTTGCTTTATATTGCGTGGGATTTGTGACCGCCTTGTGGCGAAGAGCTAGCTCCCGCTTGGGGATGCCTTATTTGTTGGATTCATATATATTCTTGTTGTACCCATTTTGGGGGCCAGTATTTACAAAGGAGACTCTGCCGAAATTTTCGGAAAAATTGATATTGTTTTTAAAAAGGGTTTTATATGACTTATTTGATAAACTCGTTTTCAATTGATTGGGTTCTCTTCACTCTTTTGCTTATTTGGTTTTGGTTTCTGGGCTTTGGCTTACTTATTTTACGGACGTCTTGAGACGTTTCGTAAACTTAAGTGCCAGTCACGTTCCGTACCCTGCGGGTCGTGACAAAGTTGGTATCAGAGCGATAGGTTTTACCTTTTTGAGTGTAGGATGACCCTTGGTAGATGGAGTAAGTGACTTAAGCAGGGTAACGTAGCGTATGTATGTCCGCGGCATACTTGCGATACGGTACTCCGCCTAAGTGACTTTAGGATATACTTGCTTGAAAATTCCTTCTTCAATTCCGTGTATCCTATGATTCTATTGCACTGTTCTTATCATCCTGTTCTCAGAACAGCCACTATGCCGCCGAAGGCTACGAGGGCACAGAGGGCTGCCACCCGAGACGAGATTCGAGCTGGCTCGTCCGAGACTAGGACTGAGCAGGGTGGTATGCCTACGCCGCAGGAACAGACCGATCCACCTTCCCCAGGCCGTATGGATAGGCTCGAGACTGGTATGGAGGAGTTGCGACAGATGATGGGAGGCATGCAGGAGCTACGTCAGATGGTAGGATCCCTAGTTGCAGCCAGTCGTACACCGAGGCCGGATGACGCACCTACTACATCCCAGACTGCTATGATACCTGCTCCTACTACTACCGCCGTGACCATCCCGGTTTCACTACAGGATTTCATGAGGCTGAGACCTCCAGTATTCACCGACACTGAGGCAGCGGAGGACCCACAGACGTTCCTTGACAGTTTAGCCAGGATCTGTCGTTCGCTGAGATGTTCGGATGATCGATGGGTAGAGCTTGCGAGTTTCCGACTAGAAGGTCTCGCGCAGACATGGTGGGAGTCAGTCTTGAGAGGTCGAGCTGCAGGTCTACCGCCTATGACTTGGGCAGAGTTTACAGCGGTCTTTCTAGCTCGTTTCCTCCCAGAGAGCGTTCGTGACGCCAGAGCTCGTAGTTTCTAGGCCTTAGTCAAGACACCTGGGATGACGGTGTCTGAGTATGACATCCAGTTTACACAGTTATCCCGATATGCTCAGTATTTGGTGGATACCGAAGAGAAGATGGTGAAGAGGTTCGTACAGGGACTTGATGCCCAGCTATATCTTGCCATTGGCGCCCAGCACTACGACACTTATTCAGCTGCTATGGATACGGCATTGCGGATGGAGGCACGCATATCACAGACTTCGGCCGTTTCTGGGCCGAAGAGGATTCACACCGATGTACCGTCTCAGAGGCAGCGCGCCAGATTCTTTCTGAGAGATAGGCCTGGCAGAGGATTTGGGCGGGGACAGTTATATGGTTCTTATCCCCAGGGGCAGCAGCTGTCGCCAGGGTGTTTTGGGTGTGGGAGTCCGCACCATCTTGTCAGAGACTGTCCGGTGAGACGACAGGGAGCAACGACAGTTCTGCATGTGACCCTACCACTATCACCACCCCCTCCTCAGAGAGCCCTACTTCCTACCACAGGCGATGCTCCATGCCAGTTAGGTGCACCCAGAGGCCGTGGACGCGGCGGTCCTGTTCAGAGAGGACGAGGAGGCAAAGGCCGAGGTCGAGGTCAGCCCGCTATCGGTGGAGGACAGGCCCGAGTATTTGCTTTGACACCACAGGATGCGCAGGCATCCAATGCCATTGTGACAGGTACCTTGCCAGTTTGTTCTTTCGACGCCCGGGTATTATTTGACCCAGATTCCACACATTCGTACGTCTCTACACACTTTGCACCGATGTTGGGCCGTGAGTCATCGTCGCTAGATCATCCGCTTGTTGTTGTTACTCCGGTAGGCGAGTCGTTTGTCGCTCGTTTTGTATTTCGTTTGTGTTCCGTTCGTATCGGGGAGAGGGATTCATCGGTTGATTTGATTCTCCTCGATATGTTGGACTTTGATGTGCTTCTGGGCATGGATTGGCTAGCCACCTGTTATGCTTCGGTGGACTGCCGTGAGAAGGCAGTCAGATTTAGCTTTCCGGGGGAGCCAGTCCTTGTTTTTCAGGGAGACCGCAGTGTCACCCTTCCCAGCTTAATTTCGTCTCTTCGCGCTGGTCAGCTCTTGCGGAAGGGATGTCAGGGATTCTTAGAGTATGTTTGTGATACTCGAGCTGCAGAGGTTCCGTTGGACCGGGTCCCGGTTGTTTGTGAGTTCCCTGATGTTTCCCTGATGAGCTACCTGGGTTACCACCTGAGCGCGATGTTGAGTTCTGCATCGATTTGATTCCCGGCTCGGGGCCTATTTCTATACCGCCTTATCGGATGGCCCCGGCTGAGCTTCGAGAGCTGAAGGATCAGTTGCAGGATTTGTTAGATAAGGGGCTTATTCGACCTAGTGTTTCTCCATGGGGTGCTCCGGTCCTGTTTGTCAAGAAGAAGGATGGAAGTTTGCGCTTATGTATCGACTACCGCCAGCTGAACAAAGTTACCGTTCGGAACAGATATCCGTTGCCACGCATTGATGATTTGTTCGACCAGCTCCAGGGCGCGGGTTACTTTTCGAGGATCGACTTACGATCAGGATACCACCAGCTGCGAGTTCGACAGGAGGATATACCGAGGACAGCTTTCCGCACGCGCTACGGCCACTACGAGTTTTTGGTGATGTCGTTCGGACTCACCAACGCCCCAGCTGCATTCATGGATTTGATGAACCGTACATTCAGGCCGTATCTTGACTTGTTCATCATCGTGTTTATCGACGATATCTTGGTGTACTCCCGGAGCAGAGAGGAGCACGAGCAGCACTTGCAGATTACGTTACAGACTCTGAGGGAGCACCAGTTGTTCGCAAAGTTCTCCAAGTATGCATTCTGGCTGGACAGCGTCAGATTCTTGGGTCACGTGGTTACGAGAGACGGCATATGTGTGGACCCGAAGAAGATTGAGGCTGTTCAGCAGTGGCCCCGACCTACATCGGTTACTGAGATCCGTAGTTTTCTAGGCCTGGCGGGCTACTACAGGCGTTTTGTTCAGGCCTTCTCCCGTATAGCTGCACCTTTGACCGGTTTGACCCGGAAGGGAGTTCCATTCGTTTGGACGGAGGAGTGCGAGCACAGTTTTCAGCAGCTACGGACTCGTTTGACTACGGCGCCGGTATTATCTTTGCCTTCGGGATCAGGCGGATTTGTGGTCTACTGTGATGCTTCGCGAGTGGGGTTAGGATGCGTATTGATGCAGCATGGCCGGGTGATCGCATATGCTTCTCGGCAGTTGAAGAAGCATGAACAGAACTACCCCACTCATGATTTGGAGATGGCTGCAGTGGTCTTTGTATTGAAGATTTGGCGACATTACCTATATGGCGAGTCGTGCCAAATATTCACAGACCACAAGAGATTAAAATACATATTTCAGCAGCGAGACCTGAACCTCAGACAGCGTCGCTGGATGGAGTTGGTAAAAGACTACGACTGCGAGATCTTATATCACCCAGGCAAGGCGAATGTGGTGGCAGATGCGTTGAGTAGGAGGCCCGGGGGTAGTCTATCCTTTTTGCGCGCAATGCAGAGGCAGACGTCGACAGATTGGCAGATGTTATGCGACAGCCGAGTTGAGTTCGAGTTCACTCAGACAGGGGGACAGCTCGCGCATGTTCGTGAACGCCCACAGTTGCTTGACCGTATATATGAGGCACAGCACAGTGACGACCGTTGCTCAGAGATCATGACACAGATAGGACAGGGCAGATTTTTCGAGTTCATGATTGACGATCAGGGGATTTTACGCTATGGATCTAGACTGTGCATACCAGATGCTGATGGATTGCGGCGCGTCATTCTTGAGGAGGCACACCGATCAGTGTATAGTGTCCACCTCGGTTCCCCCAAGATTTCGTTGTGGGTCTACCCAGGACCAGTCGAGGGTATGACTCCATCTGGGTGATCGTAGATCGATTGACGAAAGTGGCTCACTTCCTTCCAGTGAAGACGACTTTCAGCTTCGCTCAGTATGCCCAGCTTTACATCGACGAGATCGTGCGGTTGCATGGCGTACCGACTTGTATCGTGTCAGATCGAGGCACCCAGTTCACCAGCCGACTTTGGCAGAGACTTCAGGAGGCTTTGGGCACTCGTTTGAGCTTCAGCACAGCGTTTCATCCGCAGACCGACGGACAGTCAGAGCGGACCATTCAGACTCTCGAGGACATGCTCAGAACGTGCGTTTTAGACTTCGGTGGTAGCTGGGATCGTCATTTACCTCTAGTGGAGTTCTCCTACAACAACAGCTTCCAGGATACTATTCCGATGGCACCTTTCGAGGTATTGTATGGGAGGAGATGCAGATCGCCCGTCTGTTGGACAGAGCTCAGCAAGAGCAGCATTTTGGGGCCGCAGCTTGTTGAGGAGACGACAGTGAAGATACAGTTGATCCGAGACCGGATGAGAGCGGCTCAGAGCAGGAAGAAATCGTATGCAGACAGGCGCCGTCGCAGGTTAGAGTTCGCAGTTGGCGATCATGTTTTTCTGAGGGTCTCTCCGATGAAGGGCGTGATGCGTTTTGGGCGAAAGGGGAAGCTTAGCCCTAGATTCGTAGGTCCTTTCGAGATCCTCGAGCGTGTCGGCGCTGTTGCATATCTTTTGGCTCTTCCTCCCAGCTTTCCCGATGTTCACCCCGTCTTCCATGTTTCAATGCTCCGCAAGTACCTTCACAACCCTTCCCATGCGATTCAGCACCCGACAGTCCAGCTAGAGCGCGACCTTTCTTTTGCAGAGCAGCCGGCGGCCATCCTGGATCGGCAGGTGAAGAAGTTGAGATCGAAGATTATACCAACCGTCAAGGTCCTTTGGCGTAGCCCGAGCAGCGAGGAGGTTACCTGGGAGACCGAGGGCGAGATGAGGAAGAAATATCCCCATCTCTTTGAAGGTACGCGTAGTTATATTTTTAAATTCGGAGACCGAATTTCTTTAAGGGGGGAGATTGTAGCGTCTTGAAAGTCGTTTTGGTGTTTTCCTGAAAATCGGTGAAAATTCGGTATTTTTCCGAAAACCGTCTTTCGTGTTATTTTGCAGTTTAGGACTAATTATACCTAAAATGAATAGGTAATTGCTTGTTTTTAGTATCTAATGAGTTACTTATGAAATTTCGGTCATTTAAAATTTTTCCCTTTTTTTCAATTTTTTAATATTATTTTAAGCCGGTAAGAAAATACATTAAATTAGCGATAAATACAAATTAAATTGGCTAAAATTAAGCTTTAAAATCATGTTAATTAAAATTTAGTTGTAACATAAATTTTTAGTAATTTATTTTAAGTTTTAACTAATTTTTATTATGGAAAACGAAATTTATTGAATTTAAGCTTAAACTTGCAATTTTGGACTTGTAGGGGGTCTTTTTGCAAAATTTTTTTTGTGCACTCTCACACACACATCCTCACATCTCCTTGGCTGTCCCAAACTGCAGAAAATTTCCCCTCTCTCTTTTGTTTTAAAATTCTTTTGTTAGGGAAGATTTGAGTTGAATGTGTATGTTTAAAATATTGTATGTTGAAGGTATGGTGCATTGACTTTGAGGGGAGTTGACCAAGACTTTTTTCCCACACCCACAACATCCCCTCTCCCTCATTTCTGGCCGAATTTCCAGCAGCCCCCCCTTCATCTCCTTGTTCTTTTCATTTTCTTCAAAAAATTCATTAAGTTGCTTCAAAAATTCCAAATTTAAACCTCACAAAATAACCCCATTCTTCATCCCCTTTCTCTTTAACCTCTCTTGCTTGGAATCATGGTGCTAGGAGGCCATCATTGAGGCAAATTTCTTCTTACTAGATCCATAGGTTTGAGGTATAATTTCTACTCATTTAAGTTCATATCGTTAAAATTCTTTAATTGAGTTGTTTAGTGTTAATTTTAGTGCTTTTTGCATACTAGTTTTTAAAGGTTTATGGTTAGAGTTTAACTAGGGTTTTTAGGAACCATTATTTAGTTAATTAAAGCTAATTAGCTATCTAGTTAATTACTAAACCAATCTTTAAGGTTACTTTGCTTAAGTGGCTTCATATTATGCTAATCTATGTTAAACTTGTGTGAAATTTTCATTAAGATTGCTAATTACCAAATTCAAGAAAGGGTTGTGTTTGGATATTGGGTTTTGTAGCATGGTAAATGAGTTAAAATTGTGTTTTTGGTGGCTAACTAGTTGTGTGGTTGGATGGTTGTGTTGGACCGTGATAACCTTGTCGCTAAGTGTCGATGTTTGCACCAAATTGCAATTCTAGCTTACTAGTTTTTATTAAAATATTGTGATGAATTAATTGCGATGTCTTGATGACATTTTTAGCGTATCCTATGACTTTTAGGATGTGTGAGTGCGGATTTTGAGTGTTCGGGTTTCAGTTTTTCCGGGCGACCTAATCGACGATTCTAGTTAGTTTTTGTGGTTTTCGTGTGTGTTCCGCGAACCTTGTGCACGTTGTGCCTAGCTTGTGAACGTAGGTATTTTCGTTTGGGTTTTGCGTCGTTCTTGATATGTAACCTTATGTTTTGTATTGATGTAAATTCCAGGTTCGGTCGCGGAGGCTTCGGATGCGGCACGAAAAGGGAAAGCGGTGATCGGACGTAGCTAGCTGAGGATTTCTGTGAGTAGATGTAACATCTACGGGGGACTATCGTAGGATGGCGCAAGTCGCCCGATAGTTTAGTAGCTTAAAAAGATTCTTAGTAATGTTAGTAATTAGGGGTGTAATACTTCTATGATTATTTGCTACATTCATGCCTTATATTGACATACATATACGAACTCATTCTATAGGACACCTGCACCATTGCCAGGGTTTTTATATGCATCACGAGCACTATTCATGCTTACACACACACCCTGGTAATTGCCATGCCACCACACTAGATAACCTTTAAATTGAAACCTTTCACTAATTGATACTTAAACTTGCGCTATTGCTTTAATTCCTTAAAATGAAATCGTAGGATTGCTATTCATGTGCATGTACTTCATCATATTATTTGTTCATGCCTAATCTATTAATCACACATCGCAACTTGATTATTGATACCATATGCATTCATTATCATTGACGTATGCATTCATGATGATTTCTTGAGATTTATGATATTTCTGTATTTCGGGGGAAAGCCGCAAAATTTCTAAAACTTATTACCCTTTTTAAAATATGCAAAATTGCGGTTTTCTAGTGATGTAAAGTGTCGTCCACCATGAGTTTGCTGTGGTTTTCGAGATCCGTGTCGAGGAGTGGAGGAACCGTCACGGGTACATGGTGGGCCCGGTATGGTACCCCGGGGCAAGATGAATGTGGTGTTGACGTTGAGCCTGGCAGGGGACGGATTACCTACCGGTAACTGTTTGGCACGGCGGATATCCAGAGGATACCGACCGTGGCCGCGAGATGATGAGATTTTGATATTGAGCTGGGTCAGCCGGATGGCTGAGGCCAGAGATACTATGACATGAATATATGAGATTTGTGATAGTTTTGAGGTGTCGTTGCTGGACACAGGTTCTTGTTGATTCTATTGGTATTGTGCGGGTATTTCAAAAGAGATTCTTAAAGGGAAAAAGATTTCTTATACTTACATATGCGGATCACGAGTATATTTATATTGCATACATACTTTCTAGTATAGTCATATGGCATGCATACCTGCTATTATATCCTGCCATACCTGTATTATAGATGCTAGGATGCTTGTGTGCATACTTGCGATAGCCTGTGTAGATGTTATTTATTACTCACGAGTTGGCAACTCACCCCCGTTGTGCCACAGCCTTTTTCAGGTCCGCTCCGTCAGTACAGTAGCGGCGGGCGCACTTGCTTCTTTTGCATGGACTCGAGGTTTTGCTCTTAGGTGGGTTATACTATTATTTTTGCACCACCTTGTATATTCTTTGTATCTAGAGTACTCCATCTACTGTATCTACCAGCATTATTGTATATTGACCTAGAGATGAGACTGTGAGATTTGTGGACTTTTTATGCTGTATTTTGGGGTCGAGCTCACTTGAGTCGACATGCTGTTTTTCTTATGCTTCATTATGATTATTTCGCATGTTGTTGCTTTATATTGCGTGGGATTTGTGACCGCCTTGTGGCGAAGAGCTAGCTCCCGCTTGGGGATGCCTTATTTGTTGGATTCATATATATTCTTTTTGTACCCATTTTGGGGGCCAGTATTTACAAAGGAGACTCTGCCGAAATTTTCGGAAAAATTGATATTGTTTTTAAAAAGGGTTTTATATGACTTATTTGATAAACTCGTTTTCAATTGATTGGGTTCTCTTCACTCTTTTGCTTATTTGGTTTTGGTTTCTGGGCTTTGGCTTACTTATTTTACGGACGTCTTGAGACGTTTCGTAAACTTAAGTGCCAGTCACGTTCCGTACCCTGCGGGTCGTGACAGTGAGTGATGAGAGGAAATGATATGAGTGAGAGGGGGTGTGAAGAGTACAAAGGGTAATGAAGAAGGAGATGGATCATGGCACACCCTAGCGACCTCTCTCTCTCTCTTAAAACATGTTAGCACCCACAAGCCATCATGGCTCACACTCTCCCTATAACACAAGTCAACCCACCCTAATCAAACCCCATTAACCTAACCCAAAACACTAATTAACCCAATTAACTTAATCAAATGGTTCAACCCACCATGGTCATCTACATGGTTCAACCCTAGGCTTAACCCAAGTTACCATGCACATATGTGTGCAGCCCAGATAAAATTCCGATAAAATATTCATAAAACCAGATAAATCATCAGAAACCAATTTTGGTAAACTTTTTACCAAAAACCCTACATTAACATATTTTAGAATTTCCATAATTTTTTTTCAGAATTTTCCCCATTTATCGGTATTTAATTATACCGAAATATTAAAATATTCAATAAAATAATATTAAATTATAAAAATTCCCAAAAATTATATTATATTTTTCTGAAATGTTATAGTCTTCCCCCTTAAAGAAATTCGGTCGCCGAATTTAAATTTAAACCCCCCCAAATTCTAAAACATTTCAATAAAATGTCCAAGTCCACGGGGCTCCGAAATCATCAATCCATAAAGCACATCGTAGCGCAATACAAGCGCATGAGCAATGAGCAGATAACTCAAAATCAAAACTCCGTCAAGCATCCTGCAGTCATCGGAGTCAAGGCGAAAACACGAAGGCTAAATCCAAAGCAAAGCCGATATGCCATAAATCGGAACTATATAAGTAAATATATGAAGGAAATGCATGCCAGAATTTCCTTAAAATCGATGTGCAATGCACATAATACTGCACAGTGGCGGACGTATTTATAAGAAAATAGCCATATACGCATATATCTTTTGTTTAGTATGCACGATCCGCCGTTTGAAAACAATTTAGAAGGGTTCCCTGTTTTTAAACGTTTTGTGTCATATCGGACACGTATGCAAATAATGAGACTATAGCTCGCTTTTGGAAATCCCTTTGAAATCTATCTATGCATTCAAAATATATCCAGGCACTGTCCTCTGACTAGTCCTGCTCAGTGCGAAAACAAATCGCAATATCATAAAACATACTGCTCCATAAGAAATCAATCCCAAATGTGCATAAGAATACTACGTGCGTCTGGTGCGCACGGAAATCAAAATCCATAAATGTGCCATACATGCGTACAAAACAACATCTAAGTGCATCGGGTGTGCATGCAACATCGGTCATAGGCAACGTGTGTGCCTGACAGCAAAATCAGGTGCATCTGACATGCACGAAAATCTCGATTTAGTGCATCTGGTGTGCACCAATCTCATCTCATAACATGCGCCCAACATGCGCTAAAGATCCAAATCCGGTGCATCCATCATGTACGAAATCACGAAATCCAATATCAAGCGCCGAACACGTGCAAATCCAATCAGGTGCGTAAAGTGCACAAGGCAAATATCGAGCATCACCATCGAAATCAAAGTCCAGTGCACAAAATACACGTCACTGCACTACAAGCATATGTAAACTATACAGAGTGCAAAACCAAATCGTGTGCGTGCATACGCACAAAATCAACTCAAATGTCTAAAACCCATAAAATCACCAACATGTGAAACCAAGGCACGAAAACGATATCAAGTGCAAAAACTGTGCAAAATCGTAAATATCCGCAAAATGCGATGAGATTTCGATTTCAAGTGCAACAACGATTTCGTGATTTAGTTTCAAAATGCAGAGCTTAAGCCACTCCTTTTAAAACCCATTAGATTCTACAATGATATCAAGTTCAAAGCATCAAAAATTTTCTTTAAAAAACTATCCGCAACCCTCTGTCATTTTAAGAAGTAGAGTACTTAGTATTCGTGCTGCGTATTTTGACTTTAGTTAGGACGCAGTGTACGGTAGCTGAGCGATGTCTTCCTACACTGCATATGATGCAGATTAGTTAGGACATTCATATGATTATGTTGACTTTAGTTAAGGGTCATATGGGTGGGTCTAGTTAATCACGAAATAACGGGTGGTGACTCTGTGAATGGCTGGGTACGTGTCAATATCACAAAAAGTGTTACTTTTAACCCTAGGAACTACACTAGTTACTTTTAACCCCAAATCATCACTTTTTGTATCTGATGATAAGGTTACCCACCATATCTGCGGAGTGGCCAATGGAATGTCAAACCAGATTGAATCTTTATGTCCTATTAAATTTTCAGTAATCGTTTGCGGTTCTGGAATCACTTCCAGTTCTAGCATACTCCCACTAATGTTTTCTGAAAAAAAAATCCATTTTTATTAAAACTGTGGCGAGTGAAGAACAATATCATTATTGATCTTCCAGATGGTAGAAAGTCAACCCTCGTCATAGCCCGGGTCAACCCACAAACAGCCATTACAGAAACGTGCCTTGAGTTATCCAGAGTCTGGTTTTAAGCATAAACCGGACAACTCCCCGTACCTTAACATTGTTAAGATATTAACTATTCTATATCCAATATAGAAAGAGAGACACTGATTTAATTGGAACCAGATTCAAATCATGCAGCTGTCTCCAGTGCATGTCAACTAAATGGAGAGATGCCGATCAGCATTACTCAACTTAGGAGTGCTTCCAATTATGAGTACCCTGAAAGAGAAGCAAGTTCTCTTAATCATTAATATTAACTGAATACCATACACAAGTATCTACATCTTCGATCACCTTGAAGAATCCTGATACTTGTAACGCATGGTTCTCTACTTTATTCTTATACCTATAACTTCTCAAAACTTAGACCTTGCATTTCTACGAAACACATGTCTAAGAACTAGAGAAGTCACAAGTAAACAGAATATAGTACGAGTACCAACCCCTCTGTCCTCATGGACACTGGACAAAATACAATACTTTGTATAAGTCCCCTGAGTCTAATAACTCGTTCCCTGTGTGTCGTAGGTTGAAAATTGTATTTATGGTTAAGAAGAATTGTTACTTATATGTATGCCCTAGAGGGCATTACTGTACATTGGATGTATATTGTAGTGGATGCTGGGACATATATAGGTAGAACTTTCTTGCTCGACATGATAGTACGCTATCTGGTTGCTCTTTATCTTAACGTGTATACTTTCTTTCTCTCTGTTACATGTTGATAAAGCCCTTAGGATGTGTACTCGACTTCCAGGACTGTGATGTAGATCATACTAGTGGGGCCTGGATAGTCCATGAGTACAACCTTCAATGTTCCTAGTCGAGGGAATATCGAGACGGGGCATCGATATTCCAGAGTAGACTAGCGTATATCTTCTCGACCCATGCGATGGGCGATGGATGATCCCATATCCATTGGTGTTTGACATCGAAGATGGTATGCGGGTGCTCAGTGGAGACTGGGTACACTGAACGGACTCGCCGAGAACTCCCAGATGGTATTATACCTCACGTCAGATGGCAGTTCTCTGGTGACACTAGTACAGCTTAGTCTGTTGACCCGAGATCGTCATAGAGTCTTGTGTGTCTCCCACTGTGCTTTGATTTCCACCCTACCACGGCTCTACTGAGTCGTGCAAACAGGTGGTTTTTGGGTACAGTCCCGATTCACATGGAGGCAATGAGCGATAGGAGGGGATTCGACTCTCCCGGTATTGGGGGTTGATGTTGCGCAATGCACGACTGGCCATAACAGGAAATCCCTGGCCAGGGTTGCTGTGATATACTGGTAAGAGTTATCAGTAGTTTTACGAAAGTTATGGACCCTACGTCGGCATGACTTATCAAGCTATTGGGGTCTGACGTTTACCACCCCTAGACGAGATATGCGA
Source organism: Agapanthus africanus (assembly GCA_030015575.1). Taxonomy (NCBI): domain Eukaryota; kingdom Viridiplantae; phylum Streptophyta; class Magnoliopsida; order Asparagales; family Amaryllidaceae; genus Agapanthus; species Agapanthus africanus. Next base: position 536,886,633 of record CM057339.1, read on the forward strand.
TATATCAGACGAACAGACCGGACTATACGGTAAGTGTTACTGGTTGGATTCACAGGAGTGTGAGCGGGCTTGCTCGTCGATCTTCTGATCGCTCAATACCCGGGTGGCCGTTACGTTTAGCAGACCGCTTGCGACTTGTGGGTGTTTGATATGATCATCATCTGCTGCCGGCGTATTGACGAGTCTTTAGAGTCCTACACAGAGGTTTCCTGGCTCAAGCGAAACGAAATAGGAGCACATATGGGATATGTGCGGGACCGAGAATAATGCGTGTATGTGATACCGTATTTCATTCTCGCGATGTATGTGTCGAATGGTTGTATGTGATATAACCTAGTTATCGAATCAAGGATTGATTCGATAAGCCGATACATTGGATACTAGCCGGTTATATGCGACATGACCGGATCATTGAATCAAGTGTTGATTTAATGATTTAATGTATAATTATATATTTGATATATTACTTTGCATTAACTAGTATTGGTTCACTTTAAATGGATTTACTCACTTGATTTGTGCAAGTTGTATATGTGATATACTTTTGTGTACTTGATTGTATCATGTTTGATGATACATGCTTATTTAGTTAAGTGTAAAGAATTAAACCATGGTTAAGTTGTTGATTAGGGTTTTACTTATTCATTTATCTTATTTATTTACTCATTTTGAATAAATTGAAAAATAAATGAATGGTGGCTTCATTTGTTTTTAGTTGAAGCTTCATGAAGCTTTAACTAAATGACCTTTTTGTTCTCATCCTTAACCCTAACCATTCAACCTAACCTTAGTCAATTCTCTACACTTAACTAAGGTTAAGATTATGATAAGTATTCATTTTATTATTTATTTTTAAATAACTTATCATATCATCTTCTTCTTCTTCTTCTTCATCTTCTTCTTCCATGAAGAAAAGCTTGCTACATCAATGGCAAGTGATGAAAACAAGTGAGAAATCTAATTCTAAAGTGAACCCACTTCCTATTTCTTCATCCTCTACCTCTTGCCAAGTAGTATAGGGTGTTTCCTTCACAAGTTTTCAAGGCTTGGTGAAGTTGGAGCTTGATCTTGTGATGCCTCGACGTAGATCATCTTCGGCATCGAACCGACGACCAAACCCGCCCATTTCTCCGATGAAGCCGATGCTAGAGTCATGGATTTGATTTGGACAGTGGAGGGACCTCATCACGGAGCCCAGGACGTGGAGGACAGGATCTACAAAGGTTGTAGCTTCTTTCCTTTAGCATTTAATTCGTTTACATGCTTGCATCGCCTATATATCTAGTTAACGATCCGTATTAGGGTTTGTAGGCACTTGTAAAATTTGAATTAGCCATGTTTGATGCCTTGTAAGACTTCATTAGTGTGCCTAGGAACCCTACAGTGGTATCAGAGCCTAACTAGAGCCTTAGGCGATGCGTAGACGGAATTAGAAGTCCGATCGAATCAAAACCCAAACCCAAAAATGCTCTCTGGACATTTTCTGAAATCGTGGTTTTTTGAGAATAAAAAATTTGCAGAAAACTCAGTAGAAGATTCTAAGAATTACTGTATAAAACGGGGCCCCTGAATCCATCAAAGCGCGGCAGAACCGCGGCATTAGCATGCTAATGCGGCGGTTCCGCGGCCCTTTTATTTCCTCTTGAAATAAATTTTGCACAGTAATTCCTAGTTTGCAGTGCTGGTTTTCCTGGGAATTTTTAATATTTTTTCAAGAGTTGAATTTTCTGGGTTGTATTGGGGACTCGGTGTATCGATCGGATTGTCTAATTTTGTCAGTGTGTTTTTCCGGGTATTTTTAGAATATGTTAAAAAGTTCGACCGGATATAAATACCCATTTTTTCCCCTGCCGGGAAATTTTCAATTGTTGGATTTTTCCGTAGTTTAACGACGTTCTAAGTAGTGCAAGTAACGCGATGGTCCCTCTAGAAGACAACAAACCTTAACTCGATTATGTGACCGTCTTGAACTGCCCTTTGAACCTTCGGGTTTGGGGCAGTACGGCGTGCCACATGTGAGGCGTTGGCTTGACCCTTCTACGGCTGGACCGTTGGTACTGAGGCACGAACTGAATGCTGTTAGACTTATTTCATGTGTTGAGCTGTTTCGGGAAAACTTGGGTGTTCGAATGTTCAATCGGAAAGTTTAACATTTTCTATTTATCCGGAATGTGATACAATACTTGGAATTCGCAAACTGTTATGTGATAACGGAATGAATATTATAAACATAGCAGTTTAGTCTCACTTGATCGGTTGCCACGGAGTTTTGATGTGATCAAAAGTCCGTCGCAATCACGTAGCGTACGCGGATACTCGCCGGGTAAACTTAATAGACAGCCTTACCCCATAGCCCCGATCAAGTGACTGTAGGAGAACCCCGTAGCCGAAAGCATCCGTTTGGGTGCTCGCGGTAGCGGTGTTCCGCCTTGGTGCACTTCGTCGACAGTATCGGGGGTTCGACCGTCTACTAAAGTTTGCGACGAGCATTCGATCAAAATGTCGGGAATCCTGTTGAATTGCCCGACTTGGTATTGAAAAGTGTTTTCGATAATGAGACTAAAATGCGGGGTTTATAATTGTTAGGCATGCGATGTCTAAAGAATTCATTTGATTAGGCATGCGATGTCTAAAGAGGTTGCGGATTCCAACTGTTGTAGTTTTACACTTTCTTTTCTGTGACCGTAAGTGTAATATGTGATATTGCCGGTTTCGTTGCTATATGTCAACGACAATTGGGATGCACATATTTACTTACGTTGATGACATGTGATGTTATGTGTTGCTGGATATGTTATATTGGATTGTCGTGTTTGAATAGCCGGGGGGGTTTTTATGTGAGATGAGTGTTTTTTCATTTTCATTCATGTTAAAACTTGTATGTAATATTCTTTTATTGGGGCACTTCCAGGTTGCGGAAGTTGTCACCCATTGTATATTGTTTACTTTTCCGCATTAGGATAGACCCAAGGAGGGGAGCACAAGTAACCGGGTTCTGGGGTCCAGAGGGAGACCATCTCGAGGAGTCGAGTCCGGGTCTCCTAACCCTAGAATTGGTAGGGTTGCTTGCCGCTCTCGTAGGGGTTTAGGGGTGTGGGATTGGCTATTCATCACGATCGTGGAATCCATGTTTTATACTGGCTCGTATTGAAAACACGGACGTCCTAGTATATCCAATATTTCATATGTATTTTCTGCTGCGTTATCTGTGATGTGATCATGTGATGTTCTGTGATAGATATAATATATATTATATAGACGTTACTTATGTTTTACACCCGCGCTAGCCCTGCCCCGCTCTGCCGTTAGTTACCTAACCTAACGGTGCACGAGGGGACATCGAGGCGAATGCGGATGGCATAAGCGTACGTTATATTTATCTGTGATGGTTAGGTGGACTTAAATGATGGGATATTCATTAATGAGATTAATGAAAGAAAATAAACCTAATTGATGTTGTGGAATCGAATTTCAAAATAAACTGGTAGCTACAGTTCTTGCTTTGCATCGCGGTGTTCCTTGTAGAACATCCTGCACCTTATTCGATAAGGAAAGGACCGAGATCCCTTCACCGGGAGTGACTCCTTTAGCAATAACTGGCAGATGCTACACACTCGGTTTGTATTTTGATCGCTTCTATAGTTTCCTCTTTGCACAGTGATATATATGATATATCCCGCACCTCATTCGACGAGGAAAGGGCCGACGATCCCTTCACCGGGAGTGACCCCTTTAGCAAAACTAGAAAAGCCTCAAAAACATTCCATTTAAAAACCATTTGATTCCGCAACGAGATCAAGTTCAAAGCGTTAAAGGTTTTCACAAAAACCATTCGCAACCCTCCGTCATTTTAGGAAGTAGAGTACTTAGTATTCGTGCAGTGTTTGTTGACCATAGTCAAGGCACAGTGTACAGTAGCTAAGTGATGTCTTCCTACACCGCATATGATGCGATTAGTTAGGACAGTCACGTGACTTTGTTGACCTTAGTTAAGGGTCATGTGGGTGGGTCTAATTAATCACGAAATGACGGGTAGAACTTGACTAGTACTTATGATTTGTTGACCTTAGTTAAGGTCATAGGTACTAGGGGTAAAAATCTTTATCGGGAGTTTCAAGTGTTGAAATTTGCAATGGGATTGCATACCTTCTATATGATAGTTGGATCCCGATACCCACTGCGAGTAATTGTTGCTCCTGGGAGAGTTTTGCACTTTGCAATTAGCCGATCAAGTAGGTGTCTAGAAAGGTGTCAACGGGGTTACGCCTATGGGAAAACGAGGTTTACTGTAATTAGGTCCGTGCGAAAGCACGGGGAACCTCCCTCAAAGTACCGACACTGGCCTGGCTGAAAGATCGGCGAACTTGTAGAGTGTAATTAATCCCGGCTAGTCTTTCCTTTTAAGGTTTGAAGGAAGATTTGATAAAAACAGTGGGAGCCATCCTGATTAGATAAAATAATAACCAATCTATTCTTGCAAGAGCACACGCTGAGTGTTTTCTTCTCTCTCTCTCCAGGTAGCGACCATATCACGTCTTAATCAAGATAATAATATGGATGTATTGACCGAACCCGCTTGTTATACTGAGCTGGGGAACGTTGGTCCCGCTCCAACTTATAATTGTTATAAGACAGAGCAGGAAATAGGGGAATACCAGAATTCCTATGCCACCCAAACGAAGAAAGTGCATATGATGCATCTCCTTCGGGTGTGTTCATTATAAAGAACTGTTTCTCAGTATCCTCTAAATCCTGGGTATTTGATACAGGATCAGGATCCCAGATATGTAATTTGTTACATAGGGCTACAAAAAGGTAGAAAAACTGAGAACGGGTGATAAGTTTCATGAGACAGAAAACGGGGCAAGTGTTGCGGCCAAGTCTGTTAGTCACTGTCACCCTGTATTACCAATACATTGATTCTGAACAAATGCTATTAGATACCGAACCTGATATACAAAATCATATCACTCTCTTTATTTAGTAAAGAAATGATAAAATTTTGTATTGATGGATAATGTTTTGAACATTTCCTATATCAAAAGTTGATCGGTTCAGGCACGTTATCTAAAAGCATTGACGTTCTAAATCAAACTACAGTTCCTAGTATACAGAACACACACAAGTGGAAGAGTTCAGAAATGAACGAATCCCTCTTGAGGCATTGTAGACTAGGTCATATCAATGCGACCCGACTGGCTGAAGTTACATTTTAGATGCATATTTAAATCAGTTTGAATTTACATCTTGTGAAACTTGCCAGTCATGTCACAAAGATAAGATGACCATAGCTCTGTTTATTGGAAACAGAGAAAGAGTTAGTAAACTCTTGGGACTGATACATGATGATGTATGTAAGGTCTCATATCTACACATGCCAGGACTGGTTCTTTATACTTCATTATGTTCTCTGATGATCTCTCAAGATTCTGACATATGTTCCTGTTGAAACACAAGTCCGAACTTTTTGAGATATTCACAGAATATAAGTTAGAAGTAAAGAACCAATAACCGGGTATAAGTATTATGTCCTATGATGAGATCAGGGAGGAGAATACTTGTGCATGGCATTCGTGGACCATTCTAAAGGAAAATGAGATTCTCTCTCCGTACTACTCCTCTGAATACACCACAGCACAACGGTGTATCAGGGCGGAGAAATCGTACAATATTAGATATGGTGTGCTCTATGATGAGTATTCCTGAGTTACCTATTTCCTTTTGGGGTTATGCGCTTGAGAAGCTGCGTACCTGTTGAATTAGGTTCGAATCAGATCACTGCCTACCATTCCATATGAGATATGGTATGGGAAGAGCCTATCTCTTAAGTAAGTTAAGATTTGGGATTGTCCAGCCTATGTCAAATGCAAAATCCGGACAAGCTCGAGGCAAGGTCAGTTGTGTAGAACTGGAAATGTTCTAGCTATACAAACTGCAGCTGATGATTTGACAGAACCAAAGGATTCAATAGTTCCCGACGAACCTCGGCCTCTCCGCCGATCTAGCAGGGTTCCTCACCTGCTTGAGAGATACTTCGGTTTCTCGATGACAGTGAGAGCAAGGATTGCATCATGAGATGATGACCCAACTAGTTTCGAGCAGGCCATCAAGAGTAGGGACTCTGTAAGAATGGCTGGATGCTTAGCAATCTGAGATGGAATCCATATACACCAACAAAGTATGGACTTTGGTTGTGATATCTGAAGGGTTAAATCCCCATCAGGAGCAAGTATATCTTGAGAAGATTACTTGGTATAGATGGAAAAGTTGAGACTTTCAAAGCTAGACTTGTTAAAGGTTTTCGTCATCGACCAGGCACGGATAATGATGAAACCTTTTCTCGGGAAATGCTTAAGTCCATCCAGATCCTACTTGCCACGGCTACATACCATGACTACGATATCTGGTGGTTGGGTGCCATGACTACTTTTCTAAATAATGATTTTGAAGAGAACGTCTATAAGAACACAGCCAGAGGGCTTCGTAAACAGTGGGAGCAGCTGAAACGTGTGCATGTTGCTTTACATAATGAAGCAGGCATCGCGGAGTTGGAACGTCTGTTTTGATGTGATAGTCAAAGTGTTTGACTTCATCAAAATGGTAGACGAACCTTGTATATACAAAAGGGTAGTAGAGAGTAAGGTGGTCATCTTCGTATTGTACGTAGACAACATACTCTTGATAGGAAAAGAGTTTCCTATACTACGATCGGTCAATCTCCTATTATCACAAAGATTCTCTAAATAGGATCAAAGTGATACCTCCTAAATCCTGGGTTTTCATCTATGAGATAGATGTAATTGGATGCTAGGATTCTCACTAGATGTAGTGAGATGGTATCAATCGATCCTGGAGAGAATCACTGGAAGAGTTCCAGGGTAATAAAGACGACTGAATGTCAGTCACAGGCACTGTCTTTACCCTCAGTAAAGGGACGGTATGTTGGAAGAGTTCCAAGCTAGATACCGTGGCAAACTAGACGATAAAGGCTGGTAACATCGCTATTGAAGATACTACCAAAGAGGAAGTTTGGGTGTATATTGGTTCATAAGATGAACTAGGTTCCTGCCATTGTATGACAATGGAAGTGTGGCTTCGGCCCTGGAACCCTGGTCCTATCAGTGACCCAGACAAATTCTGAGGCAGCATCACCTGATCATGGAGATAGTTGATCTCCAGGTTGATCGAGGTTAGGAGAGTAGACTCAGAGGACAACACGGCGGATCCACTCACGAAGGCATTTTCCCAAAGAGAGACTTTTAGGGGATGGTTGAGTATGTGATACTGCAACCACTGCTACAGATGGCCCTAGTGCAAGTGGGAGATTGTTAGTTATATGTATGCCCTAGAGGCCATTACTGTACATTGGATGTATATTGTAGTGGATGCTGGGACATATATAGGTAGGACTTTCTTGCTCGACATGATAGTACGCTATCTGGTTGCTCTTTATCTTAACGTGTATACTTTCTGTCTCTCTGTTACATGTTGATAAAGCCCTTAGGATGTGTACTCGACTTCCAGGACTGTGATGTAGATCATACTAGTGGGGCCTGGATAGTCCATGAGTACATCCTTCAATGTTCCTAGTCGAGGGAATATCGAGACGGGGCATCGATATTCCAGAGTAGACTAGCGTATATCTTCTCGACCCATGCGATGGGCGATGGATGATCCCATATCCATTGGTGTTTGACATCGAAGATGGTATGCGGGTGCTCAGTGGAGACTGGGTACACTGAACGGACTCGCCGAGAACTCCCAGATGGTATTATACCTCACGTCAGATGGCAGTTCTCTGGTGACACTGGTACAGCTTAGTCTGTTGACCCGAGATCGTCATAGAGTCTTGTGTGTCTCCCACTGTGCTTTGATTTCCACCCTACCATGGCTCTACTGAGTCGTGCAAACAGGTGGTTTTTGGGTACAGTCCCGATTCACATGGAGGCAATGAGCGATAGGAGGGGATTCGACTCTCCCGGTATTGGGGGTTGATGTTGCGCAATGCACGGCTGGCCATAACAGGAAATCCCTGGCCAGGGTTGCTGTGATATACTGGTAAGAGTTATCAGTAGTTTCACGAAAGTTATGGACCCTACGTCGGCATGACTTATCAAGCTATTGGGGTCTGACGTTTACCACCCCTAAGAAAGATATGCGACATATCAGACGAACAGACCGGACTGTACGGTAAGTGTTACTGGTTGGATTCACAGGAGTGTGAGTGGGCTTGCTCGTCGATCTTCTGATCGCTCAATACCCGGGTGGCCGTTACGTTTAGCAGACCGCTTGTGGCTTGTGGGTGTTTGATATGATCATCATCTGCTGCCGGCATATTGACGAGTCTTTAGAGTCCTACACAGAGGTTTCCTGGCTCAAGCGAAACGAAATAGGAGCACATATGGGATATGTGCGGGACCGAGAATAATGCGTGTATGTGATACTGTATTTCATTCTCGCGATGTATGTGTCGAATGGTTGTATGTGATATAACCTAGTTATCGAATCAAGGATTGATTCGATAAGCCGATACATTAGATACTAGCCGGTTATATGCGACATGACCGGATCATTGAATCAAGTGTTGATTTAATGATTTAATGTATAATTATATATTTGATATATTACTTTGCATTAACTAGTATTGGTTCACTTTAAATGGATTTACTCACTTGATTTGTGCAAGTTGTATATGTGATATACTTTTGTGCACTTGATTGTATCATGTTTGATGATACATGCTTATTTTGTTAAGTGTAAAGAATTAAACCATGGTTAAGTTGTTGATTAGGGTTTTACTTATTCATTTATCTTATTTATTTATTCATTTTGAATAAATTGAAAAATAAATGAATGGTGGCTTCATTTGTTTTTAGTTGAAGCTTCATGAAGCTTTGACTAAATGACCTTTTTGTTCTCATCCTTAACCCTAACCATTCAACCTAACCTTAGTAAATTCTCTACACTTAACTAAGGTTAAGATTATGATAAGTATTCATTTTATTATCTATTTTTAAATAAATTATCATATCATCTTCTCCTTCTTCATCTTCTTCTTCCATGAAGAAAAGCTTGCTACATCAATGGCAAGTGATGAAAACAAGTGAGAAATCCAATTCTAAAGTGAACCCGCTTCCTATTTCTTCATCCTCTACCTCTTGCCAAGTAGTATAGGGTGTTTCCTTCACAAGTTTTCAAGGCTTGGTGAAGTTGGAGCTTGATCTTGTTATGCCTCGACGTAGATCATCTTCGGCATCGAACTGACGACCAAGCCCGCCCATTTCTCCGATGAAGCCGATGCTAGAGTCATGGATTTGATTTGGACAGTGGAGGGACCTCATCACGGAGCCCAGGACGTGGAGGACAGGATCTACAAAGGTTGTAGCTTCTTTCCTTTAGCATTTAATTCGTTTACATGCTTGCATCGCCTATATATCTAGTTAACGATCCGTATTAGGGTTTGTAGGCACTTGTAAAATTTGAATTAGCCATGTTTGATGCCTTGTGAGACTTCATTAGTGTGCCTAGGAACCCTACAAGAATTACACCGCTGTTTAATGCTTCTTACCTAACCATCCACTGATATAGGAAAATGTCATAGACATAATTTCAAAAGGTTATATCTCACTTTATAAAAATAAACGTACAGATATATCAATTTGAAATTGGTGAATAACAATGGATATTCAAAACCAAATATTTACCGTCCGGCAAACAACCCAGGCGATTTCCTCAAATATCACCAATTACAACGAATCCCGATATAATGAGGATGATCACCCAATTCCCAATCACTTACTCCCACTCATCATCTGTAAAACCATACAGATGTGATAATCAAACCTGGTAAATATATACCCTGGAGTAAGGGCTAATTGGGAAATCAGTTTTCTTTTAAGAATACACAGTGAAACTGAAACATCTAAATGTTTTGAAGGGGTATCCGGGTATTCTTAGTAATGTCTCTTCCATTATCAGATTCACAACTGTAACCGTATATTTCTTTTCCATCTCTCCATATCCCTTTATTTGTCTTTAGTCATTACCTTCTGTACACCCCTTTAGGCTAAATGGTTTTCTTCCCTCCCTACCGTTCGGCACCAGCCTATGGTTTGGAAGAAGACTATCTAATAAGCATAATGGGTGTACTCTCCTAATTCTAGGAGCACTCGTAACCCGAGAGAAGGTAAAGATAAAAGACAACTGAATAAAACCTTATTCCTATTTCTCCTGAACCAGAATCCATCCCCGAACTGGAACAAGTTCCTTCGAGTTCGTATATAACCATACGATGGAGTATCCAAATAACTGTGGATCTTCGTAGTGATACGGGTCAATATCACAATCATCACATCAATTATCTGGTATCCTTATCATCATGTCACAAAATCTAGGGTACTGATATAAGTCTAGTACGAATCGATACCATCTACATAAGTAAGAATGCATGTGCGAAAGACACGCCCAAAGGCCCGCTAAAAATCATATATCGTATCCCAAATACGAATCACATCACATCACCGATATCGTGGCACCATGCCCAAACTCAACGACTCACATCCAAAGTTCTCCAATACCCTCGTCATCACAGTATGAACATAGCAAATAAGCACGTGTGTGCATGTGGGTGCAAATTATTCTAGGGTTCGCGACTAGGAACTACACTAGTTACTTTTAACCCTAATCATATCTACGGGTATACCACAAGGAGAAACAAACACTTTTTGTTCCTCCTTGTGGTAGAAAAGATACCCAAACGAATGTTTAGGATATCCTACAAATATACATTTGACTGATCGTGTCTCGAGTTTGTCTGGATTCTGCTTTTTAACAAAAGCCGGACAACCCCAAATCTTAACTCTTTTAAGAGATGGTTTCTTCCCATGCCATATCTCATATGGAGTGGTAGACACGGTCTTGGTTGGAACTTTGTTTAACAGAAAAGCTGTTGTTTCCAATGCATGCCCCCAAAACGAGAGAGGTAACTCAGAATCACTCATCATGGATCGTACCATATCTAATAGGGTACGGTTCCTACGTTCTGACACACCGTTGTGCTGTGGTGTGTAAGGTGGAGTGACCTGAGAGAGAATCCCATTCTCTTTCAGGAAGTTTAAGAACTCAGTACTTAAGTACTCTCCACCTCGATCTGATCGAAGTATCTTGATACTCTTTCCTGTTTGGTTTTCTACTTCATGTTTATACTCCTTGAATTTCTCGAAAGCTTCAGATTTATTCTTTATCAAATACACATGACCAAATCTTGAGAAATCATCAGTAAAAGTTATGAAGTATGAAAAACCGCCTCTTGCATTTATAGACATTGGTCCGCATACATCACTATGTATGAGGCCTAGGAGCTCAGTAGCTCTTTCTCCGTGTCCTGTAAATGGAGTTTTGGTCATTTTACCTTTGATACAACACTGGCAAGTTGCATAAGATTTATACTCAAATGAATTTAAATATCCATCTTTATGAAGCTTGTTTAGTCTTGTTTCATTAATATGACCAAGTTTACAATGCCAAAGAAAAGCTTCATTTATCTCCGAAAATTTTCTTTTATTTTTGTGTTGTGCGTTGAAAACTGTGTGTTGATTAAGGACGTATATCCCGTTATTTAATGTACCACAACCAATCAACTCTTGATTCAGTCTAATGTTCATAACATTATGTTGCACAGCAAAATGATACCCTTCATTGTCTAATAAGGAAACAGATATAATATTACAAAGCATACTTGGTACAAAATAACACGGGTTCAAAACCAATATACAACCCGAAGGCAAACCTAGGTGATACTCTTCTACTGAAACTGCATTTACATTGGAACCATTTCCAACTTGGAGAGTATGATCACCTGTCTTCAGAACTCTGCTATTTCTCAACGCCTGCACAGAATTGCAAATATGAGAACCCGAACCGGTATTCAATACCCAGGAAGCAGAGTTAATAGAAAAACACTTTTCAATTACGAACACACCTGAAGCTGAAGCATCACCATACTTCTTCTTGAGTGCTAGGTACTCAATACAGTTCCTCTTCCAGTGTCCCGTCTTCTTACAATGGAAACATTCACCTTTCCCTGATTCCCCAACCTTGGACTTGCCTTTTCCCTTCACCTTTTTGACTCCACCCTTAGCTTTGGTGGGTTTCTTCTTCATCTTTCCCTTGGACTCAGCCTTTGGGTAAGAGGAGGAGGATTTCCCAACACTCATAAGGGGAGTCTTCACTAAATTCAGTGTGCTCTCTGTACTCCTTAACATATTAAGGAGTTCAGGCAGTTCCTTCTCCATGTTGTGCATGTTGAAGTTAACGATGAACTGAGCAAAGGTGGAGGGGAGAGACTGCAGAATAATATCTGTATACTGTTCATTGTCCATTGTCCACCCAAGGTCCTCAAGCTCTTCTATGAGAGCTATCATTTTCAGAACATGGTCTCCTACTGCTTTGCCAGCGGTCATGCGCATCTGAAACAGTTTCTTAGACGCTTCGTATCGTAATACGCGGGATTTCTCTCCATACAACTCTTTTGTATGGAGGAATATGGCTTTCACGTCCATATTCTCGTGCTGCTTCTGATGTGTGTTATCCATCGATGCTAGCGCGAGGCATTTTGCCGTGGCACAGTCAGCGTCCCTTGTCTTGTGGATTTCCCTATCCGCAACTGAAGATTTAGGACCTAGGGGGGGGCAAGGCTGGAGCTGTAAGGACATATGATACTTTATCATAAGTCAAGGCTATGTTTAAATTCCTCAGCCAGTCTTTATAGTTGGTCCCATTCAGCTTGTTTTTATCTAATAAGAGCTTAAGTCCTGTCATGGGTATCTGCCATTAAGAGAGAGAAAAGAATACACTTAGCGAAATCTCTTGCAAAGATCAGATTGGTTATTATCTTGTCTAACCGATGTCTCCCACTGTTTTTATCAAATTTTCTTTAAAACCTTTAAAAAGAAAACTAGCCGGGATTAATTACATTCCACAATTTCGCTAACCTCTCAGCCAGGCCAGTGCCGGTACTTGAGGGAGGTTCCCCGTACTTTCGCACGGACCTAATTAAAGTAAACCTCATCTTCCCAGAGGCGTAGCCCCGTTTGGCACCTTTCTAGACACCTACCGAGTCAGCTAATTGTAAAGTGCAAAATTCTCCCGGGAGCAACATTTGCTCGCAGTGGGACCGGGATCCTACTATCATATAGAAGGTATACAATCTCATTGTAATTTTCAACTCATGAAATTCCCGATATTATTTTTACCCCCAGTACTTATGACCTTAACTAAAGTCAACATATCATAAGTACTAGTCAAGTTCTTCCCGTTATTTCGTGATTAACTAGACCCACCCATATGACCCTTAACTAAAGTCAACATAATCATATGAATGTCCTAACTAATCTGCATCATATGCAGTGTAGGAAGACATCGCTCAGCTACCGTACACTGCGCCTTAACTAAAGTCAAAATACGCAGCACGAATACTAAGTACTCTACTTCCTAAAATGATGGAGGGTTGCGGATAGTTTTTTAAAGAAATTTTTTGATGCTTTGAACTTGATATCATTGTAGAATCTAATGGGTTTTAAAAGGAGTGGCTTAAGCTCCGCATTTTGAAACTTGCTTTTTCATAAAAGGCCGAGCATGTTTAAAATCTGATTCCACAACATCTTTTTAGGTTCATTTATCTTTTACATTAATCTCATTAATGCAGTCCCATCATTTAAATCCTAAGCCATTACAGAAAGAAACGAAAATATAACGTACACTTATGCCACTCGCATTCGTCACAGTGTCCTGATATGCACCGTTAGGTTACTTAAGTAACGGCATACCGGGACGGGGCTAGTGCAGGTGCAAAACATAAGTAACGTCTAATATATATCATATATATAAAATATTGCATTCGTCTCAGATATTTATTAAATGATCACATCAGATAATAAAAGCAGCAGAAGCACATATATATGGATATCTAGGAGGTCCGTATTTTGTATTTAGCCAGTAATAAAAATACGGATTCCACGGTCGCGATGAATAGCCAAGCCCACACCCTTAGACCCCTACGAGAGCGGAAAGCGACCCTACCAATTCTGGAGTTTAGGAAACCCGGTCTCGACTCTTCGAGATGACCTCCCACTGAACCCTAGAACCCGGTCACTTGTGCCCTCCTCCTTGGGTCTATCCTAATACGGAAAAGTAAATAATATACAACACTGGTGACATCAACCTCAACCCGGAAGTGCCCTAAATAAAAGAATATTACATACAATTTGATTTTACATTAATGAAAAGAAAACTCTCATCTTACATAAAACCCCCCGGCAATTCATTGCGACAATCCTGCACATCAAGTCTCATCGACACATAATATCAAATATCATCATCGTAAGTAAGTATGCATACACTGATCGTCGTTGATGTATAGTAACGAAAACCGGTAATACATAGTACACTTACGGTCACAGAGAAATAAAATGAAAAAAATATAACAATTGGAATCTTTAACTGCCTTTAGACAATACAAACCCGGAATATCACATATACAAGATTTCATGCCTAAATAATGTAAAGCTCGCATTTGGGTCTCATTCAAGAAAACACTTTTTCAAGCCAAACCGGATAATTCAACAAGATTTCCGTTTATCCCGAGACCGAACTGCTAGATTTGCACGCAACAAACAAATTTGTAGATTCCAATTATTGTATCACATACTATTAAACTAGGCGCAGTTAAAACATTCGATCGAACGATTTAAACAACCACAGACTGCTCTGAAAGCTCAACACTTGAGCAGTTTTTAAAAATACCAGTAACAGAAGCAAACACATACGAGCCAGCACAAGAAATTACGGCCCAGGAATCACCTACGGCGCCGCGGAACCACCGTAACAAGGCCACTTTGGCCGCGGTTCCGCGGTCGTACGGTCGATTTAGGGAAATGTATTTCTGGTGGGCCCATATATTTCCCTGCTTAATTTTTTACATATTTTTAATTTGAAAAAATCCAGGATTTTAAAAAATTTCCAGAGAGCACCCCACGGGTGTCGTTTTTCGTCCGTTCGATGTTTTCAACGTCGTCTAGGTTACTATAAAGTTCTAGCTTGGCTCTGATACCACTGTAGGGTTTCCTTAACACCTCTATTAGGGTTTTAAAGCATCACACATGCCATAACAATAAAATTTTGAGGTGCTAAGTAAACTTTACTATAAATCGAACTAGAATTTATGAAGTAACTATTAATAGTATCAAATATTAAGACTTAAGTTATACTAAGTGATGAGACTACAACCTTTGTAGACCTCTTTGGAAGACTCCTTTGCTTTGGAAGGGTTCGCTTGATCAACTCCTCGTCCACGACGATCCACCCGAAGCTCTTTGCCCTAAGCTTGATGCTTCCTTCGATCTTTGAAAATCTTGAAGCACAACACCCTACACAAGATAGCAAAGGTTGTGTAGGATGATGAAGTGGTTGCTATTCTTATTTAATACCTTTACTTTCATTTGTCTAACTCTATTTTAACAATTAAAAGAGATCTAGAATGAGGAGGAAGAAGATGGCTCTCTCTTTTCTTTTGGAGTGAATAATGATAATGATAAAAAAGAAAATGAGAGAGATATATATATCTTATCATAACCATAACTCTAGTTAAATAATATCTAGATATTTTATTTAAGGTTAAAGGCAAAAAGAAAAAGAACCATGGTTGAGTTAAATTCAACCATGGAAATGTGTAGAAAAGTGTAGAAGGAATGACTCATAAATCATTTTCTTTTACCTTTAACTTTAATGAAAATATCCATATATGTATTTATCTACAATATGATTCTTATATTGCCATCCTCTTTGTATCATCAACCATGATACATTTCATGTATGTATATGTGTATGCACATCATCATGTACATATACATGCATGTATCCATAAGAAGAAAAGGATTTAAATAAATAATATAAAAGTCAATATTAAATCAACACTTGATTTAATAAATCGGTCATATCTTATACGACCCGACTAATATTAAATGCCCGATTAAAATACAGTATCACATACTTTTATTTAATCGAGCCTCCGCACATATCTCATATGCGCACCACTTCGTTTCGCCTAAGCCGAGAAACTTCTATGTGGGACTCTAAGACTCGTCAATACGCCAGCAGTAGATGATGATCATATCAAACACCCACAAGCCGCAAGCGGTCAACTAAACGTAACGGCTACCCGGGTATTGAGCGATCAGAATAAGAACAAGCGAACCTGTCAAAACTCCTGTCAATCCATCCGGCAACACTTACCGTACAGTCCAGTCTCTTCGTCAGATATGCTGCATATCGAGTCTAAGGATGGAAACGTCGACCCCCATAACTCAATAAGTCATGTCGGTATATGGTCTATAACAGATCGAGAAACTTACTGATAACACTTATCAGTAATATCTCAGTAGCCCTGGCCAGGGACTTCCCGTTATAGCCAATCGTGCACAGCACAGCATCAACCCTCAATACCGGGAGAGACGAAACCCCTCCTATCACTCACTGTCTCCATATGCCTCGAGACTATACCCAAAATCCACCTGTTTGTACAACTCTGTAGAGCCGCAGTAGGGTGGAGATCAAAGTACAGTGGGAGGACACACAAGACTCTATGACGATCTCGGGTCTACAGACTAACCTGTACCAGTGTCACCTGAGAACTGCTATCCGACGTATGATATAATACCATATAGGAGTTCTCGGTGAGTCCGTTCAGTGTACCCAGTCTCACTGAGCACCCGTATACTATCTTCGGTGTCAACACACCAGACGGATATGGGATCATCCATCACCCATCATATGGAACAAGAATGGTATACGCTAGTCTAAACTGGAATATCGATGCCCTATCTCGATATACCAATGACTAGGAACATTTCAAGGATATGCTTATAAACTACAGATGTCCCACTAGTATGATCCTCATCATAATCCCAGTAGTCAAGCCAATATCCTTAGGGCTTTATCAACATGCACTAAATGAATATAAACATGATCAAGTGAACATATGATAAAGTAAAACCAGATAGCATACTATCATGTCGAGCAAGACTGTCCTCAGAATATATATTTTTATATACACATCAGTACATACACTATCTCATAATGGCCTCTAGGGCATACATATATCCAACATATGTTGTTCGGGCAGGCAATACTAGTGGGCTTTGGTTTAAGCCGGATCCTACTATTGCACTGATGGATTTGTTTTGTCTTCTGTGCATTCGCATTCTACGGAATGCGGATGCAGGTGTGTATGCACAGTTTTGAGGAGCGATAAAGGAGGAGGTGCCCCATTAGGGTTTTGGCAGTTGGTTCGGCCAAAACCGTTATGTGGCAGGCTCATTAGGGTTTTGACAATTCGTTCGGTCAAAACCATTATGACCCGGAGACATTATTTTACTAATCCTTTTTGTGATAATTTGTGATGGCTAATTGCATTGACTATTTGACCACCATGACCTCTCTTGACTTTATTGACCCGTTGACCGGAGTTGACCATTGACCTTCATGAGAGGTCTACACTCTTCTTTGGATTTTCTTTTTCTTTTTGATTATGAAAATGGTCAATTCAATGTAGCATCAACTTTATCATGATAGGATTTGTAATGATGTTGTTTTACTATTATTGCAACCATGGTGCCTTTTTTCTTTGGTGTGATAATTTCATTTCTCTTTTCTCATTCTCTCTTGAAAGTGAGAAGAAAGAAATAGAGCTCCATGGTTGCTTGATCTCCTTCATCTTCCTCCTCTTGAAATATTCTTTTGATCTCATGTGTTGAGAGAAAAAGAATCCACATAGACAAATACTTCCATCAACCTCCTCTACATAACCTAGGACTTCAAGACTAGCGATCTTGTTGCCCTAGTTACCTCGGCTCGAGGTGGAGCTCGGTGTACATCTCTCGGGTGGATCGTCTTCGACTCAAGAAGGCCGCGGAGGTGACCAAGATCCGGATCGACCCTCGGAGCGTGGATGGGTGAGCCAGACAGCGGAGAGAAGTTCCGAAGGACCGGTTTCGTGAGGTATAATTTCTACGGCATAGTAGTTAACGCCTCTAGTAGTTTTTTAGTTTCTTGTTTAGCAAAGATCCGGCTTTTAGTCCATGTTCCCTTTGCGCCAAAAATTGTTTTTCGCCGTTTCCGCCTCCCCGTAAGAACCGGGGTGAGCAACGTGGACTTACATGGCTGATATGGAGATCTACTGGTAAGTGTTATCTGTAGTTTCTCGACCCGTTATGAGCCTCACATCGACATGACTTATCGGTTACTAGAGTCTGATGTTTACCACCCCTAGACTGTATATGCGACATATCAGACGAAGAGACCGGACTGTACGGTAGTGTTACTGATTGGATTCACAGGAGTATGTACAGGCTTGCTTGTTGATCTTATGATCGCTCAATACCCGGGTGGCTGTTACGTTTAGCTGACCGCTTGCAGCTTGTGGGTGTTTGATATGATCATCACCTACTACCGGCGTATTGACGAGTCTTTAGAATCCTACACAGAGGTTTCCTGGCTCAGGCCAAACGGAGTAGGAGCACATATATGATATATACGGGACAGAGATTAATACGATATGTGATCCGTATTTTATTCTCGTGATATATGATATCGGCCGGTTATATGTGATATAGCCGGGTTATCGGATCAAGTGTTGATTCGATAAAAAGATACATGTTATATTGGTCGGTTATATGCAATATAGCCGGATTATTAAATCAAGTATTGATTTAATAATTTAATGTATAATTGTATATATATTTGATATATTAAATTACATTAACTAATATATGCTCACTTAAGTATTTCATTTTCTCACATTTGGATACATTTAACATATATGCGATATATGTTTAATGTATTCTTTTCTTTTGTTACAAAATTATATATATATGATATGTATAATTGTGACATGCTACTTGGGTGTATGATAATTACACCATGCTATTGTGATAAATGTGGAGTTTATATTTATTTTAGAAAAATTCAAAATTGTGGAGAATTAGTCATAAGCTTGGATGAAGCTTGTAGAACATTGACTAAATCAACCAATTTTGTTTTGGCTAAGATATTTATTAACCTAACCCTAATCACTTTGACCATGGTCTATTCTCTACAAGGGTTTATGTTATGGTTTTATTTATCTTTTTAAGTAATTCAAAAATGATATGGAATTAGTCATGGTTAAGTTTCATGGAAGCTAGTAGAACATTGACTAAAGTCCACCTCTTTTGTTTTTACTTAAGATATTTCTTAACCTAACCTTTAACCCTAGCCCATGGTTTATTCTCTACAAGAGTTAAATATAACATTCTTAACCCATGGTTGCATTTTAAACCTCATAACAATAATTTATTCATCACTTGTTCTTCTTCTTCTTCTTCACAAAAAAAGCATACTTGATTTTTTCCATGTGATGAAAGATTGTGAGAAATAGAAAACTAAAGAGAGCAAAATTCCCACTTCATCATCCTCTTCTATACTAGCCATATAGATTAGTGTGTTAGCTTCACTGATCGATAATTAGTGAAGAGATAGCTTGGGTTTGTGATTCCTCAAGGTAGATCATCTTGGATTGTGAAGACTTCAAGCTAGCATGGATCATTCACCTCATGGAGCCTCTCTAGAGTCCGGGAGCTTGATGATCGCAGTGAAGGGACCACAACTTGGAGCTTATGAAGCGAAGGAACGGACTGCAAAGGTTGTAATCCCTATCACTTAGAAGTAAAGATGTTTGCTTTATGTTTCTAACCATAATTCTCTAGTAAAGATCCTTGCTTAGGTTGTTTGGCACTTGAAAATTTTAAATACGGCATGCTTGATGCCTTGTAGAACCTTGTTCTAATGCTTAAGAACCTTACAGTGGTATCAGAGCCTAGCTAGAGCATTAGGCGTTGCGTAGGCGAAATTAAAAGTCCGAACGAACTCCGAATAACCAAATTTTCCCACTTTCTGGAAATTTGTTCAAAAGTTGAAAATTTTCATATTAAAAATATTCAGAAAATCATGCAGGTAATTATATGGACCCTCTTGAAGAACGAGTCCCTAACTCGCTTTAGTGACCGCGGAACCGCGGTCAAAATATTGTTTTGGCGGCGGTTCGGCGGCGCCACTAAGGAGGCAAGGGACGGAACTTCAACGGTTGGTCCATTGGTACTGGAGCATAATTCTGGGAATTTTTAATAGCGCTTAAGTGTTGAGCTCTCTGGGAATTTTGGGAATTCGTTGATTCGATCGAATTGTGTAACGTCGTCTAGCTTTCTGAAATGTTATACAATATGTGAAATTCATAAAGTTAGGCATGAAATCCGTAATATGTGATATTTCGGGTTTATGATGTCTAAGGTTATTATGGATTCCAAATGTTGTATTTTGATATTTTCTTTTCTGCGACCGTAAGTGTAATATGTGGTGTATCTCCATTTTCGTTGCTATATGCCAACGACAATTGGGATACGCATATTTACTTATGTTGATGACATGAGATGTTATGTGTTGATATGATATGTTATATTGGATCGTCGTGTTTAGAATAGCCGGGGGTTTTATATGAGATGAGAGTTTTTTTTTATTTTCATTCATGTAAAATTCATTATATGTAATATTCTTTTATTGGGGCACTTCCGGGTTGAGGATGATGTCACCATTGTATATTATTTACTTTTCCGCATTAGGATAGACCTAAGGAGGAGAGCACAAGCAACCGGGTTCTGGGGTTCAGTGGGAGGCCATCTCGAGGAGTCGAGACCGGGTCTCCTAACTCTAGAATTTGTAGAGTTGCTTTCCGCTCTCGTAGGGGTCTAGGGATGTGGGTTTGGCTATTCATCGCGACCGTGGAATCCGTGTTTTATACAGGCTCAAAATAAAACACGGACCTGCTAGTATATCCAATATTTCATATGTTATCTTCTGCTGCTAATATTCTCTGATGTGATCATTTTATATGCGTGAGACGAATGCTTTATTATTGTATATATATGATATATAATAAACGTTGCTTATGTTTTGCACCCGCGCTAGTCCCGTCCCGGTATGCCGTTAGTTAAGTAACCTAATGGTGCATAGCGGGACACTGTGGCGAATGCGGATGGCATAAGCGTATGTTGTATTTTCGTTTCTTCAGTGAAGCTTGGGAAACATAATTGAAGGGAATTCATTAATGAGATTAATGAAAGAAAAGAAACCTAAAAGATGTTGTAGAATCATATTTTCAAAAAGGGTAGCTCTAGTTTTTGCTTTGCATAGCGGTATTCCTTGAAAAATATCCAGCACCTTATTCGATAAGGAAAGAGCCGAGATCCCTTCACCGGGAGTGACCTCTTTAGCGAAACTAGCTGTCACGACCCAAAATATTAGCTCGCAACCAGCACTTAAATCATGCGACGTCTACAGGCGTAACGTAATTCAAGTAAGCTGAAACCCAGAAATCAAAACCTTTTTTTTATGAATAAAGAGGTGATGCTTTGAAATAAAGGTATAGTAAATCATGTTTGTCTTTTGAAAATTTGGGCAAAACCTCCCTTGTAAAAACTAACCCCGAAAACGGGTACAACACAGAATATATATAGCATCCCAAACGGGAGCAAATCACGCCCAACGGCGGAAACAACCACCACAAGTATAAATAACAAGTATACGACGCCCAATGGCGAAGATCCACATAAGGAAAAGTAAAGCAAGACATCAACCCCAAAAGCGAACATAAAACCCATCGCTCAAGTCTCGCAACAACAAGTCCTCTAAGTCTGCAACATAAACAATTTGCTAGTTTCTGAATTGATGGAGTGACTAGATACAATATGAATAATGAATACAACAGGGGCACGATCCAACATGTACCACCTACCACAACCAAGTCACCCGAAAACTGTGCCAGCGATGCCGCAACTGATCCCTGCGGTCTACCTGCAAGAACTGTGGCACAACAGGGGTGACTTGCCAACTCGTGAATAGAAAAACATCAGCAGGTAGAAATCGAAATAAACAACGATTCCTAGATCAACTATATCATAAAGGTAATACTATGATATCTAAGGTGACCGTATTTTCATATGTGTCAACACATAAATAACTGCCTATCAGCAAGTGGATATCATCCAACAATAAAATCAATGCATGTATGCAGTGGATCTCGTCCACGTGTCAACCACTGACACAACAACTCCTGCATGTAAATATCATAAAAGCATATGCAGGTAAATATGAGGATATCAAAGAATGTGTGTCCATCAATGCCACATAACAATCATGGAAACCAGGGTGTCTATCACCGACACCCGAAACATCATGAATACCCGTGTCTAGCATCGACAAGTAAATCCTCATAACTCAGGCGCTGTCACCACGGCTGGCCCTGTGAATATATCGTACATCACTCGGGTCGGTATCCCCACGATAACCGTCGAGTACAAATGAAATCACCGGTAGGTAGTGGTCCCTCTGCCAGGCTTATCGTCTACACCACGAAATCACCCCTCGCCCCGGGGTACCATACCGGGTCCACCATGTACTCACAGACGATGCCTCCCGCTCCTCGAATCGGGTTTCACATGCCAATCTCAGAACCGAGAAATCACATGGTGGACGCACTGAAATATCATATCAAGAGAAACCGGGTTTTCAAACAATACATAGTTTTCTTGAAATACCCCCACGGTTCTCAAATCCATAAATCATATGAAATCCATATCTCAATGCGTAAACCCATGAAAACTGATATATGCAACATAAAACAACAATATGAGCATATTAAAGGAAAGCCGCTCTTTAAAATGAATCCAGCTTTAAAAATACATCTTGCGGTTCCCAAATCCTCCGAAAACAAGTGCAGCATCATATGTGTAGGGTTCCTAGGCACTCTCAAGAGATCTCATAAGGCATCAACCATTCCAATTTCTAATCTGCGGTGCCGAGAAACCCTAGACTAGATCGTTGGCTAGAAGTTTAGGCGATAAAGCGAGCTAGTTTACAACTAAACTATAAGTAAACGGAAATACAACCTTTGTAGATCCGGTGCTCCACCTCCATAGCTCCGCAATGAAGTCTCCTCGCTGTCCAAGTCGAACCCCGGGCTCTAGCGTCGGCTTCATCGGAGAATGGACGGGCTAGGTCATCGACGACGATGCCGAAGATGATCTACGTCGAGGCATCGCTAGATCAAGCTCCAACTTCACCAAGTCCAAAAACTTGTGAAGAAAACACACTCTACTACTTGGCAAGAGGTAGAGGATGAAGAAATAGGAAGTGGGTAGACTTTAGAATTGGATTTCTCACTCATTTTCATCAATCACCATTGATGAAGAAAGGTTTTCTTCAAGTGAAGAAGATGAAGAAGAAGAAGATTATTATGATAAGTCTTTTTTTAAAATGAATAATCAAATCATCCTTATCATAATATTAACCATGGTAATCTGTAGAGAGTTAATCATGGTTGAATGGAATGGTTAGGGTTAAGCATGAGACAAAATGGTCACTTGGTCAAAGTCTTCATGAAGCTTCAACAAGCTTCTAAAGAAAGCCACCATTTTGCATTATGCTTATCATTTTCCAAAATGAATAAATAAATAAATAAATAGATATGAAAATGAAAACCCTAACCATTACATAACCATGGTTTAAACTTTACACAAAACACAAGTTAGCATGCATCATCAAACATGATACATACAAGTGCACAAAAATATATCACATATACAATGTGCACAAACCAAGTGAGAAAATCCATTTAAAGTAAACCAATACTAGTTAATGCAAAGTAATATATCAAATATATAATTATACATTAAATCATTAAATCAACACTTGATTTAACGATCCGGTCATATCGCATATAACCGACTAGTATCCAATGTATCGGCTTATCGAATCAATCCTTGATTCGATAACTAGGTTATATCGCATACAACCATTCGATACATTCATCGCGAGAATGGAATACGGTATCACATACATGCATTATTCTCGGTCCCGCACATATCTCATATGCGCTCCTATTTCGTTTCGCTTGAGCCAGGAAACCTCTGTGTAGGACTCTAAAGACTCGTCAATACGCCGGCAGCAGGTGATGATCATATCAAACACCCACAAGCCGCAAGCGGTCTTCTAAACGTAACGGCCACCCGGGTATTGAGCGATCAGAAGATCGACGAGCAAGCCCGCTCACACTCCAGTGAATCCAACCAGTAACACTACCGTACAGTCCGGTCTGATCGTCTGATATGTCGCATATCTTGCCTAGGGGTGGTAAACGTCAGACCCCAATAGCTCGATAAGTCGTGTCGATATGAGGCTCATAACGGGTCGAGAAACTACTGGTAACACTTACCAGCAATTCTCTGATCAGCTCTGGCCAGGGACTTCCTGTTATAGCCAATCGAACACAGTGCAACATCAACTCCCCATACTGGGAGAGACGAATCCCCTCCTATCGCTCATTGCCTCCATGTGATTCGGGACTGTACCCAAAAACCACCGTTTTGCACGCCCTCTTGGACGTGGTAAGATGGAAATCAAAGCAAAGTGGGAACCACACAAGACTCTATGACGATCTCGGGTCAACAGACTACTCTGTACCAGTGTCACCAGAGAACTGCCATCTGTCGTAAGGTATAATACCATCTGGGAGTTCTCGGCGAGTCCGTACAGTGTACCCAGTCTCTACTGAGCACCCGTATATCATCTCTGATGTCAAACACCAATGGATATGGGATCATCCATCACCCATCTGTATGGGTCGAGAAGGTATACGCTAGTCTACTCTGGTATATCGATGCCCCGTCTCGATACACCCACGACTAGGGACTTTGAAGGATGTACTTATGGACTACCATGTCCCCACTAGTATGATCCCCATCATAGTCCAGGTAGTCAAGTACACATCCTAAGGGCTTTACCAACATGTAACAGAGAGACAATCAGTATACACGTTAAGGTAAAGTTCAACCAGATAGCATACTATCATGTCGAGCAAGAAAGTCCTCCCTATATATGTCCCAGCATCCACTACAATATACATCCTATGTACAGTAATGGCTTCTAGGGCATACATATAACTAACAATCTCCCACTTGCACTAGGGCCATCTGTAGCAGTGGTTGTAGTATCTCATACTCAACCATCTCATAAAAGTCTCTCTCTGGGAATAGGCCTTCGTGAGTGGATCCGCTGTGTTGTCCTCTGAGTCTACTCTCCTAACCTCGATCACCTAGAGATCAACCATCTCCACGATCAGGCGACACTGCCTTAGAATATATCTGGGTCACTGATGGGACCAGGGTTCCTGGGCCAAAGCCACACTTCCATTGTCACACAATGGTAGGAACCTAGTTCATCTCATGAACCAATATACACCCAAACTGCCTCTTTGGTAGCATATTAAGCAGCGATGTATCCAGCCTTTATCGTCTAGTATGTCACGGTATCTAGCTTGGAACTCTTCCAACATACCGTCCCTTTACTGAGGGTAAAGACAATGCCTGTGACTGACATTCAGTCGTCTTTATCACCCTGGAACACTTCCAGTGATTCTCCCCAGGATCGATTGATACCATCTCACTACAACTAGTGAGATTCCTAACATTCAATTAGATCTATCTCATAGATGAAAACTCAGGATTTAGGAGGTATCCCTTAGATCCTATATGGAGAATCCTTATGATAAGCGGAGATTGACCGAGCGTAGCATAGGAAACTACTTCCCTATTAAGAGTATGTCATCTACGTACTTTACGTGAATCGCCACCATACTCCCCACTACCTTTTTGTTTATACAAGGTTCATCTACCATTTTGATGATGTCAAACTCTTTGACTAATCCATCAAAACAGATGTTCCAACTCCGCGATGCCTGCTTTAATCCTATAAAGCATCTTGCTCACGTTTCCGCTGCTCCCACTGTCTACGAGGCCCTCTGGCTGTGTACTTATAGACACACTCTTCTAAAACACCATCTAGAAAAGCAGTCATGACACCCAACCACCAGATATCGTAGTCATGGTATGTAGCCGTGACAAGTAGGATCTGGATGGACTTAAGCATAGCTACTTGAAAAGGTTTCATCACTATCCAAGCCTGGTCGATGACGAAAACCTTTAACAAGTCTAGCTTTGAAAGTCTCAACTTTTCCATCTACACCAAGTAATCTTCTCAAGATATACTTGCTCCTGATGGGGATTTAACCCTTCAGATATAGCAACCAAAGTCCATACTTTGTTAGTGTATAAGGATTCCATCTCAGATCACTAAGCATCCAGCCATTCTGACAGAGTCTTACTCCTGATGGCCAGCTTGAAACTAGTTGGGTCATCATCTCATGATGCAATCCTCGCTCCCATCGTCATAGAGAAACCGAAGTATCTCTCAGGTGGGTGAGGAACCCTACTAGATCGGCGGAGAGGCTGAGGTACGTTGGTATCTACTGAATCCTTTGGTTCTACCAAATCATCTGCTGTAGTTTGTATAGCTGGAACGTTTCCAGTTCTACATAACAGACGTTGCCTCGAGCTTGTCCGGATTTTGCTTTTCAGACTTAGGCCGGACAACCCCAAATCTTAACTAGCTTAAGACATGGGCTCTTCCCTTTCCATATCACATATGAAATGGTAGACAACTGATTTGATTGGAACCCTATTCAATAGGTATGCAACTTCTCAAGTGCATAACACCCAAAAGGAAAAAGGTAACTCAGTAGTACTCATCATAGAGCACACCATATCAAATAGGGTGTATCTGCTCCGCCCCGATATACCATCGTGCTATGGTGTATACAGAGGAGTAATTCTGAGAGAGAATCTCATTCTCCTTTAGAATAGTCCAGGAATTCCATGCACAAGTATTCTCCTCCTTGATCACATCAAAGGACATAATACTTATACCCGTATTTTGGTTCTCTACTTCTAACTTATATTCTGTGAATATCTCAAAAGGTTCGGACTTGTGTTTCAACAAGAACAGATGTCTGAATCTAAAGAGATCATCAGAGAACGTAATGAAGTATAAAGAACCAATCCTGGTATGTGTAGACAGGGGACCTTACATACATCAACATGTATCAATCCCAAGAGTTCACTAACTCTTTCTCTGTTTCCAGTAAACAGAGCTAGGGTCATCTTATCTCTGTGACATGACTGGCAAGTTTCACAAGATGTAAATTCAAACTGATTTAAATATGCATCTAAATGTAACTTAGCTAGTCGGGTCGCATTGATATGACCTAGTCTACAATACCTCAAGAAGGATCCGTTCATTTCTGAACTATTCCTCTTGTGTGTGTTCCGTATACTAAGAACTGTAGTTTGATTTAGAACATCAATGCTTTTAGATAACGTGCCTGAACCGATCAACTTTTGATATAGGAAATGTTCAAAACATTATCCAACAATACAAAATTTTATCATTTCTTTACTAATAAAGAGACTGATATGATTTTGTATATCAGGTTCGGTATCTAATAACATTTGTTCAGAATCAATGTATTACAATACAGGGTGACAGTGACCAACAGACTTGGCAGCAACACTTGCCCCGTTTTCTACCTCATGAAACTTATCACCCGTTCTCAGTTCTTTACCTATTAGTAGCCCATGTAACAGATTACATATCTGGGATCCTGATCTGGTATCATATACCCAGGACGTAAAGGACATTGAGAAACAGTTCTGTATAATGAACACACCGGAAGATGATGCATCAGCATGCACTCTCTTCGTTTGGGCGGCACGGGAATTCTGGTAATCCCCAATTTCCTGCTCGGTCTTATAACATTTATAAGTTGGAGCGGGACCAACGTTCCCCAGCTCAGTATAACATGCGGGTTTGGTCAATATTCCGTATTATTATCTTGAT
Organism: Agapanthus africanus; assembly: GCA_030015575.1. Lineage (NCBI taxonomy): Eukaryota > Viridiplantae > Streptophyta > Magnoliopsida > Asparagales > Amaryllidaceae > Agapanthus > Agapanthus africanus. The sequence continues at coordinate 536,914,509 of CM057339.1, forward strand.
TAAGGCGTGATATGGTCGCTACCTGGAGAGAGAGAGAAGAAAACACTCAGCGTGCGCTCTTGCAAGAATAGATTGGTTATTATTTTATCTAATCAGGATGGCTCCCACTGCTTTTTATCAAATCTTCCTTCAAACCCTAAAAGGAAAGACTAGCCGGGATTAATTACACACTACAAGTTCGCCAATCTTTCAGCCAGGCCAGTGTCGGTACTTTGAGGGAGGTCCCCCGTGCTTTCGCACGAACCTAATTAATGTAAACCTCGTTTTCCCAGAGGCGTAACCTCGTTAACACCTTTCTAGACACCTACTTGATCGGCTAATTGTAATGTATAAAACTCTCCCAGGAGTAACTCTTACTCGCAGCGGGTATCGGGATCCAACTATCTCATAGAAGGTATGCAATCTCATTGCAAATTTCAACATTTGAAATTCCCGATAATATTTTGCCCCCAGCACCCTATGACCTTGACGGAGGTCAACAAACCATAGGCTACTAGTCAAGTTCAACCCGTCATTTCTTGATCGAATTAAACCCACCCGCACGACCCTTGACGGAGGTCAACAAGGCCGCACAACTACCCTAATCCAATCTGCATCATATGCATAAGCAGATAAATACTAGTTAGCTACCGCACACTACGCCTTGACGGAGGTCAACAAACGTAGCACGAATACTAAATAGGACTTATCTGAAATGACGGAGGGCTACGACAGGTTTTTCCGAAAACCTATTGCATAATGAACTTGATATCGTTGTAGGATCGAATGATTTTAAAAATGGAGTGCTTTTGAGGCTTTTCTAGTTTTGCTAAAGGAGTCACTCCCGGTGAAGGGATCGTCGGTCCTTTCCTCGTCGAATGAGGTGCGGGATATATCATATATATCACTGTGCAAAGCAAAAACTCTTAAAAGCAATCAAAAGACAAACCGAGGGTGTAGCATCTGCCAGTTATTGCTAAAGGAGTCACTCCCGGTGAAGGGATCTCGGTCCTTTCCTTATCGAATAAGGTGCAGGATATATCATATATACCGCTGTGCAAAGCAAGAACTGTAGCTACCTGTTTTATTTTGAAATTCGATTCTACAACATCTTAGGTTTCTTTTATTTCATTAATCATATTAATGAAGTCCCATCATATAAGTACCTAAACATCACAGATAAATACGACGTACACTTATGCCATCCGCATTCGCCTCGATGTCCCCTCGTGCACCGTTAGGTTAGGTAACTAACGGCAGAGCGGGGCAGGGCTAGCGCGGGTGTAAAACATAAGTAACGCCAATATAATATATCATATATACTATATACTGTATCTATCACAGAACATCACATGATCACATCACAGATATCGCAGCAGAAGAATCATATGAAATATTGGATATACTAGGACGTCCGTGTTTTCAATACGGGCCAGTATAAAACACGGATTCCACGGTCGTGATGAATAGCCAAACCCACACCCCTAGACCCCTACGAGAGCGGCAAGCAACCCTACCAATTCTAGAGTTAGGAGACCCGGACTCGACTCCTCGAGTTGGTCTCCCACTGGACTCCAGAACCCGGTTACTTGTGCCCTCCTCCTTGGGTCTATCCTAGTGCGGAAAAGTAAATAATATACAACGGGTGACAACTTCCGCAACCTGGAAGTGCCCCAATAAAAAGAATATTACATACAAGTTTTTACATGAATGAAAATGAAAAACACTCATCTCACATAAAAACCCCCGGCTATTCAAACACGACGATCCAATATAACATATCCAGCAACACATAACATCACATGTCATCAACGTAAGTAAATATGTCCATACCAATTGTCGTTGACATATAGCAACGAAACCGGCGATATCACATATTACACTTATGGTCACAGAAAAGAAAGTGTAAAACTACAACAGTTGGAATCCGCAACCACCTCAGACATCGCATGCCTGACCAAATGAATTTCTTAGACATCGCATGCCTAACAATTATAAACCCCGCATTTTTGTCTCTAAATCGAAAACTCTTTTCAATATCAAGTCGGGCAATTCAACAAGATTCCCGACATCCTGATCGAATGCTCGTCGCAAACTTTAGTAAACGGCCGCACACCCGACGCCGTCGACGAAGTGCACCAAGGCGGAACACCGCCACCGCGAGCACCCGAACGGATGCTTTCGGCGACGGGGTTCTCCTACAGTCACTTGGTCGGGGCTATGGGGTGTAGCTGTCTATTAAGTTTACCCGGCGAGTATCCGCGTACGCTACGTGATTGCGACAGACTTTTGATCACATCAAAATTCCATGGCAACCGATCAAGTGAGACTAAACTGCTATGTTTATAACATTCATTCAGTTATCACATAACTTTTGTGAATTCCAATTATTGTATCCCATTCCGGATAATTAGAAAATGTTAAACTTTCCGATCGAACATTCAAACACCCAAGTTTTCCCGATACAGATCAACACATGAAACAAGTCTAAAAAACATTCAGTTCATGCCTCAGTACCAACGGTCCAGCCGTAGAAGGGTCAAGCCAACGCCTCACATGTGGCACGCTGTACTGCCCCAAACCCGAAGGTTCAAAGGGCAGTTCAAGACGGTCACATAATCGAGTTAAGGTTTGTTGTCTTCTAGAGGGTCCATCGAGTTACTTGCACTACTTAGAACGTCTTTAAACTACGGAAAAATCCAACACTTGGAAATTTCCCGACAGGGGAAAAATTGGGTATTTATATCCGGTCGAACTTTTTAACATATTCTAAAATTTATCCGGAAAGCCACATAGACAAAATCTGATACCCCGATCGAAACACCGAATCCCCAAAACAACCCTAGAAAATTCAACTCTTGAATAAAATATTAAAAATTTCCAGAAGACTCAGCACTACAAGACAAGAATTACTGTGCAAGCCACGTGGTGTAACTCTACAAAGTGGCCGCGGAACCGCCGCGAAGCCCATGGTGGGGGCCGCGGTTCCGCGCCTCTTTAGTGGAGTTAGCATCACGTGCTTCACAGTAACTCATACAATTCCCTGCTGAATTTTTTGGCAATTTTTAATCTGGAAAAATCCCAGTTTTTAGAAAAAGTCCAGAGAGCACTTTGATGTTAGGGTTTCGGATTCGTTCGGGTTCGTTCGGGTTTCAAACTCCGTCTAGACTTCGCCTAAGGCTCTAGCTAGGCTCTGATACCACTGTAGGGTTCCTAGGCACTCTCAAGAGGTCTCACAAGGCATCAACCATTCCAATTTCTAATCTGCGGTGCCGAGAAACCCTAGACTAGATCGTTGGCTAGAAGTTTAGGCGATAAAGCGAGCTAGTTTACAACTAAACTATAAGTAAACGGAAATACAACCTTTGTAGATCCGGTGCTCCACCTCCATAGCTTCGCAATGAAGTCTCCTCGCTGTCCAAGTCGAACCCCGGGCTCTAGCGTCGGCTTCATCGGAGAATGGACGGGCTAGGTCATCGACGACGATGCCGAAGATGATCTACGTCGAGGCATCGCTAGATCAAGCTCCAACTTCACCAAGTCCAAAAACTTGTGAAGAAAACACACTCTACTACTTGGCAAGAGGTAGAGGATGAAGAAATAGGAAGTGGGTAGACTTTAGAATTGGATTTCTCACTCATTTTCATCAATCACCATTGATGAAGAAAGGTTTTCTTCAAGTGAAGAAGATGAAGAAGAAGAAGATTATTATGATAAGTCTTTTTTTAAAATGAATAATCAAATCATCCTTATCATAATATTAACCATGGTAATCTGTAGAGAGTTAATCATGGTTGAATGGAATGGTTAGGGTTAAGCATGAGACAAAATGGTCACTTGGTCAAAGTCTTCATGAAGCTTCAACAAGCTTCTAAAGAAAGCCACCATTTTGCATTATGCTTATCATTTTCCAAAATGAATAAATAAATAAATAAATAGATATGAAAATGAAAACCCTAACCATTACATAACCATGGTTTAAACTTTACACAAAACACAAGTTAGCATGCATCATCAAACATGATACATACAAGTGCACAAAAATATATCACATATACAATGTGCACAAACCAAGTGAGAAAATCCATTTAAAGTAAACCAATACTAGTTAATGCAAAGTAATATATCAAATATATAATTATACATTAAATCATTAAATCAACACTTGATTTAACGATCCGGTCATATCGCATATAATCGACTAGTATCCAATGTATCGGTTTATCGAATCAATCCTTGATTCGATAACTAGGTTATATCGCATACAACCATTCGATACATTCATCGCGAGAATGGAATACGGTATCACATACACGCATTATTCTCGGTCCCGCACATATCTCATATGCGCTCCTATTTCGTTTCGCTTGAGCCAGGAAACCTCTGTGTAGGACTCTAAAGACTCGTCAATACGCCGGCAGCAGGTGATGATTATATCAAACACCCACAAGCCGCAAGCGGTCTGCTAAACGTAACGGCCACCCGGGTATTGAGCGATCAGAAGATCGACGAGCAAGCCCGCTCACACTCCAGTGAATCCAACCAGTAACACTACCGTACAGTCCGGTCTGATCGTCTGATATGTCGCATATCTTGCCTAGGGGTGGTAAACGTCAGACCCCAATAGCTCGATAAGTCGTGTCGATATGAGGCTCATAACGGGTCGAGAAACTACCGGTAACACTTACCAGCAATTCTCTGATCAGCCATGACCAGGGACTGTACCAAAAAACCACCGTTTTGCACGCCCTCTTGGACGTGGTAAGATGGAAATCAAAGCACAGTGGGAACCACACAAGACTCTATGACGATCTCGGGTCAACAGACTACTCTGTACCAGTGTCACCAGAGAACTGCCATCTGACGTAAGGTATAATACCATCTGGGAGTTCTCGGCGAGTCCGTCCAGTGTACCCAGTCTCTACTGAGCACCCGTATATCATCTCTGATGTCAAACACCAATGGATATGGGATCATCCATCGCCCATCTGTATGGGTCGAGAAGGTATACGCTAGTCTACTCTGGTATATCGATGCCCCGTCTCGATACACCCACGACTAGGGACTTTGAAGGATGTACTTATAGACTACCATGTCCCCACTAGTATGATCCGCATCATAGTCCAGGTAGTCAAGTACACATCCTAAGGGCTTTACCAACATGTAACAGAGAGACAATCAGTATACACGTTAAGGTAAAGTTCAACCAGATAGCATACTATCATGTCGAGCAAGAAAGTCCTCCCTATATATATCCCAGCATCCACTACAATATACATCCTATGTACAGTAATGGCCTCTAGGGCATACATATAACTAACAATATGAAGTGTACATTTAACTGTAGCAAGGTATAAGTATCTACATGTAATCAAGTATGTATGATGCATTTCATAAGTGCAATGGCGCAACAGTCAATGTCTCAATATCACATGTCAATGCAATACCACCTAGGGGTATATGCAACTGTAGCGAGATATGTGGGTGTATATGTCGGTATGTATGCATGATGTACATGAAGCTGTAGCAAAGTATGTGGGTGTACATGTCAATATATCGTGCAACCTAGCATAGTGATATGAACATGGCAGTATATCATAGCATGATATAGCAATTCTACTGTGTAAGTGACATGACAATTATCGATGAAGAAGTGTGTGAGCCGGCAAATTTGTGTATGTGTAAAATACGCATCATCGATAATGATGTAGGTGTACTAGCACAGGTATAATAAATGCAATGAGAATAGCATGAATGCAACACAATACATATAGTGAATCAAAAGCTATAAGGTATACATTTCAACAAGACCGAGTCGGTGAGTCTATCAATCAGCATCCAGCCTCACAACAACATGTACGGTACAATCCATCTTACGGCATCCTCTAATCAGGGGTATGGATAAATCAACAGGTAAAAGTCATCGCGTACGGAAATCTAACGTACAGCAGCATTAACAAATAGGGATTCTATCAACCTATACAACATCGGAGTACGGATCTAAGTCTCGTACGGCATATCACACATTATGCAATCATTATCCATATAAATATATATACCTATCTCTCAGGTCACATCCATGTCAAACTCGTATCAGGGGACCTACAAAGGTATCAATAATCTCATATCGACTCGAATCCATAAAATGACATATCACACTAAGTCCTAATATCACATCGTATACTCGTTCATCACATTAATATCTCGCATCAATTTAAATAAACGTCACACTTGTTCTCTTTTAAATAGTAATTATCATGATTCACTTATCATATCATTTTCTCCTAAGTCAATTGTTTATTAGCATCAACTTCAATCATATTATCGTTTGTAAATCCTATAATCATGTCCGTCGCATATCATTTATCAGGATAATATAAACAAACGACATTCCATATCAATGGTTGCGGGGGTGCTATACGCCGTCCACCTGAGTTCCCCCATAGATATAAATCTACTCACCTGCTAAAATCCTCGTTTAGCCGTAGTCGATGCACTTCGTCGTCTCGGAATCCATGCGAAGGTACCTACAATATCAAAACGTATCGCAATACCATTAACAACGTGTTCCGAAATCCAAAACGGCACGCGGTGCGCTCATAGGTTAGAACCTATAGCCTACGCATGCAAAAATAACCAAACAACCTGCGTCGTTGACGTACAAACGCACAACAACCAAATACAATACCAATTACAAAAACCAAGAATTCCAAAATACTGAAAACATAACTAAAAACCACTCACAATAGCTCCTAGATTTTGGTACAGGTAAACTGGAACTACACAAACAAGTATAGGGTGTTGTATATGAAGAATAAGAGCTAATGGACCGATCTAGACACCAAATGCCACCAAGTGGCCGACCACATGAAGCCAAATTCCGGCGAGCTCGGCCCTGGTAGCTCCATTGGGGTTCGTGCTTTCAGGGTGGTCTCCTAGTACCCTTATTTAGTCCCTGGTGTTGTTTGCTTATCTTATAAACACTCAAGGTCATCCCAGATTCCCTGTAGGCCTTAAAGTTACACAAAACACATAAACAGAGAAAAATCTCAGAAATCGACCAATATAACGTAAAACTACGTTTTAAACGACGCACCAACTCCAAACTAACTCACACGTGTCCGTCTAGTGGTTAACGTGCATGACAATACTACGAAACCTACCCAAGTGCAGCAGCTGCACAAGATCACGATCCGTGTCGGATAATTTAACACGCGGACACAAAATACTAGAATATAGAAAAACGATCCCAGATTTTGCATACTGTAATTACTCAAAAATTAAACAGTACCATACATCCCTAAACCACAGCAGACAACTACCCATCAAAACCAAACCCCCAACACCCCCTGCAAATCCGAGGTCGCCGGATTTCATGCTTGGGTCACCGGCCAAAACCGGTGGGGTGGGTCTCGTGTCTCAGGTGGAATCCTAGGGTCACAAGTACAACACTACTATCTTGTTTGGTCAATCAGTAAAAATACCAGATCGCAGCAGATCACAGAGACTCTAAAAAAACACTAAAAATACGATATTGCACTAATCGATACTTAAAGTGCTCTATATAATAACCAACGAGCTACACATCATAAAAACTCCTATTTAACAGTTTAGGGATTATACCTATCAACACTTGCTCCCAAGATCCAAGCTTTCCTAGCTCCAAGTGATCAAAGAGGCAAAAGTAAGACTTGGTGTGTTTTTGTGATTACTTATGGAATTTTGGAGATTTATTGAGCTTGGATTGTTGAAAATGGTGAAAGAAATGACCAAGGGCAGAAGAAGGAGGTAGAGCTCGGCCAAGGGAGGAAGTATGAGGAATTGTGTGGAGTGTTCTAGCTAAAATTTGCAATAAATGCACATAAATGCTATATTGCCACCTCTCCCATTCTTTTCTTTTCTTTAAAACATAATCCTTTTCACACAAAAGTATCTAGCTATTAGTTGGAGGGTTTGTTTAACTCAAACATGATTTATTTGTAATGATACAAATTTTAGGAGTAATTCCCAAACCCAATATTTAAATACCACATTAAAATAATATTAAAATAGGGAAAAATTCTATCTGAACCAAAACTTCCCATATACCCCCAAAACTCGCGCACTAGCTTTATTTTAGCTAAACTAGGTGCCGGCAAGTTTATATGGACGTTTGATCACAGTCGGGTTAAAACAGAAAATACCGACAATTTTACCCTAAAACGGAAAAATTCGCATAACGATTCTTAAAAACGTTACAATCTTCCCCCCTTAAAGAAATTCGGTCCCCGAATTTAAATTTAAATTTAACCCCTAAATGCTAAAACATTGCAATAACTGTTAGGTTTACCTAGCACCCTATGAAAGGTTTGGAAGTATCACATGTCACAAAGATTAAGTTTTTAGAGTGCTAAGTGAACACACAAAGAATCAATCCTAGAAAATTAGGGTTTCATAACTTTAAACCACACCACAAGTAACAAAGGCTAGGGTTTTGAGAGTACAACCTTTGTAGCTCCCTATTCTAGACTCCTTGGCCACTTGAGAGTTGGAAAACGATTAGCTTGAGGTCTTCTAACGTCCACGACGATCCACCGGAAGCTCCTTTGTCCAAGCTTGCAACTTCACTTGATCAAGAGAAGAGAATGAAGCTAACACTCTAAACAGGTGGACAAGACTTGTGTAGAATGGTGTTGTGGTTCTTTTTCTCACTTCAAAATCCTATCTTGTTGAGTATTTTGCTCACTTGAGATATCTAGAGAGCAAAAGAGGAAGGTTGAAGAAGATGATGGCTTTTTAAGAAGAAGAGAAAAAGATAATCACATATGAAAAATGAAAAATATATGTATATATATTTTTCACTTCTCATCTCAAACCATGGTTATATTATATGGATATTTATTTCACTTGAGTTAAAACAAAAGAGGAAGATTAACTCATGGTTAATAAGTAGGTGAGCATGGTTAGTTGAAGAAGAGTGTAGAATCAAACCATGAATTATCCTTTCCTTTTTCATTTTGTTTTAAAACAAATGCAATAATAATTCATATATATAAAACCATGGTGTGAGTCTTATATTGCCACCATTTTCTATGTATATACAACCATGAAGGATGATGTATGTATGTATGTGTGCATGCACATCCATATGTGCATGAATCAAGAAAGAATACATACATGCATGCATACATCCAAAAATACAAGAAAGGATTTCTAGTGAGAAACTAATGGTTAAATGATAAATCAACACTTGATTTATCAATCCGGCCATATCACATACGACCAAACCAAAAGCAAGCCTCCCGATTAATATACAGTATCTTATACGCGCATTTTAACCGGGTCCATGCGCATATCGCATACGCGCACCACAACGTTTCGCCTGGACTAGGTAACTCCTTTGTGGGACTCTAAGACTCGTCAATAAGCCGGCAGTGGGTGATGATCATATCAAGCATCCCCAAGCCGCAGGCGGTCAGCTAAACGTAACGGCCACCCGGGTATTGAGCGATCATAAGAAGACAAGCGAACCTGCTACAACTCCCGTCGAGCCAACCGGCAACACTACCGTACAGTCCGGTCTCTTCGTCAAATATGCTGCATATCGAGCCTAGGGATGGTCACGTCGACCCCAATAACTCAATAATTTATGCCGGTGAATGGTCTATAACAGATCGAGAAACCACTGATAACACTTATCAGTAAATCTCAGCAGCCCTGGCCAGGGACTTACTGATATAACCAGTCGAGCACAGCACAGCATCAACTCCCAATACCGGGAGAGACGAAACCCCTCCTATCGCTCATCGCCTTCGTGTGTCTCGGGACTGTACCCAACGGCCATCTGTTTGCACGACTCAGTAGAGTCGTGGTAGGGTGGTAATCTAAGTACAGTGGGAGAGCACACAAGACTCTATGACGATCTCGGGTCTACAGACTAACCTGTACCAGTGTCACCTGAGAACTGCTATCCGACGATAGATATAATTCCATATAGGAGTTCTTGGTGAGTCCGTCCAGTGTACCCAGTCACCACTGAGCACCCGTATATGATCTTGATGTCAAACATCGATGAATGTGGGAACATCCATCGCCCATCATATGGGTCTAGTATCATATACGCTAGTCTACTCTGGTATATCGATGCCCCGTCTCGATACACCTACGACTAGGGACATTTCAGGATGTGCTTATAAACTATAGATGTCCCACTAGTATGATCTCTATCATAATCACTGTAGTCAAGCCAATATCCTCAGGGCTTTATCAACATGTATGAATGAGTAAAAGCAAGATCAAATCAACATGTCATATAAAGAAGAACCAGATAGCATACTATCATGTCGAGCAAGAATGTACACTGAATATATATATATATATATATATAAACATGTATAAATACATCCACTATCACATAATGGCCTCTAGGGCATGCATATATCCAACAATAACAGCTAAATCAACGGGGCTCCGAAATAACGGAAGAAACAGAAAACCACAGCGCATCCTGCGCGCCGGAAAAATGAGTACTAAACTCAAAACCGATCTCCGTCAAGTGTCACGCAAATCAACGGATTTGCACGCATATCATCGGAGTCACAAAGGAGATTCAAATCTCAAATCCACTACCGAAATCTCATATGCACTTATCAAATACTATAATGCACATATATAGTACGCATCATGTTTGAGAAATCTCCAGAAACTAAAATAACATATGCAGAATCTTTTTCTGAATCGCCGTGTGATGTATAACTCACGGCACAAATGACGGACGCTTATTTGTAAAGTAATAATATACTAGCATATATGTTTTGCTCAAAATATACGTTCCGTCCTTTTAAAAATATCCCAAAAGGTTTTCTTTTGTAAATACTCGTGTCACTCGAAGACACGTAAGAAATAGCGAGACTATAGCTCCTTTTTGAAAACCTCTTGGTAATCTTTTTATGCATGCAAAATTACATAGGTACCATCCTCGGATCAGTCCGGTTAAGGTACTACAAAGTATAGGGCCTCATCATGAAAACAAAGTGCTCAAAAGCAAAATCAGCCTCAAAAGGCGTATCCAACAATCACGTACGCCTGGTGCGCACGGAATTCAAACCTAAATACAAGTGCCAATATGCACGAAAGCAACTAAGTGCAACGGGTGTGAACGAAAACATCTGTCCAGTACAACAGGTGTGCACGACAACAACATCTAGTGCATCTATAGTGCACGAAAATCTCAATCCAGTGCAACTATCAATCACGAACGAAAATCCCAATAGAGTGCATCCGGTGTGCACAATTCACATCTCATATCATGCGCTCAACATGCGTGAAAATCCAACTCAAGTGCATCCGTCATGCACAAATAAAATTTGAATCAAGTGCATCCCACATGCATGAATAAAAATCTAAATCAATCGCCTAAAATGCGCAAAATCTGACCCAAGCGTGTCAGGTCTGTAATAAGTATCAATTGCAGTAGCATGCACGAAAACGAACATCAAGTATACACATGCAAGAAAACACAAATCCGGTAAAATGAATGCTCAAAGGCATAAATCGAGTGCAACCAATGCACGAAATATCAATCCTGTGCATCCAGTGCACGAAATATCATCAATAACTCAAATGCGTATGAAAACCACACGAGCGTACCAATGTGTATAAAAATCATAAAAGTGTTCAACTGCGTGCACAAAACATGTATCAATGCACTGCAAGCACATATGAGCTATACCGAGTGCTAAAATCAAATCGAGTGCGTACCACATACACATATCAAACCAACTGTATGAAATCCACGAAATCATAAACATGTGCAGCTAAGGCACAAAATCAATATCAAGTGCAAATAGATATGCACAAAATGTAAATACCCAGTAGGTGCAACCATGGTGCACAAAAATATCATGAAACATAAAATCCAAGCGATATAAGCGTGATACTCGGATCACAACGCAAATCGCAACAAATGACATTGAGGTACACCTCCTACAATGTCGAAGAAAAAGTCGGTGTGCCCAAACTGGCAGAGCAAGAACATCCGCTTGCCTCCTGCTCACGGTCTGGCGTCCTCTGTCTCTGGGTCCTCATTTCTCTGTGGATAACCAATCTTGCAATCTTTCGGCTCATCTGCCCGGTCAGGTGTGCTAACGAAAATGATTCCTCTTTGGCACTCCTCAGGTCTCTAATCTCGACGGGGAGTAACGACAGCTCGTCAGCATCACGCATGAACCTCTTGTTCCACTCGTCCTTATTATCGTCCACTTTGACATCATGTCATGCTATCTGCGTACCGCAATTTTTTTCTCGGCTTCAGTCAATCCGGAATCTCTCACATGGACTCGAACTATGAACACAGTATCTTCATCACTCTGTCGAAGATACCTAGCCGAACACGTCCTTAGGAAATCGTCCCAACCACCGGAGGAATACTCAATACTCATCTGTTTCTCAATCAATTCACAACACATATGGGTGGGGTCCTCTATCCGAAGCTGGTCTTGTTGCTAATCTCCTATCACAGGATATCCGGACGGCGTTAAACTTTTCGATCGAGTCATCAAAGTCCCAAAATTTTCCGAGAGCTCAACACCTGAGCACGATTTAATAATATTCAGTATATGCCACAGTACCTATGGACCAGCCGTAGAAGGGCAGACCCAAAGCTCACTGATGGCACCGCTAAACTGCCGCAAACCCTAAGGTTCAAAAGCGGTTCCATGTTCATCACGTCGAGTTAGGGTTTCATTCTTCTTAAGGGTCCACAGAATCACTTGCATGTTCTTCCAAATACTTTAAAATTGGAAAAATGGGTTTTCTGACATTCGTTCGAACCTTTCAACTCCGCCTAGACGACATGTGAACATCCTTTGTCCGCATGCTAAACAATGGCATCAATCCTCAAGGATAGACGATACATCAACGGTCACCTCTGGGTCGGTCTACACTAGACCTGAGTAAGATTTTCCACACTGGCAATCTTCAACTCAACTGGGCCTGCGTCGGCGCATCAATCAGACGAATCATCTTCGTCTCACAACTCAAGATACACTAGCCATCACCTGTCACCTCGCTGCCTGAAAGCTCCAGCGATCTCAGCTCGTAAGCTCTAGAAGCGACATTACATCAATCTCGGCAACAGCTGGGTCATCTGTCTGCACGGTAGATGACATCACAATCTCTGGGGTATGCTGTACACCAACATCCTCTCCCAACAGGCAGCCTCTAACAATGGCCCGATCATCCGGTACCAAAACCGCACACTCGTCTCATACGAGGGGTCAACACACAACACTCCATCGATACGTTCCCACGTCACTAGAAAATACGATGGTCAGTCCTCGTCCATGACGAGCTCGCCCTGATCGCATCACCAGCAGAAGCTCAAACTGCGCTCAAACCATGGTGACTGGAACCTCAATCAAGTATCGACGAAAAAGATCAAAGGGATGAAAGAGTCAACATATCCCAAAATGGATACATGATCATAAGGAGGAGTCAAATCACTGAGAATATGATCATGGAGACGAATAAAATCAAGGATCTCAAATGGCTGTATACTCAAGGGAACGAAGAGAATCACCAGTCTCAAGATATTTACATCCTAAGGTTTCTTAAGTGGAGTATCGTATCGTAAATATGCCGCGGAACATACGTACGGTACGTCACTCTACTCAAGCTACCTACTCCATCAATCAGGGTCAACCTTTGAAACAAAAGTTCGGGTCTAACGCCCTCTTGTTCAAGTCTAAGTTCCGTAAGGTCAAGCCTAGGTTCAATTTATATCCGCCCTAGACCCCACATAGTCAAACCTAGACTCGAACTAAGGTTAAACTTAGCGCTCTGATACCAACTTTGTCACGACCCAAAATATTAGCTCGCGACCAGCACTTAAATCACGCGGCGTCTATAGGCGTAACGTAATTCAAGTAAGCTGAAACCCAGAGATCTAAACCTTTTTTTTATGAATAAAGAGGTGATGCTTTGAAATAAAGGTATAGTAAATCATGTTTGTCTTTTGAAAATTTGGGCAACACCTTCCTTATAAAAACTAACCCCGAAAACGAGTACAACACAGAATATATATAGCATCCCAAACAGAAGCAAATCACGCCCAACAGCGGAAAAAACCACCACAAGTATAAATAACAAGTATACGACGCCCAATGGCGAAGATCCACATAAGGAAAAGTAAAGCAAGACATCAACCCCAAAAGCAAACATAAAACCCATCGCTCAAGTCTCACAACTACAAGTCCTCTAAGTCTGCAACATAAAAAATTTGCTAGTTTCTGAATTGATGGAGTGACTAGATACAATATGAATAATGAATACAAGAGGGGCACAATCCAACATGTACCACCTACCACAAGCAAGTCACCCGAAAACTGCTGTGTGCCAGCGATGCCGCAACTGATCCCTGCGGTCTACCTGCAAGAACTGTTGCACAACGAGGGTGACTTGCCAACTCGTGAATAGAAAAACATCAGCAGGTAGAAATCGAAATAAACAACGATTCTTAGGTCAACTATATCATAAAGGTAATACTATGATATCTAAGGTGACCGTATCTGCATATATGCCAACACATAAATAACTGTCTATCAGCAAGTGGATATCATCCAACAATAAAATCAATGCATGTATGCAGTGGATCTCGTCCACGTATCAACCACTTACACAACAACTCCTGCATGTAAATATCATAAAAGCATATGCAGGTAAATATGAGGATATCAAAGAATGTGTGTCCATCAATGCCACATCACAATCATGGTAACCTCGGTGTCGATCACTGACACCCGAAACAACATGAATACCCGTGTCTAGCATCGACATGTAAATCCTCAAAACTCAGGCGCTGTCACCACGACTGGCCTTGACGATATGTCATACATCACTCCGATCGGTATCCCCACGATAACCGCCGAGTCCAAATGAAATCACCGGTAGGTAGTGGTCCCTCTGCCAGGCTTATCGTCTACACCACGAAATCACCCCTCTCCCCGGGGTACCATACCGGGTCCACCATGTACCCGCAGACGATGCCTCCCGCTCCTCGAATCGGGTTTCACTTGCCAATCTCAGAACCGTGAAATCACATGGTGAACGCACTGAAATATTATATCAAGAGAAACCGGGTTTTCAAACAAAACATAGTTTTCTTGAAATACCCCCACGGTTCTCAAATCCATAAATCATATGAAATCCATATCTCAATGCGTAAACCTATGAAAACTGATATATACAACATAAAACAACAATATGAGCATATTAAAAGAAAGCCGCTCTTTAAAATGAATCCAGCTTTAAAAATACATCTTGCGGTTCCCAAATCCTCCAAAAACAAGTGCAGCCTCATATGAAGTGTACATGTAACTATAGCAAGGTATAAGTATCTACATGTAATCAAGTATGTATGATGCATTTCATAAGTGCAATGGAGAAATAGTCAAAGTCTCAATATCACATGTCAATGCAATACCATCTAGGGGTATATGCAACTGTAGCGAGATATGTGGGTGTATATGTCGGTATGTATGCATGATGTACATGAAGCTGTAGCAAAGTATGTGGGTGTACATGTCAATATATCGTGCAACCTAGCATAGTGATATGAACATGGAAGTATATCATAGCATGATATAGCAATTCTACTGTGTAAGTGACTTGGCAATTATCGATGAAAAAGTGTGTGAGCCGGCAAATCTGTGTATGTGTAACATACGCATCATCGATAATGGTGTAGGTGTACTAGCACAGGTATAAGAAATGCAATGAGAATAGCATGAATGCAGCACAATACACATACTGAATCAAATGCTATAAGGTATACATTTCAACAAGACCGAGTCGGTGAGTTTATCAATCAGCATCCAGCCTCACAACAACACGTACGGTACAATACATCGTACGGCATCCTCTAATCAGGGGTATGGATAAATCAACAGGTAAAAGTCATCGCGTACGGAAATCTAACGTACAACGGCATTAACAAATAGGGATTCTATCAACCTATGCAACATCGGAGTACGGATCTAAGTCTCGTACGGCATATCACTCATTATGCAATCATTATCTATATAAATATATATACCTATCTCTCTGGTCACATCCATGTCAAACTCGTATCAGGGGACCTACAAAGGTATCAATAATCTAATATCGACTCGAATCCATAAAATGACATATCACACTAAGTCCTAATATCACATCGTATACTCGTTCATCACATTAATATCTCGCATCAATTTAAATAAACGTCACACTTGTTCTCTTTTAAATAGTACTTATCATGATTCACTTATCATATCATGTTCTCCTAAGTCAATTGTTTATTAGCATCAACTTCAATCATATTATCATTTGTAAATCCTATAATCATGTCCGTCGTATATCATTTATCGGGATAATATAAACAAACGACATTCCATATCAATGGTTGCGGGGGTGCTATACGCCATCCACCCGACTTCCCCCGTAGATATAAATCTACTCACCTGCTAATTGTTGGAGATAGTGCCCTCATAGTCAATTATTGGATCGCAGGTACGTGATTGCAATGATTGCGGAGGACCTATCCCGGTAGCACAGTCTTACTCGAGATGATAGTATGCTATCTGGTTTGCCTTTATCCGTCGTGTACATGTTCAGGTGACTGATTGCATGTTACACTTTGATAGAGCCCTTAGGATCTTGCTTTACTACCAACAGTATGATGGCGATCATATACGTGAGAGTTGGGTAGTTTATATACATATCCTTAATTGTGGTCCCTAGTCGTGGGAGTTTCGAGACAGGGCATCGATACTCCGGAGTAGACTAGTGTGTACAGTCGAGACCCCGACGAGGGGCGGTGGCCGGTCTCACAAGCCACTGGTGTCAGTTGGATCACCTAAGATGTATACAGGTGCTCATTGGGTTATGAGTACACCGGACAGGACTCGCCGGGAATCTGCTAGTTAGTACTATACCTATCGTCAGATAGCAGTTCCCTGGTGACATGTGTACAGGATAGTTCATCGACCTGAGGTCGTCATTTGTCTCGTGTGAGTTCCCACTGTGCTTTGATTTCTACCCTACCACGGCTCAAAGGAGTCGTGCAAACAGGTAGTTTTTGGGTACAGTCCCGAGCCATATGGAGGCACGTGAGCGGATCGGCAGGGGATTCGTCTCTCCCGGTATTGGGGGCGAGGTCGTGCAGTGTCTAGGAGAGCCATTACACAAAGTCCATGGCCATGGCAGGAGATTTACTGGTAGGTACTCCAGTAGTATCTCAGGGTGTAATTGGGCTTCACTCCGACACGACTTATACTGCTATTGGGGGTCTGACGTTACTAGCCCCCTAGACAGATATGCGATACTCATTGACGAACGGACCGGACTGTATATACATTGTCACTGTTAGGCTCAGTAGGGTTTTCCGGATGAGTGCGCTCATCGGCCACCCTTGAGGTCAGTCCATGGGCAGCCGTTACGCATTGCTAGTGCCGCTGACGGTTTGTGGTTAAACCCACTGCCAGGGTGCTGACGAGTCATTAGAGTCCTCCACAGACAGTTTCCCAAGTTCGGGCGAAACGTTGTAGAGGCCGTATGGTTTTATGGCAGGGTTCGGAAAATGCACGTGCGTTTACGCACGTGTCGATTTTCGGACAGGTGATACTGGTCGGCTTTGGTTTAAGCCGGATCCAAGTATTATATTGAGTAGGTATAATATCTTTGTCTCAGTTGCATTTGTATTCGGTCGTAATACAAATGCGGGTATATTTATACAGTTTCGGGGTTTTCCTGAAAGTTGTTTCAGGATCACTTTTGGAAGTTGCCAGTTTCCAGTTTTCTATCAGCCGTCTTTTAACATTTGGTTAAAGGCGGATTTATCTTTTCTTGGATGAGAGTGAGTCGTGCTTCTAGAAGGTTCTAGAAGGTTCTAGAATTTGTGACTAAGCTTTGTGACTCATGCTTTGATTTCATTACTTTCTTGTTTTGCTTAAGATATTTAAGCAAGATATTTGTTTTGTGTTCACACATGATATTTACTTAAGGTTACCCCCCCTCTCCTACGGTCACCTCCCTCATTCTATAAAGAGGCCGGCCCCTCTCTCTCTCTCTAATGGTTGTTGTTTTCATCGGTTAGAAAAGATATGATAGTATTGGGGTGTATGGAATTCACAGCTCATTTCATTCCATCACCCGATTTCCACGGCAACTTCATTAACCGATCGTCCACGGACTTGGACGAAGTGAGACAAAGTCATCTACTCATTCTCTACATCAATCTTGGTCGTCTCTTTTAGCAAACTTGACGATCGAGTTGCCTCGAGTCAGAGGCGGGAGCCCGTTTAAAGAACCGATCATGTGGTGCCACCTCGACGAGGAGATCGGAGATCGACGAGATCGGAGCAGCCGCAACGGAGCGTGGGATGATGGTTGAAGAACGAAGGACTCGGATCGTTCGGTATAACCATTCTACACTCTTTACAGTTTGTTAGTTTAGCAATAATGGCAGATCCGGGTTAAAGTATACGATAGCGCCAGTTTAAAAGTTTTGTTCCGCATTTTGGCGTCTGTAGACTGCCGGGGCGCTAGCGTAGACTTACAGTGGTATCAGAGCCTCACCATTTTGCTATACTAACTTGTGCTAACGCGTTTAAAACATCGATCCGACCGGAAAACTAAAAACTGCAAAATCCAAGCCGACAGTTTCTGTTAATTTTAAACGGTGTCAAAATTGATTTCTGGATGTCTTAAAAATCAGTGCAGGGTTTTCTAAGACTCACGGCAAAATTTGGATTTGTGATCCCTCCAACGAGCCGCGGAAGCGCGGCCAACTCTATAGTCTTAGCCGCGCATCCGCGGCCACGTGAGGAGCACGTGCTCCCAAAATTTGTCTGTGGGTTCTTGGTTGGATTTTGGGGTTTTTGGTAAATACAGTTTTTGCCCAGGTTTTGTTACTGTTCACCAGTAAGCAGTGGGGCCCATTTTTTAATATTTGGTCTTTGGTCGATCGAAATTTAAACACGTTAGTTTACAGTGCTTACATTATATCTCCGACCGGGAATGTCATTTGATCGGTAAACCGTGTCTGATTGCTATAGTTCTTTTAGACGGGTTTGCGAACATGACATTCGCGTTGATGTTCTGTGTTGTGCTGTGATGTTGCGGATTTGTCGTGGTGGATAGCAGTGTGCAATGGTAGTACAGTTTGAGTTTATTTGTACATTTGATATTGCGGGGCGAGTGTCCAACTTGTGGACTGCCGTCACTGCCTGTTGTATAATATTCTTTTGGGGCACGACCAGGTTGCGGTCGATGTACCTATTGTACTATTTTTCATTATTGTACTAGGTTTTACCCCGCGACGGAGTGCACGGATAGCCGGATTCGGGAAAGCAACGGGTCCGCATCTCATGGCTTTGAGAGGCAGAGGGGCCCCACTTCAGAATTGGCAGACTATTCGCCGCACTCGTAGGGGGTACAGGTTGACCCAAGGAGGGGTGCTCAATTTACCGGATTCCGTGAAGTGCCGGGTGTTCCATTCACTATGCTGTGGGGACTACCTCGCTTCAGGTTTTGGCGGGTAACTTGCCGCACCCGTAGGGGTCTAGGTTTCATTGCACAGGCTATCCACACGACAGGGGAACGTCGGGTTTCAGCAGCGGCTCTGTGAAACCCGGGGATCCCAGATATCTGTATTGTTCTGTGATGCTTATTACTTTTCTGTAATGTTGCATACTATCACGCCTGGAGCGATTATGTATATTGGTTTATATACTATTAGATGTTGTATATGTTTTACACCCGCGCTAGTCCAGTCCCCGCTCTGTCGTTAGTTAAGTAACCTAACGGGTGATGACGGGACCCAGTGACGAATGCGGATGGCATATACGTACATTTTATTTTCGTTCTTTTCTGGTGTGATTATTGATGGGACTGCGTTGATTCTGATCAACGCAAAGTAAAAACAAACCTGTATACAGTTGTTGGAACAATTTAAAAAGTGTTATTGCAAAGACGTTTTCTTTTGTTATGCATAGCGGTATTCAGTGGAATATCCAGCACCTCATTCGACGAGGCAAGGGCCGATATCCCTTCACCGGGACCGACCCCTTGGACAGAAGTTTGCGTCAGAGTAATAACTTCACTATAGTCGATTACATGTTGCTTTGCATAGCGGTATTCAGTGGAATATCCTGCACCTCATTCCACGAGGAAAGAGCCGAGATCCCTTTACCGGGAGTGACCTCTTTAGCAAAAGGTTTTCGCCATTATATTTTAAAAAGCTATCAGGTTCCTTCAGCGATATCAAGTTCACTACGCTAAAGGTTTTTCGCCAAAAACCAGTCGTAGCCCTCCGTCACTTCTTTTGGGTATTCAGTAGTATTCAAGCTACGTATTTTGACCAACGCCAAGGCATAGTGTTTGGTAGCTGCTGGGTATTCAATTGTTGCATAGATAGATGAGTTAGTTTGGGACAGTCGTTCTGCCATTTTGGCCAACGTCAAGGGCATGTGCGGGTGGGTTCAAATTGGCAAGATAGTGACGGGTAGAACTTGGCATGTGACTTATGACATTTTGACCAACGCCAAGGTTATAAGAGCATGGGGCAAAATTGATATCAGGAGTTTCTAAAGAAATTGAAACTTGCCGAGTATGCGCATACCTTCTGGAGTATGAGTAACGTGGATGCATTCCATCACGTTATCATGCGATGAGAGTTGGATCCTGATTCCCACTGATGAGTTGGTTTACTCTTCGGGTGATCCCGATTGATTCTTCTTTAGGTTTGGAGGAGAATTTGACAGGACAGTGGGAGGTTTCCGGATTAGATAAAATGATGACCATTCTGATCTAGGTTAGAGTGCACGCAGAGTGTTTCTTTTCTCTCTCTCTCTTTGGCAGCGACCTTTGACCGACCCTAGACTATGACTCAGTGACCAGGATGACCGAACCTTCTTAAAATACTGGTTTTTGGATTGTCTGAGTTGCATAAATCATTGCCACTCCTTCTTTTACCCTTTGTATTTCTCAGAACACCCGTATTACTACGGATATCCACTTCCATTGGATAGAGACATCGTATGGTTATATACGAACTCGAAGGGACTTCTTCGAGGATGGATCCAGGTTCAGGAGAAATAGAATTGGTTTATTCAGTTGTCTTTTATTATCACCTTCTCTCAGGTTGCGAGAGCTCCTTGGTTTAGGAGAGTACACCTATTACGCCTATTGGATAGTCTTATTCCAAACCATAGGCTGGTGCCGAAAGGTAGGGAATGAAGAAAACCAATTAGCCTAAGTAGGGTGTGCAGAAGGTAATATGTAAATACAAAATAAAGGGATTAGAAAGAGGGCAAAGTAAATTGCGACTGATATCATTCAAGACCAAAACCGCGTACTTCATCGCCGCTCCTATTTCACCTTTAAAAGAATAAGGTATTATTCAGTTGTCTTTTATCGTCACCTTCTCTCGAGATGCGAGCACTCCTTGGTTTAGGAGGGTACACCTATTATGCTTACTGGATAGTCTTCTTCCAAACCATAGGCTGGTGCCGAACGGTAGGGAAGGAAGAAAACCATTTAGCCTAACGATGGTGTACAGAAGGTAACGACTAAAGAAAAATAAAGGGATTTGGAGAGATGGCAATAAGATATACGGTTGAAGTCATGAATTGGATTATGGAAGAGGCATTGCTATGAATACCAGGATACCCCTACGAAACATTTTCATGTTTCAGTGCATTGTTAAGGAAAAGCTGTTTTCCCGATTAAACACTTACTCCAAGGGTATGTATTTACCAGGTTTCATTCTCATATCTGTATGGTTTTACAGATGATGAGTGGGAGTAAGATATTGGGAATTAGGTGATCATCCTCATTATATCGGAATTCGTTGAAATTGGTGATATTTGAGGAAATCGCCAGGGTACAGTTTTCCACCTACAACGCACAGGTTTTGAGTTGTTTAACTCAGCGGACTTATACGGAGTATTGTATGTTGTCCAAGTGTCCATCAGGACAAAGGGGTAGGTCCTCGTACTATGTTCTGTTTACTTATAACTTCTCTAGTATTTAGACGAGTGTTTCGTAGAAATACAAGGTCTAAGTTTTGAGAAGTTGTGGGTATAAGAATAAAGTAGAGAACCAAGTGTCACAAGTATCGGGATTCTTCAAAGAGATCGAAGATGTAGATTCTTGTGATTGGTATTCAGATGATAGTGATGGTTTTGAGAAACGTGTTTCTTTTTCAGGTTACTCATAATTGGATGGATTCCTAAGTTGAGTAATGCTGATTAGCCTCTTTCCATTAAGTTGATGTGCACTGGAGACAGATGCATGGTTTGAATATGGTTCCAATTAAATTAGTGCCAAATTTTCTGTATTGGATATAGAAAGGATCGTACCTTAAAAGAAATTAAGGTATGGGGAGTTGTCCAGCTTATGATTAAAACCAGACACTGGATAACTCAGGGCACGTTTCTGTAATGGCTGTTTGTGGGTTGACCCTGGCTATGACGAGGGTTGATATTCTACCATTTAGAAGATCAATAGTGATATTGTTCTTGACTTGCCACAGTTTTAGTAAAATGGATCTTTTTCAGAAAACAGTAGTGGGAGTATGGTAGAACTGGAAGTGATTCCATAACCGCGAACGATTACGGAAAAATTTAATAGGACCTATACATTCAATCAGGTTTGACATTCCAATAGCCACTCCGCAGGTATGGTAGGTAACCTCAGACGCCCGAGAGGTACTTCGGTAGCCTCAGAGACGGTGACAGGGAGGTTCTTATCTACCCAGACTTGACACTACTGTTGTTCCAGGATATGAGACCCGGTAGGAGGGTTGTCGTAGTCAGTGGGAGCAGCGGAAGCAAAGTGGGCAAGATGCTTATGTCTGTTTATAGACTAGAGCAGTTATAGCGGAGATAGATCATCTAATTTTGATGTGACAGTCATGGGTTTGACTTCAATCAGAATAAGGGATGGATCAGTTAAGAAGGTAGTAGGGTGTGATGTCATGGTATCTGGATGACATACACAGAGTAGGAAGTAAAATTCCTATACTACGATCGGTTGTACTGTGGTCGTCACACAGTTGTTTCTCCAGATAGGATATGGATATAATATTTGACATTCTGGTTTCTGGATCTATGGTTTTAGATCTGGATTTGGGTAGTTTCCCAATGTGGGTACTTTGACAGATATTCTAATGGTTTTTGGAATAGTTGACTCCTAGCATGGTGGTGTACCTGCAGGTGATGGAGTCACCCTCTCTAAAGGTGTCTTACAGACTAAAGGGGAGAGGGATGTGCATGATTGGCAGATCACTTGCTTAGGCAATTGAGTCAATCATGAGATGTCAAGTACCACACCAAATGTTGGTTTTGCACTAGATGCAATAAGTTTGTATTAATCCAATCCTGGAGAAACATAAGGAAGCGGTTTTAGAACATTAGTACATGTTCTATGGATTTGATAACGGCAGCCTCTTTCGGGAGACGGTTATCATTCCAGGCTTCAAAGGTGACATGGATGACAGAGTGATTGTCAGAGTTTTAGTTTTCCCTCTGACGAGGGACAGTATTATGGACAGGTGGTTCCAGAGGATACTGTGGGTGGCATGGTGCCCGATACTGATTAGGTTCAGTGATCGATTCAGTCTAAGAAGTTTGGATATGGAGTTCATTTATGAACTAAGGTCCCATCAGATATCCAGACATATTCTAAGACAGGTACTACTCAATTCGGGAGATGGCTTTCTCCGCGAACTTGAGATTAAGAGAGATACAGAAAGAAACTTCTAGGCGGATCCACTCACCGAGGCTATTTCTCGAACACAATAGTTTTACAAACGGGCTTTGTGAAACTGATTAGTAGAGGAGTTGGATGTTCGGTTTCACACGGGCTGTGAGTAGTCGACATCGCAATATTAGCCTTGAGTGCAAGTGGGAGATTGTTGGAGATAGTGCCCTCATAGTCAATTATTGGATCGCAGGTACGTGATTGCAATGATTGCGGAGGACCTATCCCGGTAGCACAGTCTTACTCGAGATGATAGTATGCTATCTGGTTTGCCTTTATCAGTCGTGTACATGTTCAGGTGACTGATTGCATGTTACACTTTGATAGAGCCCTTAGGATCTTGCTTTACTACCAACAGTATGATGGCGATCATATACGTGAGAGTTGGGTAGTTTATATACATATCCTTAATTGTGGTCCCTAGTCGTGGGAGTTTCGAGACAGGGCATCGATACTCCGGAGTAGACTAGTGTGTACAGTCGAGACCCCGACGAGGGGCGGTGGCCGGTCTCACAAGCCACTGGTGTCAGTTGGATCACCTAAGATGTATACAGGTGCTCATTGGGTTATGAGTACACCGGACAGGACTCGCCGGGAATCTGCTAGTTAGTACTATACCTATCGTCAGATAGCAGTTCCCTGGTGACATGTGTACAGGATAGTTCATCGACCTGAGGTCGTCATTTGTCTCGTGTGAGTTCCCACTGTGCTTTGATTTCTACCCTACCACGGCTCAAAGGAGTCGTGCAAACAGGTAGTTTTTGGGTACAGTCCCGAGCCATATGGAGGCACGTGAGCGGATCGGCAGGGGATTCGTCTCTCCCGGTATTGGGGGCGAGGTCGTGCAGTGTCTAGGAGAGCCATTACACAAAGTCCATGGCCATGGCAGGAGATTTACTGGTAGGTACTCCAGTAGTATCTCAGGGTGTAATTGGGCTTCACTCCGACACGACTTATACTGCTATTGGGAGTCTGACGTTACTAGCCCCCTAGACAGATATGCGATACTCATTGACGAACGGACCGGACTGTATATACATTGTTACTGTTAGGCTCAGTAGGGTTTTCCGGATGAGTGCGCTCATCGGCCACCCTTGAGGTCAGTCCATGGGCAGCCGTTACGCATTGCTAGTGCCGCTGACGGTTTGTGGTTAAACCCACTGCCAGGGTGCTGACGAGTCATTAGAGTCCCCCACAGACAGTTTCCCAAGTTCGGGCGAAACGTTGTAGAGGCCGTATGGTTTTATGGCAGGGTTCGGAAAATGCACGTGCGTTTACGCACGTGTCGATTTTCGGACAGGTGATACTGGTCGGCTTTGGTTTAAGCCGGATCCAAGTATTATATTGAGTAGGTATAATATCTTTGTCTCAGTTGCATTTGTATTCGGTCGTAATACAAATACGGGTATATTTATACAGTTTCGGGGTTTTCCTGAAAGTTGTTTCAGGATCACTTTTGGAAGTTGCCAGTTTCCAGTTTTCTATCAGCCGTCTTTTAACATTTGGTTAAAGGCGGATTTATCTTTTCTTGGATGAGAGTGAGTCGTGCTTCTAGAAGGTTCTAGAAGGTTCTAGAATTTGTGACTAAGCTTTGTGACTCATGCTTTGATTTCATTACTTTCTTGTTTTGCTTAAGATATTTAAGCAAGATATTTGTTTTGTGTTCACACATGATATTTACTTAAGGTTACCCCCCCTCTCCTACGGTCACCTCCCTCATTCTATAAAGAGGCCGGCCCCTCTCTCTCTCTCTAATGGTTGTTGTTTTCATCGGTTAGAAAAGATATGATAGTATTGGGGTGTATGGAATTCACAGCTCATTTCATTCCATCACCCGATTTCCACGGCAACTTCATTAACCGATCGTCCACGGACTTGGACGAAGTGAGACAAAGTCATCTACTCATTCTCTACATCAATCTTGGTCGTCTCTTTTAGCAAACTTGACGATCGAGTTGCCTCGAGTCAGAGGCGGGAGCCCGTTTAAAGAACCGATCATGTGGTGCCACCTCGACGAGGAGATCGGAGATCGACGAGATCGGAGCAGCCGCAACGGAGCGTGGGATGATGGTTGAAGAACGAAGGACTCGGATCGTTCGGTATAACCATTCTACACTCTTTACAGTTTGTTAGTTTAGCAATAATGGCAGATCCGGGTTAAAGTATACGATAGCGCCAGTTTAAAAGTTTTGTTCCACATTTTGGCGTCTGTAGACTGCCGGGACGCTAGCGTAGACTTACACTAATGTCCTCGTTTAGCCGTAGTCGATGCACTTCGTCGTCTCGGAATCCACGCGAAAGTACCTACATATCAAAACGTATCGCAATACCATTAACAAAGAGTTCCGAAATCCAGAACGGCATGCGGTGCGCTCATAGGTTAGAACCTATAGCCTACGCATGCAAAAACAACCAAACAACCTGCGTCATTGACGTACAAACGCACAACAACCAAATACAATACCAATTACAAAAACCAAGAATTCCAAAATACTGAAAACATAACTAAAAACCACTCACAATAGCTCCTAGATTTTGGTACAGGTAAACTGGAACTACACAAACAAGTATAGGGTGTTGTATATGAAGTATAAGAGCCACTGGACCCATCTAGACACCAAGTGGCTAGCCACATTAAGCCAAATTCCGGCGAGCTCGGCCTTGGTAGCTCCATTGGGGTTCGTGCTTTCAGGGTGGTCTCCTAGTACCCTTATTTAGTCCCTGGTGTTGTTTTCTTATCTCATAAACACTCAAAGTCATCCCAGATTCCTTGTAGGCCTTAAGGTTACATAAAACATATAAACAGAGCAAAATCTCAGAAATCGACCAATATAATGTAAAACTACGTTTTAAACGACGCACCAACTCCAAACTAACTCACACGTGTCCGTCTAGTGGTTAACGTGCGTGACGATACTACGAAACCTACCCAAGTGCAGCAGCTGCACAAGATCACGATCCGTGTCTGATAACGTAATACGCGGACACAAAACACAAGAATATAGGAAAACGATCCCAGATTTTGCATACTGTAATTACTCAAAAATTAAACAGTACCAAAACCCCTAAACCACAGCAGACAACTACCCATAAAAACCAAACCCCCAACACCCCCCTACAAATCCGAGGTCGCCGGATTTCATGCTTGGGTCGCCGGCCAAAACCGGTGGGGTGGGTCTCATGTCTCAGGTGGAATCCTAGGGTCACTAGTACAACACTACTGTAGCATTTTGAAATTTTAGAAATAAATAAAATTAATTAAATTAAGAATAATATGTTAAATCACAAAGTTGTTAAAAACAAGTCAATTTTCTTAAGTTGTATGTAAAACAATTTAAATTTAAATTTAAATTTTAGTATGCAACATAATTAAGTTATAAGGGTTTTAATGACAAATTTAGCTTCATTTTAGTGAAATGTGTGTTTTATAATAAGCTAGGTTGTGAAGGGTTTATAAGTAAAGTTTAAGTTTTTGTGCAAATAGAAAATTGTTGAGGATATAAATGAAAGTGGAATAGAAATCAATTTAGTTCAGAATTCAATCTCAAATTAAAACAAAATTTAAAGATAAGGCAAGCACACCTCATGCTTGCATGCACACACTCATCTCACACCTCCTCCTAGCATGAAATGAGCACCTTTTAACCCTTGACACCTCTTCCTTCACCTTATCCCTCCTTTCTCTCATATATATAGCACATATTCAGTTCAATAGCTCAGATTAAAACTCAAAACTTTAAAAGGAAAAGAAAAATTAAAAGAGAAAAGAAAGAACAAGAAGAAGAAGAAGAAGAAGGAAGCTATATTCTTGGTTTTTCATCACCATCAAACTAGGAGGGACTTAGCATCTTAGAGGGTTTTTCCAACAGCTAATTGGAGGGTAAAATTCTTAAACACGGTAGGTAATTTAAATTCTGTGGATTAGTTAAGTTGAATTGAACCAAGTCATATAATATCGTATTTTGGTTAACATTAAGCTCTGTTGAAATCTGCTTTTATTTAGAAGATAATTAACTTAACAAAACAGTGTTAAAATGATGTAGGAAACACCTAGAACAAACCATAGGGCCACGAACCCAGGGGGCCGGTTTTTGGCCGGCGGCCATAAAGGGAATTCCGGCGTCGCCGGCCATGTAGGGAGCTAGGTGGGTTTTCTTTGTTAGGTAGATTCCAGTGTATAATTTTGGCTATTTTGGTGTTGTTTAATTAAATTAGTTTCACTTCAGATTGAATCTGGAAGCGTATATCGGAAAGGATATCTTAAAACACCAAATACGACACGGTTAAAATACGCCGCGAATTAAATTCTGTAGCGATGCAGGTTAGGGTTAAAATCCAGTAAGGTTAAGTGTTTAATAGCTCGATATAGTCGTATATTATATAACTAGTACGTAGGAACGGGTGTTTTTCATTTCCGTCATGTCGGAATAGCCGTTTTCTTATATACGTTAAATTGTGATATTAGATTCGAATACGGGAATTACGGAGGCAGCGAGGAAAGGGAAAGGATTAGCAATTCCTGAATAGATTCGACGTTTCCGGTGAGTAGACTAAACATCTACCGGGGAATTTTGTAAAGATGGCGTGTTACGCCCGTAGTTTTATTTTTCTTAAATGCTTTATATTGTTATGCTAAATTGCATTCATCATTCACATATAAAATTGCTTAGTTGCTAGAAAACTTCACAAGTATCGACGAGTCATGCCACATGCACATCTTATATGTTACACACACCTCGTCGATATTACTATGTCACATTTACACTTAGCAAATTCCTTGTTAAAATGATTCATATTGTATCTTACAAACCAATAAATAGTAGTAAAGTTCATCATTTATATTATGTTTTAATTTCTGAGTATTTCATGTTGACATATGAAGTAAAGGTATTATTGAGGATTTATGATTTTGAGTTTTGAATACTATGACATAAATCCAGTGACTTTTCATGATTGATGTGTCATGTCCACCATGAGATATTTTCTGTTTTGATTTTAATTCCGGACCGAGTGGGGGAGATATACGGTCACTGATTTTACGTTATCCATACTGAGTGGGGGAGATATACAGTTGGATACATGGTGGACCCGGTCGAGACCGAGGGGAAGGATAGCCGCATTAAGGCGGGGGAGCCTAGCGAGGTTACTCGATACCGGAGATAGTGGTAAAAATACGGCGTATATCTAGATGAATACGACCGGTATCGTTGATTTCAGGATCATTCGAGGAATGATTCCTGTGAGAAATGGATGTTTTGTGTCGATGATAGACACGGTGAAATGAATTTATTGGGAATAAATGATGAGATTTCAGTTAGACAATTAGATTTGTATTATATATTCTTGATTTTCACATATGATCATACATTATACTTGTTCACATTTCAGTAGTATGATCGTCATATTTACGTTATTAACCGTTATATGTTAGTTATATTCACTGAGTTGACAACTCACCCCCGTTGTGCCACAGTTCCTTACAGGGATAGAGTGGACGGTTAGCTGCGGTGCAGATCTACGTTTGCAGCTTTTTCATATCTTTTGCTAGGTGGGTTACATATGTAGTAACCTTCTCTTTTGGGCATTGTATTTTGTATCTAGAAATCTCCATCAGACTTGTATATGACTTAGATTGAGAGATGTTATATATATTATTTGACAGTTGAGATCGTTTAGTTCTATAAATTGTGATTACTTCTTTTTATGTCTGAGATTCATGTTGATGTCCTATACATTGAGAACTGTTTTCCGTTGTTGATGTTGTTGATCCCAACTAGGGATGCAACCAAATTTAACACTTTATACTTGTTTAATAATAAATTGTGATTTTTACTTTAACTAAAATTTTTATAAAGAATTCCGTAAAAAGGTATTTGATCTTTGTTTTTCGGTTTACTTGGACTGTGTGCATATCTTTAGATATGATACAATCTAAGTGCCGGTCACATCCACACTTGGGTCGTGACAAAGTTGGTATCAGAGCTTAGGAGTAACCTTACGGAATTGAGTAAGGGATTTCAATAGGTTGAGGTAAGTCCGTGAGTTAGGATGACCTTTGGTTTGATGGAGTAGGTGAATTAGGATGAATGCCGTATCGTACGTATGTTCCGCGGCATATTTACGTTATCGTATTCAGCCTAACTAACCTTAGGGTGTATATCTTGATCTATTCTTCCGTTGATTCTCCGTTATTGATTGTTTCTATTCGTAAGCCTTATCAACTCTCGTTTCTTGTTCCAGTTGCTATGGCTACGCGGGCTAGACGAGCCGCAGCCAGAGATGCAGCAAGGGCGAGTCCGCCTGTGACGAAGACTGGTACACCGGACGTTCCGGAGGTGCATGAGCATGTTGATCCTCCTCCTCCAGATCGTATGACTAGGATTGAGGAGGGTATGTTGGGATTACAGCGAGTGGTAGGACAGTTAGCTGAGGCCGGATCCAGCACCAACCGTAGCAGAGTCCGAGGTACAGCCTACACAGACGGTGACACTAGTAGATACGAGAGTGATGGAGGTATCACTTGCAGAGTTTATGAGATTGAGACCTCCGGTATTTATGGGGACCGATGTGGCGGGAGATCCTCAGTCCTTTCTTGATAGGATGGCGAGGATTGGCAGATCATTGCGATGTTTTGATGTGAGGTCAATAGAGCTGACTATCTTTCGTTTGGAGGGACTTGCACAAGAGTGGTGTGAGTCGATGGAGAGAGGACGAGTTACGAGTCTTCCTACGATGTCGTGGACCGAGTTTTCCACGGTCTTTCTTGCCAGATTTCTTCCCCAGAGTGTGAGGGAAGCTAGAGCTAGCAGTTTTGAAGTATTGCGGAAATCGACAAGTATGTCGGTGGCAGATTATGACTTACGATTCACCCAGCTTTCACGCTATTCCCCATACTTAGTACCTACGGAGGAGCTTCAGGTGAAGAGGTTCCTAAGGAGTCTGGACACGCAGTTGTATCTGGCAATAGGCTCCCAGCATTTTGATACGTATGCGCAGGCCATGGATGTAGCGATACGAGTAGAGGAGTGTTTGAGCGAGTCAGTAGTTGTTCCAGAGCCAAAGAGGAGTAGACCGATCGGGACGATGACTAGACAGTTTGGCAGAGGTAGAGGCAGATAAACTCCACGCCGCAGTGTCGAACGAGGTTGGACCCAGGGCCAGATGTTCAGTTCTTATCCCGATGATCAGAGGCCTTCATCTACATGTTTTAGTTGTGGACTTCCCGGACACTTTGCGCGGGACTGTAGATCCTAGGGAGGGACCGTTGTTCCACAGGATGCTTTACCCCTTCCACCTTCTACGCCGATGGCTTTACTTCCTCCCCCAGTTAGCGCTACACGCCAGGCAGTTGCACCACGAGGTCGAGGCTTTGCGGGACGTTCTCAGAGAGGTCGAGGAGATAGAGGTAAAGGACAACAGGATGCGGGCAGGGGCCAGGCACGGGTATTTACGCTGACTCCACAGGATGCCCAGGCATCAAATGCAGTCGTGACAGGTACTCTTACAGTATGCTCGTTAGAGGCACATGTTTTATTTGATCCCGGTTCTACACCTTCTTATGTATCTTCACGATTTGCACTTTCTTTGGGGAAAGAGTCGTCATCGTTAGAGTTACCATTAGTAGTGATTACCCCGGTGGGAGATTCTTTTATAGCTCGGCACGTATTCAGATCGTGTTCTATGCGTATTGGTGATAGAGATTCGCTAGTTGATCTGATTCTTCTGGATATGTTAGATTTTGATATACTCCTTGGTATAGATTGGTTGGCCGCCTGTCATGCCTATCTAGATTGTCGGGGGAAGGCGGTTAGATTTTGTTTTCCAGGTGAACCGGTGTTTGTTGTGCAGGGGGATTGTAAATTAACTCCCGCCAACATGATTTCTGCTCTTTGTGCGCGGCGACTCTTGAAGAAGGGTTGTCATGGATTCTTGGCATTCGTTCAGGACTCAGGGGTCACTGAGATTCCATTGGACCAGGTATCGATCGCACAAGAATTTCCTGAGGTATTTCCTGCTGAGTTACCAGGATTACCACCCGATCGTGACATTGAATTTTGCATCGACTTGATTCCGGGTGCGGGGCCTATTTCTATACCACCCTATCGAATGGCACCAACGAAATTGAAGGAACTCAAAAGCCAGTTGCAAGAGTTGTTAGATAGAGGGCTTGTTCGTCCCAGTGTATCACCTTGGGGAGCTCCTGTCTTATTTGTAAAGAAGAAGGACGGTAGTATGAGACTATGCATCGACTACCGATAGCTGAATCGCGTCACTGTGCGAAATAGGTATCCACTACCACATATAGATGACTTGTTCGATCAGTTGAAGGGAGCTGGGTTTTTCTCGAAGATTGATTTGAGGTCGGGGTATCACCAGTTGAGGGTTCAGAAGGTCGATATTCCGAAGACGGCGTTTCGCACGAGATATGGGCACTAGGAATTTCTGGTGATGTCGTTCGGACTCACCAACGCTCCAGCAGCTTTTATGGATATGATGAACCGTATCTTTAGACCCTTCATTGATCGGTTCATTATAGTGTTCATAGATGACATTCTTGATTATTCTCGGAGTCGGACAGAGCACGAGCAGCATTTGCGTATTACGTTGCAGACCTTGAAGGAGCATCAACTATTTGCAAAATTCTCTAAGTATGATTTTTGGCTCAATAGTATGGAGTTCTTGGGCCACATAGTTACGAGATAGGGTATATGTGTGGACCCAAAGAAGATTGAAGCAGTACAACACTGGCCCAGACCTGTGTCAGTTACAGAGGTTCGGAGTTTCTTAGGTCTGGCAGGGTATTACCGACGCTTCGTGTAGGATTTTTCACGGATCGCTGCACCTTTGACCGGATTGACTAGGAAGGAGGTTCCATTTCAGTGGACAGATGCGTGTGAGCAGAGTTTCTAGCAGTTGAAGACGCGCTTGACGACTGCACCTGTATTATCTTTACCTTTCGGGTCAGGTGGTTTTGTTGTGTATTGTGATGCTTCTAAAGTGGGTTTAGGCTGTGTGTTGATGCAGCACGGCAGAGTAGTAGCTTATGCTTCTCGACAGTTGAAGAGGCACGAACAAAACTACCCTACTGATGATCTAGAGATGGCTGCTGTGGTATTTGCATTGAAGATTTGGAGACATTACTTGTATGGAGAGTCGTGTCAAATCTTCATAGATCATAAGAGCTTAAAATATATTTTTCAGCAGAAAGATCTGAACTTAAGGCAGCGTAGATGGATGGAACTGGAGAAAGATTACGATTGTAAGATCTTGTACCATCCAGGCAAGGCAAATGTTGTAGCAGATACTTTGAGTCGGAGACCTGGAGGTTGCCTATCTCATTTAAGCATCTTGTAGAGACAGTCTTCTATAGACTGGCAGATTTTATGTGATTGTCGTATACAGTTTGAGTTCACATCGGCAGGAGACCAGTTAGCACATGTTCGTACCCGACCTCAGTTATTGGATCACATTCGAGAGGCACAGCCCGCAGATACTCGTATGGTGGAGATTATGGATCAGGTTAGACAGGGCAGGGAGACGGAGTTTGTGGTTGATGGTCATGGAGTATTACATTTTAGGACTCGTCTCTGTGTGCCAGATTCTGACGGGTTGAGGCGTGATATTTTAGAGGAGGCCCATAGATCAGCATACAGTATTCATCCCGGTTCCACCAAGATGTATCATGATTTGAAGGATGTTTACTGGTGGGAAGGAATGAAAAGGGATGTTGCAGAATATGTTTCGAGATGCTTGACTTGTCAGCAAGTCAAAGCAGAACACCAAAGGCCAGCCGGAGAGTTGCAACCCTTACCCATTCCAGAGTGGAAATGGGAACAGATTTCCATGGATTTCGTGGTGGGTCTACCCAGGACTAGCAGAGGGTATGATTCTATTTGGGTGATTGTTGATAGGTTGACAAAGGCAGCTCATTTCCTTCCAGTGAAGACGACGTATAGGTTTGCTCAGTATGCACAGGTTTATATCGATGAGATTATACGTCTACATGGGGTTCCGACATGCATATTATCAGATCGAGGTACCCAGTTTACTAGCAGACTGTGGCAGAAACTTCAAGACGCTCTTGGTACATGACTGAGTTTTAGTACAGCTTTCCACCCACAGACAGATGGTCAGTCGGAGCGGACCATTCAGATATTAGAGGATATGCTTCGGGCTTGTAGCCTTGATTTTGGTGGTAGTTGGGATCATCACCTACCTTTGGTAGAATTCTTATACAACAACAGTTTTCAGGAGACGATCCAGATGGCACCCTTCGAAGCTTTGTATGGGAGGAAATGTCGATCGCCCGTTTGCTGGATGGAATTGAGCGAGAGTTGCATATTGGGACCGCAGATAGTACAAGAGACTACAGAGAAGATTCAGTTGATACGGGATAGAATGAAGGCGGCCCAATGCAGACAGAAATCGAATGCAGATCGACGACGTCGTAGACTCGAGTTTGGAGTGGGAGATCATGTGTTCCTTCGTGTATCTCCAATGAAAGGTGTGATGCGTTTTGGGAAGAAGGGGATGTTAGGTCCACGTTACCCATCCCGGATCTTTCGGTGAGGCGGAATAGGTAAAAATCAAAATTTTCCCCGATGGTAACTTGGACCGTTCATGAAGGATCTTGGCTAAACAAAAACTAACACAAAATCTAAAAGTTCTAACTACTATGTAGAATGGTTATACCTAAGTCTTGAAGTCCTTCTCTTCTTTCTCCTTGGAGTGGGATGAACGGGTTGTCCTCGTCGCCTTCTCTTGCCGAAGAAAGATCCATCCGAGGGCCTCTACCTTTGGCTCCTACCTCAAACTAGAAGTAACTAAGGTGCTTGGTGTGCTAAACCTAGAACCTTAGAAAGAGTAGAGAATGATTTTGGTGTTTTATCTCAAAAGCTTAATGTTTCTCAACTCATGAGAGGGAGAGCTTTGAGAGAGAGGAAGAGGATGAGAGAGAATGAGAATGATAGAATTGAGAAGATAATGCCAACCTTCTCACATAAATGTGAATTATGATAATTAAATAATTAAGTAAAGATAATTGTGATGGTTAACTTGAAATGACCATTATCATTTCACATTAATTACTTTTGCAAGAATCAAAGAGCATCTTTCATATGAAATGATGATGGTCAATATGTCAACATAGGTCAACAAGTCAACCATAGTCAAATGGTCAACAACCCTAACCATAACACAATTATAATTAATTAATATTAATAATCATATTTCACATATAAACATTAGGGTTAAGAAAAAGACAACGGTCATCAACCCTAATGAAAGTCCTCTGCCTCAGTCAACTGTGCATACACACCCGTATCCGTATTCCGAGGAACACAAATACAATGAGATAAAACCAATCCCAAAACATATACTAGGATCTGGCTTAAACCAAAGCCCGCTAGTATAAGCTGTCCGGACACCAAACGTGTACAAGTGCGCGGATGTGAACGAACCCCGTCGCAAAACCATGCGACCTCTACTCGTTTTGCCTAAAGGCGAATAACCCTCTGTATGGGACTCTAAAGACTCGACACTACGCTGGCAGTGGATTTAACTACAGACCGCAAGCGGCACTAGCTGTACGTAACGGTCCCCAGGTAGATGCCGATAAGAAGACTGACGAGGTAAACCCATCTGAACTCCTACTGAGCCTGAATGTGACAGTCTCCGTACAGTCTGGTCTGCTCGTCTAAGAGTATCGCATGGCGGGCCTAGGGGGGTGGCAAACGTCAGTCCCCTAATAGCGGTACAAGTCATGTCGGAGTATAGCCCAATACACCCTGAGAAACTACTGGTAACACTACCAGCAAATCTCGCTTGCCCTGGCCAGAGACGACTATGTGTAATGGCTCTCCTAGACACCGCGCGATATCAACTCCCAATACCGGAGAGACAAATCCTGTCTAACCGTCACTGCCTCCAAGTGCTTCAGGACTGCTCCCAACTACTACTTGTTTGCACGACTCAGTAGAACCGTGGTAGGGTAGTAATCAAAGAACAGTGGGAATACACTCGAGGCGAAGTGACAATGTCAAGTCAACGGACTAAGCTGTACTCGTGTCACCTGGGAACTGTTAACTGACGATAGGTATAATACCAACCAACAGTTCCCGACGAGTCCTGTCCAGTTCACTCGTAACCTAACGAGCACCCGCATAATATCTCAAGTACGACGTACTGACGGCTGTGGGACAGACCATCTCTCCTGCTGGGATGAGAAGTGCATACGCTAGTCTACTCCGGAGTATCGATGCCCTGTCTCGATAGTCCTACGACTAGGGACCTTCATAAGGATGTGCTTGTAGACTACCCAGCCCCCACTAGTGTGATCGCCATCACAACGCCGGTAGTCAAGCAAAGATTCTAAGGGCTCCATCAATATGTATCAGCGATATGTTAAAAGAAACATATACACATATTAAGATAGAAACAAACCAAGTAGCATACTACTATATCGAGCAAGACTGTCGTAAAACCGTATATATATATATATATATATATATATATATATATATATATCCCAAGCCTCCAAAATGTATTATACAAACTAGTACTATACAATAATGGCCTCTAGGGCATACATATCTAACAATCTCCCACTTGCACTAAAGGCCAGTAATTGGTGTACTGCATACCCAACGTCTGCACTAGGGCCAGTTGTTGGCGTACCGCATACCCAATAGCTCAAAAAGTCGCTCGAACTGTGTTTGAGGGAGGGCCTTTGTGAATGGATCCGCCGTGTTGTCTTTTGTGTCCACTCTCCGTACCTCGATCTCCTGGCGATCAATGATCTCCCTGATCATGTGATACCGCCTTAAGATGTATCTAGATTTCTGATAGGACCTTGGTTCCTTCGCTAAAGCTATAGCCCCATTGTTATCGCAATACAAAGGTATTGGGTCAACAATGGACGGAACCACCTGAAGTTCACTAATGAACTTCTTTATCCAGACCGCTTCTTTTGCGACATCGCTTGCACCAATGTATTCATCCTCCATCGTCGAGTCTGCGACGGTATCCTGTTTGGAACTCCTCCAACATACCGCCCCTCCGTTGAGGGTAAACACAAAACCCGAGACAGACTTGCTGTCATCTTTGTCACTCTGGAAGCTTGAATCGGTAAAGGACTCGACCCTGAGGTCTCCATTAACGTAAACCAAGAACATCTCCTTAGTCCTTCTTAGGTACTTGAGAATGTTTTTCACTGCCGTCCAGTGGTCCTCACCTGGGTCTGACTGATATCGGCTCACCACGCTCAGCGCGTAAGCTACATCTGGTCTTGTACATAGCATCGCATACATTATAGATCCTACCGCCGAAGCGTAGGGTATAGTGCTCATGCGAACCCTCTCTTCGTCAGTCTTAGGACACATCTTCTTGGAAAGGGTAATTCCGTGCAATGCGGGTATGTTACCGCGCTTGGAATCCTCCATACTAAATCTCTTTAGTATGGTCTCTATGTACCTGGACTGCGAAACTCCCAGTAGTCTCTTGGATCTATCTCTGTAGATCTTAATCCCCAGAATGTACGAGGCATCACCCAGGTCCTTCATGGAGAACCGTTGTGACAAAAATAGCTTGACCGATTGTAGCATAGGAATGTCATTTCCTATCAAAAGAATGTCGTCCACTTACAAGACTAGGAATACGACAGTTCGTCCTACAATCTTCTTATAGACACAAGGCTCATCTTCGTTCTTGATGAAATCAAATTCTTTGATTGCCTCATCAGAACAGATGTTCTAGCTCCGCGATGCCTGCTTTAATCCATAAATGGATTTAAGCAACTTGCACACCTTCCCGCTGCTCCCACTGTCTACAAAACCCTCTGGCTGATCCATGTAAACGCACTCTTCTAAACAGCCGTTCAGAAAAGCCGTTTTAACTTCCATCTGCCAGATTTCATAGTCATAGAAAGCAACAATGGCAAGTAGGATCCGAATGGATTTGAGCATAGCCACCGGAGAAAAAGTTTCGTCATAGTCCAAACCAGGCCTTTGACGAAAACCTTTTGCAACGAGTCTAGCCTTATAGGTTTCCACCGGCCCATCTACACCAAGTTTCCTTTTGTAGATCCATTTGCATCCAACGGGTTTTACCCCAGGTGGAGCAATATCCAAGGTCCACACTTTATTGGTGTACATGGACTCCATTTCGGATTGCATTGCATCCAGCCACTTATTAGAGTCCCTACTGATAATGGCCTGCCTGAAACTGGTAGGGTCATCTTCTTCCAAGATGCAATCCTCTTGATCCCCGTCTATGAGAAAACCGTAGTATCTCTCGGGCGGATGAGAAATCCTACCAGATCTACGGAGTGGCTGAGGTTCGTTGGGTGTAACTGAATCTAGCGGTTCCTCCAAATCTTTAGTTAAAGTTCGTGTTTCTGGAATTTCATCCAGTTCTACCGTGCTGCCACTAATATTTTTAACAAGAAATTCTTTTTCCAAAAATGTGGCATTCCTGGAAACAATTATCTTATGTTCCTCTGCATGGTAGAATAGATACCCACATGAATCTTTTGGGTATCCCACAAACTTACATAAAAATGCCCGTGCCTCAAGTTTGTCTGGGTTCTGCTTTTTGACATAAGCTAGGCAACCCCAAATCTTAATACGTTTAAGATACAAACTCTTACCACTCCATATTTCATACGGAGTCTTAGGCACGGATTTGGATGGAACTTGATTCAATAGATGTGCTGCTGTTTGAAGTGCATATCTCCAGAATGAAAGAGGCAACTCGGCACTACTCATCATGGAGCGAACCATATCCAATAGGGTACGATTCCTCCGCTCCGATACACCGTTGTGCTGTGGTGTATAAGGAGGAGTAAGCTGAGAGAGAATACCATTCTCTTTTAAGTAATCTAGGAATTCCGTGCTTAAGTACTCCCCTCCCCTATCCGATCGGAGGATCTTGATACTTTTGCCAGTCAAATTCTCTACTTCGTTTCTGAATTCCTTGAA
Source organism: Agapanthus africanus (assembly GCA_030015575.1). Classification (NCBI taxonomy): domain Eukaryota; kingdom Viridiplantae; phylum Streptophyta; class Magnoliopsida; order Asparagales; family Amaryllidaceae; genus Agapanthus; species Agapanthus africanus. The sequence continues at coordinate 536,953,241 of CM057339.1, forward strand.
TTTCTCAAAAGCTTTGGATTTATGTTTCATCAAATACACGTATCCGAATCTAGAGAGATCGTCAGTGAATGTGATGAAGTACGAGAACCCACCCCTTGCATGTATAGACATCGGACCACATACATCACTGTGTATGAGTCCCAAGAGCTCTGTTGCCCTTTCTCCATGTCCGGTGAACGGAGATTTGGTCATCTTCCCTTTGAGACAAGACTGACAAGTTTCATAAGATGAAAATTCGAACGTATTCAAGAGTCCATCTTTATACAACTTACTTAGTCTTTTCTCTCCGATATGACCAAGTCTACAATGCCACAAGTAGGATTCATTCGTATCTGAATTCTTCCTCTTGCGTGTGTTTTGTATATTGAGAACTGTATTCTGATTTAGAACGTAGATACCATTATACAGTGTACCTTCTGCAACCAGTACCTTATGAAGGTAGATGTTCATGATATTTCTATCAAGAACAAAGTTATATCCCTCTTTATCGAGTAAAGAAACTGATATGATGTTGCAAACCATGGAAGGTACATAGTAGCAATCGTTCAAAATCATAGCATTGCCATTTGGCAACACTAGGTGATATTCACCGACGGCTGCAGCATTAACTTGTGCTCCGTTCGCTACTCTGAGCGACATATCACCAGGTACAACTTTCCTACTTTACAGTCCCTGCAATAAATTACAGATATGAGATCCTGATCCGGTATCAAGTACCTAGGAGGTAAGGCTGACCGTAAAGCAGTTCTCAATTACAAGAACACCTGAAGTAGATGCAAAACCATGCTTCTTCTTCAACTGGGTATCCTTGGAATCCATACAATCCTCTTTCCCTTGCTCATACTTATAACTGTTGTCGTAAGTTAGAGCCGAACCAGCGTTCCCCAGCCCCGAATAAGAATTCGGATCGTTCAAGCGATACATTTTATTATCTTGATTAGGGCGTGAAATGGTTGCTACCTGGAGAGAGAGAAAAGAAACACTTAGCGTGCGCTTTTGCAAGATTAGATTGGTTTATTGATTTATCTAACCAGGATGGCTCCCACTGTTTCCTCAAATTCTTCTTCAAACCCTAAAAGAAGAATTAGTCAGGATTAATCGCACGTCACAATACTTGCTTAACCTTTTAGCCAGGCTGGTGTTGGTACTTCGAGGGAGGTTTTCCAACGCTTTCGCAAAGTTCCTTAATTAAATAACCTCTTTTCCCTGGAGGCGTAGCCCCGCTAACACCGTTCTAGACACCTACTTGGTTTATAGCATTGATTGTTAAGTGAAATAATCTCCCGAGAGTAATCCAACTCATCAGTGGGATCGGGATCCAACTATCATTGTGCGATGACCTAGATGGAATCCACTCTAGTCACCACACTCCAGAAGGTATGCTAAATCTGCAAGTTTCAATTTCTTTAGAAACTCCCGATGTGGTTTTTGCCCCTAGGACCCAAGTGACCTTGACACAGTCAACAAATCAAAGAGTCCTACTCAAGTTCAACCCGTCATTATCTTGATTGCATTAAACCCACCCGCATAACCCTTGACACAGTCAAAAAGGTTACACGACTGTCCTAACCAATCACATTGTATCCAGCAGATAAGCAATACTCAGCTACCGTTCACTGCGTCTTGACACAGTCAACAAACGCAGCACGAATACTAAGTATAACTTATAAGAAATGACGGAGGGCTACGGCTGGGTTTTTGGCGAAAAACCCGTTAACGTAATGAACTTGATATCGTTGAAGGAACCTGATAACCTTTTTGAAAATATAGTGGCGAAAACTTTTGCTAAAGAGGTCACTCCCTGTGAAGGGATCTCGGCTCTTTCCTCGTCGAATGAGGTGCAGGATATTCCAAACTGAATACCTCGATGCAAAGCAAGAATAATCGACTATAGTGAAGTTATTACCCTGACGCAAACTTTTTGTCTAAAGGGTCACTCCCGATGAAGGGATCTCGGCCCTTGCCTCGTCGACTGAGGTGCTGGGCATTCATAACCGAATACCTCTATGCAAAACAAAAGAGAACGTCCTTGCAATAACAGCTTTTTGAAAATTGTTCCAACAACGTCTTTTAGGTTTATTTTCTTGCATTAATTTAATGCGTCCCATCAATTAATCCTACTATTGCAGAAAACAACGAAAATATGACGTACGCTTATGCCATCCGCATTCGCCACGGGGTCCCGTCATCACCCGTTAGGTTACTTAACTAATGATAGAGCGGGGGCTGGACTAGCGCGGATGCAAAACATAAGCAACGCCTAAATAGATATCATATATAGATATATACACATTCGTCAGATGCAATGATAGCCATTCCAGATCACAGATGAACACATTGGATATACTAGGAATCCGCATTCTGTACGAGCCTGTAATGAAGAGCGGATTACACGGTCGCGATGAATAGCCAAACCCCACCCTAGACCCCTACGGGTGCGGCAAACTACCCGCCAAGTACCCGAAGCGAAGCAACCTCCCTCAACATCGTGAGTAGGCCACTCGGCACTTCGAGATACCCGGTAGTTTGTGCACCCCACCTTGAGTCTATCCTAGGAGCAAAAACAGTAAAAGAAATTATACAATGACGGCTACAACCCCATCCCGGTTGTGCGGCCATATAAATAATATTACATCAGTTTACATATTACATGAATTGAAAGAATAAGAAAACTCTCATCTCACAACCCCCCCGGCTATTCATCCGCGACAATCCAACGAATTCATATACACAAACCATCAACATTACAGATCACAGATATGTATAACGCCCACTAATCGACGTATAGCGATTAGCAGACGTTCAATACATATATCACATCACAGATATAACCCATTAGCCAAAGTCTATAGAAAATCGATCAAAATACGGATTTGTAACCACCCCAAAAACAAATTTTGTTCTCTGGAAATTCTGGGCAGAAACAAACCATCCTAAAAATTACAAAACACCAACATAAGAACACTGCAAGAAGTTTGACCCACGGCTGAGTCAACTCAACCGCGGATCCGCGGCAAGAGCATGCTCTAGCCGCGGTTCCGCGGCGAGTTAAGCGACTCACTGGATCAAATTTCTTCCTTATTCTGTAAAAACCCTGAGCCGATTTTTAGTATGTGATTTATTATTCTTTTGAACAGATCTAAAAATCGCCAGAAAGTTAGCTTTTAGAAAACGTGTTTTGTGATTTTTTCCGATCGAAGTTCTAGATACTTTGCTAACTTGCTAGTTTGTGTTTAGCTAGTATCTGATACCACTGTTAGGTCCACGTTACCCACCCCGGATCTTTTGGGGAGGCGGAATAGGTAAAAATCAAAATTTTCCCCGATAGGTAACTTGGACCGTTCATGAAGGATCTTGGCTAAACAAAACCTAATACAAAATCTATAAGTTCTAACTACTATGTAGAATGGTTATACCTAAGTCTTGAAGTCCTTCTCTTCTTGCTCCTTGGAGTGGGATGAACGGGTTGTCCTCGTCGCCTTCTCTTGCCGAAGAAAGATCCACCCGAGGGCCTCTACCTTTGGCTCCTACCTCAAACTAGAAGTAACTAAGGTGCTTGGTGTGCTAAACCTAGAACCTTAGAAAGAGTAGAGAATGATTTTGGTGTTTTATCTCAAAAGCTTAATGTTTCTCAACTCATGAGAGGGAGAGCTTTGAGAGAGAGGAAGAGGATGATAGAGAATGAGAATGATAGAATTGAGAAGATAATGCCAACCTTCTCACATATATGTGAATTATAATAATTAAATAATTAAGTAAAGATAATTGTGATGGTTAACTTGAAATGACCATTATCATTTCACATTAATTACTTTTGTAAGAATCAAATAGCATCTTTCATATGAAATGATGATGGTCAATATGTCAACATAGGTCAACAAGTCAACCATAGTCAAATGGTCAACAACCCTAACCATAACACAATTATAATTAATTAATATTCATAATCATATTTCACATATAAACATTAGGGTTAAGAAAAAGACAACGGTCATCAACCCTAATGAAAGTCCTCTGTCTCTTCCTCAGTCAACTGTGCATACACACCCATATCCGTGTTCCGAGGAACACGAATACAATGAGATAAAACCAATCCCAGAATATATACTAGGATCTGGCTTAAACCAATGCCCGCTAGTATAAGCTGTCCGGACACCAAACATACACAAGTGCGCGGATGTGAACGAACCCCGTCGCAAAACCATGCGACCTCTACTCGTTTTGCCTAAAGGCGAATAACCCTCTGTGTGGGACTCTAAAGACTCGACACTACGCTGGCAGTGGGTTTAACCACAGACCGCAAGCGGCACTAGCTGTACGTAACGGTCTCCAGGTAGATGCCGATAAGAAGACTGACGAGGTAAACCCATCTGAACTCCTACTGTGCCTAAATGTGACAGTCTCCGTACAGTCCGGTCTGTTCGTCTAAGAGTATCGCATGGCGGGCCTAGGGGGGTGGCAAACGTCAATTCCCTAATAGAGGTACAAGTCATGTCGGAGTATAGACCAAAACACCCTGAGAAACTACAGGTAACACTACCAGCAAATCTCGCTTGCCCTGGCCAGGGACGACTATGTGTAATGGCTCTTCTAGACATCGCATATCAACTCCCAATACCGGGAGAGATGAATCCTGTATAACCGTCACTGCCTCCAAGTGCTTCGGGACTGCTCCCAACTACTACCTGTTTGCACGACTCGGTAGAACCGTGGTAAGGTAGTAATCAAATAACAGTGGGAATACACTCGAGGCGAAGTGACAGTGTCAAGCCAACGGACTTAGCTGTATTCATGTCACCTGGGAACTATTAACTGACGATAGGTATAATACCAACCAACAGTTCCCGACGAGTCCTGTCGAGTATACTCGTAACCTAACGAGCACCCACATATTATCTCAAGTACGACGTACTGACGGCTGTGGGACAGACCGTCTTCCCTGCTGGGATGAGAAGCGCATACGCTAGTTTACTCCGGAGTATCGATGCCCTGTCTCGATAGTCCTACGACTAGGGACCTTCATAAGGATGTGCTTGTAGACTACCCAGCCCCCACTAGTGTGATCACCATCACAACGCCGGTAGTCAAGCAAAGATCCTAAGGGCTTCATCAATATTGATCAGCGATATGTTAAAAGAAACATATACACATATTAAGATAGAAACAAACCAAGTAGAATACTACTATATCGAGCAAGACTATCGTAAAACCGTATATATATATATATATATATATATATATATCCCAAGTCTCCAAAATGTATTATACAAACTAGTACTATACAATAATGGCCTCTAGGGCATACATATCTAACAGGGGAAGCTCAGCCCCAGATATGTTGGACCTTACGAGATTCTGGAGAGAGTGGGTGCTGTAGCTTATCGGTTAACACTTCCACCGAGTTTTCCCGACGTGCATCTGGTGTTCCACGTTTCGATGCTTCGCAGGTATTTTCACGATCCATCTCACGCAATCCAACATCAGACCTTACAGCTTGAGCCGGATTTATCCTACACAGTGCAGCCCGTCGCTATTCTTGACAGGCAGGCAAAGAAACTACGATCAAGGGTACTTCCGTCTGTAAAGGTTCTTTGGCAAGGAAATAATCGCGAGGAGCTTACTTGGGAGACCGAGGATGCAATGCGAAAGAAATTTCCACATCTTTTCGAAGGTATGTCTAATAATTATTTTAAATTCGGGGACCGAATTTTCATAAGGGGGGAATACTGTAACATTTTGAAAATTTAGAAATAAATAAAATTAATTAAATTAAGAATAATATGTTAAATCACAAAGTTGATAAAAAAAAGTAAGTCAATTTTCTTAAGTTGTATGTAAAACAATTTAAATTTAAATTTTAGTATGCAACATAATTAAGTTATAAGGGTTTTAATGACAAATTTAGCTTCATTTTAGTGAAATGTGTGTTTTATAATAAGCTAGGTTGTGAAGGGTTTATAAGTAAAATTTAAGTTTTTGTGCAAATAGGAAATTGTTGAGGATATAAATGAAAGTGGAATAGAAATCAATTTAGCTCAGAATTCAATCTCAAATTAAAACAAAATTTAAAGATAAGGCAAGCACACCTCATGCTTGCATGCACACACTCATCTGATACCTCCTCCTTACATGAAATGAGCACCCTTTAACCCTTGACACCTCCTCCTTCACCTTATCCCTTCCTTCTCTCATATATATAGCACATATTCAGTTCAATAGCTCAGGTTAAAACTCAATACTTTAAAAGGAAAAGAAAAATTAAAAGAGAAAAGAAAGAACAAGAAGAAGAAGAAGAATAAGGAAGCTATATTCTTGGTTTTTCATCACCATCAAACTAGGAGGGACTTAGAATCTTGGAGGGGTTTTCCAACAGCTAATTGGAGGGTAAAATTCTTAAACACAGTAGGTAATTTAAATTCTGTAGATTAGTTAAGTTGAATTGAACCAAGTCACATAATATCGTATTTTGGTTAACATTAAGCTCTGTTGAAATCTGCTTTTATTTAGAAGATAATTAACTTAACAAAACAGTGTTAAAATGATGTAGGAAACACCTAGAACAAACCATAGGGCATGAACCCAGGGGGCCGGTTTTTGGCCGGCGGCCATAAAGTGAATTCCGGCGTCGCCGGCCATGTAGGGAGCTAGGTGGGTTTTCTTTGTTAGGTAGATTCCAATGTATAATTTTGGCTATTTTGGTGTTGTTTAATTAAATTAGTTTCACATCAGATTGAATCAGGAAGCGTATATCGGAAAGGATATCTTAAAACACCAAATACGACACGGTTAAAATACATCGCGATTTAAATTCTGTAGCGATGCAGGTTAGGGTTAAAATCCAGTAAGGTTAAGTGTTTAATAGTTCGATATACTCGTATATTATATAACTAGTACGTGGGAACGGGTGTTTTTCATTTCCGTCATGTCGGAATAGCTGTTTTCTTATATACGTTAAATTGTGATATTAGATTCGAATACGGGAATTACAGAGGCAGCGAGGAAAGGGAAAGGATTAGTGAGTCCTGAATAGATTCGACGTTTCCGGTGAGTAGACTAAACATCTACCGAGGAATTTTGTAAAGATGGCGTGTTACGCCCGTAGTACTTATCATGATTCACTTATCATATCATTTTCTCCTAAGTCAATTGTTTATTAGTATCAACTTCAATCATATTATCATTTGTATATCCTATAATCATGTCCGGCGCATATCATTTATCAGGATAATATAAACAAATGACATTCCATATCAATGGTTGCGGGGGTGCTATACTCCATCCACCCGACTTCCCCCATAGATATAAATCTACTCACCTGCTAAAATCCTCGTTTAGCCGTAATCGATGCACTTCGTCGTCTCGGAATCCACGCGAAGGTACCTACAATATCAAAATGCATCGCAATACCATTAACAACGAGTTCCGAAATCCAAAACGGCATGCGGTGCGCTCATAGGTTAGAACCTATAGCCTACGCATGCAAAAACAACCAAACAACCCGCGTCATTGACGTACAAACGCACAAAAACCAAATACAATACCAATTACAAAAACCAAGAATTCCAAAATACTGAAAACATAACTAAAAACCACTCACAATATCTCCCAGATTCTGGTACAGGTAAACTGGAACTACACAAACAAGTATAGAGTGTTGTATATGAAGTATAAGAGCCACTGGACCCATCTAGACACCAAGTGGCTAGCCACATGAAGCCAAATTCCGGCGAGCTCGGCCCTGGTAGCTCCATTGGGGTTCGTGCTTTCAGGGTGGTCTCCTAGTATCCTAATTTATTCCCTGGTGTTGTTTGCTTATCTCATAAACACTCAAGGTCATCCCATATTCCCTGTAGCCCTAAAGGTTACACAAAACATATAAATAGAGCAAAATCTCAGAAATCGATCAATATAACGTAAAACTACGTTTTAAACGACGCACCAACTCCAAACTAACTCACACGTGTCCGTCTAGTGGTTAACGTGCGTGACGATACTACGAAACCTACCCAAGTGCAGCTGCTGCACAAGATCACGATCCGTGTCGGATAACGTAACACACGAACACAAAACACTAGAATATAGGAAAACGATCCCAGATTTTGCATACTGTAATTACTCAAAAATTAAACAGTACCAAACACCCCTAAACCACAGTAGACAACTACCCATCAAAACCAAACCCCCAACACCCCCCTACAAATCCGAGGTCGCCGGATTTCATGCTTGGGTCGCCGGCCAAAACCGGTGGGGTGGGTCTCATGTCTCAGGTGGAATCCTAGGGTCACTAGTACAACACTACTATCTTGTTTGGTCAATCAGTAAAAATCCCAGATCGCAGCATATCACAGAGACTCTAAAAAGACACTAAAATTACGATATTGCACTAATCAATACTTAAAGTGTTCTATACAATAACCAACGAGCTACACATCATAAAAACTCCTATTTAACAGTTTAAGGATTATAGCTATCAACGCTTGCTCCCAAGATCCAAGCTTTCCTAGCTCCAAGTGATCAAAGAGGCAAAAGTAAGACTTGATGTGTTTTTGTGATTATTTATGGAATTTTGGAGATTTTTTGAGCTTGAATTGTTGCAAATGGCGAAAGAAATGACCAAGGGCAGAAGAAGGAGGTGGAGCTCGGCCAAGGGAGGAACTATGAGGAATTGTGTGGAGTGTTCTCGCTAAAATTTGCAATAAATGCACATAAATACTATATTGCCACCTCTCCCATTCTTTTCTTTTCTTTTCTTTAAAACTTAATCCTTTCCACACAAAAGTATCTAGATATTAGTTAGAGGGTTTGTTTAGCTCAAACTTGATTTATTTGTAATGATACAAATTTTAGGAGTAATTCCCAAACCCAATATGTAAATACCACATTAAAATAATATTAAAATAGGGAAAAATTCTATCTGAACCAAAACTTCCCATATACCCCCAAAACTCGTGCACTAGCTTTATTTTAGCTAAACTAGGTGCCGGCATGTTTATATGGACGTTTGATCACAGTCGGGTTAAAACGGAAAATACCGACAATTTTACCCTAAAACGGAAAAATTCGCATAAATATTCTTAAAACGTTACACTAGCAGATACTACAGCTCACTCGGTTTTGTTTTTGACTGCTTCTATAGTTCTTGCTTTGCATAGCGGTATTTTAGAAATATCCTGCACCCTATTCGATAAGGAAAGAGCCGAGATCCCTTCACTGGGAGTGACCTCTTTATCGAAACTAGCAAAATCCTCAAAAACACACCTTTTCAAAATCACTTGTTTCTACAATGATATCAAGTTCATTACGCAAAAGGTTTTCAAGAAAACCTGTTTAACCCTCCGTCATTTCATATAAATCCTACTTAGTATCCGTGCTACGTTTGTTGACCTCCGTCAAGACGTAGTGTGCGGTAGCTAACTAGTATTTATCTGCTGCATATGATGCGATTGTTTTAAGGTAGTCGTACGACCTTGTTGACCCTCGTCAAGGGTCGTGCGGGTGGGTTTAATTCAATCAGGAAATGACGGGTTGAACTTGACTAGTAGCCTATGGTTTGTTAAACTCCATCAAGGTCATAGGACGCTATGGGAAAAAGTATTATCGGGAATTTCAAGTGTTGTAATTTGCAATGAGATTGCATACCTTCTATGAGATAGTTGGATCCCGATACCCACTGCGATTAAAAGTTACTCCTGGGAGAGATTTACACATGACAATTAGCCGATCAAGTAGGTGTCTAGAAAGGTGTTAACGGGGTTATACCTCTAGGAAAACGAGGTTTATTTTAATTAGGTCCGTGCGAAAGCATGGGGAACCTCCCTCAAAGTACCAACACCGGCCTGCCTGAAAGATTGGAGAACTTGTAAGGTGTAATTAATCCCGGCTAGTCTTACCTTTTAGGGTTTGAAGGAAGATTTGATGAAAACAGCTGGAGCCATCCTGATTAGATAAGATAATAACCAATCTAATCTTGCAAGAGCGTACGCTAAACTGTTTTCTTCTCTCTCTTCAGGTAGCGACCATGTCAGGCCTTAATCAAGATAATAATATGGATGTATTGACCGAACCCGCTTATTATACTGAGCAGGGGATCGTTGGTTCCATTCTTTCTCATAATTGTTATAAGACAGAACAGGAAATAGGGGAATATCCAGAATCACACGCCGCCCAAACGAAGAACGAGCATGTTGATGCCTCTTCTTCGGGTGTGTTAATTATCGAGAAATGTTTCACTCTACGTCCTGGGTATTAGATACCGGATCGGGATCCCATATATGTAACATGTTACATAGTCTACGGAAAGGTAGAGAACAGGAAGAGGGTGATCATTCCATAAGAGTACGGAATGGTGCAAATGTTGCAGCCAAAGCAATTGGCAAATATCACCTTGTGTTACCAAATAGTAATACATTGATTCTGAACGAATGCTATTACATTTCGACCCTGATATGCAATCTTATATCAGTTTCTTTATTAAGTAAAGAAGGATACAATTTTGTAGTACAGGATAATGTTATGAACATCTTCCTGAATCAAAAGTTGATTGGATCTGGCTCGTTAAATAATGGCATATACGTTCTAAATCAAACCCCAGTTCTTAATATACAAAACACACATAAGAGGAAAAGTTCAGAAATGAACGAATCCTTCTTGTGGCATTGTAGACTAGGTCATATCAATGCGACACGACTAGCTAAGTTACATAAAGATGGATATTTAAATCTGTTCGAATTATCATCCTATAAAATTTGCCATTCATGTCTCAAAGGCAAAATGACCAAAACTCCGTTTAGTGGATACGGAGAAAGAGTTACGGAACTCTTGGGACTGATACATAGTGATGTATGTGGTCCCATGTCTACACATGCCAGGAATGGTTCTTCGTACTTCATTACATTCACTGACGATCTCTCAAGATACGGACATGTGTTCCTGTTGAAACACAAGTCTGAAGCTTTTGAGAAATTCAAAGAATATAAGAACAAAGTCGAGAACCAAACGGGTAAAAGTATTAAGATCCTTCGATCTGATCAAGAAGGAGAATACTTGAGCAATAAGTTCCTGGACTATCTAAAAGAGAATGTGATTCTCTATCAGCTTACTCCTCCGTATACACCACAGCACAACGGTGTATCAGAACGAAGGAATCGCACCCTATTAGATATGGTGCGCTCTATGATGAGCACTGCTGAGTTGCCTATTTTCTTTTGGGGGTATGCGCTTGAGACAGCCATATACCTATTGAATAGAGTTCCAACCAAATCAGTGCCTACCACTCTATATGAGATATGGGAGGGGAAGAGACCGTGTCTTAATTTTGTAAAGATATGCCTATGTTAAAAAGCAAAATCCGGACAAGCTCGAGGCATGATCAGTTCAGTGCAAGTTTGTAGGATATCCCAAGCATTCACGAGGACATATCTTCTACCACCCTTAGGAACAAAAGGTGTTTGTTGCTCAACATGCCACATTTTTAGAAAAGGAATTTCTTGCAAAAGAAATTAGTGGCGAGGAGGTAGAACTGTAAGAAGTTCCAGCTACACAAACTGCAACAGAAGATTTGGTGGAACCAGAGGATTCAATAGTTCCCGACGAACCTCAGCCTCTCCGCCGATCTAGTAGGGTTCCTCATCCACCTGAGAGATACTGCGGTTTTCTCATTGATGGTGGAAGCGAGGATTGCATCATAGAAGATGATGACCCGACTAGTTTCGAGCAGGCCATCACGAGTGGGGACTCTGTGAAATGGCTGGATGCAATGCGATCTGAGATGGAATACATGTACACCAACAAAGTATGGACTTTGGAAGTTGCTCCTGAAAGAGTAAAACCCATTGTGAGCAAATGGATCTTTAAGAAGAAACTTGGTGTAGATGGAAAAGTTGAGACTTTCAAAGCTAAACTTGTTGCAAAAGGTTTTCGTCAATGACCAGGTGTGGTCTATGATGAAACCTTTTCTCCAGTGGCAATGCTTAATTCCATCCAGATCCTACTTGCCATTGCTGCATATCATGACTACGAAATCTGGCAAATGGATGTTAAGACCGCCTTTCTAAATGGTGATTTAGAGGAGTGACATGACTCAGCCAGAGGGTTTCGTAGATAGTGGGATCAGTGGGAAGGTGTGCAAGATGCTTAAATCCATATACTGGTTAAAGCAAGCATCGCGGAGTTGGAACTTCTGTTTTGATGTTGTAGTCAAAGAGTTTGACTTCATCAAGAACATAGATGAACATTGTATTTACAAAAGGTGGCAGAGAGTAAGGTTGTCTTCCTCATATTGTACGTGGATGACATATTCTTGATAGGAAATGATGTTCCTATGCTGCACTCGGTCAAGCTCTTCTTATCACATAGATTCTCAATGAAAGATCTAGGTGATGCCTCCTGCATTTTGGGGATTAAGATCTATAGAGATAGATCTAAGAGGATACTGGGATTGTCCCAATCAGGTACATCGACACCATACTAAAGAGGTTTAGTATGGAAGAATCCAAGCGTAGAAATTTACCCATGATCTCTGGACTCACTCTCTCCAAAGAGATGTCTCCCAAGATTGATTGGAGAGAGCTAGCATGCAAGGGACACCCTATGCTTCGGCAGTAGGCTCTATTATGTACGTGATGCAATGTACCAGACCCGATGTAGCATACTCACTAGGTGTAGTGAGTAGGTATCAAGCAGATCCAGGAGAAATTCACTGGACAGCTGTGAAGAACATTCTCAAGTACTTGAGAAGGACTAAGGAGATGTTCTTGGGGTATGGTAACGGTGAACTCCAGGTGGAGTCCTTTTACCGATTCGAGCTTCCAAAGTGATAAGGACAACTCTAAGCCGCACTCGGGATTTGTCTTTACCCTAAATGGAGGGGCGGTTTGTTGGAAGAGTTCCAAACAGGAAACCGTGACAGACTCAACGATGGAGGCTGAATACATCGCTGCCAACGATGCTGCCGAAGAGGCTGTCTGGATGAAGAAGTTCATCACTGAACTTAGTGTGGTTCCGTCCATTGAGCATCCAATACCTTTGTATTGTGATAACAATGGAGCTATGGATTTGGCCAAGGAACCCAGGTCCCATCAGAGATCCATGCATATTCTGAGGCGGTATCACCTGATCCTGGAGATAGTTGATCGCCATGAGATCGAGGTCAGCAGAGTTGACACGAAGGACAACACTGCGGATCTACTCACGAAAGCCATACCACAGATACATTTTGAGAGACTCTTCGGGATGTTAGGTATGAGATACTACAACAGCTGGCCTTAGTGCAAGTAGGAGATTGTTAGTTATGTATATGCCCTAGAAGCCATTGTTGTACATATGATGTATATTATAGTGGATGCTTGGATATATATAGATAGGACTTTCTTGCTCGATATAATAGTATGCTATCTGGTTTCACTTTTTCTAAACATGTTGACTTGTATTGGTTTACTGTCTTGCTCTCACATGTTGATAAAGCCCTTAGGATATGTACTTGACTACTAGGACTATGATGCAGATCATACTAGTGGGGCCAGGGTAGTCCATGAGTACATCCTATAACTGTTTCTAGTCGAGGGTGTATCGAGACAGGGCATCGATACTCCAGAGTAGACTAGCGTATACACTTCTTGACCCATATGATGGGCGATGGATGATCCCACATCCATTGGTGTTTGAAATCAAAGATGGTATACGGGTGCTCAGTGGAGACTGGGTACATTGAACGGACTCGCCGAGAACTCCTAGATGGTATTATACCTATCGTCAAATAGCAGTTCTCTAGTGACACTGGTAAAGGTTAGTCTGTAGACCCGAGATCGTCATAGAGTCTTATGTGATTCCCACTGTGTTTTGATTTCCACCTTACCACGTTCATGAGAACGTGCAAAACGGTGGCTTTTGGGTACAGTCCCGAATCACATGGAGGCAATGAGCGATAGGATGGGTTTCGTCTCTCCCGGTATTGGGAGTTGATGTTGCGCTGTGTTCGATTGGCTATAACAGAAAGTCCCTGGCCAGGGTTAATATGGAGATCTACTGGTAAGTGTTATCAGTAGTTTCTTGACCCATTATGAGCCTCGGATCGACACGACTTATCGGTTACTGGGGTCTGACGTTTACCACCCCTAGACTGTATATGCGACATATCAGACGAACTGTATGGTAGTGTTACTGATTGGATTCACAAGAGTATGTACAAGCTTGCTTGTTGATCTTCTGATCACTCAATACCCGAGTGGCTATTACGTTTAGCTGACCGCTTGCAGCTTTTGGGTGTTTGATATGATCATCACCTACTGCCGGCGTATTGACGAGTCTTTAGAGTTCTACACAGAGGTTTCCTGGCTCAGGCGAAACGGAGTAGAAGTACATATGTGATATATGCGGGACCGAGATTAATACGATATGTAATACCGTATTCTATTCTCGTGATATATGATATCGGCCGGTTATATGTGATATAGCCGGGTTATCGGATCAAGTGTTGATTCGATAAAAAGATACATGTTATATTGGTCGGTTATATACAATATAGCCGGATTATTAAATCAAGTATTAATTTAATAATTTAATGTATAATTATATATATTTGATATATTAAATTACATTAACTAATATATGCTCACTTAAGTATTTCATTTTCTCACATTTGGATACATTTAACATATATGTGATATATGTTTAATGTATTCTTTTCTTTTGTTACAAAATTATATATATGTGATATGTATAATTGTGACATGCTAGATTATAGATGAAACTTGGATGTATGAGAATTACACCATGCTATTGTGATAAATGTTGAGTTTATATTTATTTTAGCAAAATTCAAAATTGTGGAGAATTAGTCATGAGCTTGGATGAAGCTTGTAGAACATTGACTAAGTCAACCAATTTTGTTTTGGCTAAAATATTTATTAAGCTAACCCTAATCACTTTGACCATGGTCTATTCTCTACAAGGGTTTATGTTATGGTTTTATTGAAGGGTTTGTTTAGCACCCTATGAAGTGTTTTGAAGCATCACATGTCCAAAAGTTATGATTTTTATTGTGCTAAGCAAACACTCGTATGGATCGATCCTAGAAAATTAGGTTTATTAAACTTTAGCTAACAAAAATTAGGGTTTAAAGGCTACAACCTTTGTAGCTCCCGTTTTTGATTCGCTCCTTAGGCTCTTTGGTGTTGAGTCGAGGTCCTCTTGATGTCCTCTTGTATCCACGACGATCCACCACGGAGATATCCGTCCAAGCTCGCAACTTCGACAATCCGAAGGAAACACTCTAAACGAAGCGGCTAAGCTAGTGTAGAATGATGTTGTGGTGTGGAATCTCACTTCAAAAACCTATCTTTGAGTGGTATTTGCTCACTAGGAAAATCAAGAGAGCAAGAGATGGAGGAGAATGAAGATGGTGGCTTTTCTTTGCAAGAGGTAAAATGATAACCATAAGGTTAAACTTGTGAAAGAAATAAATATCACTATATATATTTATTCCTTCTTGACTCCAACCATGATTAAATGATAGATGATTAATTTAACTTGGGTTTAGAATGATAAAGGAAAAGATAACCATGGTTTAGTGGTAGGTGAGCAAGGTTAGGTTAGTAGAAGCATGTAGAAACTAGCATAATTATCCTTTCCTTTTCATTTTCTTTTTAAATCCATAATCAAATAATAATCCATTAAATAATCAATGGTGTGAGTCTTATATTGCCACCATTTCCATATATAATCAACCATGATGGTTTGATGTATGTATGTGTACATGTATGCACATCTACATGTGCAAGAAACTAGAAAAGAAGAAAGAAGCATATGCATGCATGCATACATCCATCAAACCCTAGAAAGGTTTTAAGTGAGAAAACTAATGGTTAAATGATAAATCAACACTTGATTTATCAATCCGGTCATATCTCATATGACCCCACCAAAATCAGTTCACCCGATCAATGTTCGGTATCATATACGCACATTTCAATCGGGTGCATGCGCATATCGCATATGCACACCACAACGTTTCGCCTGAACTGGGTAACTCCTCTGTGGGACTCTAAGACTCGTCAATACGCCGGCAGAGGGTAATGATCATATCAAGTACCCTCAAGCCGCAAGCAGTCAGCTAAACGTAACGGCCACCCGGGTATTGAGCGATCAGAAGACAATAAGCGAACCTGCTACAACTCCCGTCGAGCCATCCGGCAACACTACCGTACAGTCCGGTCTCTTCGTCAGATATGCTGCATATCGAGCCTAGGGATGGTCACGTCGACCCCAATAACTCAATAAGTCGTGCCGGTGAATGGTCTATAACAGTTCGAGAAACTACTGATAACACTTATCAGCAAATCTCAGCAGCCCTGGCCAGGGACTTGCTGCTATAACCAGTCGGGCACAGTACAGCATCAACTCCCAATATCGGGAGAGACGAAACCCCTCCTATCGCTCATTGCCTTCGTGTGTCTCGGGACTGTACCCAACGGCCACCTGTTTGCACGACTCATTAGAGCCGTGGTAGGGTGGTAATCAAAGTACAGTGGGAGAACACACAAGGCTCTATGAGGATCTCGGGTCTACAGACTAACCTGTACCAGTGTTACCTGAGAACTGCTATCCGACGATAGATATAATTCCATATAGGAGTTCTCGGCGAGTCCGTCCAGTGTACCCAGTCACCACTGAGCACCCGTATATGATCTTGATGTCAAACATCGATGAATGTGGGAACATCCATCGCCCATCACATGGGTCTAGTATCACATACGCTAGTCTACTCTGGTATATCGATGCCCCGTCTCGATACACCTCCGACTAGGGACATTTCAGGATATGCTTATAGACTACAAACGTCCCACTAGTATGATCTCTATCATAATCAGAGTAGTCAAGCAGATATCCTTGGGGCTTTATCAGCATGTATGAATGAGTAAAAAGCATGATCAAATCAACATGTCAGATAAAGAATAACCAGATAGCATACTATCATGTCGAGCAAGAATGCAAACTGAATATATATACATGTATAGATACATCCACTATCACATAATGGCCTCTAGGGCATACATATATCCAACAATCTCCCACTTGCACTAAGGCCAGTTATTGGCGTATCTCATACCCAACATCTCAAAAAGTCGCTCATGTTGCGGCTGAGGGAGGGCCTTGGTGAATGGATCCGCGGCGTTGTTCTTTGTGTCAACTCTCTTAATCTTGATCTCGCGGCGATCAACAATCTCCCGGATCAAATGAAATCGCCTCAGGATGTGTCTGGACCGCTGATGGGATCTGGGCTCCTTGGCTAACGCCATTGCCCCATTATTGTCACAATACAAAGGTATTGGATCAATAATGGTTGGAACTACTCCTAGCTCCGAGACGAACTTCTTCATCCAGACGGCTTCCTTGGCGGCATCATTTGCAGCAATGTACTCAGCTTCCATCGTAGAGTCTGCAACGGTATCTTGTTTGGAACTCTTCCAACTTACCGCCCCTCCATTGAGGGTAAATACAAACCCTGAGATAGATTTGCTGTCATCCTTATCACTCTGGAAGCTCGAATCGATAAAGGCCTCCATTTGGAGATCCTTGTTACCATACACCAAGAACAATTCTTTAGTCCTTCGCAAGTACTTAAGAATGTTCTTCACAGCTGTCCAGTGGTTCTCCCCTGGGTTGGATTGATACCTGCTTACAACACTAAGTGCATAAGCTACATCTGGGCGTGTACACAACATCGCATACATTATTGATCCTACTGCCGAAGCATAAGGTATAATGCTCATGCGAGCTCTCTCTTCATCGGTCTTTGGACAAGAATCCTTGGAGAGAGTGACTCCATGGCAAGCGGGTAAGGCACCCCGCTTGGAGTCTTCCATACTAAACCTCTTTAGGATGGTGTTGATGTACCTGGTTTGGGACAATCCCAATAACTTTTTGGATCTATCCCTATAGATCCTTATACCCAGGATGTATGTGGCATCACCCAGGTCCTTCATGGAGAACCTCAGTGATAAGAATGATTTGACCGACTGTAGCATAGGAATGTCATTTCCTATCAGAAGAATGTCATCCACGTACAATACGAGGAATGTGACAGCTCTTCCTACAGCCTTCCTATAAACACATGGTTCATCCGGATTTTTGATGAAATCAAACTCTTTGATAACATCATCGAAACAGATGTTCCAACTCCGAGATGCCTGCTTTAACCCATATATGGATTTAAGCAATCTACATGCTTTCTCGCTGCTCCCACTGTCAATGAAGCCCTCTGGCTGATCCATATAAACACATTCATCTAAATCTCCATTTAGAAATGCTGTTTTAACGTCCATCTGCCAGATTTCATAGTCGTAGTGAGCAGCAATAGAAAGTAGGATCCGAATAGATTTAAGCATGGCTACGGGCAAAAAAGTTTCGTCATAGTCCTAACCTGGTCTTTGACGAAAACCTTTCGCCACAAGTCTTGCCTTATAGGTCTCTACCTGCCCATCCACACCAATCTTTCTTTTAAAGATCCATTTGCACCCTACAGGTTTTACCCCAGGGGGTACAACGTCCAAAGTCCATACTTTGTTGGTGTACATAGACTCCATTTCGGATCTCATGGCATCCAGCCACTTCACAGAGTCACCACTCGTAATAGCTTGCTGAAAACTGGTAGGATCATCATCATCCATGATGCAATCTTCTCTGTCACCATCAATGAGGAAACCGTAGTACCTCTCCGGTGGGCGAGAAGTCCTACCAGACCTACGGAGTGGCCGAGGTTCTTCAGTTTCTGTTGCAACAGCCGGTTCAATCAAATCGTCATTTGTAGTTTGTGTCTCCAGAACCTCTTCTAGATCTACCACCTTGCCATCATCTCTATCTGTGAAAAACTCTTTTTCCAAGAATGTGGCATACTGAGAAACAAACACTTTTTGTTCCTCTTTGTGGTAGAATAGATATCCATAAGAATTCTTTGGATATCCCACAAAGTTACACATGACTGACCGTGTCTCGAGTTTGTCCGGATTCTGCTTTTTAACATAGGCCGGGCAACCCCAAATCTTAATTCTTTTAAGAGATGGTCTCTTCCCATTCCATATCTCATATGGCGTGGTAGACACGGCTTTGGTTGGAACCCTGTTTAGCAGAAACGCTGCAGTCTCCAATGCATGCCCCCAAAACGAGACTGGTAACTCTGCGTCACTCATCATGGACCGGACCATATCTAATAGGGTCCTATTCCGTCGTTCTGACACACCGTTGTGCTGTGGTGTGTAAGGAGGAGTGAGCTGAGAGAGAATCCCATTCTCTTTTAGGAAGTTTGCAAATTCTGTACTGAGATACTCACCACCTCGATCTGATCGAAGCATCTTAATACTCAAGCCGGTTTGTTTTTCTACTTCTTGTTTATATTCAACGAATTTCTCGAAAGCCTCGGACTTGTGCTTTAATAAAAATACATGACCGAATCTTGAGAAATCGTCGGTGAATGTAATGAAGTATGAAAAACCGCCTCTAGCCTGTGTAGACATTGGCCCACATACATCACTATGTATGAGGCCAAGGAGCTGAGTAGCTCTTTCTCCGTGTCCGGTAAACGGAGTTTTGGTCATTTTACCCTTGATACAAGACTGGCAAGTCGCATAAGATTTATATTCAAAAGGATTTAAATATCCATCTTTGTGTAACTTGTTTAGTCTTGTTTCGTTAATATGACCAAGTCTACAGTGCCAAAGAAAAGCTTCATTTAATTCTGAAAGTTTTCTTTTATTAGTGTGTTGTATACTGAAAACTGTGTGTTGATTTAGGACATATATTCCGTTATTAAGTGTACCATACCCAACCAACATTTGATTTAGGTGAATGTTCATAACATTGTTCTGCAACACAAAATTATATCCTTCATTGTCCAACAAAGAAACGGATATTATATTACATAGCATATCAGGTACAAAATAACATGGATTCAAAATCAAAATACATCCAGACGGCAACCCCAAGTGATACTCTCCCACTGCGACTGTATGTACATTGGAACCATTTCCAACGCGGAGAGTATGGTCACCTGTCTTCAAAACCTTGCTATTTCTCAGCCCCTGCATAGAATTGCAAATGTGAGAACCTGAACCGGTATCCAATACCCAGGAAGCAGAGTTTATAGAAAAACAGTTTTCAGTCACAAACGCACCTGAAGCAGAAGCATCACCATACTTCTTCTTGAGACTTAGGTACTCTGTGCAGTTGCGCTTCCAATGTCCTGTCTTGTGGCAATGAAAACACTCGCCTTTCCCTGGGTCTCCAGCCGTGGACTTTCCCTTCCCCTTCGCCTTTTTGACTCCACCCTTAGGATTAGTTGGTTTCTTCTTTTTCTTTCCCTTGGCCTTAGCTTTTGGGCGAGAAGAAGAAGACTGTCCAATGGTCATAACGGGAGTCTTTGCTGATTTCATAGTGCTCTCTGCACTCCTTAACATATTAAGGAGTTCAGGGAGTTCCTTCTCCATGCTATGCATGTTAAAGTTCACTATGAACTGAGCAAAGGTGGAGGGGAGGGACTGCAGAATAATATCTATATATTGCTCATTGTCCATTGTCCATCCAAGGTCCTCAAGCTCTTCTATAAGCGCTATCATCTTCAAAACATGGTCCGCTACTGGTGTGCCAGGGGCCATCCGCATGTGAAACAGTTTCCTTGATGCTTCATATCGTAATACGCGGGACTGCTCCCCATACAACTCCTTTGTATGGAGTAAAATCCCGTGAATGTCCATGTCCTCGTGCTGCTTTTGATGTGTGTTATCCATCGATGCAAGCGCGAGGCATTTTGCCGTGGCACAGTCAGCGTGCCATGTCTTGCGGACTTCAATGTCCGCAACTGAGGATTTTGGGCCTGGGACGGGCGGGGCTGAAGCCGTGAGGACATATGATACTTTATCATATGTCAAGGCGATCTTCAGATTCCTTAGCCAGTCTTTATAGTTGGTCCCATTCAGTTTGTTCTTATCTAATAGAAGCTTAAGTCCAGTCATTGGTATCTGCCATTAAGAGAGAGAAAAGAATACACTCAGCGAAAGCTCTTGCACAGATTAGATTGGTTTATTATCTTGTCTAATCGATGTTTCCCACTGCTTTTTATCAAGTTTTCTTTCAAACCTTAAAAAGAAAAACTAGCCAGGATTAATTACAGTCTACAACTTCGCTAACCGTTCAGCCAGGCCAGTGTCGGTACTTTGAGGGAGGTTCCCCGTGCTTTCGTACGGACCTAATTAGAGTAAACCTCGTTTTCCCAGAGGCGGAGCCCCGTTAACACCTTTCTAGACACCTAATGAGTTAGTTAATTGTAAACTGTAAAACTCTCCTAGGAGCAACTATTGCCCACAGTGGGATCGGGATCCAACCATCACATGGAAGGTATGCAATCTCATTGCAAATTTCAACACTTGAAATTCCCGATGTAATTTTTACCCCTAGTACTTATGACCTTAACTATGGTCAACAAATCATAAGTACCAGTCAAGTTCTACCCGTCATTTCTTGATCAATTAGACCCACCCATATGACCCTTAACTATGGTCAACAAAGTCGCATGAATGTCCTAATTAATCTGCATCATATGCATTGTAGGAAGACATCACTTAGCTACCGTACACTACGCCTTAACTAAAGTCAACAAACGTAGCACGAATACTAAGTACTCTACTTCCTAAAATGACGGAGGGTTGCGAATGATTTTTAAGAAAATCTTTAACGCTTTGAACTTGATATCGTTGTAGAATCAAACAGTTTTCAAAAGGAGTGGCTTAAGCTCCGCAGTTTTGAAATATAGCTTTTTCACAAATAGCCGAGTAGTTTTTAAATCCGATTCTACAACATCTTTTAGGTTTATTTTCATTACATTAATCACATTAATGTAATCCCATCATTTAAGTCCTTAAGCCAATCACAGAAAAGAAACAAAAATAACACGTACGCTTATGCCATCCGCATTCGCCGCAATGTTCCGTTATGCACCGTTAGGTTACTTAACTAACGGCATACCGGGACGGGACTAGCGCGGGTGTAAAACATAAGCAACGTCTACTATATATCATATATATAATAAGTCATTCGTCTCAGATTTCACAGAACACAGGCAGCAGAAATATAGATATAACGTGGGATATACTAGGACGTCCGTATTTAGTATTTAGCCAGAATAGAAAATACGGATTCCACAGTCGCGATGAATAGCCAAGCCCACACCCTGGACCCCTACGAGAGCGGCAAGTGACCCTACCAATCCTGGAGTTTAGGAGACCCGGTCTCGACTCCTCGAGATGGCCTCCCACTGAACCACAGAACCCGGTTACCTGTGCTCCCCTCCTTGGGTCCATCCTAATGCGGAAAAAGTAAATAATATACAACACTGGTGACACAACCGCAACCTGGAAGTGCCCCAAATAAAAGAATATTACATTACATTTGAATTTACATGAATGAAAATATAAAGCTCTCATCTCACAAAACCCCCCGGCTATTCAATCGCGACAATCCTACACATCATATCTCAGCAACACATAATATCACATATCATCAACGTAAGTAAGTATGCGTACCCCGATTGTCGTTGATGTATAGCAACGAAACCGGCGATATCTAACATACTACACTTACGGTCACAGAAAAGAAAGTGTAAAACTACAATATTTGGAATCCAGATTCTCTTTAGACATCATAAATGCGAAATATCACATATCTCGTATTTCATGCCTAAACCATATGAATTCCACATATTGTATCACATTCCAGACAAACAGACAGTATTAAAGTTTTTCGAACGAACTATCAAGCATCCAAGATTCACTAAAGCTCAACACTTGAGCAGGGTTCAAAAAGATCCGGAGTGTGACACAGTAGTGGCGGTCCAGCCGTAGAAGGGTCAAGCCAACGCCTCACATGTGGCACGCCGTACTGCCCCAAACCCTAGGGTTCAAAGGGCAGTTCGAGACGGTCACATAATCGAGTTAAGGTTTGTTGTCTTCTAGAGGGACCACCGCAAAAAGACTTGCACGTATCTCGAAACTATTTAAACCCCGTGAATATTGAGTAAATGATATTCGTTCAAGAACTTCAATACTTTCTAGTTTACCCGGAAAAGAAAGCGAAATGAAAACTCCGATCGAAACCACGAGGCCAAAAACATCTCCAGAATTTTTCAACAGAAGATTCAGATTAAACATGCTCAGAATATAATATAGCAGGTAAATAAAATAACTGTGCAAAAAAATATCAAAGAGCCCATAGTATGGCCGCGGAAGGGCGGCATAAGCTTGCTTATGCCGCGCTTCCGCGGCCGAACTTACTGTTCACTGGCTCGAATTTTCCAGATCGTCTAATTTTTACCTGCTCTATTTTTTAGGAATTTTTAATTCTGAAAAAAGTCAATTTTTAAAAAATTTCCAGAGAGCATTTTTCAAAAGTCGTATTTTGTTTCGATCGGACTTTTTACTTCGCCAAAAGGTCGCCTAATGTTCTAGGTCGGCTCTGATACCAATGAAGGGTTTGTTTAGTACCCTATGAAGTGTTTTGAAGCATCACATGTCCAAAAGTTATGATTTTTATTGTGCTAAGCAAACACTCGTATGGATCGATCCTAGAAAATTAGGTTTATTAAACTTTAGCTAACAAAAATTAGGGTTTAAAGGCTACAACCTTTGTAGCTCCCGTTTTTGATTCGCTCCTTAGGCTCTTTGGTGTTGAGTCGAGGTCCTCTTGATGTCCTCTTGTATCCACGACGATCCACCACGGAGATATCCGTCCAAGCTCGCAACTTCGACAATCCGAAGGAAACACTCTAAACGAAGCGGCTAAGCTAGTGTAGAATGATGTTGTGGTGTGGAATCTCACTTCAAAAACCTATCTTTGAGTGGTATTTGCTCACTAGGAAAATCAAGAGAGCAAGAGATGGAGGAGAATGAAGATGGTGGCTTTTCTTTGCAAGAGGTAAAATGATAACCATAAGGTTAAACTTGTGAAAGAAATAAATATCACTATATATATTTATTCCTTCTTGACTCCAACCATGATTAAATGATAGATGATTAATTTAACTTGGGTTTAGAATGATAAAGGAAAAGATAACCATGGTTTAGTGGTAGGTGAGCAAGGTTAGGTTAGTAGAAGCATATAGAAACTAGCATAATTATCCTTTCCTTTTCATTTCCTTTTTAAATCCATAATCAAATAATAATCCATTAAATAATCAATGGTGTGAGTCTTATATTGCCACCATTTCCATATATAATCAACCATGATGGTTTGATGTATGTATGTGTACATGTATGCACATCTACATGTGCAAGAAACTAGAAAAGAAGAAAGAAGCATATGCATGCATGCATACATCCATCAAACCCTAGAAAGGTTTTAAGTGAGAAAACTAATGGTTAAATGATAAATCAACACTTGATTTATCAATCCGGTCATATCTCATATGACCCCACCAAAATCAGTTCACCCGATCAATGTTCGGTATCATATACGCACATTTCAATCGGGTGCATGCGCATATCGCATATGCACACCACAATGTTTCGCCTGAACTGGGTAACTCTTCTGTGGGACTCTAAGACTCGTCAATACGCCGGCAGAGGGTAATGATCATATCAAGTACCCTCAAGCCGCAAGCGGTCAGCTAAACGTAACGGCCACCCGGGTATTGAGCGATCAGAAGACAATAAGCGAACCTGCTACAACTCCCGTCGAGCCATCCGGCAACACTACCGTACAGTCCGGTCTCTTCGTCAGATATGCTGCATATCGAGCCTAGGGATGGTCACGTCGACCCCAATAACTCAATAAGTCGTGCCGGTGAATGGTCTATAACAGTTCGAGAAACTACTGATAACACTTATCAGCAAATCTCAGCAGCCCTGGCCAGGGACTTGCTGCTATAACCAGTCGGGCACAGTACAGCATCAACTCCCAATATCGGGAGAGACGAAACCCCTCCTATCGCTCATTGCCTTCGTGTGTCTCGGGACTGTACCCAACGGCCACCTGTTTGCACGACTCATTAGAGCCGTGGTAGGGTGGTAATCAAAGTACAGTGGGGGAACACACAAGGCTCTATGACGATCTCGGGTCTACAGACTAACCTGTACCAGTGTTACCTGAGAACTGCTATCCGACGATAGATATAATTCCATATAGGAGTTCTCGGCGAGTCCGTCCAGTGTACCCAGTCACCACTGAGCACCCGTATATGATCTTGATGTCAAACATCGATGAATGTGGGAACATCCATCGCCCATCACATGGGTCTAGTATCACATACGCTAGTCTACTCTGGTATATCGATGCCCCGTCTCGATACACCTCCGACTAGGGACATTTCAGGATATGCTTATAGACTACAAACGTCCCACTAGTATGATCTCTATCATAATCAGAGTAGTCAAGCAGATATCCTTGGGGCTTTATCAGCATGTATGAATGAGTAAAAAGCATGATCAAATCAACATGTCAGATAAAGAATAACCAGATAGCATACTATCATGTCGAGCAAGAATGCAAACTGAATATATATACATGTATAGATACATCCACTATCACATAATGGCCTCTAGGGCATACATATATCCAACATTTATTTATCTTTTTATGTAATTCATAAATGATATGGAATTAGTCATGGTTAAGCTTCATGGAAGCTAGTAGAACATTGACTAAAGTCCAACTCTTTTGTTTTTACTTAAGATATTTCTTAACCTAAACTTTAACCCTAGCCCATGGTTCATTCTCTACAAGGGTTAAGCATGGCATTCTTAACTCATGGTTGCATTTCTAACCTCATAACAATAATTCATTCATCACTTGTTCTTCTTCTTCTTCTTCTTCACAAAAAAGCTTGCTTGATTTTTTCCAAGTGATGAAAGATTGCGAGAAATAGAAAACTAAACAGAGCAAAATTCCTACTTCATCATCCTCTTCTATACTAGCCATATAGATTAGTGTGTTAGCTTCACTGATCCATAATTAGTAAAGAGGTAGCTTGGGTTTGTGATTCCTCAAGGTAGATCATCTTGGATTGTGAAGACTTCAAGCTAGCATGGATCATTCACCTCATGGATCCTCTCTAGAGTCCGGGAGCTTGATGATCGCGGTGAAAGGACCACAACCTGGAGCTTATGAAGCGAAGGAACGGACTACAAAGATTGTAATCCCTATCACTTAGAAGTAAAGATGTTTGCTTTATGTTTCTAACCCTAATTCTCTAGTAAAGATCCTTGCTTAGGTTGTTTGGCACTTGAAAAATTTTAATATGGCATGCTTGATACCTTGTAGAACCTTGTTCTAGTGCCTAAGAACCTTACAAGTTGGCCAGAGATCTTAGAGGACGTGCCAGAGCAGAACTGTTTCCTTCATCATTTCCATATTGGACCGTTGAGCCAAGAAGTTATGTAACGGGAAATTCGCAGTGAGAGACGAGAGCCTAAGGGCACAGGTGCCAGGCCATGAACAGGAGGCAAGTAGATATCTTTCTCTGCTAGTTTTGGATGCACCGACACCTTATCGAATTTGAAGGAAGGACATATCGACGACAATGTTTACGAATTGTGATTTGGTGATTCCAATATCATGTGTCCGTTATTTTGGATTTCGGTATTATGGACGATTTATTTGCATGATTGAGATTTGTGAACCACAGTTGCACTCGACTTCGATTTGATGTCGTTCGAGATGTTTGATTTTGATTTCATGCCTATGGTTTGTATGTGATTTGACTTGTGCCTTCGGTGTAGTTTTCATATATTTTAGTACTCTGATTCGATTTTATGCATGCTGATGCACGTTGATCGCACGCTTGTGGCGTGTCGGAGTTCAAAGTTCTAAAGTTATAACCGCGATCAAGACGGTGTCGCTTTGCAGCTAGCCGGTTGAGCATGGGCCGATCCACAGGGAGATGGTTGTATGTCCGTTCGAGTCTCAGACGAGTCAATAAATAATGTGTATGTTCATGTTCAAAACTATCCTAAGTGTTTGTATTTTATGTTCAAGTAAGCTTGTTAAGGTTAAGGTTGGTTAGTAGAGCTAGAATTAGTCTTGTGCTTGTCTTTTGCCATTCTTGAAACGATATTGGGATGATCGAAAGTAGCGGGGATTAGGAGGACATAAGAATGGGATTTGCGAGTTTAAATGAGCTTTTCAACGCTAAATCTATTCTGTTCAGTCGAAAATATTGCATTCTCAACACGACAATTTCCTTACTCTTTCTAATCATCTAAAGGTGTTTGGTATAA
This sequence comes from Agapanthus africanus, assembly GCA_030015575.1. Lineage (NCBI taxonomy): Eukaryota > Viridiplantae > Streptophyta > Magnoliopsida > Asparagales > Amaryllidaceae > Agapanthus > Agapanthus africanus. Next base: position 536,980,495 of record CM057339.1, read on the forward strand.
ATATAGAACATATTAGCAATTCGTCTGCAAAATATCAAATAACATGTGTTATACATTATAACCGGCATTATGAAGGAAATTGTGTGTAAATATTTCACGTATAATATTTTGAATCTCTCAATACTTTTCATTGAGATTGTGTGAAGAAATTATTCTGGTCAAAGAATTGGAATCGCAAAAGTGCCGATAAAATGCCGCAAGTCAAAGACTTAAAATCTGGCAGAGATTCAGAAGGGATAAAATTATTCCAGACATAAAAAGAACACCCAAATACCAACACCAAGATACCCCAGAAATATGAGCCAGTGATCTCCTCATATGGCCGCGGAACCGTGGCCGAGTTGGCTGAGTTGCCGCGGTTCCACGGTGGAGTTGGGAGCTCTGATGACTTGTTCTCTCCAGAAGCTTCATTCTAACAACCTTGCTTCCTCAAGACACTTAATTACCGCGTGGCTTCATCTGGAAGGCTCTGCATAACAACCTTCTTCTAGAAGGCTCCTTATAACAACCTCATTCTAGAAGGCTCTCTCTAACAACCTAGCTTAGGAAGGAAGATTTATTTGAATTTTATAAAAAGGGGATCTAGATCTAAATTTTGGGAGTTTGGAAAATAGTTCAATTAGTGGTTAGTTAGTTACACAATTGGATCCACAATTCAAAATTCAAATTCAAGTTGAGTGACACAACTTGAGATCCAATCCAAAGCAAAAATCAAGATCCATTGAGAAGCAAATCAAGTGAGCAATCAACGATCCTTTATTTGCGAAGACAATATTCATCAAGAGCACGAGATCTACGACGATCCAAGTCTCACGGAGATCGAGCGGAGCGAACTTCGACTGATCTAGTTACCTCTTCAAGGGAGCGATCGAGAGCAACTCTTGTAACCTCGAATTGAAGGAATGTGTAATTAGTCGTCGATTTAATAAAGGTGATAATTGTAATTCTTGCTTTCTTTACATTCTTGCACTATGAAATTTCTAGATCTTGAATCTTTTATTTTCATGATGCTTGAGTAAATCTTCGCTTGTAAAGGATTCGAGAGAATTGATAGATCAAGTGATGATAAAATCCTAATACTAATCTTAAGTTTTATGAGATTTGTGAACTTTAGGAAAAAGAATCATCAATGACCTAATTTGGACCGAGATCACATTCTTGATTATTTCATTGCAAACTAGGGATTAAATGATTGATGATTCTCTTTTTTAGAGGCTAAATCCGAATGATGATCAATGAAAAGACAAAGGATAGAGAAGGAGAAACCCTAGTTTCTTCAATAGATCCCTAATCTTCATTCATCACCATCGATCTAGCTACAATTTATCAATAGATAAGATTAGTCATTATTAGATTCATCATTGCTACCAATTTGATCGATTCCTACAAGCTATTCTTCATAATCTTGATAAATCAAATTGATTTGGACATCTTCTTGATTCTTGATCTATTTTCTTTATGTTTCTTAAAATCAAACCTCATAAATCTTGAATCAATTTTCTTGAATTTTCTTTTATATTTTCTATTCGACTCAAATTTAGCATAATCGAACAAGTACACGCATCTCAATAGACGATCCGTTCTCATTAACGAAACTATTTCGATACCGTTATTGATTGCGGTATAAATTCTTTGGTTGTGAACATTTTACATTTTATAAAAACTTCACGATCGTTTCAGAAATTTTTAGATCAATCAAATGGCGCCGCTGACAGGAATGCGTGCTATTTTGTTCGTTTTTGTTATTTGAGTTGAAATTTTATTATTCCATCAAAATTTTTAAATCAAAATCGCATCAAGCGCTTAACGATTAGTTGTGAATTTTTGCGAGGGAATCTGTAATTATTGTAGCAGTGCGATCAAGATTCAGAAACTTGCTGAAGAATCCAGAGGAGCACAGAAAGAAACAGAAAAATTATGAAACCCTAATCCCTCCTTACCACCGCGAATCTGCGGCCAATGAGGTGTTTTTGCGGCGGTTCCGCCGCCGTTTAGGTGGTTCACTGTTCTAAACTTCTATGGTATATTCTCTGTTCTCTCCTCTCCTTTCTGATCTTGTCCAATAACACTTTTCTGCAGGATTCTTTGCAAAATTCGCAACGCCGCTATAAGAAAAATTTGTTGCGTGTTTTGATCGTGGTTGTTTGCATATTTTAATACGGAAATTAAGGGGCACGACCAAATTCAGATTAGGTGGGGAGTTCACTACCCTTCCTAAGCCCCGGAAATCACAAAACTAGCATCTGCATCACCCTTCATTAACTAAAAAATATCTAGACAAGACTCTAAGGACCGTCGCGCTCAATTAGGACAGAAGAAGGTCGCGGGTAATCTATTGCTTATCCACATTTCTTTTGTGGTGTCTAAGGCAAGTGTGTCTAAGAAAAGTGGTTACTTAATTAGGCCCGCTACTTACGTAGCGGAGAACCTCTCACTTACCTGGCCACAGAAGGGATAAAGAGGCAGTAGAGGATTTATCCAGCGATTTGTCTTCTGGAAATCTAAGAGCGGTCTAGAGACTTGACCTAGGTGACGTTAAATATAGGGTTTCTTGTGCATTTTTGTGTGAATTTTCATAAATCCGTCTTTTTTCAAAACAAACCAATTATTTTCTCCCCTTTTTACCCTTTTTCCCCTCTTCTCTTCTTATAATGGGTGACCCAAACAGACGAACTCTTGTCGAGCTTTGCTATCCACAACCAGATATTTCTTGTCTTCGTAATCGCTTCGGTATACCATCCGACTCTCCCATGTCTTTAAGAGATCGGATAGAACAAGCAGGTAAAAACAGTTGGCCGGCTCAATCCAGGTCTTATCAACCGTATCTTAATTCTACATCTGTTTCAGTTGATACTCCGAGTGAGGATACCCCTAGACGCATGTCCATTGCTGAGCATATAGCGAGGGCTAATGGCTAAAGTTTCAATCCGGACCAATATCAACCATCACCACCACTTTCCAAAGAAGAATTTCATAATCGGTTTGTGGCATACATGATGTCTATGGAAAATAGCCAACCAACCAACCAATATCAATATTCTTCTTATCATAATGTTGATCCTACTCCTGCCCAATTTTCACAACCATTCAATTCCTATCAATCCTATCCGACCTTTACACCTTCCCTACAAACTCATTCTAACCAATCATTTAGGAGTTTTACTTATCTACAAGAATTTCAATCTTATCCTGAAACCTCTTGTCAACCCAAGTCTAGTCTTGAGTGGAAATTAGAAGAAGGTATAGTGATGTTTAACCACATCAGAGAGGAAAGGAAAGGAAGCATGGCTAAATATGGAAGAGCAACTAGTTCCGAACCAGCTAAAAAAATTTCAATGTCTAATATGGCCATAGAACAAAGTGAGAATTTGGGTAGTGAGAGAGAACTATGCACCTTTCCTAATCAAACCTTCCCTTTCCAAACTGAAATCCACAACTCCGGTTTTAGAGATTCATCGAGTACACCAAATGATTCATCAATTGAAGATAGAATGTATGAGAAGTTGTGTAACTTTGCAGTGTTTGATTTACCCAATTGTGAAGGGTCCATTTCAAGTGAAACCATACCCAACCCTTGTGATCTCTACACCTCCACTCTTGAACCAAAATTGATTGAAAACCATACTTTTAATGAGGTGTTTTAGAATTCTAACCTTCACTTGAATGAGGTGATTGACGTTAGGGATATATTGATTGATGAACCCGAAATTTTGGATGAGTTTGTCCCACCAATTCATCAGATCCTTTCACTTTCTTGTGGTCATTATCTTGAGCCTTTAATTATTCTTCCCGAACCCCAAATGTGTCTTGAAGTTGATGATAATTGTATAACCGAAGAGCAGACCGAAATTCAGCCTCCATCTCCCACATCTGGTTTAGCGATCCTCGATACACCAATTTGTTTACCCATTTCACCTTCTACTTTCTCAGGTTCTTCTATTCTTCCTATAATTTCAATGAGTGTTGATGAATCACAATACGTTAATTCAAGTTTGATAATACAAAAAACTCAACTTTATTTGGATACTTTTGAAAATGAGGTAGAAGAGTTTCTCGGGTCTCCTACCTCCATAATTTTTGACAAATCAAGTATGATAGATTCTGGCACAAAACTTATTCACAGCAAAATGTTCAATTACACCATTGATGAAAGTTTTGAAGAACTTTTTGCTGACGAACTTGCAATCCTAAATAACACGGATTTTGTGATTAATCAACCTCCACCTATAGAAGTTGAACCGCCACCACTCCTTCTTATAAGATACGAGAATGCAAATGTTCCGCTCATTCCTAATCATTCGCATTCTCGCTGTCATTCATCCTCATTCTTTCATTTCTATTCAAACTCGTTCTATTACACCCCTTATCTCTTCCCCACTTCTTGGCTCTATATAACATGTTCTTCCACCAACCGGTGCGTTTCACTGATAAAATCTTCGAATGATTGGTGTTGACCTTCGGTTTGTGCAAAGCTTGGCATTGACCAATAACTTTATCCCCCTCTTATGATCTTAAAATGTTTAATATTGTTTAACTCATGTTTTGGGGGTATATATATTTTTGGCTCTTGAAAATAAAAGTAGTCCTTAAAAATTGTGAGCCAAAAATAAGTTTGGGGGAGATTTTCATGTTCATATATTATTGCCCCCGTTAATAAATTTCCTCCTAAGTCTACAGGTTTTCGAGATTTAACAGATGGCAACAGTGAGGACACTGTTATAAACAAGTTTGGGAGAGGTTTGTGCTTATTTACACATCACTTCGCATCACTTTGCATAAGCACAAAACATAAAAAATAAAAAAAATCTTTTATAATAAAAGATTAGAAAGTGAAAAATTACATCTAAAAGATTAGAAAAGTTTAAGAAAACCAAGAAAGTTAGATGTTTTCTTAAACGAACTAGTAATAAGTAGTTATGAGCCGTTGTCCCAAGGATTAGTAAGATGAAAGAAGTCACTAATCTGCGGATAAAAATAAGTCTGAAAAATATTTCCTATTCTGTAAGCCAAACATTTGAACGTTGATACCCTACTATACGCACTTACACAGGTCTTGAAACTCGGGATAGTAGAGGATACCTTGAAATGCTCTTGTCTGAAATCCAAAGTACGAAGAAAAAAAATGAAGAATAAAATATAAAATGGTGTAGAAAAATGAACACTAGTTTTGTAATCACCAAGGCAGCATAAAAAAATATATATAGCGAGGGTGTTTCATCACCTAATGCCTTAGACCAACTGGTTTGGGAGTCACTGCTAAGCCTTAGGTGTTGCAAGACGAGGAAAATACTATTTACGCCTAATCTGCAAGCACATGAGTAATCGGTCGGCTAGTACCTCAAGAAGTATTAACGATCGCATGAAAAATGTGTGAGCAATTCCATCTAAATATTCACCGACTAAAAAGTACTGAGCTAGATGGAAAAGAGTATGATAGCTTGAATTGAATTCTCCGAGTGTAGGGATGTACTTTACACACACGTAGGGGTATATGATCGGTGTTTGGAAGAAAGGTAGGAATGAAGAATAAAGCCGATGTTTTATTGAAGGATAATTTGATTTCTAACATCTTTTCATGACTATTAAGATATGGCTCATGACAACCGAAAAGCTAGTGTAGTTGGAAACTCTGATTTTCAAAGACTTTCTTTTACAATTCTTATCTTTATATGTAACTTTCACAGTCTTCCTTTTATTATAGGATTTTGTGGGTGCAATCCGCTGAAAACCCTCAGGAGACAACACTCCTCCTACCAGGGACACCTAGAGTTTTAAAGGCTTGTTGCACGTGCTCAGTGCAATCGTGTTGCTTACGAAAGTGTGCTAGTTGGTTTTTATTTTTCTTAATAAAATTTTCTCCTTCTCTTGAATAAAAGATGTTTGCTCGAGACGATCAAAACTATGTTTGGGGGAATTTGTTCAGTTGAAAATATTGCATTCTCAACACGACAATTTCCTTACTCTTTCTAATCATCTAAAAGTGTTTGGTATAAATATAGCACATATTAGCAATTCGTCTGCAAAATATTAAATAACATGTGTTATACATTATAACCGACATTATGAAGGAAATTGTGTGTAAATATTTCATGTATGATATTTTGTATCTCTCAATACTTTTCATTGAGATTGTGTGCAGAAATTATTCAGGTCAAAGAACTGGAATCGCAAAAGTGCCAATAAAATGCAACAAGTCAAAGACTTAAAATCTGGCAGAGATTCAGAAGAGATAAAATTATTCCAGACATAAAAAGAACACCCAAAGACCAACACCAAGCTACCCCAGAAATATGATCCAGTGATCTCCTCATATGGCCGCAGAACCGCGGCCGAGTTGGCCGAGTTGCCGCGGTTCTGCGGTGGAGTTGGGAGCTCCGATGACTTGTTCTCTCCAGAAGCTTCATTCTAACAACCTTGCTTCCTCAAGACGCTTAATTACCACGTGACTTCTTCTGGAAGGCTCTTCATAACATCCTTCTTCTAGAAGGCTCCTTATAACAACCTCATTCTAGAAGGCTCTCTCTAACAACCTAGCTTAGGAGAGAAGATTTATTTGAATTTTATAAAAAGGGGATCTAGATCTAAATTTTAGGGGGTTGGAAAATAGTTCAATTAGTGGTTAGTTAGTTACACAATTGGAGCCACAATTCAAAATTCAAATTCAAGTTGAGTGACACAACTTGAGATCCAATCCAAAGCAAAAATCAAGATCCATTAAGAAGAAAATCAAGCGAGCAATCAACGATCCTTTATTCGCGAAGCTAATCTTCATCAAGAGAACGAGATCCATGATGATCCAAGTCTCACGGAGATCGAGCGGAGCGAACTTCGATTAATCTAGTCACCTCTTCAAGGGAGCGATCGAGAGCAACTCTTGTAATCTCGAATTGAGGGAATGTGTAATTAGTCGTCGATTTAATAAAAGTGATAATTGTAATTCTTGATTTCTTTACATTCTTGCACTATGAAATTTCTAGATCTTGAACCTTTTATTTTCATGATGCTTGAGTAAATCTCCGCTTGTAAAGGATTCGAGAGAATCGGTAGATCAAGTGATGATAAAATCCTAATACTAATCTTAAGTCTTATAAGATTTGTGAACTTTAGAAAAAAGAATCATCAATGACCTAATTTGGATCGAGATCACATTCTTGATTATTTTGTTGCAAACCAGGGATTAAATGATTGATGATTCTCTTTGCTAGAGACTAGATCCGAATGATGATCAATTGTCACGACCCGTAAATTCGGCCCGTAACCGGCACTTAAACTACGTAACGTCTACAGGCGTACGTAACTTAAGTAAGCCGAAAACCCAGAAATCTAAACCACCCAAAACTGGATCAACGGAGAAAACATAATTTAAAAGTGTTAGGAGTCGCCATTTAAAATCTCTAACTCTAGTTTTCTTTCATAAAAATTTCGGCAGCACCTCCTTTGTAAAACTAGCCCCGTAAACGGGTACAACACAGATAATATATAAAACATCCCAAGTGGGAGAAAAATCACGCCCACCGGCGGAGACAATCACCACAACAAGTATACGACGCCAAAGCGAAGAAATATCAAAGAGAACGACTATATCAAGAAGTAAACATCTCCAAAATAACCTGCTTCTACGAGCACGGTTTCCAAAACCAATATACAACACTGATATCTCACAAGTCGTCTCTAAGTCATATACAACAAGGGTAGATGGAGAATACTAGATCCAACCAAAATATACAATGTACAACGGATAACCGCAAACCCACCTATAATGCAACGGCCTCACTGCCAAGGTAGCGGTATCCCCAAAAGTAGTGATGATAAGCTGCCCTGCCGCGACTACTCAGAGGGTAAGTCCTGCAAAACACTGTGGCACAACGGGGGTGAGTTGCCAACTCGTGAATAGTAATTAACATCATACAGTAATCGCAAGTATGCACTAACAGCAATGATCAATAACATGTGAACTGATAGCATGAGTATGACAATATGAATATGCAACTATCATGATATCCATATCAAGTGAATACTGAGTGCGGGATAGTAAATAATCTCATGCACAAATCATAAGCATGGAAAACACGGTGTAACTCAGCAACACCCAAATCCCAAAATACTCAGATCGGCCCTCAGATCGGCCCTCAAATCCTGTACATCTCAATGAAACCTGAGTGTCAAACATCGACACTCAAAAACATCATAAAAACCAGTGCCTATCATCGACACATAAATACTGATATCCATACGTTCCTCGAAAACCAAGTATCCAACCTCGATACTTGCGTTTCCACGTATCGGTCTTTCTGATATTCATACGTTCCTCGAAAACCAAGTATCCAACCTCGATACTTGCGTTTCCACGTATCGATCTTTCTGATATTCATACGTTCCTCGAAAACCAAGTATCCACCTCGATACTTGCGTTTCCACGTATCGGTCTGTCAAATCCCATATATCTCTCGGAAATTAAGTGCCCAACATCGACACCTTAATTTCCCATATCGCATCTCAAATGCATAAATCCATAAAAAGTAGCATATGCAACATAATTCATCAATATGAGCATATCACGGAACGAATCGCCAAATCCAGAATACATATATATACAGCGTCCCATACCACCGATATATATGCAATACAAATCATGTAAATCCAAATCCAAAATACATATATATACAGCATCCCATACCACTGGTATATATGCTATAAAAACTGTAATATCCAAATCCAGAATACATATATATACAGCGTCCCATACCACTGATATATATGCAATAAAAAGTGATCATATAACAATAGCAAGGTATATGTGCGAACGAGTAATATAGCATGGTATACATATGAGCATGTAGGTATACAGGTATGTTCTATGTAATAAGCATTGTCGCACAGGTATAACTGTTTAATGTCACTAACTAATAGCAAGGTATACAATAAGCATTTGTATTGTGAGTGTCATGGCAATTACCGACAGGGTGTGTGTAGCATATCATTGGTGCTCGTGCAACATGGACTGTCGATAATAGTGTAGTGTACAGCAGGTACAATACTAAGCATGAGTAACTATATGCAACATGAATCATGCAATATCTCTATATAAGCAAATGAGCATACGGATAATATTATATCATGTCTAGCCCCGACGCGTAGCGCCATACGGGCGATTCCCCGTAGATGTTAAATCTACTCACACTGTGGTCTCCAGCTATGAAGATCCGACCACCTGCTTCCCTTTGTTCGCAGCGTCTGAAGTCCCCGCTTGCGACGCTATAATATCACAAACACAAGAAATAAAGCGAACATCTCAGAAGCAATCACAATAACGTAAAACTACGTAATATAAAACGTATCAACGCACTAAACCAACTCACGAATACACGTCTAGTGCAAACACACGAAACGATACCTAAACCCAAACTGAGTACATCGCAGCACGACACACGACTCGTGTCGCAACACGTATCACGCGAACTCAAAACACACGATTATAGGTAATCGATCCCAGATTTTGCATACTGCATCTATTAAGTAAATCAACAGTACCAAACAACCCCAAATAACAGCAGAAACTACCACAGAAGACCCACCCCAAAATCTCCCCAAGTCGGCCGGCGTCGCCGGCCCCCTCCTCAAGTCTCGCCGGCCCCGGCCGGTGGGATGGTCCCCGTCTCCTGGGTGGTGTCTCAGGTCAACCTGCACATCTCTCTAAAGTTGTTGATACCATCACTAAAATTCCCAGGTCACAGCAGATACCAATATCTCTAAAAAGTCACTAAAAACCCGATATCGCCTCAAACGATATAAACTACGTTCTACGCATAATTTAACAATCAAAACCACACAAAAACTACAAATTAACAGTAGAGGGGTTATACCTAACCACTTTGCTCTCAAGTTCCAAGCTTTCCCCTCTCCAAGTGATCAAGATCAAGAAAATCCCAAGTTTTAGCTATTTTTGTGATAGGTTTTGAGATATTTAAGGATTTTTGAGTTTAGATTGAATTGAAATGAGAAACAATTGAGCAAGTGCAGTAGGGGATAAGGGAATTTCGGCCAAGTGAGTGAGGAGGTGGATTCAAGAGGCTTTCCTAGCAATTACCTTCATTTATTGCATAATGAATGCCTTGCACACATACACACACATGCATGCATCTACTCTAACTCTTTTCTTTTCTTTTTCTTTTAATTTCCAAGTTAAAACCTAGGCCACACAATAAATCCCTAGGGTGAAGTGAGAAGGATTCTTTAACTTAAGATTTTAAAGAAAAGATTGCATAAGGAAATTTTCCCAAAATTTGAATACCGCATTAAAATAATATTAAAAATTGGGAAAAACCAAATTGAACCAAAACGTCCCATATACTCCCAAAGCTCGCGCACTAGCTTTATATTAGCTAATCTAGGTGCTGGCAAGTCTATATGGTCGTTTGTTCACAGTCGGGTAGAAACGGAAAATACCGACAAACTTACCCTAAAACGGACGAAATCGCATAACGATTTCCAAAACGTTACAATCTCCCCCCCTTATAGAAATTCGGTCCCCGAATTACAATTTCATACTAAAACGTACCTTCAAAAAGATAAGGTAATTTCTTCCGCATCTCGCTCTCGATCTCCCAAGTGATCTCCTCACCAGTCGGACTACGCCACAGAACCTTTACAGAAGGCAAGTCCCTAGACCGAAGTTTCTTCACCTGCCGATCCAAAATAACTATCGGCTGCTCGGTGAACGAAAGATCACGCTCAAGCTGAACGGTCTCGTGCTGAATCATATGAGAAGGATCATGAAGGTATTTTCGAAGCATCGACACATGAAAAACGGGGTGAACATCTGGAAAACTAGGCGGGAGCGCTAAACGATAAGCAACCGAACCCACTCGCTCAAGGATCTCGAAAGGACCTACAAATCTGGGACTGAGCTTCCCTCTCTTCCCAAATCTCATAACGCCCTTCATCCGAGAAATCTTCAGGAATACATGATCTCCCACTGCGAACTCAAGTCTGCGACGACGACGGTCGGCATAAGACTTCTGCCTGCACTGGGCTGCTCTCATCCTGTCCTGAATCAGCTGGATCTTCTCCGTAGTCTCCTGAACAAGCTGGGGTCCCAACACCAAACTCTCACTAAGCTCGGTCCAACAGACTGGCGATCGACACTTCCTACCATATAAAGCCTCAAAAGGTGCCATCTGAATAGTCTCCTGAAAGCTGTTGTTATAGGAGAACTCAATCAACGGCAAGTGACGATCCCAACTGCCCCCAACATCAAGCACACATGCACGGAGCATATCCTCCAGAGTCTGAATAGTCCGCTCCGTCTGACCATCTGTCTGCGGATGAAAAGTGGTGCTAAAACTCAATCTGGTACCCAAAGCTTCCTGAAGCTTCTGCCATAGACGGCTAGTAAACTGGGTACCTCTGTCGGATACTATGCATATGGGAACACCGTGCAAACGCACAATCTCATCTATATAAAGCTGAGCGTACTGAGCATAGCCGAAAGTGGTCTTTACTGGAAGGAAGTGAGCCGCTTTCGTCAACCGGTCTACAACAACCCAAATGGAGTCATACCCTCTACTGGTCCTGGGTAGACCCACAATAAAATCCATGGAAATCTGCTCCCATTTCCACTCCGGAATGGGTAAAGGCTGCAACTCTCCAGCCGGTCTCTGATGCTCAGCCTTGACTTGCTGACAAGTCAGGCACCTCGAAACGAAGTCCGAAATATCGCGCTTCATCCCTTCCCACCAGTAGTAGTCTCTCAAGTCTCGGTACATCTTGGTGGAACCTGGATGAACGCTAAAAGCCGACTGATGTGCCTGCTCTAGGATCTCGTGTCTCAACCCATCAACATCTGGTACACACAAGCGAGTCCCGCATCGCAGCACACCCTGGTCATCAATCGTGAACTCCGAAACTGTACCCCGTCGAACAAGCTCAAGAATCTCAGACAAACGAGCATCACTGGGTTGCGCCTCACGAATACGATCAACAAGTAGAGGACGGGCGCGGACATGAGCAAACTGTCCCCCAGTGGAGGTAAACTCGAACTGCACTCTACTATCACACAAGAGCTGCCAATCTGCAGAAGACTGATACCGAACGGCGCTCAGCTGGGACAAGCTACCCACGGGCCTACGACTCAAAGCATCGGCTACCACATTCGCCCTGCCCGGGTGATAAAGGATCTCACAATCATAATCCTTCACTAGCTCCATCCATCGGCGCTATCTCAGGTTCAGATCTCTCTGCTGGAAGATGTACTTCAGACTCTTGTGATCCGTGAAGATCTGACACGACTCCCCATACAAGTAGTGCCTCCAGATCTTCAACGCAAAGACTACCGCAGCCATCTCAAGATCGTGAGTGGGGTAATTCTGCTCGTGCTTCTTCAACTGCCTAGAAGCATATGCAATCACCCTATCATGCTGCATCAAAACACAGCCGAGCCCCACTCGAGAAGCATCACAAAACACAACGTAGCCTCCCGATCCAGAAGGTAAAGAAAGAACTGGTGCTGTCGTCAACCGAGTCTTCAACTGCTGAAAACTCTGCTCGCACGCATCAGTCCAGAGAAAAGGAACCCCCTTCCGGGTCAGTCCAGTCAGCGGTGCAGCGATACTCGAAAAATCCTGCACAAAACGGCGATAATAACCAGCTAAGCCCAAAAAGCTGCGGACCTCAGTCACCGATACAGGTCTGGGCCAAAGCTGTACAGCCTCGATCTTCCTCGGGTCTGTTAGTGTTTATGCCCTAGAAGGCCATTACTGTATCATACTAGCTTGTATATTACTTAATGGAAGCTTGGGATATTCACATGTATATAACAGTCTTGCTAAACATGGTAGTATGCTACTTGGTTTTTCTATCTTAATATGTGAGTGTACGTATTGATAGAGCTCTTAGGATCTTGCTTGTCTACCAGCGTTGTGATGGCAGTCACACTAGTGGGGGCTGGGTAGTCTACAAGCACATCCTCATTCAGGTCCCTGGTCGTTGGATTATCGAGACAGAGCATCGATACTCCGGAGTAGACTAGTGTGTACGCTTCTCATCCCAGTTGGGGAGATGGTCTGTCCCACAGCCGTCAGTACGTCGTACTGGAGATAGTATGCAGGTGCTCGTTAGGTTACGGGTACACCGGACAGGACTCACAGGGAAATGTTGGTTGGTTTGATACCAGTCGTCAGTGAACAGTTCCCAGGTGACATGAGTACAGCGTAGTCCGCAGACTTGACACTGCTACTTCGCCTCGAGTGTGTCCCACTGTTCTTAGATTGCTACCCTACCACGGCTCAAAGGAGTCATGCAAACAGGTAGCAGTTGGGTGCAGTCCCGAGCACTTGGAGGCAGTAGCGGTTAGACAGGATTCGTCCCTCCCGGTATTGGGAGTAGATATCGTGCTGTGTCAGAGAGCCATTACGCAAAGTCCCTGGCCAGGGCAAGCGAGATTTGCTGGTAGGTTCCAGTAGTTTCTCAGGGTGTAATGAGCTTCCCTCCGACACGACTTATACCGCTATTAGGGGACTGACGCTTGCCGCCCCCCTAGGCCCGATATGCGATAGTCTTGGACGAACGGACCGGACTGTATGGAGATTGTCACATCAGACTCAGTAGGAGTTCGGATGGGTTTTCTCATCGGCCTTCTTATCGACAACTACCTGGGGACCGTTACGTACAGCTAGTACCGCTTGCGGTCTGTGGTTAAACCCACTGCCAGCGTAGTAGTCGAGTCTCTAGAGCCCCACACAGAGAGTTTCCTACTCCAGGCAAAACGATATAGAGGTTGCATGGTTTTGCGACAAAGGGTTCGGACGCATACGTGCGTTTACGCACGTACGACTTTCGGACAGTTTTTACCAGTCGGCTTTGGTTTAAGCCAGTTACTGGTATCCGGTTATTGGATTTTTACAGTCTAAAGTTTTTCCTTATTTTTGCGGATTGGAGGGGCGTTCTCGTAATTGTACGAGAAGCTTCTAGAAGATGTGACTAAGGAGGTTACTTTGGATGAGATTGTGAGTCATGGTGGTGATTCATTCATTTCATTAATGCACATTTATTGCTTAATGACTCATGCTAATGAATCACCACTAGATATTTTATGAAGCATGATTTATCATCACTCATTATTCTTTTCTCATTATTAGAAAATGCTTCATAATATATTATGATACACTCTCTCTCTTCTCATTATCTTATCTCATATTCTCTCTCCTCAAGCTCTCATCTTCAAGATACTAATCCTTAATCCTCATGTGTTGAGATCAAAGGTTTAGTTAGACTTAAGCATCCATTACCTTCACTCTATATCATCCTTTCTTCTTTGATTAGCAATCAAAGTAGATTAGTTTCCTCAAGTTAGAGGTGTAGCTTGATGTTTTGCTCTCGGGTGGATCGTCTACTACCTAGAGAAGGTCGAGGAGAACAAAGGAGGACACAAAGACGAAGGACTAGTTTCGATAGGTATAATCCCTAATCACAAGTGATAAGAAAATCTTTGTGTACGGTTATTTATAGTTTAGCTTTCGATTTAAGTGGTTAGTCGATGTTCGTTCCTTAAACTTGATTGTTTTTGTTATTTCCGCCTCCCCACAAGTACTGGGGTGTACTACATCGACTTACAGTGGTATCAGAGCCTCGCTAAACACTAAATAACTTAATCGCAAATTTGTATGAATTTCGAACGGAAAAACGAAGCCGGAAAACCCTAAATCTGTTCAGTTTCTGTCGAACTTAAAATGAAGTCCAAAAATTTTTCAGGTGTGCTCAGAAAGCTAGAAAGGAGAGTCCAGGAGAACACCCAAGAAATTCGAGCCCATGAATCGGCAACTCGGCCGCGGAAGCGCGGCGGATCGGTGGGATCCGCCGCCCTTCCGCGGCGCTTTAGCCGAGTCATGGACTCATCTTTCTTGTGTGGGTCCCCTGTGATATTTGGGGTTTTCTGGAATATTTAATATTTGCTCAGGTTACTGTTTAACAGAGCAGATTTTGGAGCAATATTGATGTTGTTTAGTCGATCGAAATTGTACAGTATTTGCATATTGGATTATATCTGTGTTTGTTTAATGTGTTCGTAAACCTCCCCTAACTGCTAGTATGTCGGTTGGCAGGGGGTTGCACATTTCTGAAATGGTTATATCTGTTTGTGCATATAAACTGTATTGGACTGTTGTGGTGTATAGCCGGGGTTAGCAATGGGTTATTGTTTAATTCATTTGTTGTAAATGTAATTTGTTGTAATATTATTTTTGCGGGGCACTTCCAGGTTGCGGTCGTAGCCACCGTTGTATTATTTCATTTTACTGTTTTTGCTCCTAGGACTGACCCAAGGTGGGGTACACAGATTGCCGGGTGGGTAGTTTGCCGTACCCGTAGGGGTCGAGGGTGGGGTAACGGCTATTCATCACAACTGTGTAATCTGTCTTTTCTTGCAGGCTCAAAAGAAATACAGATTGCTTGCAAATCCAATATTGTTTATCTGTGTTCTGGAATGAATATCATTGCGTCAGACGAATGTAAAATATCTATATTTATGATAGCTATTTAGACGCCACTTATGTTTTACACCCGCGCTAGCCCAGCCCCCGCTCTGTCGTTAGTTAAGTAACCTAACGGGTGATGACGGGACCCCGTGGCGAATGCGGATGGCATAAGAGGACGTTGTATTTTCGTTGTTTTCTGCAATGATAGGTTAATGATGGGACGCATTATCTATAATGCAAAGTAAAACAAACCAAAGTTTAAATCGTTGGAACAATTTAAAAGAAACCACTCGGTTAATTTTAAAAAACAGATATTTTTAAATGCGGAGATTTAACCACTCCTTTTAAAAGCTATCAGGTTCCTTCGGTTATATCAAGTTCATTACGTTCACGGTTTCGCCAAAACCAGTCGTAGCCCTCCGTCATTTCTTATGAATGGTCAGTAGTATTCACGCTATGTTTGTTTGGCCCTTAGTCAAGACATAGTGATTGGTAGCTGCTGGGGTATTCATTTGTTGCATAGATAGATGAGTTGGTTTGGAACAGTCGTATTACTTTGTTTGGCCCTTAGTCAAGAGTATACGGATGGGTTCAAATCAACAGGATAATGATGGACAGAACTTGACATGTGACTTATGATTTGTTGGCCCTTAGTCAAGATCATAAGAGCATGGGGCAAAAATCCATATCGGGAATTTCTAAAGAAACTGAAATTTGCAAAGAGATGCATACCATTTGGAGTTTGATGAATGTTGGTAGGATTCCTTCAACATTATCATACGATGATATTTGGATCCCGATCCTACTGTGAGTATATGCTACTTATCAGGATATTCGTCACTTAACGATCAATGCTATAAACCTAGTAGGTGTCCAGAAAAGTGTCAGCGGGGTTACGCCCCCAGAGAAAAGAGGTTATTTAATTAAGGAACTTCGCGAAAGCGTTGGAAAACCTCCCTCGAAGTATCGACACTGGCCTGGCTGAACGGTTAAGCAAGTATTGTACGGTGAGAATAGTCTTGGCTAATTCTTCTTTTATGGTTTGAGGAAGGATTCGAGAAACAGTGGGAGCCATCCAGTTTAGATAAACTAAAAACCACTCTAAACTTGCAAGAGCATCATGCTAAAGAGTTTTCTTCTCTCTCTCCTAATTGCAGTGACCCTGAAAATGACTGGACTTAAGTTACTTTTAGAGAAAAATATACTGACGGGGCCAAACTATAAAGATTGGCTGCGGAATGTCAAGATGGCTTTGACCTATGACAAACTGGGGTCCGTCCTCACCGCTACGGCACCAGCTGTCCCTGGTCCCAAATCCAGTAATGCGGATAAGGAAATCCGCAAAACCTGGGATTTAGATTGCGCGAGAGCCAAGTGCATCGTGCTTGCCTCGATGAACAATGAACATCAGAGGAGGCACGAGGATATGTCCCTAGATGGCATATTTCTCCATACAAAGGAACTTTATGGAGAGCAATCTCGTATAGCAAGATACGAGACCTCTAAGAAATTGTTTCGAGCGAGGTTGGCTGTCGGATCATCGGTAGGTGAACATGTCCTACAGATGATTGGCTATATAGAAAAGCTCGCAGACCTTGGGACGACTTTGGATAATGAGCTCTATACAGACCTTGTTCTCCAGTCCCTTCCTCCCACCTACGCCCAGTTTATCCTCAACTTCAATCTTCAAGGAAAAGAAGTTGAACTTGCGGAACTCCTGAACATGTTAAGGAGTGCGGAGGGCACCTTCCAGAAGGCAAGGGAAACACCCGCTATGTTTGTTGGCGGTTCATCTTCTTCCGGGTCCAAGGCTAGGGCCAAAGGAAGGAAGAAGAAGGCCGCACCCAGACCTAGAGGAGGTGTTAGTAAGGTGGGAGGGAAGGGAAAGAAAAAGAAAGCAGTACCGATAGTTGGTCAGGATGAGTGCTTCCATTGTCACAGGAAAGGGCACTGGAAGAAGGATTGCAAGGCGTGGAATGCCAAGAACCAGGAACCGAAGCAAGCTGTGGCTTCGACTTCAGGTGTGTTTGTAATTGAGAATTGTCTGTCGATCAACTCTACTTCCTGGGTATTGGATACCGGATCAGGATCTCATATTTGCAATTCATTGCAGGCACTGAGAAACCGTAGAGTGCTGAAGGAAGGTGATATGATCCTCAGGGTTGCTAACGGAGCTAGCGTGGGAGCTGCGTCCGTCGGGGATTATCACCTAGGATTGACGAGTGGACACATTTTGGTTTTACATAACTGTTATTTTGTACCCAGCTTAACGTGTAATATCATATCAGTTTCCTTGTTATCAAATAAAGGTTATGATTTCACGTTTGTAAGAGATGTTGTCAACATCCACCTTAATCATGGTTTGATTGGGTCCGGTACTCTAAATAACGGCATATATGTTTTAAACCAACTCCAAATTTTCAATGTCCAGAACACACTAAAAAGAAAGTCTCCAGATTTGAATAAAGCTTTCTTATGGCATTGTAGACTGGGTCACATCAATGAGAGAAGGTTGACTAAGTTGCATAGAGAAGGATATTTGGACTCGTTCGAATATCAATCTTATGACACTTGTCAATCCTGTCTCAAAGGAAAGATGACAAAGACTCCATTTACTGGACAAGGAGTAAGAGCGAGCGAGCTCTTAAGACTCATACACAGCGATGTATGTGGTCCAATGTCTACACATGTAAGAGGTGGTTATTCCTACTTCATTACTTTTACAGATGATTTCTCTAGGTATGGATATGTTTTCTTAATGAAGCATAAATCAGAGGCCTTTGAGAAATTCCTGGAATTCAAGAGTGAAGCGGAAAACCAAACAGGCAAAAGTATTAAGACACTAAGATCTGATCGAGGTGGAGAATACTTGAGTGCCGAGTTCCTAGGTTACCTAAAAGAGAAAGGAATTCTCTCTCAGCTTACTCCTCCATACACTCCACAGCACAACGGTGTATCGGAGAGACGGAATCGAACCCTATTGGATATGGTACGATCCATGATGAGTAATGCTGAGTTACCGCGATCTTTCTGGGGTTATGCGCTAGAATCAGCAGCATATCTTTTGAACCAGGTTCCAACCAAGACTGTGCCTACCACACCATATCAGATGTGGAGTGGGAAGAAACCCTGTCTAAAACATTTTAGGACATGGGGGTGTCCAGCTTTTGTAAAAAAGCAGCATGTGGACAAGCTCGAGGCACGATCAGTACTGTGCAAACTTGTGGGATATCCAAAGAACTCCAAGGGATATTATTTCTATTACGCAGAGGAACAAAAGGTTTTTGTTTCTCGTCATGCCCACTTCTTAGAAACTGAATTTTTAGAAAATCAGAAGAGTGGGAGCGAAATAGAACTGGAAGAAATTCCAGAACCACAAGCTGCTACTGAAAGTTTGGTAGAACCAGAGGTTCAAGAAGAACAGAACATTCCCGCACCCCTCCGCAGGAGTAGTAGGCCGTCTCATCCGCCTGAGAGATACTACGGTTTTCTCATTGACGGGGATAGAGAGGATTGCATCATAGATGATGATGAACCTACTGAC
The DNA here is from genome assembly GCA_030015575.1 of Agapanthus africanus. Classification (NCBI taxonomy): domain Eukaryota; kingdom Viridiplantae; phylum Streptophyta; class Magnoliopsida; order Asparagales; family Amaryllidaceae; genus Agapanthus; species Agapanthus africanus. Next base: position 536,999,509 of record CM057339.1, read on the forward strand.
TTCCAGCAGGCCATCCAGAGCGGCGACTCGGTACGATGGCTAGATGCAATGCGGACCGAGATGGAGTCCATGTACACCAACAAAGTATGGACTTTGGACTTTGCTCCAGATGGGGTAAAACCCATAGGATGCAAATGGATCTTCAAGAAAAAGATTGGTGTAGATGGACAGGTGGAAACCTATAAGGCTAGACTTGTTGCAAAGGGTTTTCGTAAAAGACCTGGTTTGGACTATGACGAAACCTTTTCTCCAGTGGCTATGCTCAAATCCATTCGGGTCCTTCTTGCTATTGCTGCCTTCCATGATTATGAAATCTGGCAGATGGACGTAAAGACGGCTTTTCTGAATGGAAATTTAGAAGAGAGCGTCTATATGGATCAACCAGAGGGTTTCAATCAGAGTGGGAGCAGCGGGAAAGTATGCAAGCTGCTTAAGTCCATTTACGGACTAAAGCAGGCATCGCGGAGTTGGAACATCTGTTTTGATGAAACAGTCAAAGAATATGACTTTATCAAAAATCCAGATGAACCGTGCATATATAGTAAAGTTGTGGCCAGAAGTGTCGTATTCCTCGTCTTGTACGTGGATGACATTCTATTGATAGGAAATGACATTCCTATGCTACAATCTGTCAAAGGATTCTTGTCACACAGGTTCTCCATGAAAGACCTGGGTGATGCCTCTTACATTCTGGGGATCCGGATCTATCGTGATAGATCCAAGAGGATGTTGGGACTTTCGCAGTCCAGGTATGTCGACACTGTACTGAAAAGATTCAGTATGGAAGATTCTAAGCGCGGTAATCTACCGGCTTGTCACGGAATCACCCTCTCCAAAGAGATGTCTCCCAAGACTGATTTGGAAAGGGAACGCATGTCTATTATACCCTACGCTTCTGCGGTAGGCTCTATAATGTATGCGATGTTGTGTACCAGACCAGATGTAGCTTACGCACTGAGCGTGGTAAGCCGGTATCAGTCAGACCCAGGGGAGAAACACTGGATAGCAGTAAAGAACATTCTCAAGTACCTGAGCAGGACTAAGGAGATGTTCTTGGTTTACGGCGGAAAAGACCTCAGTTTGGAGGCCTTTGCCGATTCCGGCTTCCAGAGTGATAAGGACGATTCCAAGTCCATGTCGGGTTATGTCTTTACCCTCAATGGAGGGGCGGTGTGCTGGAAGAGCTCCAACCAGGACACCGTTGCTGACTCGACGATGGAAGCGGAGTATATAGCTGCTTGCGATGCCGCAAAAGAAGCAGTCTGGATGAAGAAGTTCCTAACAGAACTTCAGGTGGTTCCTACCATAGTTGATCCAATACCTCTGTATTGCGACAACAACGGAGCTATAGCTTTAGCGAAGGAACCAAGGTCCCATCAGAAGTCCAGACACATCTTGAGGCGGTATCACCTGATCAGGGAGATCATTGATCGTCAGGAGATCGAGGTTCGGAGAGTTGCTTCAAAAGAGAACATTGCTGATCCATTCACAAAGGCCCTTCCTCAGATTCAGTTCGAGCGGCTACTCGAGATCATCGGTCTTCGATATGCCAGTACATGGCCCTAGTGCAAGTGGGAGATTGTTAGTGTTTATGTCCTAGAAGTCCATTACTGTATCATACTAGCTTGTATATTACTTAACGGAAGCTTGGGATATTCACATGTATATAACAGTCTTGCTAAACATGGTAGTATGCTACTTGGTTTTTCTATCTTAATATGTGAGTGTACGTATTGATAGAGCTCTTAGGATCTTGCTTGTCTACCAGCGTTGTGATGGCAGTCACACTAGTGGGGGCTGGGTAGTCTACAAGCACATCCTCATTCAGGTCCCTGGTCGTTGGATTATCGAGACAGAGCATCGATACTCCGGAGTAGACTAGTGTGTACGCTTCTCATCCCAGTTGGGGAGATGGTCTGTCCCACAGCCGTCAGTACGTCGTACTGGAGATAGTATGCAGGTGCTCGTTAGGTTACGGGTACACCGGACAGGACTCACAGGGAACTGTTGGTTGGTTTGATACCAGTCGTCAGTGAACAGTTCCCAGGTGACATGAGTACAGCGTAGTCCGCAGACTTGACACTGCTACTTCGCCTCGAGTGTGTCCCACTGTTCTTAGATTGCTACCCTACCACGGCTCAAAGGAGTCGTGCAAACAGGTAGCAGTTGGGTGCAGTCCCGAGCACTTGGAGGCAGTAGCGGTTAGACAGGATTCGTCCCTCCCGGTATTGGGAGTAGATATCGTGCTGTGTCAGAGAGCCATTACGCAAAGTCCCTGGCCAGGGCAAGCGAGATTTGCTGGTAGGTTCCAGTAGTTTCTCAGGGTATAATGGGCTTCCCTCCGACACGACTTATACCGCTATTAGGGGACTGACGCTTGCCGCCCCCCTAGGCCCGATATGCGATAGTCTTGGACGAACGGACCGGACTGTATGGAGATTGTCACATCAGACTCAGTAGGAGTTCGGATGGGTTTTCTCATCGGCCTTCTTATCGACAACTACCTGGGGACCGTTACGTACAGCTAGTACCGCTTGCGGTCTGTGGTTAAACCCACTGCCAGCGTAGTAGTCGAGTCTCTAGAGTCCCACACAGAGAGTTTCCTACTCCAGGCAAAACGATATAGAGGTTGCATGGTTTTGCGACAAAGGGTTCGGACGCATACGTGCGTTTACGCACGTACGACTTTCGGACAGTTTTTACCAGTCGGCTTTGGTTTAAGCCAGTTACTGGTATCCGGTTATTGGATTTTTACAGTCTAAAGTTTTTCCGTATTTTTGCGGATTGGAGGGGCGTTCTCGTAATTGTACGAGAAGCTTCTAGAAGATGTGACTAAGGAGGTTACTTTGGATGAGATTGTGAGTCATGGTGGTGATTCATTCATTTCATTAATGCACATTTATTGCTTAATGACTCATGCTAATGAATCACCACTAGATATTTTATGAAGCATGATTTATCATCACTCATTATTCTTTTCTCATTATTAGAAAATGCTTCATAATATATTATGATACACTCTCTCTCTTCTCATTATCTTATCTCATATTCTCTCTCCTCAAGCTCTCATCTTCAAGATACTAATCCTTAATCCTCATGTGTTGAGATCAAAGGTTTAGTTAGACTTAAGCATCCATTACCTTCACTCTATATCATCCTTTCTTCTTTGATTAGCAATCAAAGTAGATTAGTTTCCTCAAGTTAGAGGTGTAGCTTGGTGTTTTGCTCTCGGGTGGATCGTCTACTACCTAGAGAAGGTCGAGGAGAACAAAGGAGGACACAAAGACGAAGGACTAGTTTCGATAGGTATAATCCTTAATCACAAGTGATAAGAAAATCTTTGTGTACGGTTATTTATAGTTTAGCTTTTGATTTAAGTGGTTAGTCGATGTTCGTTCCTTAAACTTGATTGTTTTTGTTATTTCCGCCTCCCCACAAGTACTGGGGTGTACTACATCGACTTACAGGGTCCACAAGAATACCATCACTAGTCACCACATGACCCAGGAAGTCCACTCGATCAAGCCAAAACGCGCACTTTGAGAATTTAGCATACAGCTGGTGCTCTCTCAATATCTGCAAAGTAATCCCCAAGTGCTGCTCATGCTCCTCTCGACTCCTAGAGTAAACCAGTATGTCATCAATAAACACGATAATGAACTGGTCGAGGAACGGCCTGAAAATCCGGTTCATCAGATCCATGAACGCTGCTGGCGCATTGGTGAGTCCGAACGACATCACCAAAAACTCATAATGCCCATAGCGCGTACGAAAAGCAGTCTTCGGAATGTCATCATCCCGAACCCGCAACTGATGATAACCCGAACGCAAATCAATCTTCGAAAAATGTTTCGCACCCTGGAGCTGATCGAATAAATCGTCAATGCGGGGTAAAGGATACTTGTTCCGCACCGTAACACGGTTCAACTGACGATAATCCACACATAACCTCAAACTGCCGTCCTTCTTCTTGACGAACAGAACAGGAGCTCCCCACGGCGAAACACTCGGACGCACAAGTCCCAAATCAAGCAACTCTTGCAATTGATCTTTAAGCTCTCTAAGCTCTGCCGGAGCCATCCGATAAGGCGGTATAGAAATAGGCTCCGTGCCAGGAATAAGATCAATGCAAAACTCAATATCGCGCTCTGGCGGCAACCCAGGTAACTCATCGGGAAAAACATCGGGAAACTCTCGCACGGTAGAAACCTGGTCCAACAACTCCACTGTGGCTCCAGTATCATGAATGAACGCCAAGAATCCCCGACATCCCCTCCTCAAAAGCCGACTAGCGCACAAAACAGAAATCAAGCTGTGAGGGGCGGCACTACGGTCCCCCTGCACAACCAACACCGACTCGCCGGGAAAACAAAATCTAACTGTCTTCTCGCGGCAGTCCACGGACGCATAGCAAGTAGCTAGCCAATCCATGCCCAACAACACGTCGAAGTCCAACATCTCCAGAAGGATCAAGTCGACGGGCAGATCTCTGTCACCAATATGGACGACACAAGATCGAAACACATAACGCGCAACAAACGACTCTCCCACAGGAGTAGTCACGATCAGCGGCTGATCCAGCAAACACGACTCTCGGCCTAACCTCGGCACGAAGTGCGTAGAAACATACGAATGCGTGGATCCCGGATCAAAAAGAACAAGCGCATCATAAGAACATACAGAAAGAGTACCTGAAACCACGGCATTGGACGCCTGAGCGTCCTGGTGAGTCAAGGCAAAAACCCTAGCCTGACCTCTACCGGCTACTGGCTGTCCTCTGCCTCTGCCACCTCGACCTCTCGGTACAAAACCTCCGCAACCACGACCTCGCTGAACAGGAGTCTGACGCGGCGCAACTACAGGAACAAGAGGCAACGCTCTCTGAGGTGGAGAAGGTGGTAAGGTAACCTGCGGTACAGCTGGCTCGTTCACACGCGGCTCCGTACAATCTCGAATCCGATGACCAAAACTACCGCATCGGTAACATCCCGAAGCAAACTGCCGATCATCCTGAGGGTAAGAACCATAAAGTCTACCTCGTCCCGAACCGCCACCATCAGAACGGAAACTGTCTCGACGTCTAAACGTCTGCCTCGCTGCCAAATCACCTATACGAACTCTCTTCGGTCCCGGAGCAACTGATGACTCAGCTAAACGCTCCTCTACCGAAAGAGCTGCATCCACCGCTGCTGCATACGTGTCACAATGCTGAATGCTGATGGCTAAGAATATCTGGGTAAGTAGGCCTCGAACAAACCTCTTCACCCTCATCTCCTCAGTCGCCACCAGGTATGGAGCATATATCGACAGCTCAGTAAACAATACATCATAATCCGACACCGTCATCCCCGGCGTCTGACGTAAAGACTCAAATCTGCGCGCTCGCGCATCCCTGACGCTCGGTGGAAGAAAACGAACGAGAAAAGACGTCACAAACTCAGCCCAGGTCATAGGAGCAAGACCAGCGGCTCTGCCTCTCTCCAACGACTCACACCACTTCTGAGCCATACCCTCCAGACGAAAACTGGCAAACTCTACCCATCTCTCGTCGGAACATCGAAGTGAGCGACAAATCCTGGCCATCCGGTCGATAAACGACTGCGGATCCTCGGTAACATCTGAACCCGTAAACACCGGAGGTCTCAACCTCATGAAATCCGTCAACGACACAGAAATAACCTCCGGAGCTGCAACTGCAACTACCGGAACCGTAGGTACCATCGTAGCCTCCGCAGCGGGTGGAACAACTGCCTGCCCCTGCGCTCGGATGGTCTCTACCAAAGTCCCCACAATCTGGCGCAGATCCTACATACCAGCTCCAATCATAGCAATATACTCCGGTACAACAGGCGTACCACCCTGGTCAGTCCTCGCCTCCGGCGAGTCAACTCTGACCTCGGCCCTCGCGGCCGCTCTCTGAGCCCTCGTAGTCTTCGGCGGCATATGGGCTATAATTTGAAACAAGATTCGATAAGGAAACGGAAATCGAATCACAAGATGTATATCAATCACGGAAAGAATATCAATCAACAAGTCCTAAGGTCACTTAGGCGGAGTACCGTGTCGTAAGTATGCCGCGGAACATACACACGCTACGTCACTCTGCTTAAGCTACCTACTCCATCATACCAAGGTCATCCTAGACTCCGAAAGGTAAAACCTAACGCTCTGATACCAACTTTGTCACGACCCGTAAATTCGGCCCGTAACCGGCACTTAAACTACGTAACGTCTACAGGCGTACGTAACTTAAGTAAGCCGAAAACCCAGAAATCTAAACCACCCAAAACTGGATCAACGGAGAAAACATAATTTAAAAGTGTTAGGAGTCGCCATTTAAAATCTCTAACTCTAGTTTTCTTTCATAAAAATTTCGGCAGCACCTCCTTTGTAAAACTAGCCCCGTAAACGGGTACAACACAGATAATATATAAAACATCCCAAGTGGGAGAAAAATCACGCCCACCGGCGGAGACAATCACCACAACAAGTATACGACGCCAAAGCGAAGAAATATCAAAGAGAACGACTATATCAAGAAGTAAACATCTCCAAAATAACCTGCTTCTACGAGCACGGTTTCCAAAACCAATATACAACACTGATATCTCACAAGTCGTCTCTAAGTCATATACAACAAGGGTAGATGGAGAATACTAGATCCAACCAAAATATACAATGTACAACGGATAACCGCAAACCCACCTATAATGCAACGGCCTCACTGCCAAGGTAGCGGTATCCCCAAAAGTAGTGATGATAAGCTGCCCTGCCGCGACTACTCAGAGGGTAAGTCCTGCAAAACACTGTGGCACAACGGGGGTGAGTTGCCAACTCGTGAATAGTAATTAACATCATACAGTAATCGCAAGTATGCACTAACAGCAATGATCAATAACATGTGAACTGATAGCATGAGTATGACAATATGAATATGCAACTATCATGATATCCATATCAAGTGAATACTGAGTGCGGGATAGTAAATAATCTCATGCACAAATCATAAGCATGGAAAACACGATGTAACTCAGCAACACCCAAATCCCAAAATACTCAGATCGGCCCTCAAATCCTGTACATCTCAATGAAACCTGAGTGTCAAACATCGACACTCAAAAACATCATAAAAACCAGTGCCTATCATCGACACATAAATACTGATATCCATACGTTCCTCGAAAACCAAGTATCCAACCTCGATACTTGCGTTTCCACGTATCGGTCTTTCTGATATTCATACGTTCCTCGAAAACCAAGTATCCAACCTCGATACTTGCGTTTCCACGTATCGATCTTTCTGATATTCATACGTTCCTCGAAAACCAAGTATCCACCTCGATACTTGCGTTTCCACGTATCGGTCTGTCAAATCCCATATATCTCTCGGAAATTAAGTGCCCAACATCGACACCTTAATTTCCCATATCGCATCTCAAATGCATAAATCCATAAAAAGTAGCATATGCAACATAAAACATCAATATGAGCATATCACGGAACGAATCGCCAAATCCAGAATACATATATATACAGCGTCCCATACCACCGATATATATGCAATACAAATCATGTAAATCCAAATCCAAAATACATATATATACAGCGTCCCATACCACTGGTATATATGCTATAAAAACTGTAATATCCAAATCCAGAATACATATATATACAGCGTCCCATACCACTGATATATATGCAATAAAAAGTGATCATATAACAATAGCAAGGTATATGTGCGAACGAGTAATATAGCATGGTATACATATGAGCATGTAGGTATACAGGTATGTTCTATGTAATAAGCATTGTCGCACAGGTATAACTGTTTAATGTCACTAACTAATAGCAAGGTATACAATAAGCATTTGTATTGTGAGTGTCATGGCAATTACCGACAGGGTGTGTGTAGCATATCATTGGTGCTCGTGCAACATGGACTGTCGATAATAGTGTAGTGTACAGCAGGTACAATACTAAGCATGAGTAACTATATGCAACATGAATCATGCAATATCTCTATATAAGCAAATGAGCATACGGCTAATATTATATCATGTCTAGCCCCGACGCGTAGCGCCATACGGGCGATTCCCCGTAGATGTTAAATCTACTCACACTGTGGTCTCCAGCTATGAAGATCCGACCACCTGCTTCCCTTTGTTCGCAGCGTCTGAAGTCCCCGCTTGCGACGCTATAATATCACAAACACAAGAAATAAAGCGAACATCTCAGAAGCAATCACAATAATGTAAAACTACGTAATATAAAACGTATCAACGCACTAAACCAACTCACGAATACACGTCTAGTGCAAACACACGAAACGATACCTAAACCCAAACTGAGTACATCGCAGCACGACACACGACTCGTGTCGCAACACGTATCACGCGAACTCAAAACACACGATTATAGGTAATCGATCCCAGATTTTGCATACTGCATCTATTAAGTAAATCAACAGTACCAAACAACCCCAAATAACAGCAGACAACTACCACAGAAGACCCACCCCAAAATCTCCCCAAGTCGGCCGGCGTCGCCGGCCCCCTCCTCAAGTCTCGCCGGCCCCGGCCGGTGGGATGGTCCCCGTCTCCTGGGTGGTGTCTCAGGTCAACCTGCACATCTCTCTGAAGTTGTTGATACCATCACTAAAATTCCCAGGTCACAGCAGATACCAATATCTCTAAAAAGTCACTAAAAACCCGATATTGCCTCAAACGATATAAACTACGTTCTACGCAGAATTTAACAATCAAAACCACACAAAAACTACAAATTAACAGTAGAGGGGTTATACCTAACCACTTTGCTCTCAAGTTCCAAGCTTTCCCCTCTCCAAGTGATCAAGATCAAGAAAATCCCAAGTTTTAGCTATTTTTGTGATAGGTTTTGAGATATTTGAGGATTTTTGAGTTTAGATTGAATTGAAATGAGAAACAATTGAGCAAGTGCAGTAGGGGATAAGGGAATTTCGGCCAAGTGAGTGAGGAGCTGGATTCAAGAGGCTTTCCTAGCAATTACCTTCATTTATTGCATAATGAATGCCTTGCACACATACACACACATGCATGCATCTACTCTAACTCTTTTCTTTTCTTTTTCTTTTAATTTCCAAGTTAAAACCTAGGCCACACAATAAATCCCTAGGGTGAAGTGAGAAGGATTCTTTAACTTAAGATTTTAAAGAAAAGATTGCATAAGGAAATTTTCCCAAAATTTGAATACCGCATTAAAATAATATTAAAAATTGGGAAAAACCAAATTGAACCAAAACGTCCCATATACTCCCAAAGCTCGCGCACTAGCTTTATATTAGCTAATCTAGGTGCTGGCAAGTCTATATGGTCGTTTGTTCACAGTCGGGTAGAAACGGAAAATACCGACAAACTTACCCTAAAACGGACGAAATCGCATAACGATTTCCAAAACGTTACATCAATGAAAAGACAAGGGATAGAGAAGGAGAAACCCTAGTTTCTTCAATAGATCCTTTGTAACGATCTAGAAATCGTTTTGTGTTTGTTGGTGTTTTTGGGTGAAATTCAGCGGTATTTTCAGTTTTATACCGATTGCGATCAAACGGCCATATCGACTTACCAGCACCTAGTTTTGAGAAAATAAAGCTAGTGCGCACACTTTGAGAGTATATGGGACGTTTTGGTGCAATTTGAATTTTTCCCATTTTAATGTTATTTTAATCCGGTTTGCACATTTCTGGTAATCTTCTCTTTTCATCTCTTCTTAAATTTTTTCTAAGTTAATCTAAACCACAAAGTCTTATGAGTGTGTGGCCTAGGATTAAAGAGGGAAAAAGAAAAGAAAAGAATAGAAAAGAATAGAGAAGAAGGTGCATGCATTTGTTAATTGGTTGACTTTGCATTAATTAGCTTTTAATGCAAGGAATTGCTTGGAAATTCCCTTTTCTCTCTCTCCCTCTTCACTTGGCCGAGCTCCCCTCCCTCTCTACTGCCTTGGGCAATTCTCTATCTCATTTCTTCATGAAATCCTTCACAACTTCTTCAATTCTCATTCCAAGTTCATAAAAATCATATTTTTGTGCATGATTTCTCACTTGGATGCCTTGGAGTGTTCTTGAGCTTGGATCTTTGGCTTCCTTTGTGTAGGTAAATTCCTTTACTGTTATTTAAGTGGTTTTTAGTGTAACTTAGCAGTTTAGATTGATAAATTAGGTTTTGATGCAAAATATCGTATTTTGGTGTCGGATTGTGGTTTCTAGATCCTGCTTTGATCCGGGATATTTACTGGAAAATTCAACATAGTGAGTGTGTTGTACTAGAGGACCTGGAGCATCACCTGAGAGATGGCACCCATCCCACCGGCCTGGGCCGGCGAGCTCTTGAGGAGGGGCCGGCGACGCCGGCCAAAGTAGTGAGTTAGGGTTTGGGTTTTGGTCTGTAGGTGTCTGCTAGGGTTTGGGTTCCTCTGGTCTTGCTGAAATTGTTTAGTTTTCACAGTAGGAAAATCTGGGATCAATTGTGCAGTTTCTAGTGTTTCGTGATCGTGCGATACGTGTTACGACACGCGTCGTGCAGTTTTAGTGGTTTCGCTCTTGAGTCGTTTTCGTCGTGTCGCTACTCTCGTTAGCCACGATACGAACGCTTAAGAGGTGGTTGTGTGTTGTTGTGTCGGTTAGATATAGCTAGTTCGTATTTCGTAGCTATTATTGATATATATAGTTGTTGTTGTTTATATGTTGCAGGTTCGCAGATGAGGACTATGGACACTGCCACAGGGGGATTCAGGTGGTAGATTCATCTAGCTTGGAGTGTGGGTGAGTAGATTTAACATCTACAGGGGAATCGCCCGCATGGCGTTATGCGTCTGGGCTAGAAACCTTTACCTTTGTCGCATATTCTATATCATGTTTAGAATTGCGCATATACCTTACTGCTTAGTGATAGTGATGATTGGACTAGTATCTTTAGGACACTGCACTATTATTGACGGCTCAGATTGCGAGAGCACTGATTGGATGCCATACACACCGTCAATAATTGCCATGTCATACACGACCATATTTTAGAAATGCTATTGTATGGTTAGGGACATTGTGACTTTGATACATATTTCTTATCGTTATACTTAGACTTGACATGCTAGTTCATGTTTACCTATAGGATTTTGTATCAGTAGGGCTAGATACATATACACCTAGGGACATAGATGCAGGTGTACATGCTTTTCATAACTTATACCTGATAGGTATATTACATCATCATATTGGCAGGTGTACTCGTATTTCATACCTATACCTGATAGGTATATTACATCATGACATTGATACTTCCATACCTTATTCATACCTGATAGGTATATCACATCATCATATAGGTAGATACCTATATTTCTGCTTTACGATTCATGTATTCATTTATTATCTGGTGAATGCTATGTTGTTCTTTTATACGCTTTCATTACAGTTTCATATTGCGTATATTTATTCATGGATTATCGCATTGTTATATGGATTTTTCATGATGTTTTCTGGATTTGGGAGCCGTGGTAGTTCATGAAATTATGCATACATGAAGACCCGGTTTCCTTGAGATGATATTATAGCATCCACCATGAGATTTATCGGTGCGGATATATATATCCTATGCGAGGAGGCGTCGAGAGCCGCATGAGGATACATGGTGGGGCCCGGAGGTACCCCGAAGCAAGAATGTGTCGGAGTGAGCCGATGTCGCATTGAGGCGATGAGGCCTAGGGGAGCCATACTTTCCGGTGACATTACCAGAGACTCGGCGGATATCAGGGGGATACCGTTGGGAGTCATGTGCGTATCGATACATCGAGAGGCGAGGGGCAGAGCGAGGCACTCGAGCTCTCGTGATAGCGTATGATACGTACTTATCAGTTTTTCTGTGTCGATGCTTGACACATTGGTTTTATGATATTCCTAAATACTCTTGTATATATAACAGGGGATTGAACCGCTGTTATATATGCCTTTACACCAATATTAGTGGAATGGGACGCTAATATATGTGTATTGCCCTCATCATATTTATATATGTCATTATATTTAGGATGTTAGAACTGTGCTGGAGATTGACTTGAGATTCATGAGATTCATTGGGATTGGATGATGATATTGTACAGACGAGATATGTGGGATCCACTAGCTGTTGTACATGAGATATAGGTGAGATATAGGTGAGATATACCTGATATTGTACAGACGAGATATGTGGGATCCACTAGCTGTTGTACATGAGATATATGTGAGATATACCAGATATTGTACATACGAGAGATGTGAGATTCACTTGTGTTGTACATTTGATATATGGGAGATATACTGTTATTGTACATACTAGAGATATGAGATCTACTTGACTTGTACATTCGACACTTATGTGAGATACATTTGATATTGTGTAGTTTGAGGAGATGTGACACTTAGACGATATGAGAGCGGATTTGGTGATTGATTGAGGATTGGGATATTGATTTGTCTAGATGGATTGTGATCCTACCACGATGTCAGGATTCCGTGGAAATGACATATTTCACTCCATACCTCATCTTTATATACTTGTGCACTATTTTCATGTATTAGGAGTACCTGTGAGAGTACCTTCCTGAGAGTTGCACATTTACTTTCTCATATCCCCAGAGCATGATTATTGCATACTGTTGTCACATTATTATTGCAGGATATATTGGTGGTACTTGAGAGTGTACTTTCCATTATTACGTACTCATGACATGTTATTACTGAAATGGACATATATTAGATTCATGCTGTACGTTCATTCTCGCGATTACCTGCATATGTTATTTACTATTCACGAGTTGGCAACTCACCCCCGTTGTGCCACAGGTTTTGCTGGAGTGTTCCCCAAAGTAGTCAAGGCAAGCTATCCAGCTTTTCAGCTACATACTCATCTATCATCTTTTGGGTTGCGGATACCACTTCGCCTGTTAGTGTGCAGCTTTGCCAGGTGGGTTTTGTGGTTATCTGAGAGTGTATTGTATATTCGTTGTATATTGTACTCTCCATCTATTACCAGTTTGTTGTGACTTAGAGACTTGGTGAGGACGATTTGTATATATTGTGGATTTGTGGATTTTATACAGTTCCTTTCTTTTGTCTCTTATTTCTTCGCTACGGCGTCGTATATCTGTTGTGGTATTGTTTTCCGCCGTTGGGCGTGGATTTTGCTCCCGTTTGGGATGATTTATTTTATATCTATGTTGTACCCTTTTTAGGGGCTGGTTTTATAAAGGAGGTGCTGCCAAAATTTTACAGGTAAAAATGTGGACTATTTTAAAGAATTTGGATTGTGATTTCAAATGTTTATAAAACTTTATATTATCTTTTCCGTATTTTTATGGTTTAGATTTCTGGGTTTTGGCTTTCTTTTACTGCGTTACGTCTGGAGGCGTTGCGTAGTATTAGGGCCATCACGTACCTTTTTGGGTCGTGACATCCCTAATCTTCATTCATCACCATTGATTTAGCTACAATTTATCAATAGATAAGATTAGTCATTATTAGATTCCTCAGTACTACCAATTCGATCGATTCCTACAAGCTATTCTTCATAATCTTGATAAATCAAATTGATTTGGACATTTTCTTGATTCTTGATCTATTTTCTTTATGTTTCTTAAAATCAAATCTCATAAATCTTGAATCAACTTTCTTGAATTTTCTTTTATATTTTCAATTCGACTAAAATTTAGCATAATCGAACAAGTACACGCATCTCAGTGGACGATCCGTTCTCATTAACGAAACTATTTCGACGCCGTTATTGATTGCGGTATAAATTCTTTGGTTGTGAACATTTTACATTTTATAACAACTTCACGATCGTTTTGGAAATTTTTAGATCAATCACATTCTTAGTGCCCCTTGTCTATCTGCTAAATACGCTTATCCCAACCCTCGGCCAAACACCCGCAACCATGTATCCAATTAAGTCACAATTACATGTCACGTTGTAGTGCGCTTAAAGGACTTCTCGAAGTAGGTCGCGGCTACATGTCACGTATAGCGTGCCTAAGTGAGGGGGTTGCGTTTGTTTGGTCGTGGTTCGTTTCAAGATATTTGGCGAAGAGAAGCACAAGGGATTTTTCCGTCCCTCATACCACCTTCCTTAGCCTTAACAAGTGCGGAATTATTCACACATTATAAAAGAAAATAAAACAAAACAAGAAGAAAGAAAAGAAGGAAAAGGAAAAATACAGTTTTACAAATGATGCAAGCTAACTACTTGGGTTCTCACCTAAGCAGGGAACTCCATCGAATATCATCGCTTGGAAATAATACAGAAAAGAAGAAAAGAAAAGAGCAAGAAATGACAACTAATTAACAACAAGAAATAAAATTGCACTAGAATTAAAATAACAATGCAAGAATTAAAAGATACAAGTTAAATAAAAAAAACCTCATCTTCATTTCATCATCCACTCAATGCTCTCACTACATTTTTAATGGAAGAAGACATGAAGAAGAAGAAGAAGAACTCACACTACACTAAATCCTAACAAAAAGAAGCATAAAAAGATGACCCTTGGCATGGCACAAAACTGGGCTATTTATAGGCTGGGTACTGAAACCCTAGGGCAAGATTCTAAGACCAAATGAAATGTCCAAACTACCCCCAAAATCCGAGTTGACACTGAGTCAACTCGGCCGCGGATCCGCAGCGAATCGCCCATTTTGGCCGTTGATCCGCGCTTCTTTGAGGGAGTTGGGTTATCGTTTTTTCTGGGTTTTCTTGTGTTGCTTTCCTCTGTTGTTCTACATGTTCCAAATTGCAAATTGCTTCCACAATTTCATCAAATCTGCAACAGTCCAAAATGACTTCAAAAATAATTCTTTTGATCTTATCTCCCTCGAACTCCGCGCACCCATTGATTCTTGCGCTGCCCCCTCGTGCTCTGTTCTTGTCCGAGACACAAATGACCACAGTCATTTGTCTTGTCTCTGGAACTGGTACGCGGCACTGAACTGATACGGATGACCAAAACCCGGCTTTTATCTGTTGGTAACAGATGTTCTGTATTTTGGCGTAACTGTGGAGATTTTGTATCATTTGCGTTATTTTGGACTAGGAACCTGTAGCCTGTAAATATTTAGCAAACACGGATTAAAAGCACCTACCTATAAACAAACGGGCATAAGAATGGGCGGTATTAAATGCAATATTCT
The DNA here is from genome assembly GCA_030015575.1 of Agapanthus africanus. NCBI lineage: Eukaryota > Viridiplantae > Streptophyta > Magnoliopsida > Asparagales > Amaryllidaceae > Agapanthus > Agapanthus africanus. The sequence continues at coordinate 537,014,705 of CM057339.1, forward strand.
GGTGTGAACAAATACCCCCAAACTTAACTTTTGCTCGTCCCGAGCAAAACCAATTATTCACAAAAAGTCCTAACCTCACTTTCGCAGGGAACGCGATTGCACTGAGCTCGTGCAACAAGCCGTTAAACCTCTAGGTATCCCTAGTAGGAGGAGTGTTGTTTCCTGAGGGTTTTCAGCGGATTACACCCACAAAATCTCATCAAGCTAGTGTCATAAGTTAACGTCGATTCTACTCCTACAGTTTAGTATTTACGTTGGAAACTCTATCATCCTAAGATAGAAATATCCAATCCTTATGTTTCACACCTCCTATCTATTTAACCTTAGATCTTATACGTTCCAAAAAAGTTTAGAAAGATGTTGGTATCTCCTGAGTTTTCCTTCTAAAGTGCTGTCATAAATCAGGGATTTTTATCAACTTTACAAAAAACATAAGTCTTATTCTTAATTTTTATCTTTTATCCAAACATCGATTGTATACCCCTATGTATGTGTAAATTATTCACCCCTACACTTAAGAATTCAATTCAAGCTATAGTACCCTTGCCCTACTAACTAATACTACTTCTTTTCGTTAAAGATGGACGGTGTAGCTCACATACCTTTCATGCGACTATTAATGCTTCTTGAAGCACTAGCAGCCAATTACTGAATGTGTGGGCTTTAAAGCGTAAATAGCAGTTTCCAGGTCTTGACTTTATTCTTTTCTTTTCTTTTCTTTATTTTTCTTTTTCAAGACCGGATATATTTCTCAATATGCTCTTTTGGTGTTCAGCTTTAAATACCGTTTTTTCTTTCATACTAGGTTTTCACGCAAGAGTATTTCTAAGTATCATCTACTATCCCAAGTTTCAAGGTGCGTGCATGTGCAGTTTGTAGGGTATATACTTTCTAAATTTGGATTCAAGAATAGAAACTATTTTTCAGACTTATCCTTCAGTAAAGCTTCAATACTTTCCCTTCATTTCAACTTAACTCAAGAACTGAACTCGAGATTACCTATTTCTCAAAAAAAAAACTGCAAGGATGTATAATTACCAAGTTTAAACAGATTTTTTTAGGGTTTTCAATTTTTAAGCTTAGGATTTATTTATTTCTAACGTATCAACTAAACTTTCGGAATAAAAAATCTAAGTTACCCTATTTAGCTAACTTGACGACAAAGTTTTTATATTTTTTGTAAAATTTTTTATTTTTGTGGGTTTTTAAATAAGTAAGCAAATGCAAAAATATACATATGAATGCGAAGGAAGAAAGCTTACCGAGCACACCCCCAAACTTAAACTTGACAGTGCCCTCACTGTCAGGCTACACCTAGAGCGTCAAAATTGTCGACGCTCCATAAAAGAACATTTTATACAAAACAAAAGGCAAACCAAAAATTATATACACAAAAAAAGGTCCTCCCCAAACTTAAGTGAAACAGTGTTTCCACTGATTAAGCGTTAAAGTTCAGAGTTAGGAGGGAGAGAACACAGTATCAAGCTATACAAGGTCTTATACAGGCCAAAAGTTAGCACCAACCATTCAAAGATTTTATCGTTATAAAGCAGCGGTTAGTGAAAGAATGGAGTGTAGAGAAAAGAAATGAGAAACACGCGAGACCGTGTGGGGATAGAAGTGGCGTCCGGTCACGGTGGAGGAGAAGAATGGCAGAAGGGAGAAAGAAGTTGAATACGAACTTGAGAGTAGAAATGAATTGAATAAAATAGTACAATCTGTAACGATCGATGTGAAAAGATGGATTGTACTAATCTATCAATATGGTGAGAACTTGGGTCAAATCCCTCAAGATTCGTGAGAAACCATGGGTAAGCCGAACTTGGTAAACCAGACATTAGAAATGAAAGTGATACGGTTTCTTGCAAGGTCGAAACGATGAAGGGAAGTGATCGAGGAAGGGTATCGGTTAAAGGCTCAGGAGGGTGTACACAGTCAGTGGAAGGGACAGGATGAATTGGAAAATCCGACTCATCAAGTAAAACTGGTTCATCCTCAAAACTATCCTCAATATTCTCCTAAAAAATCAGCTCATCCATGCATGTATCATCAATATCTAGATGCATATGGGGTTCGGGAAAACATTTAATGACTCGGGATGATGAATTGGAGGGAAAAACTCATCCAAAGCTGTGGGTTCATCATCCGAAATATTCCCAGCGTCGATATCCTCAATCAAGCGAAAATTAATATTCTCAGACACCTGATCAAAAGCATGGAGTTCAATCAATTGTGGTTCTAAGATGGAGGTGTAGAGGTCAAAAGGATAGGTGATGGTTTCACTCGAAAGGGACCTTTCAAAATCAGGTAAATCAAACACTACAAAGTCGCACAACTCATTAAACGTTCTATCTTCAACTGGTGAATCATTTGGGACATTTGATAGACATTCAAAACCAGAGTTGTGGGATTCAATTTGGGATGGGTAGGTTTGATTTGAAAGGGCGCTCAGCTCACTCTCTCCATTCAAATTCTCAATCTGTCCAACCGCCTCATCATACATTGGAAATTTGGAGCTAGTTGGAAACTAGCTTTCAGGTCACTAGGTTGTATGAGGTCGGCCATGGACGCATTCAAATCCATCATCTGTTTGTACGACGCTACCCGAAAGTCTTCTAATGACTGTTCCAGACTAGACATGGCTTGTGAAGGGGTTTCAGTAAAAGATTCAAAGTTGTTTGGATATTGGAAACTCCCAAATGGCTGTTCAGAAGCAATGTCTAGGGAAGCAGCAAAAGTCGGGTAGGACTGGTAGGAATTGAATGGTTGGACAGGGGTAGGATCAACATTCGGGTATGAAGGGGATTGAAATTGTTGATCAAAAGAATTGGCAATGGTGAAAGGAGTGAAAGATCGGCTACGAGATTGTTCAATACGTTCAGCAATGGATAAGGGACGACTCGAAAAAGGGGTAGCAACATAAGAAGGTGGTGGAGGTTGAAACGGTTGATACAAATTGGATTGCGGAGTCCAATTGGTTGTCCTAGACGTGTCTATTCGATCTTTCAAAGAAATTTTTGGCATGGAGGGATCGTTCGAAATTCGGCCAAAGTAAGAACCGTAGGAAGTAATGTCTGGTTGTGGGTACCAAAGTTTAGCAAGAGTTTTGCGATGTGGGGTACCCATGTTGGAAGAGTGAAAAGGTAGGAAGGGAGGGAAGTGGTATATATTTTTTATTTTTTACAAAAAAATGGTTGTTTTTGGAGATTTTAAAAAAATTGTTTGTTTGAAAGAATACGGAATTATGGGACTAAACTTTGCATAAGCACAATCACAATCAAAAAATGCACAAACAATCACCTAGAGCTAGGGTCTTTAAAGTCCAACTAGACCGCTCCTATACTTCCAAGCGACAAGTTGCAGGATAACTCTCGAATCGCCTCTTCACTGCCAATTGTGGCCATGTAAGCACAAGTGAAGGAAGGAGGGTTCCGCTCACGAATCACCGTGAGACGGGCCTTTAAAAATTACCTTCTTACTTGTCTAGCCTAAGCACCACAAAGTCAAGTTTAGATAAACGACCGATTCCCCACAACCTTCACTTGTCCTAAATGAGCGCAACAAGTCCTTATAGGTTTGGTCTGGATATTTTTTATTAACTCAAGGTAATGCGTATGCAATTAATGATTTGTAGGGTCTTAGGAAGGGTGATGAAATCCCTACCCAATCTGAATTGGTGTTATAGCCCCTTAAAGTCCGTATTAATATATGCAAAGCGCGTAAATAAACAAACAAAATCTAAAACAACAAAAATTTATTTGGCGGCGACGCAATTCTGTGCAAAGAAACCTGCATAAAATACAGTGTAGTGGAATTCACAGAGAAGATAAAAGGAAAGAGAGAAGGTGAAAAAAAAACTTGGGGCTCAGAAGCCTCAAAGTTGCCGCGGAACCGCCGCACAACGCAAGTTTTGACCGCGATTCCACGGTCAAACTTTAGACTTGGGGTATAAAATTTGGTCCCTGGGCTCTCCTTGCTCTCTACTCCAAAATAAAATGCTCTGTTTTCTTTTTTGATTACTTTACTTGCACCAGATAGCCTGCACACTTGCACACAAAAAATATTAAAAATAAAAAAAAAAGATTTTCTTTTTATATTATATTTATAATTTTATATATATACAAAAAGAATATTAACCCGAATAACAAGAAAGAAAATACGTTACCGTCTCCCCGGCAATGGTGCCATTTGATCGCACGCTTTCGGCGTGTCGGGATTCAAAGTTCTAAAGTTATAACCGCGATCAAGTCGGTGTCGCTTTGCAGCTAGCCGGTTGAGCACGGGTCGATCCACAGGGAGATGGTTGTATGTCCGTTCGAGTCTTATAAGAGTCAATAAAGAATGTATATGTTCATGTTCAAAACTATCCTAAGTGTTTGTATTTTATGTTCAAGTAAGCTTGTTAAGGTTAAGGTCGGTTGGTAGAGTTAGGATTAGTCTTATGCTTGTCTTTTGCAATTCTTGAAACGATATTGGAATAATCGAAAGTAGCGGGGATTAGGAGGACATGGGAATAGGATTTGCGAGTTTAACTGAGCTTTCCAACGCTAAATCCATTCCTAGTGCCCCTTGTCCGTCCGCTAAATACGCTTATCCCAACCCTCGGCCAAACACCCGCAACCATGTATCCAATTAAGTCACAACTACATGTTACGTTGTAGTGCGCTTAAAGGACTTCTCTACTTAGGTCGCGGCTATATGTCACGTATAGCGCGCCTAAGTGAGGGGGTAGCGTTTTTTTGGTCGGGGTTCGTTTCAAGATGTTTGGCGAAGAGAAGCATAAGGGATTTTTCCATCCCTCATACCACCTTCCTCAGCCTTAACAAGTGCGGAATTATTCACACATTATAAAAGAAAATAAAAAAAAACAAGAAGGAAGATAAGAAGGAAAAGAAAAAATATGGTTTTACAAATGATGCAATCTAACTACGTGGGTCCTAACCTAAGCAAGGAACTCCGTTGAGTATCATCGCTTGGAAATAATATGGAAAAGAAGAAAAGAAAAGAGCAAGAAATAACAACAACTAATTAACAACAAGAAATAAAATTACACAAGAATTAAAATAAAAATGCAAGAATTAAAAGATACAAGTTAAATAAAAAAACCTCATCTTCATTTCATCGTCCACTCAATGCTCTCACTACATTTTAATGGAAGAAGACATGAAGAAGAAGAAGAGGAACTAACACTACACTAAATCCTAACAAAAAGAAGCATAAAAAGAAGACCCTTGGCTTAGAACAAAACTAGGCTATTTATAGGCGGAGTACTGAAACCCTAGGGCAAGATTCTGAGCCCAAATGAAATGTCCAAACTACCATCAAAATCCGAGTTGACACTGAGTCAACTCGGCCGCGGATTGGCCGCGAATCGGCCATTTTGGCCGCGGATCCGCGCTTCTTTGAGGGAGTTGGGTTGTCTTTTTTTCTGGGTTTTCTTATGTTGCTTTCCTCTGTTGTTCTACATGTTCCAAATTGCAAATTGCTTCCACAATTTCATCAGATCTGTAACAGTCCAAAATGGCTTCAAAAATAATTCTTTTTACCTTATCTCCCTCGAGCTCCGCACACCAATTGATTCTTGTGATGCCCCTCTCGTGCTCTATGCTTGTCCGAGACACGAATGACCACTGTCATTTGTTTTGTCTCTGGAACTGGTACGCGGCACTGGACGGATACGGATGACCGGAACCCGGCTTTTATCTGTTGGCAACACATGTTCTGTATTTTTGCGTAACTATGGAGATTTTGTATCATTTGCGTTATTTTGGACTAGGAACCTGTAGCCTGTAAATATGTAGCAAACACAGATTAAAAGCACCTACCTATAAACAAACGAGCATAAGAATGCGCGGTATTAAATGCAATATTCTGGTGTGAACACACGTGGTTGTGAGATTATATACCACGGTATACCTGATTTGGATTGAGATGTGTTGTATACTGTCGATTTCGATTGTGATACTCGATATTTTTTTTCGTGCACCCTGTGCACTTGATTTGGATTCTTGCGCAAACTTGGCGCGCTTGATGCGATTTTGGTGAACACCAGATGCACTAAATCGGGATTTTTCGTGCACATCAGATGCACCTGATATTGTTTTCAGGCACACTCGTTGCCCTTGACCGGTGTTTCGTGCACACCCGTTGCACTTAGATTTTGTTTCTGTGCGCTTGTATGGAACATTCATTGATTTCGATTCTGTACGCACCAGACGCACGTAGCATTTTTATACACATGTTGGGAATTGTTTCTTTAGGAGCGGTATGTTTTATGATATTTACTATTGGGTATAGTGGCTGAGCAGGACTAGTCCAAAGACAGTACCTGGATATATTTTTGCATGCATCGATAGTTACCGTAGGTATTTCCAAAAAAAAGGAGCTATAGTCTCAGTATTTTCCTGTGTGTTTGAGATGACACGAACATTTTATAAAGGAAACCCTTCTAAAATTATTTTCAAAAACGGCAGGACGTGTATGATGAACAAAGGATATATATATATATATATATATAGTTATTTTCTTACAATAAACGTCCGCTACTTGTGCCGTGATACGTGCATCGCACAGCGACTTGAAAAAGGTTTGGCATGCTTTTCTTTTCAGATGTTTTGATGAGCTTACAACGATGCGTACTATGTGCATGTTATAGTTTTGATGTATATCATGTTGATTTTCGTATTAGACTTTGACCTTGGTATCTTCACCATAACTCCAATGATTGCGGGATTCTTGACGGTGTTTTGATTTTGAGTTATATACTCGTGTTCATCCGCATGCATTGCGCTACGATATATTTTATGTATATATGATTTCGGAGTCCCGACGACTTGATCATTTTACTGAAATGTTTTAGTATTTGAAGGGTTTAAATTTAAATTCAGGGACCGAATTTATTTAAGGGGGGAAGACTGTAACATTTCAGAAAATAAAATATTATTTTTGGAAATTTAGATAATTAAATAATGAATTATTATGAATATTTAAGATATGGAGATTAGTTTTAACAAAAAGGGGTATAATTATATATCGATAGTTGGAAAATATTCGGGAAATTTTAAGAACTATTGTTTTTGAAAGGGGTTATAAGAATGGAGCATTCTTAGATTTTTATGTAATTAATTATATTCTATGTTAATGCTAAAATCGAGTAATTTTCGCTAATCTTGCATTAAGCTTGATTTTTTGCATCATGACATGGAACAAAACTCGTTTCATTTTTGAACCATGGCATCATGTTTTCTTTTATATGTATATGGATTTTTAATTGTTTTTGGATTTTAAAAAGAAAAAGAAATAAAATAAAGAATTAGGTATGGACAAGAGAGAGAGATGTGAGGGGGTCATTTGACCCTTGGCTCATGGCTCCCATTTCATAATCTTCATCTTTTTCTTCTCCCTCTCATCAACCATGGCTGTGTTGGGTTGTCTAGCACGGCAGTAAAGTTTCAGGAGGCATCGTCCATGCTAATTTCAAAAATTGCCGTTCTAGCTAACCCTAACCACAGAATCGATACTAGAAAATCCGACGATAAAACATGTAAACTCTTTACATCTAAGTGAATGAGGGAATACAACCTTTGTAGACCGGTCCTTCACTTCTAAAGCTCCATGTTATAGTCTCTTCGCTGCGAATGGTGAACTCCTGGACTCTTGAGAGGGTTCACTTGAAGAAATGAACAAGCTTTCTCAAAGTCTTCGAGGCCGAAGATGATCTACGTCGAGGAGACTCGAGCTCATGCTACCTCTTCACTAATGGTGAGATTAGTGAAGCAAACACCCTAAACTAAATGGCTAATAGTAGAGGATGATGAAGTAGGAAGTGGGCTCACTTTAGATTTAATTTTCTCACAATTTTTCATCACCTTTTCAAACCCTAAAAAACTCTTTTCTTTTGGAAGAAGAAGATGAAGCAAGTGATGAAAGAATAATCATGTGAGGTTAGAAATGCATCCATGGTGAGTGTATGTCATGCACTAACCATTGTAGAGACTAAACCATGGCTAAGGGTTAAAGGTTAGGTTAATAAATATCTTTAAGTAAAACAAAAGAGGTGGACAAAGTCTATGGTTCTACAAGATTCTACAAACCCTAACCATGACTAATTCCACTATTTTGAATTTACTTAATAATAAATAAAACCTTAACATTAACCCTAGCATTGTGTAAGTCTCACACAACTATGTTGCATGTGTAACCTAGCATGACACTCTTATATATATCACATATATATTTAGTGTGCCAAAAAGAAAACAATACATATATCACATATATGTAAAGTGTATCAAATGTGAGAAAAAGAATCTTAAGTGAGCTAATACTAGTTAATGTAATGTAATATATTAAATATATAATTATACATTAAATTATCAAATCAACTCTTGATTTAATAATCCGGCTATATCCTGTATAACCGACTAATATCAAATGTAACAACTTATCGAATCAACACTTGATCCGATAACCCGGCTATATCACATATAACCGACCGATGTCATAAGTCGCGAGAATAGAATGCAGTATCACATACACGCATTAATCTCGGTCCTGCACATATCACATATGTGCTCCTACCCCGTTTCGCATGAACCAGGAAACCTTTGTGTAGGACTCTAAAGACTCGTCAATACGCCGGCAGTAGGTGATGATCATATCAAACACCCACAAGGAGCAAGCAGTCTGTTAAACGTAACGTCCACCCGGGTATTGAGCGATCAGAAGAACAATAAGCAAGCTTGCTCTATACTCCAGCGAATCCAATCAGTAACATTACCGTACAGTCCGGTCTCTTCGTCTGAGATGTCGCATATCACAGCCTGGGGTGGTATAACGCCAGACCCCAATATCTTGATAAGTCATGTCGATACAAGGTCCATAACGGTTCGAGAAACTACTGATAACACTTACCAGTAAATCTCAGCAACCTTGGCCAGGGATTTCCTGTTATGGCCAATCGAGCATAGCGCAACATCAACTCCCAATACCGGGAGAGACGAAATCCCTCCTATCGCTCATTGCCTCCATGTGACTCGGGACTGTACCCAAAAACCACCTTTTTGCTCGAACTCTTGACCGTGGTTTGGTGGAAATCAATGCACAGTGGGAATCATACAAGACTCTATGACAATCTTGGGTCTACATACTAACATGTACCAGTGTCGCCAGAGAACTGCTATCCGACGATAGGTATAATACCATCTAGGAGTTCTCGGCGAGTTCGATCAGTGTACCCAGTCTCCACTGAGCATCTGTATACCTTCTCTAATATCAAACACCAATGGATATGGGATCATCCATCGCCCATCACATGGGTCGAGAAGCGTATACGCTAGTCTACTCTGGAGTATCGATGCCCTATCTCGATACTCGCACGACTAGGAACATTTGAAGGATGTACTTGCCGACTAGCTCTGCCCTACTAGTATGATCTGCTTCATAATCCTGGTAGTCAAGTACGCATCCTAAGGGCTTTATCAACTGTAATAGAGAGACAATAAGTGTACATGTTAAAATAAAGAGCAACCAGATAGCATACTATCATATCGAGCAAGAAAGTCCTCCCTATATATGTCCAAGCATCCACTACAATATACATCCCATGTACAGTAATAGCCTCCAGGGCATACATATAACTAACAATCTCCCACTTGCACTAAGGCCATCTGTTGTAGTATCCAATACCCAGCAATATAGCAGTGGTTGTAGTATCCTATACTCATCCATCCCATAGAAGTCTCTCTAGGGGTAAGGCCTTTATGAGTGGATCCACTGTGTTTTCCTTCGTGTCTACTCTCCTGACCTCGATCCCTTGGAGATCAACCATCTCCCTGATCAGGTGATACTTGCCTCAGAATATGTCTGGAACACTGATGGGGCCTTCGTTCCTAGGAAAAAGCCACAACTCCATTGTTGTCACAATAACAGTTATTGGACACTCAATGGTAGGAACCTTGTTCATCTCATGAACAAGAAATGCCCAGACAGCCACTTTGGCAGCATCATTGGTAGCAATGTATTCAGCCTTTATCGTCTAGTATGTCACGGTATCTATCTTGGAACTCTTCCAACATACCGTCCCTGCACTGAGGGTAAAGACAATGCCTGTGACTGACTCTCAGTCGACATTATCACTCTGGAAGCTCGAACCAAGAACTTTCCTTTAGTGCTTTTCAAGTACTTAAGAATGTCCTCCACAGCTTTCCAGTGATTCTCCCAAGATCCGATTGATTCCTGATCACTACACCTAGTGAGTCATCTACATATGGACTGGTACAAAACATCGCATACTGTAATAAAGCCTACTGCCGGAGCATAGGATATCCCTTGCACGCGAGCTCTCTCCAAATCAGTCTTGGGAGACTTCTTTTTGGAGAGAGTGATCTATGAGTAAGTGGGAGAACCACCACGCTTAGAATCATCCATACTAAACCCTGTTAGTATGGTGTTAATGTACCTGGATTTGGGACACTCCCAACATCCACTTAGATCTATCACCATAGATCATAATCCACAAGATGTAGTAGGAACATCCAAATCTGTTATTGAGAATCCTCATGATAAGAGGAGCTTGACCGAGTGTAGCATAGGAAACCATTTCCTATCAAGAGTATATCATCTATGTATAATACGTATAAGATAACCTTACTCTTTACAACCTTCTTGTGTATACAAAGTTCATCTACCGTTTTGATGAAGTCAAACTCTTTAACTGTCACATCAAAACAGATGTTCCAACTCCGCGATGCGTGTATTGATCCTGATGGACTTAAGCATGGCTTTGAAAGTCTCAACTTTTCCATTTACACCAAGAATCTTCTTAAGATCCGTTTGCTCCTAATGAATTTTACCCCTTCAGGTGCAACAGTCAAAGTCATACTTTGTTAGTGTATATGGATTCCATCTTTGATCGCATAGCATCCATCCATTTCACAGAGTCCCTACTCGTGATGGCCTGCCTGAACCTAGTTGGGCCATCATCAGCCATGATGCAATCCTCGCTCCCACTGTCACCGAGAAGACCGTAGTATCTCTCAAGTGGATGAGGAACCCTACCAGATTTGCGGAGAGGCTGAGGTTCGTTGCAGACTATTGAATCCTTTGGTTTCACCAAATCATCAACTGTTAGTTTGTCTAGCTGGAACTCCTTCCAGTTCTACCTCATGTTCACTAATTTCTTCACAAGAAATTCCTTTTCTAAAAAGGTGGCATGCTGAGAAACAAAACACCTTTTGCTCCTCAAAGTGGTAGAAGATATTCCCTCACAAATGTTTGGGATATCCTAACAAACTTATACAGAACTGACCTTGCCTCGAGCTTGTCTGGATTTTGCTTTTCAACATAGGTCGGACAACCCCATATCTTAACTCGTTTAAGACATGGACTCATCCCATTCCATATCTCATATGGAGTGGTAGGCATTGATTTGGATGGAACCCCATTCAATAGGTATGCAGCTTCTCAAGTGCATAACCCCAAAAGGAAACATGCAACTCGGCAATACTAATCATAGAGTGCACCATATCTCATAGGGTGTGATACCTCCACCCCGATACACCGTTGTGCTTTGGTGTAATCGAAGGAGTAAGCTGAGAGAGAATCACATTCTCCTTTAAATAATCTAGGAACTCCATGCTCAAGTATTCTCCTCCTCGATCACATCGTAGGACTTAATACTTCTACCCGTTAGGTTCTCAACTTCAAGCTTATATTCTTTGAATTTCTCAGAAGTTTCAGATTTGTGTTTCAACAAGAAAACATGTCTGAATCTTAAGAGATAGTCGATGAATGTAATGAAGTACCAAGAACCAACCCTTGGCATTTGTAGATATAGGACCGTATACATCAGCATGTATGCGTCCCGAGAGTTCACTAACTCTTTCTCTGTTTTTAGTAAATGGAATATTGGTCATTTTACCTTTGAGACAAGACTGGCAAGTATCATAAGATGAAAATTCGAACAGCTTCTTATATTCATCCTTATATAACTTAGCTGGTCGTGTCGCATTGATATGACCTAGTCTACAATGCCACAAGAAGGCTTCGTTCATTTCTGAACTACTCCTCTTGTGTGTATTCTACATACTTTGAACTGTAATTTGATTTAGAACTTATATGCCATTACATAACGTGCCTGATCGAATCAAAGGAGAATGTTCACAACATTATCGTCCAACACATAATTATATCCTTCTTTAACTCAGTAAAGAACATGATGTAATGTTGTATATCAGGTTCGGTATGCAATAACATTTGTTCATAATCAATGTATTAATAAAAGGTGATATCTGCCAACAGAAATGGCTGCAACAATTGCACCATTCTCTAACACTTAGAGACATATCACCTATTCTCAGTTCTCTACCTTTCTGTAGCCCATGTAACTCTTACATATTTGGGATCCTGATCCGGTATCTTATACCTAGGACGTAGAGGATACTGAGAAGAAGTTCTCGGTAATGAACAAACCCGAAGAAGATGCATCAACATGCACTTTCTTCGATTGGGCGGCATGGGAATCCGGATATTCCCCTATTTTCTTCTCGGACTTATAACAGTTATAAGATAGAGCGGAACCAACGTTCCCTAGCTCATTATAATAGGCAGGTTTGGTCAATGCATCCATATTATTATCTTGATTAAGACGTGACATGGTCGGTACCATGAGAGAAAGAGAAGAAAACACTCTGCGTGCGCCTTTGCAAGATTAGATTGGTTATTAGTTTATCTAATCAGGATGGCTCCTACTGTAGTAGTCAAATCTTCCTTCAAACCCTAAAAGGTAAAACTGGCCGGGATTAATTACACTCTATAAGTTCGCCAATCTTTCGGCCAGGCCAGTGTCGGTACTTTCAGGGAGGTTCCCCATGCTTTCGCACAGACCTAATTAAAATAAACCTCGTTTTCCCAGGGACGTAACCTCGTTAACACCTTTCTAGACACCTACTTGATCGGCTAATTGTAATGTGTAAAACTCTCCAAGGAGTAACTCTTACTCGCAGTGGGTATCGGGATCCAACTATCTCATAGAAGGTATGCAATCTCATTGCAAATTTCAACACTTGAAATTCCCAATAATATTTTGCCCCTAGCAACTTATGACCTTAACAAGGTCAATAAATCATAAGCGCTAGCCAAGTTCAACCCGTCATTTCCTGATTGAATTAAACTCACCCGCACGACCCTTAACCAGGTCAACAAAGTCGTACGACTACCCTAATCTAATCGCATCATATGCTTATGCAGACAAGCACTAATCAGCTACCGCACACTACGCCTTAACATAGTCAACAAACGTAGCACGAATACTAAGTAGAATTTATCTGAAATGACGGAGGGCTACGACAGGTTTTTAAGAAAACCTTTTGCATAATGAACTTGATATCGTTGTAGAATCGAATGAATTTTAAAAGGAGTGTTTTCTAGGCCTTTACTAGTTTTGCTAAAGAGGTCACTCCCGGTGAAGGGATCTCGGCACTTTCCTTATCGAATAAGGTGCAGGATATTTCACAAATACCACTATGAAAAGCAAAAAACTATAAAAGCAATCAAAAGACAATCCGAGTTTGTAGCATCAACTAGTTTCGCTAAAGAGGTCACTCCCGGTGAAGGGATCTCGGCTCTTTCCTTATCGAATAAGGTGCTGGATATTCTACAAGGAATACCGCTATATAAAGAAAGAACTAGAGCTACCAGTTTTTAAACAAGTTTCTACAACATCTTTTAGGTTTCTTTTATTTCATTAATCTCACTAATGAATTCCCATCAATTTTATGCTTCCTAAGCATCACATATGAAATGAAAGCAGCAATATTAATTATATCTCATATATATAATATATGCATTCGTCTCAGAACATATCAATTGATCACATCATAGAATATCAGCAGCAGAAGAATCGCATATGAAATATTGGATATACTAGGAATTCCGTGTTTTATTTAAGCCAGTAAAAAATGCGGATTCCACGGTCGTGATGAATAGCCAAACCCACATCCCTAGACCCCTACGAGAGCGGCAAGCAACCCACCCAATTCTAGAGTTAGAAGACCCGGTCTCGACTCCTCGATATGGTCTCCCACTGAACCCTAGAACCCGGTTACTTGTGCTCCCCGTCTTGGGTCTATCCTAATGCGGAAAAGTAAATAATATACATCAATGGTAACATCATCCTCAACCCGGAAGTGCCCCAATAAAAGAATATTACATACAATGAATTTTACATGAATGAAAATATAAAAAAAAACCTCATCTCACATAAAACCCCCGGCTATTCAAAACACGACGATCCAATATAACATATCATAGCAACACATAACATCACATGTCATCAACGTAAGTAAATATGCGTATCCCAATTGTTGTTGACATATAGCAACGAAACCGGAGATACACCACATATTATACTTACGGTCACAGAAAAGAAAGTGAAAAACTACAACAGTTGGAATCCGCAACCTCCTTAAACATTATAAACCCAATGTATCTCATACTTTGGATTTCATGCCTAACCAAATGAATTCCTTAGACATCGCATGCCTAACAATTATAAACCCCGCATTTTAGTCTCGATATTGAAAACACTTTCCAATAACCAGTCGGGTAATTCAACAAGATTCCCGATAACCTGATCGAATGCTCGTCGGAAACTTTAGTAGACGGCCGCACCCCCGGTGCCGTCGACGAAGTGCACTAAGCCGGAACACCGCAGCCGCGAGCACCCGAACGGATGCTTTTGGCGACGGGGTTCTCCTACAGTCACTTGGTCGGGGCTATGGGGCGTGGCTTTCTAGTAAAGTTACCCGGCAAGTATCCACGTACACTACGTAATTGCGACGGACTTTTGATCAACATCAAAATCCTGTGGCAACCGATCAAATGAGATTAAACTGTTAGATTTATAAAATTCAAACTAGTTATCTCATAACTACTTGTGGATTCCAAATATTGTATCACAATCACAAATAGCTTGACAAAGTTAAACTTTTCGATCGAATAAACAAACACCCAAAATTTCCCGTGAAGCTCAACACTTTAGCGGAGTTCAAAAAGTATCCAGAAACTGCCACAGCTCCTATGAACCAGCCGTAGAAGGGTCAACCAATGCCTCACATGTGGCACCACTGAACTTCCACAAATCCTAGGGTTTGATGGCGGTTCTGACGGTCACATGATCGAGTTAGGGTTTCGTTATTCTAAAGAGTCCACAGAATCGCTTGCAAGCTTTCTGAAAATTTTAAACTCGGAAAAAATCCAACTCTTGAAAAATTTCCAGCGGGGAAAAAATTAGGTTATTGATATCCATTCAAACTTTTTAACATCGTCTAAGTAACCCGAATGAATGTTAATATTACGACTACGAAACACTCCGAGTTGCCTTTACAGAAAGTTAACATCACATAAAAATATAGCAAAAACAAACAACACATGAAACACCAAAACCCAGAGACTGGAACACCATGAAAATTTGAAGCCAAAATACCCACTTTGACCCGGTGAGCTCGATATTTAGACCTATGTGGACGGCCAAAATTGCACAAAACCCCCTCAAATTTTCATGGTATTCATGTTATATTACATACAACATTCTGCAGTTGTTTAAAAAAAATTTTGACACCTCTAAAAATTCGACAGAAACTAGATTTTGTATCGGGTGTTTCGGAGTAGTTTCGGTTTCGTAATCCAAGCAAACATCGTCTAATTTTCTAGCATGGCTCTAATACCATTGTTGGGTTGTCTAGCGCGGCAGCAAGGTTTCGGGAGGCATCGTCCATGCCAATTTCAAAAATTTCCGTTCTAGCTAACCCTAACCCTATAATCGATACTAGAAAATCCGACGATAAAACATGTAAACTCTTTACATCTAAGTGAATGAGGGAATACAACCTTTGTAGACCGGGCCTTCACTTCTAAAGCTCCATGTTGTAGTCCCTTCACTGCGAATGGTGAACTCCCGGACTCTTGAGAGAGTTCACTTAAAGAAACGAACAAGCTTGCTCAATATCTTCGAGGTCGAAGATGATCTACGTTGAGGAGACTCGAGCTCATGCTACCTCCTCACTAATGGTGAGATTAGTGAAGCAAACACCCTAAACTAAATGGGTAATAGTAGAGGATGATGAAGTAGGAAGTGGGCTCACTTTAGATTTAATTTTCTCACAATTTTTCATCACCTTTTCAAAACCTAGAAAACTCATTTCTTTTGGAAGAAGAAGATGAAGCAAGTGATTAAAGAATAATCATGTGAGGTTAGAAATGCAACCATGGTGAGTGTATGTCATGCACTAACCATTGTAGAGACTAAACCATGGCTAAGGGTTAAAGGTTAGGTTAATAAATATATTTAAGTAAAACAAAAGAGGTGGACAAAGTCAATGGTTCTACAAGTTTCTACAAACCCTAACCATGACCAATTCCACCATTTTGAATTTACTTAATAATAAATAAAACTTTAACATTAACCATAGCATTGTGTAAGTCTCACTCAACTATGTTGCATGTGTAACCTAGCATGACACTATTATATATATAACATATATATATTTAGTGTGCCAAAACGAAAACAATACATATATCACATATATGTAAAGTGTATCAAATGTGAGAAAAAGAATCTTAAGTGAGCTAATACTGGTTAATGTAATGTAATATATCAAATATATAATTATACATTAAATTATCAAATCAACTCTTGATTTAATAATCCGGCTATATCACATATAACCGACCAATATCAAATGTAACAACTTATCGAATCAACACTTAATCCGATAACCCGGCTATATCACATATAACCGACCAATGTCACAAGTCGCGAGAATAGAATGCGGTATCATATACGCGCATTAATCTCTGTTAGTTATATGTATGCCCTAGAGGCCATTACTGTACATAGGATGTATATTGTAGTGGATGCTGGGACATATATAGGTAGGACTTTCTTGCTCGACATGATAGTACGCTATCTGGTTGCTCTTTATCTTAACATGTATACTTTCTGTCTCTCTGATTACATGTTGATAAAGCCCTTAGGATGTGTACTCGACTTCCAGGACTATGATGAAGATCATACTAGTGGGGCCTGGGTAGTCAATGAGTACATCCTTCATTGTTCCTAGTCGTGGGAATATCGAGACGGAGCATCGATATTCCAGAGTAGACTAGCGTATATCTTCTGGACCCATGTGATGGGCGATGGATGATCCCATATCCATTGGTGTTTGACATCGGAGATGGTATGCGGGTGCTCAGTGGAGACTGGGTACACTGAACGGACTCGCCGAGAACTCCCAGATAGTATTATACCTCACGTCAGATGGCAGTTCTCTGGTGACACTGGTGCAGCTTAGTCTGTAGACCCGAGATCGTCATAGAGTCTTGTGTGTCTCCCACTGTGCTTTGATTTCCACCCTACCATGGCTCTACTGAGTCGTGCAAACATGTGGTTTTTGGGTACAGTCCCGATTCACATGGAGGCAATGAGCGATAGGAGGGGATTCGTCTCTCCCGGTATTGGGGGTTTATGTTGTGCTATGCTCGACTGGCCATAATAGGAAATCCCTGGCCAGGGTTGTTGTGATATACTGATAAGAGTTATCAGTAGTTTCACGAATGTTATGGACCTTACATCGGCATGACTTATCGAGCTATTGGGGTCTGACGTTTACCACCCCTAGGCGAGATATGCAACATATCAGACGAACAGACCGGACTATACGGTAAGTGTTACTGGTTGGATTCACAGGAGTGTGAGCGGGCTTGCTCGTCGATCTTCTGATCGCTCAATACCCGGGTGGCCGTTACGTTTAGCAGACCGCTTGCGGCTTGTGGGTGTTTGATATGATCATCATCTGCTGCCGGCGTATTGACGAGTCTTTAGAGTCCTACACAGAGGTTTCCTGGCTCAAGCGAAACGAAATAGGAGCGCATATGAGATATGTGCGGGACCGAGAATAATGCGTTTATGTGATACCGTATTCTATTCTCGCGATGAATGTATCGAATGGTTGTATGCGATATAACCTAGTTATCGAATCGTTGATTCGATAAGCCGATACATTGGATACTAGTCGGTTATATGAGATATGACCGGATCGTTAAATCAAGTATTGATTTAATGATTTAATGCATAATTATATATTTGATATATTACTTTGCATTAACTAGTATTGGTTCACTTAAATTGGATTTTCTCACTTGATGTACAAAAGTTGTATATGTGATATACTTTTGTGCACAAGATTGTATCATGTTTGATAATACATGAATGTTAGTGTGTATGTTTAGATTAAACCATGGTTATGTGATGGTTAGGGTTTTCTTTTTCTTATCTATTTATTTATTTATTTTGGCAAAAGATTAAAGAGAAAATGGTGGCTTTCTTTGTTTGTTATTGAAGCTTCTTGAAGCTTTGACCAAGTGACCATTTTGTCTTCATGCTTAACCCTAACCCTTCCAACTAACCATGGTCTATTCTTTACACCTAATCATGGTTGCCATATGATAAGTGTTGATTTTATTTTCTATTTGATAATAACTTATCATATTCTTTTCATCATCATCTTCTTCTTCAAATATGAAGAAAGCTTGCTCCATCAATGGCAACTTAAGAAAAAGAGTGAGAAATCCAATTTTAAAGTGAACCCACTTCCTATTTCTTCATCCTCTACCTCTTGCCAAGTACTATATGGTGTTTTCTTCACAAGTTTCATGACTTGGTGAAGTGGGAGCTTGATCTTGTGATGCCTCGACGTAGATCATCTTCGGCATCGAAGTCGACGACCTAGCTCACCCATTTCTCCGATGAAGCCGATGCAAGAGTCCAAGATTCGATTTGGACAGCGGAGGGACGTCATCACGGAGCCTAGGAGGTGGAGGACCGGATCTACAAAGGTTGTAGCCTCTTTCCTTTTAGATAAAGTTGTTTATTTGCATCGCTTCGCCTATATATCTAGTTAACGATCCGTATTAGGGTTTCTCGGCACTTGTAAAATATTAATTGGCCATGTTTGATCACTTGTGAGACTTCATTAGTGTGCCTAGGAACCCTACAGTGGTATCAGAGACTAGCTAGAGCCTTAGGCAATGCGTAGACGGAATTAGAAGTCCGATCGAGCCGAAACCCTAATTCAAAACATGCTCTCTGTACATTTTTGAAATTTGTGGATTTTTGAGAATTAAAAATATGCAGAAAAATCAGCAGGAATATCTAAGAGTTACTGTAAAATTCGAGTCTCTAATTCAATCAAACCGCCGCGGTTCCGCGGCATGAGCATGGCTCATGCGGCGGTTCCGCGGCCGTTTTGTCTTATCTTGCATCGAATTTTGCACATTAATTCATATTTTGCAGTGCTGGTTTTCTTGGGAATTTTTAATCTGAACTCAAGAGTTGAGTTTTCTGGGTTGTATTGGGGACTCGGTGTTTCGATCGGATTGTCTAATTTTGTTAGTGTGTTTTTCCGGGTAATTTTAGAATATGTTAAAAAGTTCGACCGGATATAAATACCCACTTTTTCCCCTGCCGGGAAATTTCCAATTGATGGATTTTTCCGTAGTTTAACGACGTTCTAAGTAGTGCAAGTAACGCGATGGTCCCTCTAGAAGACAACAAACCTTAACTCGATTATGTGACCGTCTTGAACTGCCCTTTGAACCTTCGGGTTTGGGGCAGTACGGCGTGCCACATGTGAGGCGTTGGCTTGACCCTTCTATGGCTGGACCGTTGGTACTGAGGCACGAACTGAATGTTTTTAGACTTATTTCATGTGTTGAGCTGTATCGGGAAAACTTGGGTGTTCGATTGTTCGATCAGAAAGTTTAACATTTTTCTATTTATCCGGAATGTGATACAATAATTGGAATTCACAAATAGTTATGAGATAACTAATATGAATGTTATAAACATAGCAGTTTAGTCTCACTTGATCGATTGCCACGGAATTTTGATGTGATCAAAAGTCCGTCGCAATCGGGAAGCGTACGCGGATACTCGCCGGGTAAACTTAATAGACAGCCTCACTCCATAGCCCCGACCAAGTGACTGTAGGAGAACCCCGTCGCCGAAAGCATCCGTCCGGGTGCTCGCGGCAGCGGTGTTCCGCCTTGGTGCACTTCGTCGACGGTATCAGGGGTGCGGCCGCCTACTAAAGTTTGCGACGAGCATTCGATCAGTTTTTCGGGAATCCTGTTGAATTGCCCGACATGATATTGAAAAGTGTTTTCGATATTGAGACTAAAATGCGGGGTTTATAATTGTTAGGCATGCGATGTCTAAGTATTTCATTTGATTAGGCATGCGATGTCTAAAGAGTTTGCGGATTCCAACTGTTGTAGTTTTACACTTTCTTTTCTGTGACCGTAAGTGTAATATGTGATATCGCCGGTTTCGTTGCTATATGTCAACGACAATTGGGATGCGCATATTTACTTACGTTGATGACATGTGATGTTATGTGTTGCTGGATATGTTATATTGGATCGTCGTGTTCGAATAGCCGGGGGTTTTTATGTGAGATGAGTGTTTTTCATTTTCATTCATGTAAAAACTTGTATGTAATATTCTTTTATTGGGGCACTTCCAGGTTGCTGATGTTGTCACCATTTGTATATTATTTACTTTTCCGCATTAGGATAGACCCAAGGAGGGGAGCACAAGTAACCGGGTTCTGGGGTCCAGTGGGAGACCAACTCGAGGAGTCGAGTCCACGTCTCCTAACCCTAGAATTGGTAGGGTTGCTTGCCGCTCTCGTAGGGGTCTTTGGGTGTGGGATTGACTATTCATCACGACCGTGGAATCCGTGTTTTATACTGGCTCGTATTGAAAACACGGACGTCCTAGTATATCCAATATTTCATATGTTTCTTCTGCTGCGATATCTGTGATGTGATCATGTGATGTTCTGTGATAGATATAATATATAGTATATATGATATATTATATAGACGTTACTTATGTTTTACACCCGCGTTAGCCCTGCCCCACTCTGTCGTTAGTTACCTAACCTAACGGTGCAGACGGGACATCGAGGCGAATGCGGATGGCATAAGCGTACGGTATATTTATCTGTGATGATTAGGTGGACTTAAATGATGGGATATTCATTAATAAGATTAATGAAAGAAAATAAACCTAATTGATGTTGTGGAATCGAATTTCAAAATAAAAAAGTAGCTACAGTTCTTGCTTTGCATCGCGGTGTTCCTTGTAGAACATCCTGCACCTTATTCGATGAGGAAAGGACCGAGATCCCTTCACCGGGAGTGACTCCTTTAGTAATAACTGGCAGATGCTACACACTCGGTTTGTCTTTTGATTGCTTCTATAGTTTATGCTTTGCACGGTGATATATATGATATATCCCGCACCTCATTCGACGAGGAAAGGGCCGACGATCCCTTCAGCGGGAGTGACCCCTTTAGCAAAACTAGAAAAGCTTCAAAAACATTCCATTTAAAAACCATTTAATTCCGCAACGAGATCAAGTTCAAAGCGTTAAAGGTTTTCATAAAAACCATTCGCAACCCTCCGTCATTTTAGGAAGTAGAGTACTTAGTATTCGTGCTGTGTTTGTTGACCATAGTCAAGGCACAGTGTACGGTAGCTAAGTGATGTCTTCCTACACTGCATATGATGCGATTAGTTAGGACAGTCGCGTGACTTTGTTGACCTTAGTTAAGGGTCATGTGGGTGGGTCTAATTAATCACGAAATGACGGGTAGAACTTGACTAGTGCTTATGATTTGTTGACCATAGTTAAGTTCAAAGGTGCTAGGGGTAAAAACCTTTATCGGGAGTTTCAAGCGTTGAAATTTGCAATGAGATTGCATACCTTCTATGTGATAGTTGGATCCCGATACCCACTGCGAGTAATTGTTACTCCAGGGAGAGTTTTGCACTTTGCAATTAGCCGATCAAGTAGGTGTCTAGAAAGGTGTCAACGGGGTTACGCCTCTGGGAAAACGAGGTTTACTATAATTAGGTCCGTGCGAAAGCACGGGGAACCTCCCTCAAAGTACCGACACTGGCCTGGCTGAAAGATTGGCGAACTTGTAGGGTGTAATTAATCCCGGCTAGTCTTTCCTTTTAGGGTTTGAAGGAAGATTTGATAAAAACAGTGGGAGCCATCCTGATTAGATAAAATATATAACCAATCTAATCTTGCAAGAGCGCACGCAGAGTGTTTTCTTCTCTCTCTCTCCAGGTAGCAACCATATCACGCCTTAATCAAGATAATAATATGGATGAATTGACCGAACCCGCTTGTTATACTGAGCTGGGGAACGTTGGTCCCGCTCCAACTTATAATTGTTATAAGACAGAGCAGGAAATAGGGGAATACCAGAATTCCCATGCCGCCCAAACGAAGAAAGTGCATAAGATGCATCTCCTTCGGGTGTGTTCATTACAAAGAACTGTTTCTCAGTATCCTCTAGATCATGGGTATTTGATACCGGATCAGGATCCCAGATATGTAATCTGTTACATAGGGCTACAAAAAGGTAGAAAACTGAGAACGGGTGATAAGTTTCATGAGACAGAAACCGGGGCAAGTGTTGCAGCCAAGTCTGTTGGTCACTGTCACCCTGTATTACCAATACATTGATTCTGAATAAATGCTATTAGATACCGAACCTGATATACAAAATCATATCAATCTCTTTATTTATTAAAGAAATGATAAAATTTTGTATTGTTGGATAATGTTTTGAACATTTCCTATATCAAGAGTTGATCGGTTCAGGCACGTTATCTAAAAGCATTGATGTTCTAAATCAAACTACAGTTCCTTGTATACAGAACACACACAAGAGGAAGAGTTCAGAAATGAACGAATCCTTCTTGAGGCATTGTAGACAAGGTCATATCAATGCGACCCGACTGGCTGAAGTTACATTTTAGATGCATATTTAAATCAGTTTGAATTTACATCTTGTGAAACTTGCCAGTCATGTCACAAAGATTAGATGACCATAGCTCCGTTTACTGAAAACAGAGAAAGAGTTAATGAACTCTTGGGACTGATACATGATGATGTATGTAAGGTCTCCTGTCTACACATGCCAGGACTTGTTCTTCATACTTCATTATATTCTCTGATAATCTCTCAAGATTCAGTCATATGTTCCTGTTGAAACATAAGTCCTAAGCTTTTGAGGTATTCACAGAATATAAGTTGGAAGTAGAGAACCAAAATACGGGTATAAGTATTATGTCCTATGATAAGATCAGGGAGGAGAATACTTGTGCATAGAATTCCTGGACTATTCTAAAGGAGAATGAGATTCTCTCTCAGTGTTACTCCTCTGAATACACCACAGCACAACGGTGTATCGGGGTGGAGCAATCGCACAATATTAGATATGGTGTGCTCTATGATGAGTACTACTGAGTTTCCTATTTCCTTTTGGGAGTTATGCGCTTGAAAAGCTGCATACCAATTGAATTAGGTTCGAATCATATCACTGCCTACCATTCCATATGAGATATGGTATGGGAAGAGCCTATCTCTTAAGTAAGTTAAGATTTGGGATTTTTTGGCCTATGTCAAAAGCAAAATCCGGACAAGATCGAGGTAAAGTCAGTTCTGTAGAACTGGAAAGGTTCCAGCTATACAAAACTGCAGCTGATGATTTGACAGAACCAAAGGATTCAATAGTCCCCAACGAACCTCAGCCTCTCCGCCGATCTGGTAGGGTTTCTCATCCGCCTGAGAGATACTTCGGTTTCTCGATGACAGTGGGAGCGAGGATTGCATCATGAGATGATGGCCTAACTAGTTTCGAGCAGGCCATCAAGAGTAGGGACTCTATAAGAATGGCTGGATGCTTAACGATCTGAGATGGAATCCATGTACACCAACAAAGTATGGACTTTGGTTGCTATATCTGAATGGTTAAATCCCCATCAGGAGCAAGTATATCTTGAGAAGATTACTTGGTGTAGATGGAAAAGTTGAGACTTTCAAAGCTAGACTTGTTAAAGGTTTTCGTCATCGACCAAGAGTGGAAAATGATGAAACCTTTTCCAGGGACTATACTTAAGTCTATCCAGATCCTACTTACCATTGCTACATACCATGACTGCGATATCTGGTGGTTGGGTGTCATGACTGCTTTTCTAAATACTGATTTAGAATAGAAAGTCTATAAGTACACAGCCAGAGGGCTTCGTAAACAGTGGGAGCAGCAGAAACATGTGCAAGTTGCTTTACAGGATAAAGCAGGCATCGCGGAGTTGGAACATCTGTTTTGATGTGGTAGTCAAAGAGTTTGACTTCATCAAAATGGTAGATGAACCTTGTATGTACAAATGAGTAGTATGGAGTATGGTAATGATCCTCGTAGAGTACGTGGACAACATACTCTTGATAGGAAAATAGTTTCCTATGCTACGATTGGTCGATCTCCTCTTATCACATAGATTCTCCATATAGGATCAAAGTGATACCTCCTAAATCCTAGGTTTTGGATCTATGAGATAGATCTAAATGGATGTTAGGATTCTCACTAGTTATAGTAAGATTGTATCAATTGATCCTGGGGAGAATCACTGGAAAGGTTCCAGGGTGATAAGGACGACTGAATGTCAGTCGCAGGCATTGTCTTTACCCTCAGTGAAGGGATGGTATGTTGGAAGAGTTCCAAGCTAGATACCGTGGCAAACTAGACGATAAAGACTGGTAACATCGCTATTAAAGATACTACCAAAGAGGAAGTTTGGGTGTATATTGGTTCATAAGATGAACTAGGTTCCCACCATTGTGTGACAATGGAAGTGTGGTTTTGGCCAAGGAACCATGATCCCATCAGTGACCCATACATATTCTGAGGCAGCATCACCTGATCATGGAGATAGTTGATCTCCAGGGTGATCAAGGTAAGGAGAGTAGACTCAGAGGACAACACAGCGGATCCACTCACGAAGGCCTTTTCCCAAAGAGAGACATTTATGGGATGGTTGAGTATATGATACTGCAACCACTGCTACAGATGGCCCTAGTGCAAGTGGGAGATTGTTAGTTATATGTATGCCCTACTGTACATAGGATGTATATTGTAGTGGATGCTGGGACATATATAGGTAGGACTTTCTTGCTCGACATGATAGTACGCTATCTGGTTGCTCTTTATCTTAACATGTATACTTTCTGTCTCTCTGATTACATGTTGATAAAGCCCTTAGGATGTGTACTCGACTTCCAGGACTATGATGAAGATCATACTAGTGGGGCCTGGGTAGTCAATGAGTACATCCTTCATTGTTCCTAGTCGTGGGAATATCGAGACGGGGCATCGATATTCTAGAGTAGACTAGCATATATCTTCTCGACCCATGTGATGGGCGATGGATGATCCCATATCCATTGGTGTTTGACATTGGAGATGGTATGCGGGTGCTCAGTGGAGACTGGGAACACTGAACGGACTCGCCGAGAACTCCCAGATGGTATTATACCTCACGTCAGATGGCAGTTCTCTGGTGACACTGGTGCAACTTAGTCTGTAGACCCGAGATCGTCATAGAGTCTTGTGTGTCTCCCACTGTGCTTTGATTTCCACCCTACCACGGTTCTACTGAGTCGTGCAAACAGGTGGTTTTTGGGTACAGTCCCGATTCACATGGAGGCAATGAGCGATAGGAGGGGATTCGTCTCTCCCGGTATTGGGGGTTGATGTTGTGCTATGCTCGACTGGCCATAACAGGAAATCCCTGGCCAGGGTTGTTGTGATATACTGGTAAGAGTTATCAGTAGTTTCACGAATGTTATGGACCTTACGTCGGCATGACTTATCGAGCTATTGGGGTCTGACGTTTACCACCCCTAGGCGAGATATGCAACATATCAGACGAACAGACCGGACTATACGGTAAGTGTTACTGGTTGGATTCACAGGAGTGTGAGCGGGCTTGCTCGTCGATCTTCTGATCGCTCAATACCCGGGTGGCCGTTACGTTTAGCAGACCGCTTGCGGCTTGTGGGTGTTTGATATGATCATCATCTGCTGCCGGCGTATTGACGAGTTTTTAGAGTCCTACACAGAGGTTTCCTGGCTCAAGCGAAACGAAATAGGAGCGCATATGAGATATGTGCGAGACCGAGAATAATGCGTGTATGTGATACCGTATTCTATTCTCGCGATGAATGTATCGAATGGTTGTATGCGATATAACCTAGTTATCGAATCGTTGATTCGATAAGCCGATACATTGGATACTAGTCGGTTATATGAGATATGACCGGATCGTTAAATCAAGTATTGATTTAATGATTTAATGCATAATTATATATTTGATATATTACTTTGCATTAACTAGTATTGGTTCACTTAAATTGGATTTTCTCTCTTGATGTACACAAGTTGTATATGTGATATACTTTTGTGCACAAGATTGTATCATGTTTGATAATACATGAATGTTAGTGTGTATGTTTAGATTAAACCATGGTTATGTGATGGTTAGGGTTTTCTTTTTCTTATCTATTTATTTATTTATTTTGGCAAAAGATTAAAGAGAAAATGGTGGCTTTCTTTGTTTGTTATTGAAGCTTCTTGAAGCTTTGACCAAGTGACCATTTTGTCTTCATGCTTAACCCTAACCCTTCCAACTAACCATGGTCTATTCTCTACACCTAATCATGGTTGCCATATGATAAGTGTTGATTTTATTTTCTATTTGATAATAACTTATCATATTCTTTTCATCATCTTCTTCTTCTTCAAATATGAAGAAAGCTTGCTCCATCAATGTCAACTTAAGAAAAAGAGTGAGAAATCCAATTCTAAAGTGAACCCACTTCCTATTTCTTCATCCTCTACCTCTTGCCAAGTAGTATAGGGTGTTTTCTTCACAAGTTTCATGACTTGGTGAAGTGGGAGCTTGATCTTGTGATGCCTCAACGTAGATCATCTTCGGCATCGAAGTCGACGACCTAGCTCACCCATTTCTCCGATGAAGCCGATGCAAGAGTCCAAGATTCGATTTGGACAGCGAAGGGACGTCATCACGGAGCTTAGGAGGTGGAGGACCGGATCTACAAAGGTTGTAGCCTCTTTCCTTTTAGATAAAGTTGTTTATTTGCATCGCTTC
The DNA here is from genome assembly GCA_030015575.1 of Agapanthus africanus. Classification (NCBI taxonomy): domain Eukaryota; kingdom Viridiplantae; phylum Streptophyta; class Magnoliopsida; order Asparagales; family Amaryllidaceae; genus Agapanthus; species Agapanthus africanus. The sequence continues at coordinate 537,041,793 of CM057339.1, forward strand.
GCCTATATATCCAGTTAACGATCCGTATTAGGGTTTCTCGGCACTTGTAAAATATTAATTAGCCATGTTTGATCACTTGTGAGGCTTCATTAGTGTGTCTAGGAACCCTACAATCTCGGTCCCGCATATATCACATATGTGCTCCTACTCCGTTTCGCATGAACCAGGAAACCTTTGTGCAGGACTCTAAAGACTCGACAGTACACTAGCAGTAGGTGATGATTATATCAAACACCCACAAGCCGCAAGTGGTCTCCTAAATGTAACGGCCACCCAGGTATTGAGCGATCAGAAGAACAACAAGCAAGCATGCTCATACTCCTACGAATCCAATCATTAACATTACCGTACAGTCCGGTCTCTTCGTCTGATATGTCGCATATCACAGCCTAGGGTGGTATAACGTCAGACTCCAATAGCCTGATAAGTCATGCCGATGGAAGGTCCATAACAGTTCGAGAAACTACGGATAACACTTACCAGTAAATATCAGCAACCCTGGCCAGGGATTTCCTGTTATGGCCAATCGAGCATAGAGCAACATCAACTCCCAATACCGGGAGAGACGAAAACCCTCATATCGCTCATTGCCTCCATGTGACTCGGGACTGTACCGAAAAACCACCTTTTTGCATGATCTCTTGACCGTGGTATGGTGGAAATCAATGCACAGTGGGAATCACACAAGACACTGTGACGATCTCGGGTCTACAGACTAACCTGTACCAGTGTCACCAGAGAACTGCTATCCGACGATAGGTATAATACCATCTAGAAGTTCTCGGCAAGTCCGTTCAATGTACCCAGTCTCCACTGAGCACCCGTATACCTTCTCTGATGTCAAACACCAATGGATATGGGATTATCCTGTTGGATATAGTGCCCTCAAAGTCAATTATTGGATCGCAGGCACGTGATTGCAATGATTGAGGGAGGACCTTTGCCGGCAGGACAGTCTTACTCAAGATGACAGTATGCTACCAGGTTTATCTTTATCATCGTGTACAGCTTTAGGTGATATTACAGATCACCATTGCATGTTGATAGAGCCCTTAGGATTCTTGCTTGACTGCCAGCAGTATGATGGCGATCATATACGTGGGAGCTAGGGTCTATAAGCACATCCTTAAAAGGTCCCTAGTCGTGGGAGTTTTCGAGACAGGGCATCGATAATACGGAGTAGACTACTGTATACAATCGAGACCCCGACGAGGGGCGGTGGCCGGTCTCACAAGACATTGGTGTCAGTTGGTTCACCTAAGATGTATACAGGTGCTCATTGGGTTATGTGTACACCGGACAGGACTCGCCGGGAACATGCTAGTTGGTATTATACCTGACGTCAGATAGCAGTTCCCTGGTGACATGTGTACAGGTTAGTTCATCGACCTGAGATCGTCATTTATCTCATATGAGTTCCCACTGTGCTTTGATTACTACCCTACCACGGCTCAAAGGAGTCGTGCCAACAGGTTTTAGTTGGGTACAGTTCCGAGCCACATGGAGGCAGTGAGCGGATCGGCAGGGGTTTCATCTCTCCCGGTATTGGGGGTGAGATCGCGCTGTGTCTAGGAGAGCCTTTACACGAAGTCCTTGGCCAAGGTAGGAGATTTACTGGTAGGTATTCCAGTAGTATCTCAGGGTGTTCTGGGCTACACTCCGACACGACTTAAACCGCTTTTGGGGGTCTGACTTTTACCAACCCCCTAGGCCCGACATGCGATGCTCATGGACGAACAGACCGGACTGTACGGATATTGTCACTAATAGGCTCAGTAGGGTGTCTGGATGAGTTCGCTCATCGACCTACCTTTGGTCAATACCTGGTAGCCCGTTACGTACAGCTAGTACCACTGACGTGCTAGTGGTTAAATCCATAGCCAAAATATTGACGAGTCTTTAGAGTCCTCCACAGACAGTTTCTCAAGTTTCGGGCGAAACGTTGTAGAGGCCGTATGGTATTATGGCAGGGTTCGATCATATACGTGCAGTCGTGCACAGATCATGATCGGACGGATCATACTAGTGTGCTTTGGTTTAAGCCGGATCCTAGTATTAGATTTGTTGGATTACTTTAGTCTCATCGCATTCACATTCAGTCGGAATGCGGATGCAGGTATGTATATACAGGTGAGGGGTATCCTTGTGATCCGTCACGAGTTTACTTTAGATGTTGCCATATCTTTTTGTTGGATTAAACATTTGGGTTAAAGTTTATTTTGGTGGAAATTGTGAGCTTAATTCATGATGAGGTGCATTAAATATGACATGGACATGGGTGGTGATGCATGGTCTTATTCTTTGAGCCATGTCATCTTTAGTGATTGATTAAGGATGCGAAATGAAAGATAGAGAGAGAGGGCAGCCATGTATATGGGTGAGCTCTTGTGATTATCATTCTTGCTCTCATTTCTTTTCATCTCACACAAGAAAAGAAAACAAAAGGGCTCATCTTCTTCTTTTCCTCTAGCTCACAAATTCCACCAATGGCATCATCTTCAACCTCCATCCATACACTCTCATGCGTTGAGAATCAATGGATGCTTGAGACAAAGTGATCACACACATTCTCTACTTCACCTTGGACACGTCGGCTAGCAAACTTCATGTCCGAGTTGCATCGGATGAAGCGGGAGCCCGTAAAAAGACTCATTGATGTGGTGCCCTTCCGACGAGGAGACCGGAGATCGGAGAAGCCGTAAGGAGCTTGGGATGGTGGCCAAAGACCGAAGGACACGGATCGATCGATATAGCCTTTTTATCCCTTCTCCAGTTTTCTAGTTTAGCGTTAATGGTTCGATCCGCGTTTATAGTATACGTTAGCGCCAGTTTCAAGTTTATGAAAAAGTTTTGTTTCCGTATTTTGGCCTCGGATTGACGGCCGGTGCGCTACCATAGACTTACATTGGTATCAGAGCCACGCCATTAACCTTTACTAGCTAGTTCTAACTTGTTTAAAACATCGATCGGACAAAATTTCCGAAACCGCAATTTCAAAAGTCAAGTTTCTGTCGAATTTGTTTTATGGTCTAAAAATTATTTTGGGTACGTCAGAAAATCAGGCAGGCTTTTCTAAGACCACTGTAGAAATTTGGAAGTGTGATTCCACCATAGCACCGCGGAACCGCGGCATTACCCACGTTTTAGCCGCTGTTCCGCTGCGGTACTGTAGCTTCAGTGCACCAATTTTTCTACTGTCGTCTTTGACTTGGAATTGGGGTTTCTGGAATATTCAGTTATGGCCCAGATTGTTTTGAGTGCTGGATTAGTACTTGGGGCCCACTTCGGGAAATTTTGTCGATCGAAAATTTTAAATAAGTTAGTTCGCAGTACTTACATTACTATCTGTGACCGTGAATGTCATTCGAGCGGTAAATCTTGTCTAATTGCTATAGCTCTTTTAGACGGATTTGCGAACGTGACATTCACGTTGATGTTCTGTGTTGTGCTGTGATGTTGCGGATTTGTCGTGGTGGATAGCCTCGATGCAATGGTAGTACAGTTTGGTTATATTTGTACATTTGATATTGCGGGGAGAGTGTACGACATGTGGACTGCCGTCACTGCTTGTTTGTATATTATTCTTTTGGAGCACGACCGGGCTGAGGTCGATGTACCCGTTGTATATATTTTTCTTTTCTGTACTAGGATTACCCCGCGGTGGGGTGCACGGATAGCCGAGTTCTAGAGGGCAACGATCCCGCATCTCATGGATTTGAGACGGAAGGGTTTCACTCTAGAATTGGCGGGCTATTCGCCGCACTCGTAGGGGGTATAGGTTGACCCAAGGAGGGGTGCTCAGGTTACCGGATTCCGTGAAGTGCTGGGTGGTCCATTCGCTTTGTTGAAGAGGGCTGCCTCGCTTCAGGTTTTGGCGGGTAACTTGCCGCACCCGTAGGGGTCTAGGATTTCATTGCACAGGCTATCCACACGACCAGGGGAACGTCGGGTTTCAGTTGCGGCTCTGTGAAACCCGGGGCTTCCAGATTATCTGTATTGTCCTGTGATACTTATTACATTTCTGTGATGTTGCATTTTATCATGCCATGAGAGATTCTTATATATTGATATATATACTGGTAGATGTTGTATATGTTTTACACCCACGCTAGTCCAGTCCCCGCTCTGTCGTTAGTTAAGTAACCTAATGGGTGATGACGGGACCCAGTGGCGAATGCGGATGGCATATACGTACATCATATTTTCATTCTTTTGTGGTGTGATTAATTGATGGGACTGCATTGATTCGGATCAATGCAAGCTAAATAAACCTATTCTGATGTTGTTGGAACATTTTTCAAAAAGCTGTTATTGCAAGGACGTTCTCTTTTGTTTTGCACAGTGGTATTCGGTTATGAATATCCAGCACCTCAGTCGACGAGGCAAGGGCCGAGATCCCTTCACCGGGAATGACCCCTTGGACAGAAGTTTGCGTCAGGGTAATAACTTCATTATAGTCGATTACTTTTTGTTTTGCATAGCGGTAATCAGTTGGAATATCCTGCACCTCATTCTACGGGGAAAGAGCCGAGATCCCTTCACCGGGAGTGACCTCTTTAGCAAAGGTTTTCGCCACTATATTTTTATAAAAAGCTATCCGGTTCCTTCAACGTATCAAGTTCATTACGTTAAAGATTTTTCGCCAAAAACCATTCGTAGCCCTCCGTCATTTCAGATGGGTAGCACTTAGTATTCATGCTATGTTTGTTGGCCTTAGTCAAGGCATAGTGTATGGTAGCTATTTGTTACTTTTCTGTTGCATAGATAGATGCGTTGGTTTGGGACAGTCGTACAGCCTTGTTGACCCTAGTCAAGGGCTTGTATGGGTGGGTTCAAATTAACCTGGACAATGACGGGTAGAACTTGACATGTGACTTATGATTTGATGGCCTTAGTCAAGATCATAAGAGCATGCGGTAAAAATCACATCGGGATTTTCTAAAGAAACTGAAACTTGCCAGGCATGCGCATACCTTCTGGAGTGTGATAACATGAGTGGATTCCATCACGTTAGCATGCAATGATAGTTGGATCCTGATTCCCACTGATGTGTTGGTTTACTCCTCGGGTGATCCCGACTAATTCTTCTTTCAGGTTTGGAGGAGAATTTGAGGTTACAGTGGGGGGTTTTTTGATTAGATAAATTGGTAACCATTCTGATCTAGGTTAGAGTGCACGCAGAGTGTTTATTTTCTCTCTCTCTTTGGCAGTGACCATGGCCTGACCCTAGACTATGACTCAGTGACCAAGTTAACCGAACCTTCTTATAACACTGGATTTTGGATTGTCAGAGTTGCATACCTCATTGCCACTCCTACTTTTACCCTTTTCTCCAGAACACTCCGTATTACTATGAACATCCACTTCCGTTGGATAAAACCATCGTATGGTTATATACGAACTCGAAGGAACTTATTCCAGATTCGAGGACGGTTTTCGGTTCTGGAGAAAATGAATAGGACTATTCAGTTGTCTTTTCCTTTTACCTTCTTTCAGGTTTCGAGTGCTCCTTGGACTAGGACAGTACACATATTACGCCAATTGGATAGTCTTCTTCCAAACCATAGGCAGGTGCCGAAAGGTAGGGAATGAAGAAAACCGATTAGCCTAAGAGAGGTGTACAGAAGGTAATAAGTAAAGACAAATAAAGAGATTAGAAAGAGGGCAAAGTAAATTGCGACTGCTATTCATGACCGAACCAAGTATTTCATCGCCACTCCTACTTCACCCTTGTATTTATCCGGAACACCCCGTATCACTACGAAGATCCACAGTTTATTAGATACTCCATCGTATGGTTGTATACGAACTCGAAGGGACTTGTTCCAGTTCGGGGATGGATTCTGGTTCAGGAGAAATAGGAATGAGGTTTATTCAGTTGTCTTTTATCTTTACCTTCTCTCGGGTTGCGAGTGCTCCTAGGATTAGGACAGTACACCTATTACGCTTATTGGATAGTCTTCTTCCAAACCATAGGCTGGTGTCGAACGGTAGGGAAGGAAGAAAACCATTTAGCCTAAGAGGGTATACAGAAGGTAATGGGTAAAGACAAATAAAGGGATTTGGAGAGATGGCAAAGAAATGTACGGTTACAGTCATGAATCTGGATAATGGAAGAGGCATTACTAGGAATACCCGGATACCCCTTCGAGACATTTTCATGTTTCAGTTTTCACTGTGTATTGTTAATATAAAACTGATTTCCCAATTAGTCCTTGCTCCAGGGTATGTATTTACCAGGTATGATTCTCACATCTGCAAGGTTTTACAGATGATGAGTGGGAGTAAGTTATTGGGAATTAGGTGATTGTCCTCATTATATCGGAATTCGTTGTAATTGGTGATATTTAAGGAAATCACCTGGGTTGTTTGCGAGACGGCAAATATTTGGTTTTGAATATCCGTTGTTATGCACCAATTTCAAATTGATATATCTGTACGTTTATTTTTATAAAGTGAGATATAACATTTTGAAATTATGTCCATGACATTTACCTATATCAGTTGATGGTTAGGTAAGGAGCATTCAACAGCGGTGTAATTCTTCATAACCATAGTACAGTTTTCAACCTATGACGCACAGGGTTTGAGTTATTCAACTCAGCGGATTTATACAAAGTATTGTATGTTGTCCTGTATCCATTTGGACAGAGGGGTTGGTCCTCATACTATATTCGGTTTACTTATGACTTCTCTAGTTTTTAGACAAGTGTTTCGTAGAAACACAATGTCCAAGTTTTGAGAAGTTATAGGTATAAGAGTAAAGTAGAGAACCAGGTGTTACAAGTATCGTGATTCTTTAAGATGATCGAAGATGTAGATACTTGTGTATGGTATTCAGTTGATAGTAATGGTTATTGAGAAACTTGTTTCTCTTTCAGGTTACTCATGTTTGGATGCACTCCTAAGTTGAGTAATGCTTATCAGCCTCTCTCCATTTAGTTGACATGCACTGGAGACAGCTGCATAATTTGAATCCGGTTCCAATAAAATCAGTGCCTCTGTTTCTATATTAGATATAGAATGGCTCATATCTTAACGATGTTAAGGTATATGGAGTTGTCCGGCTTGTGCTTAAAACCAGACTCTGGATAACTCAAGGCACGTTTCTGTAATGGCTGTTTGTGGGTTGACCCGGGCTATGACGAGGGTTGACTTTCTACCATCTGGAAGATCAATAGTGATATTGTTCTTGACTCGCCACAGTTTTAGTAAAATGGACTTTTCCATAAAACAGTAGTGGGAGTATGGTAGAACTGGAAGCGATTCCAGAACCACAAACGATTACTGAAAATTTAATAAGAACCTAAAGATTCAATCAGGTTTGACATTCCATTAGCCACTCCGCATATACGGTGGGTAACCTCAGGCACTCGAGAGGTATTTCGGTATGCTCAAGGACGGTAACAGGGAGGTTCTTGTTTACCCAGACTTGACACTACTGTTGTTCCAGTCTATGAGACCCGACAGGAGGATGAGTATAGCGTCGTTCTGAACTGGCTTTAGAAGTGCACGTGTATATTATTCTGCCAGAGGGTTGTCGTAGTCAGTGGGAGCAGCGGAAGCATAGTGGACAAGTAGCTTATGTCTATTTATAGACTAAAGCAGATATAGCGGAGATAGATCATCTATTTTTGATGTAACAGTCATGGGTTTGACTTCATCAAAATAGGGGATGAATCTGTTAAGAAGGTAGTAGGGTATGATGTCCTGGTATTTGGATGACATACACATAGTAGGAAGTGATATTCTTATACTACGATCGGTTATACTTTGGTTGTCACACAGTGGTTTCTCCACATAGGATATAGATATAATATCAGACATTCTGGTTACTAGATCTATGGTTTTAGATCTAGATTTGGGTAGTTTCCCAATCTGGGTACTTAGACAGCATTCTAAAGGTGCTTTAGAATGGACGACTCCAGGCATGGTAGTGTACCTGCAGGTGATGGAGTCACCCTCTCTAAAGGTGTCTTATAGACTAAAGAGGAGAGGGATGTGCATGATTTACATACCACTTGCTTAGGAAATTGAGTCAATCATGAGATGTCAAGTACCACACCAGATGTTGTTTTTGCACTAGTTGCAATAAGTTGATATTGATCCAATCCTGGATAAACGTTCGGAAGCAGTTTTAGAACATAAGTGGATGTTCTAGGTATATGATAACGACAGCCTCCTTCGGGAGACGGTTATCATTCCAGGCTTCCAAGGTGACCTGGATGACAGAGTGACTGTCAGAGTTATAGTTTTCTCTCTGAAGCGGGGCAGTAGTTTGGACATGTGGTCCAAGGAAATACCGAGGGAGGAATGGCGCGGGATACTGATTAAGTTCAGTTGACGGTACAGTCTAAGAAGTTTGGATTTGGAGTTCATTTATGAACTAGGTCCCATCAGATATCCAGACATATTCTAAGACAGGTATTGCTCATTTCGGGAGATGGCTTTCTCCGTGAACTTGAGATTAAGAGTGATATAGAAAGAAACATCAGGGCGGATCCACTCACTGAGGCTATTCCTCGAACGCAATAGTTTCGCAAACGGGCTTTGTGAGACTGATCAGTAGAGAAGTTGGGTGTTCGGTATCACACGGGGCTGTGAGTATGCGACATCGCAATAATTAGCCTTGAGTGCAAGTGGGAGATTGTTGGATATAGTGCCCTCAAAGTAAATTATTGGATCGCAGGCACGTGATTGCAATGATTGAGGGAGGACCTATGCCAGTAGGACAGTCTTACTCAAGATGATAGTATGCTGCAGGTTTATCTTTATCATCATGTACATCTTTAGGTGATATTACAGATCACCATTGCACGTTGATAGAGCCCTTAGGATTCTTGCTTGACTGCCAGCAGTATGATGGCGATCATATACGTGGGAGCTGGGGTCTATAAGCACATCCTTAAAAGGTCCCTAGTCGTGGGAGTTTTTGAGACAGGGCATCGATACTCCGGAGTAGACTAGTGTATACAGTTGAGACCCCGACGAGGGGCGGTGGCCGGTCTCACAAGCCATTGGTGTCAGTTGGTTCACCTAAGATGTATACAGGTGCTCATTGGGTTATGAGTACACCGGACAGGACTCGCCGGGAACATGCTAGTTGGTATTATACCTGACGTCAGATAGCAGTTCCCTGGTGACATGTGTACAGGTTAGTTCATCGACCTGAGATCGCCATTTTTCTCGTGTGAGTTCCCACTGTGCTTTGATTACTACCCTACCACGGCTCAAAGGAGTCGTGCAAACAGGTTTTAGTTGGGTACAGTCCCGAGCCACATGGAGGCAGTGAGCGGATCGGCAGGGGTTTCGTCTCTCCCGGTATTGGGGGTGAGATCGCGCTGTGTCTAGGAGAGCCATTACACGAAGTCCTTGGCCAAGGCAGGAGATTTACTGGTAGGTATTCCACTAGTATCTCAGGGTGTTCTGGGCTACACTCCGACACGACTTGTACCGCTTTTGGGGGTCTGACTTTAACCAACCCCCTTGGCCCGACATGCGATGCTCCTAGACGAACGGACCAGACTGTATGGATATTGTCACTAATAGGCTCAGTAGGGTGTCAGGATGAGTTTGCTCATCGACCTCCATTTTGGTCAATACCTGGTAGCCCGTTACGTACAGCTAGTACCACTGACGTGCTAGTGGTTAAATTCATAGCTAAAGTATTGACGAGTCTTTAGAGTCCCCCACAGACAGTTTCTCAAGTTTCGGGCGAAACGTTGTAGAGGCGGTATGGTATTATGGCAGGGTTCGATCATATACGTGCAGTCGTGCACGGATCATGATCAAACGGATCATACTGGTGGGCTTTGGTTTAAGCCGGATCCTAGTATTATATTTGTTAGATTACTTTAGTCTCATCGCATTCGCGTTCAGTCGGAATGCAGATACAGGTATGTATATACAGGTGAGGGGTATCCTTGTGATCCGTCATGAGTTTACTTTAGATGTTCCCATATCTTTTTGTTAGATTAAACATTTGGGTTAATGTTTATTTTGGTGGAAATTGTGAGCTTAATTCATGATGAGGTGCATTTAATATGACATGGACATGGGTGGTGACTCATGGTCTTATTCTTTAAGCCATGTCATCTTTAGTGATTGATTAAGGGTGTGAAATGAAAGATAAAGAAAGAGAGGGCAGCCATATATATGGGTGAGCTCTTGTAATTATCATTCTTGCTCTCATTTTTTTCATCTCACACAAGAAAAGAAAAAAAAGGCTCATCTTCTTCTTCTTCCTCTAGCTCACAAATTCCACCAATGGCATTATCTTCAACCTCCATCCATACACTCTCATGCGTTGAGAATCAATGGATGCTTGAGACAAAGTGATCACACACATTCTCTACTTCACCTTGGACAGGTCGGCTAGCAAACTTCGTGTCCGAGTTGCTTCGGATGAAGCGGGAGCCCGTAAAAAGACTCATTGATGTGGTTCCCTTCCGACGAGGAGACCGGAGATTGGAGATTTTGCGAAGAGCTTGGGATGGTGGCCAAAGACTGAAGGACACGGATCGATCAGTATAGCTTTTCTATCCCTTCTCCAGTTTGCTAGTTTAGCGTTAATGGTTCGATCCGGGTTTATAGTATATGTTAGCGCCAGTTTCAAGTTTATGAAAAAGTTTTGTATCCGCATTATGGCCTCAAATTGACGGCCGGGGCGCTACCGTAGACTTACACATCCATCGCCCATCACATGGGTCGAGAAGCGTATACGCTAGTCTACTCTGGAGTATCGATGCCCTGTCTCGATACTCCCACAATGTAACATTTTCAAAAGTATAAAATATTAATTTTAGGAATTTTTATGATTTAATATTATTTATTGATTATTTTAATATTAAATTAATGATTAAATGCAAATAAATAGGTAAAATGTTAGAAAAATTAGGAAAAATTTTGGAAAATTCTAAAATATGGTAAATTAGTGAATTATGACATTTTTAAGTTTTTGTGATTAGTTTGACACTAATTTAGTGCTAATCGCGATTAAAATCGCTAATCGGGTTTTTGGCAATTTTGTGCAAAACTTGCACATATCACCTTTTTCTACACTTGTGCATTTTTCTTGCCATGATTTATCATTTGGGGTTTACTATTTGTGTGAGAAGGTTTTGAAATAAAGGAAAAGAAAAGAAAAGAAAATTAGAATGGGGTTGGTGAGAGAGGTATGGGTGCATATTGACTTAGCCATTCCCTTGGTTTTCCTCCTCATTCCTCTCCCTCATCCTTGTGCTGCTGCTGCTGCTGCTACTGCCTATTTTTTTTCCCCTCCACAAAACCCTCTCACTTCATCTCAAAATCTATCTCAAAACCTCACATCCCTTTCACGAAAAAGATGCACAAGCTCGAGATCTACGCAATGGACCATGAAAGCATGGATTTGGCCACTAGAGGGCAACTCAAGAAAGTTCTTGAGTTGCCAAGTGAGGTAAATTCTGAACCCTTAGCTCAATTGTAGCATTTCCTTTAACCCCAAGTTAAGATTATATCGATATTGTGTGATATTATAGACTTGGTGATAATCAAGTTAGGGTTTGAGGAAACTTGTGTTGTATTTGGAGATTGAGGTCAGTAGAGGATACACCAACACCCTAGTGTATAAATTGGAACCCAAAACCTGAAGCTAGAACTAGAAATACGGATTTTTTGAAACCGATATCGGGGAAATTGTGAAATCTGTGCAGGTTAACTTGAATATGCTATCACCCCGAGAACCCTAAAATAATATTGAATGGACAGTGAGATGTGTAGGCACCATTGAACCAACACCCCAAACCCTAGCCCCCAATTCCTTTTTCCGGCCGCCAATTTTCCTCTTTTGGCCGCCAATTGCGGCCTGGGTTCCACCTTTCTGGCTCGTATTGGTTCTGTAGCTCCTACATTGTTAGTTTAGGCCCCTGGTATATATAGATTTGTATAAACTGATCTAGGGTAAAATCTGGGACATATATCCTAAGTTGCTATTTGGGTTTCGTGTTTCCGTATTTCTGTATTTTTGATTATGAAATTATGGATTGTGTTTTGCCTCGACTATTGGGCGTTTATACGACGATATAGAGGATTTGTTGATGGTTTGAAGGCATGCCATAGGTTCTCACCTATAGGCCCCCCTTATCGTGTCGTTTGGATTTCATGCGCCGTTTAGCTTGGATTTGGTTTTAATGCGTATATGCGACACTTTGATGTGTAGGTACTCATGAGGACTTCGGGATGACAAGCAAATGCATGGTGACGTCCGCAAATGATGATGCAAGGTGAGTAGATTATATCTACAGGGGGAAGTCGGGTGGATGGCGTATAGCACCCCCGCAGTCCGTAGTTAGTATACTATATATAGTGGTTATATGATAGTTTAGTGTGTTGTAGCTTGTGATAGGTGTATTATGGATAGTGTAGGGTAGAAGTGACTAGTGTAGTTCATAGTCGCGAACCCTAGGGTAGAATTACACCTACACACACACCCTTGCATATTACTTGTACTTACACGGTGTTTGATGATATGGGATGACTTTGGAGGTGAGTCGATGATGTGGCTTGGTGCCGTGAGATCGGTGGGTTGATACGATTCATATGTGGAATATGACTTGTGATTCTTGCGGGCTTGGGATATGTGTTACCCCCGCATGCATACTTTATTGATGGTATCGTTTTGTACTGACATAGAGTAGTACCCCAGACTATATGATCTGATGATAGTGATACCGGTTATGTGACGAGATAGTGAGATGTTGACCTGTACCCAGCTTTTGGGGATGCCGTACGATGATTTACCGTACGAGCCGATATTGATGATAGATCCGCACTCATAACTCGAGGATATCTTACGATATGACATTGAGGCGAGATCACCGACTATATACCTATACATATACTTTGACTCAGATTTAGGTGGTTTCCACACCTACCCCTCCTGATCGACCTGATACTTAGATGTAGTTTGCATAGTAGATACTTCACTGTGGTGTTGACTACTAGATTTCTGCATTTTCATGCTATTCGTATTGCTTGGCATACTGTACACTTATGCCTGTACACCAACATAGATGATTCATTCTAAAGGAGCGGTTTCTCTCGACATATGCACATTACTATTCCATGTTGCATGATTTCGGATATGATTACCTTTCTTTACATGTCGCATACATCATGGATTGATTGCATAGCACATCGTATTGGATCATTGCAGTGTAGCTTATCTATATGTGACGTGACTTGATGTTCATATTTGATACCTATATCACATTGGATCATTGCATTGTAGCTTATCTATATGTGACATGACTTGATATGATATTTGGGGCGCCGCCCCGTGTTTTCTCGGTGCTAGAGGATGTACTGAGAGAGGGATGACCCGGAATGACGGATTCCCGATATATACTTTGATATAGGGCTGACCCGGAATGACGGATGCCCGATGGATTGATTTAGGGCTGACCCGGAATGACGGATGCCCGATGTACTGAGAGAGGGATGACCCGGAATGACGGATGCCCGATGGATTGATATAGGGCTGACCCGGAATGACGGATGCCCGATGCATTGAGAGAGGGATGACCCGGACTGACGGATTCCCGATATATATATACTCTGAGAGAGGGCTGACCCGGAATGACGGATGCCCGATACATGAGGATTTACGTGTCGATGCTAGGCACGGGTTTCATGATGTTTTTCCATGATTTTGTTATATCCTCACATTGCATACATGATGCTTATTGTCATTGGGTGACGGGTGGACGGGTTCCACATATATACAGATATGGATCATATACAGACATAGATCATATACAGACATAGATCACATACAGACATGGATCATATACAGACTGGATTTACACTGATCATACTTCATTTGTATATATAACAGGGCATGAGGGCGCTGTTATATATATACCCTTACACCAATATTAGTGGTATGGGACGCTAATATATGTGTATTGATATCATTGATACTTCATCATATTTACTTCTTGCAGACATACCTTATATTGATGACATGTTATTACTTGAGTACCTGGCATTACATACATGATTAGATGTTACCTTGCTACCTTATCACACTCAGATGTACTCTTATGGTTATATTACTGATCGTTGACTTAGGTTTATGTCTTGCTTTCGGTTTCTGCTTGTAGATATTTTCTATTCACGAGTTGGCAACTCACCCCCGTTGTGCCGCAGTTCTTGCAGGTTCTGCCGTACAGGTTTCATTGCGGCATTTCTGGCACACTACTTTCTTGAGGGTGTTTTGCTTTTGGTAGGTGGATTCTTTCGCATCAAGAACCACCATTGTACTTGTATTATTCGACCTTAGAGTCGCGCTTAGTAGTATTGCGGTTTCTTGTTGCTTTGAGCTTTCTTTTGGGTTTGATCCTCGCCACTTGGCGTTGTATATTATTGTTAAATATGTAGTTTCTTTACTTATTCTTAAAAAGGGTTTTAGATTTCTGGGTTTTCGGCTTACTTAGTCGCGTTACGCCTGTAGACGTTACGTGGTTAAGTGCCGGTCACGGGCCAAACTTTGGGTCGTGACACACAATAAGGAACATTTGAAGGATGTACTTGCCGGCTACCTCTGCCCCACTAGTATGATCTGCATCATAATCCTTGTAGTCAAGTACTCATCCTAAGGGCTTTATCAACATGTAATAGAGAGACAATAAGTGTACATGTTAAGATAAAGAGTAACCAGATAGCATACTATCATATTGAGCAAGAAAGTCCTCCCTATATATATCCAAGCATCCACTACAATATACATCCCATGTACAGTAATGGCCTCTAGGGCATACATATAACTAACAGGCTGCCTTCCTCCTTCCACCTCTTCCTACACCTCATATTAACCTCAAAAATGCATCAAAACCTTGCACCCTCTTCATTAAAAATGTGCAAAACACTAGTAAAATAGGGGGTTGCCCCTACGGATGAAAATATCCGTAGGGGCAGATTTTACTTGGCCCTACGGATTAATCCGTAGGGCTAAAAGGTTGCCCCTACAGGCACAGACCTCCAAGAATAAAAATATTAATTCTTAATTTGGTGTTTGCCCCTACGGAGCCGCAAACAAAGGACCTACGGTTATATCCGTAGGGGCAAGTAAATATCTATTTACCAATACCCCAGATCGATCGCCTACGCTCACTTTCTCTCTCTCTCTCAATCGCGCGCGAGAAAAAACCCCAAATCGCCTCCGTCGTCGCCATCGTCGCCTCCGTCATCGCCACCGCCGGTTTCGTCGCCACCGCCGATTTCGTCGCCACCGTCGTCGCCAGCGCCTGTTTCGTCGCCACCGTCGTCGCCACCGTCGTCACCACCGCCGGTTTCGTCGCCAAATCGCCACCGTCGTCGCTCCAGCCCACCAGCAGCCGTTCAGGTATAAATCTCGAGGTAAATTAAAGCATTTTTGGATTATTTTGGGCTTAGGGTTCATGGCTGGGTCTGGATTGCGTGCGCGAGAGTTGGGGTTGGGCAGGGGTCGCGGTGGCGGTCGGGGTCGGGGTCGGGGTAGGGTTAGGGTTGGGGTTCGGCTGCTGCTGGGGTGGGGCTGGGGTTAGGGTTGGGCAGGGGTCGCGGTGGCGGTCGGGGTCGGGGTCGAGGTAGGGTTAGGGTTGGGGTTCGGCTGCTGCTGGGGTGGGGCTGGGGTTAGGGTTACGGTGGGGCTGGGGTTAGGTTACGGTAGTAGGGCTGGGGTTAGGGTTACGGTGGGGCTGGTTGAATGGCTCTTCTGATTAGTTGACAAATACAATGTTAATCATAATTTACTCGATACAGATGGTAGAAAATCAGAAAAAGATCAAGAAAAAAATAATCGATTTTGATTTTAACATGCAGGGTGTTGATGCAAGATGTAATATCTAGTAGCAGATGCTAGGTATATAGACTAAAGAATAGTTGTAAATGAACCGCTAGCAAGAAAATCCTATAATTATACGTACACATCGCTTGACTCATGAAGCCTGAAGCTCTTTCTTTTGGGGGATAAAACTAGTTATATTCCTGCATTGCCTAGAAATAGCAGTGAGTTGGTTAAAACTTTTCAAACACAACCCCCACCCCCCCAAAAAAAGAAAGAAAGAAAGGACAAGGAAAAAAAAGAATAGCAACAAGCAATACAAGCTAGCAACCGTAAATAACTGCTGAGATTATGTCTACCTTGGCAATTTGAACAATGATGGTCTTGTCTGGATTGTTAAGATCCACTTTATGGGGGTGAGGAACACATTTTGCAACTGTATTTATGATTTTCATTCTGTCAAGTGTTGAAATAAAAATCAACACTTGACAATCAATCCAAGATGCTCAATAACTTGCTTCAAAACCATAATCTAATCTTGATGATGCTCAATATTAGCGATTTTCATGATCACGACACGTGGCAGATGACGTGTCTCATAACGCTTTATGATATCAGTATCCTATATTTGTAGTTTTAATTGTTGATTGTTATAGATGTATACCATTCCAATAATAGTTTTTGGTTGATGAATGCTATTGTAATGTAGGATGATCAGTTCTATCAATCTTGATCTCAATGGTTTAAAATCATGTTACACATACAACACGAATGCACAACAAACGCATAATTAGAGAGCGACTCGAGATATTCAGGTTAAAACCAATATATGATACTCGATGATAATATGAAACCTTCATATTCCCATCGATACCCATATATAAAACTAAAAACGCCACTTAGTTCCCGTCTATCGGTTAACATACGTGCGATGCTCGTCGTGACCTAGAACTATACGAAGGTTGTTAAATATCGGACAGTATAACTCGATACTAACAACCGTCGTATAGTCTACGCGACGAGAAAATTCAATCGTATGGTAACCCATAGATTTATCCCGTGTGGACAAGTTAAGAATGTATAAAGAAAACTCCTTCATTCACTTGTGTTTTCATCCGTTTCGAGATATTTCGTCGGTATCTTTCCGCTGGTTCTCCGTGTACAAAGATAGATTAGATGTTCATTTCAACGTTGTTTCACATCTTTGAAATGATTATCTATTCTATTACAGTGTACTCGGAGAACAGCGGGGAGGTGCTGCCGAAATTTACTCGAAACGGTTGAAAGCACAAGTGATGGGCGTTCGCTCTAGACATTCTTAATGGGATAGAAGCCTACCCTCGACAGCCGGAACACATACATACAAACGCATAATCAGAGAGCGATTCGAGATGTTCGGGTTAAAACCAATATATGATAATATGAAACCTTCATATTCCCATCGATACCCATATATGAAACTAAAAGCGCCACTTAGTCCCCGTCTATCGGTTAACATACGTGCGATGCTCGTCGTGACCTAGAACTATACGAAGGTTGTTAAATATCGGACAGTATAGCTCGATACTAACAACCGTCGTATAGTCTACGCGACGAGAAAATTCAATCGTATGGTAACCCATAGATTTGTCCCGTGTGGACAAGTTAAGAATGTATAAAGCAAACGCCTTCATTCACTTGTGTTTTCATCCGTTTCGAGATATTTCGTCGGTATCATTCCGCTGGTTCTCCGTGTACAAAGATAGATTAGATGTTCATTTCAACGTTGTTTCACAGCTTTGAAATGATTATCTATTCTATTACAGTGTACTCGGAGAACAGCGGGGAGGTGCTGCCGAAATTTACTCGAAACGGTTGAAAGCACAAGTGATGGGCGTTCGCTCTATACATTCTTAATGGGATAGAAGCCTACCCCCGACAGCCGGAACACATACATACAAACGCATAATCAGAGAGCGATTCGAGATGTTCGGGTTAAAACCAATATATGATAATATGAAACCTTCATATTCCCATCGATACCCATATATGAAACTAAAAGCGCCACTTAGTCCCCGTCTATCGGTCAACATAACGTGCGATAATTTATTCTTTTCAACGACAAACGCACACACAAAGCATATACATGGATTTTCTCCTTTGTCAGTAACTATCTCGTTCTTATATTTCTCAATATAGTCAGCATAACCTACAATTTATATGTTATTCTGTCTAACATGGCCCATGAGTACGTCAGAGTTAAGGACTGGATGTATGTGGATTGGAAACAACGTATGCAACCTAAGTTTGTCGCAGGAGTTGCTGCTTTCCTTGAATTTGCACGAGCATATAATAAGATCATAATAGAGAAGATTCTCTGTCCGTGCGATAGATGTGGCAATAAGTACTGGCAGAAGGTAGAATTGGCAGAGCTTCATATTGTAAAACATGGGTTTACTAGACTTTATTCAACTTGGAAATATCACGGGGAAGAAGAAGAATGCAGTACTGCGGTAGAAGAAGGAGAACACGATAATGCGGCAGGAGAAGAAGAAGAATTCGGTAATACGACAGGATACGGAAATTTATTTCCATCAGAAGAAATTGAGGATATGGTAGAGGCTGCCCTAGGTGAATCTATTTGTACCGAAGATGACATTCCTTCCGGTCAAGGACCGCGTGCAGATAAATATGAAAATTTCATGAATGATGCTAGGAAACCAATTTATGAGAATGCGAAGTATTCCACCCTCTCATGGTTCGTCCAACTTTTCCAAATTAAGTGCCTAAATGGATGGAGCAACAAGTCATTCACAATGCTTCTTTCGTTCTTGAAAGATTCTATGCCTCCGGGAAATAATGTGCCCGAAAGCTGGTACGAAGCCCAGAAAATGATGTCTGATTTGGGTCTAAAGTGCGAGAAGATTCAAGCATGTCCTAAAAATTGCGTGTTGTACCGGAAAGAGAATTCAGATTTGAAAGATTGTCCAACATGCGGAGAGGCCAGGTATAAGCCGAAAGATTCTGATAAGAAGCCTGATATACCTGTGAAGATAGAACGATATTTTCCCATAACACAGAGGCTACAGAGGCTATTCAGGTGCAAGAAAACAGCCGAGGCAATGATTTGGCATCACCGTGCTCCTCCAAGCGAAAATGGAAAAATGAGCCATCCAAGAGATTCACCGGCATGGAAGGATTTCGATAGGAGGTACGCAATATTCAGTAGCGATCCTCGCAATGTCCGGCTCGGACTGGCTGCCGATGGCTTCTGCCCATTCAACTATATGGCTGGAAGTCACAGTACATGGCCCGTTGTAATGATAATTTATAATCTGTCGCCTTGGTTGGCTATGGACCAATCATACTTTATGATGCCTCTTCTTATCGACGGACCAAACTCACCGGGGAACAATATCGACGTCTATCTCCGACCTCTGATTGAGGAGCTGCAAAATTTGTTCATTGATGGTGTAGAGACATATGATTCAAACACAAATACAACCTTCATACTGCGTGCGGCTTTAATGTGGATAATTAATGACTTTCCTGCGTATGGAATGCTTTCAGGTTGGTCCGTACATGGTCACAAAGCATGTCCTCATTGCCATGAACACACAACATCAAAATTTTTGAATTTTAGCAGGAAGGTTTGTTATTGCGGCCATCGACGTTTTCTGCCTCCAGACCACCCCTATAGGTTAGACACGGTTCACTTTGATGGTCATCAGGAGCTTCTTGGGCCTCCATCCCCATTGTCCGGAGAGGACGTGACTGCTAAATGGGATGGTTACAATAACGTGACCTTCGGGATGGATCCGATGAGACAGGTCAAACCACAATATTGGAACAAGTTAAGCATTTTCTTCGAGCTTCCGTACTGGTCTACAAATTCAGTGCGTCATTGTCTGGACGTCATGCATATAGAGAAGGGAGTATCAGAGCACATACTTAACTTGCTTCTGTGTAAAGACGGGAAATCGAAAGACAACATGAATGCCCGGATGGATCTACAAGAGTGGGGAATAAGAAGTGAACTGCACCCTAAACCGGTAGCGGGTAAACCGGGCAAGTTTGTACTTCACAATGCCGCTTATCATATGTCACAACCGGAGAAGAAAAGATTCCTGCAGGTGTTGCATGATTTGAAAGTCCCCACAGGTTTCTCAGGATCATTCAGCAAGAAAATAAAAATTGTGAAGGGCAAGATCGATGGGCTGAAAAGTCATGACCACCATGTTATCTTGGAGCACCTTCTTCCATTAGCCCTCAGGACTTCTCTCCCCGACTCGGTTAGTCTAGTAATCAACGACTTATGTTGTTTTTTCAGGGAGTTGTGTGCTAAAACACTGGAGGTTGCGACGCTGGATAAACTAGAAAATTCTATTGCGTTGATACTTTGCAAGTTTGAGCGTATTTTCCCACCGTCATTCTTCGATATCATAATACACTTGACGGTTCATCTTGCAACTGAGGCGAAGTTAGCCGGACCGGTACAATATCGATAGATGTATCCCGTCGAGAGGTACGTGTAATTTTTCGTTTCGCGCAATTTATAAATTTATTTTTGTCCTGTATGCCCGTGTTTATTTATTCAACATATTCTCATTAGGTACCTTTACACTCTTAAGAAGTATATACGCAATAAAAATCGACCAGAGGGTTCTATCATGCAAGGTTATCTTCTTGATGAAGTAACCACATTTTGTTCCCGCTATCTGGACGAGAACATTGAGACAAGGCTTAACCGACCACAAAGAATTCAAGACGGGCCATATGGTAAAGCCGAGTATAAGAGGGTAGACAATATGTTTATCAACAAGATATACCAGTTTATCTTGCTTAATTGCGCATGTCTTGAACAAATTAGAGAGTAAGTTCTTTTGGATTAATTGTTATATCTGTGTTTGTGTGTATGAAATGACATAATATTAATGTCACAATTATTTGTCGAAAACAGAACTCATTTTAACGAGGTACGTGAGGGGCATCCTGATTGGAACGAAGAGCGTTTGGAAAAATACCATCAGGATAATTTTTGTGATTGGGTCACAGAGCATGTAAGTTATTCGAATTACATTTTATTGCTATCAGTTTTAATCTAAACTTGTATCGTTATGTATTTATCGTAAAATTTGTTTTGTTAGATCCACGATCCGAACTTGTCTGCATCATTTGAGAGTGATTCAAGATGTTTAACTCAATTTCCTAGTATGGAGGTTGCATATTACAGAGGATTTGGTGTCCTTGGATACAAATTCGAAGTTAAGGACATAGAAACATCTAGAACCACTCAGAATAGTGGGATTGCGACGGTAGGATCGGACGGTGTGATTTACTATGGGTACTTAAATTATATACTCGGCATCCACTATCCCGGACGATCAGAACCCTTTTATATATTCCACTGTACTTGGTACGATCCGCGAACCGAAACAGATATTCATTTTCAATGTAATATTACAGATATTCATGCATGTTTATGTCAAAATTACTTATATTGTCAATGTTTGATTGTCTAGTTGTTGGTCCTGCGTCCACATCTGGGACAGAGGCCACCCCCGCTCCTCCAGGTATGTTTATATATCATATAGTGTATGTATATTGATTTAGAATGCTATATCATAAATATACACATTCCTTTTGCTCTTACTTAGCAATTTTTATTATTGTCTAGCTGTAGGTGGTGACACCACCGCACCTGCGGGTATGTTTATATGTCCTATAGTGCATGCATATTGATTTAGAACGTTATATTATTGATCTACACATTCTTTTTGCAATTACTTATAAAATCTATTTTTAATTGTCTAGTTGTTGGTCCTGCGTCCACATCTGGGACAGAGGCCACCCCCGTTCCTCCAGGTATGTTTATATATCATATAGTGTATGTATATTGATTTAGAATGCTATATCATAAATATACACATTCCTTTTGCTCTTACTTAGCAATTTTTATTATTGTCTAGCTGTAGGTGGTGACACCACCGCACCTGCGGGTATGTTTATATGTCCTATAGTTCATGCATATTGATTTAGAACGTTATATTATTGATCTACACATTCGTTTTGCAATTACTTATAAAATCTATTTTTAATTGTCTAATTATAGGTGGTGCGTCCACACCTTCCACAGGGGCCACTCCTGCCGCTTCCATACCCTCCGCATCGTCTGCAGGTTAGTATGAATAAATTTAAAATATTTATTTATTTTACATATGCTATATAGAATAAATATGAACTTCATGGAGATTTAGCGTCGATGTTTATTTTATAGTTGGAGGGGATGCGTCCGGGTCCGGGACCCCGGTTGTTCCTCACCGGAGGAACTATCGTCCCGCTCGTGCTGCTGCTCGGGCCCAGGCTCGTGCGCTAATCACCGGAGGTATATATCACACTTGAATTTTTGTTTAACCTTGATTTCTTAATACAACTATGTCTTATTATTGATTGTCTTGATATTTCGTGCAGACGCAGGGCCTCTCCATCCCCAGAGGGGGACTCGAGGCCCGAATCAGTCCTATAGGCTGAGGCCTGATAGAGCTAGGGGGGAGGCAGCATTCCCCCTATTTTTTACCCTTGAATATCGCTATACCGGTCCTCATGCCGAGAGGTTCGGCCGGTATTTGGGGGACGAGAGCCGGATCGTGAAGAACTATCCACTTCACGTTGAGTGGGGCGAGCAGCACCAGCGCTCATTCGCCCTCTTCTTTGATCAGGCTCGGGTATGTATTAATATATATTTTCATTTGATCTATCCAATATATTTATTATTAACACTTGCAATCTAATAACAATGTTTTTTTTTGTATTTTCAGTTGGATTACGATTTTCAGCCTGTAGCCGACCCTGATCACTCGGGGAGGGTGCTCGACCTTCATGCTCTGTACAATGGCTTGATGAAGAACATGCAGGCCAAGGTCCGATACAACAGGAATGAGCTGAAGGCCGACTGCTACTCCCTGTGGATAGCGACCCCCGAGGCAGAGAGAGCGGCCCTCCTATCTACTCCGGCGTTTGCGAGAGTCGACGTAGAGACATGGCCTCTATTGTGCGCTTATTTCGACTCCGAATGCAAACAAGTATGTATTTTAAATTTAATTCATTATTTATGATATAATTTATTTCTTTGTGTTTCTTAATTAGAAAACTAAGTGTTAATGCGTTGTGCAGAAACAGGCCGCTCAGAATACGGAGAACAGGAAGTCGGCGAAGAGGGGTCGCCCCACTTACACAGGTGGCTCGAGGAACATTACTCGAGCCATGGAGTTATCGGTAAATTAAGAGTTATTCTCTAATATTCTGCAATATTAAGAGTTATTCTCTAATATTTCTAATATTAAGAGTTACTTTCTAATATTGCAGACATCTCGGACCGTGGCGTCAGGTGGTACACCGAGCGTGCTGTCCGCATATCTTGCCGTCCACGGCACCTCGACAGATCCCGCCACGGGCGAGCTTCGATGTCCCGACGTCGCTACTCAGGAGTACTGCGTAAGTGTTAATATTTTTTCTACCCAAATTTGAAATTTTAGTTTTGGAAGGTTCAAGTTTAAATTTTATACTTATACTTTACTGCTTAATGTGGGTGTAGGAGCGGGTGGTTGAGCAGGCCCAGGCCTCGGGGATCGATTTTACCGGACAGAACGATCCGAGGCTGCTGACCCCAGTTCTGGACGCCGCACACGGAGGGCACCACGGAGGTTGGGAGAGAGGCCGGGGATTGGGCCCTAGCAGGGCCCATATGAGGTTGGACTCCACCCCGGCGGTTACTTCCTCCGTCTCCAGTGACCGGCATGTCCATCAGGAACTGGATAGCTTGAGGGCCACCGTTCAGGAGTTGAAGGAGATGCTGGTATGTATACTACTTTATAGTAAAATATCATTTCATATTATATACATATCAACATATCCATAATTAGTACGTAGCTTGAGCTTATTTGGTTTTAGACTTAAGTTTGATTAATCATACATACATATGTAATTAAAATAAACAACGCTTTTCCAAACTAGATATCCAAACAGGGTTTCGAAATAACTTAATAATGAAACGAATTCGAATAATACACAGTTCTTACACTCTTCTTACACACGTTATGTCCAGACGCGACAGGGTAGATCGGCCGAGCCTCCACATGCATCTCCTTCGGCTGCGGCTCCGCAAGCTACTACATCGGCTGCGGTTCCGCAGACAGCTCCTGTAGCTCCACCGCCCACTCAGACTCCCGCAGCCGTGGCTCCGCAAGCGACTACCTCGACGGCGGCTGCGCAGACCACATCGCCAGCTCTACATGCCGCTCAGACTCCCTTATATGTAGCATTGTAGAGTGTATTGACTGAGGAGCAGGCGCGCGTTATTCTAACGTTATTCGGAGGTGGAGCTGGACCGAACTAGGGTAGCTTTTTGGTTCTTATTTTTTGAAACATGTATTTATATCACATTGTACTACATTTTGAAACGATATTGATATTGGTTTGTATTTATATCATATTCAGTTTTTGGGTTTCTTTTGTATATTATATATATGCGTGAGATGTGATTATGAATACTGCAATATATGATTTGATTGATGTATATAGTATTGTGCACAGGGCGGGAAAAAATCTAGCAGCCCATTTTTTAAAAAAAAATACAGACAATATGTACCTACGGATTAAGCCGTAGGTACATACGTTGCCCCTACGGCGTTATCCGTAGGGGTAAACTATCAGGAAACCTGATATTTTCCCACCTGATATCAGTGCAGGTGTTGAGGGTGCCCCTACGGATATGTCCGTAGGGGCCACTGTTTATCCCCTACGGATAAATTCGTAGGGGCAAAATATCAGGTTTCCTGATATTTTTCCCCCCGATCTCAGTGCAGGGTGTTGGGAGTGGCCCCTACGGACTTATCCGTAGGGGCTACTTTATATCCCCTACGGAGGTATCCGTAGGGGTAGAAAAAGGACCTACGGATATATCCGTAGGTATATACAATATATTCAAAAAAAAAAAATTACATATATGATTTTATTACCCCTACGGGGTACTCCGTAGGGGCTATAACACCTACCGATATATCCGTAGGGGCATGAATTTGTCCGTAGGGGCAAGTTCAGGGCCTCAACTTGCACCTGCGGCCTTTGCACCTACGGGGTCTTTTTTCGCCCCTACGTACATATCCGTAGGGGCAGTGCGTTGCCCCTACCGATAAATCCGTAGGGGCAACCCTTATTTGTAGTAGTGAAAGTTCACTACAAGCATTGGGAACAAATAAAGTTTGGATTTTGAGAACTAGGGGCAACTCAAGAAAATTCTTGAGTTGTCAAATGAGGTAATTCTTTCACCATTAGTGTAGTATTTGATTCACTTTAGCATCCATATTAGTTTAGAAGTGTTTAAGTGAGGTTTAGTGAGGTTTGAAAATTCCAAGATGAGGGTTAGGGTTTTCCTTGACTTGGGAAGGTGTAATTGAGTATAATTGTGGATTATAACCCTCTAGTGCCATAAACCTGTACCTAACATGAGACAAAAACCCCATAACCCAAACTTAGAAACCCCAATATCGGAAGATTGTGGGAATTGTGATGATATTTAGAGATCTTCTATGACCCGGGGTACCTGAAAAATATTTAGCGATTACTGTGAGTCGTGCAGGCAATAAGACCCGAGACCCCAACCTTTTGGGGTTGCCTAGCATGGCAGCAAGTTTTCGGGAGGCATCGTCCATGCCATTTTTAAAAAATTACCGTATTAGTTAACCCTAACCCTAGAATCGTTACTAGAAAATCCGACGAAATGAATGCAAACAACTTTGCAACTAAAGTGAACAAGGAATACAACCTTTTTAGACCGGTCCTTCACTTCAATAACTCCTTATAGTAGTCCATTCGCTGCGATCACGAACTCCCGGACTCTAGAAAGGCTCCCATGAAGAAATGAACAAGCTTGCATCGCAGTCTTCGAGGCCGAAGATGATCTAAGTCGAGGAGACACTAGCTCATGCTACCTCTTCACTAATGGTGAGATTAATGAAGCAAACACCCTAAATTAGATGGCTAATAGTAGAGGATGATGAAGTAGGAAGTGGGCTCACTTTAGATTTAATATTCTCACAATTTTTCATCAAATTTTCAAACCCTAGAAAACTCTTTTCTTTTGGAAGAAGAAGATGAAGCAAGTGATGAAAGAATAATCCTGTGAGGTTAGAAATGCAACCATGGTGAGTGTATGTCATGCACTAACCATTGTAGAGACTAAACCATGGTAAGGGTTAAAGGTTAGGTTAATAAATATCTTTAAGTAAAACAAAAGAGGTGGACAAAGTCAATGGTTCTACAAGTTTCTACAAACCCTAACCATGACTAATTCCACCATTTTGAATTTACCTAATAATAAATAAAACCTTAACATTAAACCTAGCATTGTGTAAGTCTCACACAACTATGTTGCATGTGTAACCTAGCATGACACACTTATATATATTTAGTATGCAAAAAAGAAAATAATACATATATCACATATATGTAAAGTGTATTAAATGTGAGAAAAAGAATTACTCAAGTGAGCTAATATTAGTTAATGTAATATAATATATCAAATATATATATATATATATATATATTAAATTATTAAATCAACTCTTGATTTAATAATCCGGCTATATCATATATAACCGACTAATATCAAATGAAACAACTTATCGAATCAACACTTGATCCGATAACTTGGCTATATCACATATAACTGACCAATGTCATAAGTCGCGAGAATAGAATGTGGTATCACATACTCGCATTAATCTCGGTCCTGCACATATCACATATGTGCTCCTACTCCGTTTCGCATGAACCAGGAAACCTCTGTGTCGGACTCTAAAGACTCGTCAACACGTCGGCAGTATGTGATGATCATATCATACACCCACAAGCCGCAAGCGGTCTGCTAAACGTAACGGACACCCGGGTATTGAGCGATCAGAAGAATAACAAGCAATCCTGCTCATACTCCTACGAATCCAATCAGTAACACTACCGTACAGTCCGGTCTCTTCGTCTGATATGTCGCATATCACAGCCTGGGGGTGGTATAACGTCAGACCCCAATAGCCTGATAAGTCATGCCTAACGGTTCGAGAAACTACTGATAACACTTACCATTAAATCTCAGCAACCCTGACCAGGGATTTCCTGTTATGGCCAATCGAGCATAGCGCAACATCAACTCCCAATATCGGGAGAGACGAAACCCCTCCTATTGCTCATTGCCTCTATGTGACTCGGGACTGTACCCAAAAACCACCTTTCTGCATGATCCATATGATGTGATTAATTAGGACAATTATATGACTTGGTTTACCATAGTTAAGGGTTATATAACTGGGTCTAATTAATCAAGAAATGACGGGTTGAGCTTGACTAATGCTTGTTATTTGTTGACCATAGTTAAGGTCATGAGTACTAGGGGTACAAACCATATCGGGAGTTTCAAGAGTTGAAATTTGCAATGAGATTGCATACCTTCCATATGATGGTTGGATCCCGATCCCACTATGAGCAAAAGCTTCTCCCAGGAGAGTTTTGCACTTTACAATTAGCTAACCCATTAGGTGTCTAGAAAGTTGTCAACGGGGCACGCCTATGGGAAAATGAGGTTTACTTTAATTAGGTCCGTGTGAAAGCACGGGGAACCTCCCTCAAGTACCGATACTGGCCTGGCTGAACGATTAGCGAAGTTGTAGAATGTAATTAATCCTGGCTAGTTTTCCTTTTAAGGTTTGAAAGGAAATTTGATAAAAGCAGTGGGAGACATCGATTAGATAAGATAAATAACCAATCTGATCTTTGCAAGAGCTTTTACTGAGTGTATTCTTTTCTCTCTCTTAATGGCAGATACCAATGACAAGACTTAAGCTTCTACTAGAGAAAAATAAACTGAATGGGACAAATTATAAAGACTAGCTGAGGAACATTAACATTGCCCTAACTTATGACAAGGTATCATATGTCCTCACAGCCCCAGCCCCATCCATCCCAGGTCCTAAATCTTCAGTTGCGGATAGGGAAATCCGAAAGACATAGGACGCTGACTGTGCCATGGCAAAATGCCTCGCGCTTGCATCGATGGATAACACACATCAAAAGCAGCATGAGCATATGGATGTTCAATCCATCTTTCTCCATACAAAAGAGTTGTATGGATGTTCAAGCCACTACCTGAACTTCTCAATATGTTGAGAAGTGCTGAAAGCATGCTCAAAGCAGTGAAGACTCCCTCTTTGATTGCTAGGCCATCTTCCTCCTCTCGCCCGAAGGCCAAGGCCAAGGGAAAGATGAAGAAGAAACCCACCAAACCTAGAGGTGAAGTTTAAAAAGCTAAGGGGAAAGACAAGTCTACGGCTGGGGAATCGGGGAAAGGGGAATGTTATCACTACCACAAATCAGGACACTGGAAGCGCAATTGTGCTGAGTACCTGGATCTCAAGAAGAAGAAGCATGGTGATGCTTCCGCTTCAGGTGTGTTTGTGACAG
This sequence comes from Agapanthus africanus, assembly GCA_030015575.1. NCBI lineage: Eukaryota > Viridiplantae > Streptophyta > Magnoliopsida > Asparagales > Amaryllidaceae > Agapanthus > Agapanthus africanus. The sequence goes on from CM057339.1 coordinate 537,070,087, forward strand.
AAAACTGTTTTTCTATAAACTCTTCTTCCTGGATATTAGATACCGGTTCAGGTTCTCACATTTGCAATTCTATGCAGGGGCTGAGAAATAGCAAAGTTTTGAAGACAGGTGACCATACTCTCCGGGTTGGAAATGGTTCCAATGTACATGCGGTTTCAACGGGAGAGTATCACCTGGGGTTGCCATCAGGGTGTATATTGGTTTTGAACTCATGTTATTATGTACCTAGTATGCTTTGTAATATAATATCCATTTCTTTGTTGGACAATGAAGGATATAATTTTGTATTGCAGAATAATGTTATGAACATTAACCTGAATCAAATGTTGGTTGGGTATGGTACACTTAATAACGAGATATACGTCCTAAATCAACACACGTTTTCAGCATACAACACACTAATAAAAAAATTCAGAAATAAATGAAGCTTTTCTTTGGCACTGTAGACTTGGTCATATTAACGAAACAAGACTAAACAAGCTACATAAAGATGGATATTTAAATTCTTTCGAATATAAATCTTATGCGACTTGCCGGTCTTGTATCAAGGGTAAAATGACCAAAACTCCGTTTACAGGACACGTAGAAAGAGCTACTGAGCTCTTAGGCCTCATACATAGTGATGTATGCGGGCCAATGTCTGCACAGGCTAAAGGCGGTTTTTCTTACTTCATAAATTTTACTAATGATTTCTCAAGGTTCGGTCATGTGTTTTTACTAAAGCATAAGTCTGAAACTTTCAAGAAATTCACTGAGTACAAACTTGAAGTAGAAAAAAAAACCGGATTGAGTATCAAGATGCTTCGATCGGATCGAGGTGGAGAGTATCTCAGTACAGAGTTTGCAGACTTTCTAAAAGAGAATGGGATTCTCTCTCAGCTCACTCCTCCTTACACACCACAGCACAATGGTGTGTCAGAACGTCGGAATCGGACCCTATTAGATATGGTTCGTTCCATGATGAAGTGATGCTGAGTTACCTATCTCATTTTGGGGGCATGCATTGGAGACTGCAGCGTTTCTATTGAACAGGGTTCTAACCAAAACCTTGTCTACCACGCCATATGAAATATGGTATGGAAAGAGACCATCTCTTAAACGAGTTAAGATTTGGGGTTGTCCGGCCTATGTCAAAAAGCAAAATCCGGACAAACTCGAGACACGGTCAGTCATGTGTAAGTTTGTGGGATATCCAAAGAACTCATATGGATATCTATTCTACCACAAGGAGGAACTAAAGGTGTTTGTTTCTCCGTATGCCACATTTTTAGAAAAAGAATTTTTTACAAATGATACAGATGGCAGTGTGGTAGACCTAGAATAGGTTCTAGAGACACAAGTTACAAATGACGACTTGGTTGAACCGGCTGTTGCAACAGAAACTAATGAACCTCAACCATTCCGTAGATCTGGTAGGACTTCTCGCCCACCGGAGAGATACTACGGTTTTCTCATTGATGGTGATAGAGAAGATTGCATCATGGAGGATGATGATCCTACCAGTTTTCAGCAAGTTATCACGAGTGGAGACTCTGTGAAGTGGCTGGATGCCATGAGATTTGAAATGGAGTCTATGTACACCAACAAAGTATGGACTTTGGATGTTGTACCCCCTGGGGTAAAACCCATGGGGTGCAAATGGATCTTTAAAAGAAAGATTGGTGTAGATTGGCAGGTAGAGACCTATAAGGCAAGACTTGTGGCGAAAGGATTTTGTCAAAGACCAGGTCTGGACTATGACCAAACCTGTTCTCCCGTAGCTATGCTTAAATCCATTCGGATTCTACTTGCTATTACTGCTCACTACGACTATGAAATCTAGCAGATGGACGTTAAAACCGCATTTCTAAATGGTGATTTAGAAGAATGCGTTTATATGGATCAGCCAGAGGGCTTCGTTGACAGTGGGAGCACCGGGAAAGCATGTAGATTACTTAAATCCATTTATGGATTAAAGCAGGTGTCACGGAGTTGGAACATCTATTTTGATTATGTTATCAAAGAGTTTGATTTCATCAAAAATCCAGATGAACCATGTGTTTATAAGAAGGCTGTAGGGAGAGCTGTCACATTCCTCGTATTGTACGTGAATGACATTGTTCTGATAGGAAATGATATTCCTATGCTACAGTCTGTCAAATCATTCTTATCACAAAGCTTCTCCATGAAGGACCTAAGTGATGCCACGTATATATTGGGCATTCGGATCTATAGGGATAGATCCAAAAGGTTATTGGGATTGTCCTAAACCAGGTACATCAACACCATCCTCAAGAGGTTTAGCATGGAAGACTCCAAGCGGGGTGCCTTACCCGCTTGCCATGGAGTCACTCTCTCCAAGGTCTTTTGTCCAAAGACCGATGAAGAGAGAGCTCGCATAAGCATTATACCCTATGCTTCAACCGTAGGATCTATAATGTACGCGATGTTATGTACACGCCCTGATGTAGCTTATGCACTTGGTGTAGTAAGAAGGTATCAGTCCAACCCAGGGGAGAATCACTGGGCAGCTGTGAAGAACATTCTTAAGTACTTGCGAAGTACTAAAGAATTGTTCTTGGTGTATGGTAATGGAGATCTCCAAATGGAGTCCTTTACCGATTCGAGCTTCCAGAGTGATAAGGACGATAGAAAATCTATCTCTGGGTTTGTATTTACCCTCAATGGAGGGGCGGTGAGTTGGAAGAGTTCCAAACAGGATACCGTTGTAGACTCTACGATGGAGCCTGAGTATGTTGCTGCAAATGACGCCGCAAAGGAAGCCGTCTGGATGAGGAAGTTCGTCTCGGAGCTAGGAGTAGTTCCAACCATTATTGATCCAATACCATTGTATTGTGATAATAATGGGGCTATGGCGTTGGCCAAGGAGCCTAGGTCCCATCAGCGGTCCAGACATATCCTGAGGCGATATCATCTGATCCGGGAGATAGTTGATTGCCGCGAGATCGAGATTCATAGAGTAGATACAAAAAATAACACCGCAGATCCACTCACCAAGGCCCTCCCTGTAGGGTTCCTAGGCACGCATACAAGGTTCTACGAGGCATCAACCATGCCCGATTAAAAATTTAGCCGTGCCGAACAACCCAAAGCCGGATCATTAAACTAGAGTTTAGGCGAAAACAAGCATGTTAAACACTTTAACACTAAGTGAGAGGGATTACAACCTTTGTAGATCCGGTCCTTCACTTCTAAAGCTCCGTGTTGAAGTCCCTTCGCTGCGATCATCGTGTTCCGGACTCTCGAGAGGTTCCACGAAGAGAAAGATGCAGTCTTGTTTCCGATCTTCGATACAAAGATGATCTACCTTGAAGTTTCGTTAACACAAGATAACACTCATAATATGAAGTGAACACCCTCATCTAAATGGCAAGGATAGATGAGGATGATGAAGTAGGATTTTTGCTCTCTTTTATTTTCTTATTCTCACTCATTTTTCATCACTTAGAAAAATCTAGAAAGCTTTTTCATGAAAAGAAAGAAGGAAGAAGATGAACAACATGATAAGAATCCTTTTGTGATGAATAATGAAAGGACAAAGATGATCAATAATGCAACCATGGTTGACTAAACCATTGTAGAGAATTAACCAAGGCTAGGGTTTGGGTTAGGTTAAGAATGAGTCACTTGAAAATATCTTTTCCAAAACAAAAGAAAACCTTCTAGAAACATCTAGAAAGCTTTAACCCAAATCAAACCCTAATCTTGTTTAATCTCTACTAAACATGTTGCATTAGTTATCATATCATGTTACAATATTATATATCACATATATAATATTTATTGTAACAAAAGAAAATAATACAATTAACATATATCGCATATATATCAATGTATTACCCGAGTGAGAAAAAGAATCTTTTAGTGAGCTAATATTAGTTAATGTAATTTAATATATCATATATATTATTATACATTAAATTATCGAATCAACACTTGATCCGACAATCCGGCTATATCACATATAACCGAATAATATTTATCCGTACCGATTCATCGAATCAACACTTGATCCGATGACCCGGCTGATATCATATATCGTGAGAATAGAATACGGTATCTCATATCTTATTATCCTCGGTCCCGCACATATCACATATGTGCCCCTTCTCCGTTTTGCCTGAGTCAAGAAACCTCTGTGTATGACTCTAAAGAATCGTCAATACGCCGGCAGTAGGTGATGATCATATCAATCACCTATAAGTTGCAAGTGGTCAGCTAAATGTAACAGCCACCCAGGTATTGAGCGCTCAGAAGATCAACAAGCAAGCCTGTACGTTCTCCTGTGAATCCAAGCAGTAACACTCCCGTACAGTCCGGTCTCGTCGTTTGATATGTCCTATATCTTGCCTAGGGGTGGTAAACGTCAGACCCCAGTAGCTCGATAAGTCGTGTCGATATGAGGTCCATAACAGTTCGAGAAACTACTGATAACACTTACCAGTAAATCTCAGCAACCCTGGCCAGGGATTTCTGGTTATAGACAATCGAACACAGCACAACATCAACTCCCTATACCGGGAGAGACGAATCCCCTCCTATTGCTCATTGCCTCCATATGATTCGGGACTGTACCCAAAAGCCACCTTTTTGCATGCCCTCTTGGACGTGGTATGATGGAAATCAAAGCACAGTGGGAATCACACAAGACTCTATGACGATCTCGGGTCAACAGACTACTCTGTACCAGTGTCACCGGAGATTTGCCATCTGACGTGAGGTATAATACCATCTGAGAGTTCTCGGCAAGTCCGTCCAGTGTACCCAGTCTCCACTGAGCACCCGTATACCATCCTTGATGTCAAACACCGATGGATATGGGATCATCCATCGCCCATCATATGGGTCAAGATGCGTATACGCTAGTCTACTCTGGTGTATCGATGCCCTGTCTCGATACACCCTCGACTAGGAACAGTTATAGGATGAACTCGTCGACTACCGTGGCCCCATTAGTATGATCTCATCATAGTCCCAGTAGTCGAGTACATATCCTAAGGGCTTTATCAACATGTAATATAGAGACAATCAGAGTACATGTTGAGATAAAGTACAACCAGATAGCATACTATCATGTCGAGCAAGAAAGTCCTCCCTATATATGTCCAAGCATCCATTACAATATACATCGTATGTACAGTAATGGCCTCTAGGGCATACATATAACTAACACTCCCTCAGCCGCAGCATGAGCGACTTTTTAAGATGTTGGGAATAAGATACGCCAATAACTGGCCTTAATGCAAGTAGGAGATTGTTGGATATATGTATGCCCTAGAGGCCATTATATGATAGTGGATGTATTTACACATGTATATATATACAGAGGACATTCTTGCTCGACATAATAGTATGCTATCTGGTTACTCTTTATCTGACATGTTCCCTTGATCATGCTTTTATTCATTTGCACATGTTGATAAAGCACTGAGGATATTTGCTTGACTACTATGATTATGATGCAGATCATACTAGTGGGACATCTGTAGTTTATAAGCTTATCCTGAAATGTCCCTAGTCGTGGGTGTATCGAGACGGGGCATTGATATTCCAGAGTAGACTAGCGTATATGATACTTGACCCATGTGATGGGCGATGGATGTTCCCATATCCATTGATGTTTGACATCGAGATCGTATACGGGGGCTCAGTGGTGACTAGGTACGCTGGACGGACTCGCCGAGAACTCCTATATGATATTATATCTATCGTCGGATAGCAGTTCTCAAGTGACACTGGTACATGTTAGTCTGTAGACCCGAGATCGTCATAGAGTCTTATGTTTTCTCCCACTGTGCTTTGATTTCCACCCTACCACGGCTCTACTGAGTCGTGCAAACAGGTGGCTTTTAGGTACAGTCCCGAGACACATGGAGGAAATGAGCAATAAGAGAGGTTTCGTCTCTCCCAGTATTGGGGGGTGATGTTGCGATATGCTCGATTGTCTATATCAGTAAGTCCATGGCCAGGGTTGTTAAGATTTACTGATAAGTGTTATCAGTAGTTTCTCGATCTGTTATAGGCCATTCATCGGCATGACTTATTGAGTTATTGGGGTCGATGTTGCCATCCCTAGACTCGATATGCAGCATATCTGACGAAGAGACCGGACTGTACGGTAAGTGTTACCGGTTGGCTAGACAAGAGTTTTTACAGGTTCGCTTGTTTTTCTTCTGATCGCTCAATACCTAGGAGCCGTTACGCACTGCTGGTGCCGCTGACGGTTTATGGGTATGTGATGAGATCACTGCCTACTGCTAGCATATTGACGAGTCTTAGAGTCCCGCAATGGGGTTACCTAGCTCAGGCAAAACGATGTGGGGTGCATATGGGAATGTGCACGGGTGCTTGATTAAATGCGTGTATATGATATCGCATTGTAATCTGGCGTTTACTATTGGTCGGGTCGTATGTGATATGATCGGGTTATTAAATCAAGTGTTGGTTTAATAATGACCATTAGCTTTTTCATTTAAAACCTTTTCTAATTGCATGCATGCATGAATGGGTGTATGTGCACATGTTGATGTGTATGCACACATACATGCATACATACTTATCATGGTTGTTGATACATTGGAGATGGGAATGCAAGAATCATATGGTATAAAATATCCATATATTTTATTATTTGAGAAAAGAAAAATGGATTAATTCATGGTTGATATTTATCTACACTTGACCACACTTCACCTAATTATTAACCATGGATTAATTTACATTTGGCTTCTTAACTCAATCATAAAATATCTAGATATTTTTTTACCATGGTTGGATGAGAGAAAGACTCTCATATATATTATCTTTTATCATTTCATTTAGTTTTTTTATCAAAAAAGAAAAAGAGCTTTAGCATTTCCATCTCCTCATTCTTCTTCCTCAAAGCTTACTACATTTTTCTTAAGTGAGTGAAGGAGATAAAAAGGAAAGGTTTTCAAGTGAGATCCAAACCCACATCACCATTCTTCTTTAGTATAGCCCACTAAATTAGAGTGTTTGCTTCATCTTCATCCTAGATTAAGTGAAGCTTGTAGCTTGAGAAAAGGGACCCCGGGTGGATCATCGTGGACTTGGAAGATCTCAAGCAAACTGGTGCAAACTCAAGTTGATCCAAGGAGTCTAGCAAGGAGGTCTACAAAGGTTGTATTTACTTTCATTTAGTGTTAGACACTTGTTTTAGTATTTGATACTATCTTGTTACCCTAAACTTCTAGTTTGATCCTAGGTTAAAGATTACTTAGCACCCTAAAATTTTTATTGTGGCATGTGTGTTGCTAGAAAACCATAGTTACGATGCTAAGGAATCCCAACATGGTATCAGAGCCAAGCTAGAATTTTAGAGACGATGTTAAAACAATTACGAAACCGAAACAACTCCGAATTAACAAAAAACTGAAACCCTAAAATATGCTTCTCTGTCGATTTTAAAATGAGCTCGGAAAATTTTTTAAACAACTGCAGAAGCTAGTATGTGCTACACTGAGAACACCAGAGAAAAACGGGGGGGGGGGGTTTCCATCGGATTTGAACCTGCCACATAGCCCATATGACCGGCCTGCTCGGGCCCCATTGCCCAGAACTGCCCCATTTCGCTTTGGTGCTCTGGTCTGTAGATTTTGGGGTTTTAGGTATTGTTTGTTTAGTCCATAAATTTCATGAGATGTTTATTTGCTGTGGTACTAATTCGGAGTTCTTCGTAGTTGTAATTTTAACATTGTATCGGTAACCTAGACGACGTTAAACAGGTCCAACGAATATCAAACGCTGGTATTTTCCAGGTTAAATGTACTCAATGTATCATGCAGGTAATCATATGGATCCTCTAGAAGAATGAAACCCTAACTCGATTTTGTGACCACGGAACCACGGCTAAATCTTAGGGTTTATCGTAGTTAGTGGTGCCATAGATGAGGCTTGGTTTTGCCCTTCTACGGTTGGTCCGTAAATTTAACGTTGCTCAAGTGTTGAGCTTGCTGGGAAATATGGGTGTTCGTTGATTCGATCGAAGGGTTTAACATCGCCTAGGTTTATATGATATTTATTTCTATGACCGTAAGTGTAGTATGTGGTGTATCTCCGGTTTCGTTGCTATATGTCAACGGCAATTGGGGTACGCATACTTGCTTACGTTGATGACATGTGATGTTATGTGTTGCTGTGATAAGATGTATAGGATTGTCTTGATTGAATGGCCAGGGGTTTTTATGTGAGATGAGAGTTTTTCTTTTCATTCATGTAAAATTCATTTGTATGTAATATTCTTTTATTGGGGTACATCCGGGTTGAGGATGATGTTACCTTGATGTATATTATTTACTTTTCTGCATTAGGATAGACCCAAGGTGGGGAGCACAAGTGACCGGGTTCTAGAGTCCAGTAGGAGGCCATCTCGAGGAGTCGAGACTGGGTCTCCTAACTCTAGAATTGGTAGGGTCACTTACCACTCTCGTAGGGGTCTAGGGTGTGGGATTGGCTATCCAGGTTAAGTGAGTGAAGGAGATAAAAAGGAAAGGTTTTCAAGTGAGATCCAAACCCACATCACCATTCTTCTTTAGTATAGCCCACTAGATTAGAGTGTTTGCTTCATCTTCATCCTAGATTAAGTGAAGCTTGTAGCTTGAGAAAAGGGACCCCGGGTAGATCATCGTGGACTTGGAAGATCTCAAGCAAACTGGTGCAAACTCAAGTTGATCCAAGGAGTCTAGCAAGAAGGTCTACAAAGGTTGTATTTACTTTCACTTAGTGTTAGACACTTGTTTTAGTATGTGATACTATCTTGTTGCCCTAAACTTCTAGTTTGATCCTAGGTTAAAGATTACTTATCACCCTAAAATTTTTATTATGGCATGTGTGTTGCTAGCAAACCATAGTTATGGTGCTAAGGAATCCCAACATGGTATCAGAGCCAAGCTAGAATTTTAGAGACGATGTTAAAACAATTACGAAACCGAAACAACTCCGAATTAACAAAAAAACTGAAACCCTAAAATATGCTTCTTTGTCGATTTTAAAATGTGCTCGAAATTTTTTTTAAACAACTGCAGAAGCTAGTATGTGCTACACTAAGAACACCAGAGAAAAACGGGAGGGTTCCATCGGATTTGAACCGACCACATGGCCCATATGACCGGCCTGCTCGGGCCCCAATGCCCAGAACTGCCCCGTTTCGCTTTGGTGCTCTGGTCTGTAAATTTTGGGGTTTTAGGTACTGTTTGTGTAGTCCGTAAATTTCATGAGATGTTTATTTGCTGTGGGACTAATTCGGAGTTCTTCGTAGTCGTAAGTTTAACATTGTATTGGTAACCTAGACGACGTTAAACAGGTCCAACGAATATCAAAAGCTGGTATTTTCCAGGTTAAATGTACTCAATGTATCATGCAGGTAATCATATGGACCCTCTAGAAGAATGAAACCCTAACTCGATTTTGTGACCACGGAACCATGGCTAAATCTTAGGGTTTACCGTAGTTAGTGGCACCATAGATGAGGCTTGGGTTTGCCCTTCTACGGTTGGTCCGTAAAGTACTGTGGCAAAATTTTTGGGGTATTGTTTAACGTTGCTCAAGTCTTGAGCTTGCTGGGAAATATGAGTGTTCGTTGATTCGATCGAAGGGTTTAACATCGCCTAGATTTATATGATATTTATTTCTGTGACCGTAAGTGTAGTATGTGGTGTATCGCCGGTTTCGTTGCTATATGTCAACGGCAATTGGGGTACGCATACTTGCTTACGTTGATGACATGTGATGTTATGTGTTGTTGTGATATGATGTAGAGGATCGCCGTGATTGAATGGCCAGGGGTTTTTATGTGAGATGAGAGTTTTTCTTTTCATTCATGTAAAATTCATTTGTATGTAATATTCTTTTATTGGGGCACATCAGGGTTGAGGATGATGTTACCTTGATGTATATTATTTACTTTTCTGCATTAGGATAGACCCAAGGTAGGGAGCACAAGTGACCGGGTTCTAGAGTCCAGTGGGAGGCCATATCGAGGAGTCGAGACTGGGTCTCCTAACTCTAGAATTGGTAGGGTCACTTGCTACTCTCGTAAGGGTCTACGGTGTAGGATTGGCTATTCATCATGACCGTGGAACCCGTATTTTCTATTGTTGGCGAAATACAAAATACAAAATTCCTAGTATATCCTATATTTTCATATATGTGCTTCTGCTGTTCATATTCTGTGATGAGATCGCTTTATATGATGAGACGAATGGTATTATTATATATATGATATATAATAAGCGTTACTTATATTTTACATCCGCGCTAGTCCCGTCCCGCTATGCCGTTAGTTAAGTAACATAACAGTGCATAACGAGACATCGTGGCAAATGCGAATGGTATAAGTGTACGTTCTATTTTCGGTTTTTTTCTGTAATGGCTTAAGGACTTAAATGATGGGACTACATTAATATGATTAATGTAAGGAAAAATAAACCTAAAAGATGTTGTAGAATCGAATTTGAAACCCACTCAGCTTTTTACGAAAAAGCTGCATTTCAAAATTGGAGCTTAAGCCACTCCTTTTGAAAAACCATTTGATTCTACAATGATATCAAGTTCAAAGCGTTAAAGGTTTTCTTAAAAACCTTCCGCAACCCTCTATCATTTTAGGAAGTAGAGTACTTAGTATTCGTGCTACGTTTGTTGACTATAGTTAAGGCGTAGCGTACGGTTGTTAGTGTATATGCCCTAGGGGCCATTATTGTATCATACTAGTTTGTATTTTACTTAATGGAAGCTTGGGATATTCACAGTTATATAACAGTCTTGCTAAACATGGTAGTATGCTACTTGGTTTTATCTATCTTAATATGTGAGTATACGTATTGATAGAGCTCTTAGGATCTTGCTTGACTACCAGCGTTGTGATGGCAGTTACACTAGTGGGGGCTGGGTAGTCTACAAGCACATCCTTTTTTCAGGTCCCTAGTCGTAGGATTATCGAGACAGGGTGTCGATACTCCGGAGTAGACTAGTGTGTACGCTTCTCATTCCAGTTGGGGAGATGGTCTGTCCCACAGCCGTCAGTACGTCGTACTAGAGATAGTATGCAGGTGCTCGTTAGGTTATGAGTACACCGGACAGGACTCATGGGGGACTGATAGTTAGTATTATACCCATCGTCAGTTAACAGTTCCCAGGTGACATGAGTACAGCATAGTCCGCAGACTTGACACTTCTACTTCGCCTCGAGTGTGTCCCACTGTTCTTAGATTGCTACCCTACCATGGCTCAAAGGAGTCGTGCAAACAGGTAGCAGTTGGGTGCAGTCCCGAGCACTTGGAGGCAGTGGCGGTTAGACAAGATTCGTCTCTCCCGGTATTGGGAGTTGATATCGCGCTGTGTCAGAGAGCCATTACGCAAAGTCCCTGGCCAGGGCAAGCGAGATTTACTGGTAGGTTCCAGTTGTTTCTCAGGGTGTAATGGGCTATGCTCCGACACGACTTATACCGCTATTAGGGGACTGACGCTTGCCGCCCCCTAGGCCCGATATGCGATAGTCTTAGACGAACAGACCGGACTGTACGGAGATTATCACATCAGACTCAGTAGGAGTTCGGATGGGTTTCCTCATCGGCCTTCTTATCGACATCTACCTGGGGACCGTTACGTACAGCTAGTGCCGCTTGCGGTCTGTGGTTAAACCCACTGCCAGCGTAGTAGTCGAGTCTTTAGAGTCCCACACAGAGAGTTTCCCTGCTCCAGGCGAAACAATATAGAGGTCGTATGGTTTTACGACAAGGGTTCGGACGCATACGTGTGTTTACGCACGTACGACATCCGGACAGTTTTTACTAGACGACATTGGTTTAAGCCAGTTTCTAGTATCCGGTTATCGGATTTATACAGTCTAATGTTTTTCCGTGTTTTCACGGATTGGAGGGGCGTTCTCGTAATTTCGCGAGAAGCTTCTAAAAGGAAGGTGACTTGAGGGTTAAGGTGGCATTAGCATTAATTGATTTTGTGACTCATGAGATGAATCATTCAAGTGAGTTAATGAAGCATTTATTGCTTAATGGCTCACTTGATGATTCATTGCACATATTAAATGAAGCATGATGATAAATCATTTGATTTATATTATTTGATATTATATATGCTTCATGATATATAAGAAGTGAGAAACAATTTCAATTCATTATCATTCTCACCTTCTCTCTCCTCAAGCTCTCTCTCTTCAAACCCTAATCCTCCCCTCTCATGTGTTGAGACCAAGGATTAGTAAAGACTATTTAATCCATAACAATTCTCTATATCACCTAGGTTACTTAGATTAGCACTTTAAGAAACCTAGTTACGTCAAGTTAGAGGTGATGCTTGGAGTATAGCTCTCGGGTGGATCATCTATTACGTGGAGGAGGCCGAGAAGGATGTGGATAACGAAAAGGAGAAGGACACGGTTCATTAGGTATAATCACTTATCATAGTAGTTCATAACTTCTATGTTTCATGTTAGTTATAGTTTAGCAAAGATTCTCGGTTAGTCGATGTTTACGCAAAGAACAAGATCGTTTTTCATTATTCCGCCTCCCCGCTAGCCGTGGGGTGTTGTACATCGACTTACATTGGTATCAGAGCCTCGCTAAACAATAATTAACTCATTAGAAAAGTCGTATGAATTTCGAACGCAAAAAGAACCGGAAAAAACATCGATATCACTAAGTTTCTGTCGAATTTAAAACAGGCTCTAAAAATTTTTCAGGGACGTGCAGAATAACCTACAGAGAAATATAAGAACACTGGAAAAAATTGGGTTCCTGAATCGGCCATACAGCAGCGGAACCGCGGCCGAGTTGGAGCCGGTTCAGCCCAAGTTTTTCCATTGGCTCTTCTGTGATGTGTTTGTCTTTTCTGGAATGTTTATTTTCTGCTCAAGTCTCAGGTGCACAAAGAAGTTTTGGAGTAGAATCTAAAGTGTTTGCTCGATCGAAATCTTACGATGTTTGCAAATTTGATTATATCTGTGATTGTATAATGTGTTCGTAAACCTCCCCTAACTGCTAGTATGTCGGTTGGCAGGGGGTTGCACATTTCTGTAATGATTTTTATTGTTTGTGGTTGTGAACTGTATTGGACTGTTGTGATGATTAGCCGGGGTTTGTGATGGGTTGTTATAATCATTCATTCAAAGAAATTGTAATATGTTGTAATATTATTTTGCGGGGTACATCCAGGTTGCGGTTGTAGCCACCGTTGTATTATTTCATTTTACTGTTTTTGCTCCTAGGATAGACCCAAGGTAGGGTGCACAAACTACCGGGTACTTTGAAGTGTTTAGTGGCCTACTCACGTTGTTGAGGGAGACCGCTTCACTTTGGGTATTTGGCGGGTAGTTTGTCGTACCCGTAGGGGTCTAGGGTGGGGTAATGGCTATTCATCACAACTGTGTAATCCGTCTTTTGTTGCAAGCTCTAAACAAACGCGGATTGCTTGCAAATCCAATAATGTTCATATGAGATCTGGAATGCCTATTATTGTGTCTGACGAATGTACAATATCTATATATGATAGCTATTTAGACGTCACTTATGTTTTACACACGCGCTAGCCCAGCCCCCGCTCTGCCGTTAGTTGAGTAACCTAACGGGTGATGACGGGACCCAGTGGCGAATGCAGATGGCATAAGAGGACGTTGTATTTTCGTTGTTTTCTGCAATGATAGGTTAATGATGGGACACATTATTATTAATGCAAAGAAAATAAACCAAAAGTTGAATCGTTGGAATAATTTAAAAGAAACCACTCGGTTATTTTAAAACAGTTGATATTTTTAAATTGCGGAGTTTTAACCACTCCTTTTAAAAAGCTATCAGGTTCCTTCAGTCATATCAAGTTCACTACGTTCACGGTTTCGCCAAAACCATTCGTAGCCTTCCGTCATTTCATTTGGGTATTCAGTAGTATTCAAGCTATGCATTTTGGCCAAAGTCAAGGTATAGTGTTTGGTAGCTGCTGGGTATTCATTTGTTGCATAGATAGATGAGTTAGTTTGGGACAGTCGTATTATCATTTGACCAAAGTCAGGGGTATGTACGGATGGGTTCAAATTAACAAGATAATGATAGGTAGAACTTGACATGTGACTTATGACATTTTGACCAAAGCCAAGGTCATAAGAGCATGGGGCAAAAATTAATATCGGGAATTTCTAAAGAAACTGAAATTTGCAAAGAGATGCATATCATTTTGAGTTTGATGAATGTTGGTAGGATTCCTTCAATATTATCATACGATGATATTTGGATCCCGATCCTACTGTGAGTATATGCTACTCATTAGGAGATTCGTCACTTAACGATGAAAGCTATAAACCAAGTAGGTGTCAAGAAAGGTGTCGGCGGGGTTATGCCCCCAGAGAAAAGAGGTTATTTAATTAAGGAACTTCGCGAAAGCGTTGGAAAACCTCCCTCGAAGTACCGACACCAGCCTGGCTGAACGGTTAAGCAAGTATTGTATAGTGAGAATAGTCCTGGCTAATTCTTCTTTTATGGTTTGAGGAAGGATTCGAGAAACAGTGGGAGCCATCCAGTTTAGATAAATTAAAAACCACTCTAAACTTGCAAGAGCATCAAGCTAAAGTGTTTCTTCTCTCTCTCCTACTTGCAGCGACCCTGAAAATGACTGGACTTAAGTTACTTTTAGAGAAAAATATACTGACATGGCCAAACTATAAAGATTGGCTGCGGAATGTCAAAATGGCTTTGACCTATGACAAATTGGGGTACGTCCTCACCGCTAAGGCACCTGCAGTCCCAGGTCCCAAATCCAGTAATGCAGATAAGGAAATCCGCAAAACCTGGGAGTATGATTGCGCGAAGGACAAGTGCATCGTTCTTCCCTCGATGAACAATGAACATCAGAGGAAACACGAGGATATGGATCTTGATGCCATATTTCTCCATACAAAGGAACTTTATGGAGAGCAATCTCGTATAGCAAGATATGAGACCTCTAAGAACTTGTTTCGAGTGAGATTGGCCGTCGGATCATCGGTAGGAGAACATGTCCTAAAGATGATTGGCTACATAGAAGAGCTCGCAGACCTTGGGACGACTTTGGATAATGAGCTCAATACAGACCTTATTCTCCAGTCCCTTCCTTCCACCTACGCCCAGTTTATTCTGAATTTCAACATTCAAAGAAAAGAAGTTGAACTTACGGAACTCCTTAACATGTTGAGGAGTGCAGAGGGCACCTTGCAGAAGGCAAGGGAAACACCCGCTATATTTGTTAGCGGTGCTTCTTCTTCCGGGTCCAAGGCTAGGGCCAAAGGAAGGAAAAAGAAGGCCGCCACCAAACCTAGAGGAGGTGTTGGTAAGGTGGGAGCGAATGGAAAGAAAAAGTTTGCGGTACCAGTAGTGGCCCAGGATGAGTGTTTCCATTGTCATAGGAAAGGGCACTGGAAGAAAGATTGCAAGGCGTGGAACGCCAAGAACCAGGAACCGAAGCAAGCTGTGGCTTCAACTTCAGGTGTGTTTGTAATTGAGAATTTTCTGTCAATCAACTCTACTTCCTGGGTATTGGATACCGGATCAGGATCTCATATATGCAATTCATTGGAGGCACTGAGAAACCGTAGAGTGCTGAAGGATGGTGATATGACCTTGATGGTTGCTAACGGAGCTAGCGTGGGAGCTGTGTCCGTAGGGGATTATCACCTGGGATTGACGAGTGGACACATTTTGGTTTTACATAACTGTTTTTGTGTACCTAGCTTAACGTGTAATATCATATCAGTTTCCTTGTTATCAAATAAAGGTTATGATTTCACGTTTGTAAGTGATGTTGTTAACATCCACCTTAATCATAGTTTGACTGGGTCCGGTACACTGGATAACGGTATATATGTCCTAAACCAATTCCAAATTTTCAATGTCCAGAACACACTAAAAAGAAAGTCTCCAGATTTAAATAAAGCTTTCTTATGGCATTGTAGACTGGGTCACATCAATGAGAGAAGGTTGACTAAGTTACATAGAGAAGGATATTTGGACTCGTTCAAATATCAAACTTATGCCACTTGTCAATCTTGTCTCAAAGGAAAAATGACAAAGACTCCATTTACTGGACATGGAGTAAGAGCGAGCGAGCTCTTAGGACTCATACACAGCGATGTATGTGGTCCAATGTCTACACATGAAAGATGTGGTTTTTCCTATTTCATTACTTTTACGGATGATTACTCAAGGTACGAATTCATTTATCTGATGAAACATAAATCCGAGGCTTTTGAGAAATTCCAAGAGTATAAGAATGAAGTAGAAAACCAAACCGGCAAAAGTATCAAGACACTAAGATCTGATCGAGGTTGTGAATACTTAAGTGCCGAGTTCCTAGGTTACCTAAAAGAGAAATGAATTCTCTCTCAGCTTACTCCTCCATACACTCCACAGCATAACGGTGTATCGGAGAGACGGAATCGAACCCTATTGGATATAGTACGTTCCATGATGAGTAATGCTGAGTTACCGCGATCTTTCTGGGGTTATGCGCTAGATTCAGCGGCATATCTTCTGAACAGGGCTCCTACCAAGACTGTGCCTACCACCCCATATCAGATGTGGAGTGGGAAGAAACCCCATCTTTAGCATATGAAGATATGGGGATGTCCAGCTTTTGTTAAAAAGCAGCATGCGGACAAGCTCGAGGCACGATCAGTACAATGTAAGTTTGTGGGATATCCAAAGAACTCCAAGGGATATTATTTCTATTACGCAGAGGAACAAAAGGTTTTTGTTTCTCGTAATGCCCATTTTCTAGAACAGCAGTTTTTAGAAAAGGAAATAAGTGGGAGCGAAATAGAACTGGAAGAAATTCCAGAGCCACAAACTACTACTGAAAGTTTGGTAAAACCAGTAGTTCAAGAAGAACAGGACATTCCCGCACCCCTCCACAGGAGTAGTAGGTCGTCTCATCCACCTGAGAGATACTACATTTTTCTCATAGATGGGGATAGAGAGGATTGCATCATAGATGATGATGAACCTACTAGCTTCCAGCAGGCCATCCAGAGCGGCGACTCGGTATGATGGATAGATGCAATGCGGACCGAAATGGAGTCCATGTGCACCAACAAAGTATGGACTTTGGACTTTGCTCCAGATAGGGTAAAACCCATAGGATGCAAATGGATCTTCAAGAAAAAGATTGGTGTAGATGGACAGGTGGAAACCTATAAGGCTAGGCTTGTTGCAAAGGGTTTTCGTCAAAGACCTGGTTTGGACTATGATGAAACTTTTTCTCCAGTGGCTATGCTCAAATCCATTCGGGTCCTTCTTGCTATTGTTGCCTTCCATGATTATGAAATCTGGCAGATGGACGTAAAGACGGCTTTTCTGAATGGAAATTTAGAAGAGTGCGTCTATATGGATCAGCCATAGGGTTTCAATCAGAGTGGAAGTAGCGAGAAAGTATGCAAGTTGCTTAAGTCCATTTATGGACTAAAGCAGGCATCGTGGAGTTGGAACATTTGTTTTGATGAAACGGTCAAAGAATATGACTTTATCAAAAATCCAGATGAACCATGCATATATAGTAAAGTTGTAGCACGAACTATCGTATTCCTCGTCTTGTACGTGGAGGACATTCTATTGATAGGAAATGATATTCCTATGCTACAATTTGTAAAAGGATTCTTGTCACACAGGTTCTCCATGAAAGACCTCGGTGATGCCTCTTACATTCTGGGGATCCGGATCTATCGTGATAGATCCAAGAGGATGTTGGGACTTTCGCAGTCCAGGTATATCAACACTATACTGAAAAAATTCAGTATGGAAGATTCTAAGCGCGGTAATCTACCGGCTTGTCACGGAATTACCCTATCCAAAGAGATGTCTCCCAAGACTGATTTGGAAAGAGAACGCATGTCTATTATACCCTACGCTTCTGCGGTAGGCTCTATAATGTATGCGATGTTGTGCACCAGACCAGATGTAGCTTACGCACTAAGCGTGGTAAGCCGGTATCAGTCAAACCCAGGGGAGAAGCACTAGATAGCAGTAAAGAACATTCTCAAGTACCTGAGGAGAACTAAGGAGATGTTCTTGGTTTACGGCGGAAAAGACCTCAAGATGGAGGCCTTTGCTGATTCCGGCTTCCAGAGTGATAAGAACGATTCCAAGTCCATGTCAGGTTATGTCTTTACCTTCAATGGAGGGGCGGTGTGCTGGAAGAGTTCCAAGCAGGACACCGTTGCTGACTCGACGATGGAAGCGGAGTATATTGCTGCTTGCGATGCCGCAAAAGAAGCGGTCTGGATGAAGAAGTTCCTAACAGAACTTCAGGTGGTTCCTATCATTGTTGATCTAATACCTCTGTATTGCGACAACAACGGAGCTATTGCTTTAGCGAAGGAACCAAGGTCCCATCAGAAGTCCAGACACATCTTAAGGCGGTATCACCTGATCAGGGAGATCATTGATCGTCGAGAGATCGAGGTCCGGAGAGTTGCTACTGAAGAGAACATTGCTGATCCATTCACGAAGGCCCTACCTCAGATTCAGTTCGAGAGGTTACTCGAGATCATCAGTCTTCGATATGCCAGTACATGGCCCTAGTGCAAGTGGGAGATTGTTAGTGTATATGCCCTAGGGGACATTATTGTATCATACTAGTTTTTATATTACTTAATGGAAGCTTGGGATATTTACAGTTATATAACAGTCTTGCTAAACATGGTAGTATGCTACTTGGTTTTATCTATCTTAATATGTGAGTATACGTATTGATATAGCTCTTAGGATCTTGCTTGACTACCAGCGTTGTGATGGCAGTCACACTAGTGGGGGCTGGGTAGTCTACAAGCACATCCTTTTTTCAGGTCCCTAGTCGTAGGATTATCGAGACAGGGCATCGATACTCCGGAGAAGACTAGTGTGTAATCCCAGTTGGGGAGATGGTCTGTCCCACAGCCGTCAGTATGTCGTACTGGAGATAGTATGCAGGTGCTCGTTAGGTTACGGGTATACCGGACAGGACTCACGGGGGACTGTTAGTTGGTATTATACCCATCGTCAGTTAACAGTTCCCAGGTGACATGAGTACAGCATAGTCCGCAAACTTGACACTGCTACTTCGCCTCGAGTGTGTCCCACTGTTCTTAGATTGCTACCCTACCACGGCTCAAAGGAGTCGTGCAAACAGGTAGTAGTTGGGTGCAGTCCCGAGCACTTGGAGGCAGTGGCGGTTAAACAAGATTCTTCTCTCCCGGTATTGGGAGTTGATATCGCGCTGTGTCAGAGAGCCATTATGCAAAGTCCCTGGCCAGGGCAAGCGAGATTTACTGGTAGGTTCCAGTTGTTTCTCAGGGTGTAATGGGCTACGCTCCGACACGACTTATACCGCTATTAGGGGACTGACGCTTGCCGCCGCCCTAGGCCCGATATGTGATAGTCTTAGACGAACAGACCGGACTGTACGGAGATTGTCACATCAGACTCAGTAGGAGTTCTGATGGGTTTCCTCATTGGCCTTCTTATCGACATCTACCCGGGGACCGTTACGTACAGCTAGTGCCGCTTACAGTCTGTGGTTAAACCCACTGCCAGCGTAGTAATCGAGTCTTCAGAGTCCCACACAGAGAGTTTTCCTGCTCCAGGCGAAACGATATAGAGGTCGTATGGTTTTACGACAAAGGTTCGGACGCATACGTGTGTTTACGCACTTACGACATCCGGACAGTTTTTACTAGCCGGCTTTGGTTTAAGCCAGTCTCTAGTATCTGGTTATTGGATTTATACAGTCTAAAGTTTTTCCGTGTTTTCACGGATTGGAGGGGCGTTCTCGTAATTTCGCGAAAAGCTTCTAGAAGGAAGGTGACTTGAGGGTTAAGGTGGCATTAACATTAAGTGATTTTGTGACTCATGAGATGAATCATTCAAGTGAGTTAATGAAGCATTTATTGCTTAATGACTCACTTGATGATTCATTGCACATATTAAATGAAGCATGATGATAAATCATTTGATTTATATTATTTGATATTATATATGCTTCATGATATGTAAGAAGTGAGAAACAATTTCAATTCATTATCATTCTCACCTTCTCTCTCCTCATGCTCTCTCTCTCTTCAAACCCTAATCCTCCCCTCTCATGTGTTGAGACCAAGAATTAGTAAAGACTATTTAATCCATAACACTTCTCTATATCACCTAGGTTACTTAGATTAGCACTTTAAAAAATCTAGTTATCTCAAGTTAGAGGTGAAGCTTGGAGTATAGCTCTCGGGTGGATCATCTATTACGTGGAGGAGGCCGAGAAGGACGTGGATAACGAAAAGGAGAAGGACACGGTTCATTAGGTATAATCACTTATCATTGTAGTTCATAATTTCTATGTTTCATGTTAGTTATAGTTTAGCAAAGATTCTCGGTTAGTCGATATTTACGCAAAGAACAAGATCGTTTTTCATTATTCCGCCTCCCCGCTGGTCGTGGGGTGTTGTACATCGACTTACAACGGTAGCTAAGTGATGTCATCCTATACAGCATATGATGTGATTAATTGGGACAATTATATGACTTTGTTGACCATAGTTAAGGGTCATATAACTGGGTCTAATTAATCAAGAAATGACGGGTTGAGCTTGACTAGTGCTTGTGATTTGTTGACCATACTTAAGGTCATGAGTACTAGGGGTAAAAACCATATTAGGAGTTTCAAGAGTTGAAATTTGCAATGAGATTGCATACCTTCCACATGATGGTTGGATCCCGATCCCACTATGAGCAAGAGTTTCTCCCAGGAGAGTTTTGCACTTTACAATTAGCTAACCCATTAGGTGTCTAGAAAGGTGTCAACGGGGCTACGCCTCTGGGAAAATGAGGTTTACTTTAATTAGGTTCATGCGAAAGCAAGGGGAACCTCCCTCAAGTACCGACACTGGCCTGGCTGAACGCTTAATGAACTTGTAGAATGTAATTAATCCTGGCTAGTTTTCCTTTTAAGGTTTGAAAGGAAATTTGATAAAAGCAGTGGGAGACATCGATTAGATAAGATAAATAACCAATCTGATCTTTGCAAGATCTTTCGCTGAGTGTATTCTTTTCTCTCTCTTAATGGCAGATACCAATGACAAGACTTAAGCTTCTACTAGAGAAAAATAAACTGAATGGGACAAATTATAAAGACTGGCTAAGGAACATTAACATTGCCCTAACTTATGACAAGGTATCATATGTCCTCACAGCCCCCGCCCCATCTATCCCAGGTCCTAAATCATCAATTGCGAATAGGGAAATCCGCAAGACATGGGACGCTGACTGTGCTACGGCCAAATTCCTCGTGCTTGCATCGATGGATAACACACATCAAAAGCAGCACGAGCAGATGGATGTTCAATCCATCTTTCTCCATACAAAAGAGTTGTATGGGGAGTAATCTCGTGTCCTATGATACGAAGCATCACGAAAATTGTTTCAGATGCGGATGACTCCTGGCACACCATTAGGTGACCATGTTTTGAAGATGATAACTCTTATTGAAGAGCTTGAAGACCTCGGATGGACAACGGAGAATGAACAATATGTTGATATTATTCTACAGTCTTTTCCCCCTGCTTTTGCTCAATTTGTAGTAAACTTCAACATGCACAACATGGAGAAGTCACTACCTGAATATGTTGAGAAGTGCTGAGAGCACACTCAAAGCAGTGAAGACTCTCGCTTTGATTGTTGTGCCATCTTCCTCCTCTCTCCCGAAGGACAAGACCAAGGGAAAGATGAAGAAGAAACCCACCAAACCTAGAGGTGGAGTTAAAAAAGCTAAGGGGAAAGACAAGTCCACGGCTGGGGAATCGGGGAAAGGGGAATGTTATCACTTCCACAAATCGGGACACTGGAAGTGCAACTGTGCTGAGTATCTGGATCTCAAGAAGAAGAAGAATGGTGATGCTTCCGCTTCAGGTGTGTTTGTGACAGAAAACTGTTTTTCTATAAACTCTGCTTCCTGGGTATTAGATACCGGTTCAGGTTCTCACATTTGCAATTCTATGCAAGGGCTGAGAAATAGCAAAGTTTTGAAGATAGGTGACCATATTCTCCGGGTTGGAAATGGTTCCAATTTACGTGCGGTTTCAGTGGTAGAGTATTACCTAGGGTTGCCATCAGGGTGTATATTGGTTTTAAACCCATGTTATTATGTACCTAGTATGCTTTGTAATATAATATCTGTTTCTTTGTTTGACAATGAATGATATAATTTTGTATTGAAGAATAATGTTATGAACATTAACATGAATCAAATGTTGGTTGGTTATGGTACACTTAATAACGAGATATACGTCCTAAATCAACACACAGTTTTCAGCATACAACACACTAATAAAAGAAAATTTTCAGAAATAAATGAAGCTTTTCTTTGGCACTGTAGACTTGGTCATATTAACGAAACAAGACTAAACAAGCAACATAAAGATCGATATTTAAATTCTTTTGAATATAAATCTTATGCGACTTGCCAGTCTTGTATCAATGGTAAAATGACCAAAACTCCGTGTACAGGACACGGAGAAAGTGTTATGAGCTCTTAGGCCTCATACATAGTGATATATGCGGGCCAATGTCTACACAGGCTAGAGGCGGTTTTTCTTACTTCATAACTTTTACTGATGATTTCTCAAGATTCGGTCATGTGTTTTTACTAAAGCATAAGTCTGAAGCTTTCGAGAAATTCACTGAGTACAAACTTGAAGTAGAAAAACAAACCGAATTGAGTATCAAGATGCATCGATCGGATCGAGGTGGAGAGTATCTCAGTACAGAGTTTGCAGACTTTCTAAAAGAGAATGGGATTCTCTCTCAGCTCACTCCTCCTTACACACCACAGCACAATGGTGTGTCAGAACGTCGGAATCGGGCCCTATTAGATATGGTTTGTTCCATGATGAGTGATGATGAGTTACCTGTCTCATTTTGGGGGCATGCATTGGAGCCTGAAGCATTTCTATTGAACAGGGTTCCAACCAAAACCGTGTCTACCACGCCATATTAAATATGGCATGGCAAGAGACCATCTCTTAAACGAGTTAAAATTTGGGGTTGTCCGGCCTATGTCAAAAAGCAAAATCCGGACAAACTCGAGACACGGTTAGTCATGTGTAAGTTTATGGGATATCCAAAGAACTCATATGTGAAGGGTCATGGCAGCGCCCCGGCCATCAAAACGAGGCCAAAATACGGAACAAAAATTTTCTAAACCGGCGCTACCGCTACCCGATTTACGGATCGACCATAAACCCTAAACTAGCATGCTAACTAAGAGTTAGAATCGTTATACCGAGTTGATCCGTGTCCTTCGATCTTCATTCCAAGATCCTAGCGGCTCCTTGATGTGGTCTGGTCACCGGTCTTCCTCCATCTCCGATGATCCACCCGAGGAAAACGGCGCATTCTCCAACCTCGACGAATGAGGTAACCGACGCTCCAAAGTCGCTAGCTATGGAGAGTCGAGGTGTATGGAAGTGTCGCTACATTTTTCTCTCTACCCAAAGTGCTCATGGAGCAACCATAGAAGATGAAGGAGGAGGTGATGAAGACTTGGCATGAACAACAATGAAAATGGCTAAGTCCTTTTGTATCAAGTGAATGAGAGAGTGGGAGAGAGATAGAATGATGTAATGTGTAATCTCTCAAAATGAAAAGAACCCCACCTCCTAAGTGGCCGGCCCCTCTCCCTCTCTCCCATAAAAAAAAATCCCCACCATTTCCTTTTTTAATTAAAACAATAAACAATGCAAACCATGCTTTGCTACATGCCTCACAACATGCACAAAACCATGCTTTGACCATGTTCATGCCATCTCACCCCTCCACCTCATTTCCCAAAAGATTTTCAACAAAGAAAATAAATAATGAGGTGGCACCTTCTAGAAGCTATTCCGTATAAAATACAGAATACTTCCCGGTACATGTATCGACATACATATACGCGTATTCGTACAAAAATACGAATAGCCGAGAGAGAAAACAAATAGTGAACAATAATACTAGAATACATATATATATATATATACATATGTAAATTATTAAATCAAAACCTGATTTAATAATCTGGCTTAATCCTAAGCCGCTAGTATTATCAACCGTCCGATTAAAGTCTTCGCAGCAAGTGCACATATTTAATCGGACACCTGTATGTATCAACATACGTCATGTACACCATATCTCCTGAACCGTGAAAACCCTCTGTGTGGGACTCTAAAGACTCGTCAATACACTGGCAGTGGGTTTAACCACAAGCACGTCAGCGGCACTAGCTGTACATAACGGCTAACCAGTTATTGAGCGAAAGGGAGGCCGACGAGCAAACTCATGCAGAACCCCTACTGAGCCTGACAGTGAGAATATCCGTACAGTCCGGTCTGTTCGTCTAACAGTATCTCATATCGAGTCTAGGGGGTGGATAAAGTCAGACCCCTAACAACGCGATAACTAGTGTCGGCATGATACCCATCACCTCCTGATAAACTATCGATCCTGGATCAGTAATCCTCGTCTACCATGGCCATGGATTTGTGGTGATGGCCACCCGTACACAATGCGACATCTACCCCAATACCGGGAGAGACGAATCCCCGACTATCCGATCACTGTCTCCATATGGCTCGGGACTGTACCTAACTAAAACCTGTTTGTACGACTCCTTTGAGCCGTGGTAGGGTAGTAATCAAAGCATAGTGGGAACTCACACGAGACAAATGACGATCTCAGGTCGACAAACTAACCTGTACACATGTCACCTGGGAACTGCTATCTGACAATAGGTATAATACCAACTAGCAGGTTCCCGACGAGTCCGTCCAGTGTACTCATAACCCAATGAGCACCTGCATACTATCTTAGGTGAACAAACTAACACCAATGGCTTGTGAGACCTGGTCATCGCCCCTCGTCGGGGTCTCGATCAGTATACACTAGTCTACACTGGAGTATCGATGCTCGGTCTCGATACTCTTACGACTAGGGACATTTAAGAATGTGCTTATAGACCCCATCTCCCACATATATGATCGCCGTCATAATGATGGCAATCAAGCAAGAATCCTATGGGCTCTATCAACATGTATATGATGAAAAAGACAAACCAGATAGCATACTATCATCTTGAGTAAGACTGCTTTATCGGTATAGGTCCTCACTCAATCATCATAATCACAAGTCTGCGACTATGATAATTGCCTTGAGGGCACTATAGCCAACAATCTCCCACTTGCACTTAAGGCCAATTATTGCGATGTCGCATACTCACAGCCCGTGTGATACTGAACACCCAACTTCTCTACTAATCAGTTTCGCAAAGTCCGTTTGCGAAAATGATTGCGTTCGAGAAATAGCCTTAGTGAGTGGATCCTCTCCAATGTTTCTTTCTGTATCTCTCTATATCTCAACTTCGCGGAGAAAACTATCTCCCGAAATGAGCAATACTTGTCTTAGAATTTGTCTGGATGTCTGATGGGACCCAGTTCTTAAATGAACTCCAAATCCAGCAAACTACTTAGACTGTATCGTCCACTGAATTTAATCAGTATCTTGCGCCATGCCTTTACTCAGTATTCGCTTGGACCACCCGTCCAACATATTGTCCCTCAAAAGAGGGAAAACTATAACTCTAACAGTCACTCTGTCATCCAGGTCACCTTGGAAGCCTGAAATGATAACTTTCTCCCGAAGGAGGCTGCCGTAATCATTTCCCAAGAACATTCACTTATGTTCAATAACTGCTTCCCAATGTTTCTCCAGGATTGGATTAATATATCTGCTTATTGTATCTAGTGCAAAAGCAATATCTGGTGCGGTACTTGACATTTCATGATTAACTCAATTGCCTAAGTAAATGATATGTTAATCATGTAGATCCCTCTCCCCTTTAGTCTGTAAGACACCTTTAGAGAGGTTGACTCCATCACCTGCAGGTTCACCACCATGCCAGGAGTCGTCCATTCTAAAATATCTTTAGAATAATGTCCAAGTACCCAAATTGGGATACTTCCCAAATCTAAATCTAAAAACATAGATCTAGTAACCATGAAACTTGATATTATTTCTATATCCTATGTGGAGAAACAACTGTGTGACAACCAAAATATAACCGATCGTAGTGTAGGAATATCTCTTCCTATCAAGTGCATGTCATCCCAATGCCTGGACATCACTCTATACTACCTTCTTAGCAGATCCATCTTCTATTCTGATGAAGTCAAAGCCTATGACTGTCACATCAAAAATAAATGATCTATTTCCTCTATACTTGCTTTAGTCTATAAATAGACATAAGCTACTTGCCTACTATGCTTCCGCTGCTCCCACTGATTACAACAACCCTCTGGCAGAGTCATATACACGTGCACTTCTAAAGCTAGTTTAGAATGACGCTATACTCATCTTCCTTCCGGGTCTTATAGTCTAGAACAGCAGCAACGGCAAGTCTGGGTAAACAAGAATGTAACGTTTTAGAAAATCGTTATGGGAATTTTTCCGTTTTAGGGTAAAATTGTCGGTATTTTCTGTTTTAACGCGACTGTGATCAAACGACCATATAGACTTGCTAGCACCTAGTTTAGCTAAAATAAAGCTAGTGCGCAAGCTTTGGGGTTATATGGGACGTTATGGTTCAATTTGAATTTTTCCCAATTTTAATATTATTTTAATGCGGTATTCATATTTTGGGAAATTTCGCTTAAGTGATCTTTTCAACTTTTAAGTTTGAGTAAACCCAAAACCCTTCACTAAATATCTAGATATTTGTTTGGGTTTAAGGATTTAATTTTTAAAGAAAAGAAATAGAAAGAGGTGCATGCATGTGTGCAGGTGTGTGTGTGAATGCATTTATGAGCATTAATCATGGGAAATTGCTAGGTAATTCCTCACTAAACCCTCACCTCTTCACTTGGCCGAGCCCTCCCTCTCTCTTCTGCCCTTGACTAGTTCTTTCTCCATTTGCAATAAATTCCAAGCCAATAAATTCCCAAAATTCCAAATTTAATCATAAAAATACCCCAAGTCTTGATTTAGCATCTTAGAGCTAGGAAAGCTTGGATCTTTGTGTTCTTGAGGATAGGTAATGATCCTTATCTGTTCTTCTTATAGTTTTTGTGGTATGTAGCTAGTTATTTTTAGTTTTAAGTGTTTAAAGTTAAGTTTTGTGCAATATATCGTATTTTAGTGTCGGTTTGGGATATCTGTGACCTGCTATGACCTGGATTTCGTACAGAAAAATCAAACAAAATTGTAGTGATGTACTAGTGACCCTAGAGCACCACCTGAGACATGAGACCCACCCCACCGGCACGAGCCGGCGACCCAAATAGAAATTTCGGCGACACCGGTTTTGTAGATAAGTTGGGGTGTTGGGTTTTTGTGGGTAGTTGTCTGCTGTTGGTTAGGGGTGTTTGCTACTGTTTACTTTTTTTTTTTTAGTGTTTGCTGTACGCAAAATCTGGGATCACTTAGGTAGGTTGTAGTGTTTTGTGTTCGCGTGATACGTTATACGACACGGATCATGCACTTTGGGTGGTTTTGCTCTTAAGTTGTTTTCGTCATGTCGCTACGCACGTTAGGCACAATACGAACACTTGAGAGTGTGTTTTGTGTTGTTGCGTTGGTCTAATGTAGTTTGTACGTGTTTTAGGGCTATTATTAATATATACTTGGTTTATTGTTTTAATGTTGTAGGTTCGCAGGCGGGGACTACGGACACAGCTACAAAGGGAAAATAGGTGGTTGGCTACACTTAGCCAGGAGTGTTGGTGAGTAGATTTAACATCTACAGGGGAATCGCCCGCATGGCGTTATGCGTCTGGGCTAGAAATGACTTAACTTTTCATATATTCTATATCATGTTTAGAATTGCGCATTTACCCTACTGCTTGGTAAATTGTTGTGCTTGGACTAGTATCCTTAGGACACTGCACTATTATTGATGGCTCATGTTGCACGAGCACTGATTGTATGCCACACACACCGTCAATAACTGCCATGTCACGCACAACCCACTTATAGATATGATAATGTTTGGTTAGGGACATTGTGACATTGATTCATATTTCTTATCGCATATGATATTTATAGCATACCTGTACCTACATGATTACACATATGCCTTGACATGCTTACGTGCTAGTTACCTGTATACCTATAGAGTATTGTACCATTAGCGATAGGTACATACACACTTCATGACATAGCTACAGGTATACCTTACACACATACTTCACTTATACCCAGGGGGTATACTACATCATTACTTATAGGTAGATACATATATCTTGATATACCTTTATGTTGCACATATATCTGGTTATAGCTACATGTTTATCTTTACTTGATGTTATTTTAGAATTGGAGAGATTAGGAACCGCAT
The DNA here is from genome assembly GCA_030015575.1 of Agapanthus africanus. Classification (NCBI taxonomy): domain Eukaryota; kingdom Viridiplantae; phylum Streptophyta; class Magnoliopsida; order Asparagales; family Amaryllidaceae; genus Agapanthus; species Agapanthus africanus. The sequence continues at coordinate 537,098,461 of CM057339.1, forward strand.
GATATTATATTAACATGTTGCAGTTAAAAAGCGGCTTTTCTTTTATATGCTCGCATTTCAGATTTATGATGCGTATATTATATTCATGGATTTTCACATTGAGATATGGATTTTTCATGATGTTTTCCAGATTTGGGGACCGTGGCAGTTTCATGAAATTATGCATTATTTGAAAAACCCGGTTTCCCTTGATATGATATTTCAGCAGCTACCATGAAATTTATCAGTTCGGATATATATATATACACCCCATGCGAGGAAAGGAGGGATCCGTGTGAGGGTACATGGTGGGGCCCGGAGGTACCCCGGGGCAAGAATCTCAGTGAGGAGATGAGTTAGGGGGGAACCATACTTTCCGGTGACATTACCAATGACTCGGCGGTTATCATGGGGATACCGACGAGAGTCATGTGCGTATGGATACGTCGAGAGGCGAGGGTCAGAGCTAGGCACTCGAGCTTTCGGGATAGCGTATGATACGTACCTATCAGGGGGCCAGTCATGGAGACAGCACCTGATAGATCAGCATTTCTGTGTCGATGCTTGACACATTGGTTTCATGATATTTCTTGTTACTCCTTTGTATATATAACAGGGGATTAGGCCGCTGTTATATATGCCCTAACACCAATATTAGTGGAATGGGACGCCAATATATGTGTGTTGACATTAATTATATACATCATCGTATTTATTCATGCAAATATACCTAGAATGTAAAGGACTCATTGACATTGGATTTAGGACATTTGAGAATTCATTTGATATTGATTACAGGATATATATGAGATTGCTGATTTTGTACCATCGGGATATGTGAGATCTACTTGATATTGTACATTCAGGGTATACGAGATACACTTGATATTGTACATACGGGATATGTGAGATCTACTTGATAGTGTACATTCAGGATTTGTGAGACTTATTTGATATGAGAGCCAATTTAGGGGATGATTTGAGGAATTGGGATTTGGATTGTCTTGATGGATTGCGATCCTACCACGATATCAGGATTCCGTGGAAATGACATATTTCATTCCATACTCCACATTTATTGTTTATGGATTGTTTCATGTATTAGTAGTACCTGTTAGAAAACCTTTCATGACTGTTGCATATATACATCTCCATATCATTATTGCATGCTGATCGTCATATTATTGCTTCATGTATTAATTGTACCTGCTAGTGTACTTTTCATGTTTATTGCATTACATATGACCATTTATTGATATTAAATGCTTATGTTAGATTCGTGTTGTACGTGCATACTCTCGATTACCTGCATATGTTATTTACTATTCACGAGTTGGCAACTCACCCCCGTTGTGCCACAGTGTCTTGCAGGTGTTCCTCAGGATAGTCAGAGGCAGGGCTATTTTCTTCCATCGTATCATCTTTTGCTGCGGATACCGCTTCTCCTGACAGTGTGTAGTTTTGCTTAGGTAGGTTTTGCGGTTATCCAATGTTGCTTGTTGTATATTCGTTGTATTCTGTACTCTCCATCTACCAGTATTATCTTGTATGACTTAGAGACTTAATGTGAGGACGATATTGTATATTATTTTGTGACTTGGAGGTTTTTATGCAGTTTTATTTATATCGTCTCTTTCTTCGCTACGGCGTCGTATATCTGTTGTGGTGATTGTTTTCCGCCGTGGGGCGTGGATTTTGTTCCCGTTTGGGATGATTTACTTTATATTTATGTTGTACCCATTTTGGGAGCTTGTTTTACAAAGGGGGTGCTGCCAAAATTTTAAGGAATAAAAGTGAGACTTTATAGAATATCGGTTGTGATTTCAAGGGTTTTGAAAATACTATTATCACTTTCTTGCAACTTTTGAAGGTTTAGATTGCTGGGTTTTGGCTTTCTTTTACTACGTTACGCCTGTAGATGTTGCGTAGTATTAGGGCCGTCACGTGCCAATTTCGGGTCGTGACAAAGTTGGTATCAAAGCGCTAGGTTTTACCTTTCGGAGTGTAGGATGACCTTGGTATGATGGAGTAGGTAGCTTAAGCAGAGTAACGTAGTGTGTGTATGTCTGCAGCATACTCACGATGCAGTACTCCGCCTAGAAGTGCCCTAAGTACAAATTTCTTGAAATTCCTTCCTTGATGATTCATATCTTTACGATTCGATTTCCGTGTTCTTATCGAATCTTATATTCTATTTATAGCCTTTGCCGCCGACGACTATGGGGACTCAGAGAGGTGCAGCGAGGGCCGAGATCTGTATTGACTCGGGTAGAACGAGGACTGACCAGGATGGTACGCTCCTTGCACAGGAGCAGACGGATCCGCCTTCGACAGATTATCTTGCTAGGCTTGTGGCAGATATGTAGGACTTGCGCCAGACGATGAGTTCATTGGTTGAGGCCATTCGAGCGCAGCGACAGATGGTTGTCCCCATGTTACCCAGTTGCTCCTTGCGGTCAGTACACAGCATTCCGTCACCTACATAGCACCTATGGATGCAGCCCCAGTTGACGAGACACTTCTTCCTGAGACTCTGGGAGTTCTGGAACAGTGGAGGACTCATACAGAGGTGCCAGCCCATAGACGGAGGTTCAGTCATCGTGACAGGTTTCGTGCACGTCATGGGAGTACAAGAGGCTTGAGGCGAGGACAGTCGTCTAGCTCTTATCCCCAGGATGGTCAACAGTTTTCTTCCGGATGTTATCAGTGTAGGAGTTTGGATCATCGGGTTTGAGTTTGTACTGAGCCATGTAGTCGCGAGGCAGCTATACCGCAGAGAGGAGGATTTCAGCCTGTTGCGGGTAGAAAACAGACTCGGGAATTTGCTTCTACTCATCGGGACGCGCGGGCGTCCAATGCTGAGTTTGCAGGTACTCTAAATTCACATGTTCTTTGATGTACTTATTTGTTTTACACACTTTGTGCCGTGGTTGGGACGAGGATAGTCGTGTTATCTAGATCAGCCGTTAATTGTGTTAACTTCTGTCAGCGATCCTTTTATTACGCAATACGTATTTCAGTCGTGCGCCAATCGGTTTGGAGATAGAGATTCGTCCGTCACTTGATCCTTCTAGAGATGTGGGATTTGACGTTCTCCTGGGCACGGACTGGTTAGCTACGTGCTAGGCGTCTGTGGACTACCGTGAGAAAACAGTCAGGTGTTGTTTTCCCCGGCTAGTCAGTTCTCGTTGTGTAGGGGGACAGTGGTGCCGCATCTCACATCTTGAATGCTGTTTTTTTCGCTAGCCGGCTTTTGAGGAGAAGATGTCGAGGATTCTTGGCGTTCATTCGCGATACCGGAGCCACAGTGGGTTTGTTGGACCGGTTTCCTTTCGTGCGAGAGTTTTTCGACATTGTTCCAGATGAGCCGGCGAAGCTTAAGGAGCTTAAGGATCAGCTGCAGAGTTGTTTGTTGGGAGGCTTGTGCGTTTGAGTGTTTCACATTGAGAAGCTCCTATTTCTGTTCGTCAAGGAGAAAGACGGCAGTTTGAGGTTGTGTATTGATGGATCATCAGTTGAACCAGCTTACGGTGCGAATAGGTATCCTTTACCTCGCATTGACGATTTCTTCGATCAGCACCAGAGTGAGACATTTTCTAAGTTTGTTCGGGATCAGGTCTTCATTGTTGCGGGTTTGGAGTGATGACATTCCGAAGACTGCCTTGTGCGTGCTATGGGCTTTGTGTGTTTTGGTGGTGTCATTGGACTCACCAATACCCTAGCAGCATTCGTTTATATGATGAGCCAGATTTCTTCAGGCCATTCCTCGACCAGTTATTGTTGTGTTATTGACGACATTCTGGTCTAGTTAATGTGTCTTGAGGAACAGGAGTAGCACTTGAAGATTTGTTTTGCAAATGTTGGGAGAGCCCCAGCGGTTTGCTAGATTCTCGGAGTGTTCCTTCAGGCTTGTTGGTGTTGACTCCTAGGTCTTGTAGTTACGGGAGAAGGTTTTGTATGGTTCCGAGGAAGATCGTGGTCGTACAGCTTAGGCCCAGACTTGTGAGCAGGACGGAGGTCCGCAGATTTTTGGGCTTATAAGGTTTTTACCGCTGTTTTGTGCAGGATTGCTAGTGTAGTGCTGCACCGTTGACTGAACTGACCGGAAGGGAATTTTCTTTTCTTTGGAATGAGGCTTGTGTGCGGAGTTTTCTGCAGTTGAAGACTCAGTTGACAACTGCATCGGTTCTTTCTTTGCTTTCTGGTTCGGGCGACTTTGTGGTTTAACTGTAATGTTTCACGAGTGGGGCTCAATTGTGTACTGAGGTGACACTATAGAGTATCGCTTTTGCTTCCCTACATTGGAGGAAGTACGAGCAGGATATCTCACTCATGATCTGGAGATGGCTGCTGTGGTCGTGCGTTGAAGATGACACTACTTGTTCGGAGAGTCGTGTCAGATTTTCACGAATCACCAGAGCTTAATGTACATCTTCCTGCAGCGGGTTTTGATTGTTGAGACAGTCTTCTGCAGATTTACAGTTCTTGTGTGATCGTGGAGTACAGCTTAGGTTCGCCTCTTCTGAGGGGACAACTTGCTCATGTCCGTGCCAGACCACTCTTCTTTAATCGCTTTCGTGAGGCACTGCCTGCCGACGCTCGTTCGTTAGAGATACTTGAGCATACTCGGCTGGTTAATAATTCGGAGTCCTTGATTTGTGACCAGGATGTGCTACCTTTGGGACGCGTTTATGTACCTGTTGCTGATAGGCAGAGACGTCAAATCCTAGAACAGGCACATCAGTCAGCTTTCGGTGTTCATTCGAGTTCCACCATTGTGTGACGTGACTCGTGAGGTAGTTACGGGTGGGCAGGAATGAAGAGTGGAGTTTCGGATTTCGTTTCGAGGTGTCTGTCTTGTTGTTGTGTATTTTGGTTGAGCATCGAAGACCGGCTGGAGAGTCGCAACCTTTAACCGTTCCGGAGTGGGAATGGGAGCAGATCTCCATGAATTTCATTGTGGCGTCTACCCAGGTTTAGTAAGGGTGTGACTCCATTCGGGTGTTTGTTGTCCGGTTGTACTCGGTTTGCTTAGTTTTCCTTTGTTAAGTTGGTACGTTTGCACGGAGTTCCTTCATGTGTTGTATCTAATAGAGGCACCCTGTTTGCTTGCCGTTTTGGGCAGGAACTTCAGGACGCCTTGGGTACTGGTTGAACTTTAGCTCCATCTTTCTATCCGCAGGATTATGGTTTTGTGAGAGCGGGCTATACCGACTATGGGGGATATACTTGTGCGTACGTACTAATTGTTGTAGGCAGTTGGGATCGTCACTCGCCATTGTTAGGGTTCTCCTTCTATAGCTGTTATCAGGAGGAACTCCAATTGGCAACCTTTAGGTTTAGGGGTTAGGTCGTGTCGATCACCAGTCTGTTTTTCTGACTCTGCGTAAGTAGGATTTTTTGGACCCCAGCTAGTTTAGAGACTTCGGAAATGATCCAGTTGGTTCAGGTCAGGATGATAACAGTCCTGTGCGGACAGAGGTCTTATGCCAACCGTGATGGTCGCAGACCTGAGTTCGCAGTGGGAGATCATGTATTCCTACGAACTTTTCCGATGAATGACATGTTGAGTTTTGGGACGCTTATCCCAGAATTGTAGGTCTTTCTGAGATCCTTAAAGCGAGTTAGTTTCGTTGCCTATAACTTGGCACTTCCGCCCAGATTATTGAGTATTCACCCCATATTCCTTATGTCCATACTTTGCAAATACCTTCATGACCTTTCTCACATGATTCAGCATTAGACCATTAGCTTTGACGCGATCTTTTCATTCACCGGCAGCCATTTTTGTTAGTGGCTCGGCAGGTGGAGAAACTTCGGTCAAAGGTCTTGCCATCTGTGGAGAGTTTTCTTGGACGTAGCCTTATAGTGAGGTGGTCACTTGGGAGGCTGCGAGCAAGATATGAGACTTTGTAATCTTTTCTTTGAAGGTACTCTTAGCGAGAATTTTAAATTCGGGGACGAATTTTTATAAAGGGGGGAGATTGTAACGTTTTAGAAAATCGTTATGTGAATTTTTCCGTTTTAGAGTAAAATTGTCGGTATTTTCTGTTTTAACCCGACTGTGATCAAACGACCATATAGACTTGCCAGCACCTAGTTTAGCTAAAAAAAAAGCTAGTGCACAAGCTTTGGGGTTATATGGGACGTTATGGTTCAATTTGAATTTTTCCCAATTTTAATATTATTTTAATGCGGTATTCACATTTTGGGAAATTTCGAATAAGTGATCTTTTCAACTTTTATGTTTGAGTAAACCCAAAAACCTTCACTAAATATCTAGATATTTGTTTGGGTTTAAGGATTTAATTTTAAAAGAAAAGAAATAGAAAGAGGTGCATGCATGTGTGCAAGTGTGTGTGTGTGAATGCATTTATGAGCATTAATCATGGGAAATTGCTAGGTAATTCCTCACTAAACCTTCACCTCTTCACTTGGCCGAGCCCTCCCTCTCTCTTCTGCCCTTGACTAATTCCTTCTCTATTTGCAACAAATTCCAAGCCAATAAATCCCCAAAATTCCAAATTTAATCATAAAAATACCCCAAGTCTTGATTTAGCATCTTAGAGCTAGGAAAGCTTGGATCTTTGTGTTCTTGAGGATAGGTAATGATCCTTATCTATTCTTTTTATAGTTTTTGTGGTATGTAGCTAGTTAGTTTCAGTTTTAAGTGTTTAAAGTTAAGTTTTGTGCAATATATCGTATTTTAGTGTCGGTTTGGGATATCTGTGACCTGCTATGACCTGGATTTCGTACAGAAAAATCAAACAAAATTGTAGTGATGTACTAGTGACCCTAGAGCACCACCTGAGACACGATACCCACCCTACAGTCACGGGCCGACGACCCAAATAGAAATTCCGGCGACACCGGTTTTGTAGAGGAGTTGGGGTGTTGGGTTTTTGTGGGTAGTTGTCTGCTGTTGGTTAGGGGTGTTTGGTACTGTTTACTTTTTTAGTGTTTGCTGTACGCAAAATCTGGGATCACTTAGGTAGGTGTAGTGTTTTGTGTTCGCGCGATACGTTATACGACACGGATCATGCACTTTGGGTGGTTTTGCTCTTAAGTTGTTTTCGTCGTATCGCTACGCACGTTAGCCACAATACGAACACTTGAGAGTATGTTTTGTATTGTTGCGTCAGTATAATGTAGTTTGTACGTGTTTTAGGGTTATTATTAATATATACTTGGTTTATTGTTTTAATGTTGTAGGTTCGCAAGCGGGGACTACGGACACAGCTACAAAGGGAAAACAGGTGGTTGGCTACATTTAGCCAGAAGTGTTGGTGAGTAGATTTAACATCTACAGGGGAATCGCCCGCATGGCGTTATGCGTCTGGGCTAGATATGACTTAACTTGTCGCATATTCTATGTCATGTTTAGAATTGCGCATTTACCCTACTGCTTGGCAAATTGTTGTGCTTGGACTAGTATCCTTAGGACACTGCACTATTATTGACGGCTCATGTTGCACGGGCACTGATTGTATGCCACACACACCATCAATAACTGCCATATCACGCACAACCCACTTATAGATATGATAATGTTTGGTTAGGGACATTGTGACATTGATTCATATGTCTTATCACATATGATATTTGTAGCATACATGTACTTACATGCTTACACATATGCCTTGACATGCTTACGTGCTAGTTACCTGTATACCTATAGAGTATTGTACCATTAGCGATAGGTACATACACACTTCATGACATAGCTACAGGTATACCTTACACACATACTTCACTTATACCCAGGGGGTATACTACATCATTACTTATAGGTAGATACATATATCTTGCTATACCTTTATGTTGCACATATATCTGGTTATAGCTACATGTTTACCTTTACTTGATGTTATTTTAGAATTGGAGAGATTAGGAACCGCATGATATTATATTAACATGTTGCAGTTAAATAGCGGCTTTTCCTTTATATGCTCGCATTTCAGATTTATGATGTGTATATTATATTCATGGATTTTCGCATTGAGATATGGATTTTTCATGATGTTTTCCGGATTTGGGGACCGTGGTAGTTTCATGAAATTATGCATTATTTGAAAAACCCGGTTTCCCTTGATATGATATTTCAACAGCCATCATGAGATTTATCGGTTCGGATATATATATACCCTACGCGAGGAAAGGAGGGATCCGTGTGAGGGTACATGGTGGGGCCCGGAGGTACCCCCGGGCAAGAATCTCAGTGAGGAGACAAGTTAGTAGGGGAACCATACTTTCCGGTGACATTACCAATGACTCGGCGGTTATCATGAGGATACCGACGGGAGTCATGTGCGTATGGATACGTCGAGAGGCGAGGGTCAGAGCTAGGCACTCGAGCTTTCGGGATAGCGTATGATACGTACCTATCAGGAGGCCAGTCATGGAGACAGCACCTGATAGATCAGCATTTCTGTGTCGATGCTTGACACATTGGTTTCATGATATTTCTTTTTACTCCTTTGTATATATAACAGGGGATTAGGCCGCTGTTATATATGCCCTTACACCAATATTAGTGGAATGTGACGCTAATATATGTATGTTGACATTAATTATATACATCATCGTATTTATTCATGCAAATATACCTAGAATGTAAAGGACTCATTGACATTGGATTTAGGACATTTGAGAATTCATTTGATATTGATTACAGGATATATATGAGATTGCTGATTTTATACACTCGTGATATGTGTGATCTACTTGATATTGTACATTCGGGGTATACGAGATACACTTGATATTGTACATACGGGATATGTGAGATCTACTTGATAGTGTACATTCAGGATTTGTGAGACTTATTTGATATGAGAGCCAATTTGGAGGCTGATTTGAGGAATTGGGATTTGGATTGTCTTGATGGATTGTGATCCTACCACGATGTCAGGATTCCGTGGAAATGACATATTTCATTCCATACTCCACATTTATTGTTTATGCATTGTTTCATGTATTAGTAGTACCTGTTAGAGTACCTTTCATGACTGTTGCATATATACATCTCCATATCATTATTGCATGATTATTGCATGATGATCGTCATATTATTACTTCATGTATTAATTGTACCTGCTAGTGTACTTTTCATGATTATTGCATTACATATGACCATTTATTGATATTAAATGCTTATGTTAGATTCGCGTTGTACGTGCATAACTCGCGATTACCTGCATATGTTATTTACTATTCACGAGTTGGCAACTCACCCCCGTTGTGCCACAGTGTCATCAGGTGTTCCTCAGGATAGTCAGAGGCAGGGCTATTTACTTCCATCGTATCATCTTTTGCTGCGGATACCGCTTCGCCTGACAGTGTGAAGTTTTGCTTAGGTAGATTTTGCGGTTATCCAATGTTGCTTGTTGTATATTCGTTGTATTCTGTACTCTCCATCTACCAGTATTATCTTGTATGACTTAGAGACTTGATGTGACGATGATATTGTATATTATTTTGTGACTTGGAGGTTTTTATGCAGTTTTATTTATATCGTCTCTTTCTTCGCTACGGCGTCGTATATGTGTTGTGGTGATTGTTTTCCTCCGTGGGGCGTGGATTTTGCTCCTGTTTGGGATGGTTTACTTTATATTTATGTTGTACCTATTTTAGGGGCTTGTTTTACAAAGGGGGTGCTGCCAAAATTTTAAGGAATAAAAGTGAGACTTTAAAGAATTTGGGTTGTGATTTCAAACATTTTGAATATACTATTATCACTTTCTTGTTACTTTTGATGGTTTAGATTGATGGGTTTTGTCTTTCTTTTACTACGTTACTCCTGTAGACGTTGCGTTGTATTAGGGCCGTCACGTGCCCATTTTGGGTCGTGACAATGAACCTCCCTGTCACCGTCTCTGAGAAGACCGAAATATCTCTCGGATGCCTGAGGTTACCCACCAAAATCTGCGGAGTGGCTAATGGAACATCAAATCCAATTGAATCCTTAGGTTCTATTAAATTTCCAGTAATCGTTTGTGGTTCTGGAATAACTTCCAGTTCTACCATACTCCCACTTGTGTTTTTCTGAAAAAGTCCATTTTACTAAAACTGTGGCGAGTCAAGAACAATATAAATATTGATCTTCTTAATGGTAGAAAGTTATCCCTCGTCAAAGCCCGCGATAACCCACAAACAACCATTACTGAAACGTGCCTTGAGTTTATCCGGATTCAGGTTTTAAGCATCAGCCGGACAACTCCCTATACCTTAACATCGTTAAGATATAAATTGATTCTATATTAATCTAATATAGAAACAAAAGCACTAATCTAATTTGAACCAGATTCAAAAACATGCATCTGTCTCCAGTGCATATCAACCAAATGGAAAGAGGACAATCGGCATTACTCATCTAGGAGTGCATCCATATATGAGTAACCCGAAAGAGAAACAAGTTTTCAAAAACATTACTATCAACGGAATACCAAACACAAGTATCTACATCTTCGACTACTTCGAAGAATCCTGATACTTCTAATAAATGGTTCTCTACTTTATTCTTATACCTATAACTTCTCAAAATCTGAACCATGCACTTCAACGAAATACATGTCTAGAATCAGAGAAGTTATGAGTAAACAGAATACAGTACGAGTACCAACCCCATTGTCCTAATGGACACTGGACAATATACAATACTTTGTATAAGTCATTTATGTTCAATAACTCAAACTCCGTGCGTCGTATGTTGAAAAACTGTACTATGGTTAAGAAGAATTACACCGCTGTTGAATGCACCTTACCTAATCACCAGCTGATATAGGTAAACGTCACAGAAATAATATCAAAAAGTTATATCTCACTTTATAAAATAAATTTACAGATATATCAGTTTGAAATTGGTGCATAATAGCGGATATTCAAAACCAAATATTTGCCATTCGGCAAAATCCAGATGATTTCCTCAAATATCACCAATTACAACGAATTCCGATATAATGAGGATCTAATTACCCAATTCCCAATATCTTACTCCCACTCACCATCCGTAATAACATGCAGATGTGAGAAACTGATCTGGTAAATACATACCCTGGAGTTAGATTCCAATTGAGAAAACAGTTTTTAATTTAACATCGCACAGTGAAACTGAAACATGAAAATATTTTAAAAGGGATTAACTGGTATTCCTAGTAACGCCTCTTCCACTATCCTGATTCACGACAGTAACCATATACTTTCCTGCCCTCTCTGCAATCCCTTTATTATGTCTTTACTTATTACCTTCTGTACACCTCTTTTACGCTAATTGGTTTTCTTCATTCCCTACCTTTCGGCACCAGCCTAAGGTTTGGAAGAATACTATCCAATAAGCGTAATAGGTGTACTCTCCTAATCCTAGGAGCCCTCGCAACCTGAGAGAAGGTAAAGAGAAAAGACAACCGGATAATCCTATTCAATCTCTCCAGAACCAGAATCCATCCTCGAAAAAGTTCCTTTGAGTTCGTATGTAACTATACGATGGATTTATCCAATGGAAGTGGATATCCGTAGTGATACGGAGTTTTCTAGAGAAAAGCAAAGTGAATGTAGGAGTGGCAGGGGTATACACTGTTTTTGTCGTGTATGATGGTGATCGCAATTTCCTTTGCCATTATTCTAATCCTTTTATACGACTTTACTTATTACCTTCTGTACACCACAGTTAAGATTATTGGTTTTCTTCCTTCCCTACCGTTCGACACCTGCCTATGGTCTGGAGGAAGACTATCCAATAAGCTCAATAGGTGTACTCTCTCCTAATCCTAGGAGCCCTCACAACCTGAGAGAAGGTAAAGAAAAAAGAAAACCGAATAATCCTATTCAATCTCTCCAGAACCAGAATCCATCCTTGAAAAAGGTTCCTTCGAGTTCGTATGTAACTATACGATGGATTTATCCAATGGAAGTGGATGTTTGTAGTGATACGAGGTGTTCTGGAGAAAAGCAAACGTGATATAGAAGTGTCAATGATGTTATGCGACACCGTGACATTTCAAAAGCCAAAGTTTTTTAAAAAGATTCGGTTAATTTGGTTCATGAGTTTTAATTTAAGGTCGGGTCATAGTAGCAGCCAGAGAGAGAGAGAGAGAAAAGAAACACTCAGCGTGCACTCTAACATATATCAGAATAGTTAATCATTTTATCTAATCTGGATGGCTCCCACTGTTTCCTCGAATTCTCCTCCAAACCCAAAAGGAGAATTAGTCGGAATTACCCGAGGAGTAATCCTACTCATCAGTGGGAATCGGGATCCAACTATCATCGCATGATAACTTGATGGAAGCCACACAAGTCACCATACTCCAGAAGGTATGCGCAAGCCTGGCAAGTTTCATGTATGTTTGAAACTCCCGTTATGATTTTTACCCCAAGCGGTTTATGACCTTGACTTTGGCCAACAAATCATAACCCGCAAGTCAAGTTCTACCCGTCATTGTCCTGATTGATTTAGACCCACCCGTACACACCCTTGACTTTGGCCAAAAAAGTGGCATGACGGTCCTAAACCAATGCATATCCATGCAACGGACAAGCAATACACAGCTACCACACACGATGCCTTGACTTTGGCCAACAAACACTGCACGAATACTATGCACTATTTATCCGAAATGACGGAGGGCTACGACTGGTTTTTGGCGAAAAACCTTTAACGTAATGAACTTGATATTGTTGAAGGAATCCAGGTGGTTTTATAAATATATAGTGGCGAAAACTTTTGCTAAAGAGGTCACTTCCGGTAAAGTGATCTCGGCTCTTTCCCCGTCGAATGGGGTGCAGGATATCCCAAACAGAATACCACGATGCAAAGAAAAAATAATCGACTATAGTAAAGTTATTACGTTGACGTAAACTTTTACCCAAGGGGTCACTCCCGATGAAGGGATCTCGGCCCTTGCCTCGTCGAGTGACGTGTTGAGTTTTGGGAAGCTTACCCCAGGATTTTAGGTCCTTTTGAGATCCTTTTAGCGAGTTAGTTCCGTTGCCTATATTTTGGCACTTCCGCCCAGATTATTGAGTTTTCACCCCGTATTCCTTGTGTCGATACTTTGCAAATACCTTCATGACCTATCTCACATGATTCGACATCAGACCATTAGCTTTGACGCGATCTTTTCGTTCACCGGCAGCCATTTGTGTTAGTGGCTCGGCAGGTGGAGAAACTTCGGTCAAGGGTCTTGCCATCTGTGGAGAGTTTTCTTGGACGTAGCCATATAGTGAGATGGTCACTTGGGAGGCTGCGAGCAAGATATGAGACTTTGTAATCTTTTCTTTGAAGGTACGCTTAGTGAGAATTTTAAATTCGGAGACGAATTTTTATAAGGGGGGAGATTGTAACGTTTTAGAAAATCGTTATGTGAATTTTTCCGTTTTTGGGTAAAATTGTCGGTATTTTCCGTTTTAACCCGACTGTGATCAAACGACCATATAGACTTGCCAGCACCTAGATTAGCTAAAATAAAGCTAGTGCGCAAGCATTGGGGGTATATGGGACGTTTTGGTTTAGATAGATTTTTCCCAATTTTAATATTATTTTAATGCGATATTTACATTTTGGGAAATTTCGCTTAAGTGATCTTTTCAACAATTAAGTTTGAGTAAACCCAAAACCCTTCACTAAATATCTAGATTTTTGTTTGGGTTTAAGGATTTAATTTAAAAGAAAAGAAAAGAAATTGGGGAGATGCATGAATGTGTGTGTGAATGCATTAATGAGCATTTATCACAAGAATTTGCTAGAAAACCCTACACAATTCCTCACCTCGTCACATGGCCGAGCTCTTCTTCCCCCATTCTGCCCTTGATCTTTCTTTTATCTCTTTGCATCATTCGAAGCAAATTAAATCCCCAAAATTCCAAAATAAATCACAAAAATACCCCAAGTCTTGATTTTAGCATCTTTCTTTTTGTTGTGGTAGTGATGTGTAGCCTTTTTATTTCAGTTTAGATAGTGTAAAGTTAGGATTGATGTGCAATATCGTATTTTTAGTGTCGGTTTGTGATATCTGTGACCTGCTATGACCTGGATTTCGTACAGAAAAATCTAACAAAATTGTAGTGATGTACTAGTGACCCTGGAGCACCACCTGAGACACGATACCCACCCTACCGGCACGGGCCGGCGACCCAAGTAGAAATTCCGGCGACACCGGTTTTGTAAAGGAGTTGGGGTGTTGGGTTTTTGTGGGTAGTTGTCTGCTGTTGGTTAGGGGTGTTTGGTACTGTTTACATTTTTAGTATTTACTGTATGAAAAATCTGGGGTCGTTTTCCTATAATCTAATATTTTGTGTCCGCGCGATACGTTATACGACACGGATCATGCACTTTGTGTGGTTTTGCTCTTAAGTTGTTTTCGTCGTGTCGCTACGCACGTTAACCACAATACGAACACTTGAGACGATGTTTTGTGTTGTTGTGTCGGCTAAATGTAGTGTGTGCGTGTTTTGAGTCTAATATTAATATATGCTTGCTTTATTGTTTTGATGTGGTAGGTTCGCAGGCGGGGACTTAGGACACTGCTACCAGGGGAAAACGAGTGGTTGGCTTCACTTAGCCAGGAGCGTTTGTGAGTAGATTTAACATCTACAGTAGAATCGCCCGCATGGCGTTATGCGACTGGGCTAGAAATATTATTTCTGTTGCATATTCTATGTCATATTTAGAATTGCGCATTCACCCTACTGCTTAGCTATTGTTGTGCTTGGACTAGTACCCTTAGGACACTGCATATATTATTGACGACTCATGTTGCACGAGCACTGATTGTATGCCACACACACCGTCAATAATTGCCATGTCATGCACAACCCATATATAGAAATGATATTGTATGGTTAGGGACATTGAGACATTGACTCTGAAAGGTTCCTAGGCACACAACAGAGGTCTCACAAGGCATCGAACATGCCAATTTAAAATTTTATGGGTGCCGAGAAACCCTAACACGGATCGTAGACTAGATGTTTAGGCGAAAAGATAATCTAGTTAACTATTTAACTAGAAGTGAAAAGCTACAACCTTTGTAGATCCGGATATCCACTTCCTTATCTCCACGTGGTCATCCCCTCGCTGTCCGTCTTGAATCCCGAACTCAATCGTCGGCTTCATCGGAGAAACGGGCGAGCTAGGTCGTCGGTTTCGTGTCAAAGACGATCTACGTCGAGGCATCATAAGTTCAAGCTCTGACTTCACAAAGTTGTGAAACTTGTGAAGAAAACACCCAAAACAACTTGGCAAGAGGTAGAGGGTGAAGAAATAGGAGGTGGGTTCACTTTAGAATTGGATTTCTCACTCTAGAAGTCAAGTTGCCATTGATGGCATCAAGCTTTTCCTTTTAGAAGATGAAGAAGAAGATGAGCTAGAATATTATGATAAGTTTTTAAAGTGAAAATGAAAATCAATACTTATCATAATTTGCACCATGGTTAGGTGTAGAGAATTTACTAAGGTTAGATATATGGTTAGGGTTAGGAATGAAGACAAAAATGGTCACTTTGGTCAAGCTTCATGAAGCTTCACTAAACTTCAAGAAAGAAAGCAACCCTTTTTGTTTTCTTATGCCTTTTCTTTTAATCCAAAATAATTAATGATAAAAGAAAGAATAATAAAGAACCCTAACCATTTACTTAACCTAAATTTAATTCTTCACACTTAACCAAAAAAGCAAGCATCATCAAACATGATACTAACATGTGCACAAAAATATATCACATATACAAATTGCACATCAAGTGAGAAAATCCATTTAAAGTGAACCAATACTAGTTAATACAAAGTAATATATCAAATATATAATTATACATTAAATCATTAAATCAACACTTGATTTAATGATCCGGTCATATCGCATATAACCGACTAGTATCCAATGTATCGGTTTATCGAATCAATCCTTGATTCGATATCTAGGTTATATCGAATACAACCAATCGATACATCCATTGCGAGAATGAAATACGGTATCACATACACGCATTATTCTCGGTCCCGCACATATCTCATATGCGCTCCTATTTCGTTTCGCTTGAACCAGGAAACCTCTGTGTAGGACTCTAAAGACTCGTCAATACGCCGGTAGCAGATGATGATCATATCAAGCACCCACAAGCCGCAAGCGGTCTGCTAAACGTAACGGCCACCCGGGTATTGAGCGATCAGAAGATCGACGAGCTAGCCCGCTCATACTCCTGTGAATCCAACCAGTAACACTTACCGTACAGTCCGGTCTGTTCGTCTGATACGTCGCATATCAAGTCTAGGGGTGGTAAACGTCAGACCCCATAACCGATAAGTCGTGCCGATGTGAGGCTCATAATGGGTCGAGAAACTACTGGTAACACTTACCAGCAAATCTCTGATCAGCCCTGGCCAGGGACTTCCCTGTTACGGCCAATCGAGCACAGCGCAACATCAACCCCCAATACCGGGAGAGACGAAACCCCTCCTATCGCTCATTGCCTCCATGTGACTCGGGACTGTACCCAAAGACCACCGTTTTGCACGCCCTCATGGACGTGGTAAGGTGGAGATCAAAGCACAGTGGGAATCACACAAGACTCTATGACGATCTCGGGTCTACAGACTAACCTGTACAAGTGTCACCTGAGAACTGCCATCTGACGTGAGGTATAATACCATCTGGGAGTTCTCGGCGAGTCCGTCCAGTGTACCCAGTCTCCACTGAGCACCCGTACACCATCTCTGATGTCAAACACTAATGGATATGGGATCATCCATCGCCCATCTCATGGGTCGAGAAGCGTATACGCTAGTCTACTCTGGTATATCGATGCCCCGTCTCGATACACCCACGACTAGGGACTTTGAAGGATGTACTTATGGACTACCATGTCCCCACTAGTATGATCTGCATCATAGTCCAGGTAGTCAAGTACACATCCTAAGGGCTTTACCAACATGTAACTATAAGACAGTTTAAAGAGACAAGTGTACATGTTAAGATAAAGAGTAACCAGATAGCATACTATCATATCGAGCAAGAAAGCCATCTCTATATATGTCCAAGCATCCAATATAATATACATCATCTGTACAATACTGGCCTCTAGGGCATACATACAACTAACAGACTCATATTTCTTTATGCATATGACTTATAACATACATGTATACCTACATTCTTATACATATGCCTTGACATACTTACATGCTAGTTATCTGTATACCTATAGAGTATTGTACCATTAGCGATAGGTACATACATACCATAAGACATAGCTACAGGTATACCTTGCTCACATACTTCACTTATACCCAAGGGGGTATACTACATCATTACTTATAGGTAGATACATATACCTTGCTATACCTTTATGTTTACACATACATCTGGTTATAGCTACATGTTTACCTTTACTCGATGTTATTTAGAATTGGAGAAATTAGGAATCGCATGATATTTATATTAACTTGTTGCAGTTAATTAGCGGCTTTTCCTTTATATGCTTACATTTCAATTTTATGTTGCATATATTATATTCATGGATTTTCGCATCGTGATATGGATTTTTCATGATGTTTTCTGGATTAGGGACCGTGGGAGTTCATGAAATTATGCATTATTTGAAAAACCCGGTTTCCCTTAATATGATATTTCATCATCCACCATGAGATTTATCGGTTCTGATTATATACTCCATACGAGGGTCGGGTGCTGTGTGAGAGTACATGGTGGGGCCCGGTACGGTTCCCCTCGGCAAGATGATCGATGGTCAATGTCGATTGAGCCTGGAAGGCGGGCAAGTACCTACCGGTGACATTACCTATGACTCGGCGGTTATCATGGGTATACCGACGGGAGTCATGTGCGTATGGATACGTCGAAAGGAGAGGGTCAGAGCTAGGCACTCGAGCTTTCGGGATAGCGTATGATACGTACCTATCAGGGGGCCAGTCATGGAGACAGCACCTGATAGACATGTATTTCTGTGTCGATGCTTGACATATTGGTTTCATGATATTTCTTTTTACTTCTTTATATATGTAACAGGGGATTAGGTCGCTGTTATATATGCCTTTACACTAATATTAGTGGAATGGGACGCTAATATATGTGTATTGATATCAATTTATATATACATCATCATATTTATTCATGAAAACACACAGGATACGAGATATACTTGATATTGTACATACGGGATATGTGAGATCTACTTGATGTGTACATTCAGGATATATGAGATTTATTTGATGTGTACATTCGAGATATACGAGATATACTTGATATTGTACATTCGGGATATATGAGATTTACTTGATGTTGTACATTAAGGATATGTGAGACTTACTTGATATGATAGCCAATTTGGGGGCTGATTTGAGGAAATTGGGATTTGGATTGTCTTGATGGATTTCGATCCTACCACGATGTCAGGATTGCGTGGAAATGACATGTTTCATTCCATACTCTACATTTACTGTTTATGCACTGCTTCATGCATTAGTGTACCTGTTAGAGTACCTTCCATGACTGTTGCATTTACCTACCTTTATTCATATCATTTCTTCATGTATTAGTTGTACCGATATAGTACCTTACATGATGCTGCATATAGATTGTCATACTATTATTGTTTCATGTATTATTGTACCTGATAGTGTACCTTACATGATTATTACATACCGATTGTCATATTACGGATTCATTTATTGGTAGTACCTGCTAGCGTACCTTTCATGACTGATGCATTACATATGACCATTTATTGCTATCAATTGCATATGTTAGATTCGTGTTGTACGTGCATACTTGCGATTACCTGCATATGTTATTTACTATTCACGAGTTGGCAACTCACCCCCATTGTGACACAGTGTTTGCAGGTGTTCCTCAGGATAGTCAGAGGCAGGGCTATTTTCATCCATCGTATCATCTTTTGCTGCGGATACCGCTTCGCCTGACAGTGTGCAGTTTTGCTTAGGTAGATCTTGTGGTTATCCAATGTTGGTTGTTGTATATTCGTTGTATCATGTACTCTCCATCTACCATTATCTTGTATGACTTAGAGACTTGATGTGAGGACGATATTGTATATTATTTTGTGACTTGGAGGTTTTTATGCAGTTTTATTTATATCATCTCTTTCTTCGCTACGGCGTCGTATATCTGTTGTGGTGGTTGTTTTCCGCCTTTTGGCGTGGATTTTCTCCCGTTGGGGATGCTTCGCTTTATATTTATGTTGTACCCATTTGGGGGGCTTGTTTTACAAAGGAGGTGCTGCCAAAATTTTAAGGAAATAAGTTGGACTTTTAAAGAATTTGGGTTGTGATTTCAAGGGTTTTGAAAATACTATTATCACTTTCTTGCTACTTTTGATGGTTTAGATTGCTGGGTTTTGGCTTTCTTTTACTACGTTACGCCTGTAGACGTTGCGTAGTATTATGGCCGTCACGTGCCAATTTCGAGTCGTGACACTTAACTAACGACAGAGCGGGGACTGGGCTAGCGCAGGTACAAAACATTTACAACATCTACTAGTATATATAAATATATATATATATATAACATTCGTCCCAGGTATGATATAAAGCAACATCACAGAAACATCACAGAAGCAACATAGAATGGTGGATAATCTGGAGCCCCGGGTTTCACTTGAGCCGCAAGTGAGACCCGACGTTCCCTGTCATGTGGATAACCTGTGCAATGAAAACCTAGACCCCTACGAGCGCGGCAAGTTACCTGCAAAACCAGAAGCGAGGCAGCCCCCTTCAGCAACGTGAATGGGCCACCCAGCACTTCACGGAATCCGGTAACTTGAGCGCCCCTCCTGGGTCATCCTATACCCCCTACGAGTGTGGCGAATAGCCCGCCAATTCTAGAGTAAGGTCCCCTCCGTCCCAACACCATGAGATGCGGACCAGTTGCCCTCTAGAATCCGGCTATTCGTGCACTCCTCCATGGGGTAATCCTAGTACAGAAAAGAAAATAATATACAAGGGTGACATCGACCTCAACCTAGCCGTACCCCAAAAGAATAATATACAAACTGGCAGTGACGGAAGTCCACATGTCGGACGCTCGCCCCGCAATATCAAACGTACAAATGAAATAAAACTGTACTGACATTGCACTAAAGTTATCCACCACGACAATCCAACCAACATCACAGCACATCACAGAACATCAACCTGAATGTCACGTTCACAAACCCGTCTAAAAGACATATAGCAAATAGACGAGTTTACCGATCAAATGACATTCACGGTCACAGATAGAAATGTATTATCACGACCCGAAAGTACGGAACGTGACCGGCACTTAGATTACGAAACGTCTAGAGGCGCAACGTAACCTAAGTAAGCCGAAGCCCAGAAATCTAAACCATAAAAGAAGAAGAAGAAGTAAAAGAAACATGAAGGAAACAAGTTTAAAATCATCAGCAAATTTTCTCAAAAATTTCGGCAGAGTCTCCTCTATAAAAACTGGCCCCCAAACGGGTACAACAAGTATAATATACATAAACAGTAAAAAGCATCCCCAAACGGGAGCTAGCTCAACGCCAACAGGCGGAAACAACCACAACAAGCATAATAATATACAACGCCAAAGGGCGAGGCTCAAAACTTAAAGAAAACAAAACCACCAAATCAGAATAATACATGCGCGACTCTAAGGTCAAAATAAAAGGACTGGTCCAATAAACTTAACAAGTAATACAAGTATGGTTGATGGAGCTTACTAGATACAAATGAAAGAATAAAAATACAATGGTGGTTCGGATACAAGTGAACCAACCTACTGTGCAAATCACACTGAAAGAATGGATGTGCCAGCAAGCTGCCAGGGAAACCTGTACATCGAACCTGTAATAAAATTTGGCACAACGGGGGTGAGTTGCCAACTCGTGAGTAGAAGACATCTACGAAAAGAAATCGAATGCACGACGCTATCCTAGGTCATAATAATACACTACTAAGTCCCAATCATCTAGTAATAGCAGGCTAATACTACGTGTAAGTGCAGATACTCCGTGCTCGTGTCAGTGCCTCATATAATACTATGTCATATGAATGAATATGCATGCACCATGAATATAAAATAATCAATCCTGAAATCCAGATGTATCTGTATAAGAAATCTTTAACTGTTATCATAGTAAAATGTGTATAGGAATCTGAAATCTCAACAATGAAATCCATGGAAATCCGTGATAGTATCGACACAAACATGTAAATCTCAAGTCTCATAGTCTCAATACCTCGGGCTCCGTCAGTCCGGATCGGCCCATATCATCAAATCTCACGACAACGGTCGGTATCCTCCGGATATCCGCCGCGCCAGACATCACCGGTAGGTAGCCTTCCCCTGCCAGGCTCATCGTCTACAACTCGATCTTCTTGCCCCGGGGTACCATACCGGGCCCACCATGTACCCGAGACGGTTCATCCACTCCTCGAATCGGGTCTCGAAATCCAACAGAAAACATGAAATCTCATGGTGGACGACACATACATCACGAGAAAACCGCATCTTATTTTAAAAAGAGAGGAGGAGAGAGAGAGAAGTTTTTATAATTTCTTGCGGTTTTCCCCAAAAATCCAGAAATCTCATAAGAATCCAAATCTTAAAATCATGAGTAAGTATATGATAATTGTCGGCATATGCCCATGATACTGCATGAAAACATGAAAATATGAATGCATGAATGTCAAGTAATAAATATCATGTCTATACTAACATCAGAGAGTAATCACGATATTATATCGGTCTAGTTGTTAACAGATTTTATCAATAAAGGACAATATGATCTAAAGTGTACGTGACATAGCAATTACCGATGATGATGTGTGCGAACCGGCAAATAAGTGTGCGTGGAATATGCACATCATCGGTAATGGTGCTGGTGTCCTAACAGGTAAAGTTTATACTGATTATAGCAACATATGTATGAACATGCAACATTATGATTACAGTGAAAAAGTAAAGACGGATGTATGCTATCCACTCATTTGATATACAAAAACCATTACCACTATATGGCTCAAACCTAACCTAGTGTTCATCTAACCCTCCTAAGGAAAACTAAACCTAAGAACTGGTCGATAAAAGTACACCTAACGCCTGAGTCCATATCACTAATAGTCGGCGATTCTGCCTCAATAGCGTCACGTACATTGTACGACTTCCTCAAATCAGGAGTGCGGATCAATCATCACATCTATGCCTCGTACGGTAAATCCCATCGTACGGCATCCCAATATCGGGGTACGGGTCAAATATCACCTACGTGTCTCATTATTCGTATAATATCATCATCAACACATGTCATGATCGAGGTGCTATGCTGTAATCGCATACATCAATTATATAACATTGCCATCATAAATATACCTCATTAATTTATCCTCAGAAATAGCATGTTATATGTATCATGTTATGATTGGGTCATACTGATATCATATCGTCATCAAGTCACACCTATATGATGTCGAAATCAAGTCATACATATATCATATCGTGATCAGTCACAAGTTAAAGTTCGGGTTCTATTTTAGAGTCCCATGTACCTCAATATCATCACTACCCATAATAATTTATGTATACATGTTCATTATCTCATTCTCTAATGATCCGCTAACACTTTAATACGACTGTATAGTCAAGAATCACGGCATCCAGCCCAATTATCCTATTTCATCATACCTCGGATATCATATCAGATCAATGTATCCCCTACACGTGTTGTATATATATATGCACGTATACACCATGTCGAGTTTCAGTGTGTTCGTGTGTGTGTTTCTACCTGAAACCTACGAACCTCTTCCAAGGTACTCATCCTCTGATATGGTTTTCCTAAATCAGTCTAGTCCAGCCTAGGGTCAATACTAGGGCCTTACTAGGGTCACATCTGGTTTCCTAATGTCAATAAGTACTATTCCTATTCTACGTTGCGGGAGCGCTAAACGACATCCACCCGACTTCCCCCCGCAGATATACATCTACTCACCTGGTCCATGTCTGCCGAAGACGGTGTCGCCATCCTCCCCTTCATCGCCCGCAGTCCACGTGAGGGGTACCTAAACGCAAACACAATAATAGTATCGTAAACTGAATCGCATACAAAAGTCGAAAAGATGCAAGGAACAAGCATAGGTTAAAACCTATGTCCCGTCCACGCAACAGAACCAAATATCAC
The DNA here is from genome assembly GCA_030015575.1 of Agapanthus africanus. NCBI lineage: Eukaryota > Viridiplantae > Streptophyta > Magnoliopsida > Asparagales > Amaryllidaceae > Agapanthus > Agapanthus africanus. Next base: position 537,121,609 of record CM057339.1, read on the forward strand.
TCGATATCGGTGTACAAACTCCGATAGATCGAGATAAACATCAACAAACAACTTGTAGTTTAGAAAACTCGTTACTTATAATATAAAACATGATTTAATTCATCGAAACACTGAAATCCATCAAATCACCCGATTTCGTAAAACCCGAAAATGCCAATTTACCGTTTTTCATCAAAACTTGACATCTAAATGAAACCAATGGTCATAAAACTCATCAAATAGCATAACTATACTATACAACCCCTTACTATATTTTTATTACACAATTTTGCATTAGTTTAAAATTTCAAGTTTGCAACCATTAGCAATTTTCAACATCTTTCAAGAAAAATTCACAATTCCACTACAAAACATGATTTTGCATTAAATAATGTATTAAGCTACAATTCATGATGATAATGATTTGATGAAACCATAATTATATTTTTAATCTCATTTATTTAGGAATTTCTAAAATCTAGTTTCCAAAATAGCAATTTTATTAGTATTTTCCAATTATCAAAAGAAACTAGTGATCAAACTAAGTTTTTCATTCAATTAATATGCTAATATTCTCATTAAAATTACCATCTAATGATAACAACCTTAATAATAATTTTATTTTACCCACAAACACATTTTAGAAAAATCTAGTTAGCTAAATAGTTTAATTAAAACAATTTCGATAAACAATTTATTATACCACAACCATGCAAGAATTTTCCACTCTAAAAGATGTTAAACTAGCTATTATAACCCTAATTAATTAATAAAAACCACCTCTTGAATTTGCAAACCCTAACTTGAATTTTAAAATTTACAACTAGAATTAATATAATAAATCTAATTATGCTTTAAAAGAACATTTAATAGAAATAATTCAAAAGAGAAGAATTTATACCTCCACAACCTAAAGTCCAAACATGAAAATGAGCCCCCAAAATGCATGTTATCCATCTCCAAAATCCATGTAAAGAAGAGTAGAGAATAAACGGTATGAAATAGTTAGGATTTTGTGGAATTTTAATTGGATTTTTGGAGTATTTTTGATGATTTTTGGAGTTGAAATAAAAATGAGAAATGGGGGGGCTGCCATGGGGTGTGGCCGGCCATGCAAGGGGGAGAGGGAGAAAGTGGAAAGAGTTTCATGAGTTGTGTAGAAACTTCATCAAATGATATCTCACTTTATGTCTTTTCATGAATTTTCTTCATTTTCTTTTATTTCTTTACTAAAACAACCTAGAAAACTCTAGAAAAATGGGAAAATTTGCAAATAAATTTTGCATGATACACACTAAATTCTAACATTCCATGGTTCATTTTTACAAATTAAAACCATTCAAATTTATAATTTACACTATTTTAGTGTAAAAATAAAGCTTATGTTAATATTTAAAATATTTAATTTAGGAAAAATATTTAATTAAACTAAAAATTTATAAGTGGCTAAATAAACATTATTTACTAGTAATTACATAATTAAAATAGGTATTTTTGAAATTATAATGAAAAACAATCACGGTTTAATTTTACGAAAAATACATTTTACTTTACCGAAATTCATAAAATTCACTTAAACAATTTTATTCATTTAATTATTTATTTAATTATTTTTAAAACGTTACAATCTTCCCCCCTTTAAGAAATTCGGTCCCCGAATTTAAATTAAAACTTCCCTTCCAAATACTAAAACATTTAACAAAATACTGAAATCGTCGGGGCTCCGAAATCATCAATACATAACAAAAATCAACTCCGTCAAGCATAACGCAATCATCGGAGTTATGGCGAGAATAAAATATGAAAACCCAACATGAAAACCAACATAATATACATCAATCTACAACTTATATATATAGTGCGCATCATAGTAAACCGTCCAAATATCTGGATAAAGAAATATGCAAAAATCCCTTTTGAAAATCACCGTGCAATGCACGTGTCACGGCATAAGTAGCGGACGTTTATATATATATATTTTTTTATAAAAAAAATAGCTATATATATATATATATATATCTTTTATTTAACATACATGTCCCGCCTGGTTACTAAATCAAATAGTAATGATTATAAAAAAAAAAAACACTGCTCAAACTGAAATCAATCCTAATCACATCAATAAAATATCATGTGCGTCCGGTGCGCACTGAAATCGAAACCAAATACAAATACCACGACTACACCCAAAATCAAAATTTAGTGCAACAGGAGTGCACCAAAAAAATATCTGTCAAGTGCAACGGGCGTGCACGACTCACTATCAGGTGCAACTAATCTGCACAAAACCCCGATTTACTGCATCTGGTGTGCACAAAATCGCATCAAGTGCGCCAAGTATGCGCAAAAATCCTAATCAGGTGCACATGGTGCACGAAAACATACATCAAATACCAAAATCGAAATCACAGCACAAAAATGCATGAAAACTAGGTCGAAACATATGTCAAAATCATGTGTAACCCCTATGCACGAAATCAAATCAAAATCTCAAAATATATAAAACCAAATCAAGTGTACTGGGTGTGTACTAAACAACATCAATACAACTGATATATGAAACACAAATAGAATGAAATGAAGGTACACCCATGAAATACCAATCGTAGAACAAAGTTCTCAAAATACCAAAATCCAATCAACGAAAATATAAAATTCAAATCACTAAATCACAATCGTAAACACTATCGTCAATGCCCGCCTCTTTCCTCTGATGTCGATTTCTTCGAACTCGTCTCTTCGCAGCTGTGCTGACTGTGCTACCCACGGCAATACTCATATCTAGAGTCTCCCACGTAGTCGATCCCTTCACCTGATATCCGGACTATATTAAACTTTTCGATCGATCCATCAAAATCCCATAATTCCCCGAGAGCTCAACACTCAAGTACAGCTTAAAAATATCCGGTACATACCCCAGTATCGATGATCCAGCCGTAGAAGGGCAAACCCAAGCCTCACTAATGACACCGCGGAACTGCCGTAAACCCTAAGGTTCAAGGGCGTTCTCGTGGTCATTATGTCGAGTTAGGGTTTCATTCTTCTAGAGGGTCCATCGAAATACCTGCATGTTCTTCCGAATACTTTAAACTTGGGAAAATGGTTTTCTGATAATCGTTCGAACCCTTTAACTTCATCCGGACGGCATGTGAATACCCTTCGTCCGCACGCTAAACAATGCTTCAATCCTCAAGAATAACCAATACTCTAATGGTTATCGCATTCGAGCCGCAGCTCCCTCTGCCAGTGCGCCCGTGGTAACAGAATCACCCTCCGACATCGACGAAGATAGATCAAAGGAACGAATGAAATACGGTGCAAACAATGTACATCCTAGGGCTCCTTAAGCAGAGTAGCGTATCGTAGGTATGCCGCGGACCATACCCACGGTACGTTACTCTACCTAAATCGCCTACTCCATCAACCAAGGGTCACCTAGACTTATACAAGGTTAAACCTAGCGCTCTGATACCAACTTTGTCACGACCTGAAAGTACGGAACGTGACCGACACTTAGATTACGAAACGTCTAGAGGCGCAACGTAACCTAAGTAAGCCGAAGCCCAGAAATCTAAACCATAAAAGAAAAAGAAGAAGTAAAAGAAACATGAAGGAAACAAGTTTAAAATCATCAGCAAATTTTCTCAAAAATTTCGCCAGAGTCTCCTCTATAAAAACTGGACCCCAAACGGGTACAACAAGTATAATATACATAAACAGTAAAAAGCATCCCCAAACGAGAGCTAGCTCAACGCCAACAGGCGGAAACAATCACAACAAGCACAATAATATACAACGCCAAAGGGCGAGGCTCAAAACTTAAAGAAAACAAAACCACCAAATCAGAATAATACATGCACGACTCTAAGGTCAAAATAAAAGGACTGGTCCATTAAACTTAACAAGTAATACAAGTATGGTTGATGAAGCTTACTAGATACAAATGAAAGAATAAAAGTATAATGGTGGTTCGGATACAAGTGAACCAACCTACTGTGCAAATCACACTGAAAGAATGGATGTCCCAGCAAGCTGCCAGGGAAACCTGTACATCGAACCTGTAATAAAATTTGGCACAACGGGGGTGAGTTGCCAACTTGTGAGTAGAAGACATCTACGAAAAGAAATCGAATGCACGACGCTATCCTAGGTCATAATAATACACTACTAAGTCCCAATCATCTAGTAATAGCAGGCTAATACTACGTGTAAGTGCAGATACTCCGTGCTCGTGTCAGTGCCTCATATAATACTATGTCATATGAATGAATATGCATGCACCATGAATATAAAATAATCAATCCTGAAATCCAGATGTATCTGTATAAGAAATCTTTAACTGTTATCATAGTAAAATGTGTATAGGAATCTGAAATCTCAACAATGAAATCCATGGAAATCCGTGATAGTATCGACACAAACATGTAAATCTCAAGTCTCATAGTCTCAATACCTCGGGCTCCGTCAGTCCGGATCGGCCCATATCATCAAATCTCACTACAACGGTCGGTATCCTCCGGATATCCGCCGCGCCAGACATCACCGGTAGGTAGCCTTCCCCTGCCAGGCTCATCGTCTACAACTCGATCTTCTTGCCCCGGGGTACCATACCGGGCCCACCATGTACCCGAGACGGTTCATCCACTCCTCAAATCGGGTCTCAAAATCCAACAGAAAACATGAAATCTCATGGTGGACGACACATACATCACGAGAAAACCGCATCTTATTTTAAAAAGAGAGGAGGAGAGAGAGAGAAGTTTTTATAATTTCTTGCGGTTTTCCCCAAAAATCCAGAAATCTCATAAGAATCCAAATCTTAAAATCATGAGTAAGTATATGATAAGTGTCGGCATATGCCCATGATACTGCATGATAACATGAAAATATGAATGCATGAATGTCAAGTAATAAATATCAGGTCTATACTAACATCAGAGAGTAATCACGATATTATATCGGTCTAGTTGTTAACAGATTTTATCAATAAAAGACAATATGATCTAAAGTGTACGTGACATAGCAATTACCGATGATGATGTGTGCGAACCGGCAAATAAGTGTGCGTGGAATATGCACATCATCGGTAATGGTGCTGGTGTCCTAACAGGTAAAGTTTATACTGATTATAGCAACATATGTATGAACATGCAACATTATGATTACAGTGAAAAGTAAAGACGGATGTGTGCTAACCACTCATTTGATATACAAAAACCATTACCACTATATGGCTCAAACCTAACCTAGTGTTCATATAACCCTCCTAAGGAAAACTAAACCTAAGAACTGGTCGATAGAAGTACACCAAACGCCTGAGTCCATATCTCTAATAGTCGGCGATTCTGCCTCAATAGCGTCACGTACATTGTACGACTTCCTCAAATCAGGAGTGCGGATCAATCATCACATCTATGCCTCGTACGGTAAAATCCATCGTACGGCATCCTAATATCGGGGTACGGGTCAAATATCACCTACGTGTCTCATTATTCGTATAATATCATCATCAACACATGTCATGATCGAGATGCTATGCTGTAATCGCATACACCAATTATATAACATTGCCATCATAAATATACCTCATTAATTTATCCTCAGAAATAGCATGTTATATGTATCATGTTATGATTGGGTCATAATGATATCATATCGTCATCAAGTCATACCTATATGATGTCGAAATCAATTCATACATATATCATATCGTGATCAGTCATAAGTTACAGTTCGGGTTCTATTTTAGAGTCCCATATACCTCAATATCATCACTACCCATAATAATTTATGTATACATGTTCATTATCTTATTCTCTAATGATCCGCTAACACTTTAATACGACTGTATAGTCAAGAATCACGGCATCAAGCCCAATTATCCTGTTTCATCATACCTCGGATATCATATCAGATCAATGTATCCCCTACACGTGTTGTATATATATATATACACGTATACACCATGTCGAGTTTCAGTGTGTTCGTGTGTGTGTTTCTACCTGAAACCTACGAACCTCTTCCAAGGTACTCATCCTCTGATATGGTTTTCCTAAATCAGTCTAGTCCAGCCTAGGGTCAATACTAGGGTCCTACTAGGGTCACATCTGGTTTCCTAATGTCAATAAGTACTATTCCTATTCTACGTTGCGGGGGTGCTAAACGACATCCACCCGACTTCCCCCCGTAGATATACATCTACTCACCTGGTCCATGTCTGCCGAAGACGGTGTCGCCATCCTCCCCTTCATCGCCCGCAGTCCACGTGAGGGGTACCTAAACGCAAACACAATAATAGTATCGTAAACTGAATCACATACAAAAGTCGAAAAGATGCAAGGAACAAGCATAGGTTAAAACCTATGTCCCGTCCACGCAACAGAACCAAATATCACTCGATATCGGTGTACAAACTCCGATAGATCGAGATAAACATCAACAAACAACTTGTAGTTTAGAAAACTCGTTACTTATAATATAAAGCATGATTTAATTCATCGAAACACTGAAATCCATCAAATCACCCGATTTCGTAAAACCCGAAAATGCCAATTTACCGTTTTTCATCAAAACTTGACATCTAAATGAAACCAATGGTCATAAAACTCATCAAATAGCATAACTATACTATACAACCCCTTACTATATTTTTATTACACAATTTTGCATTAGTTTGAAATTTCAAGTTTGCAACCATTAGCAATTTTCAACATCTTTCAAGAAAAATTCACAATTCCACTACAAAACATGATTTTGCATTAAATAATGTATTAAGCTACAATTCATGATGATAATGATTTAATGAAACCATAATTATATTTTTAATCTCATTTATTTAGGAATTTCTAAAATCTAGTTTCCAAAATAGCAATTTTATTAGTATTTTCCAATTATCAAAAGAAACTAGTGATCAAACTAAGTTTTTCATTCAATTAATATGCTAATATTCTCATTAAAATTACCATCTAATGATAACAACCTTAATAAGAATTTTATTTTACCCACAAACACATTTTAGAAAAATCTAGTTAGCTAAATAGTTTAATTAAAACAATTTCGATAAACAATTTATTATACCACAACCATGCAAGAATTTTCCACTCTAAAAGATGTTAAACTAGCTATTATAACCCTAATTAATTAATAAAAACCACCTCTTGAATTTGCAAACCCTAACTTGAATTTTAAAATTTACAACTAGAATTAATATAATAAATCTAATTATGCTTTAAAAGAACATTTAATAGAAATAATTCAAAAGAGAAGAATTTATACCTCCACAACCTAAAGTCCAAACATGAAAATAAGCCCCCAAAATGCATGTTATCCATCTCCAAAATCCATGTAAAGAAGAGTAGAGAATAAAAGGTATGAAATAGTTAGGATTTTGTGGAATTTTAATTGGATTTTTGGAGTATTTTTGATGATTTTTGGAGTTGAAATAAAAATGAGAAATGGGAGGGCTGCCATGGGGTGTGGCCGGCCATGCAAGGGGGAGAGGGAGAAAGTGGAAAGAGTTTCATGAGTTGTGTAGAAACTTCATCAAATGATATCTCACTTTATGTCTTTTCATGAATTTTCTTCATTTTCTTTCATTTCTTTACTAAAACAACCTAGAAAACTCTAGAAAAATGGGAAAATTTGCATATAAATTTTGCATGATACACACTAAATTCTAACATGCCATGGTTCATTTTGACAAATTAAAACCATTCAAATTTATAATTTACACTATTTTAGTGTAAAAATAAAGCTTATGTTAATATTTAAAATAATTAATTTAGGAAAAATATTTAATTAAACTAAAAATTTATAAGTGGCTAAATAAACACTATTTACTAGTAATTACATAATTGAAATAGGTATTTTTGAAATTATAATAAAAAACAATCACGGTTTAATTTTACGAAAAATACATTTTACTTTACCGAAATTCATAAAATTCACTTAAACAATTTTATTCATTTAATTATTTATTTAATTAATTTTAAAACGTTACATGTATGTACTGTTAAACGCGCACTTAAAATATCGATCGACTAAGTTCCAAATTGGCCCCAATAGCAAAACAACACTTCACTGAAACCTGGGCCAAAACAGAATATCACAAAAATCACAATTCCACGTAAATGAGCTAAAGAAAAAATTTGGACGCCCGTTGCCACTAAACAGCCGCGGATCCGCCGCCAATAGGGGCTAAGTGCGGCGGATCCACGGCGCTTTAGGGGAATCATGAGCCCAAAATTTTTGTGTACCCATAAAATCGCCTGCACGGATTTTTAAGATGCCTGAAATAATTTTTTGAACACTTTTGATAAACGGCAGAGAACAGAAAAATGAAACCGTGATTTTGGAAATTTCCGTCGATCGATCTTTCAAGCACGTTTAAACAAGCTAGTAAGGGGTTTAAAGGGTGGCTCTGATACCATGAAGGGTCACGGCAGCGGCCCGGCCATCAAAACGCGGCCAAAATACGAAACAAAAATTTTCTAAACTGGCGCTACCGCTACCTGATTTACGGATCGACCTTAAACCCTAAACTAGCATGCTGACTAAGAGTTAGAATCGTTATACCGAGTTGATCCGTGTCCTTCGGTCTTCATTCCAAGCGCCTAGCGGCTCCTTGATGTGGTTTGGTCGCCGGTCTTCCTCCCTCTCCGATGATCCACCCGAGGGAAACGGCGCATGCTCCAACCACGACGAATGAGGTAACCGACGCTCCAAAGTCGCTAGCTATGGAGAGTCGAGGTGTATGGAAGTGTCCCTACATTTTTCTCTCTACCCAAAGTGCTCATGGAGCAACCATAGAATATGAAGAAGGAGGTGATGAAGACTTGGCATGAACAACAATGAAAATGGCTAAGTCCTTTTGTATCAAGTGAATGAGAGAGTGGGAGAGAGCTGGAATGATGTAATGTGTAATCTATCAAAATGAAAAGAACCCCACCTCCTAAGTGGCCGGCCCCTCTCCCTCTCTCCCATCAAAAAAAATCCCCACTATTTCCTTTTTAATTAAAACAATAAACAATGCAAACCATGCTTTGCTACATGCCTCACAACATGCACAAAACCATGCTTTAACCATGTTCATGCCATGTCACCCCTCCACCTCATTTCCCAAAAGATTTTCAATAAAGAAAATAATAATGAGGTGGCACCTTCTAGAAGCTATTCCGTATAAAATACGGAATACTTCTCGGTACATGTATCGAAATACATATACGCGTATTCGTACAAAAATACGAATAGCCAAGAGAGAAAACGAATAATGAACAATAATACTAGAATACATATATATAAATACATATGTAAATTATTAAATCAAAACCTGATTTAATAATCTGGCTTAATCCTAAGCCGCTAGTATTATCAACCGTCCGATTAAAGTCTGCGCAGCAAGTGCACATATTTAATCGGACACCTGTATGTATCAACATACGTCATGTACACCATATCGCCTGAACCGTGAAAACCCTCTGTGTGGGACTCTACAGACTCGTCAATACGCTGGCAGTGGGTTTAACCACAAGCACGTCAGCGGCACTAGCTGTACGTGACGGCTACCCAGGTATTGAGCGAAAGGGAGGCCGACGAGCAAACTCATGCAGAACCCCTACTGAGCCTGACAGTGACAATATCCGTACAGTCCGGTCTGCTCGTCTAAGAGTATCGCATATCGAGTCTAGGGGGTGGATAAAGTTAGACCCCTAACTACGCGATATTTAGTGTCGGCATGATACCCATCACCTCCTGAGAAACTATTGATCCTAGATCGGTAATCCTCGTCTATCATAGCCATGGATTTGTGGTGATGGCCACCTGTACACAATATGACATCAACCCCAATACCGGGAGAGACGAATCCCCGACGATCCGATCACTGCCTCCATGTGGTTCGGGACTGTACCCAACTAAAACCTGTTTGCACGACTCCTTTGAGCCGTGGTAGGGTAGTAATCAAAGCACAGTGGGAACTCACATGAGACAAATGACAATCTCACATCGACAGACTAACCTGTATACATGTCACCTGGGAACTGCTATCTGACAATAGGTATAATACCAAAAAGCAGGTTCCCGGCGAGTCCGTCCAGTGTACTCATAACCCAATGAGCACCTTCATACTATCTTAGGTGAACAAACTAACACCAATGGCTTGTGAGACCTGGCCATCGCCCCTCGTCGGGGTCTCGATCAGTATACACTATTCTACACTGGAGTATCGATGCCCGGTCTCGATACTCCTACGACTAGGGACATTTAAGGATGTGCTTATAGACCCCAGCTCCCACATATATGATCGCCGTCATAATGCTGGCAGTCAAGCAAGAATCCTATGGGCTCTATCAACATGTATATGATGATAAAGACAAACCAGATAGCATACTATTATCTTGAGTAAGACTGCTTTATCGGTATAGGTCCTCACTCAATCATCATAATCACAAGGCCGCGATTATGATAATTGCCTTGAGGGCACTATAGCCAACAATTTGGATATTTATTCTACCACAAGGAGGAACAAAAGGTGTTTGTTTCTCAGTATGCCACATTTTTAGAAAAAGAATTTTTTACAAATGATACAGATGACAGTGTGGTAGACCTATAAGAAGTTCTAGAGACACAAGTTACAAATGACGACTTGGTTGAACCGGCTGTTGTAACAAAAACTAATGAACCTCAACCACTCTGTAGATCTGGTATGACTTCTCACCCAACGGAGAGATACTACGGTTTTATCATTGATGGTGATAGAGTAGATTGCATCATGGAGGATGATGATCCTACCAGTTTTCAGCAAGCAATCACGAGTGGAGACTCTGTGAAGTGGTTGGATGCCATGAGATCTGAAATGGAGTCTATGTACACCAACAAAGTATGGACTTTGGACGTTGACCCTGTTTCCAATGGTGATTAAAAATCACCAATTTATAGAAAGATTCTATACAAGGAAATGTTTTCCTAAAATTTGCCAGGAACAACAAATAAAATATCTTTTGGATTAAAAATCCAATGGTGAATAAAATTCACCGAATGATCTAAAAGATCATATTGGTTATAAAATCAATCAAAATCTCTCAATGAGAGATGGACTGAACAAACTAATTTTTTTCTTTCTCCTATAAATAAGAACCAAGAAGGAAGAGAAAGGGGGATATACAGAAGAGAGGATTGAACAGAGAAAAAGAGAAAAACCTCTCCCTAAAAACAAAAGAAAAAGAGAATTTAATTCTCCAGAGAGAAGAAGATCTCTTCAGAGAAGAAAGAAACTCTAGGTAAGAGAAGGAAGGAGATCATTCTATAAAACAAAAGAGAATTTAATTCTCAAAACTATGAGTTTAACTCTTCTAAATAAGAACTTAGTTTTTCCTATGGTTGAAGATCTGCAAAAGCAGATCTCCCCATAAGTTGAGAATTTAATTCTCATCGGGGAGATTCTGCCATGCAGATCTAAAACCTAAGGGAAGACCTAAGTTCAGAGAATTCTATTCTCCCACAAAAACATATAGGAATTTAATTCCTCCAACAAGGATAGGGTTTAACTCCTAATATAAGAACTTAGTTCTTCCTCATGGTGATAGATCAACAGAAGCAGATATCCCCATAAAATTGAAAAGTTAATTCTCATTGGGGAGATTCCGCCATGAAAATTTCCGAGAAATTAAATTCCTATAAAAAAAAGAGAAGAGAAGAGAAGAGAAGTTAGTAAGGGGCTTGAAACTCAGAATTATATGCATATTGATGATCACGTGGTAACACGTGACCCCCTTTCTTTGATCCAGAAAAAGAGATTTCCCAAAGTGTTTAACACTTATTTAAAAAGGAAAAGGGAAAACAATAAAGACAGTTTCTCTTTTAGGGTGTATCACGTGCTCCCACGTAACCATTAAAAAGCTCCTCAAAGCAAAAGGGAGTAAAGCCAAGACAGATTCTCTTTTAAGGTGTATCACGTGCTCCCACGTGACCCTTAAATAGCTCCTCAAAGCAAAAGGGAGTAAGGCCAAGACAGTTTCTCTTTTTGGGGTATCACGTGCTCCCACGTGACCCCTGACAAATACTTTAATATCCAACGCATGGATACCCATCACGTGCCCACACGTAATGGTCATAAAGGTCAAGTCTTTAACACTTATATGCATATTCTGAGAGTAAAATAAAAGAAGCAAGGCCCAATCATCAGGCTCCTCACATGACCCCACGTGAGTGTTTCAGTTTTAGTGTTTAACACTACTTTAAGCGCCTTATGTGGGAGCACGTGAGTGCCGAATGTACTCTAGTGTTTAACACTATATTCGAGCCAATCTTAGCCCAAATTATCTAAGTCTTCAAGAGGCAAGATCCCCTGAAACTGAACCCCAACTATACTCTTGTCTTCCAAAATTGATCATCCCATATGACATTCAAAGTAATTCCCAGAGCCTTTCAATCAACATTGGTTCAAGGGTACATCTCTTCACACCTCTGATACATGTCGTTGTAATTCTTCAACTTCTTCAGAGAGGTGGAGGGTCTCAATAACCGATAACTTTTGGTGCATCCCCAAATGGTTGAACCAAAACCAAACAGACAATGACGTCTTTAAACTGGATTAAGATGTCCTTAAACTTTATGGACTATGGGGTCCTTAAACTCATGGACTATGATGTCCTTAAATTTTATTGACTGTGGGGTCCTTAAACTCATAGACTATGATGTCTTTAAACTTTACAGACTATGACGTATTTAAACTGGACCGTAATGTCCTTAAACTAATTATGGACCGCAACGTCCGTAAACTAAACCCTACAGACTATGACGTCTTTAAACTGGACTAAGATGTACATAAACTCATGGACTATGATGTACTTAAACTTTATGGACTGTGAGGTCCTTAAACTCATAGACTATGAAACTTTACGGACTATGACGACTTTAAACTGGACCGTAATGTCCTCAAACTAATTATGGACCGCAACGTTCCTAAACTAAACCCTACAGACTATGATGTCTCTAAACTAGACTATGATGTCTTTAAACTTCATGGACTATGATGTCCTTAAACTTATGGACCACAATGTCGCTAAACTAAAACAATAGAACCCAAATGCTCTTTTGTTGGATCTAAATGATCATGTTGAGTAGATCTTAGTCTAAAATTAGATTAATGTATCCTCAACAAACGTTTAAGTTGATCTTAGTCTCAAATGAGATTAACGGTCCTTAAACCCAACCCAAACCCAAATCTAAGAAGATACGGATTTAGACTAATCCATGCCCTACGGGCGACAACATAAATTAGTCTCCGTATACAATCCATGGGAAACCAAAAATAAAACAAACATACACGACACGAAGTGACCATCAGGAGAAGGAGAAAGTGGTTACCGCGATGCGGTAGCGTAATTAACTGCAGGGGCTTGTGCCTGCAGGGAAGAGCGTCCCCACAATCAAAAACCCCTTAAACAAGGGGGAATCTGACGAAGTCTACTACAACGGCCGCATCCGTCTAAACCTCCGATACATGGTGCCATAAATCAACTTGGCATCTTCGGAGAGGTGGACGGATAAAACCAAATAGCATCTGCCCCCAAATTCAGGCAAGGCATTTATCTTCCCGGTCTTTCGGCGGAGAACAGATTCTGGCACGCCCGGTGGGACCTTTTCCTCTTTCCACTCTACACTTCGTGTGTCGTGTTTTTCCGCGATCAAATAATCACGGTATATATGTTTGCGGTTGCCCTTAGGGGAGGGGATACTGAAGCCGGCGTTTCGTCTCTATGAAGAATGGCGTTTGCTCCCACCTTAGCAACTCAAGCTCTGTTATATCTGGTGAAGTCGAGTACGGGCCACTTGTGTAAGTCTACGGTAGCGCCCCGGCCATCTTTCCAAGGCCAAAATACGGAAACAAAACTTTTTCAAAACTAGAAACCGGCGCTATCGTATGCTTAAACCCGGATCGAACCATTAACCTACAACTAGCAACTAGAGAAAGGGTTGGAAAGCTATACCGATCGATCCGTGTCCTTCGGTCTTTGGCCACCATCCCAAGCTCCTCGCGGCAACTCCGATCTTGATCTCCTCGTTGGAAAGGGCACCACATCATCGAGTCTTTTTACGGGCTCCCGCTTCATCCGAAGCAACTCGGGCACGAAGTGTGCTAGCCGACGTATCCAAGGTGTTGTAGAGAATGTTTGTGATCATTTTGTCTCTTGCATCTATTGCTTGGATGGAGGTTGAAGGTGTTTCCATTAATGGAGGCTATGAGCTATAGGAAGAAGAAGGAGGAGAAGCTTTCTCTTCTTTTCTTTTGTGATGTGTGTGTAATAAAAATGAGAGAGAGAGATAGAATAATGCAAGAGACAACCTTACCCTTGGCTTCCCCTCTCTCCTCTCATCAAATCAACCCACAAATCAAACACTAATGTGACATTTACACAATAAAAGAGACCATGAATCACTATATATGTCCATGTCACATTTAATGCATCTCATGATGAATTCTAGCTCACAATTTCCATTTACAAACATTAATCCAAATGTTTGCAACAATAAAAAGATACGGCAACATCTAAAGTAAACTCGTGACGGATCATAAGGATACCCCTCACCTGTATATACATACCTGCATCCGCATTCCGACAGAATGCGAATGCGATGAGACTAAAGTAATCCAACAAATCTAATATTAGGATCTGGCTTAAACCAAAGCCCACTAGTATGATCCGCCCGATCATGATTCGTGCACTACTGCACGTATATGATCGGACCCTGCCATATATCATACGGCCTCTACAACGTTTCGCCCGAAACTTGAGAAACTGTCTGTGGGAGACTCTAAAGACTCGTCAATACTTTGGTTGTGGATTTAACCACTAGCACGTCGGTGGTACTAGCTGTACGTAACGGGCTACCAAGTATTGACCAAAAGGGAGGTCAATGAGCGAACTCATCCTGACACCCTACTGAGCCTGTCAGTGACAATATACGTACAGTCCGGTCCGTTCGTCTATGAGCATCGCATGGCGGGCCTAGGGGATTGGTAAAAGTCAGACCCCCAAAAGCGGTACAAGTCGTGTCGGAGTGTAGCACAGAACACCCTGAGATACTACTGGAATACCTACCAGTAAATCTCCAGCCATGGCCAAGGACTTCGTGTAATGGCTCTCCTAGACACAGCGCGATCTCACCCCCAATACCGGGAGAGACGAAACCCCTGCCGATCCGCTCACTGCCTCCATGTGGCTCGGGACTGTACCCAACTAAAACCTATTTGTACGATTCCTTTGAGCCGTGGTAGGGTAGTAATCAAAGCACAGTGGGAACTCACACGAGACAAATGACGATCTCAGGTCGATGAACTAACATGTACACATGTCACCAGGGAACTGCTATCTGACGTCAGGTATAATACCAACTAGCATGTTCCCAGCAAGTCCTGTCCGGTGTACTCATAACCCAATGAGCACCTGTATATATCTTAGGTGAACCAACTGACACCAATAGCTTGTGAGACCAGCCACCGCCCTCGTCGGGGTCTCGACTGTATACACTAGTCTACTCCGGAGTATTGATGCCCTGTTTCGAAAACTCCCATGACTAGGGACCACTTTAAGGATGTGCTTATAGACCCCAGCTCCCACGTATATGATAGCCATCATACTGCTGGCCGTCAAGTAAGAATCCTAAGGGCTCTATCAACGTGTAATAGTGACCTGTAATGTCACCTAAAGCATGTACATGATGATAAAGATAAACCAGATAGCTTACTATAGTCTCGAGAAAGACTGTCCTACCGGCATAGGTCCTCCCTCAATCATTGCAATCACGTGCCTGTGATCCAATAATTGACTCTGAAGGCACTATATCCAACAATCTCCCACTTGCACTCAAGGCTAATTATTGCGATCTCGCATACTCACAGCCCGTGTGATACCGAACACCCAACTCCTCTACTATTCAGTCTCACAAAGCCCGTTTACGAAACTATTGCGTTCGAGGAATAGCCTCAGTGAGTGGATCCGCCCTGATGTTTCTTTCTGTCTCTCTTTATCTCAAGTTCGCGGAGAAAGCCATCTCCCGAAATGAGCAATACCTGTCTTAGAATATGTCTAGATGTCTGATGGGACCTAGTTCATAAATGAACTCCAAATCCAAACTTCTCAGACTGTATCGTCAACTGAACTTAATCAGTATCCTGCGCCATACCTCCCTAAGTATCCCCTAGGACCACCTGTCCAAAACTGCCCCTCGTCATAGGGAAAACTGTAACTCTGACAGTCACTCTGTCATCCAGGTCACCTTAGAAGCCTGGAATGATAACCGTCTCCCGAAGAAGGCTGTTGTTATCTTATCCCTAGAACATCTACTTATGTTCTAAAACTTCTTTCTAACGTTTCTCCAGGATTGGATTAATATCAACTTATTGCATCTAGTGCAAAAAGCAACGTCTGGTGTGGTACTTGACATCTCATCATTGACTCAATTGCCTAAGCAAGTGATCCGCCAATCATGCATATCCCTCTCCCCTTTAGTCTGTAAGACAGCTTTAGAGAGGGTGACTCCATCACCTGCAGGTACACTAATGTGCCAGGAGTCGTCCATTCTAAAACACCTTTAAAATTCTGTCTAAGTACCCAGATTGGGAAACTACCCAAATCTAGATCTAAAACCATAGATCTAGTAACCAAAATGTCTGATATAATATCCAAGTCCTATGTGGAGAAACCACTGTGTGACAACCAAAGTTTAACCGATCGTAGTATAGGAATTTCACTTCCTACTCTGTGTATGTCATCCAAATACCAGGACATCACACCCTACTACCTTCTTAACAGATCCATCCCCTATTCTGATGAAGTCAAACCTATGACTGTCACATCAGAAATAGATGATCTATCTCCGCTATATCTGCTTTAGTCCATAAATAGACATAAGCTCCTTGTCCACTATGCTTCCGCTGCTCCCACTGACTACGACAACCCTCTGGCAGAATAATATACACGTGCACTTCTAAAGCCAGTTCAGAACGACGCTATACTCATCCTTCTGCCGGGTCTCATAGTCTGGAACAACAGTAGTGTCAAGTCTGGGTAAACAAGAACCTCCCAGTCACCGTCCTTAAGGCAACCGGAGTACCTCTCGGGTGCTTGAGGTTACCCACCATATCTACGGAGTGGCCAATGGAATGTCAAACCAGATTGAATCTTTAGGTCCTATTAAATTTTCAGTAATCGTTTGCGGTTCTGGAATCGCTTCCAGTTCTACCATACTCCCAATACTGTTTTCTGAAAAAATCCATTTTACTAAAACTATGGCGAGTCAAGAACAATATCACTATTGATCTTCCAGATGGTAGAAAGTCAACCCTCGTCATACCCCGGGCAACCCACAAACAGTCATTACAGAAACGTGCCTTGAGTTATCCATAGTCCGGTTTTAAGCATAAGCCGGACAACTCCCCGTACCTTAACATCGTTAAGATATGAACCGTTCTATATCCAATATAGAAACAGAGGCACTGATTTAATTGGAACCAGATTCAAATCATGCAGCTGTCTCCAGTGCATGTAAACTAAATGGAAAGAGGCCGATCAGCGTTACTTAACTTAGGAATGCATCCAGATATGAGTAACCTGAAAGAGAAACAAGTTCTCATAATCATTACTATCAACTGAATACTATACACAAGTATCTACATCTTCGATCACCTTGAAGAATCCTGATACTTGCAATACCCGGTTCTCTACTTTATTCATATACATATAACTTCTCAAAACTTGGATCTTGTATTTCTATGAAACACATGTCTAAGAACTAAAGAAGTCACAACTAAACAGAATATAGTACGAGTACCAACCCCTCTGTCCTCATGGACACTGGACAACATACAACACTCTGTATAAGTCCCCTGAGTCTAATAACTCATTCTCTGTGTGTCGTAGGTTGAAAACTGTACTTATGGTTAAGAAGAATTACACCGCTGTTCAATGCTCCTTACCTAACCATCCACTGATATAGGTAAATGTCATGGACATAATTTCAAAAAGTTATATCTCACTTTATAAAAATAACAGATGAAAGTTATATCTCACATGTAGGGAAAAAGTCCATGGCAAAAGTTATATTTCATTTCATATGTATTATAAAAGTTATATCTCACTTTATATCTCAAAGGACAAGAAGAATATTAAGGGGCCTACAAACAAGTCCCACAATCTAGTGGAATGCCCCGTTAAAAAAAACGGTATGTCCACAAGCAAAATAGGCACGGATGAAAACCCGAAAGGGCTCCGTGAGTAAAAACAGCAGGACAGCCGACGAGCTTGTGAAAACCCGGAAGGGCGCAATCTCGTTAAAAAATTTTTTTAAAAAGGGTACGTCGAGAAGCGAAATGGGCACGGATGAAAATCCGAAAGGGCTCCGTGAGTAAAAAACATCAGGGCTACTGGCGAGTTTGTGAAAACCCGAAAGGGCGCAATCTCGTTAAAAGACACTTGCAAGGTCCTCTCGACCCTGTAAGGAGAAAATACCTGCGTGAGATCCTTACGACTCACAAGGGAGCAACACACTTAGGGATCCTCACGATTCCTAAGGAGAAGTTACACTTACGAGATCCTCACGACTCGTATGGAGAATTCCCCTTTGAGACCCTCACGGCTCATAGGATTCAAAAGCCTTAAGCTACAGGAATCTGAACCTGTTCTTAAGCCGTCATACACCCCGATTATGCCCTACAAGCGTTTCAATACTGACCCTTGTATACAATCTACGGGCACGAATAAACATTTCCCTAACAAAGTCCCACCCGCGACTAGGGATATGCTCACACGGTGAACGACCCTTGTAAGTCCTCTCAACTTATAAGGAGAAAACACTCTTGTAAGATCCTTACGACTTATAAGAGACCATGCACTTAAGACTCCTCACGATTCTTACACTTAAAACTCCTCACGATTCTTAAGGAGAAAACGCACCTGCGAGATCCTCACGACTCGTAGGGAGAAATATCTTTATGAGACCCTTATGACTCATGATGTCGAAAGCCTTAGTTGGCAGGATCTTAACCCTGTTTGCTAAGCCACCTTTGTTCGAACCGACAAAGGCAAATGATGATTCGCTCCTGGCAATATCCCAGTCATAGCGATGCTGATACCTAATTCGGTATCAGATCACAAGTCCCATACTCGCGAGAAAAATCAGCGAGCCAAAAATGCATATGAAATAGCCGAAATCATAGGGCAACTTGCAACGAAATCAGCAAGTAAAATACATGCATACAGAACAGCCGAAATGATTGGGCAACTCGCAATAAAAAGCAGCGAGTAAAAAAGAAAAATAGCCGAAATGATTGGGCACCGCGAAAAATAGTCGAAATGATTGGGCAATCGCGACTTTCGCGATATAAAAGCTGAAATGATAGAGTATCGCGGAAAGAAAACAAAAAAATACATATGAAATGAAACTTTTGCCGTACATGTGAGATCATATCGATCCCTGTATACAATCCAGGGGCACAAACAAAGAGGGAACCATATCATCCTACCAGCTCCATCAGAAAGAGAGCCAAGTCTCGATGGCAACATCTGCATCTTAAGAGATCAACAACAGCGTTCCTTCTCGTTCCAACCAGAAGCAAATACGACGTGAACAAACGGAACCATTGAAAAGTCCCCTAGTTCCAAATCTCGAAGGTTTACAGACAGCCTAGAGACTATCTCGGAGCCATGGCAGAGTCCCTAGTTCCAAGTCTCAACGGCCGCATCTACAGCCTGGAGACCCACAACAGTGTTCCTCTTCATTCCAACAGGATTCAGATGCGACAATCAAGCGGAGCCATGGAAAAGTCCCTATTTCCAAATCTCGACGGTTCATAGACCACCTCGACATTCGTCTCGTTACAGCAGACGCAACGTCAGCAAAGCGGAGCCATGGAAAAGCCCCTAGATCCAAATCTCGAAGGTTCACAGAAAGCCTATAGACTATTTCGGAGCCACGGAAAAGTTCCCAGTTCCATGTCTCGGCGGTGCACAGATAATCGAGAGTCAATCCTGATCCCGTATGGCTAAAGTCAATCCTGACCCCGTATGGCTAAAGTCAGTCCTGACCCCGTATGACTAAAGTCTATCCTAACCCCGTATGGCTAAAGTCAATCTTGACCCCATATGGCCAAAGTCAACCCCTGACCCCATGGAACACAGCTAAAGTCAATCCTGACCCCGTGGAAAACAGCCAAAGTCAACCCTCGACCTCCCCGTCAAAGCAATGCTTTGATTCGGGAGCAGGTCAACTCATCAATCACTTATGAGTCCTCTCGACTTGTAAGAAAGAAAATTCTCTTGGGAGATCCTTACGGCTCTCAAGAGAAAAGCGCACTTAGGAATCCTCACGATTCCTAAGGAGAAAATACACCTACGAGATCCTCTCGACTTGTATGGAGAAAAATCTTTATGAAACCCTCACGGCTCATAAAGTTGGAAAGCCTTAGGAGGCAGATCTGAACCTGACTCCTAAGCCATCGCTGTCCTACAAAGATATCAAAATTGATTATCCACAAAATGCATTTGCTAACCTTTACCAGTGTCACCAGAAAACTGCTATCTGACGATAGGTATAGTACCAACTAGGAGTTCTCGGTGAGTCTTGTTCGGTGTACCTATTCTCTAATGAGCACCTATGTACAATCTTTGATGTCACACACCAATGGTTGTGGGATCAACCATCGCCCCATACATGGTCAAGAAACATACACGCTAGTCTACTCTGGAATATCGATGCCCTGTCTTGATATCCTCTCGACTAGAAACTGTTAAAGGATGTACTTGTGGACCACCCTGGCCCTATTAGTATAATCTGTATCATAGTCCCGGTAGTCAAGTATATATCCTAAGGGTTTTATCAACATATAAGAGAAAGACAGTATAAGAATACCAGTCTACATGTTAAGATAAAGAGTAACCAGATAGCATACTATCATGTCGAGCAAGAAAGTCCTCTATATATATGTCCAAACATCCACTATAATATACATCAATGTACTATAATATATACTAATCTTTGTCACTTAGTGACAAACGAGGCATGCGGATTCCATGTGGCTAGTGGGGACCACTTGAGGAGATAAGCCTCATCCTCTTTCTCTTCTATATAATAGAAGAGAGAGAAAGGGGATGACATATTTTCATGCTACACCATTTCTTCTATCTCATGAGTTGAGATTAAAGAGAAGAACTAGAGAAAAAATATAGAGAGCTTTCCACTTCATCTTCTACCTCTTGTTTACTAGCAATTTGTGAGAGCCGGTAGCTTCATAAAGAAGTGTTATTTTATAGAGTTGGAGCTTGGGTGGGTTACTTTCAAGGTAGATCATTTTCGGCGAGAAGGTCGTAGATCAAGCTCGATCTTGCAACCTTGGAGCGAAACTTGGGTCATCCACTAGAGAGTGGAAACGCAAAGGTTGTAGCCCCCTCAAACTCGTAGTATTGCCTGAGATAGATCTCTTGTTTTGTTACAATTGCTAGTATTTGGATGATTTTGGTTTTAGTCTATGGTGCTATTGTTTAGAATTTTTTTTTATATTTCCACCGTGGTTCGTAAGTATTGCGATCCTAGCACCCTAGGCAATCATGAGCAACCCTGAAGCAAGCACAATGAGTGTGCGCAAAGTGTAAGGGGTAATTTTTTAGAAATATTTCATAGCTATCCAATCAATTTAAAGTTTTTCTCACTGGTCTTCAACACATGTAGTCGATTATTGTAACGATCCCAAAATCTAGGTACTCTTGTATATTCTTTCTTTAACAAAACATCTGATGATGCTCGATATCGGTGATCTCCCAGATCATGACACGTGGCAGATGGCGTGTCCCAGAGCATACGAGAAAGGACCTACAAAGGCCGACCAGACTGCTCTTATGCCCGTCCTACCGACGAGGCTAGCTCGCCTCCGAGCCCCAGCACAATTGGCCTCCTCGGCCTCACAGCTCATTCCCAAGTGTAAGTCCATGTCATGCACCCCACGAACTTGCGGGGAGGCGGAATATATGAAAAACGATCATCAAAGGTTCGTAACACGGACTTAAGCGCATGAATCGTATCTAAACCGTTACTAGCAAACTACGAAAGGTTTAACTACTCTGATTCGAAGTTATACCTCACGTTTCTTGTCCTTCGGGTCTTCATCACTATCCTCCACTCCTTGTAGGCTCTTTGGAACGTCGGCACCTCAACGGCCTCCTCGAGTCAAAAACGATCTACCCGAGAGCTCCTACTCCAAGCTTAACCTCTAACTTGAGGTAACTAGGTTACTCAAAGTGCTAATCTAAGCAATCTAGGTGATATAGAGTTGGATTATAGAAGTATTAGTCTAGCTAACCCTTAATCTCAACACATGAGAGGTTAGGGTTAGGGTTTGAAGATGGAGAGCTTGAGGAGAGAGAAGGTGAGAGTGAGAATCCTTTTGGATGAATAGATCATGTGTGTGTATATGAAACATAACATATATATTAAATGAATAAAAAATAATGATATATCATCATGTTTCATTAATACACTAAGTGATTCATCACATGAGTCATATAAATCATAATTGATTCATTAACTCCATGTATGAATCACACCATGACTCACTTATCCAATTAATGCAAATGCCACCTTAACACACAAGTCACCATGCTTCAAGAAGCTTCCCGACAAATTACGAGAACACCCCTCCTATCCGTAAAAACATGGAAAAACTTTAGACTGTATAAATCCAATAATCCGATACAAGAATCTGTCTTAAACCAAAGCCGACTAGTAAAAACTATCCGAACATCGTACGTGCGTAAAAACACGTATGCGTCCGAACCCTGTCGTAAAACCATACGACCTCTATATCGTTTCGCCCGAAGCAGGGAAACTCTCTGTATGGGACTCTAAAGACTCAACACTACGCTGGCAGTGGGTTTAACTACAGACCGCAAGTGGCACTAGCTGTACGTAACGGTCCCCAGGTAGATGTCGATAAGAAGGCCGATGAGAAAACCCATCCGAACTCCTACTGAGCCTGCTGTGACAATCTCCGTACAGTCCGGTCCGTTCGTCTAAGACTATCGCATATCAGGCCTAGGGGGCGGCAACCGTCGCTCCCCTAAAAGCGGTATAAGTCGTGTCGGAGCGTAGCCCATTACACCTTGAGAAACTACTGGAAAACCTACCAGTAAATCTCGCTTGCCCTGGCCAGGGACTTTGCGTAATGTCTCTCTGACACAGCGCGATATCAACTCCCAATACCGGGAGAGACGAATCCTGTCTAACCGCCACTGCCTCCAAGTGCTCGGGACTGCACCCAACTGCTACCTGTTTGCACGACTCCTTTGAGCCGTGGTAGGGTAGCAATCTAAGAACAGTGGGACACAGTCAAGGCGTAGTAGCAGTGTCAAGTCTGCGGACTATGCTGTACTCATGTCACCTGGGAACTGTTAAATGATGAATGGTATAATCCTAACCAATAGTTCCCCGTGAGTCCTGTCCGATGTACCCGTAACCTAAGGAGCAGCTGTATACTATCTACAGTACGACGTACTGACGGCTGTGGGACAGACCATCTCCCCAACTGGGATGAGAAGCGTACACACTAGTCTACTCCGGAGTATCGATGCCCTGTCTCGATAATCCTACGACTAGGGACCTGAATAAGGATGTGCTTGTAGACTACCCAGCCCCCACTAGTGTGACTGCCATCACAACGCTGGTAGTCAAGCAAGATCCTAAGAGCTCTATCAATACGTATACTCACATATTAAGATAGAAAAACCAAGTAGCATACTACTATGTTTAGCAAGACTGTTATATACATATGAATATCCCAAGCTTCCATTAAGTAATATACAAACTAGTATGATACAGTAATGGCCTTCTAGGGCATAAACACTAACAATCTCCCACTTGCACTATGGCCATGTACTGGCATATCGCAGACCTATCATCTCGAATAGCCTCTCGAACTGCGTCTGAGGAATGGCCTTTGTGAATGGATCAGCGGTGTTATTCTCTGTATCTACTCTCTTTACCTCGATCTCCCGGCGATCGACGATCTCCCTGATCAGGTGATACCGCCTTAAGATGTGTCTGGACTTCTGATGGGACCTGGGTTCCTTCACTAAAGCTATAGCGCCGTTGTTGTCGCAATACAGAGGTATTGGACCAACACTGGTAGGAACCACCTGAAGTTCTGTGAGGAACTTCTTCATCCAGACAGCTTCTTTTGCGGCATCGCAAGCAGCTATGTACTCCGCTTCCATCGTTGAGTCAGCAACGGTGTCCTTCTTGAAACTCTTCCAACAGACCGCCCCTCCATTGAGGGTAAAGACATAACCCGACATGGACTTAGAGTCATCCTTATCACTCTGTAAGCTGGAGTCGGCAAAGGCCTCGATCTGGAGGTCTTTTCCGCCGTACACCAAGAACATCTCCTTAGTCCTTCTCAGGTACTTGAGAATGTTCTTTACTGCTATCCAGTGCTTCTCCCCTGGGTTTGCCTGATACCGGCTTACAACGCTCAATGCGTATGCTACATCTGGTCTGGTATATAACATCGCATACATTATAGAGACTACCGCAGATGCGTAGGGTATAATCGACATGCGATCCCTTTCCAAATCAGTCTTGGGAGACATCTCTTTGGAGAAGGTAATTCCGTGACAAGCCGATAGGTTTACGCACTTAGAATCATCCATACTAAATCTTTTCAATATGGTGTCTATGTACCTGGACTGCGAAAGTCCCAACATCCTCTTTGATCTATCACGATAGATCTGGATCCCTAGAATGTAGGTGGAATCACCCAGGTCTTTCATGGAGAACTTCTGTGACAAGAATCTTTTGACTGACTGTAGCATAGGAATATCATTTCCTATTAGGAGAATGGCATCCACGTACAAGACGAGGAATACAACAACTCTCCCTACAATCTTACTGTATATGCATGGTTCATCTGGATTTTTGATAAAGTCGATTTCTTTGACAGTATCATCAAAACAGATGTTCCAACTCCGCGATGCCTGCTTTAGTCCATAAATGGATTTAAGCAGCTTGCATACTTTACCGCTGCTCCCACTCTGAATGAATCCCTCTGGCTGATCCATATAGACGCTCTCTTCCAAATTACCATTTAGAAAGACCGTCTTTACGTCCATCTGCCAGATCTCATAATCGTGGAAGGCGGCAATAGCAAGAAGGACCCGAATGGATTTGAGCATAGCCACTGGAGAAAAGGTTTCGTCATAGTCCAAACCAGGTCTTTGACGGAAACCCTTTGCAACAAGTCTAGCCTTATAGGTTTCAACCTGTCCATCTACACCAATCTTCTTTCTGAAGATCCACTTGCATCCTACGGGTTTTACCCCATCTGGAGCAGTGTCCAAAGTCCATACTTTGTTAGTGTACATGGACTCCATTTCGGTCCGCATTGCATCCAGCCATTTTACCGAGTCGCCGCTCTGAATGGCTTGCTGGAAGCTAGTAGGGTCGTCATTATCAATGACGCAATCTTCTCAATCCTCGTCTATGAGAAAACCGTAGTATCTCTCGGGCGGATGAGACTGCCTACTACTTCTGCGGATAGGCGCTGGTATGTCCCTTTCTTCTGAAACTTCTTGTTCTACCAAACTTTCAGTAACAGCTTGTGGTTCTGGAATTTCTTCCAGTTCTACTGCGCTCCCACTCTTCTGATTTTCTAAAAATTCAGTTTCTAAGAAGTGGGCATGACGAGAAACAAAAACCTTTTATTCCTCTACGTAACAGAAATAATATCCCTTGGAGTTCTTTGGATATCCCACAAGCTTACACTGTACTGAGCGTGCCTCGAGCTTGTCCGGATGCTGCTTTTTTACAAAAGCCGGACATCCCCATGTCTTAAAGTGTTTAAGACAGGGTTTCTTCCCACTCCACATCTGATATGGTGTGGTAGGTACAGTTTTGGTTGGAACCTTGTTCAAAAGATATGCAGTTGATTCTAGCGCATAACCCCAGAAAGATCGCGGTAACTCAGCCTTACTCATCATGGAACGAACCATATCCAATAGGGTTCGATTTCTCCTTTCCGATACACCGTTGTGTTGTGGTGTGTATGGAGGAGTAAGCTGAGAGAGAATTCCATTCTCTTTTAAGTATCCCAGGAACTCGGCACTTAAGTATTCACCACCTCGATCAGATCTCAGTGTTTTGATACTTTTGCATGTCTGTTTTTCCACTTCATTCTTGTATTCTTGGAATTTCTCAAAGGACTAAGATTTATGCTTCATTAAGAAGATATATCCATACCTAGAGAAATCATCCATAAAAGTAATGAAGTAGGAATAACCACCTCGCGCATGTATATACATTGGACCGCACACGTCACTGTGTACGAGTCCTAAGAGCTCGCTTGCTCTTACTCCGCGTCCAGTAAACGGAGTCTTTGTCATCTTTCCCATGAGACAAGATTCACAAGTGGCATAAGATTGATATTCGAACGGATTCAAATATCCTTCTCTATGTAACTTCGTTAATCGTGTTTCATTGATGTGACCTAGTCTACAATGCCATAAGAAAGCCTGATTTATTTCTGGAGACTTTCTTTTAAGTGTGTTCTGGACATTGAAAACCTGAGCTTGATTTAATACGTATATACCGTCATCTAATCTACCGGACCCAATCAGAACTTGATTTAGGTGGATGTGAACTACATCGCTTATGAATGTAAAGTCATATCCCTCTCTCGAAAGTGAGGACACTGATATGATATTACAAGTCAAACTAGGTACATACAGACAGTTACGTAGAATCAATATCTACCCACTTGTCAAACCTAGGCGATATTCTCCTACGGATTCAGCGTCCACGCTCATTCCGTTTGCAACTCTGAGAGACAAATCACTTATCCTTATATCTCTATGGTTTCTCAAAGCATGTAATGAATTACAGATATGAGATCCTGCTCCAGTATCTAGTACCCAGGAAGTAGAGTTAATTGACAAACAGTTCTCAATTACAAACACACTAGAGGCTGAAGCCACAACATGCTTCGTATCCTGGATACTGGCTTCCAAAGCCCTGCAATCCTTCTGCCAATGCCCGTTCCCATAACAATAGGAACATTCCTCTTTAGCTATTCCAAGTCCCGAAACTTTTGCTCTTCCCTTTCCTCCTACTTTATTGACACCGTATATCGACTTTGTAGAGGTCTTCTTCTTTTCACCCTTTGCTTTCGCCCTGGATGTAGAAGAAGAAGGTCCCCCATTAAGCAGAGCTTGTGTCTCCCTGGTTTCTTTCAGGGTGTAAGTAGAGGGTAGGGACTGTGGAAATAAGTCAGCGTATGACCTGTTTCCCAACGTGGTCTTCAGGTCCTTGAGCTCATCAATATAGCTAGTCATTGTAAGGACGTTGTCCCCTACAGATGACCCGACAGCCAACCTCCCTTTAATTAAATCGTTCGAGGTCTCATATCTTGCGATATGAGTTTGCTCTCCATATGAATCTTTGTTATGGAGAAAGATGGAAACCAAGTCCATCTTCTCGTGTTGCTTCTGGTATACACCATCAACTGAAGCCAACACGAAGCACTTAGCTTTCGCTTTATCCTTTTCCTTTGTCTGACGGATATCCATATCCGCGACGGTGGAAACTGGACCTGGGACGGCGGGATCTTGAGTAGTAATAGGGTGGTCCAGCTTGTCATAGGCAATGGACATCTGGACAGACCTTTGCCAGTCAAATAAGTTAGATTCAGTCAACTTGTTATCTAGATGTAACCTAGTCATGGTCACAAGGTCACTGCAATGAGAGAGAGAGAAGAAAACACTTTAGCATGATGCTCTTGCAAGTTTAGATTGGTTTTTAATTTATCTAAACTGGATGGCTCCCACTATTCCTCGAATCCTTCCTCAAACCATAAAAGAAGAATTAGCCAGGACTATTCTCACTGTACAATACTTGCTTAACCGTTCAGCCAGGCTAGTGTCGGTACTTTGAGGGAGGTTTTCCAACGCTTTCGCGAAGTTCCTTAATTAAATAACCTCTTTTCTCTGGGGGCGTAGCCCCGCTGACACCTTTCTCGACACCTACTTGGTTTATAGCATTGATCGTTAAGTGACGAATCTCCTGATAAGTAGCATATACTCACAGTAGGATCGGGATCCAAATATCATCGTATGATAATGTTGAAGGAATCCTACCAACATTCATCAAACTCCAAATGGTATGCAACACTAGCAAGTTTCAGTTTCTTTAGAAACTCCTGATATGGATTTTTGCCCCATGTTCTTATGACCTTGACTAAGGGCCAACAAATCATAAGTCATATGTCAAGTTCTGCCCATCATTATCTTGTTGATTTGAACCCATCCGTATATACTCTTGACTAAGGGCCAAACAAAGTAATACGACTGTCCCAAACCAACACATCTATCTATGCAACAAATGAATACCCCAGCAGCTACCAATCACTATGTCTTGACTAAGGGCCAAACAAACATAGCTTGAATACTACTGACCATTCATAAGAAATGACGGAGGGCAACGACTGGTTTTGGCGAAACCGTGAACGTAGTGAACTTGATATAACCGAAGGAACCTGATAGCTTTTTAAAAGGAGTAGTTAAAGCTCCGCAATTAAAAATTCTGCTTTTTTAAAATAACCGAGTAGTTTCTTTTAAATTTGTTCCAACGATTCAACTTTGGTTTATTTTCTTTGCATTATAAATAATGCGTCCCATCATTAACCTATCATTGCAGAAAACAACGAAAATACAACGTCCTCTTATGCCATCCGCATTCGCCACTGGATCCCCTCATCACCCGTTAGGTTACTTAACTAACGACAGAGCGGGGGCTGGGCTAGCGCGGGTGTAAAACAGAAGTGACGTCTAAATAGCTATCATATATAGATATTGTACATTCGTCAGACGCAATAATAGGCATTCCAGATCTCAGATGAACATTATTGGATATACAAGCAATCCGTGTTTGCTTTGAGCCTGCAACAAAAGACGGATTACACAGTTGTGATGAATAGCCTTTACCCCACCCTAGACCCTTACGGGTACGGCAAACTACCCGCCAAGTACCCGAAGTGAAGCGGTCTCCCTCAACAACGTAAGTAGGCCACTAAACACTTCGACGTACCCGGTAGTTTGTGCACCCCATCTTGGGTCTATCCTAGGAGCAAAAAACAGTAAATGAAATAATACAACGGTGGCTACAACCGCAACCTGGATGTGCCCCGCAAAAGAATATTACATCAAATTACAATTTACATCGAATGAATGAATATAAAACCCATCTCAAACCCAGGCTAATCATCACAACGATTCAATCAAGTTCATATACACAAACAGTAAACATTACAGAAATATGCAACCTCCTGCCAACCGACATACTAGCAGTTAGGGGAGGTTTACAAACACATTAATCATTACAGATAAAAACCCGATTAGCAAATAACTTAGAATATCGATCGATAACCATTTTCCGTGTCTACCCCAATTGCAAACCTGCACTAAAGTAACCTGGGTAGAAACAGAACATACAGGAAAACAAAACACCAGAAATAAAGAATTATTGTGAAACTCCGAGTCAACTCGGCGTTGACTCGGCGGCGGATCCGCGGTTAAAAGCACCATTTGGCCGCGGTTCCGCGGCCGTCTTGCCGAGTTGTGACCTCGTATTTTCCCAGAACTCTTATAATACCCTGCTGTGAATTTTAAGGCCTATCAAAAAAAATTCTGACACATTTAAAATTAACAGAAACTGTAAAGGGTATCGGGGTGTTGTTTTCGTGTTTTCCGTCGATCGAAGATCTAATTAGTTGCTAACAAGCTAGTAATGGTTTAGTTGGCTCTCATACCACTGTAAGTCCATGTCACGCACCCCATGAACTTGCGGGGAGGCGGAATATATGAAAAACGATCATCAAAGGTTCGTAACACGGACTTGAGCGCATGAATCGTATCTAAACCGTTACTAGCAAACTACAAAAGGTTTAACTACTCTGATTCGAAGTTATACCTCACGTTTCTTGTCCTTCGGGTCTTCATCACTATCCTCCACTCCTTGTAGGCTCTTTGGAACGTCGGCACCTCAACGGCCTCCTCGAGTCAAAGACGATCCACCCGAGAGCTCCTACTCCAAGCTTAACCTCTAACTTGAGGTAACTAGGTTACTCAAAGTGCTAATCTAAGCAACCTAGGTGATATAGAGTTGGATTATGGAAGTACTAGTCTAGCTAACCCTT
This sequence comes from Agapanthus africanus, assembly GCA_030015575.1. Classification (NCBI taxonomy): domain Eukaryota; kingdom Viridiplantae; phylum Streptophyta; class Magnoliopsida; order Asparagales; family Amaryllidaceae; genus Agapanthus; species Agapanthus africanus. The sequence continues at coordinate 537,151,817 of CM057339.1, forward strand.
GATCTCAACACATGAGAGGTTAGGGTTAGGGTTTGAAGATGGAGAGCTTGAGGAGAGAGAAGGTGAGAGTGAGAATCCTTTTGGATGAATAGATCATGTGTGTGTATATGAAACATAACATATATATTAAATGAATAACAAATAATGATATATCATCATGTTTCATTAATACACTAAGTGATTCATCACATGAGTCATATAAATCATAATTGATTCATTAACTCCATGTATGAATCACACCATGGCTCACTTATCCAATTAATGCAAATGCCACCTTAACCCCCAAGTCACCATGCTTCAAGAAGCTTCCCGAAAAATTACGAGAACGCCCCTCCTATCCGTAAAAACACGGAAAAACTTTAGACTGTATAAATCCAATAATCCGATACTAGAATCTGGCTTAAACCAAAGCCGACTAGTAAAAACTGTCCGAACATCGTACGTGCGTAAAAACACGTATGCTTTCGAACCCTGTCGTAAAACCATACGACCTCTATATCGTTTCGCCCGAAGCAGGGAAACTCCCTGTGTGGGACTCTAAAGACTTGACACTACGCTGGCAGTGGGTTTAACCACAGACCGCAAGCGGCACTAGCTGTACGTAACGGTCCCCAGGTAGATGTTGATAAGAAGGCCGATGAGAAAACCCATCCGAACTCCTACTGAGCCTGCTGTGACAATCTCCGTACAGTCCGGTCCGTTCGTCTAAGACTATCGCATATCGGGCCTAGGGGGCGGCAAGCGTCAGTCCCCTAAAAGCTGTATAAGTCGTGTCGGAGCGTAGCCCATTACACCTTGAGAAACTACTGGAAAACCTACCAATAAATCTCGCTTGCCCTGGCCAGGGACTTTGCGTAATGGCTCTCTGACACAGCGTGATATCAACTCCCAATACCGGGAGAGACGAATCCTGTCTAACCGCCACTGCCTCCAAGTGCTCGGGACTGTACCCAACTTCTACCTGTTTGCACGACTCCTTTGAGCCGTGGTAGGGTAGCAATCTAAGAACAGTGGGACACACTCGAGGCGAAGTAGCAGTGTCAAGTCTGCGGACTATGCTGTACTCATGTCACCTGGGAACTGTTAACCGACGAATGGTATAATCCCAACCAACAGTTCCCCGTGAGTCCTGTCCGGTGTACCCGTAACCTAACGAGCACCTGTATACTATCTCCAGTACGACGTACTGACGGCTGTGGGACAGACCATCTCCCCAACTGGGATGAGAAGCGTACACACTAGTCTACTCCGGAGTATCGATGCCCTGTCTCGATAATCCTACGACTAGGGACCTGAATAAGGATGTGCTTGTAGACTACCCAGCCCCCACTAGTATGACTGCCATCACAACGCTGGTAGTCAAGCAAGATCCTAAGAGCTCTATCAATACGTATACTCACATATTAAGATAGAAAAACCAAGTAGCATACTACTATGTTTAGCAAGACTGTTATATACATGTGAATATCCCAAGCTTCCATTAAGTAATATACAAACTAGTATGATACAGTAATGGCCTTCTAGGGCATAAACACTAACACCAAGCTACCGCAGAAACAAGATGCCTCAGCTCTCCCGCCGAGGTCATCTTCCCCGGTCCATCGACCGACCAACTGCACCGCTTGCAGGCGTAACCACCATCCCGCGAATCTCGCCATGCGCGAGATCTCCGCCGGCCACATCATAGTTCCACGCCACCACGATCCCCCATTAACGAGCAAGTCTCGCCATTAATGGGAGGTCCTGCTCATCACGCGAGCGTGACGTCGGGAGCGTAACGGCCGGCATGATTCTCGCGCCTACTGGACCTGCTGCCACCGCTACTTAAACCTCCCATTCAGATGGTCAAGGTAATCCAATTCTAATCCACTAAGCCGTTACTCTGCTCGGATTACCCCACTAACTTGATCGTCGGAGGGTCCTCGGTGGTCCAACCACCCTGGGACTTCCTCGCAGGTAGCTCGGCTCAACAACTTCAAACCTATTGAGATCCACACGCTTTAGGAGCGACAGCCTCCAGATCAAATCTCAGCCACCTATCGCCGCCATCAGCAGATCAATGGGAAGCAACATCTGAAGGAGATTCTACCCTCCATCAGCTGGCACCGTCTGTGGGGAGAACTTTGATTCCACAAAAAAAAAGTTCGCCTCCCGATCTCACTCCAATGGAGAGCGATCATCAAGACGATCCAAACGCAAACCACCGCCTCCCTCTCAACGGAGGCACAGACAAGCCTCCTCCGTCGAATGCCATCAACGCCTTCGCAGGCCGGATAGATCGACTCGCATCCTTCGTGGAGGCGCTCGTTCGCTTCCAAGCGGCGGGGCAAAATCCCAAGGTCGCTGCTCCCCCGCCTCGGGACCAGGACCCCTACAGGGGGAGAGAAGACTCGGTCCGCGTACTTCACCATAGAATCTGCGTCTAAACTGGAAATAGACCCCTTAGGCATAACCAAGGGCACGGCCGACCGTCGCCTCGCTGCCTCCCACGGCCGCGGATCCCCCGGGCCTGTACGTTCTGCAACCCGCTGGGCGCCCAACAGCTCGACACCGAGGTCCATCACCAGAGCGCCCCGCCCCGAGGTCTTTCGCGCGCCTGTCCCTCCTGAGGAAATGTCGGTCAGCTCGCCTGTCACTAGGCATGACCGATACACCCTCCTCCGACGGGGCCGCGCAGATGGGGCTCGTCAAGGCAGCTCAAGAGCCACCTCACAAGAGGATTTGAGGAACCTCATTGAGAGAAACCACGGCAGAGGTCATACGCAGGCCGCCAACAGCAGGGGCCTGGGATCATAATGCGCCGAGTCATCGGGGTACCATGGCCGACTCAACGCCCTCGAGAAGAAGATCGAGAGTCTGCATCGGGAAGGTCACCGTTCGAGCGAGGGGGCTAAGTATGCCGCCGACTCACTCACAAAACCATTCACCGAGGAGCTGCTCACCGTCCACGTCTCCTCCTGCAACAAACCCCCAAAGGTCTGCCTTTTCGACGGCAAATCTGACCCAAAGGACCACTTGGATGCGTTCACCGCGGGAACGAGCTTCCAGGACCACTTCGATGCCGCCCAGTGCCGAGCTTTCCCGGCCACTCTTATCCACGCCGGGCGAGACTGGTTCTGAGGAATCGAGACGCGCTCGATCTCAACCTTTGACGAGCTGGCCACATAATTCCTCGGCAGTTCATCGGGAACAGGCGGCAGAACCGCACATTCAACCACCTCTTCATGATCAAGAGCAGGGACAGGGAGATGTTCAAAGCCTACATCACCCATTTCTACAACGCCCTTCTTGAGGTCCCAGAGCACCGGGACGAAACGGTCATCACGGCTCTAAGGTCTGGTCTTAGGCACAAAGAGTGGTTATGCTCTTTCGCACTGGGACAACCTAAGACCATGGCCGAGGTAAAGGCCTGGACCGAGCGCGAGGTCCAGCTTGAATCCGAGGTGAACGCCAGGCTCCCCCGAGCAGAGCAAGCCGACCAGAAAAAGAGGGCAAGGGATGAGAGAAGGGGACCAGAACGGCAAAAGCCCTATCCCTCAAAGTTACAGGAGTACAAGCCGCTTAACGTCTCCCAGACGGTGCTACTAGAGGAGTCCAAGGGCAAAGGGTTCTTTAAGTTCCCCCCGATCCCACGCTCGGCTTCAAAGCGAACCCGGAGCCCCTACTGTGGCTTTCATAGGTCACTGGGCCACTCAACGGAGAGCTGCAAACAACTCCGAGACTATATTGAAGAGCTCATCCGTTCAGGGCACCTCGCGACATACCTGAGGGACAAGCGGCAAGCTGACCGCGAGCAGGAGCACCGTCCCCCTCCAGCCGAGCAGACCATCTGCCAGATCATGGCAGTGTCAACGGAGCATGCGTCTGATACCCCCGAAGCTCGGTATCCCATGCCGAGCATGGATACTAACAGACGTGTGAGGGGCTCAAGCTGCATGAATAAAAGCATCTACTAGCATGTATTTTCTTTCCAAATCAATATACCATCTTCCTAAGATCTTTTGTTTATACAATAAAAGGATCAATAGAGCATTGCAGAAAAGAAAAAGAATCTTATTCATTTAAAAGGTACTATAGGCTCCTCATCCGTACACAAAAAAGAAAAAAATATTATTACAACTGCGGGGGAATGGGGTGCAGAGAGCACTGCTCGTGGTACTCTGAGCATATCTCCTCCAGCCGAGCCCTCGCAGCGTCTAACCTCTGCCTCCGATCCCCCCGCAAGCTTCGGCGTCGAGCCTCAACTGATACCACTCACGGATGAGCGCTTCCGAGCGGTTTAGCCGGCTCGCGGAGATCAGGCCGAAGCGCCTCAGAGACCTTAGCTTGCCTATGGCCTCTTCAAACAGCATTTCGGATAAGGGGTTGTAAAGCCCCGGCGATGCCCTCCAGATGGAGTACATCAGCAGCTGAAGGAGGGAGGACCGCCAGGGAAGCAATCGGCCGAAGTGGTCATCGATCCTGCCTATTACCAACTGCACCGTATCCTCAGTACAGTACGGGTCATAGAGGTAGACATCCTCGAAACTTACCATGTCTTCGATGGTGAAGGCGAAGTCCTGCATTTTCCGCATTTTGGGTGTGAGGAGGAAGCAAACAACAATCCCTCCGTTTTATAGCCAACGACGCCTGGGAGTCCAACAGTCGCATGTTTCACCCGCAACGCAGGCGCCATGTGGCAAGCGTCGCGCCTCCCCATGCGAAACCGAAACGACACGACCCCGGCGCTTCGCCTTCACAGCGCCCTCACGACACGTATCTTCGATGTTGTCCCACTCCTAGGTGCTCACATGGGAAGGTCGAACAGAGCCTCACCAAGAGGAAACCGAGCAGCTTCACTGCTCGGTCCTTCCTCATAGAGCTAAGCCCTCAACAAGAGGCAGCCGAGCGGCTACCCTGCTCGGCTATCCCTGGCTGGTAGCTACCCTACCAACACCAGGTATCTAAGACCTCATAAAGAGGCAGCCCTGCAGCTACCCTGCTCGGCTATCCCTGGCTGGTAGCTTTCCTACCCCACAACGCCAGAGAATAAAGCCCTCACGAAGAAGCAGCCCTGCAGCTGCCCTGCTCGGCTATCCCTGGCTGATAGCTTCCCTACCCCACGACGCCAGGGATCTAAGCCATCACTAAGAGGCAGCCCTACAGCTACCCTGCTCGACTATCCCTGTCTAGTAGCTTCCCTACCCCACGACGCCAGGAATCATATCCCTCGCCAAGAGGCACCGGGCAGCAACCCTGTTCGGCCATCCTTAAGGACCCAAAATCCCTCGAAAGAGGCAATCGCTTAGCACCAACCATGCTTGGTTATCCCTGGCACCCCACCAGGGATCAAAGCCCTCGCCAAGAGGCACCGGGAGGCAACCCCGCCCGGACATCCTTAGTAGGCCTCCTGCGCCCCTCCTGCGCTAAGGATGAAAAGCCCTCGAAAGAGGCAACCGCTTAGCACCAACCCTGCTCGGTTATCCCTGGCACCCCACCAGGGATCAAAGCCCTTGCCAACAGGCACCGGGCAGCAACCCCTCTCGGGCATCCTTAAGGATCAAAGCCCTTGCCAAGAGGCACCGAGTAGCTACCCTGCTCGACCATCCTCAGTAAGCCTCTCACGGCCCCTATCGCGCTGAGGATCAAAGCCCTCGCCAAGAGGCACCGAGCAGCTACCCTGCTCGGCCATCCTCAGCAGGCCTCTCACGGCCCCTCTCGCGCTGAGGATCAAAGCCCTCACCAAGAAGCACCGAGCAGCTACCCTGCTCGGCCATCCTCAGCAGGCCTCTCACGGCCCCTCTCACACTGAGGATCAAAGCCCTCACCAAGAGGCACCGAGCAGCTACCCTGCTCGGACATCCTTAGCAGGCCTCTCACGGCCCTTCTCACGCTAAGGATCAAAGCCCTCGACAAAAGGCACCGAGCAGCTACCCTGCTCGGTCATCCTCAGCAGGCATCTCACGGCCCCTCTCGCGCTAAGGATCAAAGCCCTCGCCAAGAAGCACCGAGTAGCTACCCTGCTCGGCCATCCTCAGCAGGCCTCTCACGGCCCCTCCAGTGCTGAGGATCAAAGCCCTCGCCAAGAGGCACCTAGCAGCTACCCTACTCGGCACCATCCTCAGTTGGACAATTACGGCCCCTCCAACAACTAAGGAACATGAACTCAACAAGAGGCATACAGTCTATCAACGTCTTAGCGATCTACACTTCGACTTCGGGGCCATGGAGATACCATCTTACCGCCTGCCTTGGAACACTTGGCAAGAGAGCAGACTCAAGTCAACGCGTAATCGCCAGACAAAGAGACGACACAACAAAAAGGCAGTCCCATGCAGATACAAGTGTTCAAACAACATGAAGAAAAATACGTGTTCAAACAAGACTGCAAGAAAATTACCTTTATTCGTAAAAATTAAAGCTTTTACAAGGTATTGTGGGCTCCCCAGCCTTACAAAGTGCCCGGAGGCCTACCAAATTCCCGAGGAAACAAATAAAAAGAAAAGGAAACAAAAGACGGCGGGCCTCAGGCCTCAGGGCCGGGCGCATCCTCGGGAATCCCAGCGCCCGCCGCAGGGGCCTCCGTGTTGCCCTCATAGGGTATCTCCTCCTCGGCCTCGCCCCCGAGGTCCTCCCCCTGCTCCTCGTATCCATGAGGATATTCGGCTCAGAGATCCTGGTCGGCGAACTCCGGCATCCGAGCCTTGACGGCGTCAAGGGCCTCGTGCCAGATGGCAATGGTGGCCGAGGCTAGGAAGGTGTAAAATTCTTCTGATTTCTGGAAGTTCTCTACCGCTTTCGCCGTCAAGAGGTCGGCTCGTTTCGCCGCCTCTACCGCCGCCCCCAGCTCCTTCCAGAGGGTTCTCACCGACTTCTTCACGGTGCCGACGAGCGCCTTGGAGTCCTGAAGCTTGGCCTCAGCAGCCTGGGCGGTTTTGCGGAGCGTGGCAGCCTCCTGCTTCGCCGCCGCCACTTCCTCCTTCTCGGCCGCCACCTCCTGCTTCATGGCCACTAGCTCCTGCTTCCCGGCCACCACCTCAGCCTCGAGAGCGGCGACCCTCACCGTCGCCGCTTCCAGCGCCCGCCTCGAGCTCTCCCTCAGCGGGGAGGACTCGCCCGAGGCTCGGACCGCCGAGCCTATCTCCTCCTCCTCCATCCGGATAGCAAGAGCGACATGGTGGAGGACCTAGGGAAACAAGAAAGGGGTCAGAAAGGAGAAGGATCACCAAGTCTCGCGAAAGATGAAACGAGCAAAGTACGAGCACTAACCTGCGCGGCCTCTTCGGCGATGGACGCCAGTTGCCCCTTCAGACTTCCCCCGGGGACCCTGCCCCCGGCCGACCTCTCCATGTCGTGCAAAAGGCTATCGGCGACGGAGAGCCCTGAGGGCACCTCAAAGTGGAGCTCCCCATCGTCCACCAAGATCGGGGTGGCCGGGTCCTGCGGGGCTACACGGGGGAACCTCTTGAGAGCCGGCGGCGGCGGACTGGTCTCTGCATCCGAGGCGGGGGCTTCCTGCCCCGAGCCTTCTTTTGGGTCGGCGCCCTGCTGGACTCCGGGGCCCGATCCGCGCTCGAGCGCTGGTGCTGGACGGCTGCCGGAGGAGACGAGGTTGGCGCCTGACGGGAAGAGCTGGCCCCTCTAGCCGTCGACCCCTTCTTCGGCTTGCGCATAGTCGCTCGAAGGTGGCTCAAATCCATGGGTTCTGCACAAGACGAGATAAAATGTGGTCAGTGACACAAGCAAAAATCAAAATAAATACAAGCCTAACTTACCGACGAACTGGGCAGGGCTGAGCCCGGCCCAACTAAGGGCCCGCTCAGAAAGCAACACATCGGCCCGAGGAATGGGCTTCCATGCCACCACTCTCACCGCGTCGGGGTCATTGGATGGGTTTCCCTGCCAGCACTTATCCCTAGACCACCGGATGGGTACGGGCCAGTCCTCACCTTCTGGCGGCCTGACGAAGAAAAACTTCTTCTTCCAGTCGTGGATGGAAGAAGGCAGGACGACAACTCCCAACCCGAGCGCACTCCCCCGACGTTTCCTAAAGGAGAGATAGACCCACCTTGGGTCGCCAGCGTGAGAGCCGAGGTGACTTTTGTAGATGAGAGAGCAGGCAAGGATGGACAGACCGAAAGGGACTATCTGCAATTTCAAGCGGACCAGAAACCTATGGAGAATCCTCCAGGAGTTCGGCACTAACTGGCCCGGGGCTAACCCAAAGTAAGACAGCGCTGCAGTGACCTCGGGAGAGAAGGGCAAGCGCATTCCGGTCCAAAAGGATTCCAGGTATAGGGAAATCTCTTTACCCCGCACCTGATCTTCCCTCTCTCCTTCCTCGGCCAAACGCAGAGTATAGCCAGAAGGGATATGGAAGCGGGCCTGAGTGGTAGCATGATCTCCCTCGTACCCCACCAAGGAAGGCACGCCGGGGGATTCCGCCACCTCCACTCGGGGATCCGCCCCTAACACACGACCACGGGGAGAGGATCTGACCCCATCTCCCCGAGAAGACCCCGACTCGGCAGGAGAATCCATGAAATCTACCCCTACGACATCTACAGACTACACAGAAGAAGACATCTAACCTGATTGAGAAGCCCTCGGGAAAGCAGAAGATCCGACCTAAGATGATAGCGCCGAGCTTACAAGATCAGGGACAAGGGAAATATGAAGAGAGATAGACCCTGAAGAGGGCCCCACCTCTACCTATAGCCTCCGGCGCCCCCATCCAACGGCGACCGTCGACTCCCGCCAAAAATAACCCTTCACATTCGACGACCCAGATCGCTCCACCTGGCGCGCGCGCATTGGATAGCATCCCATCAGACGCCAGAGACCTGCGGCCCGTCGTGTCCGCCAACCAATGCCCGATACGTGGGCCGCCGCCTCGTCAAAAGTGCGCACGATCCGGCGCCCCTCTTTAATGCAGAAGATCTCGCCCTGATTCGCTGGCGTCATCCAGAAAAAGACAACGGATTGCCCGGGGACACGCCCGATGATATTTTGGGAAGAGAGCTCACCTCGGGTGACCCAGCAGACCACTCTCGACCCGACTCGTCAGCTGGTCGGGACGAGAGTGGGAGGCTAATGATGATGATCGATATCGGTGATCTCCCAAATCATGACACGTGGCAAATGGCGTATCCCAGAGCATGCAATAAAGGACCTATAGAGGCCGACCAGACTACTCCTATGCCCGTCCTACCGACGAGGCCGGCTCGCCTCTGAGCCCCAGCACAATTGGCCTCCTTGGCCTCATAGTTCATTCCCGAGCTACCGCAGAAACAAGATGCCTCGGCTCTCCCGCTCGTCCGTGAGCTCTCCCGCCGAGGTCATCTTCCCCGGTCCATCGATTGACCAACAGCACCGCTTGCAAGCGTAACCGCCATCCCGTGAATCTCGCCATGTTCGAGATCTCTGCCAGCCACATCCCACGTTCCACGCCACCACGATCCCCCATTAACGAGCCTGTCTTGCCATTAATGGGAGGTCCTGCTCATCACGCGGGCGTGACGTCGAGAGCGTAACGGCTGGTGTGATTCTCGCGCCTACTGCACCTGCTGCCACCGCTACTTAAACCCCCCTTTCAGACGGTCAAGGTAAGCCAATTCTAATCCACTAAGCCATTACTCTGCTCGGATTACCCCACTAACTTGATCATCGGAGGGTCCTCGGTGGTCCAACCACCCCGGGACTTCCTTGCAGGTAGCTCGGCTCAGCAACTTCAAACTCATTGAGATCCACACGTTTCAGGAGCGACAGCCTCCAGATCAAATCTCAGCCACCCATCGCCGCCATCAGCAGATCAACGGGAAGCAACATTTGAAGAAGATTCCACCCTCCATCAACATCTCTTTCCTTTTCAAACACCAGTGTATATTTAATTTCTACTGAATATATACTTGATTAATTCTTGTATCTATTGGTCCGTCTATTCTATAGCTTTTAAAGTGATGGCAGAATCGTAATTATATAGAAGTTCTGCCATTCTCAAATTTTCGCAACCCTCGTACCAATTTCTATTAGCATAAAGATGGTCTTGCAATTTAAGTGAGAGACTTTATGTTTATGTTTGTAGTTTAAATAGATTAACTTTATGATCATTAGTTTTAAATTTGCATTCTCAAGCAGGCTTGGGTTACCAACAAAAAAGAATTGCAACATTTGTTGCATGCAACAATTACAACATTTGTTGCATGCCGCAATTGTTGCAAAAAGAAAAAAGAGCTCAAATTCATTGTTTAGTTATTTTCAAGTTTTGTAATTGGATTTCCAAATCCAAACTAATTTTTTGTGTTTGGTTGAACAAAATAGTAAGGGACATGAAACATTTGTTGTGAATTTGCATATATGGCATATTCAAAGATTATGTGGCACCCCATAATAACTGTTATGCTCACGGTTTCCAAAATAACAATTTTTGTTATAACCAAAATGATGATGCTCAATATTGGCGATCTCCAAGATTAGGACGCGTGGCAGATGACATGTCCCGAAACTCGGGAGAAAGGGCCCACAGGGGCCGACTAGACCACCCCTGTACCCGACCTACAAGTACAATCTGGCCCTCCTTAGAGCCCCCTGCAAATTGGCCTCCTCGACCCCTCAGCTCGCCCCGAGCTGCCACAAGACCAAGACTCTTCGGCCCTCATACTCGCCTCCGAGCTCCCCAGCCGAGGCAGTCTTCTTCGGTCCCTCCGACCGACCAACTCCACCACTCACAGGCGTAACCGCTGCTCCGCAGATCTCGCCACGCGCAGATTCTCCGCCAACAACGCCCCACGTTCCATGCCATCACGATCCCCATTAATGGGTGATCTGCTCTTTACGCGGGCGTGACGTCGGGAGCGTAACTGCCGGCGAGATTCTCGTGCCTGCTACTACGTGCTACCGCCGCTATATAAACCCCCATCACAGAGGGGTCAAGTAAGCGATTTTCTATTCCCCTTAGCCGTTACTCTGCTCGGATCTAGTGCTATCTTGATCGTCGGAGGGTCCTCGATGGTACCAAACCACCCCGAGACATCTTTGCAGGTACTCGACGCTAAACTCCTCAAATCATCAATCTCCTCAAAACCCATTGAGACCCACATGCAACAGGAGACTAGTTCCGAAACCCATCAGGAGATCGACGGAAGACAACATCTAAAAGAGACCCGAAAAGGACCTCCATCAGTTGGCGCCGTCTGTGGGAATCGCAAACTCCATAAAAACAAAGTTGGCCTTCCGATCTCCGTCCGCATGGAAAGCAACCATCCTGAAGATCCAGGTACCAACCACCGCCTTCCCCTCACCGGAGGCGTGGATGAGCCTTCTCCGGCGACCATCATCAACGCCCTCGCCGGCCGGATAGATTGGCTACAGTCCCTCATGGAGGCGCTCGTCCGCGTCCAAACGGCTGGGCCTGGGCCCCAGATCTCCGCTCCACCGCCTCCAGAAGTCTCTGCCCCCGTTGACACGGCTGACCACCGACAGGCTAGGACTCCTGGCCACAGATCTCTCGGGCCGATACTCCTTGAGGACCGCTAGGTGCCCCACGGCTCCACACCGAGATCTGTCGCCAGAGCGCCTCTCCTCGAGCCTCCTCGCGACCCTTACCCCCCTGAGGAGATGTCGGTCACCTCGCCTATCCACAGGCATGATCGACACCCCTTCCCTCGGTGGGCTCGCACAGAAGGGGCTCGCCACGACGGCTCGAGAGCCACCTCGCTCGGGGATCTGAGGAACCTCATCGAGAGGAACAAGGGTCGTGCCCAGACGCAGGTCTCCCACAGCAAAGGCCAGGGATCATAAGGCGCCGAATCCTCGGGGTACCACGGCCGACTAGACGCCCTCGAGAAGAAGATCGAGGGCATGCGCTTGGAAGGTCACCTCTCGGGCGACGAGGCTAAGTACGCCGCCGACTTGCTCACGAAGCCGTTCACCGAGGAACTGCTCGCTGTCCATGTCTCCTCACGCAACAAGCCCCCGAAGGTCTCTCTGTTCGACGGGTAAACCGACCCGAAGGACCATTTGGATGCTTTCACCGCGAGGATGAGCTTCCAGGACCACTCCGACGCCGCCCAGTGCAGGGCCTTCCCGACCACCCTCATTCGCGCAGGTCGGGACCGGTTCGGAGGGCTCGAGCCCCGCTCAATCTCGACCTTCGACGAGCTGGCTACTCAGTTCCTCAGCCACTTCGTTGGGAACCATCGGCAGAAGCGCACGGTCAACTACCTCTTCACGATTAAGAGCGGGGACAAAGAGACGTTCAAGGCTTACATCACCCGCTTCTACAACGCCCTCCTCGAGGTCCCCGAGCACCGGGACGAGACCGTCATCACGGCGCTCAGATCTGGCCTGAGTCACAAGGAGTGGTTGCGCTCCTTTGCATTGGCACAGCCTAAGACCATGGCCGAGGTCAAGGCATGGACCGAGCGCGAGGTTCAGCTGGAATCCGAGGTGAACGCGAACCTCCCTCGAACAGAACGGTCCGACCAGAAGAAGAGGGCTCGGGAGGAGAGGCCAAAGCGTCAGCAGCCCTATCACCCGAAGTTCCAGGAGTACACCCCGCTCAACGTCTCCCTTGCAGTGTTACTAGAGGAGGCCCAGGGCGAGGGGTTCTTCAAGTTCCCTCTGATCCCACGTCAGGCCTCAAAGAGAACCCGAGGCCCTTACTGCACCTTCTACCGGACGCTGGGCCACGCTACGGAGGATTGTAAGCAGCTCCGGGACTACATTAAGGAGCTCATCCTATCGGGGCACGTCGTCGCCTACATGAGGGACAAACGGCAGGCCAACCGCGAGCAGGAGCAGCATCCCCCTCCCGCCGAGCTGACAATCGGCCATATCATGCTCGTTTCGGCGGATGACCAGTCCGGCGCTCAGGGAGCCCCGTACCCGGTACCGGGCACGGAGACTAACAAGCCTCCGAGGAGCTCGGGCCATGCTAATAAGGTTATCTATTAGCATGTACTTTTCTTTTGGGTCAATGTAAACTCTTCCTAGGGTCTCTTATTAATTTAATAAAGATCAATGGAACATTGCGAAAAAGAGGGAAAGATTCATTTATTCAAAAAGGTATTATGGGCTCCCCAGCCATACATACAAAAAGAAAAAGAAAATTACAACAGCGGGGGAAGGGGGTGCAGTGAGCATTGCTCATGATACTCGGTAAAGATCTCCGCCAACCGAGGCCTCACAAGATTGTTAGTCTACGGTAGCGCCCCGGCCAATAATCTGAGGCTAAATGCGGAACAAAAAACTTTTACAACTGGCGCTATCGCATACTATAACCCAGATCTTGTCATTAACGCTAAACTAACAAACTGTAAAATGGTAGAAAGGCTATACTGATCGATCCGTGTCCTTCGGTCTTTAGTCATCATCCCTAGCTACTTGCGGCATCTCCGATCTCCTGTCTCCTCGTCAAGGTGGCACCACGTCAACGGATCTTTATACGGGCTCCCGCCTCTATACCGAGGCAACTCGGACATGAAGTATGCTAACCGATATGTCCAAGATGAAGTAGAGAATGAGTGGAATACTTTGTCTCAATACACTCTTTGGTTCTCATCACATGAGAGGGTAAGAGTGGAGGTTGAAGAAGATGCTAAGGTTTGGAGAGTGTGAGCTCAAGAAGTAAATCAAGTGAGCATAAAGAAAATCAAGCATATAACTTGTTATCATCTTTTCTTTTGTGAGTAGATATATAAGGTTGTGTAAAGAAAATATCTCATAAAAATATCTCCCAAAAAATATCTCCACAAACCCTAAAATATCTACACCCAAAACAAAACATCATTAATTCTATCATGACTCACTTAGTGACTCATTAGCATGAGTCACTAATGAACATGCTAGAAGAAATGTGTCACCATGAATGAGTCACACTTTCTAAATCCAATAATCATTTAAACCAAAATGATTAACCCAAAAAGAAATGCATCTTCTAAAATATTCTCGTAACGGATTACGAGAATACCCCTCACCTGTAAATACATACATGTATCCGTATTCCGACCGAATACGAATACGATGAGACTAAAATATTCTGACTCAATATAATACTTGGATCCGGCTTAAACAAAAGCCCAGCAGTATTATCTGTCTGAAATATGACACGTACACAAATGCACATGCATGTTCGAACCCTGCCATAAAACCATACGGCCTCTACAACGTTTCGCCCGAACTTGGAAAACTATCTGTGGGGGACTCTAAAGACTCGTCAGTACCCTGGCAGTGGGTTTAACCACAAGCACGTCAGCGGCACTAGCTGTGCATAACGGCTGCCCATGTACTGACCGAAAGGGAAGCTGATGAGCGAACTCATCCTGGAACCCTACTGAGCCTATCAGTGACAATATCTGTACAGTCTGGTCCATTCGTCTATGAGCATCGCATATCGGGCCTAGGGGCTGGTAACGTCAGACCCCCAAAAGCTGTATAAGTCGTGTCGGAGGGTAGCCCTGAACACCCTGAGAAACTACTGGAATACCTACCAGTAATTCTCCCTACCTTGGCCAAAGACTTGGTGTAATGGCTCTCCTAGACACAGCGCGATCTCACCCCCAATACCGGGAGAGACGAATCCCCTGCCGATTCGCTCACTGCCCCTATATGGCTCGGGACTGTACCCAACTAAAACATGTTTGCACGACTCCTTTGAGCCGTGGTAGGGTAGTAATCTAAGCACAGTGGGAACTCACACGAGACAAATGACGACCTTAGGTCAATGAACTAACCTGTACACATGTCACCAGGGAACTTCTATCTGACGCTAGGTATAATACCAACTAGCATGTTCCCGGCTAGTCCTGTCCGGTGCACTCATAACCCAATGAGCACCTGTATACATCTTAGGTGAACCAACTGACACCAATGGCTTGTGAGACCGGCCACCGTCCCTCGTCGGGGTCTCGACTGTATACACTAGTCTACTCCGGAGTATCGATGCCCTGTCTCGAAACTCCCATGACCAGGGACCAATTTTAAGGATGTGCTTATAGACTACCCAACTCTCACGTATATGATCGCCATCATACTATTAGTAGTCAAGCAGGATCCTAAGGGCTCTATCAACGTGTAATAGTGAACAGTAATGTCACCTAAAGCTTTACAGGATGATAAAGGCAAACCATATAGCATACTATCATCTCGAGTAAGATTGTTGTCACGACCCGAAAGTACGGAACATGACCGGAACTTAGGCTACGAACGTCTCAAGGCATATGTGCTCTAAGTAAGCCGAGCCCAGAAATCCAAACCAAGAAAAGTAGTGGAGTGAAGGAAAAACCATAAGTAAAATAACCAGTCTGTAAAATAATATACAACGCCTAAAGGCGAGGATCACAACAGAAAGGAAACTCAACAGCATGAATCCCAGAGAAATATAACGTGCGACTCTAAGGTCGAAAGAATAATCAACACCGGTCTCTATCTCAAATAAGTACATGTTTGGTTGATGGAACTTCTAGATACAACTGAATATAATATATAATGTATAATGATGGGTACGATACAAATAAACCCACCTACTAGCAAGTCACCCAAAAGAAGCGGTGCCGCAAGCCGTAATGAATCCCTGTACGACAAACACCTGCAAGAACTGGGGCACAACGGGGGTGAGTTGCCAACTCGTGAATAGAAGAACATCTATGAATAGAAAATCGCATGTATGATGCAATCCTAGGTCATACGATCAACATACATAAACCTCAAAATGAATAAGTCTGAAGCATGCTAAGGTGGCAATGTAACATCTTTACAGGTATGTAGTGCCAAGTACTCGCCAATGCCTCAGGTAATAACATGTCATAAACATGAGGTATGATCGGTATAATCAATATGAATCAATGCCAGCTATAACATGAATCTAGCAGTATGTGGATGTCCTCCAACTAGGTAATCAATAGCTGTAAATCGATGGATCCCGTCCACGTGTCACCCAATGACAACAAGCATCATGCATGTAAATATCGTAAAGCATATGCATGGAAATAAGAGGATATAATCAAATCATGGAACCTGAGTGCCTAGCATCGACACTCGAAAACATCATGAACACCTGTGCCTAGCATCGATACGTAAATCCTCATGTATCTCAGGCGCCGCACACCCTGGTCAGCCCTTATATCCATCTCATTACTCCAGTCGGTATCCCCCTGATAACCGATGGGTCCCAATACTATCACCGGTAGGTAGTACTCCCCTGCCGGGCTCACCGTCTAGCATATACGAGTCTTCTTGCCCCGGGATCCTCATTGGGTCCACCATGTACCCGCAATCGGTATCTACCGCTCCTCGAATCGGGTATAACCACACAAGCTCTCTGGAACCGAGAAAACTCATGGTGGACGCACTGAAAATATCATATCAAGGGTGACCGGATTTTTTAAAACAATTACATATTTTCTTTTGAAATATCCACGGTCCCCAAATCCAGAAATATCATGGAAACGACATATCTCAATACGTATAATTAAAACATGATGTATGCGACATGTAAGGAAAGGTAAGCATATCAGTAAGTCATGCAACATGGAATAGTAATGTGCGCATGTCGAGGGAAACCGCTCTTCTAAATGAATCAGTTTTAAAGAATATCTTGCAGTTCCCAAATCTCTAATCAAGGCGGAATCATCTATGTATGTGTACAGGTATAAGTGTACAATATGCCATGCAAGAATCATATCATGAATGCAACAGTACTACAGTGTAGTGGCATGGCAATTATCGATGATGAAGTGTGTGAGCCGGCAAACAGTGTACGTGGAACATACGCATCATCGATAATGATGCTGGTGTCCTAACAGCATGATGGTAATATCTCAATAAACACAAGTAATACGATGCAAATAATATGAATATGCGGAATCAAATAATCAACGCAATAGTGAAGAGTCTACATCAATATGTAAGTGTCATGTAGTTTGCCTTTTTGAAATAAGACGAATCGGGGTTTTCAGTAAAATAAGGGCTACGGTGTTTTTAAGAAAAGATGCCCCTTTTGAAATTATCCGTAGAGTCCCTTTTTGCCTGTCTTTAAAATACTCCCGATTCGTTAGTTTGGAAATAGGTATGACTCGGGTCTAGTCTAACATCTACTACACTAACTACTGATCTAACTATCAAGTCAATCGGGAGGGGTAAGGAAACCACCTAAGTCTGAGTCGATATATATGAATAAAGATAGTAGTCGGTGATCCCGCATCAATAGTATCGCATATGATACCGTAAATCATCTGACACCCTCAAGTCATGAGTGCGGATCAATCATCAATATAAAGCTCGTACGGTAAATCGTCGTACGGCATCCCAATAGCTGGGTGCGGTTTAATATCACAATCATCACATCAATTATCTGGTATCCTTATCATCATATCACATAATCTGGGGTACTGATCTAAGTCTAGTACGAATCGATACCATCTACATAAGTAAGAATGCATGTGCGAAAGACACGCCCAAAGGCCCGCTGAAAATCATATATCGTATCCCAAATACGAATCTGTCACGACCTCAAAGAGCACGTGACTGGCCCTTGAACCATATGAAGTCTATAGGACTCCATCTGATCCAAGTAAGCCAAAAGCCCAGAAACCTAAAACCATTTTAAGGATAAATAACCAACAAGCAATATACTATACCACACCGAATGGCGAGGATCAAAATTTAAAAGGAACCCAGATAAGCATGAAAACTGCAACACTATAAGCGCGACTCTAAGGTCGAAATAAAACATCACTAGTGTCTGAGTCAGAAACAATATACAAGTCTTTGGTTGATGGAATTTCTAGATACAAAGAATAATACAAGTACAACGGCGGGTCTGATATAAGGAACCCACCTGCCAAGCAAATCACCCGCAAAGGAAAGCAGTGTGCCAGAAATGCCGCTATGGAACCTGTACGGCAAGCCCTGCAAGAACTGTGGCACAACGGGGGTGAGTTTCCAACTCGTGAATAGAAATATCTACAAGCAAAAATCGAAAGCAAGACATAATCCTAGGTCAACAATCAGTAATATAACCACAAGAGTACATCTGAAGTATGATAAGGTGGTAAGGTAGCATCTAAATATGTATGTAGTGCCAGGTACTCAGGTAATAACATGTCATCAGTATAAGGTATGTCTGCATGAAGTAAATATGATGAAGTATCAAAGGATATCAATACACATATATTAGCGTCCCATACCACTAATATTGGTGTAAGGGTATATATAACAGCGCCCTCATACCCTGTTATATATACAAATGAAGTATGATCAATGTAAATCCAGTCTGTATGTGATCAAGTCCGTAAAAACGTGGAATCCGTCCACCCGTCACCCAATGACATTAAGCATCATGCATGAAAAATATGAGGATAAACCAAAAGCATGGAACCTGAGTGCCTAGCATCGACACTCGAAAACATCATGAAAACCTGTGCTTAGCATCGGCACGTAAATCCTCACATACCGGGCATCCGTCAGTCCGGGTCAGCCCACTCTCTCAATATATCGGGCATCCATCAGTCCGGGTCAGCCCTCTCACAATATATCGGGCATCCGTCAGTCCGGGTCAGCCCTCTCTCAATATATCGGGCATCCGTCAGTCCGGGTCAGCCCTCTCACAATATATCGGGCATCCGTCAGTCCGGGTCAGCCCTCTCACAATATATCGGGCATCCGTCAGTCCGAGTCAGCCCTCTCACAATATATCGGGCATCCGTCAGTCCGGGTCAGCCCTCTCACAATATATCGGGCATCGTCAGTCCGGGTCAGCCCTCTCACAATCTATCGGGCATCCGTCAGTCCGAGTCAGCCCTCTCACAATATATCGGGCATCCGTCAGTCCGGGTCAGCCCTCTCACAATCTATCGGGCATCCGTCAGTCCGGGTCAGCCCTCTCACAATCTATCGGGTATCCGTCAGTCCGGGTCAGCCCTCTCACAATACCAGGAATATCATAGAAACAACCTATCTCAATGCGCAAAGCAGAAAGCAAGATGCATGCGACAATATAAGTGAAATGCAAGTAACAATATATCCTGCAGCATGGAATAATAGTATGCGCATATAAACATATGCAAGCAATGCGAATAGCATGAATATGCGGAAATCAAATAATCAACACCACAGTGAAGAATCTACTATGCAACTATAGATCTAAGTATCAAGTCAATCAGGAGAGGTATGGAAACCACCTAAATCTGAGTCGATAAATATATAGATATATAGTCGGTGATCCGCCTCAACAACATATCGTAGGACATCCTCGAGTTATGAGTGCGGATCTATCATCAATATCGGCTCGTACGGTAAATCATCGTACGGCATCCCAATAGCTGGGTACGGGTCAACATCTCACTATCTCATCACATAACAGGTATCACTATCATCAGATCATATAATCTGGGGTACTACTCTATGTCTAGTACATATCGATACCATCAATAAGGTATGCATGCGGAGGTAAACACACATCCCAAGCCCGCAAGAATCACAAGTCATATCCCAAATATGAATTATATCAAATCACCGATCTCGCGGCACAAAGCCCACATCATCGACTCATCTCCAAAGTCATCCCATATCATCAAACACAGCGCAAGTATAATGAATATGCAAGATTGTGCGTGCTGGTGTACCTCTATCCTCGAGCTCGCAACTAGGAACTACGCTAGTTATTTCTATCTCTAACTAACCATAACACACTACAACTATCACGTAAATAAACTACATAGTATACTATCTACGTACTGCGGGGGTGCTATACGCCATCCACCCGACTTCTCCCTGTAGATATAATCTACTCACCTTGCATCATCATTTGCGGACATCACTACGCATTTGCTTGTCGTCCCGAAGTCTTCATGGGTACCTACATATCAAAGTATCGTATATGCGCATTAAAACCAAATCCAAGCTAAAACGGCACATGAAATCCAAAACGATACGATAAGGGGCCTATAGGTGAGAACCTATGGCACGCCTTCAAAACCATCAATAAATCCTCTATATCGTCGTATAAACGCCAAATAGTCGAGGCAAAACACAATCCACAATTTCAGACTTAAAAAATACGGAATACGGAAACACGAATCCAAAACAGCAACTTAGGATATATGTCCCAGATTTTACTCTAGATGGAATCAGTCAAAACTAGACATACCCAGGGTCAACACTAGAGGAACTGGGGCTGTGCACAGAAAACGAGGAGAATCCTGTAGGGTTCCTAGGCACACTTAGGAGTTCTCACAAGGCATCAACCATGCCAAATTAAAATTTTACATGTGCCGAAGAACTCTAATACGGATCGTTGACTAGAGTTTAGGTGAAACAAGAAGCTAATTAACAACTTAACTAAAGAGTGAATGAAAATACAACCTTTGTAGATTCGTTACTCCACCTCCATAGCTCCATGACGATGTCCCTTCGCTGCGATCATCGGATCCCGGACTCCGGTGATGGTTTCGTCGGAGAAATAATCGGGCTAGGTCGTAGACTACGATGCCGAAGATGACCTACGTCGAGGCAACTCAAACTCGAGCTCCGCCTTCACCAAGTCAAGAAACTTGTGAAGACAACACACTCTACTACAAGGCAAGTTGTAGAGGATGAAGAAAGAGGAGGTGGGTTGACTTTAGATTTGGTTTTCTCACTCATTTGATCATTTCACCATTGGAGGTTCCAAGCTTTCTTCTTCTTGATGAAGATGAAGAAGAAGAAGAAGGAACAAGAAGAATATCATGAGAATGGTGAAAGAATAATAAAATGAATTGATCTTATCATAATGCAACCTTGGGTTAGATTTAACTCTTGTAGAGAGCAAACCTTAGTTTAGCTAATGGTTAGGTTTAAATATAAAAATAAAATGGTTACTAATTCAAAGCTTCATGAAGCTTCCACAAAAGACAAAATTAGCAACCATTTCATTTTAGCCAAAAGAAATAAAGAATTTAAATAAAATGAATAAATGAATAATTTAAAACCATAACCATTAACCTAAACATGGTTCAAATCAAACATACACCCAAGTTTGCATGTATCATCAAATATGATACAAACTAGTGCACAAAGTTATATCATATATACAATGTGCACATCAAGTGAGAAAATCCATCTTAAGTGAACCAATACTAGTTAATATAAAGTAATATATCAAATATATAATTATACATTAAATCATTAAATCAACACTTGATTTAACGATCCGGTCATATCTCATATAACCGACTAATATCAATAGTAACAACTTATCGAATCAACACTTGATCCGATAACCCGGCTATATCGCATATAACCGATCAATGTCACAAATCGCGAGAATCGAATCCAGTATCTCATACTGGTATTATTCTCGGTCCCGTACATATCTCATATGCGCTCCTATTTCTTTTCGCTTGAGCCAGGAAACCTCTGTGTAGGACTCTAAAGACTCGTCAATACGCCGGCAGCAGATGATGATCATATCAAGCATCCACAAGCCGCAAGCGGTCTGCTAAACGTAACGGCCACCCGGGTATTGAGCGATCTGAAGATCGACGAGCAAGCCCGCTCACACTCCAGTGAATCCAACCAGTAACACTACCGTACAGTCCGGTCTGATCGTCTGATATGTCGCATATCTTGCCTAGGGGTGGTAAACGTCAGACCCCAATAGCTCGACAAGTCGTGTCGATATGAGGTCTATAACAATTCGAGAAACTACTGGTAACACTTACCGGTAAATCTCAGCAACCCTGGCCAGGGATTTCCTGTTATAGCCAATCGAACACAGCGCAAAATCAACTCCCTATACCGGGAGAGACGAATCCCCTCCTATCGCTCATTGCCTCCATGTGACTCGGGACTGTACCCAAAAACCACCGTTTTGCACGCCCTCTTGGACGTGGTAAGATGGAAATCAAAGCACAGTGGGAACCACATAAGACTCTATGACGATCTCGGGTCAACAGACTACTCTGTACCAGTGTCACCAGAGAACTGCCATCTGACGTGAGGTATAATACCATCTGGGAGTTCTCGGCGAGTCCGTCCAGTGTACCCAGTCTCTACTGAGCACCCGTATATCATCTCTGATGTCAAACACCAATGGATATGGGATCATCCATCGCCCATCTGTATGGGTCGAGAAGGTACACGCTAGTCTACTCTGGTATTTCGATGCCCCGTCTCGATACACCCACGACTAGGGACTTTGAAGGATGTGCTTATGGACTACCATGTCCCCACTAGTATGATCCGCATCACAGTCCAGGTAGTCAAGTACACATCCTAAGGGCTTTACCAACATGTAACAGAGAGACAATCAGTGTACACGTTAAGGTAAAGATCAACCAGATAGCATACTATCGTGTCGAGCAAGAAAGTCCTCCCAATATATGTCCCAGCATCCACTACAATATACATCCTATGTACAGTAATGGCCTCTAGGGCATACATATAACTAACAATCTCCCACTTGCACTAGGGCCATCTGTAGCAGTGGTTGCAGTATCTCATACTCAACCATCCCATAAAAGTCTCTCTCTGGGAATAGGCCTTCGTGAGTGGATCCGCCGTGTTTTCCTCTGAGTCTGCTCTCCTAACCTTGATCACTTAGAGATCAACCATCTCTATGATCAAGTGATACTGCCTTAGAATATGTCTGGATCACTGATGGGACGGGGGTTCCTGGCATAAGCCACAACTCCATTGTCACACAATGGTAGGAACTAAGTTCATCTCATGAACTAATATACATCCAAACAGCCTCTTTGGTAGCATCTTAAGCAGCGATGTATCCAGCCTTTATCGTCTAGTATGTCACGGTATCTAGCTTGGAACTCTTCCAACATACCGTCCCTTTACTGAGGGTAAAGACAATGCCTGCGACTGACATTCAGTCGTCTTTATCACCCTGGAACACTTCCAGTGATTCTCCCCAGGATCGATTGATACCATCTCACTACAACTAGTGAGAATCCTAACATCCATTTAGATCTATCTCATAGATCCAAAATCCAGGATTTAGTAGGTATCATTTTGATCCTACGTGGAGAATCTTTGTGATAAGCGGAGATTGATCGAGCGTAGCATAGGAAACTCCTTCCCTATCAAGAGTATGTCATCCACGTGCTCTACGAGGATCACCACCATACTCCCTACTACCTTTTTGTTTATACAAGGTTCATCTACCATTTTGATGATGTCAAACTCTTTGACTAACACATCAAAACAGACGTTCCAACTCCGCGATGCCTGCTTTATCAGATAAAACATCTTGCACACGTTTCCGCTGCTCCCACTGTTTACGAGGCCCTCTGGCTGTGTACTTATAGACGCACTCTTCTAAAACATCATTTAGAAAAGCAGTCATGACACCCAACCACCAGATATCGTAGTCATGGTATGTAGCCGTGGCAAGTAGGATCTGGATGGACTTAAGCATAGGCACTGAAAAAGGTTTCATCATTATCCACGCCTGGTTAATGACGAAAACCTTTAACAAGTCCAGCTTTGAAAGTCTCAACTTTTCCATTTACACCAAGTAATCTTTTCAAGATATACTTGCTCCTGATGGGGATTTAACCCTTCAGATATAGCAACCAAAGTCCATACTTTGTTGGTGTATAAGGATTCCATCTCAGATCGATAAGCATCCAGCCATTCTTACAGAGTCTTACTCCTGATGGCCAGCTCGAAGCTAGTTGGGTCATCATCTCATGATGCAATCCTCGCTCCCACTGTCATAGAGAAACCGAAGTATCTCTCAGGTGGGTGAGGAACCCTACTAGATCGGCGGAGAGGCTGAGGTTCATTGGAATCTACTGAATCCTTTGGTTCTGTCAAATCATCAGCTGCAGTTTGTATAGCTGGAACATTTCCAGTTGTACATAACAGACGTTGCCTCGAGCTTGTCCGGATTTTGCTTTTAGACATTGGCCGGACAACCCCAAATCTTAACTGACTTAAGAAATGGGCTCTTCCCTTTCCATATCACATATGAAGTGGTAGGCAACTGATTTGATTTGAACCGTATTCAATAGGTATGCAGCTTCTCAAGTGCATAACTCCCAAAAGGAAAAAGGTAACTCAGTAGTACTCATCATGGAGCACACCATATCATATAGGGTGTATCTGCTCCGCCCCGATATACCATCGTGCTATGGTGTATACAGAGGAGTAATGCTGAGAGAGAATCTCATTCTCCTTTAGAATAATCCAGGAATTCCGCGCTCAAGTATTCTCCTCCTTGATCTTATCATAGGACATAATACTTATACCCATATTTTGGTTCTCTACTTCTAACTTATATTCTGTGAATATCTCAAAAGGTTCGGACTTGTGTTTCAACAAGAACATATGTCTGAATCTAAAGAGATCATCAGAGAACGTAATGAAGTATAAAGAACCATTCCTAGCATGTGTAGACAGGGGACCTACATACATCAACATGTATTATCCCAAGAGTTCACTAACTCTTTCTCTGTTTCCAATAAACAGAGCTATGGTCATCTTATCTTTGTGACATGACTGGCGAGTTTCACAAGATGTAAATTCAAACTAATTTAAATATACATCTTTATGTAACTCTAGCTAGTCGGGTCACATTGATCAGACCTAGTCTACAATACCTCAAGAAGGATTCGTTCATTTCTGAACTCTTCCTCTTGTGTGTGTTCTGTATATGAAGAACTGTAGTTTGATTTAGAACATTAATGCTTTTAGATAACGTGCCTGAACCGATCAACTTTTGATATAGGAAATGTTCAAAACATTATCCAACAATACAAAATTTTATCGTTTCTTTACTAATAAAGAGACAGATATGATTTTGTATATCAGGTTCGGTATCTAATAACATTCGTTCAGATTCAATGTATTACAATACAGGGTGACAGTGACCAACAGACTTGGCTGCAACACTTGCCCCGTTTTCTGCCTCATGAAACTTATCACCCGTTCTCAGTTTTTCTACCCTTTTGTAGCCCTATGTAACAGATTACATATCTGGGATCCTCATCCGGCATCATATACTCAGGATGCGGAGGATACTGAGAAACAGTTCTGTATAATGAACACACCCGAAGATGATGCATCAGCATGCACTCTCTTCGTTTGGGCGTCACGGGAAATCTGGCATTCCCCAATTTCCCGCTCTGTCTTATAACAATTATAAGTTGGAGCGGGACCAACGTTCCCCAGCTCAGTATAACAAGCGGGTTCGGTCAATTATCCGTGTTATTATCTTGATTAAGGCATGATATGGTCGCTACCAGGAGAGAGAGAGAAGAAAACACTCAGCGTGCGCTCTTGCAAGAATAGATTGGTTATTATTTTATCTAATCAGGATGGCTCCCACTGCTTTTTATCAAATCTTCCTTCAAACCCTAAAAGGAAAGACTAGCCGGGATTAATTACACACTACAAATTCGCCAATCTTTCAGCCAGGCCAGTGTCGGTACTTTGAGGGAGGTCCCCCGTGCTTTCGCACGAACTTAATTAATGTAAACCTCGTTTTTCCAGAGGCGTAACCCCGTTGACACCTTTCTAGACACCTACTTGATCGGCTAATTGTAATGTATAAAACCCTCCCAGGAGTAACAATTAATCGCAGCGGGTATCGGGATCCAACTATCTCATAGAAGGTATGCAATCTCATTGCAAATTTCAACACTTGAAATTCCCGATAATATTTTGCCCCTGGCGTGCTATGACCTTGACGAAAGCCAACAAACCATAGCCCGCTAGTTAAGTTCAACCCGTCATTTCCTGATTGAATTAAACCCACCCGCACGACCCTTGACGAAAGCCAACAAAGCCGCACGACTACCCTAATCAAATCGCATCGTATGCTAGCATATAAGCAGCATATAGCTACCGCACACTGCACCTTGACGAAAGCCATCAAATGCAGCACGAATACTATATACAACTTATCTGAAATGACGGAGGGCTACGACAGGTTTTTCTGAAAACCATGAGCGTAATGAACTTGATATCGTTGTAGAATCAAATGAAGTTTTGAAATGGAGTGATTTTGAGGCTTTTCTAGTTTTGCTAAAGGGGTCACTCCTGGTGAAGGGATCGTCGGCCCTTTCCTTGTCGTATGAGGTGCGGGATATATCATATATATCACTGTGCAAAGCAGAAACTATAGAAGCAATCAAAAACAA
This sequence comes from Agapanthus africanus, assembly GCA_030015575.1. Taxonomy (NCBI): domain Eukaryota; kingdom Viridiplantae; phylum Streptophyta; class Magnoliopsida; order Asparagales; family Amaryllidaceae; genus Agapanthus; species Agapanthus africanus. The sequence continues at coordinate 537,177,931 of CM057339.1, forward strand.
ACCGAGTGTGTAGCATCTGCCAGTTATTGCTAAAGGAGTCACTCCCGGTGAAGGGATCTCGGTCCTTTCCTTATCGAATAAGGTGCAGGATATATCACATATACCGCTGTGCAAAGCAAGAACTGTAGCTACCTGTTTTAATTTTGAAATTCGATTCCACAACATCTTTAGGTTTCTTTTCTTTCATTAATCACATTAATGAAGTCCCATCATTTAAATTACCTAAACATCACAGATAAATGCGACGTACACTTATGCCATCCGCATTCGCCTCGATGTCCTCTCATGCACCGTTAGGTTAGGTAACTAACGGCAGAGCGGGGTAGGGCTAGCGCGGGTGTAAAACATAAGTAACGTCTATATAATATATCATATATACTATATACTGTATCTATCACAGAACATCACATGATCACATCACAGATATCGCAGCAGAAGAATCAAATGAAATATTGGATATACTAGGACGTCCGTGTTTTCAATACGAGCCAGTACAAAACACGGATTCCACGGTCGTGATGAATAGCCAAACCCACACCCCCAGACCCCTACGAGAGCGGCAAGTAACCCTACCAATTCTAGAGTTAGGAGACCCGGACTCGACTCCTCGAGTTAGTCTCCCACTGGACTCCAGAACCCGGTTACTTGTGCCCTCCTCCTTGGGTCTATCCTAGTGCGGAAAAGTAAATAATATACAAAAGGTGACAATTTCCGCAACATGGAAGTACCCCAATTCAAAGAATATTACATACAAGTTATTTACATGAATGAAAATGAAAAACACTCATCTCACATAAAAACCCCCGGCTATTCGAACACGACGATCCAATATAACATATCCAGCAACACATAACATCACATGTCATCAACGTAAGTAAGTATGCATACCCCAATTGTCGTTGACGTATAGCAACGAAACCGGCGATATAGTCATACTACACTTACGGTCACAGAAAAGAAAGTGTAAAACTACAACAGTTGGAATCCGCAACCTGTTTAGACATCGCATGCCTAATCAAATGAAATACTTAGACATCACATGCCTAACAATTATAAACCCCGCATTTTAGTCTCATTATCGAAAACTCTTTTCAATATCAAGTGAGACTAAACTGCTAGATTTATAACATTCATTCAGTTATCTCATAACTGTTTGTGAATTCCAATTATTGTACCACATTCCAGATAAATAGAAAATGTCAAACTTTCCGATCGAACATTCGAACACCCAAGTTTTTCCGAAACTGCTCAACACATGAAACAAGTTTAAAAACATCCAGTTCATGCCTCAGTACCAACGGTCCAGCCGTAGAAGGGTCAAGCCAACGCCTCACATGTGGCACGCCGTACCGCCCCAAACCCTAAGGTTCAAAGGGCAGTTCAAGACGGTCACATAATCGAGTTATGGTTTGTCGTCTTCTAGAGGGTCCATCGCGTTACTTGCACTACTTAGAATGTCTTCAAACCACGGAAAAATCCAATACTTGGAAATTTCCCAATAGAGGGAAAAATTGGGTATTTATATCCGGTCGAACTTTTCAACATGTTCAAAAATTATCCGGAAAACACATAGACAGAATTAGACTTTCCGATCGAAACACCGAGTCCCCAATACAACACAGAAAAACTCAACTCTTGAGTTCAGATTAAACTATTCCAGGAAAATCAGCAGTGCATATTAGGAGTTACTGTGCAAATTTGGACACGTGTCGTGACAATTTGGCCGCGGAACCGCCGCACAAGCCATGCTTGTGCCGCGGTTCCGCCGCACTATGGAGGAATCAAGAGCTCAAATTTCACAGTAATTCTTAAAAAAGCCTGCTTGTTTTTCTGCATATTTTTAATTCACAAAAATCAACAGTTTTGAAAAATGTACAGAGAGCGATTTTGCAATGGGGTTTTGGTTCGATCGGATTTCTAACTCCGTCCACGCATCGCCTAAGGCTCTAGCTAGGCTCTGATACCACTGTAGGGTTCCTAGGCACACTTAGAAGTTCTCACAAGGCATCAACCATGCCAAATTAAAATTTTACATGTGCCGAAGAACTCTAATACGGATCGTTGACTAGAGTTTAGGCGAAACAAGAAGCTAGTTAACAACTTAACTAAAGAGTGAATGAAAATACAACCTTTGTAGATTCGTTACTCCACCTCCATAGCTCCATGACGATGTCCCTTCGCTGCGATCATCGGATCCTGGACTCCGGTGATGGTTTCGTCGGAGAAATAATCGGGCTAGGTCGTAGACTACGATGCCGAAGATGATCTACGTCGAGGCAACTCAAACTCGAGCTCCGCCTTCACCAAGTCAAGAAACTTGTGAAGACAACACACTCTACTACAAGGCAAGTTGTAGAGGATGAAGAAAGAGGAGGTGGGTTGACTTTAGATTTGGTTTTCTCACTCATTTGATCATTTCACCATTGGAGGTTCCAAGCTTTCTTCTTCTTGATGAAGATGAAGAAGAAGAAGAAGGAACAAGAAGAATATCATGAGAATGGTGAAAGAATAATAAAATGAATTGATCTTATCATAATGCAACCTTGGGTTAGATTTAACTCTTGTAGAGAGCAAACCTTAGTTTAGCTAATGGTTAGGTTTAAATATAAAAATAAAATGGTTACTAATTCAAAGCTTCATGAAGCTTCCACAAAAGACAAAATTAGCAACCATTTCATTTTAGCCAAAAGAAATAAAGAATTTAAATAAAATGAATAAATGAATAATTTAAAACCATAACCATTAACCTAAACATGGTTCAAATCAAACATACACCCAAGTTTGCATGTATCATCAAACATGATACAAACTAGTGCACAAAGTTATATCATATATACAATGTGCACATCAGGTGAGAAAATCCATCTTAAGTGAACCAATACTAGTTAATGTAAAGTAATATATCAAATATATAATTATACATTAAATCATTAAATCAACACTTGATTTAACGATCCAGTCATATCTCATATAACCGACTAATATCAATAGTAACAACTTATCGAATCAACACTTGATCCGATAACCCGGCTATATCGCATATAACCGATCAATGTCACAAATCGCGAGAATCGAATCCAGTATCTCATACTGGTATTATTCTCGGTCCCGTACATATCTCATATGCGCTCCTATTTCTTTTCGCTTGAGCCAGGAAACCTCTGTGTAGGACTCTAAAGACTCGTCAATACGCCGGCAGCAGATGATGATCATATCAAGCATCCACAAGCCGCAAGCAGTCTGCTAAACGTAACGGCCACCCGGGTATTGAGCGATCTGAAGATCGACGAGCAAGCCCGCTCACACTCCAGTGAATCCAACCAGTAACATTACCGTACAGTCCGGTCTGATCGTCTGATATGTCGCATATCTTGCCTAGGGGTGGTAAACGTCAGACCCCAATAGCTCGACAAGTCGTGTCGATATGAGGTCTATAACAATTCGAGAAACTACTGGTAACACTTACCGGTAAATCTCAGCAACCCTGGCCAGGGATTTCCTGTTATAGCCAATCGAACACAGCGCAACATCAACTCCCTATACCGGGAGAGACGAATCCCCTCCTATCGCTCATTGCCTCCATGTGACTCGGGACTGTACCCAAAAACCACCGTTTTGCACGCCCTCTTGGACGTGGTAAGATGGAAATCAAAGCACAGTGGGAACCACATAAGACTCTATGACGATCTCGGGTCAACAGACTACTCTGTACCAGTGTCACCAGAGAACTGCCATCTGACGTGAGGTATAATACCATCTGGGAGTTCTCGGCGAGTCCGTCCAGTGTACCCATTCTCTACTGAGCACCCGTATATCATCTCTGATGTCAAACACCAATGGATATGGGATCATCCATCGCCCATCTGTATGGGTCGAGAAGGTACACGCTAGTCTACTCTGGTATTTCGATGCCCCGTCTCGATACACCCACGACTAGGCACTTTGAAGGATGTGCTTATGGACTACCATGTCCCCACTAGTATGATCCGCATCACAGTCCAGGTAGTCAAGTACACATCCTAAGGGCTTTACCAACATGTAACAGAGAGACAATCAGTGTACACGTTAAGGTAAAGATCAACCAGATAGCATACTATCGTGTCGAGCAAGAAAGTCCTCCCTATATATGTCCCAGCATCCACTACAATATACATCCTATGTACAGTAATGGCCTCTAGGGCATACATATAACTAACAAATCCCCCCTGCTCTGGCCGCAAATTGCGGCCAGAAAGGGAAAATCGGCGGCCTCATGAAGGAATTGGGGGCTGGGGTCTGGGGTGTTGGTTCAATGGTGCCTGCACATGTCACTGTCCACCCAATATTATTTTAGGGGTCTCGGGGTGTTAGCAGATTCTTAATAACAGTGGCAGATTCCAGTTTTTCCCCGATATCGGTTTCTAAAATCCGTATTCTGGTTTTAGGCTTCAGGTTAGGGTCTCAATTTAGGCACTATGGTGTTTATATAACCTCAACTGAGCTTAATTTCATAATACAACACCAATTCATCACAACCCTAACTAGGTTTTCATCAAGTCCATAATATCACACAATATCGATTCTATAACAACATTGGGGTATAGGGAATGCTAGAATTAAGCTAATGTTTCAGAAATTACCTCTATTGGCAACTCAAGAATTTTCTTGAGTTGCCCCTAGTGTCCCAAATCCTTGCTTCTTTAGCTCCAAGTGTAGATCTAGGGTTTGTGCACATTTTTTTATGAAATGGGGGTAGGGTTTTGGTATTGTTTTTGAGATGAAATGAAGGCTTGAAGATGGGATGAGGAAGAGGGAGCAGCATCAGCTGCTGGAGCTGAAGAGGGAGAGGGAGAGATGAGGGAGAAATGAGAGGAAGAGAGAAAGAGGTCTAAGGTCAAACTCCTCCCCCATACCTACTACATGCCCATACCTCTCTTTTCTTTTACTTTTTCTTTTTCTTTTCTTTTTCCTTTTCTCCAACACCTTCTCACTAGAATAGTAACCCCAAATGAGAAACCATGACAAATAAAATGTAACACAAGTGTGGAAAAGTGATATGTGCATGTTTTGCACAAAATTGCCAAAAATCCGATTAGCGATTTTTAATCGTGATTAGCACTAAATTAGTGTCAAACTAATCACAAAAACTTTAAAATGTCAAAATTCTCTAATTTACCCTATTTTAGAATTTTCCATAATTTTTCTCAAATTTTTCCTATTTATTTGCATTTAATAATACCAAAATATTAAAATATTTAATAAAATAATATTAAATTATAAAATTTCCCAAAATTAATATTTTATCATTTTGAAAATGTTACAGAATCACATCACATCACCGATATCGTGGCACCATGCCCAAACTCAACGACTCACATCCAAAGTTCTCCAATACCTTCGCCATCACAGTATGAACATAGCAAATAAGCACGTGTGTGCGTGTGGGTGCAAACTATTCTAGGATTCGCGACTAGGAACTACACTAGTTACTTTTAACCTTAATCAATGCATAGTACAACTACCACATCCTAAACAATCAAGTCACACATAAGTTATCATATATAAGTACAGTATATATGGTATACTAGATATCGGACTGCGGGGGTGCTATACGCCATCCACCCGACTTCTCCCCGTAGATATAAATCTACTCACCTTCTTATGTGTGCCGGTGCCGATGTCGCCATTTGCATCTATAACGCTTCGACGCCACGTGGGGTACCTACAAGGATATCACACACTAAAACACATAAAAACCATGTCGGAAGCCAAAATGGTGCATGCTACGCCCTTAGGTAAAAACATGTGGCCTCGCGTGCAAACACAGTCCATAACCCTCTGTCGTTGGCGTTCAAACGCCACCCGACAGAGACGAATCATCAAATACCAAAATCCATACGAAAACAAGTCATAAATCATGCACCAAGTCAAGAAAATCAACCCAGATTCTACCCTAGTTGGAACCAGTCAAAACTAGACATTCCAGGGGTCAAGTTTACAGGCAAAAGAGTCGTGCACGCAAAACGAGGCAGTTCCCTACTGCTCTGGCCGCAAATTGCGTCCAGAAGGGATATATCTACGGCCGGGGTAAGGTGGTTGGGGCTAGGGTTTTGTGTGTTGGCTTCTATCTACCTGCACATCTCACTGCCAAGTCAATTTTATTTTAGGAGGTCCCGGGTTGTAGCAGATTCCAGAAAGGCTTAAAAAGTCTACAAAACGCTAACCGACACTAAATCGAACAATCTGGTAATTTTCCTGGAATCTGGGGAAATTCTGGGGTGAACTGGTCTCAAACACACCTAATAAGGTTATACCAACCATCAAAACCAACACTTGGTCAAGTCTCACTCAAATTTGCCTAAACTAGCACTAATTCACAATATAGACTCTAAACTTCAGCTATAAACAGAACTTGGCAAACTAGGAGTTGGGTTGTACGATTATACTTCAAAGGAAGTCCTAGGATGTAGGAGAAAAGAGGATGAAGGAAGGAGGAAGGTGTGTGCTGCGTGCTGAGCTGCTCTTTGGGCTATTCTTCCTTGTTGATTTTACTGCATCAGGCTGCTGCTGCTGCCTGCTATTTTCTTATTGTTGCTGATTGCAATTTCTCTTATCTATTTCCTTGTGTGTGTTGCAGCAGCTGCTGTGCTGGGGGTGTTGGTTGTGGTGAAGTTGAAGTATGTGATGTTGGGGTGTGGTGAAGCTTTCTGAATGGAGTTGTTGCTGCTGTGACTGCTTTTCACGGCAGTGGTGATGCTATTGTGGCAGCTGAAAGTGGCTGATGTAGCTGCTGATGTAAGGAAAATAGGGGCTGATGTGGTGTATCAGCTGATGTGATAACAATTGGGGCTGAAGTGTTCTTATGGGGGCTGAAGTGTTGATATGAGGGTGTAGGTGTTGGGCTAAGGGGTTAGGGTTGGCTGATGTATTGTTTCAGCTGCTGATGCTGGCTGAAGTTGTAATGTTGGGGCTGATGTGTGAGAGGGAGTTTGAAAGACAAGTAAAAAGTTGAAATGAAATGGGATGACATAACTTATAGCCACCTCTCTCTCTCTCTCTCTCTAGCCACAAGTCAACTTATCCCTAATCACCCTTAAACAACACACTTAACCTAATCATAAGGTTTAAGCCACCATGGTCATCCAGGCATGGTTCAACCCTAGGCTCAACCCTAGCTACCATGCACATATGTGTGCAGCCCAGATAAAACATCTGATAAAATATTCATAAAACCAGATAAATCATCAGAAACCAATTTTGGTAAACTTTTTACCAAAAACCCTACATTAAACTTATTTTAGAATTTCCATAATTTTTCTTCAGAATTTTCCCCATTTATCGGTATTTAATTATACCGAAATATTATAATATTTAATAAAATGATATTAAATTATAAAAATTCCCAAAAATAATATTATATTTTTCTGAAATGTTACAATTGTCCTACCGGTATAGGTCCTCCTCAATCATTGCAATCACGTACCTGCGATCCAATAATTGACTTTGAGGGCACTACATCCAACAGAGATCCAACCTCTGCCCTCGGTTCCCCCCGCGTGCGTTGACCCCGAGCCTCAGCTCATAACACTCGCGGACGAGCGCCTCTGAGCGAGCCTGCCGGTTCGCGGAGATCAGGCCGAAGCACCTCAGAGGCCGCAGCTTGCCCACGGCCTCGTCATAAAGCTGCTCAGACAGAGGGTTGTAAATCCCTGGCGACGCCCTCCAGATGGAGTACATCAGCAGCTGCAGCAGGGAGGAGCGTCGGGGGAGCAACTGGCCGAAGTGGTCCTCGATGCTCCCATAGACCAACTGCACCATGTCCTCGGTACACTTCTGGTCATAAAGGTATACGTCTTCGAACTGGATGATGTCAGGGATGGTAAATGGAAGTCTTGCATTCTCGACAATATGTTCATGATGGAAGAAGGGACCAGTGCACCTTCAGCCTTATATAGCCCACTGTGTTAGTGTATATGCCCTAGAGGCCATTACTGTATCATACTAGTTTGTATATTACTTAATGGAAGCTTGGGATATTCACAGTTGTATAGACAGTCTTGCTCAAAATGGTAGTATGCTACTTGGTTTGTTTCTACTTTAATATGTGCATGTGTTTCTTTTAGCATGTCGCTTATACATATTAGTGGAGCCCTTAGGATCTTTGCTTGATTTCCAGCGTTGTGATGGTAGTCACACTAGTGGGGGCTGGGCAATCTACAAGCACATCCTTATACAGGTCCCTAGTTATAGGATTATCCAGACGGGGCATCGATACTCCGGAGTAGACTAGCGTATACGCTTCTCATCCCAGCAGGGGAGATGGTCTGTCCTACAGCCATTAGTACGTCATACTGGAGATAGTATGCGGGTGCTCGTTAGGTTTCGAGTACACTGGATAGGACTCATCGGGAACTGTTGGTTGGTACTATACCTATCGTCAGATAACAGTTCCCAGGTGACAGGAGTTCAGCTTAGTCTGTCGACTTGACACTGCTACCTCGCCTCGAGTGTGTTCCCACTGTACTTTGATTACTACCCTACCACGGCTCAAAGGAGTCGTGCAAACAGGTAGTAGTTGGGTGCAGTCCCGAAGCACTTGGAGGCAGTAACGGTTAGACAGGATTCGTCTCTCCCGGTATTGGGGTTGATATCGCGCTGTGTCTAGGAGAGCCATTACACAAAGTCCCTGGCCAGGGCAAGCGAGATTTACTGGTAGTATTTCCAGTAGTTTCTCAGGGTGTTTTGGGCTACACTCTGACACGACTTGTACCGCTATTAGGGGTCTGACATTTACCGCCCCCCTAGGCCCGACATGCGATACTCTTAGATGAACAGACCGGACTGTATGGAGATTGTTACATTCAGGCTCAGTAGAAGTTCGGATGGGTTCACCTCATCGGTCTTCTTATCGGCATCTACCTGGGGACCGTTATGTACAGCTAGTACCGCTTGTGGCCTGTGGTTAAACCCACTGCCAGCGTAGTGTCGATTCATTAGAGTCCCACACAGAGGGTTGTTCACCTTTGGGCAAAACAGAGTAGAGGTCGTATGGTTTTACGACGGGGTTCGTTCACATACGCGCACTTGTGCACGTTTGGTGTCCGGGAAGTTATTACTAGTGGGCTTTGGTTTAAGCCAGATCCTAGTACTTGTTTTGGGATTGGTCTTGTCTCATTGTATTCGTGTCCCTCGGAACACGGATGCGGGTGTGTATACACAGTTGACAGAGGCAGAGGAACCTCATTAGGGTTTTGACCATTGACTTGATTAAAACCATAATGAGATTAAGGAAATTGAATAATGAGTTTTAATTAGTGATAATTGTATCATGGTTAATTAGGTTTGACCCTTTGACCATGTTGACCCATGTTGACTTGGATATTTTTGTGAGCATGCTTAGCATTAATTATGATATGATAAGGGTCAAATCAACATCAACCACGACAATCTATCCTAATTAAAAATTATCATTATTTTTTTTGTTCATATGAGAGCAAGGTTCATTTTCTTCTCATTCTCTCTTGCTCTTTCTCTCTCTCTTGCAAAGCTCTCTCCTCTTCCTCTCTCAAAAGCTCTCTTGTTTCATGAGTTGAAAAACATGAGCTTTGTGAGATCAAACCATCAATACACCTCTCTACTCACTCTAGAGTTCTTAGTCTAGCAAGCCAAGCACTCTAGTTACTTCTTTGTTGAGGTAGGAGCTCAAGGTAGAGGCCTTCGGATGGATCCTTCTTTGGCAAAGAGGAGACGAAGAGGAGAAGCCGTCTACACCACTCCAAGGAGCTCACATCAAGGAGGACCACAACAAGAAGAGAAGGAGTTCAAGAACTAGGTATAACCTTCTAACCTAGCAGTTAGAACTTGTAGATTGTTTGATAGTTTTTGTTTAGCAAAGATCCTTTATGATTAGTCTATGTTCCCTTGTGATAAAAATTTGATTTTTACTCTTTCCGCCTCCCCGTAAGTACCGGGGTAGGTTACATAGACTTACAGTGGTATCAAAGCCTAGCTAAACAATAACTAACATGTTTGTAAAGTATTTAGAACTTCAATCCCGGAAAAATCGCAAAAAAACATCAAAATTTAGTGTTTTCTGCCGTTTTTAAAAACAGGTCTAAAAATATTTCCAGAGACCTGAAAAATACGTGCAGGGTTTTTTAAGGACACCCAAGAAAAACGAGCTCGTGACTCAGTCAGACAGCCGCGGAAGCGCGGCGAAACCATGCGTTTCGCCGCTGATCCGCGGCCGAGTCGACTCGGAGTCAACTCGTTTTTCCTGCAGTATGTCCAGCTTGATGTTTTGTGATTTTTCAGATGCTTTGTTTCTGCCCAGATTCTTCTTAGAACAGTGTTGTATTTGGGGTAGTTTCAAATTGGAATTTTGATCGAAATTCTATAAACTTTAGCTAATTGATTATATTTGTAATGTGATATATGTAATGAACGTCGACTAATCGCTATACGTCGATTAGTGGGGGTTGTACATATCTGTGATCTGTGATGTTGGATTGTGTATATAAACTTGTTGGATCGTCGTGATGAATAGCCGGGGATGTGAGATGAGGGTTTTCATTTTTCGTTCAATGTAAAATTTGTAATTTGATGTAATATTATTTTATGGCCGCACATCCGGATTGAGATTGTAGCCGCCATTGTATATTATTTCTTTTACTGTTTTTGCTCCTAGGATAGACCCAAGGTAGGGTGCACAAACTACCGGGTACTTTGAAGTGCCGAGTGGCCTACTCACGTTGTTGAGCGAGGTTGCTTCACTTCGGGTATTTGGCGGTTAGTTTGCCGCACCCGTAGGGGTCTAGGGTGGGGTTTGTCTATTCATCGCGACCATGTAATCCGTCTTTCGTTGCAGGCTTAAACGAAACGCGGATTCCTACATATCCAATGTGTTCATCTGTGATCTGGAATGGCTATCATTGCATCTGACGAATGTTTATATCTATATATGATATCTAGTAGGCGTTGCTTATATTTTGCATCCGCGCTAGTCCAGCCCCCGCTCTGTCGTTAGTTAAGTAACCTAACGGGTGATAACGGGGCCGCGTGGCAAATGCGGATGGCATAAGCGTACGTCATATTTTCGTTGTTTTCTGCAATGGTAGGATTAATTGATGGGACGCATTATATTAATACAAAGAAAATAAACCAAAGTTAAATCTTTAGAACAATTTCAAAACCACTCGGTTTTTTCCAAAACAGAAAACTTTTAAAAACGCGGAGCTTAAACCACTCCTTTTAAAAGCTATCAGGTTCTTTCGATTATATCAAGTTCACTACGTTTACGGTTTCGCCAAAAACATTCGTAGCCCTCCGTCGTTTCAGTTAAATGTTCAGTAGTATTCAAGCTATGTATTTTGACCTTCGCCAAGGCATAGTGATTGGTAGCTGCTGAATATTTATCGGTAGCATAGATAAATGCGTCGGTTTGGGACAGTCGTACTACTATTTTGGCCTTCGTCAAGGGTATGTACGGGTGGGTTCAAATTAACCTGGATAATGACGGGTAGAACTTGACATGTGACTTATGATATGTTGGCCTTCGTCAAGGTCATAAGAGCATGGGGCAAAAATCCACATCGGGAGTTTCTAAGGAAATTGAGACTTGCTAGTGATGCATACCATTTGGAGTTTGATAATGTTGGTAGAATTCTTTCAGCATTATCACACAATGATATTTGGATCTCGATCCTACTATGAGTATCCGCTACTCCTCGGGAGACTTTTCACTTAACGATCAATGCTATAAACCAAGTAGGTGTCTAGAAAGGTGTTAGCGGGGCTACGCCCACAGGGAAAAGAGGTTATTTAATTAAGGAACTTCGTGAAAGCGTCGTAAAACCTCCCTCGAAGTACCGACGCCAGCCTGGCTGAACGGTTAAGCAAGTATTGTACGGTGGGATCAATCCCGACTAATTTTTCTTTTATGGTTTGAGGAAGGATTCGAGAAACAGTGGGAGCCATCCTGTTTTGATAAACTAAAAACCAATCTAAACTTGCAAGAGCATCATGCTAAGTGTTTTCTTCTTTCTCTCTCTTAATTGCAGCGACCCAGTGAGCAGACATAGGTTACATCTAGATAATAAAATGACTGAATTTGACTGTTATGACTGGCAAAGGTCTGTCCAGATGTCCATTACCCATGACAAGCTGGGACACCTCTTAACTAATCAAACCTCTGCCGTCTCAGGACCAGTTTCCCCTGTCACGAATATTGATATCCGGAAGACATCGGAAAAAGACTGTGCGAATGTCAAGTGCCTCGTGTTGGCCTCAGCTGATGGTGCATACCAGAGACAGCACGAGAAGATGGACTTAGTTTCTGTCTTCCTCCATAACAAAGATTTATATGGAGAGCAATCTCGTATCAAAAGATATGAGACATCGAATGAATTGCTTCAAGCAAGGTTGGCTGTCGGGTCATCTGTAGGGGACAACGTCCTTACAGAGACTAGCTATTTTGATGAGCTCACGGACCTGAAGACCACGTTGAAGAACGGGTCAAATACAGACTTGATTCTACAGTCTCTGCCCTCTACTTTCACCCTGAAGGAAACCAGGGAAGTAGAAGGAAAGGGAAGGGCAAAAGTTTCGGGACTAGATGTGGTGAAGGAGGGCCGTTCCTATTGTTACGGAAAGGGACATTGGCAGAGGGATTGCAGGGCTTACAAAGCCAGTAGCCGGTATTCAAAGCATGTTGTGGCTTCGGCTTCGGGTGTGTTTGTAATAGAAAACTGTATGTCAATTAACTCCACTTCCTGGGTACTAGATACCGGATCAAGATCTCACATCTGTAATTCATTACAGGCTTTGAGAAACCGTAGAGTTATCAGGTTAGGTGATATGACTCTCAGGGTTGCTAACGGAATGAGCGTGGACACTAAATCCGTAGGGGAATATCACCTTGGATTGACAAGTGGGCAGATATTGATTCTACGTAACTATTTGTATGTATCTAGTTTAGCTTGTAATATCATATCTGTATCCTTACTTTCTAAGAAAGGATATGATTTTACTTTTGTAAGCGATGTGGTACACATCCACCTAAATCAAGTTCTGATTGGGTCAGGTACATTAGAAAACGGAATATACGTATTAAATCAAGCTCAGGTTTTCAATGTCCAGAACACACTTAAAAGAAAGTCTTCAGAATTAAATCAGGCTTTCTTATGGCATTGTAGACTGGGTCACATCAATGAGACACGGTTGACGAAATTACATAAAGAGGGATATTTGAATCCGTTTGAATATCAGTCTTATGCTACTTGTGAATCTTGTCTCATGGGAAAGATGACAAAGACTCCGTTTACTGGACACGGGGTGAGAGCAAGCGAGCTCTTGGGACTCATACACAGTGATGTGTGTGCTCCAATGTTTACACATGCGAGAGGTGGTTATTCCTACTTCATTACTTTTACGGATGATTTCTCCAGGTATGGACATGTCTTCTTAATGAAGCATAAATCCGAGGCCTTTGAGAAATTCCGAGAATACAAGAATGAAGTGGAAAAACAAACAGGCAAAAGTATCAAGACACTGAGATCTGATCGAGGTGGTGAATACTTGAGTGCCGAGTTTCTGGGCTACTTAAAAGAGAATGGAATTCTCTCTCAACTTACTCCTCTATACACACCGCAACACAATGGTGTATCAGAAAGGCGAAATCGAACTCTATTGGATATGGTTCTTTCCATGATGAGTAAGGCTGAGTTACCGCGATTTTTCTGGGGTTATGCACTAGAATCAGCTGCATATCTTTTGAACAAGGTTCCCTCCAAGACTGTGCCTACCACACCATATCAGATGTGGTGTGGGAAGAAACCCTATCTTCAATATCTGAAGATATGGGTATGTTCAGCTTTTGTTAAAAAGCAGCATGCGGACAAATTTGAGGCACGCTCAATACTGTGTAAGTTTGTGGGATACCCAAAGAACTCCAGGGGGTATCTTTTCTATTACGCAGAGGAACAAAAGGTTTTTGTTTCTCGTCATGCCCACTTTCTGGAACATCAGTTTTTAGAAAAAGAAACAAGTGTAAGCGCAATAGAACTGGAAGAAATTTCAGAACCACAAGCTATTACTGAAAGCTTGGTAGAACCAGAGGTTTCAGAAGAACCGGACATTCAAGCGCCACTCCGCAAAACTAGTAGGCAGTCTCATCCACCCGAGAGATACTACGGTTTTCTCATAGACGGGGATCGAGAGGATTGCATCATTGAAAATTATGAGCCTACTAGCTTCCAACAAGCCATTCAGAGCGGTGACTCAGTGAAATGGCTGGATGCAATGCGGACCGAGATGGAGTCCATGTACACTAACAAAGTTTGGACTTTGGACATTGCTCCAGAAGGGGTAAAACCCGTAGGCTGCAAATGGATCTTCAGAATGAAGATTAGTGTAGATGGGCAGGTTGAAACCTATAAAGCTAGACTTGTTGCAAAGGGTTTTCGTCAAAGACCTGGTTTGGACTATGACGAAACCTTTTCTCCAGTGGCTATGCTCAAATCCATTCGGATCCTTCTTGTCATTGCTACCTTCCACGATTATGAGATCTGGCAGATGGACGTAAAGACGGCTTTTCTAAATGGAAATTTGGAAGAGTGCGTCTATATGGATCAGCCGGAGGGTTTCATTCAGAGTGGGAGCAGCGGTAAAGTGTGCAGGTTGCTTAAGTCCATTTATGGACTAAAGCAGGCATCGCGGAGTTGGAACATCTGCTTTGATGATACTATCAAAGAATTCGAATTTATCAAAAATCCAGATGAACCATGCATTTACAGTAAGATTGTAGGGAGAACTGTGGTATTCCTCGTCTTGTACGTGGATGACATTCTCTTAATAGGAAATGGCATTCCTATGCTACAGTCAGTCAAAGGATTCTTGTCACAGAGGTTCTCCATGAAGGACCTGGGCGATGCCAACTACATTCTGGGGATCCAGATCTATCGTGATAGATCTAAGAGGATGTTGGGACTTTCGCGGTCCAGGTACATCGACACCATACTGAAACGATTCAGTATGGAAGATTCAAAGCGCGGTAATCTATCGGCTTGTCACGGAATCACTCTCTCCAAAGAGATGTCTCCCAAGACTGATTTGGAAAGGGCTCGCATGACATCTATACCCTACACATCTGCGGTAGGTTCTATAATGTATGCGATGTTGTGTACCATACCAGATGTAGCATACGCATTGAGCGTTGTAAGCCGGTATCAGTCGGACCCAGGGGAGAAACACTGGATAGCTGTAAAGAACATTCTCAAGTACCTGAGAAGGACTAAGGAGATGTTCTTGGTGTATGGCGGAAAAGACCTCCAGATCGAGGCCTTTGCTGACTCCAGCTTCCAGAGTGACAAGGATGACTCCAAGTCCATGTCGGGTTATGTCTTTACCCTCAATAGAGGGGCGGTTTGCTGGAAAAGCTCCAAGCAGGAAACCGTTGCTGACTCAACTATGGAAGCGGAATACATAGCTGCTTGCGACGCCGTAAAGGAAGCTGTCTGGATGAAGAAGTTCCACACGGAGCTTCAGGTGGTTCCTACCATTGTTGATCCAATACTGCTGTATTGTGACAACAACGGTGCTATAGCTTTAGCAAAGGAACCCAGGTCCCATCAGAAGTCCAAACACATTTTGAGGCGGTACCACCTGATCAGGGAGATCATAGATCGCCGGGAGATCGAGGTGAGGAGAGTAGATTCGGAGAATAACGCTGCAGATCCACTCACGAAGGCCATACCTCAGACTCAGTTCGAGCGGCTGATCGAGATGATAGGTCTTCGATACGCCAGTACAGGGCCCTAAAGCAAGTGGGAGATTGTTAGTGTATATGCCCTAGAGGCCATTACCGTATCATACTAGTTTGTATATTACTTAATGGAAGCTTGGGATATTCGCAGTTGTATAGACAGTCTTGCTCAAAATGGTAGTATGCTACTTGGTTTGTTTCTACTTTAATATATGCATGTGTTTCTTTTAGCATGTCGCTTATACATATTAGTGGAGCCCTTAGGATCTTTAGTTGATTACCAGCGTTGTGATGATAGTCACACTAGTGGGGGCTGGGTAATCTACAAGCACATCCTTATACAGGTCCATAGTCGTAGGATTATCAAGACGGGGCATCGATACTCCGAAGTAGACTAGCGTATACGCTTCTCATCCCAGCAGGGGAGATGGTCTGTCCCACAGCCATTAGTACGTCGTACTGGAGATAGTATGCGGGTGCTCGTTAGGTTACGAGTACACTGGACAGGACTCGTCGGGAATTGTTGGTTGGTACTATACCTATCGTCAGATAACAGTTCCCAGGTGACAGGAGTACAGCTTAGTCTGTCGACTTGACACTGCTACTTCGCCTCGAGTGTGTTCCCACTGTACTTTGATTACTAGCTTACCACGGCTCAAAGGAGTCGTGCAAACAGGTAGTAGTTGGGTGCAGTCCCGAAGCACATGGAGGCAGTAACGGTTAGACAGGATTCGTCTCTCCCGGTATTGGAGGTTGATATCGCGCTGTGTCTAGGAGAGCCATTACACAAAGTCCCTGGCCAGGGCAAGTGAAATTTACTGGTAGTATTTCCAGTAGTTTCTCAGGGTGTTCTGGGCTATGCTCCGACACGACTTGTACCGCTATTAGGGGTCTGACGTTTACCGCCCCCTAGGCCCGACATGCAATACTCTTAGACGAACAGACCGGACTGTACGGAGATTGTCACATTCAGGCTCAGTAGGAGTTCGCATGGGTTCATCTCATCGGTCTTCTTATCGGCATCTACCTGGGGACCGTTGCGTACAGCTAGTACCGCTTGCGGCCTGTGGTTAAACCCACTGCCAGCGTAGTGTCGAGTCTTTAGAGTCCCACACAGAGGGTTGTTCACCTTTGGGCAAAACATAGTAGATGTCGTATGGTTCTACGACGGGGTTCGTTCACATACGCGCACTTATGCACGTTTGTTGTCCGGGCAGTTATTACTAGTGGGCTTTTGTTTAAGCCAGATCCTAGTATTTGTTTTGGGATTGGTCTTGTCTCATTGTATTCGTGTCACTCGGAACACGGATGCGGGTGTGTATACACAGTTGACAGAGGCAAAGGAACCTCATTAGGGTTTTGACCATTGACTTGATTAAAAACATAATGAGATTGAGGAAATTGAATAATGAGTTTTAATTAGTGATAATTGTATCATGGTTAATTAGGTTTGACCCTTTAACCAAGTTGACCCATGTTGATTTGGATATTTTTGTGAGCATGCTTAGCATTAATTATAATATGATAAGGGTCAAATCAACATCAACCATGACAATTTATCCTAATTAAAAATTATCATTATTCTTTTTGTTCATATGAGAGCAAGATTCATTTTCTTCTCATTCTCTCTTTCTCTTTCTCTCTCTTGCAAAGCTCTCTCTTCTTCCTCTCTCAAAAGCTCTCTTGTTTCATGAGTTGAAAAACATGAGCTTTGTGAGATCAAACCATCAAAACACCTCTCTACTCACTCTAGGGTTCTTAGTCTAGCAAGCCAAGCACTCTAGTTACTTCTTTGTTGAGGTAGGAGCTCAAGGTAGAGGCCTTCGGGTGGATCCTTCTTTGGCAAAGAGAAGACGAAGAAGAGAAGCCGTCTACACCACTCCAAGGAGCTCACATCAAGGAGGACCATAACATGAAGAGAAGGATTTCAAGAACTAGGTATAACCTTCTAACTTAGTAGTTAGAACTTGTAGATTGTTTGTTAGTTTTTGTTTAGCAAAGATCCTTCATGGTTAGTCTATGTTCCCTTGTGATAAAAATTTGATTTTTACTCTTTCCGCCTCCCCGTAAGTACCGGGGTGGGTTACATAGACTTACACACTGCGCCCCAACAGAGCTCAACAGTCGCCCAAAAAGTCGCTGCCACGCGGCGATCATCGAGCCTTCCCCGGCAGAACTGAAACGACGCAACCCTGGCGCTTTGCCTTCCCCCACATTCAATGCGCATGATGCGTGTGCGATCGCTGTGACTGTTCCTGTTCCCCGTACCCGCAACTGGATGGTCTGGCGAAACCCCATGAAGAATCAGCCGACCAGCTACCCTGCTCGGTCATCCCTGGCCGGTAGCTCTCCTACCCGCAACACCAGGGATCGAAGGACTCGCCAAGAGGCAACCGCGCAGCTTCACTACCCGGTCATCCTTAGTGGGCTTCTTACACTCCCTCCAACGTTAAAGATCAAAGTCCTCCGCAGAGGCAGCCGAGTAGCTACCCTGCTCGGCTATCCCTGGCGGGCAGCTTCCCTGCCCGGCTATCCCTGGCGGGCAGCTTCCCTGCCGCAACGCCAGGGATCAAAAAGCCCTCCCAGAGGCAGTCGAGCCCGAGGATCCCTCGATCGGCTATCCTTCAGGACAAAAGCCCTCGCCAAGAGGCACCGGGCAGTAACCCTGCCCGGCTAAGGGTCCTTGGTAGGCTTCCTACATCCCCTCCCGCGCTAAGGACCAAAGTCCTCCCAGAAGCAGTCGAGTCCTTACTCGGCTATCCCCGGCTGGTAGCTTCTTACCACAACCGACAGGGATCAAAGTCCTCGCCAAGAGGCACTGGGCAGTAACCCTGCTCGGTCCCTGTCCTGAAGGATCAAAAGCCCTAGCAAGAGGCAACCGAGCAGCTATCATGCTCGGTCATCTCCGGCCGGTAGCTCCCTACCCATGACGCCAGGGATCGAAGCCCTCGCAAGAGGCACCCGACCGGCTACACCGCTTGGTCACCCCAGGCTGGTAGTTTCCTACCCACGACGCCAGAGATCAATGACCTCGCTAAGAGGCAACCGCGCAGCTTCACTGCCCGGTCATCCTTAGTGGGCTTCTTACAGCCCCCCCCCCAACGCTAAGGACCAAAGTCCTTCCAGAGGCAGTCGAGTCCCTGCTCAGCTATCCCCGGCTGGTAGTTTCCTACCACGACCGATAGGGATCAAAGTCCTCGCCAAGAGGTATTGGGGAATAACCATGCTCGGTCTCCATCCCGAAGGATCAAAGCCCCCGCAAGAGGCACCCGACCGGCTACCCCACTCGATCGCCCCAGGCTGGTAGTTGCCTACCCACAACGCTAGAGATCAAAGCCCTCGCCAAAAGGAGACCGCTCAGCTTCACTGCCCGGTCATTCTTAGTGGGCTTCCTACGGCTAGTGGTCGTTGCTCCAATAAACAGTAGAACTCGACCCTCACCCAACCATCCCCAGCTAGTGGTCGTTGCTCGCAACGCCATAAGTGAAAGGCCCTCGTCAAAGGAATACCGAGCAGCTTCCCATTCATGCTCAGCACAAATACGGCGGACTACCCTCTGCCCGTCACATGCAAATAATCCGAGGCCCCAACGGGGAGCAGCGAGTCTACCCGGGTCTGAGTGATCCTACCTCGACTTTAGGGCCATGGGGATGTCTCCTTCTCGGCAGCGCTTGGCACGCTTGGCAAGTGATCGGAATCAACTCGACGAACGATCGCTAGACAGATGGCCGACCTGACATGGAAGCCCAACGGTGCAAGCAGAGATATTTTACAAGCGTTCTTCACAAACCGATGAAACCAAAGAAATAGTTTTATTACTAAAAGGCAAAGTCTTTACAAAAGGTATTTTGAGCTCCCCAGCCTTACAAAATGCCCGGAGGCTTACAAAATTCCGGAAACAACAAAATAAAAGGGGGTGGAAGATGGGGGCTTCAGGCCTCGGGGCCAGGCGCGACCTCGGGGCCCTCGACATCCACCACGAGACGAGCTGGGTCATCAGCGACTTCCTCATGAGGAATCTCCTTCCCCTGCTCATCGGCATCCGCGAGGGGGTATTCGGCCCGGAGCTCCACATCGGCGAACCCCAGCACCCGGGCCTTAACGGCGTCGAGGGCCTCGTGCCAGATGAAGGTCGTGGCTGTCACGACCCGAAAGAGCACGTGACTGGCACTTGAATCATATGAAGTCTATAGGACTCCATCTGATCCAAGTAAGCCAAAAGCCCAGAAATCTAAAACCATTTTAAGGAGTAAATAGAGGAAACTGGTTTTTAAGAAGTAGGAAAAATAGATTTTAAAAGTGAAGAAAACATGTTTTAAAATCAAAGTTTTTAAATAACTAAGCCGAATATGCATTTTTAAAAATCACATATGTTTTCTGAAAATTTCGGCAGAGTTTCCTTTGTAAATACTGGCCCCGAACGGGGTACAACATAAATAACATATATGAAATGATAAAATGCATCCCCAAGTGGGAGCTAGCTCTTCGTCAATCGACGATCATAGCCACGCAAGCAATATAATATACAACGTCGAAGAGCGAGGATCAAAACTCAAAGGAAAACTCAAATAGCATGAAAAGCGTAATACTACAATGCGCGACTCTAAGGTCGAAATAATACATAACCAGTTTCTAAGTCTGAAACAATATATAAGTTTTTGGTTGATGGAATTACTAGATACAACTAAATAATACATGTACAATGGTGGTTCTGATACAAAAGAACCCACCTACCAAAGCAAGTCACCCATATGGAAGCAGTGTGCCAGAAAAGCCGTAATGAAACCTGTACGACAAAACCTGCAAGAAACTGTGGCATAACGGGGGTGAGTTGCCAACTCATGAATAGAAGATATCTACAAGTAGAAATCGCATGCATGACCTAATCCTAGGTCAATACGATCAGATATATATATATAAACCTCAAATAAATAAGTCTGAAGCATGATAAGGTGGCAATATAACATCTAAACATGTATGTAGTGCCAAGTGCTCGTGCCAGTGCCTCAGGTAATAACATGTCGTGAAGTCTATAAGTATGTGGATATCATCCAACTATGTGATCAATGTCATCAATGTCAACTATATTAGGAAATCTATGAGTATGTGGATATCATCTCACTATGTAATCAATGTCTGTATGTATGTGGATCTCGTCCACCTGTCACCCAATGACAATAAGCATGATGCATGTAAATATCATAAAGCATATGCATGGAAGTATGAGGATATAATCAAAATCATGGAACCTGAGTGCCTAGCATCGACACTCGAAAACATCATGAAACCTGTGTAAGTACACGGTAGCGCCCCGGCCGTCTAACAGACGCCAAATGCGGAACGAAAACTTTTTGACCGGCGCTATCGTATACTATAACCCGGATCTGCCATTAAAGCTAAACTAACAAACTACAAAGTGGGTAGAAATGTTATACCGAACAATCCGATCCCTTCGGTATTCAACCATCATCCCACGCTTTATTGCGGCTGCTCCGATCTCCTGAATCTCCAGTCTTCTCGTCCAGGTGGCACCACGTCGACGGATCTTTAAACGGGCTCCTGCCTCTGAACCGAGGCAACTCGATCATCAAGTTTTCTAAAAGAGATGACCAAGATTGATGTAGAGAATGAGTAAAACATTTTGTCTCGCTTCGTCCAAAGCCATGGACGAACGGTTAATGAAGTTGCCATTTGAATCGGGTGAAATGAGAATTGTAGCTATCTAATTTCCATGAGTCAAAATACTATCATAAATTTTTTTCCTCAAATGAACAACCTCTCCTACACTTGGAATGGTCGGCCACTAATATAGGAGGAGGGAGGTGAGTGTAGGAGAGAGGAGGGGGTGACCACAAGCAAAGCAAACTTATCATCTCACTTAATGAAAAGAATGAGTCACAAAAAACATTAAATGCAAACTAATGATCATTAACCTAGTCATATGTCTCGTAATACCTAGACGTCTATCACGACGCCGAAAAGGCTGTCTCTGCGCTGATGTATCCGCACGAACTCTCTTCGGCTCTGGAACTACCGAAGTCTCAGCAAAGCGCTCCTCGACTAATAGGGCTGCATCTACAGCTGCTGCATATGTCTCGTAATGCTGTGTGCTGATCGTAAGAAACAGTGGTGTAAGCAAGACTCGGACAAATCTCTTGACTCGCAACTCCTCGGTAGCCACTAGGTACGGAGCATACACTGATAGCTCGGTGAATAGGACATCATACTCTGCCACTGACATCTCCGGAGTCTGACATAAGGACTCGAACCTGCGTGCTCTAGCATCTCTGACGCTCAGTGGAAGAAAACGGGCAAGGAATAGCGCCACGAACTCTGTCCAGGTCATAGGAGGAAGACCTGCTGCTCTACCCTTCTCGACTGATTCACACCATTTCTGCGCGAGACCTTCCAGGCGAAAGCTCGCGAACTCAACCCATCTCGCATCTGCGCATCTAAGTGAACGACATATCCGCACCATCCTATCAATGAAAGACTGTGGGTCCTCGGCCGCATCGGTGCCTGTGAAGACCAGAGGCTTCAGCCTCATAAACTCTGACAGCGATACCGAGATGACCTCTGTAGCAGTAGGGACAACTGCCTGTGCTGTAGGTATCACCGCGATCTCTACAACGGGTGGAACTACCTCTGGTCGCTGCGCTCGAAGTGTCTCAACTAGAGATCCCATCATCTGGCGCATCTCCTGCATACTGGATCCCACCGTCTGGCGCATCTCCTGCATACCAGCCCCTAACATGGCAATTTGATCTGTCACAGGAGGAACATCCTGCTCGGGCACAACTGGTGCACTACCCGGATCAGTCCTCGTCTCGGACGAGTCAACTCGAATCTCGGCCCTCGCGGCCGCTCTCTGCGCCCTTGTAGTCTTTGGCGGCATAATGGATGAAAGTAAAAATAGGATTCGATAAGGATACGGAAATCGAATCGCAAGAATGTAAATTCTCAAGAAGGAATTTAAATCAACAAGTCCTAAGGTCGCCTTGGCGGAGTACCGTGTCGTGAGCATGCCGCGGAACATACGCACGCTACGCCACTCTGCTTCAGCTACCTACTCCATCATACCAGGGTCATCCTAGGAACACTCCGAAAGGTAAAACCTACGCTCTGATACCAACTTTGTCACGACCCGAAATTCGACTCGTGACCGGCACTTAACCACGCAACGTCTACAGGCATAACGCGACTAAGTAAGCCGAACCCAGAAACCAAAACCATTTAAAAGTATAGAGTGTTTTAATCTTTAAATGGAAGCATTTACAAAGGTGCTAAGAAATCACAAGTAAACAATCACCAAGATAGCAAAATACGACGCCGTAGCGAAGATCATGAGCAACAAGTGGGAACATTACAGATAGAATAACTACAAAAGTAAAGTCGGCTCACAACGAGCTCGACACCAGAATACAAATAATATACATCATCGTCTTCACACTGTCTCTAAGTCAAATACATATAAGGTAGATGGAGATTACTAGATACAAAAGTGTGTACAATAAAAGTAACCAGATACCACAACCCACCTAACAGCAAAACAACTCACGCACCAACTGTAGTGGTATCTGTAGCCAAAAGATGTACGAAGACAGCCTGCCGTGACTACTCTGATGGGCAACCTGCAAATACTGTGGCACAACGGGGTGAGTTGCCAACTCGTGAATAGAGATAACATATAAAGGTAATCGCGAGCATGCACGTGCTGCGCTACTCTATCAAATGCCAGCAGATAAGTTTATATGCAATAAGCAGTATGTGCATAATCATGCAAGTGCTCTGTCAAGTAAAGTAACTACAGGATGAGATGCAAAATAATAATTGCGGAGCATGGGATGAAATAATATCTACACGGAATGTCAACGTGGAAAGATAATCGATACCCACCAATGCACCCCAAATCCCAACAACCCAGACGCCGGCACTCCCATCGGCCCTCAAATCCTGTACATCACTGAGAATCACGAGTGCCCAACATCAGCACCCAAATATCATAAATACTCGTGTCTAGTATCGACACGCAAATCCTCCTATATCGGGCATCCGTCAGTCCGGGTCAGCCCCCTCTCTCTCATATATCAGGCATCCGTCAGTCCGGGTCAGCCCTCTCTCTCATATATCGGGCATCCGTCAGTCCGGGTCAGCCCTCTCTCTCATATATAGCGCTCTAGCACCGAGAAAACACATGGTGGACGCACTGAAATATCATATCAAGGGAAACCAGGTTTTTAAATAATTACCTATTCTCTTTTGAAATATCCACGGTTCCCAAATCCAGAAATAACATGGAAACAACATATCTCAATGCGTAAATCTATGCAAGAATGAAGATATCAATATATACATGGCACATGTATGAATATGTGATGTAGATGTGTCCAAGTATGAATATAACATCTGCTGATATGCGGCAAATCAGGGCAAACATCAATAATGCGGAAACAATCTGACATATGATTTATAGCAATCCTATAATGTGAGTGTCATGGCAATCACTAACAGTGTGAGTGTAGCATATAAATCGTGCTCGTGCAACTTGAACCGTTAGTAATAGTGCGGTGTTCTATCAATTCTAGTTTATATACGTATAGCAGGGAATGCGGTATGCAACAAACAGTAATCATGTAGGTAAATGCAATATGTAGCTATAAGGTCCTATCAGCCCTGACGCATAACGCCATGCGGGCGATATCCCCGTAGATGTTAAATCTACTCACCGTAGTCTCTCGCTAGGTATAGCCGACGACTTGTTTCCCTTTCTTCGCGGCGTCCGTCGCACTCGCCTGTGAACCTAGAATTTCAAAATATATCACACATAAGCTCAAAACCATACAAACACGACATTTAAAGTCAACTAGAAACCCGTGTCGCAAACCAAGCACGTGTGTGCGCGATACGCTAAAACGTGTGATTACGCGTCTGAAGCTACCCCGACGCGTCGCGATACGCAGAAACCCCAAACATACACACACGTATCACGCGTGTCACGAAAGTTTAAAAATACGGGAAATAGGGTATTAGATCCCAGATTTTTATACAGAAAAGATATTACAAAACTATATATACCAAAATACTCCACATAGCAGCAGACTCCTGTGGTCCAAGCCCCAACCCCCAACTCACTCATCTGGCCGCAAATTGCGGCCAGAACACATTTTCCGGCAGCCTGGGTAGGGAGGTAGGCTCCCGGGTCTGGTGTGTGCACTCTATACCCCCTACACATGCTACAGTAAATACAATTTCATTCTGAAACACCCCGGGTAGGAGCAGATTCCACAGAGCCCTAATTCTAGTTAAAAACCACACTTTTACACTAAAATGATACTTTATGGTATTTCTGTGTGTTGGATATATGTATGCCCTAGAGGCCATTATGTGATAGTGGATGTATCTATACATTATATATATTCAGTTTGCATTCTTGCTCGACATGATAGTATGCTATCTGGTTCTTCTTTATCTGACATGTTTATTTGATCATGCTTCTATTCATTCATACATGCTGATAAAGCCCTGAAGATATCGGCTTGACTACTCTGATTATGATGGAGATCATACTAGTGGGAAACCTGTAGTCTATAAGCATATCCTGGAACGTCCCTAGTCGTAGGTATATCGAGACGGGGCATTAATATACCAGAGTAAACTAGCGTATATGATACTAGACCCATACGATGGGCGATGAATGT
Organism: Agapanthus africanus; assembly: GCA_030015575.1. Taxonomy (NCBI): domain Eukaryota; kingdom Viridiplantae; phylum Streptophyta; class Magnoliopsida; order Asparagales; family Amaryllidaceae; genus Agapanthus; species Agapanthus africanus. The sequence goes on from CM057339.1 coordinate 537,203,368, forward strand.
TCCCACATTCATCGATGTTTGACATCAAGATCATATACGGGTGCTCAGTGGTGACTGGGTACACTGGACGGACTCACCGAGAACTCCTATATGGAATTATATCTATCGTCGGATAGCAGTTCTCAGGTGACACTGGTACAGGTTAGTCTGTAGACCCGAGATCGTCATGGAGTCTTGTGTGTTCTCCCACTGTACTTTGATTGCCACCCTACCACGGCTCTACTGAGTCGTGCAAACAGGTGGCCGTTGGGTACAGTCCCGAGACATACGAAGACGATGAGCGATAGGAGGGGTTTCATCTCTCCCGGTATTGGGAGTTGATGCTGTGCTGTGCCCGACTGGTTATAACAGCAAGTCCCTGGCCAGGGCTGCTGAGATTTGCTGATAAGTGTTATCAGTAGTTTCTCGATCTGTTATAGACCATTCACCGGCATGACTTATTGAGTTATTGGGGTCGACGTGACCATCCCTAGGCTCGATATGCAGCATATCTGACGAAGAGACCGGACTGTACGGTAGTGTTGCCGGATGGCTCGACGGGAGTTGTAGCAGGTTCGCTTGTTGTCTTCTGATCGCTCAATACCCGGGTGGCCATTACGTTTAGCTGACCGCTTGTGGCTTGAGGGTACTTGATATGATCATTACCCTCTGCCGGCGTATTGACGAGTCTTAGAGTCCCACAAAGGAGTTTCCCAGTCCAGGCGAAACGTTGTGGTGCGCGTATGCGATATGCGCATGCACCCGATTGAAATGTGCGTATATGATACCGAACATTGATCGGGTGAACTGCTTTTGGTGGGGTCATATGAGATATGACCGGATTGATAAATCAAGTGTTGATTTATCATTTAACCATTAGTTTTCTCACTTAAAACCTTTTCTTGGATGATGGATGTGTGCATGCATGTGTGATTTTCTTTCTTTCTTTCATGCTAGTTTTCATGCATATGTGGATGTGCATACATGCATACATACATACACCCATCCATCATGGTTGTTAGCATATGGAAATGGTGGCAATATAAGACTCACACCATGGATTATATTATGGATTATTATTTGATTTTGGATTTAAAAAGAAAATGAAAAGGAAAGGATAATCATTCTTGCTTCTACATTCTTACTTTGACCTAACCATGCTCAACTACCACTAACCTATGGTTATCCTTCTCTTTATCATTCAAAACCCAAGTTAAATAATCTCTTAGCATGAAGGAATAAAATATATATTGATATATTTATTTTTCTTCACTAGAGTTATCTTTTACCTCTTGTCAAAAATTGCCACCATCTTCTTCCTCTTGCTCTTTTGCTCTCTAGTTTTTCTAGTGAGCAAATACCACTTAAAGATAGGTTTTTGAAGTGAGAAACCTAACCACAACATCATTCTACACAAGCTTAGCCGTTTTGTTTAGAGTGTTCTCTTCAGTTTGACGAAGTTGCGAGCTTGGACAGAGATCTCCGTGGTGGATCGTCGTGGATGCAAGGGAACTTCAAGAGGACCTCGATTCAACACCCAAGACACCAAGGAGTCCAGCAAAGGGGAGCTACAAAGGTTGTAGCTTTCAAACCCTTACCTTTACTAGCTTAAAGTTTCTTAACCCTAATTTTCTAGGATCGATCCCTTTGCATGTTAGCTTAGCACCATAAAAATTATAACTTTGGGTCATGCGATGCTTCAAAACTCTTCATAGGGTGCTATACTAACCTTACACTGTGCAAACTGAAACAAAAACCTGGGTTAAATAGCTCTAATAGCACTTAAAAGAGTTCACTAAACCATGAGAATACCAATCTAACATATACTTTACCAATATCCCTCAATATCACTAATAGTGCACATAAAACATGATTTTTAGCTAAGATACTACAAGATATGGAAAAGAGTGTTAAATATGAGCTATATACCTTCAAAAGACCTTAAGAAACACCACAAGTCTCAGCCCTAGCCTCAAGTGTGCAGATTTGCCTCCAAACACCTCAAAAGGTCCTTTTTCCCATGGTTTTGTGAAGAAAATGTGTGGTTTTGGTGTAGGGTTTGTGTAGAGATCAAAGAGAAGTGAAAAGGAGAAGAAAAGATGAAGAAAAGATAGGGTTTTCTGCTGGAATTCTGCAGAATTTCTGAAATGAGGAGAAGAGAGAGAGAAGGAATGGTCAACCAAAGTCAATTTTCTTACCTAACCCCCATACCTTATTTTCTATTTGAATTTTTGAATAATAAAAAGGGTTTTTGGCTTGATTAAATGGTGGGAATAAAGAACCATGCAAGGAAATGTAAAAGGGTTAACATGTAACACTTAAAACCTAAGCCACAAAATGCTAAGTGTGCATGTGTGTACCTAACCCAAAAATTCCCAATTAGGGTAAACACAACCAAATTAATTAATAACCCTACAATTATATAAATATATATATATAAGCACTTCACCACACAATTATCACTAGCCACGGAGGAAAATACGATATTCGGGTTTTTATGAAAAACATGCAAAATTGCTAATTATCGCGAAAATATCCTAGACGAATTCAAAGTGTTACAAGTATTATCTGCCCGAAATATGACACGTGCGAAAACACACGTGCATTTTCCGAACCCTGCCATAAAACCATACGGCCTCCACAACGTTTCGCCCGAACTTGGGAAACTGTCTGTGGGGAACTCTAATGACTCATCAACACACTGGCACTGGGTATAACCACTAGCACGTCAAAGGTACAAGCTGTACGTAACGGTTGCCTATGTATTGATTGGAAGGGAAGCTGACGAGCGAACTCATCCAGAAACCCTACTTAGCCTGACAGTGACAATATCCGTACAGTCTGGTCCGTTCATCTAAGAGTATCGCATATTGAGTCTAAGGGGTGGATAAAGTCAGACCCCTAATAACACGATAATTCGTGTCGGTATGAAGCCCATCACCCCCTGAGAAACTACTGATCCAAATCAGTAATTCTCCACTACCTCGGTCGCGGATTTCTAGTGATGGCCACCCGTGCACTGTGCGACATCAACCCCCAATACCGGGAGAGACGAATCCCCGACGATCCGCTCACTGCCTCCATGTGGCTCGGGACTGTACCCAAAAAATACCTGTTCGCATGTCTCCTTTGAGCGTGGTAGGGTAGAAATCAAAGCACAGTGGGAACTCACACTAGACAAATGACGATCTCAGGTCGACAAACTAACCTGTACACATGTCACCAAGGAACTGCTATCTAACGATATATATAATACCAACTAGCATGTTCGCGGCGAGTCCTGCCCGGTGTACTCATAACGTAATGAGCACCTGTATACATCTTAGGTGAACCAACTGACACCAATGGCTTGTGAGACCGGCCATCGCCTCTCGTCGGGGTCTCGACTGTATACACTAGTCTACTCTGGAGTATCGATGCCCTGTCTCGAAACTCCTACGACTAGGGACACTTTAAGGATGTGCTTACAGACCCCAGCTCCCACGTATATGATCGCCATCATACTGCTGGCAGTCAAGCAAGAATCCTATGGGCTCTATCAACATGCAATAGAGAACTAAAGCATGTAAACGATGATAAAGACATATACTATCATCTCGAGTAAGACTTTCATATCGGTATAGGTCCTCCCTCAATCATTGCAATCACGTACCTGCGATCCAATAATTGACTTAGAGGGCACTATATCCAACAATCTCCCACTTGCACTTAAGGCTATTATTGCGATGTCGCATACTCATAGCTTTAGTGAGTGGATCTGCCCTGATGTTTCTTTCTATGTCTCTCTTAATCTCAAGTTCGCGGAGAAAGCCATCTCCCGAATGGAGTAATACCTGTCTTAGAATATGTCTGGATATCTGATGGGACCTAGTTCATAAATGAACTTCAAATCCAAACTTCTTAGACTGTATTGATAACTGAACCTAATAAGTATCGCGCACCATGCCTCCCATAGTATCCTCTTAGACCACCTGTCCATAATACTGTCCCTCGTCAGAGGGAAAACTATAACTCTGACAGTCAATCTGCCATCCATGTCACCTTGGAAGCCTGGAATGATAACCGTCTCCTCAAGGAGGCTGCCATTATCAAATCCATAGAACATCCATTCATGTTTTAAAACTGCTTCCTAATGTTTCTCCAGGATTGGATTAATATAAACTTATCTCATCTAGTGCAAAAACAACATCTGGTATGGTACTTGACATTTCACGATTGACTCAATTGCCTAAGCAAGTGATCTGCCAATCATGTACGTCCCTCTCCTCTTTAGTCTGTAAGACACCTTTAGAGAGGGTGACTCCATCATCTGCAGGTACACCACCATGCTAGGAGTCATCTATTCTAAAATACTATTAGAATACTGTCAAAGTACCCACATTGGGAAACTACCCAAATCTAGATCTAAAACCATAAATCTAGTAACCAGAATGTCAGATATTATATCCATATCCTTTCTGGAGAAACAACTGTGTGACGACCACAGTACAACCGATTGTGGTATAGGAATTTTACTTCCTACTCTGTGTATGTCATCCAAATACCAGGACATCACACCCTACTACCTTCTTAACAGATCCATCCCCTATTCTGATGAAGTCAAACACATGACTTTCATATCAAAAATTAGACGATCTAATCTCTGCTATATCTGCTCAAGCCTATAAATAGACATAAGCTACTTGCCCACTATGCTTCCGCTACTCCCACTGACTACGACAACCCTCTGGCAGAATAATATATACGTACACTTCTAAAGCTAGTTTAGAACGACGCTATACATATCCTCATGCCGGGTCTCATAGTCTGGAACAACAGTAGTGTCAAGTTTGGGTAAACAAGAACCTCCCTGTCACCGTCCTTGAGGCTACTGGAGTACCTCTTAGGTGTCTGAGGTTACCCACCATGTCTGCGGAGTGTCTATTGGAATGTCAAACCTGATTGAATATATAGGTCCTATTAAATTTTCCGTAATCGTTTGCGGTTCTAGAATCACTTCCAGTTCTACCATACTCCCACTACTGTTTTCTGAAAAAATCCATTTTGCTAAAACTGTGGCGAGTCAAGAACAATATCACTATTGATCTTCCAGATGGTAGAAATGTCAACCCTCGTCAAAGCCAGGGTCAACCCACAAACTGCCATTACAGAAACGTGCCTTGAGTTATCCAGTGTCTGGTTTTAAGCATAAGCTGGACAACTCCCCGTACCTTAACATCGTTTAAGATATGAACCATTCTATATCCAATATAAAAACTTTGGCACTTATTTAATTGGAACCAGATTCAAATCATGCAGCTGTCTCCAGTGCATATCAACTTAATGGAGAGAGGCTAATCAGAATTACTCAACTTAGGAATCCATCCACCTATGAGTAACCTGAAAGAGAAACTATTTTCTCAAAACCATTAACTGAATACCAATCACAAGTATCTACATCTTCGATCTCTTTGAAGAATCCTGATACTTGCGACACCTGGTTCTATACTTTATTCTTATACCCACAACTTCTCAAAACTTAGACTTTGTATTTCTACGAAACACTTGTCTAAAAACTAGAAAAGTTACAAGTAAACAAAACAGAGTATGATGACCAACCCCTTTGTCCTGATGGACACTGGACAACATACAATACTCTGTATAAGTCCGCTGAGTTGAATAACTCAAAACCTGTGCGGCGTAGGTTGAAAACTGTACCCAGACGATTTCCTCAAATATCACCAATTACAACGAATTCCGATATGATGAGGTTGATCACCTAATTCCCAATAACTTACTCCTACTCATCATTTGTAAAACCATACAGATATGAGAATTATACCTGGTAAATACATACCCTGGAGTAAGTATCTAATTGGGAAATCAGTTTTCCATTAACAATGCACTAAAACATGAAAATGTTTCGTAGGGGTATCCTGGTATTCCTACCAATGCCTCTTCCATAATCCAATTCATGACTATAACCGTATATCTCTTTGCCATCTCTCCAAATCCCTTTATTTGTCTTTAGTCGTTACCTTATGTACACCATCGTTAGGCTAAATGGTTTTCTTCCTTCCCTACCGTTCGGCACCAGCCTATGGTATGGAAGAAGACTATCCAGTAAGCATAATAGGTGTACCCTCCTAAACCAAGGAGTACTCGCAACTTGAGAGAAGGTGATAATAAAAGACAGCTGAATAATACCTTATTATATTTCTCCCGAACTGGGGAAAAAGCAAAGGTGAAATAGGAGTGGCGATGAAGTACGTGGTTTGGTCGTGAATGATAGCAGTCGCAATTTACTTTGCCCTCTTTCTAATCCCTTTATTTTGTCTTTAGTTATTACCTTCTGTATACCCTACTTAGGCTAATTGGTTTTCTTCATTCCCTACCTTTCGGCACCTGCCTACGGTTTGGAATAAGACTATCCAATAAGCGTAATAGGTGTACTCTCCTAAACTAAGGAGCCCTCGCAACCTGAGATAAGGTGATAATAAAAGACAACTGAATAAACCAATTCTATTTCTCCTGAACCTGGATCCATCCTCGAAGAAGTCCCTTCGAGTTCGTATATAACCATACGATGGATCTATCCAATGGAAGTGGATGTCCGTAGTAATACGGGGTGTTCTGAGAAATACAAAGAGTAAAAGAAGGAGTGGCAATGACTTATGTAACTTTAGACAATCCAAAAGCCAGTATTTTAAGAAGGTTCGGTCAACTTGGTCACTGAGTCATAGTCTAGGGTCGGTCAAAGGTCGCTGCCAAAGAGAGAGAGAGAAAAGAAACACTCTGCGTGCACTCTAACCTAGATCAGAATGGTTATCACTTTATCTAATCAGGAAACCTCCCACTGTAATCTCAAATTCTCCTCCAAACCTGAAAGAAGAATAAGTCGGGATCACCCGAAGAGTAAACCAACTCATCAGTGAGAATCGGGATCTAACTATCATCGCATGATAACTTGATGGAATCCACTCAAGTTACCATACTCCAGAAGGTATGCGCATGCCTGGCAAGTTTCCTGTATCTTTAGAAACTCCCGATATGATTTTTGTCCCATGCTCTTATGACCTTGACTTTGGCCAACAAATCATAAGTCGCATGTCAAGTTCTACCCGTCATTATTCAGGTTGATTTGAACCCACCCGTACATACCCTTGACTTTGGCCAACAAGGCAGTACGACTGTCCCAAACCAACGCATCTATCTATGCAACAGATGAATATTCAGCAGCTACCAAACACTATGCCTTGACTTTGACCAACAAACATAGCTTGAATACTACTAACTATCCATAAGAAATGACGGAGGGCTACGGCTGGTTTTTGGCGAAAAACCTTTAACGTAATGAACTTGATCTCGTTGAAGGAACCTAATAGCTTTTTTATAAAGATATAGTGGCGAAAACCTTTTGCTAAAGAGGTCACTCCCGGTGAAGGGATCTCGGCTCTTTCCTCATGAAATGAGGTGCAGGATATTCTAACTGAATACCACGATGCAAAGCAACTTGTAATCGACTATAATGAAGTTATTACCCTGACGCAAACTTCTGCCCAAGGGGTCTCTCCCGGTGAAGGGATATCAGCCCTTGCCTCGTCGAATGAGGTGCAGGATATTCCAACCGAATATCACTATGCATAATAAAAGGAAACGTCATTGTAATAACACCTTTTAAAATTGTTCCAACAACATCAAATATAGGTTTGTTTTATCCTTGCATTGATAAGAATCAACGCAGTCCCATCAATCAATCACACCAGAAAAGAACGAAAAATAAAATGTACGTATATGCCATTCGCATTCGTCACTGGGTCCCGTCATCACCCGTTAGGTTACTTAACTAACGACAGAGCGGGGACTGGACTAGCGCGGGTGTAAAACATATACAACATCTAATAGTATATATACAAATATACAATAATCGCTCCAGGCGTGATAAATGTAACATTACAGAAAAGTAATAAGCATCACAGAACAATACAGATAATCTGGGATCCCCGGGTTTCACAGAGCCGCTACTGAAACCCGACGTTCCCCTGGTCGTGTGGATAGTCTGTGCAATGAAACCTAGACCCCTACGGGTGCGGCAAGTTACCCGCCAAAACCTGAAGCGAGGCACCCCTACAACAAAATTAATGGACCATCCGGCACTTCACGGAATCCGGTAACTTGAGCACCCCTCCTTGGGTCAACCTGTACCCCTTACGAGTGCGGCGAATAGTCTGCCAATTCTAGAGTGAGGCCCCTCTGCCTCTCAAAGCCATGAGATACGGACCCGTTGCCCTCCAGAACCCAGCTATCCGTGCACTCCGTCGCAGGGTAAACCTAGTACAGAAATAAAAAAATGTACAACGGGTACATCGACCTCAGCCCGGTCGTGCCCCAAAAGAATATTATACAAACAGGCAGTGACGGCAGTCCACATGTTGGACGTTCGCCCCGCAATATCAAATGTACAAATAAATCCAAACAGCACTATCATTGCACACTGCTATCCACCACGACAAATCCGCAACATCACAGCACAACACCACAGCACAACACAGAACATCAACGCGAATGTCACGTTCGCAAACCCGTCTAAAAGAACTATAGAAATTAGACGCAATTTACCGCTCAAATGACATTCCCGGTCGGAGATATAATGTAATTACTGCATACTAACAAGTTTAAAATTTCGATCGACGAATTTCCCGAAGTGGGCCCCACGTACATCTGGTGTACAGTAATAAAATCTGGGCCCAAAAGAACAGTACCATAAACCACAATTCACTGTGTAAAGCTCACTGGAAAAATTTAGTGCACTGTTCCCACATACTGGCCGCGGTTCTGGGGTCAAACCCTAGCTTTGACCGCGGATCCGCGGTGGTACTGTGGGATCACGTGCCCAAATTTTCCCAGAATGCTTAAAAAAGCCTGCTCTGTTTTCTGTGATATGTAAAATAATTTTTATACTCTTTTAAAAATTGACAGAAACTTTTGGGCAGAAAATTGCGATTTTTGAAAATCCGTTCGATTGATGTTTTAAACGCGTTAGCACAAGTTAGTAAAGCTTAATGGTGAGGCTCTGATACCACTGTAAGTACACGGTAGCACCCCGGTCGTCTAACAGACGCCAAATGCGGAACGAAAACTTTTTGACTGGCGCTATCGTATACTATAACCCGGATCTGCCATTAAAGCTAAACTAACAAACTACAAAGTGGGTAGAAATGTTATACCGAACGATCCGAGTCCTTCGGTCTTCAACCATCATCCCACGCTTTGTTGCGGCTGCTCCGATCTCTTGAATCTCCAATCATCTCGTCCAGGTGGCACCACGTCGACGGATCTTTAAACGGGCTCCCGCCTCTGAACCGAGGTAACTTGATCATCAAGTTTGCTAAAAGAGATGACCAAGATTGATGTAGAGAATGAGTAGAACACTTTGTCTCGCTTCGTCCAAAGCCATGGACGAACGGTTAATGAAGTTGCCATTTGAATCGGGTGAAATGAGAATTGTAGCTATCTAATTTCCATGAGTCAAAATACTATCATAATTTTTTTCCTCAAATGAACAACCTTTCCTACACTTGGAATGGTCGGCCACTAATATAGGAGGAGGGAGGTGAGTGTAGGAGAGAGGAGGGGGTGACCACAAGCAAAGCAAACTTATCATCTCACTTAATGTAAAGAATGAGTCACAAAAAACATTAAATGCAAACCAATGATCATTAACCTAGTCATCTTAACACATCATCACACATTTAATGCTAACTATGAATCATCAAGCCTTGTCACCAAATCTAGAACCTTCTAGAATCTTCCACACTCATGACTCACCTCAAGAAAAGATAAATCCGCATTTAACCGAATGTCAAATACGGGTGATAGATAACTGGAAACCGGCAACTTCCAAAAGCAATCCTGAAATGAATTTCAGGATAACCCCGTAACAATATAAACATACCCGCATTTGTATTACGACCGAATACAAATGCAACTGAGACAAAGATATTATATCTACACAGTATAATACTCGGATCCGGCTTAAACCAAAGCCCACCAGTATTATCTGCCCAAAATATGACACGTGCTAAAATGCACGTGCATTTTTCGAACCCTGCCATAAAACCATACGGCCTCTACAACGTTTCACCCGAACTTGGGAAACTATCTGTGGGGGACTCTAATGACTCATCAACACACTGGCACTGGGTATAACCACTAGCACGTCAGAGGTACAAGCTGTACGTAACGGTTGCCTATATATTGATTGGAAGGGAAGCTGACGAGCGAACTCATCCAGAAACCCTATTGAGCCTGACAGTGACAATATCCGTACAGTCCGGTCCGTTCGTCTAAGAGTATCGCATATCGAGTCTAGGGGGTGGATAAAGTCAGACCCCTAATAACGTGATAATTCGTGTCGGTATGAATCCCATCACCCCCTGAGAAACTACTGATCCAAATCAGTAATTCTCCACTACCTCGGCCGAGGATTTCTAGTGATGGCCACCCATGCACTGTGCGACATCAACCCCCAATACCGGGAGAGACGAATCCCCGACGATCCGCTCACTGCCTCCATGTGGCTCGGGACTGTACCCAAAAAATACCTGTTTGCACGTCTCCTTTGAGCGTGGTAGGGTAGAAATCAAAGCACAGTGGGAACTCACAGGAGACAAATTACGATCTCAGGTCGACAAACTAACCTGTACACATGTCACCAGGTAACTGCTATCTGACGATATATATAATACCAACTAGTATGTTCCCGGCGAGTCCTGTCCGATGTACTCATAACGCAATGAGCACCTGTATACATCTTAGGTGAACCAACTGACACCAATGGCTTGTGAGACCGGCAATCGCCCCTCGTCGGGGTCTCGACTGTATACACTAGTCTACTCTGGAGTATCGATGCCCTGTCTCAAAACTCCTACGACTAGGGACACTTTAAGGATGTGCTTACAGACCCCAGCTCCCACGTATATGATCGCCATCATACTGCTGGCAGTCAAGCAAGAATCCTATGGGCTCTATCAACATGCAATAGAGAACTAAAGTATGTAAACAATGAAAAAGACAAACCAGATAGTATACTATCATCTCGAGTAAGACTTTCATATCGGTATAGGTCCTCCCTCAATCATTGCAATCACGTACCTGCGATCCAATAATTGACTTAGAGGGCACTATATCCAACAACATGTGCCTAGCATCGGCACGTAAATCCTCATCTATCAGGCGCTGTCACCACGACTGGCCCTGATAGGTACGCATCATACGCTATCTCGAAATCCCGAGTGCCCAGCTTCGACCCTCGAATTCCGACGTATCCATACATACATAACTCCGGTCGATATCCCCACGATAACCGCCGAGTCCAAATACTATCACCGGTAGGTAGTACTCACCTTCCAGGCTCACCGTCTAATATATACGAGTCATCTTGCCCCGGGGTACCTCACCGGGTCCACTATGTACCCGCAGACGGTGCCTACCGCACCTCGAATCGGGTTTCACATGACACTCTCAGAACCGAGAAAACACATGGTGGACGCACTGAAATATCATATCAAGGGTAACCGGGTTTTTAAAACAATATATATTCTCCTTTAAGATACCCATGGTTCCCAAATCCAAAAATATCATGGAAACAACATATCTCAATACGTAAAATCAAAAGCATGATGTATGCGACATATAACCAAAATGTGAGCATATCAGTATATCATGCAATATGGAGTAGCAATATGCACATAATTAGGGAAGACCGCTTCTTTAAAATGAATCAGTTTTTAAAAGTATCTTGTGGTTCTCAATCTGCGAGTCAAGCCAGAATCATCTATATATGCGCAATATGTAAGTGTACAAGTATAAGTGTGCAACAGGTAGGTGCACGAGTATGAGTGTACAATATGTGAGTACACGAATATGAATATACAATAGGTATGTGCACAAGTATGGGTGTACGCTATGTAAGTACACGAGTATGAATGTACAATAAATATGTGCACAGGTATGGGTGTACAATATATGAGTACACGAATATGAATGTACAATAGGTATGTGCACAAGTATGGGTGTATGCTATGTAGGTACACGAGTATGAATGTACAATAAATATATGCACAAGTATGGGTGTACAATATGTGAGTACACGAATATGAATGTACAATAGGCATGTGCACAAGTATGGGTGTATGCTATGTAAGTACACGAGTATGAATGTACAATAAATATGTGCACAGGTATGGGTGTACAATATGTAGGTACACGAGTATGAATGCAACAGTACTACAGTGTAGTGACATGGCAATTATTGATGATGAAGTGTGTGAGACGGCAAATAGTGTACGTGGAACATACGCATCATCGATAATGGTGCTGGTGTCCTAACAACATGATGGTAATATAGCAATAAACACAAGTAATGCGATGCAAATAATATGAATATGCAGAATCAGATAATCAACGCAATAGTGAAGAATCTACATCAGTATGTAAGTGTCATGCAGTTTTCCCTTTTGAAATAAGACGAATCGGGGTTTTTAGTAAAATAAGGGCTACGGTGTTTTTAAGAAAAAAATGCGCCTTTTGAAATTATCCGTAGAATCCCTTTTTGCCTATCTTTAAAATATTCCCGGTTCGTAGTTTTGAAATAGGTATGTCTCGGGTCTAATCTAATGTCTACTAAGGAATCTACAGACCTAACTAACAAGCTAAGCAGGAGGGGTATGGAAACCACCTACATCTGAGTCGATATATATATATATAAGTCGGTGATCCCGCCTCAATAGTATCACGTACGATACAGTATATCATATGACGTCCTCGAGTCATGAGTGCGGATCTATCATCAATATAAAGCTCGTACGGTAAATCGTCATACGGCATCCCAATAGCTGGGTACGGGTCAATATCACAATTGTCTCATCAATTATCTGGTATCCTTATCATCATATCACATGATCTGGGGTACTGATCTAAATCTAGTACAAATCAATACCATCTATATAAATATAAGTGCGTGTGTGAAACACACGTCTAAAGGCCCGCTAACAATCACATGTCGTATCCCAAATACTAATCACATCATATCACCGATCCCGTGGCACTATGCCCAATGTCATCGACTCATCTCTAAACATCATCCACTATCCTCATCATCAATGTATAAGTATAGCAATAAGTACGTGTGTGCGTGTGGGTGTAAACCTTCTCTAGGGTTCGCGACTAGGAACTACACTAGTTTACTTCCAACCCTAATCTATCTATAGTACGCCTAACACATCTCAAATATCCACGACGCTATAAGCTATCATGAGTATATATATATATATATACTAATATCGGACTGCAGGGGGTGCTATACGCCATCCACCCGACTTCCCCATGTAGATATAATCTACTCACCTGTATCTTGCGTGTCGGTGTCGATGTCACCTTCATCTTCTTCATTGTCTCGGATCGCCGTGGGGGTACCTACATATCACACGTATCGCATCGCATCAAAACCAAATCGAAACTTAAAACGACACGCGAAAACCAACACGATACGCTAAAAGGCCTATAGGTTAGAACCTATGGTTAGCCTTCGCAAAACGACCCGAAATCACACGATATCGATATGAAACTAGTATAGATGCATATGGAATGAAATACTACTATAATGGGTGCAGAAATTACCTCCTTAGAGACTCATGAATCTTCCCACAGCACCAAAACATCAACTTTCTTAGTCCATTCTGTAGCTTGTGAGCTTGTGCATACTTTTTGTGAAATGGAATTGGGGTTTTGGGTTTGTTTTAATGGTGTTTTGGGGGATTTGAAGGAGGAGGAAGAGGGAGGAAGGGAGCAGCAGCAGCAGCAGCTCTAGGAGAGGGGAGAGAGAAATAGGTGTGAGGAAATGATGGGAGTATGGTTTCAAAAGTGAAGGTTGACCTATACCTACCATCTCTCTCTCATCATCATTCCTTACTTTTTCCTTTTCTTTTCTTTTCCAAATCCTTCTCTCTCAAATAGTATACCCAAAACACCCATGATAGGAAAAATGTAACACAAGTCCAAAAATAATATGTTCATGTTTTGCACAAAAAGCCAAAAATCCGATTAGCGATTTTTAATCGCGATTAGCACTAAATTAGCATATAAATGCTCATAAAAACTTAAAAATGACAAAATTCCATAGAATACATTATTTTTGAATTTTCCATAATTTTTCAAAAATTTTCACATTTATCGGTATTTAATTATAAATTTAATATTAAAATAATCAATAAAATAATATTAAATTATAAAAATTCCCAAAATAATATTTTATTATTTTGAAATGTTACAATCTTCCCCCCTTAAAGAAATTCGATCCCCGAATTTAAATTTAAACCCCCAAATTCTAAAACATTTCAATAAGAAGTCCAAATCATCGGGGCTCCGAAATCATCAATACATAAAACGCATCATAGCGCAATACATGCGCATGAGTAATGAGCAGATAACTCAAAAACAAAACTCCGTCAAGCATCCCGCAATCATCGGAGTTATGGTAAAGACACAATGTCAAATCCAATACGAAACCAATATGATATATATCAAAACTATACATGTAATTAGCTGAAGTAAATGCATGCCAAATCTTTTTATGTTGCTGTGCGATACGCATAACACTGCACAGTGGCGGACGTCCATTATAATAAAATACCCATGTACATATATATCCTTTGTTTAGTATGCCCGTCCCGCCGTTTTGAAAACCATTTAGAAGGGTTTCCTTGTTTTAAACGTTTTGTGTCATATAAGACACGTAGGCATATACTGAGACTATAGCTCGCTTTTTGGAAATCCCTTCGATAACTATCAATGCATGCAAAATATATCCAGATACTGTCCTTTGACTAGTCCTGCTCAGTATGAAAACACATAGCAAATATCATTAAAAAAATGTACTGCTCCATAAGGAATCAATCCCAAGAATGTATGTAAGAATACTCTGTGCGTCCGGTGCGCACGGAAACCAAAATCCCTATATGTGCCATACAGGTGCACAAAACTACATCTAGGTGCAACGGGTGTGCATCAAAACATCTATCATGGGCAACATGTGTGCCTGACAGCAAAATCAGGTGCATCTGACATGCACGAAGAATCCCGATTTAGCGCATCTGGTGTGCGCTAAAATCATATCTCAAATCATGTGCTCAACACGCGCGAAAATCCAAATCAGGTGCATCCATCACGCACGAATAAAATCTAAATCATGCGCACTCAACATGCACGAAATCATGAAATCCAATATCAAGCGTCGAACATACGCAAGTCCAATCAAATGCACGGAGTGCAGGAAATCAACATCAATATCAGGATCAAAATCGACGGTATACAATACGGCTCAATAAAATCATGTATACTGCGGTGGATAATCTCACAATCGTGTGCATCAGCGTGCACAATTCAAATCAAAACACTAAAAGTAAATGTAAACGATGCCGAAGGCATAAGTCGAATCGCATGCATAACACGGGCATGAAATCAAAATCGACATATCGAATGACATCAAATCAAAGTCAGGTGCAACTGTAGTGCACAAAATATAAATCCGGTACAACAAAGGCACGAAATATATATCTGGTGCGATAAACGCACAAAACATAAAACTGGTGCATCCTGTGCAAGAAATACAAATACGGTGCATCCTGTGCACAAAACCCAAACAATAACTCAAATGCGTAAATAACAACACCGAGTGTACCAAGGTGTAAAAATCATAAACGTGTGCAACTGCGTGCACAAAATACATATCAATGCACTACAAGCATATATAAGCTATACCGAGTGCAAAAATCAATTCGGGTGCGTATGATATGCACAAAATCAACTCAACTGTATGAAATCCATGAAGTCATAAGCAGGTGCAGCCAAGGCACGAAAACGATATCGGGTGCAATAACTATGCATAAATCAACACAACGGTGTGTAAAGCACATCTCAAGTGTAAAAACTATGCGCAAGATATAAATGCCCAGTAGGTGCAACCATGGTGCATGAAAACAAATATCATGGAACTCAGCCATCAAGACTAAATCATGCGAATAAATCGCCCAAAATACCGGAATTTAAAGTGACGGATACGTGATAATCGAATCACAAATCATAAATACCATTATCGGTATATTCTCCTTCAAAGTCGAGAAGGTGTCGATGCATCCAATGCTAGTAGCGCAAGATATTTACTTGCCTCTTGCTTGTGGTCTGGCGTCCTTATCTTCTCTGTGGATTACCAATCTCGCATTCCATCGGCTCATCGGCCCTGTCAGGTGTGCTAACGGGAACGATTCCATTCTGGCACTTCTCTAGTCATCTCTCGGCCAATCATCGCGACCACTCGTAAAGCGGCACGTCACTGGCGTCGGCCTCTGGCTCTCTGAATGCACATCACACATCTGCTCCTGGTGCAAATCTTATTGCAGCAGCGTCCTGGAAGGAATCCTGCTCAAGGTTTCTTCCGATCTTGCCTATGCCGAACTATACGGAGGCCGGTACTCTTGCGTAATCTCTTCTCACTCTCTGGACATCTGCGCCCTCAGTACGGCTTTTCCTCGGCAACTGGTCGCATTCTAACGCCTCTGTAGACATATTCGACCATTAATCTTAACGGGGAGTAACAACAGCTCATCAGCATCTCGCACGAACCTCTTGTTCCTCCTGTCTGCATCATCGTCCATTTCGACGTCACATCTCTACTGCGCACTGCAATTGTTCTCGGCTACGGTCCATCCGAAGTCTCTCACACGGACTCGAAATCACGAACTTGGTATCTCCATCACTCTGTGGAAGATATCTAGCCGAACACATCCTCCGGAACTCGTCCCATCCTGCGGAGATATACTCAATACCCGTCCGTTCTTCACCAATTCACAACGCATCTGGGTGAGGTCCTCTATCCGAACCTGGTCAACTGTCTCGTCGACGATGCCGAACTCTGGCCTGCTGGGTGTGCGCAATATGACCACTCCTGGGTCCAAGTCTTCTCATATAATATTCCAGAAAGGTCCTGTCTAGGTTTCTCTCAAATCTCATTTCTGCCGAATTGCCCGAAAATTACCACCTTTACTATATCTGGCTCTAGTTCCGTAATGGCTGCATACCCATCGCGACTCCTCCTAGAAGGTATATTCAGCAATCAATGCCTCTGCATGCGTAACGCATCTCTGATGTCAGCGGAGTGGAACGTCCTCTCGTCAAGAGCTCATACGAATCTTGTACTTCACTTTTCTCTGCTATCGACGGCTTCGGACTCGTTTCATCGTGGCTGCATGGACGGCGCTCCAATGGCTATACTCGTATCTGGAGTCTCCCAAGCAATGTGTCCCATCACATGATATCCGAATGATGTTGAACTATCCGATCGGTTTGTCAAAACCTCATAACCCCCCAAGAGCTGAACATCTTGGGTACAGTTTGTAAGTCCATGCTACCCTTCCCCGGTGCTTACGGGGTTGCGGAAGTGGTGAAAAACCATTTTCAAGAGGGTGGTAACATGGACTACAAATACGGATCTTTGCTAAACAACTAACTAACAACCTAACTTGAGTTTACCTACTCGGTTAGGGGGTTATACCTTTCTTGAACTCCTTCGTCTTCAACTCCTCCCGGTGTACGGATCGGCCTCACCTCGTCGTCTCCTTGCGCCGAAGATGGATCCACCCGAAAGCTTCTACCTTTGGCTTCTTCTTCGATCTTTGAAGAAACTAGAACACTTGGCTTGCTAGGCCTTGTGAACTAGAATGAGTAGAGGAATGTTTTGGTGTCTTTTTATCTCTAAGGCAATGAGTCTCAACACATGAGAATGGTTTGCCTTGAGCTAGAGAGAGCAAGAGGAAGAGGGAGAGCTTGAGCATGAGAGAGCTCAAGAGAGAGAAAACAAATGAAAGAATGAGCCACTCTTTTCTCATCCAACCTCTCATAATCCAAAAGCCATCATAACAAAAATAGTAATCAAGTATTGTGTGATGGTTTAAGTCAAAATGGCTATATCATTTCATGCACTCATTTTGCATAAATAAACAAGCAAGCAAAAGTCTTTGCCATGGAATGATAGCCATTGTCATGATGATGGTCAACTAGTCCAACCTAGTCAACCGGTCAACAAAGTTAACAAGTCAACAAAGTCAACCCCTCAACAACCATGTCACTGTAATACTTAATTAATATTAATGTTAATCATATATCTTATTCTCATTAGGGTTTAGCCAAAAGTCAATGTCAACAGTCAACTGTCAACAGTCAACAACCCCAATGAGAATCCTCTGCCTCTGTCTCTCTCTGTCAACTGTGTATACACACCCGCATCCGCGTTCCGAGGAACACGAATACAAACGAGATAAAACCAATCCCAAAACGTACACTAGAATCTGGCTTAAACCAAAGCCCGCTAGTGTTAACTGTCCGGACACTGTACGTGCACAAGTGCACGGATGTGACCGAACCCTGTCGCAAAACCATGCGACCCTGTCGCAAAACCATGCGACCCTGTCGCAAAACCATGCGACCTCTACTCTTTTGCCTAAAGGCGAATAGCTTTTTGTATGGGACTCTAAAGACTCGACACTACGCTGGCAGTGGGTTTAACCACAGACCGCAAGCGGCACTAGCTGTGCGTAACGGTCCCTAGGTAGATGCCGACAAGAAGACGGACGAGGTGAAACCCATCTGAACTCCTACTGAGTCTGAATGTGACAATCTCTCTGTACAGTCCGGTCTGTTCGTCTGATACATCACATAGCGGGCCTAGGGGCGGTAAACGTCAGTCCCCTAATAGCGGTACAAGTCGTGTCGGAGTGATGCCCAGAACACCCTGAGATAACACTGGAAACCTACCAGTATATCTCGCTTGCCCTGGCCAGGGACTACTCGTGTAATGGCTCTCCTAGACACAGCGTGATGTCAACCCCCAATACCGAGAGAGACGAATCATGTCTAACCGTCACTGCCTCCAAGTGCTTCGGTACTGCACCCAACTACTACCTGTTTGCACGACTCCTTTGAGCCGTGGTAGGGTAGTAATCTAAGTACAGTGGGAACACACTCGAGGCGAACTGACAGTGTCAAGTCAGCGGACTAAGCTGTACTCATGTGTAGGGTTCCTAGGCACTCTTGTGAAGGTTCATAAGGCATCAAACATGCCCGGATAAAAATTTAGACGTGCCGAACAACCCAAAGCCGGGATCTTTGCTAGATTATTAGGGTTTAACATGCAAGAAGATAACTTTTATCTAAGTGTGAGGGATTACAACCTTTGTAGTCCGCTCCTTCACTTCACAAGCTCCGAGTAGAAGTCCCTTTGCCGCGATCCACGATCTCCCGGACTCATGAGAGGCTCCACGACTCGAACGATCCATGCTAGCTCGAAGTATTCCAAATCTCCGATGATCTACGTCGAGGTTTCAAAGAACTCAAGCTATCTCACTCTTGAGAAGTGAACATACTAATCTCATGGGCTAGATGAGATGAGGATGAGAGAGTAGTATTTATGCTTTCTTTTTATATCATTTTCTCATATTTATTCATCACTTTAGGATTTTCAAGAGAGCTTATCAAGAAGGAAGAAGATGATAATGGAAAATATAATCCTAGAATTAAAACCTTTTGTGATGAATAGAAAGAACTATATGATTGATTTTTAAACCATGGTCAAGGATGATAGGATAAGAATGAGTAGAGAAACAACTAGGGTTAGGGTTTGGTTGAGTTTAGAAATGTGTCATCCATAAATATCTAAACCATGACAAAATAGATAGCTTCTAGAAGGTGCATGAAGCAACTAACCCTAATTAAACCCTAACCTCAATTAATCATCCTTAAACATGTTTAACAATTAATCATAACATGTCACAATAATATATATCACATATATATTATATATTTGCAACAAAAGAAAATAATACAATTAACATATATCGCATATATATCAATGTATCATCCAGTGAGAAAATGAAATAATAAAGCAAGCCAATATTAGTTAATATAATAATATATCATATATATTATTATATATATTAAATCATCGAATCAACACTTGATCCGACGATCCGGCTATATCGAATATAACCGACTAATATATCATGTACCGATTTATCGAATCAACACTTGATCCGATGTCTCGGTTCATTTCTAAATATCGCAAGAATATAATACGGTATCCCATATCGCATTATTCTCGGTCCTGCACATATCACATATGTGCCTCTACTCCGTTTCGCCTGAGCCAAGAAACCTCTGTGTAGGACTCTAAAGAATCGTCAATACGCCGGTAGCAGGTGATGATCATATCAAACACCCACAAGCTGCAAGCGGTCAGCTAAACGTAACAGCCACCCAGGTATTGAGCGATCAGAAGATCAACAAGCTAGCCTGTGCGTTCTCCTGTGAATCCGATCAGTAACACTCCCGTACAGTCCGGTCTGTTCGTCTGATATGTCGCATATCAAGTCTAGGGGTGGTATACGTCAGACCCCAGTAACCGATAAGTCGTGTCGATGTATGGCTCATAACGGGTCGAGAAACTACTAGTAACACTTACCAGTAAATCTCTATATCAGCCCTGGCCAGGGACTTCCAGTTATAGCCAATCGAACACAGCACAACATCAACTCCCTATACCGGGAGAGACGAATCCCCTCCTATCGTTCATTGCCTCCATGTGATTCGTGACTGTACCCAAAAGCCACCGTTTTGCACGCCCTCTTGGACGTGGTAAGGTGGAAATCAAAGCACAGTGGGAATCACACAAGACTCCATGACGATCTCGGGTCTACAGACTACCCTGTACCTGTGTCACCGGAGAACTGCCATCTGACGTGTGGTATATCACCATTTGGGAGTTCTCGGCGAGTCCGTCCAGTGTACCCAGTCTCCACTGAGCACCCGTACACCATCTCTGATGTCTAACACCGATGGATATGGGATCATCCATCGCCCATCATATGGGTCAAGATGCGTATACGCTAGTCTACTCTGGTGTATCGATGCCCTGTCTCGATATACCCTCGACTAGGAACAATTATAGGATGTACTCATCGACTACCGTGGCCCCACTAGTATGATCTCATCATAGTCCCAGTAGTCGAGTACAGATCCTAAGGGCTTTATCAACATGTGAGAGTAAAACAGTAAACCAATACAAGTCAACATGTTAAGATAAAGTGAAACCAAATAGCATACTATCATGACGAGTAAGAAAGTCATCTCTATATATAACCAAGCATCCATTATAATATACATCATATGTACAACAATGGCCTCTAGGGCATATACATAACTAACAATCTCCCACTTGCACTAAGGCCAGCTGCTGTAGTATCGCATACCTAGCATCCCGAATAATCTCTCAAACTGTATCTGGGGAATAGCCTTCGTGAATGGATCCGCAGTGTTGTCCTTCGTATCTACTCTCCTGACCTCGATCTCCCGGCGATCAACTATCTCCCTGATCAGGTGATACCGCCTCAGAATATGTCTGGACTTCTGATGGGACCTGGATTCCTTGGCCAAAGCCACAGCTCCATTGTTATCGCAATACAGAGGTATTGGATGCTCAATGGATGGAACCACACCAAGTTCACTAATGAACTTCTTGATCCAGACAGCCTCTTTGGCAGCATCGTTGGCAGCGATGTATTCAGCCTCCATCGTCGAGTCTGCAACGGTATCCTGTTTGGAACTCTTCCAACATACCGCCCCTCCATTGAGGGTAAAGACAAAACCCGAATGCGACTTAGAGTCGTCCTTATCACTTTGGAAGCTGGAATCGGTAAAGGACTCCACCTGGAGTTCTCCATTACCATACACCAAGAACATCTCTTTAGTCCTTCGCAAGTACTTAAGAATGTTCTTCACAGCTGTCCAATGTCTCTCTCCAGGATCTGCTTGATACCGACTCACTACACTTAGTGAGTATGCTACATCGGGTCTGGTACATAGCATCGCATACATGATAGAGCCTACTGCCGAAGCATAGGGTATCCCTTGCATGCGAGCTCTCTCCAAATCAGTCTTGGGAGACATCTCTTTGGAGAGAGTGAGTCCAGAGATCGTGGGCTGATTCCCACGCTTGGATTCTTCCATACTAAACCTCTTTAGTATGGTGTCAATGTACCTGGATTGGGACAATCCCAGTATCCGTTTAGATCTATCTCTATAGATCATGATTCCCAATATGCAGGAGGCATCACCTAGATCTTTCATTGAGAATCTCTGTGATAAGAAGAGCTTGACTGATTGCAGCATAGGAATATCATTTCCTATCAAGAGTATGTCATCCACGTACAATACGAGGAAGACAACCTTACCCTCTGCTACCTTCTTATAGATACAAGGTTCATCTATATTTTTGATGAAGTCAAACTCTTTGACTACAACATCAAAACAGATGTTCCAACTCCGCGATGCTTGCTTTAACCCATAAATGGATTTAAGCAGCTTGCACACCTTTCCGCTGCTCCCACTGTCTACGAAGCCCTCTGGCTGAGTCATGTACACGCACTCTTCTAAATCACCGTTTAGAAAGGCGGTCTTAACATCCATTTGCCAGATTTCGTAGTCATGGTATGCAGCAATGGCAAGTAAGATCCGGATGGACTTAAGCATAGCCACTGGAGAAAAGGTTTCGTCATAATCCACACCTGGACGTTGACGAAAACCCTTTGCTACAAGTCTAGCTTTGAAAGTCTCAACTTTTCCATCTACACCAAATTTCTTTTTAAAAATCCACTTGCTCCCAATGGGTTTTACCCCTTCAGGAGCATTTTCTAAAATCCATACTTTATTGGTGTACATGGATTCCATCTCAGATCGCATTGCATCCAGCCATTTCACAGAGTCACCACTCGTGATGGCCTGCTCTAAACTAGTCGGTTCATCATCATCCATGATGCAATCCTCGCTTCCACCATCAATGAGAAAACCGTAGTATCTCTCAGGTGGACGAGAAACCCTACTAGATCGGCGAAGAGGCTGGGGTTCGTCGGGTACTACTGAATCCTCTGGTTCCACTAAATCATCTGTTGTAGTTTGTTCTGCTGGAACTTCTTCCAGTTCTACCTCAGAGCCACTAATCTCTTTTGCAAGAAATTCCTTTTCTAAAAAGGTGGCGTGTTGAGAAACAAACACTCTTTGTTCCTCACTGTGGTAGAAAATATACCCTCGCGAATGCTTGGGATATCCAATAAACTTACATAAAACAGATCTTGCCTCGAGTTTGTCCGGGTTCCGTCTTTTGACATAAGCCGGGCAACCCCATATCTTAACAAAATTAAGATATGGTCTCTTCCCTTCCCATATCTCATATGGGGTGGTAGGCACAGATTTGGTAGGAACTTTATTCAGTATGTATGCAGCTGTCTCCAGTGCATATCCCCAAAAGGAAATAGGTAACTCAGCCTCGCTCATCATAGAGCGTACCATATCTAATAGGGTGCGATTCCTCCGCTCAGATACACCGTTGTGCTGTGCTGTATAAGGATGAGTAAGCTGAGAGAGAATCCCATTCTCTTTTAGATAATCTAAAAACTCACCGCTTAAGTATTCACCTCCTCGATCAGATCGAAGAATCTTAATACTTTTGCCCGTTTGGTTCTCTACTTCGTGCTTATATTCTCTGAATTTCTCAAAAGCTTCAGACTTGTGTTTCATCAGGAACACAAGTCCGAATCTAGAGAGATCGTCAGTGAATGTAATGAAGTAGGAAGAACCGTTCCTGGCATGCGTAGACATGGGACCGCATACATCACTATGTACCAGTCCTAAGAGTTCGGTAACTCTTTCTCCGTGTCCACTAAACGGAGCTTTGGTCATTTTTCCTTTGAGACATGAATGGCAAGTATCATAAGATGATAATTCGAACGGATTCAAATAACCATCCTTATGTAACTTAGCCAGTCGTGTCGCATTGATATGACCAAGTCTACAATGCCACAAGTAGGATTCGTTCATATCTGAACTTTTCCTCTTGTGTGTGTTTTGTATATTCAGGATTGTATTCTGATTTAGAATGAATATGCCATTATGTAACGAGCCTGATGCAATCAACTTTTGATCTAGGAATATGTTCATAACATTATCCTTTACTACAAAATTATATCCTTCTTTACTTAATAAAAAAAACTGATATAATGTTGCACATCATGTTCGGTATATAATAGCACTCATTTAGAATCATTGTATTACGACTTGGCAATACTAGGTGATATTCGCTAACTGCTTTGGCTACAACACTTGCACCGTTCCCTACTTGAACGGAATGATCACCTTTTCCCAGTTCTCTACCTTTACGTAGCCCATGTAACTGTTTACATATGTGGGATCCTGATCCGGTATCTAATACCCAGGACGTAGGGTGAACTGAGAAACAGTTCTCAATAACTAACACACCTGAAGAAGATGCATCAACATGCATGTTCTTTTGGGCGGCTTGAGAATCTAGATATTCTTCTATTCCCTGTTCAGTCTTATAACTCTTATAAGAAAGAACGGGTCCAACGTTCCCTTGCTCAGTACAATAATCGGTTCAGTCAATACATCAATATTATTATCTTGATTATGGCCTGACATGGTCGCTACCTGGAGAGAGAGAGAAGAAAACACTTTAGCGTATGCTCTTGCAAGATTAGATTGGTTACTATATTATCTAATCAGGATGTCTCCCACTGTTTTTATCAAATCTACCTTAAAACCCTAAAAGGTAAGATTATCTGGGATTAATTACACCCTACAATTTCGTCAATCTTTCAGCCAGATCAGTGTCGGTACTTTGAGGGAGGTTCCCCGTGCTTTCGCACGGACCTAATTAAAGTAAACCTCGTTTTCCCAGAGGCGTAACCCCGTTAACACTTTTCTAGACACCTACTTGAATTACTAATTGTCCTGTGTAAAACTCTCCCAGGAGTAACTCTTACTCGCAGTGGGTATCAGGATCCAACTATCTCATAGGAGGTATGCAATCTCATTGCAAATTTCAACACTTGAAATTCCCGATAATATTTTGCCCCTAGTGTCCTATGACCTTGACGGAGGTCAAAAAACCATAGGCTACTAGTCAAGTTCAACCTGTCATTTCTTGATTGAATTAAACCCACCCGTACGACCCTTGACGGAGGTCAACAAGGCCGTACGACTGCCCTAATCCAATCTGCATCAAATGCATAAATAGATAAAAAACTAGTCAGCTACCGTACACTACGCCTTGACGAAGGTCAACAAACGCAGCACGAATACTAAATAATATCTATCTGAAATGACGGAGGGCTACGCAGGTTTTTCAGAAAACCCTAAGCGTAATGATCTTGATATCGTCGTAGAATCGAGTGTTTTTGAAAAGGAGTGTTTTTGAGGCTTTTCTTAGTTTCGCTAAAGGGGTCACTCCCGGTGAAGGGATCGTCGGCCCTTTCCTCATCGAATAAGGTGCAGGATATATCATATATACCGCTGTGCAAAGCAAAACACTAAAAGCAATCAAAAGACAAACCGCATTTTGTAGCATCTGCCAGTTTCGCTAAAGGAGTCACTCCCGGTGAAGGGATCTCGGTCCTTTCCTCATCGAATAAGGTGCAGGATATATCATATATATCACTGTGCAAAGCAAAACTGTAGCTACCCTTTTTATAAAGTTTTTGATTCTACAACATCTTTAGGTTTCTTTTCTTTTATTAATCTCATTAATAAAAATCCCATCAGCTTATGCTTCCTAAGCATCACAGAAGAAACGAAAGCAGTAATATTTATATATCAGCATATATATATAGTATAAGCATTCGTCTCAGGCAGTAATATGATCTCATCACAGAACATTGCAGCAGAAGAACATATATGAAATATTGGATATACTAGGACGTCCGTGTTTTCAATACGAGCCTGTATAAAACACGGATTCCACGGTCGCGACGAATAGCCAAACCCACATCCCAAGACCCCTACGAGAGCGGCAAGTAACACTGCCAATTCTAGGGTTAGGAGACCCGGTCTCGACTCCTCGAGATGGCCTCCCACTGGACCCTAGAACCCGGTTACTTGTGCTCCCCTCCTTGGGTCTACCTAATGCGGAAAAGTAAATAATATACACTGGTGACATCAACCGCAACCTGGAAGTGCCCCAAATAAAAGAATATTACATTACAAATGAATTTTACATGAATGAAAATAAAAAACCCCATCTCACATAAAACCCCCGGCTATTCAGAACGCGAAGATCCAATATAACATATCACAGCAACACATAATATCTCATATCATCAACGTAAGTAAATATGCGCATCCCAATTGTCGTTGACATATAGCAACGAAACCGGCGATATCACATATTACACTTACGGTCACAGAAAAGAAAATGTAAAAGTACAATATTTGGAATCCACAATCACTTTAGACATCGTAAATCCGAAATATCACATACTCCGCATTTCATGCCTAACTCTATGAATTCCACATATTGTATCACATTCCAGATAAATAGACAGTATTAAACTTTCCGAACAGATAATCAAACACCCAAAATTTCCCAAAGTGCTCAACTCTTGAGCGGAGTTCAAATAATCCCAGAATATGTCACAGTATCGGTGATCCAGCCGTAGGAGGGTCAAGCCAACTCCTCACATGTGGCACGCCGTACTGCTCCAAACCCGAAGGTTCAAAAGGCAGTTCAAGACGGTCACATAATCGAGTTAAGGTTTGTTGTCTTCTAGAGGGTCCACCGCTTAACTTGTACAATTTTCCGAAAGATTTAAACCCAGTAAAAATTCAACGCTTGAAAGTTTGCCATACCGGGAAATAGTAAGTTAATGATATCCGTTCAAATAATTTAACAGTTTCTAAATATCCGGAAAGAAATACGAACTTAAAAATTCTGATCGAATCTACTATTACAAAATAAACCCCAGATTTAAACAATACTGGAATCACTGTTAAAAATATCCAGAAGCCTCAACAAGTACCTACAGTTATTACCAGGAAGCCACGTGTCGTCAATCGATCAATCCGCCGCGGAACCGCCGCGCAAGCAAGCTTGCGCCGCGCTTCCGCGGCCGTTTGATCGAATTGGGGGCTCGGGCTTCTTGGTAATTCTTAGAATTCCCTGCTGATTTTTTTACATATTTTTAATTCAGAAAAATCCCAAAATTTAAAAAATTTCCAGAGAGGGGTCTTTTTGTGTCGTTTCGGGTTCGATCGGAGTTTTAACTTCGTAAACATATCGCCTAATGCTCTAGCTAGGCTCTGATACCACTGTATGGTTCCTAGGCACTCTTGTGAAGGTTCATAAGGCATCAAACATGCCCGGATAAAAATTTAGACGTGCCGAACAACCCAAAGCCGAGATCTTTGCTAGATTATTAGGGTTTAACATGCAAGAAGATAACTTTTATCTAAGTGTGAGGGATTACAACCTTTGTAGTCCACTCCTTCACTTCACAAGCTCCGAGTAGAAGTCCCTTTGCCGCGATCCACGATCTCCCGGACTCATGAGAGGCTCCACGACTCGAACGATCCATGCTAGCTCGAAGTATTCCAAATATCCGATGATCTACGTCGAGGTTTCAAAGAACTCAAGCTATCTCACTCTTGAGAAGTGAACATACTAATCTCATAGGCTAGATGAGATGAGGATGAGAGAGTAGTATTTATGCTTTCTTTTTATATCATTTTCTCATATTTATTCATCACTTTAGGATTTTCAAGAGAGCTTATCAAGAAGGAAGAAGATGATAATGGAAAATATAATCCTAGAATTAAAACCTTTTGTGATGAATAGAAAGAACTATATGATTGATTTTTAAACCATGGTCAAGGATGATAGGATAAGAATGAGTAGAGAAACAACTAGGGTTAGGGTTTGGTTGAGTTTAGAAATGTGCCATCCATAAATATCTAAACCATGACAAAATAAATAGCTTCTAGAAGGTGCATGAAGCAACTAACCCTAATTAAACCCTAACCTCAATTAATCATCCTTAAACATGTTTAACAATTAATCATATCATGTCACAATAATATATATCACATATATATTATATATTTGCAACAAAAGAAAATAATACAATTAACATATATCGCATATATATCAATGTATCATCCAGTGAGAAAATGAAATAATAAAGCAAGCCAATATTAGTTAATATAATAATATATCATATATATTATTATATATATTAAATCATCGAATCAACACTTGATCCGACGATCCGGCTATATCGAATATAACCGACTAATATATCATGTACCGATTTATCGAATCAACACCTGATCCGATGTCTCGGTTCATTTCTAAATATCGCGAGAATATAATACGGTATCCCATATCGCATTATTCTCGGTCCTGCACATATCACATATGTGCCTCTACTCCGTTTCGCCTGAGCCAAGAAACCTCTGTGTAGGACTCTAAAGAATCGTCAATACGCCGGTAGCAGGTGATGATCATATCAAACACCCACAAGCTGCAAGCGGTCAGCTAAACGTAACAGCCACCCAGGTATTGAGCGATCAGAAGATCAACAAGCTAGCATGTGCGTTCTCCTGTGAATCCGATCAGTAACACTCCCGTACAGTCCGGTCTGTTCGTCTGATATGTCGCATATCATGTCTAGGGGTGGTATACGTCAGACCCCAGTAACCGATAAGTCGTGTCGATGTATGGCTCATAACGGGTCGAGAAACTACTAGTAACACTTACCAGTAAATCTCTATATCAGCCCTGGCTAGGGACTTCCAGTTATAGCCAATCGAACACAGCACAACATCAACTCCCTATACCGGGAGAGACGAATCCCCTCCTATCGCTCATTGCCTCCATGTGATTCGGGACTGTACCCAAAAGCCACCGTTTTGCACGCCCTCTTGGACGTGGTAAGGTGGAAATCAAAGCACAGTGGGAATCACACAAGACTCCATGACGATCTCGGGTCTACAGACTACCCTGTACCTGTGTCACCGGAGAACTGCCATCTGACGTGTGGTATATCACCATTTGGGAGTTCTCGGCGAGTCCGTCCAGTATACCCAGTCTCCACTGAGCACCCGTACACCATCTCTGATGTCTAACACCGATGGATATGGGATCATCCCTCGCCCATCATATGGGTCAAGATGCGTATACGCTAGTCTACTCTGGTGTATCGATGCCCTGTCTCGATATACCCTCGACTAGGAACAATTATAGGATGTACTCATCGACTACCGTGGCCCCACTAGTATGATCTCATCATAGTCCCCGTAGTCGAGTACAGATCTTAAGGGCTTTATCAACATGTGAGAGTAAAACAGTAAACCAATACAAGTCAACATGTTAAGATAAAGTGAAACCAAATAGCATACTATCATGACGAGCAAGAAATTCATCTCTATATATAACCAAGCATCCATTATAATATACATCATATGTACAACAATGGCCTCTAGGGCATATACATAACTAACATCATGTCACCTCGGAACTGATAACTGACGATAGGTATAGTACCAACCAGCAGTTCCCGACGAGTCCTGTCCAGTGTACTCATAACCCAACGAGCACCCGCATACTATCTCAAGTACGACGTACTGACGGCTGTGGGACAGATCGTCTCCCACACTGGGATGAGAAGCGCATACGCTAGTCTACTCCGGAGTATCGATGCCCTGTCTCGATAGTCCTGCGACTAGGGACCTGCATAAGGATGTGCTTATAGATTACCCAGCCCCCACTAGTGTGACTGCCATCACAACGCTGGTAATCAAGCAAAGATCCTAAGGGCTCCACTAATGTGTATAGGTGATATACTAAAATAAACACATGTACACATTGAAGTAGAAATAAACCAAGTAGCATACTACTATATTGAGCAAGATTGTCTATACAAGGTGAATATCCCAAGCTTCCATTAAGTAATATACAAACTAGTATGATACAGTAATGGCCTCTAGGGCATATACACTAACACAGTTTAATAGTATCGAGTACATACCACAGCATCGGTGGTCCAGCCGTAGAAGGGCAAACCCAAGCCTCACTAATGGCGTCGCGGAACTGCCACAAACCCTAAGGTTCAAAGGCTTTCACACGGTCATTATGTCGAGTTAGGGTTTTATTCTTCTAGAGGGTCCATAGACTCGCTTGCATGTCTTTCTGAATACTTTAAACTTGGAAAATGGGCTCCTAACATTCGATCGTCTCCATCGATTCTCAACGAACCTGCGTGAAGTCGTCTCTGGCTGGAATCAATCTATCTGATGACCTCGCATCGGGGTAAGTGAACGAACCACATGTCCTACTCATTCATCCTCGGGTGACTAGCGACTTACCATCATATCTCTAGGTATATGCTCATGCTGCAGCGGCTCCAATCACCTGGGCGATATCTCGTCATTTGCAGCAACAACTGGCTCATTCGTCTGTACGCTGAACAGCACCTCAATCGCCCTGAATAAGCGATATATCGATGGTCATCACATCCTGGCTGGCCTCTAGCAGTGGCATGGTCCTCTGGTACTGATCTGCACGTCCGAGAAGTCTCGTAAAAGCGATCTGTCAAACGCTCATGGCTCGAAAACACAATAAAACGATGCCTCTCTATGCAATCGTATGTCTCTGGAATCACGCCCTGGTCAGTTCTCGTCCACGACGAGCTCATGCTGACGCAACTCTAGCCGTAGCTCTCTCTCTCTGCCCGTGTAATCATAGCATAACCAGTATCGATGAGGATAGATCATAGGAAAGAATATAACACTGTGCAAGGAAATGTACATCCTAAGATTTCTTAAGAGGAGTAGCGTATCGTAAATATGTCGCGGAACATACGTACGGTACGTCACTCTACTCAAGCTACCTACTCCATCAACCAAGGGTCATCCTACGCGACGAAAGTTCGGGTATAATACCCCCTCGACTAAGTCTAGGTTCCGTAAGGTCAAGCCTAAGTTCCGTATATATATAAACGCCCTAGGCTCCACATAGTCAAACTTAGACTCGAACCAAGGTTAACCTAGCGTTCTGATACCAACTTTGTCATGACCCGAAAGAGCACGTGACTGGCACTTGAATCATATGAAGTCTATAGGACTCCATTTGATCCAAGTAAGCCAAAAGCCCAGAAATCTAAAACCATTTTAAGGAGTAAATAGAGGAAACTGGTTTTTAAGAAGTAGGAAAAATAGCTTTTAAAAGTGAAGAAAACATGTTTTAAAATCAAAGTTTTTAAATAACTAAGCCGAATATGCATTTTTAAAAATCATAAATGTTTTCTGAAAATTTCGGCAGAGTTTCCTTTGTAAATACTGGCCCCGAACGGGGTACAACATAAATAACATATATGAAATGATAAAATGCATCCCAAGCGGGAGCTAGCTCTTCGTCAATCAACGGTCACAGCCACGCAAGCAATATAATATACAACGCCGAAGGGCGAGGATCAAAACTCAAAGGAAAACTCAAATAGCATGAAAAGCGTAATACTACAATGCGCGACTCTAAGGTCGAAATAATACATAACTGGTTTCTAAGTCTGAAACAATATACAAGTTTTTGGTTGATGGAATTACTAGATACAACTAAATAATACATGTACAATGGTGGTTCTGATACAAAAGAACCCACCTACCAAAGCAAGTCACCCATATGGAAGCAGTGTGCCAGAAAAGCCGTAATGAAACCTGTACGACAAAACCTGCAAGAAACTGTGGCACAACGGGGGTGAGTTGCCAACTCGTGAATAGAAGATATCTACAGGTAGAAATCGCATGCATGACCTAATCCTAGGTCAATACGATCAGATATATATATATATAAACCTCAAATAAATAAGTCTGAAACATGATAAGGTGGCAATATAACATCTAAATATGTATGTAGTGCCAAGTGCTCGTGCCAGTGCCTCAGGTAATAACATGTCGTGAAGTCTATAAGTATGTGGATATCATCCAACTATGTGATCAATGTCATCAATGTCAACTATATCAGGAAATCTATGAGTATGTGGATATCATCCCACTATGTAATCAATGTCTGTATGTATGTGGATCCCGTCCACCTGTCACCCAATGACAATAAGCATCATGAATGTAAATATCATAAAGCATATGCATGGAAGTATGAGGATATAATCAAAATCATGGAACCTGAGTGCCTAGCATCGACACTCGAAAACATCATGAAACCTGTGTCTAGCATCGGCACGTAAATCCTCATCTATCAGGCGATGTCGCCACGACTGGTCCTAATAGGTACGCATCATACGCTATCTCGAAATCCCGAGTGCCCAGCTTCGACCCTTGAATTCTGACGTATCCATACGTACATAACTCCGGTCGGTATCCCCACGATGACCGCCGAGTCCAAATACTATCACCGGTTGGTAGTACTCCCCTACTAGGCTCACCGTCTAACATATACGAGTCATCTTGTCCCGGGGTACCTCACCGGGCCCACCATGTACCCGCAGACGGTGCCTACCGCTCCTCGAATCGGGTTTCACATGCCACTCTCAGAACCGAGAAAACACATGGTGGATGCACTGAAATATCATATCAAGGGTAACCGGGTTTTTAAAACAATATATATTCTCCTTTAAGATACCCACGGTTCCCAAATCCAAAAATATCATGGAAACAACATAATCTCAATGCGTAAAATCAAAAGCATGATGTATGCGACATATAACCAAAATGTAAGCATATCAGTATATCATGCAACATGGAGTAGCAATATGCACATAATTAGGGAAAACCGCTTCTTTAAAATGAATCAGTTTTTAAAAGTATCTTGCGGTTCCCAATCTGCGAGTCAAGCCAGAATCATCTATGTATGCGCAATATGTAAGTGTACAAGTATAAGTGTGCAACAGGTAGGTGCACGAGTATGAGTGTACAATATGTGAGTACACGAATATGAATGTACAATAGATATGTGCACAAGTATGGGTGTACGCTATGTAGGTACACGAGTATGAATGTACAATAAATATGTGCACAGGTATGGATGTACAATATGTGAGTACACGAATATGAATGTACAATAGGTATGCGCACAAGTATGGGTGTACGCTATGTAGGTACACGAGTATGAATGTACAATAAATATGTGCACAGGTATGGGTGTACAATATGTGAGTACACGAATATGAATGTACAATAGGTATGTGCACAAGTATGGGTGTACGCTATGTAGGTACACGAGTATGAATGTACAATAAATATGTGCACAGGTATGGGTGTACAATATGTAGGTACACGAGTATGAATGCAACAGTACTACAGTGTAGTGACATGGCAATTATCGATGATGAAGTGTGTGAGCAGGCAAATAGTGTACGTAGAACATACGCATCATCGATAATGGTGCTGGTGTCCTAACAGCATGATGGTAATATAGCAATAAACACAAGTAATGCAATGCAAATAATATGAATATGTGGAATCAAATAATCAACGCAATAGTGAAGAATCTACATCAGTATGTAAGTGTCATGCAGTTTTGCCTTTTGAAATAAGACGAATCGGGGTTTTTAGTAAAATAAGGGCTACGGTGTTTTTAAGAAAAAATGCGCCTTTTGAAATTATCCGTAGAATCCCTTTTTTCCTATCTTTAAAATATTCCCGGTTCATAGTTTTGAAATATGTATGTCTCGGGTCTAATCTAATGTCTACTAAGGAATCTACAGACCTAACTAATAAGCTAAGCAGGAGGGGTATGGAAACCACCTACATCTGAGTAGATATATATATATATATATATATAAGTCGGTGATCCCGCCTCAATAGTATCACGTACGATACAGTATATCATATGACGTCCTCGAGTCATGAGTGCGGATCTATCATCAATATAAAGCTCGTACGGTAAATCGTCGTACGGCATCCTAATAGCTGGGTACGGGTCAATATCACAATTGTCTCATCAATTATCTGGTATTCTTATCATCATATCACATGATCTAGGGTACTGATCTAAATCTAGTACAAATCGATGCCATCTATATAAATATAAGTGCATGTGTGAAACACACGTCTAAAGGCCCGCTAACAATCCGTGTCATATCCCAAATACGAATCACTTCATATCACCGATCCCGTGGCACTATGCCCAATGTCATCGACTCATCTCTAAACATCATCCACTATCCTCATCATCAATGTATAAGTATAGCAATAAGTACGTGTGTGCGTGTGGGTGTAAACCTGCTCTAGGGTTCGCAACTAGGAACTACACTAGTTTACTTCCAACCCTAATCTATCTATAGTACACCTAACACATCTCAAATATCCACGACACTATAAGCTATCATGAGTATATATATATATGTATATATATATTTATATACTATACTAATATCGGACTGCGGGGGGTGCTATACGCCATCCACCCGACTTTCCCCTGTAGATATAATCTACTCACCTATATCCAGCGTGTCGGTGTCGATGTCGCCTTCATCTTCTTCATCGTCTCGGATCGCCGTGGGGGTACCTACATATCACACGTATTGCATCGCATCAAAACCGAATCGAAACTTAAAACGACACGTGAAAACCAACATGATACGCGAAAAGGCCTATAGGTTAGAACCTATGGTTAGCCTTCGCAAAACAACCCGAAATCACTCGATATAGATGTACAAACGTCACACGATCGAGATAATGCACAAATACCAAAATCTGGAAATCAAAATACGCAAAAACAAAACTAAATTCAAAGCAGCAACCCAAGAAAATGATCCCAGATTTCGTCTCGGGCCAAACAAAGGCAAGCAAACAAGTCTAGAGTGATGTATAGGGTGCATATGACCTACGATAGAAACTTGGACCCTACCCTACACTAAGTGGCCGAGCCTCCCTACAGTGAAAACCAGCCTGGCCGGCCCAGGGTACTCCAGTGGGGTTCGTCTGGCTACAGGGTGCTCCTAGGGTCTCAAATGGGCCTCTGAACTTGTTTATTTTTCCAGAAAAACACCCAGCACATTCCAGATTCACCTGCACTCTCTAAACACTCACAAACCGACATGGACTGATCTGTTTTTGGGTTCCAGGTCTTGTAATGTGTCGGATCTGGGTTCGTAGCGCCAAGGGGGGTTTAAGGGTCACCAATAGGGCTTAACTACACTAACACAATTCAATTTAACCTTAACCCTCTCTAGGTTTGTCCAAAGTGCCCAAAATCACACGATATCGATATGAAACTGGTATAGATGCATATGGAATGAAATACTACTATAATGGGTGCAGAAATTACCTCCTTAGAGACTCATGAATCTTCCCACAGCACCAAAACATCAACTTTCTTAGTCCATTCTATAGCTTGTGAGCTTGTGCATACTTTTTGTGAAATGGAATTGGGGTTTTGGGTTTGTTTTAATGGTGTTTTGGGAGATTTGAAGGAGGAGGAAGGGAGCAGGAGCAGCAGCAGCTCTAGGAGAGGGGAGAGAGAAATGGGTGTGAGGAAATGATAGGAGTATGGTTTCAAAAGTGAAGGTTGACCTATACCTACCCTCTCTCTCTCTCATCATCATTCCTTACTTTTTCCTTTTCTTTTCTTTTCTTTTCTTTTCTTTTCCAAATCCTTCTCTCTCAAATAGTAGACCCAAAACACCCATGGTAGGAAAAATGTAACACAAGTCCAAAAATGATATGTGCATGTTTTGCACAAAAAAGCCAAAAATCCGATTAGCGATTTTTAATCGCGATTAGCACTAAATTAGCATATAAATGCTCATAAAAACTTAAAAATGACAAAATTCCATAGAATACATTATTTTTGAATTTTACATAATTTTTCAAAATATTTCCCATTTATCGGTATTTAATTATAAATTTAATATTAAAATAATCAATAAAATAATATTAAATTATAAAAATTCCCAAAATAATATCTTATTATTTTGAAATGTTACAGTGGCAATGGCCAGGTCATCATAGAAGTCCTTCGACTTCTTGTAGCCCTCCACCGCCTTTGCCGCCGAGAGGTCGGCCAACTTCTCCGCTCTCAGGTCGGCCGACCTCGCCGACTCGGCCGCCGCCCCCAGCTCCTTCCGAAGGGTTTTTACCGTCCTCTTCAGGTTGCCGGCAAGCACCTGAGCGTCCTCGAGCTTGGCCTCGGCAACCATGGCGGCCTCACGATACCGGGTGACCTCCCGCTTCCCGGCCTCCACCTCGCCCTCCAAGGCGGTGACCCTCGCCATCACCGCCTCCAGCTCACGCTTGGAGCTCTCTTCCAGTGAGGCGAGCTGGCCCGCAGCCTTCATCGCTGGGGCTATCACCTCGGCCTTCATGCGCAAGGCGAGGGCAACGTGCTGAAGAACCTGAAAGGCGAGAAAGAGATCAGAAAGACAAGGAAGGCACCGAATCCCACAAAAGACCGAACACTTACCTGCACGGACTCCTAGGCGATGGACGCCAACTGAGCCGTGAAGGTCCCCCCGGGGACTCTGCTCCCGGCCGATGTCTCTATCTCATGCAGTAGGCTATCCGCGACGGATAGCCCCGAAGACACTGTGAACTGGAGGCCCCATTCCTCCACCATGATCAGCGAGGCCGAGCCCCGGGAGGATCTCCGGCCAGAACTCCTCTTGAGCGGCTCCGAGGGAAAGCCGATCTCCTCCTCTGAGGCCGGGTCCTCCAGAATCTGAGCCCGCTTCAGGCCCGATACTCTGCTGGGCCCGGGGCGGGATCCGCAACCACCAGGGGAGAAGGAGCCGGGGCAGACTTTGAGTGAGAAGAACTGGCGCCCCCAGCCTTCGCGACCTTCTTCGGCTGGCGCATGGAAGATCGGAGTGAGTCCATGTCCATGGGTCCTACACAAAACCAAATGTAAAGAAGTCAGCAACACAAGCAATATACAAGCCAAAAAGCAAGCCTAAACTTACTGATGAACTCAACGGGGCTAAGCTCGGCCCAACTCAGGACCCTCTCAGACAGCAGCACGTCGTAACGGGGGATGGGATCCCATGACGCCACTCTCACCGCGACGGGGTCACTGGACTGGTTCCCCGGCAAGCATTTCTTTCTCGACCACTTTGTAGGCATGGTCCAGTCCTCGCCCTCGGGAAGGGAAACGAAAAAGAACTTCTTCTTCCAGTCATGAATGGAAGAAGGCAGGACCACAACCCCTGTCCCGGAGGCGCCCCCTGTCGCTTTATGAAAGAGAGGTAGACCCACCTCGGGTCACCCGCTCGACCACCAGGGTGATTTTTGGAGACAAGGGAAGAATCAAGGAGGGAGAGGCTGAAGGGAACCACCTGTAACTTCAGGCGGATCAGGAACCCGAGGAGAATCCTCCACGAGTTTGGCACTAACTGGCCAGGGGCTAACCCGAAAAAGTTCAGCGCTTCGACGACCTCGGGAGAGAAGGGCAGGCGCATTCCATCCCAAAAAGCTTCCAAATACAGGGCGATCTCCCTGCCCCGTACTGTAGGGTTACTAGGCACTCTAAGAAGGTTCTACAAGGCATCAACCATACCCGGTTAAAATTTTAGCCGTGCCGAACAACCCTAAACAAGATCTTTGCTAGACTATTAGGCAAAAACTAGCATGGTAAACACATTAACACCTAAGTGAATACGAAATACAACCTTTGTAGATCGGTCCTTCACTTCTTAAGCTCCTTGTAGTAGTCCCTTCGCTGCGATCATCGTGCTCCCGGACTCTCGGATGGCTCCATGAGAAGAGGGCAACGGTTTTGCTTGAAGTCTTCGAGGCCGAAGATGATCTACGTCGAGGGAATACGAACTCAAGCTTCTACTTCACTAACTAGAGAATTAGTGAAGAAAACACCCTAAACTAAAGTGCTAGTCTAGTAGAGGATGATGAAATAGGAATGGGTACACTTTAGATTTTCTTTTCTCACAATGTTTCTCTCTCTTTATTAAACCCTAGCAAGAATTTGAAGGAGGAAGAAGATGAGCTCAAAATGAGAATGAAAACTAACTAGAGAGAGAGAGAGCTAACCATGGGTGAGTGGGTATCATATACTAACTCATGTAGAGACATAACCATGGCTACATTATAATGGTTAGGTTAATTAATATCTCAAGTAATCCAAAGTTAGTAGACTAAGTCAATTCAACCCTAAGCTTCATGAAGCTTCATGCATGTGAGCTCATCATCCACTAATTTTAGAATTACCTTAAATATTAAAAACCTAACACTATAATTAGTATGGTATAAGTTTTATACACCCATGATAGTTGTATCAACAACCACGATACAAAATGAACACAAATAAATATATATCACATATATATTAAGTTGTGCACAAGTGAGAAAAACAAATGCTTAAGTGAACCAATGTTAGTTAATGTAAATTAGTATATCACATATACAATTATACACTAAATTATTAAATCAACACTTGACTTAATAATCCGGTTATATCACAGATAACCGACTAACACAAAATGTACCAACTTTTCGAATCAACACTTGATTCGATAACCCGGCTATATCATATATAACCGGCCGATACAATAGTCGCGAGAATAGAATACGGTATCACATACACACATTATTCTCGGTCCCGCACATATCACATATGCGCTCCTATTTCATTTTGCCTGAGCCAGTAAAACCTCTATGTAGGACTCTAAAGACTCGTCAATACGCCGGCAGTAGGTGATGATCATATCAAGCACCCACAAGCCGTCAGCGTACTAGCTGGACGTAACGGCTACCCGGGTATTGAGCGATCAGAATATCAGCAAGCAAGCCCGCTCCAACTCCTGCAAAAATCCTGACAGTGACACTACCGTACAGTTCGGTCTCCTCGTCTAATATGTCGCATATCAAGTCTAGGGGTGGTAAACGTCAGACCCCAATAATCGATAAGTCATGCTGATATGAGGCTCATAACGGGTCGAGAAACTACTGGTAACATTTACCAGTAAATCTCTAAACCATCCCTGGCCAGGGACTTCCATGTTATGGCCAATCAATCATAGCGCAACATCAACCCCCAATACCGGGAGAGACGAAACCCCTCCTATCGCTCATTGCCTCCATGTGACTCGGGACTGTACCCAAAAACCACCGTTTTGCATGCCCTCTTGGACATGGTAAGGTGGAAATCAAAGCACAGTGGGAATCACACAAGACTCTATGACGATCTCGGATCTACAGACTAACCTGTACCAGTGTCACCAGAGAACTGCTATCTGACGTAAGGTATAATACCATCTGGGAGTTCTCGGCGAGTCCGTCCAGTGTACCCAGTCTCCACTGAGCACCCGTATATCATTTCTGATGTCAAACACCAATGGATATGGGATCATCCATCGCCCATCTACATGGGTCGAGAAGGTATACGCTAGTCTACTCTGGTATATTGATGCCCCGTCTCGATACACCCACGACTAGGGACCTTGAAGGATGTACTTATGGACTACCATGTCCCAACTAGTATGATCCGCATCATAGTCCAGGTAGTCAAGTACACATCCTAAGGGATTTACCAACATGTAACAGAGAGACAATCAGTGTACACGTTAAGGTAAAGAGTAACCAGATAGCATACTATCATGTCGAGTAAGAAAGTCCTCCCTATATACGTCCAAGATCCACTACAATATACATCTCATGTATAGTAATGGCCTCTAGGGCATACATATAACTAACAATCTCCCACTTGCACTAGGGCCATCTGATAACAGTGGTTGTAGTATCTCATACTCAACCATCCCTTAAAAGTCTCTCTCTGGGAAAAGGCCTTTGTGAGTGGATCCTCCGTGTTGTCCTCTGAGTCTACTCTCCTAACCTCGATCCCCTGGAGATCAACCATCTCCATGATCAGGTGATACTGCCTTAGAATATGTCTGGATCACTGATGGGACGGGCGTTCCTAGGCATAAGCCACAACTCCATTGTCACACAATGGTAGGAAAGAAGTTCATCTCATGAACTAATATACACCCAGACTGCCTCTTTGGTAGTATCTTTGGTAGCGATGTATCCAGCCTTTATCGTCTAGTATACCACGGTATCTAGCTTGGAACTCTTCCAACATACCGTCCCTTTACTGAGGGTAAAGACAATGCCTGCGACTGACATTCAGTCGTCCTTATCACCCTGGAACCTTTCCAGTGATTCTCCCCAGGATCAATTGATACCATCTCACTACATCTAGTGAGTATCCTAACATCCATTTAGATTTATCTCATAGATCCTACACCCAGGATTTAGTAGGTATCACTTTGATCCTATTTGTAGAATCCTTGTGATAAGCGGAGATTGACCGAGCGTAGCATAGGAAAATCCTTTCCTATCAAGGGTATGTTATCCACGTACTCTACGAGGATCTCCACCATACTCCCTACACACCTTTTTGTATATACAAGGTTCATCTACCATTTTGATGAAGTCAAACTCTTTGGCTACCACATCAAAACAGACGTTCCAACTCTGCGATGCCTGCTTTATCACATAAAACATCTTGCACACGTTTCAGCTGCTCCCATTATCTACGAAGCCCTCTGACTATGTACTTATAGACTCTCTCTTCTAAAACATCATTTAGAAAAACAGTCATGACACTCAACCGCCAGATATCGTAGTCATGGTATGTAGCCGTGGTAAGTAGGATCTGGATGGACTTAAGCATAGCTTTGAAAGTCTTAACTTTTCCATGTACACCAAGTAATCTTCTCAAGATATACGTACTCCTGATGGGGATTTAACCCTTCAGATAAAGCAACCAAAGTCCATACTTTGTTGGTGTATAAGGATTCCATCTCAGATCATTAAGCATCCAGCCATTCTTACAGAGTCCCACTCGTGATGGCCAGCTCGAAAATAGTTGGGTCATCATCTCATGATGCAATCCTCGCTCCCACTGTCATAGAGAAACTGAAGTATCTCTCAGGCGGGTGAGGAACCCTACTAGATCGGCGGAGAGGCTGAGGTTCGTTGGAAACTATTGAATCCTTTGGTTCTACCAAATCATCAGCTGAAGTTTGTATAGCTGGAACTCTTTCCAGTTCTACCTCATGACCACAAATTTGTTTCCAAAATAAATTCCTTTTTCCCAAAAATATGGCATGCCGAGAAACAAAACATCTTTTGTTCCTTGGTGCGGTAGAAGATATTCCTTTGCGAATGCTTGGGATATCCAACAAACTTCCATATAGCTGACCTTGCCTCGAGTCTGTCCGGATTTTGCTTTTAGACATAGGCCGGACAACCCCAAATCTTAACTGACTTAAGAGATGGGCTCTTCCCTTACCATATCACATATGGAGTGGTAGGCACCTGATTTGGTCGGAACCATATTCAATAGGTATGCAACTTCTCCAGTGCATAACTCCCAAAAGGAAATAGGTAACTCAGTTGTACTCATCATAAAGCACACCTTATCACATAGGGTGTGATTGCTCCGCCCCGATACACCGACGTGCTGTGTTGTATACGGAGGAGTAATGCTGAGAGAGAATCTCATTCTCCTTTAGAATAATCCAGGAATTCCGTGCTCAAGTATTCTCCTCCTTGATCACATCAAAGGACATAATACTTATACCAGTTTTGGTTCTCTACTTTCTAACTTATATTCTGTGAATATCTCAAAAGCTTCGGACTTGTGTTTCAACAGGAACATATGTCTGAATCTTGAGAGATCATTAGAGAATGTAATGAAGTACAAAGAACCGGTCTTGGCA
This sequence comes from Agapanthus africanus, assembly GCA_030015575.1. Classification (NCBI taxonomy): domain Eukaryota; kingdom Viridiplantae; phylum Streptophyta; class Magnoliopsida; order Asparagales; family Amaryllidaceae; genus Agapanthus; species Agapanthus africanus. The sequence continues at coordinate 537,244,965 of CM057339.1, forward strand.
TGTGTAGACAGGGGACCTTCATACATCAACATGTATCATCCCAAGAGTTCACTAACTCTTTCTCTGTTTCCTATAAACAGAGCTATGGTCATCTTATCTATGTGACATGACCGGCAAGTTTCACAAGATGTAAATTCAAACTAATTTAAATATGCATCTATATGTAACTTCAACTGGTCGGGTCACAGTGATATGACCTAGTCTACAATACCTCAAGAAGGATTCGTTCATTTCTGAACTCTTCCTCTTGTGTGTGTTCTGTATACTAAGAACTGTAGTTTGATTTAGAACGTCAATACTTCTAGATAACATGCCTGAAACGATCAACTCTTGATATAGGAAATGTTCAAAACATTATCCAACAATACAAAATTATATCCTTCTTTACTAATAAAGAGACTGATATGATGTTGTATATAAGGTTCGGTATCTAAAGACATTCGTTCAGAATCAATGTATTCTGGTAATACAGGGTGATAACTCCCAACGGATTTGGCTGCAACACTTGCACCGTTTCTATCTCATGAAACTTATCACCCGTTCTCAGTTCTTTACCTATCTGTAGCCCATGTAACAAATTACATATCTGGGATCCTGATCCGGTATCACATACCCAGGACGTAAAGGATACTGAGAAACAGTTCTCTGTAATGAACATACCCGAAGAAGATGCATCAGCATGCACTTTCTTCGTTTGGGCGGCACGGGAATTCTGGTAATCCCCTATTTCCTGCTCTGTCTTATAACATTTATAAGTTGGAGCGGGACCAACGTTCCCCAGCTCAGTATAACAAGCGGGTTCGGTCAATATATCCATATTATTATCTTGATTAAGGTATGATATGGTCGCTACCTGGAGAGAGAGAGAGAAGAAAACACTCTGCGTACGCTCTTGCAAGATCAGATTGGTTATTATTTTATCTAATCAGGATGGCTCCCACTGTTTTTATCAAATCTTCCTTCAAACCCTAAAAGGAAAGACTAGCCGGGATTAATTACACCCTACAACTTCGCCAATCTTCCAGCCAGGCCAGTGTCGGTACTTTGAGGGAGGTTCCCCGTGCTTTCGCACGGACCTAATTAAATTAAACCTCGTTTTCCCAGAGGCGTAACCCCGTTGACACCTTTCTAGACACCTACTTGATCGACTAATTGTCCTGTGTAAAACTCTCCCAGGAGTAACAATTACTCGCAGTGGGTATCGGGATCCAACTATCTCATAGAAGGTATGCAATCTCATTGCAAATTTCAGCACTTGAAATTCCCGATAATATTTTTGCCCCTAGCGTCCCATGACCTTGACGCAGGCCAACAAACCATAGTGCGCTAGTCAAGTTCAACCCGTCATTTCTGTAAGTCCATGTCACGCACCCCGGTGAGGCGGAATATATGAAAAACGATTATCAAAGCTTCGTAACACGGACTTGAGCGCATGAATCGTATCTAAACCATTGCTAACAAACTACTAGAGGTTTAACTACTCGGATTCGAAATTATACCTCACGTTACTTGTCCTTCGGGTCTTCATCGCGGTCCTCCACTCCTCGTAGGCTCCTTGGAACATCGGCACCTCAACGGCCTCCTCGAATCAAAGATGATCCACCCGAGAGCTCCTGCACCAAGCTTTATCTCTAACTTGAGATAACTAGGTTGCTCAAAGTGCTAATCTAAGCTACCTAGGGGATATAGAATAAGGTTATGGATGTATTAGTCTATATAATCCTTGATCTCAACACATGAGAGGGGAGGATTAGGGTTTCAAGAGAGGATGAGCTTGAGGAGAGAGAAGGTGAGCATGAGAATGAGAAGAAAAATGAACTCACTAGAATATATCAACCATAACAATTAATCAAATAAATAATATATATGATTAATCATCATGGTTGATGCATTCATCTTGTGTGATTCATCATATGACTCATTAACTCATTAATGAATCATTTAATATAAAGGATGAATCACACAAATGAGTCATTAAGCAATTAATGCTCATGCTACCTTAAACCCTTAGTCACCACTCATCTAGAAGCTTCACGGAAAATTACGAGAACGCCCCTCCAATCCGTGAAAACACGGAAAAACTTTAGACTGTATAAATCCAATAACCCGATACTAGAATCTGGCTTAAACCAAAGCCGGCTAGTAAAAACTGTCCGAAAAGTCGTATGTGCGTAAACACACGTACGCATCCGAACCCTTGTCGTAAAAACATACGACCTCTATATCGTTTCGCCTGGAGCAGGGTAACTCTCTGTGTGGGACTCTAAAGACTCGACACTACGCTGGCAGTGGGTTTAACCACAGACCGCAAGCGGCACTAGCTGTACGTAACGGTCCCCAGGTAGATGTCGATAAGAAGGCCGATGAGGAAACTCATCCGAACTCCCACTGAGCCTGATGTGACAATCTCCTTACAGTCTGGTCTGTTCGTCTAAGACTATCGCATATCAAGCCTAGGGGCGGCAAGCGTCAGTCCCCTAATAGTTGTATAAGTCATGTCAGAGCGTAGCCCATTACACCTTGAGAAAACTACTGGAACCTAACAGTAAATCTCGCTTGCCCTGGCCAGGGACTATGCGTAATGGCTCTCCGACATAGCGCGATATCGACTCCCAATACCGGGAGAGACGAATCCTGTCTAACTGCCACTGCCTCCAAGTGCTCGAGACTGCACCCAACTGCTACCTGTTTGCACGACTCCTTTGAGCCGTGGTAGGGTAGCAATCTAAGAACAGTGGGACACACTCGAGGCGAAGTAGCAGTGTCAAGTCTGTGGACTATGCTGTACTCATGTCACCTGAGAACTGTTAACTGACGATGGGTATAATACCAACCAATCAGTTCCCCGGCGAGTCCTGTCCGGTGTACCCGTAACCTAACAAGCACCTGTATACTATCTCTAGTACGACGTACTGATGGCTGTGGGACAGACCATCTCCCCAACTGGGATGAGAAGCGTATACACTTAGTCTACTCCGGAATATCGATGCCCTATCTCGATAATCCAACTACCAGGGACCTGTATAGGATGTTGCTTACAGACTACCCAGCCCCCACTAGTGTGACTGCCATCACAACGCTGGTAATCAAGTAAAGATCCTATGGGCTCTACTAATATGTATAAGTGATATGTAATAGGAAACATATGCACATATTAAAGTAGACACAAACCAAGTAGCATACTACCATTTTTAGCAAGACTGTTATATACAACTGTGAATATCCCAAGCTTCCATTAAGTAATATACAACCTAGTATGATACAATAATGGCCCCTAGGGCATATACACTAACAATCTCCCACTTGCAGTAGGGCCATGAGCTGGCATATCGTAGACCTATCATCTCGAATAGCCTCTTGAACTGCGTCTGAGGAAGGGCCTTTGTGAATGGATCAGCAATGTTATTCTCCGTCTCTACTCTCTTTACCTCGATCTCCCGGCGATCTACGATCTCCCTGATCAGGTGATACCGCCTTAAGATGTGTATGGACTTCTGATGGGACCTGGGTTCCTTCTCTAAAGCTATAGCGCCGTTGTTGTCACAATACAGAGGTATTGGATCAACACTGGTAGGAACAACCTGAAGTTCTGTGAGGAACTTCTTCATCCAGACAGCTTCTTTTGCGGCATCGCAAGCAGCTATGTACTCTGCTTCCATCGTTGAGTCAGCAACGGTCTCCTGTTTGGAACTCTTCCAACAGACCGCCCCTCCAATGAGGGTAAAGACATAACCCGACATGGACTTGGAGTCATCTTTGTCACTCTGGAAGCCGGAGTCGACAAAAGCCTCGATCTGGAGGTCTTTTCCGCTATACACCAAGAACATATCTTTAGTCCTCCTCAGGTACTTGAGGATGTTCTTTACTGCTATCCAGTGCTTCTCCCCTGGGTTTGCTTGATACTGGCTTACTACGCTCAATGCGTATGCTACATCTGGTCTGGTACATAACATCGCATACATTATAGAACCTACCGCAGAAGCGTAGGGTATAATCGACATGCGATCCCTTTCCAAATCAGTCTTGGGAGACATCTCTTTGGAGAGGGTGATTCCGTGACAAGCCGGTAGGTTACCGCGCTTAGAATCATCCATACTGAATCTTTTCACTATGGTGTCTATGTACCTGGACTGTGAAAGTCCCAACATCCTTTTTGATCTATCACGATAGATCCGGATCCCTAGAATGTAGGTGGCAACACCCAGGTCTTTCATGGAGAATTTATGTGACAAGAATCTTTTGACTGACTGTAACATAGGAATATCATTTCCTATTAGGAGAATGGCATCCACGTACAAGACGAGGAATACTACAGCTCTCCCTACAATCTTACTGTATATGCAAGGTTCATCTGGATTTTTGATGAAGTCGAATTCTTTGACAGCATCATCAAAACAGATGTTCCAACTCCGTGATGCCTGCTTTAGTCCATAAATGGACTTAAGCAGCTTGCATACTTTACCGCTACTCCCACTCTGAATGAATCCCTCTGGCTGATCCATATAGATGCTCTCTTCCAAATTACCATTTAGAAAGGCCGTCTTTACGTCCATCTGCCAGATTTCATAATCGTGGAAGGCAGCAATAGCAAGAAGGACCTGAATGGATTTAAGCATAGCTACTGGAGAAAAGGTTTCGTCATAGTCCAAACCAGGTCGTTGACGGAAACCTTTTGCAACAAGTCTAGCCTTATAGGTTTCAACCTGTCTATCTACACCAATCTTCTTTTTGAAGATCCATTTGCATCTTACGGGTTTTACCCCATCTGGAGCAATGTCCAAAGTCCATACTTTGTTAGTGTGCATAGACTCCATTTCGGTCCGCATTGCATCCAGCCATTTTACTGAGTCACCGCTCTGAATGGCTTGCTGGAAGCTAGTACGCTCATCAAAGTCAATAGTGCAATCCTCTCTATCCCCGTCTATAAGAAAACCGTAGTATCTCTCGGGCGGATGAGATTGCCTACTACTCCTTCGGAGTGGCGTCGGGATGTCCGGTTCTTCTGAAACCTCTGGTTCTACCAAGCTTTCAGTAATAGCTTGTGGTTCTGGAATTTCTTCCAGTTCTATTGCGCTCCCACTTATCTGATTTTCTAAAAACTCAGTTTCCAAGAAGCGAGCATTATGAGAAACAAAAATCTTTTGTTCCTCTGCGTAATAGAAATAATATCCTTTGGAGTTCTTTAGATATCCCACAAACTTACACTGTACTGAACGTGCCTCTAGCTTGTCTGCATGCTGCTTCTTTACAAAAGCTGGACATCCCCATATCTTAATATGTTTAAGATAGGGTTTCTTTCCACACCACATCTGATATGGTGAAGTAGGCACAGTCTTAGTTGGAACTCGGTTTAAAAGGTATGCAGCCGATTCTGGTGCATATCCCCAGAATGATCGTGGTAACTCAGCTTTACTTATCATGGAACGAACCATATCCAATAGGGTTCGATTCCTTCTCTCCGATACACCGTTATGTTGTGGTGTGTATGGAGGAGTAAGCTGAGAGAGAATTCCATTCTCTTTTAAGTAACCTAGGAACTCGGCACTTAAGTATTCACCACCTCGATCAGATCTCAGTGTCTTGATACTTTTTCCTGTTTGTTTTTCCACTTCATTCTTGTATTCTTAGAATTTCTCAAAGGCCTCGGATTTATGTTTCATTAAGAAGACATATCCATACCTAGAGAAATCATCCGTAAAAGTAATGAAGTAGGAATAACCACCTCGCGCATGTGTAGACATTGGACCGCACACATCACTGTGTATGAGTCCCAAGAGCTCGCTCGCACTTACTCCGTGTCCAGTAAACGGAGTCTTTGTCATCTTTCCCATGAGACAAGATTCACAAGTAGCATAAGATTGATATTCGAACGGATTCAAATATCCTTCTCTATGTAACTTAGTTAATCGTGTTTCATTGATGTGACCTAGTCTACAATGCCATAAGAAAGCCTGATTTATTTCCGGAGACTTTCTTTTAAGTGTGTTCTGGACATTGAAAACCTGAGCTTGACTTAATACGTATATACCGTTATCTAATGCACCTGACCCAATCATAACTTGATTTAGGTGGATGTTAACTACATCGCTTACGAATGCAAAATCATATCCCTCTCTTGAAAGTGAGGATACTTATATGATAATACATGTCAAACTAGGTACATACAAACAGTTACGTAGAATTAATATATGCCCACTTGTCAAACCAAGGCGATATTCTCCCACGGATTCAGCGTCCACGCTCATTCCGTTTGCAACTCTGAGAGACCAATCACCTACCTTTATAACTCTACGGTTTCTCAAAGCATGTAATGAATTACAGATTTGAGATCCTGCTCCGGTATCTAGTACCCAGGAAGTAGAGTTAATTGGCAAACGGTTCTCAATAACAAATACACTTGAGGCTGAAGCCACAACATGCTTCAAATCCTGGCTACTGGCTTTGCTAGCCCTGCAATCATTCTGCCAATGTTCATTCCTGTAACAATAGGAACGTCCCTCTTTTACTATATCCAGTCCGAAACTTTTGCCCTTCTCTTTCCTTCTACTTCCCTGGTTTCCTTCAGGGTAGGAGGCAGAGACTGTAGTATCAAGTCAGTATCTGACTCGTTTCCCAACGCGGTCTCCAGGTCCTGGAGCTTATCAATACAGCTAGTCATTGTAAGGACGTTGTCCCCTACAGATGACCCGTCAGCCAACCTCGCTTGAATTAATTCGTTCGAGGTCTCATATCTTGCGATATGAGATTGCTCTCCATATAAATCTTTGTTATGGAGAAAGATGGAAACTAAGTCCATCTTCTCATGCTGCTTCTGGTATACACCATCAACTGAGCTAACACGAGGCACATAGCTTTCGCTTTATCTTTTTCCCTTGTCTGACGGATATCCATATCCGTGACAGTGGAAACTGGACCTGGGATGGCGGGATCTTGAGTAGTAACAGGGTGGTCCAGCTTGTCATAGGTAATGGACATCTGGACAGACCTTTGCCAGTCATATAAGTCAGATTCAGTCAATTTGTTATCTAGATGTAACCTATGTGTGGTCACAAGGTCGCTGCAATTTTAAGAGAGAGAAGAAAATACTATTAGCATGATGCTCTTGCAAGTTTAGAGTGGTTTAATTTATCTAAACAGGATGGCTCCCACTGTTTCTCGAATCCCTCCTCAAACCATAAAAGAAGAATTAGCCAGGACTATTCTTACAGCACAATTCTTACTTAACCGTTCAACCAGGTCAGTGTCGATACTTCGAGGGAGGTTTTCCAACGCTTTCGCGAAGTTCCTTAATTAAATAACCTCTTTTCTCTGGGGGCGTAACCCCGCTGACACCTTTCTAGGCACCTACTTGGTTTATAGCATTGATCATTAAGTGATGAATCTCCTGATAAGTAGTATATATGTCACGACCCAAGTGTGGATGTGACCGGCACTTAGATTGTATCATATCTAAAGATATGCACGAGTCCAAGTAAGCCGAAAACCAAGATCAAAATACCTTAATGCGGAATTATTTATGAAAATTTTAGCTTTTTTTTAGTAAAAATTCCCATTTACGAAATTAATTTATTAACAAGTATAAAGTGTTGGGTTTAGTTGTATCCCTAGTTGGGATCAACAATATTAACAATGAACATAAATCTCAACAATAGAACATCACTAAGAATCTCATAAAGAAAGAAACTATGATACTGACCAACAGATCTCAACTGTCCATATATATATATAATCTCTCATTCTAAGTCAAAATACAGGTTTGATGGAGACTTCTAGATACAAAATACAAAATCAAAAGGGAAGGTTACTACACATGTAACCTACCTATCAAAAGATGAAATACAACTGCAAAAGTAACTCTGCCTCGCAGCTACCCGTCCACTCTATCCCTGCAAGGAACTGTGGCACAACGGGGGTGAGTTGCCAACTCAGTGAATATGACTAACATATAACGGTGAATAAAGTAAATATGACAATCATACTACTGAAATATGAATCAATATGAGATATGAGTATATGTGAAATTCAACAATAAATCTCCTGATACTAGGGAAATCTCAACTCAATAAAATCATTTCTCAGTGTCCATCAACGACACAAAACATCCATTTCAAATAGGCATCATTCCCCGAATGATCCTGAATCATAAAACCGGTCGTTATCATCTAGATACACGCCGTATATTTATCACTAACTCCGGTATCGAGTAATCTCGCTAGGCTCCCCCGTCTCAATACGGCTATCCTGCCCCTCGGTCTCGACCGGGTCCACCATGTATCCAACTGTATATCTCCCTCACTCAGTATGGATAACGTAAAATCCGCGACCGTATATCTCCCCCACTCGGTCCGGAATAAAACCAAAACAGAAATCATCTCATGGTGGACACGACACATCAATCATGAAAACACTGGATTTATGTAATAGCATTCAAAACTCAAAACCATAAATCCTCAATTCTGCATTTACCTCATATATAACACAGAAATACGCATATGGTAACATGATGTAAACGATGCAATTTACTACTATTATTGATATGTGAAATACGATATAAATTCATGTTAACAAGTATGATGTTTAAGTGTAAGTGACAAAGCAATATCGACGAGGTGTGTGTAGCATGTAAGATGTGCACGTGGCATGACTCGTCGATAACTGTGAAGTGTTCTATCAACTAAGAAATTATATGTGTATATAATGAATGTAAATTATCAATTGGGCATAACCATATATGACTTTAAGTTAAGTAAAATTTCGGGCGAAACACGCCATCTTTACAAAATTCCCCGGTAGATGTTTAGTCTACTCACCGGAAAGGTCGAATCTACTCCGGAATTGCTAATCATTTCCCTTTCCTCGCTGCTTTCGTAATTCTTGTATCCGAATCTAAATTTACAATTTAACTTATATAAGAAAAACGGTTATTCCGATATAACGGAAATGAAAAATACCCGCTCCCACGTATAAGTTATGTATTATTTGATTATATCAGGTTATTAAACACTCAATCTTGCTGGATTTTAACTTAAATCTGTATTGTTATAGAATTTAAATCGCGACGTATTCTAGTCGTGTCGTATTTAGTGTTTTGAATTACCCTTTCCGATATATGTTTCCAGATTCTTTTTACAGTGAAACTAATTTAATTAAACAACACCAAAATAGCCAAAATTGTGTACTGTAAACTACCCAACAGATCAAACCCACAAATTCCTCCCCATGGCCGGCGACGCCGGATTTTCCTATATGGCCGCCGGCCCAAAACCGGCCCCCTGGGTTCGTGGTTCTATGGTTTGTTCTAGTTGTTTCCTACATCATTTTAACTCTGTTTAATTAAGTTAATTATCTTCCAGATTAAAGCAGATTTTTAACAGACATTAAATTTAACTAAAATACGATATTATGTGACATGTTCAATCTATACTAACTAATCTACAGAGCCTAATTTACCTACTGTGTTTAAGAGTTTTACCCTCCAAAATTTGCTGTAGGAATAACCTCCCAAGATTGATAAGCTCCTCCTAGCTTGATGATGAACAAAACTCAAGAACAAGCTCCTCTTTCATCTTCTTCCTCTTGTTCTTTCTTGTTCTCTTTTAAATTTCCTTTTCTTTTAAATTTCTTTGAGTTTTATTCTCAGTTTTGAACTGAGAATAAGCTATATAAATGAATGGAGGAAGGGATAGGGTTAAGGAGGTGGTGTCAAGTGTTGAAGTGTGTGTGTTTCATGCAAGGAGGAGTTGGAGGTTGAAGGTGTGCATGCAAGCATGAGGTGGTTAAGCTTTATCATCATATTTTTCTTTTTAATCTAAGTAAAATTCTGAACTAATTTGACTTTTCCACCACTTTCAATTAAAACCTTAACTATCTTATATTTGCATAACACTTTAAATTTTTACATACAAACCCCTCACAACCTAACTTATTATAAAACACACATTTTATTAAAATGAAGCTAAATTTATCATTAAAACCCTTATAACTTATTTAATTTGCCTATAAAAATTTTAATTAATTTGTATTACTTATAACTTATGAAGATTGACACATTTGATTTTAACCGTTTTGTGATTTACCAATTTATTATTAATTTAATTAATTTTATTTATTTCTACATATTCCAATTGTTACAATATTCCCCCCTTAAGAAAATTCGGTCCCCGAATTTAAAATAATTACTAGACATACCTACGAAAAGATGTGGAAATTTCTTTCGCATTGTGTCCTCCGTCTCCCAAGTAGTCTCCTCGCGATCCTTCCCTTGCCAGAGAACCTTTACAGACGGAAGTATCCTCGATCGTAGTTGCTTTGCCTGCCTGTCTAGAATAGCGACTGGCTGCACTGGGTAGGATAAATCTGGCTCAAGCTGTAAGGTCTGATGTTGGATCGCGTGAGATGGATCGTGAAGATATCTGCGAAGCATCGAAACGTGGAACACCGGATGCACGTCGGGAAAATTAGGTGGAAGTGCTAACCGATAAGCTACAGTGCCCACCCTCTCTAAAATCTCGTAAGGTCCAACATATCTGGGGCTGAGCTTCCCTTTCTTCCCGAAGCGCATCACACCTTTCATTGGAGATACTCAAAGGAACACATGATCTCCCACATCAAACTCGAGTTTACGTCGTCGTCGATCTGCATATGACTTTTGTCTACATTGAGCCGCTTTCATTCTATCTCGTATCAATTGAATCTTCTCTGTAGTTTCCTATACTATTTGCGGTCCCAATATACAACTCTCACTAAGTTCCGTCCAGCAAACGGGTGATCGACATTTCCTCCCATACAAAGCTTCAAAGGGTGCCATCTGGATCGTCTCTTGAAAACTGTTGTTGTATGAGAATTCTACCAAAGGTAGGTGATGGTCCCAACTACAACCGAAATCTAGGATACAAGCTCGAAGCATATCCTCTAGTATCTGAATGGTCCGCTCCGACTGACCGTCTGTCTGTGGGTGGAAAGCTGTACTAAAACTCAGTCGTGTACCAAGAGCGTCCTGAAGTTTCTGCCATAGCCTGCTAGTGAACTGGGTACCTCGATCTGATACTATGCATGTCGGCACTCCATGTAGACGTACAATCTCATCGATATAAACCTGTGCATACTGAGCAAATCCATACGCCGTCTTCACTGGAAGAAAATGAGCGGCCTTTTTCAATCTATCTACAATCACCCAAATGGAATCATACCCTCTGCTAGTCCTGGGTAGACCCACCATGAAATCCATGGAAATCTGTTCCCATTTCCACTCTGGAATGGGTAAGGGTTGCAGCTCCCCGGCTGGCCTCTGGTGTTCTGCTTTGACTTGCTGACAAGTCAAGCATCTTGAAACATATTCTGCAATGTCCCTCTTCATTCCTTCCCACCAATAAACATCTTTCAAGTCACGATACATTTTGGTGGAACCAGGATGAATACTGTATACTGATCTGTGGGCATCCTCCAAAATCTCACGCCTCAATCCGTCAGAATCTGGCACACAGAGACGAGTCCTAAAACGTAATACTCTATGATCATCAATCACGAACTCCGTCTCCCCGCCCTGCCTAACCTGATCCATAATCTCCATCATACGAGTATCTGTGGGCTGCGCCTCTCGAATGCGATCTAATAACTGAGGTCTGGTGCGAACATGTGCTAGCTGGCCTCCTGTTGACGTGAACTCAAACTGTATACGACTATCACATAAAATCTGCCAGTCTGTAGAAGACTGTCTCTGCAAAATGCTCAAATGAGATAAATTACCTCCAGGCCTCCGACTCAAGGCATCTGCTACCACATTTGCCTTGCCTGGGTGGTACAAGATCTCACAATCGTAATCTTTCACCAGTTCCATCCACCTACGCTGCCTTAGGTTCAGATCTTTCTGCTGAAAGATATACTTTAAGCTTTTATGATCTGTGAAGATTTGACACGATTCTCCATACAAGTAATGTCTCCAAATCTTCAATGCGAATACTACAGCAGCCATCTCTAGATCATGAGTGGGGTAGTTTTGTTCATGCTTCTTTAACTGTCGAGAAGCATAGGCTATAACTCTGCCGTGTTGCATCAATACACAACCTAGACCCGCTCTAGAAGCATCGCAATACACGACGAAACCCCCTGACCCGGAAGGTAAAGATAATACAGGTGCAGTCGTCAAACGCGTCTTCAGTTGCTGGAAACTCTGCTCACACGCATCTGTCCACTGAAATGGAACTTCCTTCCTAGTCAATCCTGTCAAAGGTGCCGCTATCCGTGAGAAATCCTGTACGAAGCGTCTGTAATAACCTGCCAGACCTAAGAAACTCCGAACCTCCGTAACTGACATAGGCCTGGGCCAGTGTTGTACCGCTTCAATCTTCTTTGGGTCCACACACATACCTTCTCTCGTAACTATGTGACCCAAGAACTCCATACTATCGAGCCAAAAAGCACACTTAGAAAATTTTGCATACAGCTGATGCTCCTTTAAGGTCTGCAATGTGATACGTAAATGCTGCTCGTGCTCCGTCTGACTCCGAGAATATACAAGAATATCATCTATGAATACTATAATAAACCGATCGATAAATGGTCTAAAGATACGGTTCATCATATCCATAAACGCTGCTGGGGCGTTGGTGAGTCCGAACGACATCACCAGAAATTCATAATGCCCATATCTCGTACGAAACGCCGTCTTCGGAATATCGTCCTTTCGAACCCTCAACTGATGATACCCTGACCTCAAGTCAATCTTCGAGAAAAACCCAGCTCCTTGCAACTGATCGAACAAGTCATCTATACGTGGTAATGGATACCTATTTCGTACAGTGACGCGATTCAGCTGTCGGTAGTCGATGCACATTCTCATACTACCGTCCTCTTCTTTACAAATAAAACAGGAGCTCCCCACGGTGAAACACTGGGACGAACAAGTCCTCTATCTAACAACTCTTGCAACTGGCTTTTGAGTTCTTTCAATTCCGTTGGTGCCATTCGATAGGGTGGTATAGAAATAGGCCCCGCACCCGGAATCAAGTCGATACAAAATTCGATGTCGCGATCTGGCGGCAATCCTGGTAACTCAGCAGGAAATACCTCAGGAAATTCTTGCGCGACCGGAATCTGATCCAATGGAACTTCAGCGACCCCTAAGTCCAGAACGAAAGCCAAGAACCCATGACAACCCTTCTTCAAGAGCCGCCCCGCACAAAGACCAGAAATCATGTTGACAGGGGTTAACCTGCAATCCCCCTGCACAACAAACTCCGGTTCACCTGGAAAACAAAGTCTAACCGCTTTTCCTCGACAATCTACATAGGCATGACAAGCGGCTAACCAATCCATACCAAGAAGTATGTCAAAATCTAACATGTCAAGGAGGATCAGATCAACTAGCGAATCTCTATCACCAATGCGCACCGAACATGATCTGAATACGTGCCGTGCTATAAAAGAATCTCCAACCGGAGTAATCACTACCAAAGGTAACTCTAATAATGACGACTCTTTCTCCAACAAAAGTGCGAATCATGAAGATACATAAGAATGTATAGAACCGGGATCAAATAAAACATGTGCCTCTAATGAGCATACTGTAAGAGTACCTGTCACGACTGCATTTGATGCCTGGGCATCCTGTGGAGTCAGCGCAAATACCCGTGCCTGGCCCCTGCCCGCATCCTGTCGTCCTCTACTTCTATCTCCTCGACCTCTCTGAGCAAAGCCTCGACCTCGTGGTACAACTGCCTGGCGTGTAGCGCCAACTGGGGGAGGAAGTAAAGCCATCGGGGTAGGAGGTGGAAGGGGTAAAGCAACCTGTGGAGCAACGGTCCCTCCCTGAGATCTACATTCCCGCGCAAAGTGTCCGGGAAGTCCACAACTAAAACAGGTAGATGGTGGTCTCTGATCATCAGGATAAGAACTGAACATCTGGCCCTGTGTCCAACCTCGTCCGACACTGCGGCCTGGAGTATATTTGCCTGGATATGACCCTCTACCTCTGCCAAACTGTCTATTCGTCGGCACGACCGGTCTACTCCTCTTTGGCTCCGGAACGACTACTGACTCGCTCAACCGCTCCTCTATTCGAATCGCCGCATCCATGGCCTGTGCATATGTATCAAAATGCTGGGAGCCTATCGCCAGATACAACTGTGTGTCCAAACTTCTTAGGAACCTCTTCACCCGAAGCTCCTCCGTAGGTACTAAGTATGGGACATATCGAGACAGCTGGGTGAATCGTAAGTCATAATCTGCTACTTACATACTTGCTGATTTCCTCAACGCTTCGAAACTGCTAGCTCTAGCGTCCCTCACACTCTGGGGAAGAAATCTGGCAAGAAAGACTGTAGAAAACTCGGTCCACGTCATCGGAGGAAGATTCGTAGCTCGCCCTCTCTCCATCGACTCACACCACTCCTGCGCAAGTCCCTCCAAACGAAAGCTAGTCAGCTCAACTGACCTCGCATCAGAACATCGCAATGATCTGCCAATCATCGCCATCCTATCAAGAAAAGACTGAGGATCTTCCGCCACCTCGGTCTCTGTAAATACCGGGGGTCTCAATCTCATAAACTCAGCAAGTGATACCTCCATTACTCTCGTATCTACAAGCGCCACCGTCTGTGTAGGCTGTACCTCGGACTCTGCTACGGTCGGTACTGGATCTGGTCTCAGTACTCGAGTGGCCTCAGCTAACTGTCCTACCACTCGCTGTAATCCCAACATACCCTCCTCAATCCTAGTCATGCGATCTGGAGGAGGAGGATCAACATGCTCATGCACCGCCGGAATGTCCGGTGTACCAGTCGTCGTCACAGGCGGACTCGCCCTAGCTGCATCTCTGGCTGCGGCTCGCCTAGCCCGCGTAGCCATAGCAACTGGAACAAGAAACGAGAGTTGATAAGGTGTAGGAACAGAAGCAATTAATCACGAAGGATCAACTGAAGAATAGATCAAGATAAACATCCTAAGGTTAGTTAGGCTGAATACGATAACGTAAATATGCCGCGGAACATACGTACGGTACTGCATTCATCCTAATTCACCTACTCCATCAAACCAAAGGTCATCCTAACTCTCGGACTCACATCAACCTATTGAAATCCCTTACTTAATTCCGTAAGGTTACTCCTAAGCTCTGATACCAACTTTGTCACGACCCAAGTGTGGATGTGACCGGCACTTAAATTGTATCATATCTAAAGATATGCACGAGTCCAAGTAAGCCGAAAACCAAGATCAAAATACCTTAATGCGGAATTATTTATGAAAATTTTAGTTTTTTTTTAGTAAAAATTCCCATTTATGAAATTAATTTATTAACAAGTATAAAATGTTGGGTTTAGTTGTATCCCTAGTTGGGATCAACAATATTAACAATGAACATAAATCTCAACAATAGAACATCACTAAGAATCTCATAAAGAAAGAAACTATGATACTGACCAACAGATCACAATTGTCCATATATATATAAAATCTCTCATTCTAAGTCAAAATACAGGTTTGATGGAGACTTCTAGATACAAAATACAAAATCAAAAGGGAAGGTTACTACACATGTAACCTACCTATCAAAAGATGAAATACAACTGCAAAAGTAACTCTGCCTCGCAGCTATCCGTCCACTCTATCCCTGCAAGGAACTGTGGCACAACGGGGGTGAGTTGCCAACTCAGTGAATATGACTAACATATAACGGTGAATAAAGTAAATATGACAATCATACTACTGAAATATGAATCAATATGAGATATGAGTATATGTGAAATTCAACAATACATCTCCTGATACTAGGGAAATCTCAACTCAATAAAATCATTTCTCAGTGTCCATCAACGACACAAAACTTCCATTTCAAATAGGCATCATTCCCCGAATGATCCTGAATCATAAAACCGATCGTTATCATCTAGATACACGCCGTATATTTATCACTAACTCCGGTATGGAGTAACCTCGCTAGGCTCCCCCGTCTCAATACGGCTATCCTGCCCCTCGGTCTTGACCGGGTCCACCATGTATCCAACTGTATATCTCCCCCACTCAGTATGGATAACGTAAAATCCGCGACCGTATATCTCCCCCACTCGGTCCGGAATAAAACCAAAACAGAAATCATCTCATGGTGGACATGACACATCAATCATGAAAACACTGGATTTATGTAATAGCATTCAAAACTCAAAACCATAAATCCTCAATTCTGCATTTACCTCATATATAACACAGAAATACGCATATGGTAACATGATGTAAACGATGCAATTTACTACTATTATTGATATGTGAAATACGATATAAATTCATGTTAACAAGTATGATGTTTAAGTGTAAGTGACATAGAAATATCGACGAGGTGTGTGTAGCATGTAAGATGTGCACGTGGCATGACTCGTCGATAACTGTGAAGTGTTCTATCAACTAAGCAATTATATGTGTATATAATGAATGTAAATTATCAATTGGGCATAACCATATATGACATTAAGTTAAGTAAAATTTCGGGCGAAACACGCCATCTTTACAAAATTCCCCGGTAGATGTTTAGTCTACTCACCGGAAAGGTCGAATCTACTCCGGAATTGCTAATCCTTTCCCTTTCCTCGCTGCTTCCGTAATTCTTCTATCTGAATCTAAATTTACAATTTAACTTATATAAGAAAAACGGCTATTCCGATATAACGGAAATGAAAAATACCCGCTCCCACGTATAAGTTATGTATTATTTGATTATATCAGGTTATTAAACACTCAATCTTGCTGGATTTTAACTTAAATCTGTATTTTTATAGAATTTAAATCGCGACGTATTCTAGTCGTGTCGTATTTAGTGTTTTGAATTACCCTTTCCGATATATGTTTCCAGATTCTTTTTACAGTGAAACTAATTTTATTAAACAACACCAAAATAGCCAAAATTTTGTACTGTAAACTACCCAACAGATCAAACCCACAAATTCCTCCCCATGGCCGGCGACGCCGGATTTTCCTATATGGCCGCCGGCCCAAAACCGGCCCCCTGGGTTCGTGGTTCTATGGTTTGTTCTAGTTGTTTCCTACATCATTTTAGCTCTGTTTAATTAAGTTAATTATCTTCCAGATTAAAGCAGATTTTTAACAGACATTAAATTTAACTAAAATACGATATTATGTGACATGTTCAATCTATACTAACTAATCTACAGAGCCTAATTTACCTACTGTGTTTAAGAGTTTTACCCTCCAAAATTTGCTGTAGGAATAACCTTCCAAGATTGATAAGCTCCTCCTAGCTTGATGATGAACAAAACTCAAGAACAAGCTCCTCTTTCATCTTCTTCCTCTTGTTCTTTCTTGTTCTCTTTTAAATTTCCTTTCCTTTTAAATTTCTTTGAGTTTTATTCTTAGTTTTGAACTGAGAATAAACTATATAAATGAATGGAGGAAGGGATAGGGTTAAGGAGGTGGTGTCAAGTGTTGAAGTGTGTGTGTTTCATGCAAGGAGGAGGTGGAGGTTGAAGGTGTGCATGCAAGCATGAGGTGGTTAAGCTTTATCATCACATTTTTCTTTTTAATCTAAGTAAAATTCTGAACTAATTTGACTTTTCCACCACTTTCAATTAAAACCTTAACTATCTTATATTTGCATAACACTTTAAATTTTTACATACAAACCCCTCACAACCTAACTTATTATAAAACACACATTTTATTAAAATGAAGCTAAATTTATCATTAAAACCCTTATAACTTATTTAATTTGCCTATAAAAATTTTAATTTAATTTGTATTACTTATAACTTATGAAGATTGACACATTTGATTTTAACCGTTTTGTGATTTACCAATTTATTATTAATTTAATTAATTTTATTTATTTCTACATATTCCAATTGTTACAATATACTCACAGTAGGATCGGGATCCAAAATATCATCGTATGATAATGTTGAAGGAATCCTACCAACATTCATCAAACTCCAAAATGGTATCCATCTCTTTGCAAATTTCAGTTACTTTAGAAATTCCCGATATGGATTTTTGCCCCATGCTCTTATGACCTTGACTTTGGCCAAACAAATCATAAGTCACATGTCAAGTTCTACCCATCATTATCCTGGTTAATTTGAACCCATCCGCACATACCCTTGACTTTGGCCAAACAAGGCAGTACGACTGTCCCAAACCAACGCTTATATCTATGCTGCATATGAATATCCAACAGCTACCAAACACTGTGTCTTGACTTTGGCCAAACAAACACAGCTTGAATACTATTGACTATCCATATGAAATGACGGAGGGCTACGACTGGTTTTGGCAAAACCGTGAATGTAGTGAACTTGATATAATCGAAGGAACCTGATACTTTTTTAAAAGGAGTGGTTAAAGCTCCGCAGTTAAAAATTCTGATCTTTTAAAATAACCGAGTGGTTTCTTTTAAATTTGTTCCAACGATTAAACTATGGTTTATTTTCTTTGTATTATAATAATGTGTCCCATCATTAAACCTATCATTGCAGAAAACAACGAAAATACCACGTTCTCTTATGCCATCCGCATTCGCCACGAGGTCCCGTCATCACCCGTTAGGTTACTTAACTAACGACAGAGCGGGGGTTGGGCTAGCGCGGGTGTAAAACATAAGTGACGTCTAATAGCTATCATATATAGATATTGTACATTCGTCATACGCAATAATAAGCATTCCAGATCACTTATGAACTTTATTGGATTTACTAGCAATCCGCATTTGCTTTGAGCCTGCAATAAAAGACGGATTACACAGTTGTGATGAATAACTATTACCCCACCCTAGACCCCTACGGGTACGGCAAACTACCCGCCAAGTACCCGAAGTGAAGCGGTCTCCCTCAACAAAGTGAGTAGGCCACTAAACACTTCAAAGTACCCGGTAGTTTGTGTACCCCGCCTTGGGTCTATCCTAGGAGCAAAAACAGTAAAAAGAAATAATACAACGGTGGCTACAACCGCAACCTGGATGTGCCCCGCAAAAAGAATATTACATCATATTACATTTACATCGAATGAATTAATATTAAACCCATCTCAAACTCCAGCTAATCATCACATCATTCCAATCAAGTCCATATACACAAACAGTAAACATTACAGAAATGTGCAACCCCCTGCCAACCGACATACTAGCAGTTAGGGGAGGTTTACGAACACATTAAACATTACAGATAAAAACCCAATTAGCAAATATCTTAGAACATCGATCGATTACCATGTTCCGTGTCTACCCCAAAAGCAAAGCAGCATTGAAGTAACCTGGGTATAAACAGAACAAACAGAGAACCAAAACACCAAAAAACAAGAATTACAGAGCAAATCCGAGTCAACTCGGAGTTGACTCGGCGGTGGATCCGCAGCACAAGCACTCTATTGCCGTGGATCCGCGGCCGTTCTACCGAGTTACTGGCTCATATTTTCCCAGTATTCTTAAAATACCCTGCTGTGAATTTTAAGGTATGTCAAATATTTTTTCAGACACTTTTAAAATTAACAGAAACTTAGGGTACGAGGTGTTTCGTTTTCGTGTTTTCCGTCGATCGAACTTCTAACTAGTTGCTAACAAGCTAGTAATGGTTTAGTTGGCTTTGATACCACTGTAAGTCCATGTCATGCACCCCACGAACTCGCGGGGAGGCGGAATATATAAAAAACGATTATCAAAGCTTCGTAACACGGACTTGAGCGCATGAATCGTATCTAAACCATTGCTAACAAACTACTAGAGGTTTAACTACTCGGATTTGAAGTTATACCTCACGTTACTTGTCCTTCCGGTCTTCATCGCGGTCCTCCACTCCTCGTAGGCTCCTTGGAACATCGGCACCTCAACGGCCTCCTCGAATCAAAGATGATCCACCCGAGAGCTCCTGCGCCAAGCTTTATCTCTAACTTGAGATAACTAGGTTGCTCAAAGTGCTAATCTAAGCTACCTAGGGGATATAGAGTAAGGTTATGGATGTATTAGTCTATATAATTCTTGATCTCAACACATGAGAGGGGAGGATTAGGGTTACAAGAGAGGATGAGCTTGAGGAGGGAGAAGGTGAGCATGAGAATGAGAAGAAAAATGAACTCACTAGAATATATCAACCATAACAATTAATCAAATAAATAATATATATGATTAATCATCATGGTTGATGCATTCATCTTGTGTGATTCATCATATGACTCATTAACTCATTAATGAATCATTTAATACAAAGGATGAATCACACAAATGAGTCATTAAGCAATTAATGCTCATGCCACCTTAACCCCTTAGTCACCACTCATCTAGAAGCTTCACGGAAAATTACGAGAACACCCCTCCAATCCATGAAAACACGGAAAAACTTTAGACTGTATAAATCCAATAACCCGATACTAGAATCTGGCTTAAACCAAAGCCGGCTAGTAAAAACTGTCCGAAAAATCATATGTGCGTAAACACACGTACGCATCCGAACCCTTGTCGTAAAACCATATGACCTCTATATCGTTTCGCCTGGAGCAGGGTAACTCTCTGTGTGGGACTCTAAAGACTCGACACTACGCTGGCAGTGGGTTTAACCACAGACCGCAAGCGGCACTAGCTGTACGTAACGGTCCCCAGGTAGATGTCGATAAGAAGGCCGATGAGGAAACTCATCCGAACTCCCACTGAGCCTGATGTGACGATCTCCGTACAGTCCGGTCTGTTCGTCTAAGACTATCGCATATCAAGCCTAGGGGGCGGAAAGCGTCAGTCCCCTAATAGTTGTATAAGTCATGTCGGAGCGTAGCCCATTACACCCTGAGAAAACTACTGGAACCTACCAGTAAATCTCGCTTGCCCTGGCCAGGGACTATGCGTAATGGCTCTCCGACATAGCGCGATATCGACTCCCAATACCGGGAGAGACGAATCCTGTCTAACTGCCACTGCCTCCAAGTGCTCGGGACTGCACCCAACTGCTACCTGTTTGCACGACTCCTTTGAGCCGTGGTAGGGTAGCAATCTAAGAACAGTGGGACACACTCGAGGCGAAGTAGCAGTATCAAGTCTGCGGACTATGCTGTACTCATATCACCTGGGAACTGTTAACTGACGATGGGTATAATACCAACCAATCAATTCCCCAGCGAGTCCTGTCCGGTGTACCCGTAACCTAACGAGCACCTGTATACTATCTCTAGTACGACGTACTGATAGTTGTGGGACAGACCATCTCCCCAACTGGGATGAGAAGCGTATACACTTAGTCTACTCCGGAATATCGATGCCCTATCTCGATAATCCAACGACCAGAGACCTGTATAGGATGTTGCTTACAGACTACCCAGCCCCCACTAGTGTGACTGCCATCACAACGCTGGTAATCAAGTAACGATCCTATGGGCTCTACTAATATGTATAAGTGATATGTAACAGGAAACATATGCACATATTAAAGTAGACACAAACCAATTAGCATACTACCATTTTTAGCAAGACTGTTATATACAACTGTGAATATCCCAAGCTTCCATTAAGTAATATACAACCTAGTATGATACAATAATGGCCCCCAGGGCATATACACTAACAATTTCTTGATTGAATTAAACCTATCCGTACGACCCTTGACGCAGGCCAACAAAGTCGCACGACTACCTTAATCCAATCTGCATCATATGCATAAACAGATAAATACTAGTTAGCTACCGCACACTACACCTTGACGCAGGCCAACAAACGTAGCACGAATACTAAGTAGGACTTATCTGAAATGACGGAGGGCTACGACAGGTTTTTCTGAAAACCTATTGCGTAATGAACTTGATATCGTTGTAGAATCAAATGATTTTAAAATGAAGTGTTTTTTAGGCTTTTGCTAGTTTCGCTAAAGAGGTCACTCCCGGCGAAGGGATCTCGACTCTTTCCTCGTCGAATGAGGTGCAGGATATATCATATATATCACTGTGCAAAGCAAGAACTAGAAAAGCAATCAAAAGACAAAACCGAGGGGTGTAGCATCTGCCAGTCTTTGCTAAAGGGGTCACTCCCGGTGAAGGGATCTTGGCCCTTTCCTTATCGAATAAGGTGCAGGATGTTCTACAAGGAACACCGCGATGCAAACAAGAACTGTAGCTACCTGTTTTTGAAAATTCGATTCCACAACATCTTTTAGGTTTCTTTTCTTTCATTAATCACATTAATGAAGTCCCATCATTTAAGTCACCTAAACATCACAGATAAATACGACGTACACTTATGCCATCCGCATTCGCCTCGATGTCCCCTCGTGCACCGTTAGGTTAGGTAACTAACGGCAGAGCGGGGCAGGGCTAGCGCGGGTGTAAAACATAAGTAACGTCTATATAATATATCATATATACTATATACAGTATCTATCATAACATATCAAATGATCACATCACAGATATCGCAGCAGAAGAAACATATGAAACATTGGATATACTAGGACGTCCATGTTTTAATACGAGCCTGTATAAAACACGGATTCCACGGTCGCGATGAATAGCCAAACCCACACCCCTAGACCCCTACGAGAGCGGCAAGAAACCCTTCCAATTCTAGAGTTAGAAGACCCGGACTCGACTCCTCGAGTTGGTCTCCCACTGGACTCTAGAACCCGGTTACTTGTGCTCTCCACCTTGGGTCTATCCTAGTGCGGAGAAGTAAACAATATACAAATGGTGATATCAACCTCATCCCGGAAGTGCCCCAATAAAAGAATATTACATACATTGAATTTTACATGAATGAAAATAAAAACCCCCATCTCACATAAAACCCCCGGCTATTCAAAACGCGACGATCCAATATAACATATCCAGCAACACATAACATCACATGTCATCAACGTAAGTAAATATACGCATCCCAATTGTCGTTGACATATAGCAATGAAACCGGCGATAACACATATTACACTTACGGTCGCATAAAAGAAAGTGTAAAACTACAACAGTTGAAATCCGCAACCTCCTTAGACATCGCATGCCTAACAATTATAAACCACGCATTTTAGTCTCTATATCGAAAACTCTTTTCAATATCTAGTCGGGCAATTCAACAAGATTCCCGACATGCAGATCGAATGCTCGTCGCAAACTTTAGTAGACAGCCGCACCCCCGGATGCCGTCGACGAAGTGCACTAAGGCGGAACACCGCTGCCGCGAGCACCCAAACGGATGTTTTTGGCGACGGGGTTCTCCTACAGTCACTTGGTCAGGGCTTTGGGGTGTGGTTGTCTATTAAGTTTATCCGACGAGTATCCGCGTACGCTACGTGATTGCGACGGACTTTTGATCGCATCAAAATTCCGTGGCAACCGATCATTTAAAACTAAACTGCTATGTTTATAACATTCAAATTAGTTATCTCATAACTACTTGTGGATTCCAAATATTATATCACATTCCAGATAAATAGACAATGTTAAACTTTCCGATCGAATGATCAAACACCCAAGGTTTCCCAAATAGTTCTCAACACTTGAGGGGAGTTTAAAAACATCCATCACATGCCACAGTACCAATGGTCCAGCCGTAGAAGGGTCAAGCCAACGCCTCACATGTGGCAACGCCGTACTGCCCCAAACCTTAAGGTTCAAAAGGCAGTTCAAGACGGTCACATAATCGAGTTAAGGTTTGTTGTCTTCTAGAGGGTCCATTGTGTAACTTGCACGATTTAGACGTTCTTAAACTACGGAAAAATCCAACACTTAGAAATTTTCCGGCAGGGGAAAAAGTGAGTTATTGATATTCGTTCGAACTTTTTAACACTTTCTAAATTATCCGGAAAAAGAACGAAATTAAATTTTCCGATCGAATCAATGAATACAAAATAATCCCCAGAACACTCAACACTTGAGTCAGATTAAAAGTACCCAAAAATATGCAGAAACACCTACGGATCAAACTGTAGAAAAATAAAACCCCAATTCACACAGACGGCCGCGGAACCGCGGCACAAGCAGGGGTCTTGCTGCAGTTCCGCGGCTCTTAAATCGAATTAGAGGGACGTATTTTACCAGTATCATTAGAATTCCCTGTTGATTTTTTTGAGTATTTTTAATGCAGAAAAAATCACATTTTTAAAAATTTTACAGAGAGGGGTATATTTCGTCGATTCGGAGTTCGTTCGGAGTTTTAACTTCGTAAACACGTCGCCTAATGCTCTAGCTAGGCTCAGATACCACTGTAGGGTTACTAGGCACTCTAAGAAGGTTCTACAAGGCATCAACCTTGCCCGGTTAAAATTTTAGCTGTGCCGAACAACCCTAAACAAGATCTTTGCTAGACTATTAGGCGAAAACTAGCATGTTAAACACATTAACACCTAAGTGAATATGAAATACAATCTTTGTAGATCGGTCCTTCACTTCTTAAGCTCCTTGTAGTAGTCCCTTCGCTGCGATCATCGTGCTCCCGGACTCTCGGACGGCTCCATGAGAAGAGGGCAACGGTTTTGCTTGAAGTCTTCGAGACCGAAGATGATCTACGTCGAGGGAATACGAACTCAAGCTTCTACTTCACTAACTAGAGAATTAGTGAAGCAAACACCCTAAACTAAAGTGCTAGTCTAGTAGAGGATGATGAAATAGAAAATGGGTACACTTTAGAATTTCTTTTCTCACAATGTTTATCTCTCTTTATCAAACCCTAGCAAGAATTTGAAGGAGGAAGAAGATGAGCTCAAAATGAGAATGAAAACTAACTAAAGAGAGAGAGAGAGAGAGCTAACCATGGGTGAGTGGGTATCATATACTAACTCATGTAGAGACATAACCATGGCTACATTATAATGGTTAGGTTAATTAATATCTCAAGTAATCCAAAGTTAGTAGACTAAGTCAATGCAACCCTAAGCTTCATGAAGTTTCATGCATGTGAGCTCATCATCCACTAATTTTAGAATTACCTTAAATATTAAAAACCTAACACTATAATTAGTATGGTATAAATCTTATACACCCATGATAGTTGTATCAACAACCATGATACAAAATGAACACAAATAAATATATATCACATATATATTAAGTTGTGCACAAGTGAGAAAAACAAATGCTTAAGTGAACCAATGTTAGTTAATGTAAATTAGTATATCACATATACAATTATACACTAAATTATTAAATCAACACTTGACTTAATAATCCGGTTATATCACATATAACCGACTAACACAAAATGTACCAACTTTTCGAATCAACACTTGATTCGATAACCCGGCTATATTACATATAACCGGCCGATACAATAGTCGCGAGAATAGAATACGGTATCACATACACGCATTATTCTCGGTCCCGCACATATCACATATGCGCTCCTATTTCGTTTTGCCTGAGCCAGTAAAACCTCTATGTAGGACTCTAAAGACTCGTCAATACGCCGGCAGTAGGTAATGATCATATCAAGCACCCATAAGCCGTCAGCGATAGGAGCAAGGAATGAGGTAACCATAACCATAAAAGAACTAATGAGTCATTATCCACCTTGCACAAAAAATCAATGCAAACAATGAATCATCTTAACCTAGTCACCCTTGCATTAAATGAATCATTAAATGCACTAATGAGTCACTTAACACCTCACCATCCTTGTCATCATCTAGAAGCTTCCACACTCATCTCAAGAAAAGATAAATCCGTCTTTAACCGAACGTTAAAGACGAGCGATAGAAAACTGGAAACTGGCAACTTCCAAAAGCGATCCTGAAACGAATTTCAGGATAACCCCGTAATAGTATAAACTTACCCGCATTTGTATTACGACCGAATACAAATGCAACTGAGACAAAGATATTATATCTACACAGTATAATACTCGGATCCGGCTTAAACCAAAGCCCACCAGTATTATCTGCCCGAAATATGACACGTGCATAAACGCACGTGCATTTTCCAAACCCTGCCATAAAACCATACGGCCTCTACAATGTTTCGCCCGAACATGGGAAACTGTCTGTGGGGGTCTCTAATGACTCATCAACACATTGGCACTGGGTATAACCACTAGCACGTCATAGGTACAAGCTGAACGTAACGTTTGCCTATGTATTGATTGGAAGGGAAGCTGACGAGCGAACTCATCCAGAAACCCTACTGAGCCTGACAGTGACAATATCCGTACAATCTGGTCCGTTCGTCTAAGAGTATCACATATCGAGTCTAGGGGGTGGATAAAGTCAGACCCCTAATAACGCGATAATTCGTGTCGGTATGAAGCCCATCACCATCTGAGAAACTACTGATCCAAATCAGTAATTCTCCACTATCTCGGCCGAGGATTTCTAGTGATGGCCACCCGTGCACTGTGCGACATCAACCCCCAATACCGGGAGAGACGAATCCCCGACGATCCGCTCACTGCCTCCATGTGGCTCGGGACTGTACCCAAAAAATACCTGTTTGCACGTCTCCTTTGAGCGTGGTAGGGTAGAAATCAAAGCACAGTGGGAACTCACACGAGACAAATGATGATCTCAGGTCGACAAACTAACCTGTACACATGTCACCAGGGAACTGCTATCTGACGATATATATAATACCAACTAGCATATTCCCGGCGAGTCCTGTCCGGTGTACTCAATGTTAGTGATATGTATGCCCTAGAGGCCATTACTGTACATGCGATATATATTGTAGTGGATGCTTGGACATATATATGAAGTACTTTCTTGCTCAACATGATAGTATGCTATCTGGTTGCTCTTTATCTTAACATGTACTCTGATTGTCTCTATGTTACTTGTTGATAATGTAGGGTTTCTAGGCACACTTATGAAGGTTCATAAAGCATCAAACACGCATGAATAAAATTTTACATGTGTCGAACAACCCAAAGACAGGATCTTTGCTAGATTATTAGGGTTTAGCATGCAAGATAACATCTTTTTATCTAAGTGTGAAGGATTACAACCTTTGTAGTTCGCTCCTTCGCTTCACAAGCTCCGAGTAGAAGTCCCTTCGCCGCGATCCATGATCTCCCGGACTCGAGCAAGGTAAATATTCCGATCGAATCTACGATTACAAAGCAAACCCCAGAATACTCAACACTTGAGTCAGAATAAAAATACCCATAAAATATATATCACAAAATTAGGAATTACTGTGCAACAATTACTCCTTGATCTCCTCATACTGCCGCGGTTCCGCGGCCCAAGCAAGGTACGGCCGCGGTTCCGCGGCGGTTTGTACGGATCAGGGGATAATTTTTTCATCGAATTTCTTATTTTTCCTTGCTGTATTTTTCAGGTATTTTTAATTCAGAAAAATCCCAGATTTTGAAAAATTTCCAGAGAGGGGGTAAATTTTGTCGGTTCGGGTTCGATCGGAGTTTTAACTTCGTAAACACGTCGCCTAATGCTCTAGCTAGGCTCTGATACCACTGTAGGGTTCCTAGGCACACTTATGAAGGTTCATAAAGCATCAAACATGCATGAATAAAATTTAACATGTGCCGAACAACCCAAAGACAGGATCTTTGCTAGATTATTAGGGTTTAGCATGCAAGATAACATCTTTTTATCTAAGTGTGAGGGATTACAACCTTTGTAGTCCGCTCCTTCGCTTCACAAGCTCCGGGTAGAAGTCCCTTCGCCGCGATCCATGATCTCCCGGACTCGAGAGAGGCTCCACGACTCAAACGATCCATGCTAGCTTGAAGTGTTCCGATTCTCCGATGATCTACGTCGAAATTGCTTTAACCCAAGCTTTCTCACTCTAAAGAGATGAACACCCTAATCTAATGGGCTAGATTAGATGAGGATGAGGGAGTAGTAATTATGCTTTCTTTTTATTCACTTTCTCACAAGAAATCATCACACAAGAATTAACTAGTAAGCATTTTCTTTTAGAACTCAAGAGAGAAGAAGATGATAATGGAAAAGATAATCCTTTTGTGATGAATAGAAAAGAAATGTATATGATTGATTATAGAACCATGGTCAAGGATGATAGGCTAAGAGTTTGTAGAGAATAAACTAGAGTTAGGGTTTAGTTAGATTAAGGATAAGTATCAACCATAATATCTTAACCAAGACAAAATAGAATCCTTCTAGAATGAACAAGAAGAAGCTAACCCTAATCAAACCCTAATCCCTTTTTATCATCCTTAAACATGTTTTATAATAAATCATATTATGTCACAATAATATATATCACATATATATTATATATTTGCAACAAAAGACAATAATACATTTAACATATATCGCATATATATCAATGTATTAATCCGGTGAGAAAATGAAATAATAAAGCGAGCCAATATTAGATAATGTAATACAATATATCATATATATCATTATACATTAAATCATCGAATCAACACTTGATCCAACGATCCGGCTATATCGAATATAACCGGCTAATATATCATGTACCGATTCATCGAATCAACACTTGATCCGATGTACCGATTCATATCTAAATATCGCGAGAATATAATACGGTATCTCATATCGCATTATCCTCGGTCCTGCACATATCACATATGTGCCTCTACTCCGTTTTGCCTGAGCCAAGAAACCTCTGTGTAGGACTCTAAAGAATCGTCAATACGCCGGTAGCAGGTGATGATCATATCAAACACCCACAAACTGCAAGCGGTCAGCTAAACGTAACAGCCACCCAGGTATTGAGCGATCAGAACATCAACAAGCTAGCCTGTCCGTTCTCCTGTGAATCCAATCAGTAACACTCCTGTACAGTCCGGTCTATTCGTCTGATATGTCGCATATCAAGTCTAGGGGTGGTATACGTCAGACCCCAGTAACCGATAAGTCGTGTCGATGTGAGGCTCATAACAGGTCGAGAAACTACTAGTAACACTTACCAGTATATCTCTATATCAGCCCTGGCCAGGGACTTCCAGTTATAGCCAATCGAACACAGCACGACATCAACTCCCTATACCGAGAGAGACGAATCCCCTCCTATCGCTCATTGGCTCCATGTGATTCGGGACTGTACCCAAAAGCCACCATTTTGCACGCCCTTTTGGACGTGGTAAGGTGGAAATCAAAACACAGTGGGAATCACATAAGACTCTATGACGATCTCGGGTCTACAGACTACCCTGTACCAGTGTCACCGGAGAACTGCCATCTGACATGTGGTATATCACCATCTGGGAGTTCTCGGCGAGTCCGTCCAGTGTACCCAGTCTCCACTGAGCACCCATACACCATCCTTGATGTCAAACACCGATGGATATGGGATCATCCATCGCCCATCATATGGGTCAAGATGCGTATACGCTAGTCTACTCTGGTGTATCGATGCCCTGTCTCGATATACCCTCGACTAGGAACAGTTATAGGATGTACTCATCGACTACTATGGCCCCACTAGTATGATCTCATCATAGTCCCAGTAGTCGAGTACAGATCCTAAGGGCTTTATCAACATGTGAGAGTAAGAAAGCAAACCAATACAAGTCAACATGTTAAGATAAAGTGAAACCAAATAGCATACTATCATGACGAGCAAGAAAGTCCTCTCTGTATATATCCAAGCATCCATTATAATATACATCAAATGTACAACAATGGCCTCTAAGGCATATACATAACTAACAATCTCCCACTTGCACTAAGGCCAGCTGCTGTAGTATCTCATACCTAGCATCCCGAATAATCTCACAAACTGTATCTGGGGAATGGCCTTCGTGAGTGGATCCGCAGTGTTGTCCTTCGTCTCTACTCTCCTGACCTCGATCTCCCGGCGATCAACTATCTCCCTGATCAGGTGATACCGCCTCAGAATATGTCTGGATTTCTGATGGGATCTGGGTTCCTTGGCCAAAGCCACAGCTCCATTGTTATCGTAATACAGAGGTATTGGATGTTCAATGGATGGAACCACACCAAGTTCAGTGATGAACTTCTTCATCCAGACAGCCTCTTTGGCAGCATCGTTGGCAGCGATGTATTCAGCCTCCATCGTCGAGTCTGCAACGGTATCCTGTTTGGAACTCTTCCAACATACCGCCCCTCCATTAAGGGTAAAGACAAATCCCGAGTGCGACTTAGAGTCGTCCTTATCACTTTGGAAGCTGGAATCGGTAAAAGACTCCACCCGTAGTTCTCCGTTACCATACACCAAGAACATATCTCTAGTCCTTCGTAAGTACTTGAGAATGTTCTTCACAGCCGTCCAGTGATTCTCTCCAGGATCTGCTTGATACCGACTCACTACACTTAGTGAGTATGCTACATCGGGTCTGGTACATAGCATCGCATACATGATAGAGCCTACTTCTGAAGCATAGGGTATCCCTTGCATGAGAGCTCTCTCCAAATCAGTCTTGGGAGACATCTCTTTGGAGAGAGTGAGTCCAGAGATCATGGGTTGGTTCCCACGCTTGGATTCTTCCATACTAAACCTCTTTAGTATGGTGTCAATGTACCTGGATTGGGACAATCCCAGTATCCGTTTGGATCTATCTCTATAGATCCTAATCCCCAATATGCATGAGGCATCACCTAGATCTTTCATTGAGAATCTTTGTGATAAGAAGAGCTTGACTGATTGCAGCATAGGAATATCATTTCCTATCAAGAGTATGTCATCCACGTACAATACGAGGAAGACAACCTTACTCTCTGCTACCTTCTTATAGATACAAGGTTCATCTATGTTTTTGATGAAGTCAAACTCTTTGACTACTACATCAAAACAGATGTTCCAACTCCGCGATGCTTGCTTTAACCCATAAATGGATTTAAGCAATTTGCATACCTTTCCGCTGCTCCCACTATCTACGAAGCCCTATGGCTGAGTCATGTACACGCACTCTTCTAAATCACCATTTAGAAAGGCGGTCTTAACATCCATTTGCCAGATTTCGTAGTCATGGTATGCAGCAATAGCAAGTAAGATCCGGATGGACTTAAGCATAGCCACTGGAGAAAAGGTTTCGTCATAATCCACACCTGGTCGTTGACGAAATCCCTTTGCTACAAGTCTAGCTTTGAAAGTCTCAACTTTTCCATCTACACCAATTTTCCTTTTAAAAATCCACTTGCTCCCAATGGGTTTTACCCCTTCAGGAGCATTTTCTAAAATCCATACTTTATTGGTGTACATGGATTCCATCTCAGATCGCATTGCATCCAGCCATTTCACAGAGTCACCACTCGTGATGGCCTGCTCGAAACTAGTCGGGTCATCATCTTCCATGATGCAATCCTCGCTTCCACCATCAATGAGAAAACCGTAGTATCTCTCAGGTGGACGAGAAACCCTACTAGATCGGCGGAGAGGCTGGGGTTCGTCGGGTACTACTGAATCTTCTGGTTCCAACAAATCATCAGTTGCGGTTTGTGGTGCTGGAACCTCTTCCAGCTCTACCTCTCTGCCACTAATTTCTTTTGCAAGAAATTCCTTTTCCAAAAAGGTGGCATGTTGAGCAACAAACACTTTTTGTTCCTCAGCGTGGTAGAAAAAATATCCTTGAGAATTCTTTGGATATCCCACAAATTTGCAAAGGACTGATCGTGCCTCGAGTTTGTCCGGATTTTGTCTTTTGACATAGGCCGGACAACCCCATATCTTAACTCGTTTAAAATATGGTCTCTTCCCACTCCATATCTCATATGGTGTGGTAGGTTCAGATTTAGACGGAACTAGATTCAATATGTATATGGCTGTCTCAAGCACATACCCCCAAAAGGAAATAGGTAACTCAGCATCGCTCATCATAGATCGCACCATATCTAATAGGGTCCGATTCCTTCGTTCCGATACACCGTTGTGCTGTGGTGTATAAGGAGGAGTAAGCTGAGAGAGAATCCCATTCTCTTTTAGATAATCCAGAAAATCATTGCTCAAGTATTCTCCTCCTCGATCAGATCGAAGGATCTTAATACTTTTGCCCGTTTAGTTCTCTACTTCGTGCTTATATTCTCTGAATTTCTCAAAAGCTTCAGACTTGTGTTTCAACAGGAACACATGCCCGTATCTAGAGAGATCGTCAGTGAATGTAATAAAGTAGGAAGAATCGTTCCTGGCATGCGTAGACATGGGACCGCATACATCACTATGTACCAGTCCTAAAAGTTCGATAACTCTTTCTCCGTGTCCACTAAACGGAGCTTTGGTCATTTTTCCTTTGAGACATGAATGGCAAGTATCATAAGATGAAAATTCGAATGAATTCAAATATCCATTTTTATGTAACTTAGCCAGCCGTGTCTCATTGATATGGCCAAGTCTACAATGCCACAAAAAAGATTCGTTCATTTCTGAACTTTTCCTCTTGTGTGTGTTTTGTATATTGAGGACTGTATTCTGATTTAAAATGAATATGCCATTATGTAACGAGCCTGATGCAATCAACTTTTGATCTAGGAATATGTTCATAACATTATCCTTTACTACAAAATTATATCCTTCTTTACTTAATAAAGAAACTGATATAATGTTGCACATCATGTTCGGTATATAATAGCACTCATTTAGAATCAGTGTATTACGACTTGGCAATACAAGGTGATATTCGCCAACTGCTTTGGCTGCAATACTTGCACCGTTCCCTACTTGAACGGAATGATCACCTTTTTCCAGTTCTCTACCTTTACGTAGCCCATGTAACTGTTTACATATGTGGGATCCTGATCCGGTATCTAATACCCAGGACGTAGGGTGAACTGAGAAACAGTTTTCAATAACTAACACACCTGAAGAAGATGCATCAACATGCATATTCTTTTGGGCGGCGTGAGAATCCAGATATTCTCCTGTTTCCTGTTCAGTCTTATAACTCTTATAAGAAAGAACGGGTCCAACGTTCCCCTGCTCAGTATAATAAGCGGGTTCAGTCAATACATCCATATTATTATCTTGATTATGGCCTGACATGGTCGCTACCTGGAGAGAGAGAGAGAAAAACACTTTAGCGTATACTCTTGCAAGATTAGATTGGTTATTATCTTATCTAATCAGGATGTCTCCCACTGTTTTTATCAAATCTACCTTCAAACCCTAATAGGTAAGATTAACCAGGATTAATTACACCCTACAATTTCGTCAATCTTTCAGCCAGATCAGTGTCAGTACTTTGAGGGAGGTTCCCCGTGCTTTCGCACGGACCTAATTAAAGTAAACCTCATTTTCCCAGAGGCGTAACCCCGTTAACACTTTTCTAGACACCTACTTGATCGACTAATTGTCCTGTGTAAAACTCTCCCAGGAGTAACTCTTACTCGCAGTGGGTATCGGGATCCAACTATCTCATAGAAGGTATGCAATCTCATTGCAAATTTCAACACTTGAAATTCCCGATAATGTTTTGACCCTGGCGATCTATGACCTTGACTAAGTCAACAAACCGTAAATCGCAAGTCAAGTTCAACCCGTACATTTCTCGATTGAATTAAACCCACCCGTACGACCCTTGACTGAGTCAACAAGGCCGTGCGAATACCCTAATCCAATCACATCTCATGTTTTAGCAGATAAACACTACTTAGCTACCGTACACTACGCTTTGACTAAGTCAACAAACATAGCACGAATACTAAATAATATCTATCTGAAATGACGGAGGGCTACGCAGGTTTTTTCAGAAAAACCATGAGCGTAATGAACTTGATATCGTCGTAGAATCATGTGAAATTTTGAAATGGAATGTTTTTTAGGCTTTCATTAGTTTTGCTAAAGAGGTCACTCCCAGTGAAGGGATCTCGGCTCTTTTCTCATCGAATAAGGTGCAGGACATATCATATATATCACTGTGCAAAGCAAAACCCTAAAAGCAATCAAAAGACAAACCGAGTTTTGTAGCATCTGCCGGTTTCACTAAAGAGGTCACTCCCGGTGAAGGGATCTCGGCTCTTTCCTCATCGAATAAGGTGCAGGGTATATCATATATACCACTATGCAAAGCAAAACTGTAGCTACCCTTTTTATAAAGTTTTGATTCTACAACATCATTTAGGTTTCTTTTCTTTTTATTAATCTCATTAATAAAAATCCCATCAGCTTATGCTTCCTAAGCATCACAGATAAATACGACGTACACTTATGTCATCCGCATTCGCCTCGATGTCCCCTCGTGCACCTTAGGTTAGATAACTAACGACAGAGTAGGGAAGGGCTAGTGCGGGTGTAAAACATAAGTAACGTCTATATAATATATCATATATACTATATACTGTATCCATCACAACATATCAAATGATCACATCACAGATATCGCAGCAGAAACATAGATATAATGTGGGATATACTAGGACGTCCGTATTTAGTATTTAGCCAACAATAGAAAATACGGATTCCACAGTCGCGATGAATAACCAAGCCCACACCCTGGACCCCTACGAGAGCGGCAAGCGACCCTACCAATTCTGGAGTTTAGGAGACCCGGTCTCGACTCCTTGAGATGGCCTCCCACTGAACCCCAGAACCCGGTCACCTGTGCTCCCCTCCTTGGGTCCATCCTAATGCGGAAAAGTAAATAATATACAACACTGGTGGCATCAACCTCAACCTGGAAGTGCCCCAAATAAAAGAATATTACATTACATTTGAATTTACATGAATGAAAATATAAAACTCTCATCTCACATAAAACCCCCAGCTATTCAATCGCGACAATCCTGCACATCATATCTCAGCAACACATAATATCACATATCATCAACGTAAGTAAGTATGCATACACCGATCGTCGCCGATGTATAGCAACGAAGACCGGCAATACAACTACATACTACACTTACGGTCACAGAAAAGAAATTGTAAAACTACAATATTTGGAATCCGCAATCACTTTAGACATCGTAAATCCGAAATATCACATACTCCGCATTTCATGCCTAACTCTATGAATTCCACATATTGTATCATATTCCAGATAAATAGACAGTATTAAACTTTTCGAACAGATAATCAAATACCCAAAATTTCCCAAAGTGCTCAACACTTGAGCGGAGTTCAAATAATCCCAGAATATGTCATAGTACCAGTGATCCGGCCGTAGAAGGGTCAAGCCAACGCCTCAGATGTGGCACGCCGTACTGCCCCAAACCCGAAGGTTCAAAAGGCAGTTCAAGACGGTCACATAATCGAGTTAAGGTTTGTTGTCTTCTAGAGGGTCCACCGCTTAACTTGTATAATTTTTCCGAAAGATTTAAACCCGATAAAAATTCAACACTTGAAAGTTTGCCGTTCCGGGATAAAGTGGGTTAATGATATCCGTCCAAATAGTTTAACAGTTTCTAAATATCCGGAAATAATAACGAATTTAAATATTCCGATCGAATCTACGATTACAAAGCAAACCCCAGAATACTCAACACTTGAGTCAGAATAAAAATACCCATAAAATATATATCACAAAATTAGGAATTACTGTGCAACAATTACTCCTTGATCTCCTCATACTGCCGCGGTTCCGCGGCCCAAGCAAGGTACGGCCGCGGTTCCGCGGCGGTTTGTACGGATCAGGGGATAATTTTTTCATCGAATTTCTTATTTTTCCTTGCTGTATTTTTCAGGTATTTTTAATTCAGAAAAATCCCAGATTTTGAAAAATTTCCAGAGAGGGGGTAAATTTTGTCGGTTCGGGTTCGATCGGAGTTTTAACTTCGTAAACACGTCGCCTAATGCTCTAGCTAGGCTCTGATACCACTGTAGGGTTCCTAGGCACACTTATGAAGGTTCATAAAGCATCAAACATGCATGAATAAAATTTAACATGTGCCGAACAACCCAAAGACAGGATCTTTGCTAGATTATTAGGGTTTAGCATGCAAGATAACATCTTTTTATCTAAGTGTGAGGGATTACAACCTTTGTAGTCCGCTCCTTCGCTTCACAAGCTCCGGGTAGAAGTCTCTTCGCCGCGATCCATGATCTCCCGGACTCGAGAGAGGCTCCATGACTCAAACGATCCATGCTAGCTTGAAGTGTTCCGATTCTCCGATGATCTACGTCGAAATTGCTTTAACCCAAGCTTTCTCACTCTAAAGAGATGAACACCCTAATCTAATGGGCTAGATTAGATGAGGATGAGGGAGTAGTAATTATGCTTTCTTTTTATTCACTTTCTCACAAGAAATCATCACACAAGAATTAACTAGTAAGCATTTTCTTTTAGAACTCAAGAGAGAAGAAGATGATAATGGAAAAGATAATCCTTTTGTGATGAATAGAAAAGAAATGTATATGATTGATTATAGAACCATGGTCAAGGATGATAGGCTAAGAGTTTGTAGAGAATAAACTAGAGTTAGGGTTTAGTTAGATTAAGGATAAGTATCAACCATAATATCTTAACCAAGACAAAATAGAATCCTTCTAGAATGATCAAGAAGAAGCTAACCCTAATCAAACCCTAATCCCTTTTTATCATCCTTAAACATGTTTTATAATAAATCATATTATGTCACAATAATATATATCACATATATATTATATATTTGCAACAAAAGACAATAATACATTTAACATATATCGCATATATATCAATGTATTAATCCGGTGAGAAAATGAAATAATAAAGCAAGCCAATATTAGATAATGTAATACAATATATCATATATATCATTATACATTAAATCATCGAATCAACACTTGATCCAACGATCCGGCTATATCGAATATAACCGGCTAATATATCATGTACCGATTCATCGAATCAACACTTGATCCGATGTACCGATTCATATCTAAATATCGCGAGAATATAATACGGTATCTCATATCGCATTATCCTCGGTCCTGCACATATCACATATGTGCCTCTACTCCGTTTTGCCTGAGCCAAGAAATATCTGTGTATGACTCTAAAGAATCGTCAATACGCCGGTAGCAGGTGATGATCATATCAAACACCCACAAGCTGCAAGCGGTCAGCTAAACGTAACAGCCACCCAGGTATTGAGCGATCAGAAGATAAACAAGCTAGCCTGTCCGTTCTCCTGTGAATCCAATCAGTAACACAAAGAACTGATCATTACAAAGAACTGTTTCTCAGTATCCTCCGCATCCTGGGTATATGATACCGGATCAGGATCCTAGATATGTAATTTGTTACATAGGGCTACAAAAGGGTAGAAAAACTGAGAACGGGTGATAAGTTTCATGAGGCAGAAAACGGGGCAAGTGTTGCATCCAAGTCTGTCGGTCACTGTCACCCTGTATTACCAATACATTGATTCTGAATGAATGTTATTAGATACCGAACCTGATATACAAAATCATATCAGTCTCTTTATTAGTAAAGAAATGATAAAATTTTGTATTGTTGGATAATGTTTTGAACATTTCCTATATCAAAAGTTGATCGGTTCAGGCACGTTATCTAAAAGCATTGATGTTCCAAATCAAACTACAGTTCTTAGTATACAGAACACACACAAGAGGAAGAGTTCAGAAATGAACGGATCCTTCTTGAGGTATTGTAGACTAGGTCAGATCAATGTGACCCGACTAGCTGAGTTTCATAAAGATGCATATTTAAATTAGTTTGAATTTACATCTTGTGAAACTTGCCAGTCATGTCACAGAGATAAGATGACCATAGCTCCATTTACTGGAAACAGAGAAAGAGTTAATGAGCTCTTGGGATGATACATGTTGATGTATGTAGGTCCCCTGTCTACACATACCAAGACCGGTTCTTTATACTTCATTACGTTCTCTGATGATCTCTTTAGATTCAGATATATGTTCCTGTTGAAACACAAATCCGAACCTTTTGAGATATTCACAGAATATAAGTTAGAAGTAGAGAACCAAAATACGGGTAAAAGTATTATGTCCTTTGATGAGATCAAGGAGGAGAATACTTGAGCACGGAATTCTTGGAATTTTCTAAAGGAGAATGAGATTCTCTCTCAGCATTACTCCTCCGTATACACCATTGCACGATGGTATGTCGGGGCGGAGCAGATACACCCTATTTGATATGGTGTGCTCTATGATGAGTAATACTGAGTTACCTTTTTCCTTTAGGGAGATATGCACTCGAGAAGCTGCATACCTATTGAATAAGGTTCAAATCAAATCTGTTGCCTACCACTTCATATTTGATATGGTATGGGAAGAGCCCATATCTTAAGTTAGTTAAGATTTGGGGTTGTCCGGCCAATGTCTAAAAGCAAAATCCGGACAAGCTCGAGGCAAGGTCTATAATGTAGAACTGGAAAGGTTCCAGCTATACAAACTACAGCAGATGATTTGATAGAACCAAAGGATTCAATAGATTCCAACGAACCTCAGCCTCTCCGTCGATCTAGTAGGGTTCCTCACCCACCTGAGAGTTACTTAGGTTTCTCTATGACAGTGGGAGCGAGGATTGCATCATGAGATAATGACCCAACTAGTTTCGAACTGGCCATCAGGAGTGGGACTCTGTAAGGATGGCTGGATGCTTAGC
Source organism: Agapanthus africanus (assembly GCA_030015575.1). NCBI lineage: Eukaryota > Viridiplantae > Streptophyta > Magnoliopsida > Asparagales > Amaryllidaceae > Agapanthus > Agapanthus africanus. Next base: position 537,283,324 of record CM057339.1, read on the forward strand.
GATCTGAGATGGAATCCTGATACACCAACAAAGTATGGACTTTAGTTGCTATATCTGAAGGGTTAAATCCCCATCAGGAGCAAGTATATTTTGAGAAGATTGCTTGGTGTAGATGGAAAAGTTGAGACTTTCAAAGCTAGACTTGTTAAAGGTTTTCGTCATTGACCAGGCGTGGATAATGATGAAACCTTTTTCCAGTGCCTATGCTTAAGTCCATCCAGATCCTACTTGCCACGGCTACATACCATAACTACGATATCTGGCGGTTGGGTGCCATGACACCTTTTCTAAATGATGTTTTAGAAGAGAGTGTCTATAAGTACACAGCCAGAGGGCCTCGTAGACAGTGGGAGCAGCGGAAACGTGAGCAAGATGCTTTATCTGATAAAGCAGGCATCGCGGAGTTGGAACATCTGTTTTGATGGATTAGTCAAAGAAGTTGACATCATCAAAATGGTAGATGAACCTTGTATAAACAAAAAGGTAGTAGGGAGTATGGTGGTGATCCTCGTAGAGTACGTGGATGACATACTCTTGATAAGAAATGAGTTTCCTATGCTACGCTCAGTCAATCTCCGCTTATCACAATGATTCTCCATATAGGATCAAAGTGATACCTCCTAAATCCTGAGTTTTGGATCTATGAGATAGATTTAATTGGATGTTAGGATTCTCACTAGCTGTAGTGAGATGGTATCAATCGATCCTGGGGAGAATCACTGGAAGGGTTCCAGAGTGATAAAGACGACTGAGTGTCAGTCACAGGCATTGTCTTTACCCTCAGTAAAGGGACGGTATGTTGGAAGAGTTCCAAGCTAGATACCGTGGCATACTAGACGATAAAGGCAGGATACATCGCTACTTAAGATGCTACCAAAGAGGCTGTTTGGGTGTATATTGGTTCATGAGATGAACTATGTTCCTCCCATTGTGTGACAATGGAGTTGTGGCTTATGCCAAGGAACGCAGGTCCCATCAGCGATCCAGACATATCACTTGATCATGGAGATGGTTGATCTCTAATGGATCGAGGTTAGGAGAGTAGACTCAGAGGACAACTCGGCGGATCCACTCACGAAGGCCTATTCCAAGAGAGAGACTATTATGGGATGGTTAAGTATGAGATACTACAACCACTGCTATAGATGGCCCTAGTGCAAGTGGGAGATTGCTAGTTATATGTATGCCCTAGAGGCCATTACTGTACATTGGATGTATATTGTAGTGGATGCTGGGACATATATAGGGAGGACTTTCTTGCTCGACATGATAGTATGCTATCTGGTTGCTCTTTACCTTAACGTGTATACTAATTGTCTCTCTGTTACATGTTGGTAAAGCCCTTAGGATGTGTACTTGACTACCTGGACTATGATGTGGATCATACTAGTGGGGACATGGTAGTCCATAAGTACATCCTTCAAAGTCCCTAGTCGGGGGTGTATCGAGACGGGGCATCGATATACCAGAGTAGACTAGCGTATACCTTCTCGACCCATACAGATGGGCGATGGATGATCCCATATCCATTGGTGTTTGACATCAGAGATGATATAAGGGTGCTCAGTGGAGACTGGGTACACTGGACGGACTCGCCGAGAACCCCCAGATGGTATTATACCTTACGTCAGATGGCAGTTCTCTGGTGACACTGGTACAGAGTAGTCTGTTGACCCGAGATCGTCATAGAGTCTTGTGTGGTTCCCACTGTGCTTTGATTTCCACCTTACCACGTCCAAGAGGGCGTGCAAAACGGTGGTTTTTGGGTACAGTCCCGAGTCACATGGAGGCAATGAGCGATAGGAGGGGATTCGTCTCTCCCGGTATAGGGGGTTGCGCTGTGTTCGATTGGCTATAACAGGAAATCCCTGGCCAGGGTTGCTGAGATTTACTGGTAAGTGTTACCAGTAGTTTCTCGAATTGTTATAGACCTCATATCGACACGACTTATCGAGCTATTGGGGTCTGACGTTTACCACCCCTAGGCGAGATATACGACATATCAGACGACGAGACCGGACTGTACGGTAGTGTTACTGGTTGGATTCACTGGAGTGTGAGCGGGCTTGCTCGTCGATCTTCTGATCGCTCAATACCCGGGTGGCCGTTACGTTTAGCAGACCGCTTGCGGCTTGTAGGTGCTTGATATGATCATCATCTGCTGCCGGCGTATTGACGAGTCTTTAGAGTCCTACACAGAGGTTTCCTGGCTCAAGCGAAACGAAATAGGAGCGCATATGAGATATGTGCGGGACCGAGAATAATACCAGTATGTGATACTGTATTTGATTCTCGCGATTTGTAACATTGATCGGTTATATGAGTTATAGCCGGGTTATCGGATCAAGTGTTGATTCGATAAGTTGTTACTATTGATATTAGTCGGTTATATGCGATATGACCGGGTCGTTAAATCAAGTGTTGATTTAGTGATTTAATGTATAATTATATATTTGATATATCACTTTACATTAACTAATATAGGTTCACTTAAATGGATTTTCTCACTTGAAGTTCACAAGTTGTATATGTGATATACTTTTGTGCACTTGATTGTATCATGTTTGATGATACATGTTTGCTAGGTTTTGTGTAAAGAATTAAACCTTGGTTAAGAAAATGGTTAGGGTTTTTATTTTGTTATTCATTCATTTATCTTTTTAATTGGATTAAAAAAGAAATGGATAAGAAAACAAAATGGTGGCTTTCTTTGTTTGCATCTTGAATCTTCATGAAGCTTTGACCAAAGTGACCACTTTGTCTTCATCTTTAACCCTAACCATTCATCTAACCTTAGTTAATTCTCTACACTTGACCATGGTTGATTATGATAAGTATTCTTTTATTTTCTATTTTCTAAATAACTTATCATAACATTTTCTTCTTCTTCTTCTTCATCTTCTTCTTCAAGAAGAAGCTTGCCTCCATCAATGGCAAAGTGAGAAAATAAGTGAGAAATCCAATTCTAAAGTGAACCCACTTCCTATTTCTTCATCCTCTACCTCTTGCCAAGTAGTAGAGTGTGTTTCCTTCACAAGTTTTCTTGACTTGGTGAAGTGGGAGCTTGATCTAGTGATGCCTCGACGTAGATCATCTTCGGCACGAAGCCGACGACCTTGCCCGCCAATTTCTCCGATGAAGCCGACGCTTGAGCCCGGGATTCATTTTGGACAGAGGAGAGACATCATTGCGGAGCTATGGAGGTGGAGCACCGGATCTACAAAGGTTGTATTTCCGTTCCTTTAGTAAAGTAGTTTACTAGTTGCTTCTTTCGCCTAGACATCTAGCTAACGATCCGTAGTCTAGGGTTTCTCGGCACCGTAATTTTTGAAACGGGCATGGTTGATGCCTTGTGAGACCCCTTGAGAGTGCCTAGGAACCCTACAGTGGTATCAGAGCCTAGCTAGAGCCTTAGGCGAAGTCTTGACGGAGTTTGAAGTCCGAACGAACCGAAACCCCAAAATTTCCATGCTCTCTGGACATTTTCTAAAATCGTGGTTTTTTCCAAATTAAAAATATTCAGAAAACGCAGCAGGGAATTCTATAAGAATTACGGCGCAAAATTTATTTCATGAACAGTGAAATCGGTGGCGGAACCGCGGCATAAGCCTAGCTTATGCGGCGGTTCCGCGGCAGAAGTGTGACGTCAGCCCTAACTGTTTGCACAGTAATTCATTGTTTCAGGTGCTGAGTTCCTGGGTATTTTTAAAATTTATTCAAGAGTTGAATTTTCTGGAGTTGTTTTGGGGATTCGGTGTTTTGAACGGAGTATCAGATTTTGTCTAAGTGGCTTTCCGGATAATTTTTTGAATATGTTAAAAAGTTCGACCGGATATAAATACCCAATTTTTCCCCCGTCGGGAAATTTCCAAGTGTTGGATCTTTCCGTGGTTTAAAGACGTTCTAAGTAGTGCAAGTAACTCGATGGACCCTCTAGAAGACAACAAACCTTAACTCGATTATGTGACCGTCTTGAACTGCCCTTTGAACCTTCGGGTTTGGGGCAGTACGGCGTGCCACATGTGAGGCGTTGGCTTGACCCTTCTACGGCTGGACCGTTGGTACTGAGGCACGAACTGAATGTTTTTAGACTTGTTTCATGTGTTGATCTGTATCGGGAAAACTTGGGTGTTCGATTGTTCGATCGGAAAGTTTGACATTTTCTACTTATCCGGAATGGGATACAATAATTGGAATTCACAAGAAGTTATGAGATAACTGAATGAATGTTATAAACATAGCAGTTTAGTCTCACTTGATCGGTTGCCACAGAATTTTGATGTGATCAAAAGTCCATCGCAATCACGTAGCGTACGCGGATACTCGCCGGGTAAACTTAATAGACAGCCTCACCCCATAGCCCCGACCAAGTGACTGTAGGAGAACCCCGTCGCCGAAAGCATCCGTTCGGGTGCTCGCGGCAGCGGTGTTCCGCCTTGGTGCACTTCGTCGGCGGCATCGGGGGTGCGGCCGTCTACTAAAGTTTGCGACGGGCATTCGATCAGGATGTCGGGAATCTTGTTGAATTGCCCGACTTGATATTGAAAAGAGTTTTCGATTTTGAGACTAAAATGCGGGGTTTATAATTGTTAAGCATGCGATGTCTAAGGAATTCATTTGGTCAGGCATGCGATGTCTGAGGTGGTTGCGGATTCCAACTGTTGTAGTTTTACACTTTCTTTTCTCTGACCGTAAGTGTAATATGTGATATCGCCGGTTTCGTTGCTATATGTCAACGACAATTGGGATGCGCATATTTACTTACGTTGATGACATGTGATGTTATGTGTTGCTGGATATGTTATATTGGATCGTCGTGTTTGAATAGCCGGGGGTTTTTATGTGAGATGAGTGTTTTTCATTTTCATTCATGTAAAAACTTGTATGTAATATTCTTTTATTAGGGCAATTCCAGGTTGCGGAAGTTGTCACCGTTGTTGTATATTATTTACTTTTCCGCACTAGGATAGACCCAAGGAGGAGGGCACAAGTAACCGGGTTCTGGAGTCCAGTGGGAGACCAACTCGAGGAGTCGAGTTCGGGTCTCCTAACTCTAGAATTGGTAGGGTTGCTTGCCGCTCTCGTAGGGGTCTAGGGGTGTGGGTTTGGCTATTCATCACGACCGTGGAATCCGTGTTTTATACTGGCTCGTATTGAAAACACGGACGTCCTACTATATCCAATATTTCATATGATTCTTCTGCTGCGATATCTGTGATGTGATCATGTGATGTTCTGTGATAGATACAGTATATAGTATATATGATATATTATATAGACGTTACTTATGTTTTACACCCGCGCTAGCCCTGCCCCGCTCTGCCGTTAGTTACCTAACCTAACGGTGCACGAGGGGACATCGAGGCGAATGCGGATGGCATAAGTGTACGTCGTATTTATCTGTGATGTTTAGGTACTTAAATGATGGGACTTCATTAATGAGATTAATGAAATAAAAGAAACCTAAGATGTTGTAGAATCGAATTTCAAAATAAAACAGGTAGCTACAGTTCTTGCTTTACACAGCGTATATACGATATATCCTGCACCTTATTCGATGAGGAAAGGACCGAGATCCCTTCACCGGGAGTGACTCCTTTAGCAATAACTGGCAGATGCTACACACTCGGTTTGTATTTTGATTGGTTTTAAGAGTTTTGCTTTGCACAGCGATATATATGATATATCCCGCACCTCATTCGACGAGGAAAGGACCGACGATCCCTTCACCGGGAGTGACTCCTTTAGCAAAACTAAAAAAGCCTCATAAACACTCCATTTTAAAATCATTTGATTCTACAACGATATAAAGTTCATTGCGCAAAAGGTTTTCTTAAAAACCTGTCGCAGCCCTCCGTCATTTCAGATAAGTAATAGTTAGTATTCGTGCTGCGTTTGTTGACTCAGTCAAGGCGTAGTGTGCGGTAGCTGATTACTATTTATCTGCTTATGCATATGATGCAGATTGGATTAGGGTAGTCGTGCGGCCTTGTTGACTCAGTCAAGGGTCGTGCGGGTGGGTTTAATTCAATCAGGAAATGACGGGTTGAACTTTACTTGCGGTCTATGGTTTGTTGACTCAGTCAAGGTCATAGATCGCCTGGGGCAAAATATTATCGGGAATTTCAAGTGTTGAAATTTGCGATGAGATTGCATACCTTCTATGAGATAGTTGGATCCCGATACTCGCTGCGAGTAATTGTTACTCCTGGGAGAGTTTTATACATTGCAATTAGCCGATCAAGTAGGTTTCAACGGGGTTACGCCTCTGGGAAAACGAGGTTTACATTAATTAGGTTCGTGCGAAAGCACGGGGGACCTCCCTCAAAGTACCGACACTGGCCTGGCTGAAAGATTGGCGAACTTGTAGTGTGTAATTAATCCCGGCTAGTCTTTCCTTTTAGGATTTGAAAGAAGATTTGATAAAAAGCAGTGGGAGCCATCCTGATTAGATAATAACCAATCTATTCTTGCAAGAGCGCACGCTGAGTGTTTTCTTCTCTCTCTCTCCTGGTAGCGACCATATCACGCCTTAATCAAGATAATAATACGGATAATTGACCGAACCCGCTTGTTATACTGAGCTGGGGAACGTTGGTCCCGCTCCAACTTATAATTGTTATAAGACAGAGCAGGAAATTAGGGAATACCAGATTTCCCGTGCCGCCCAAACGAAGAGAGTGCATGCTGATGCATCATCTTCGGGTGTGTTCATTACATAGAACTGTTTCTCAGTATCCTCCGCATCCAGGGTATATGATACCGGATCAGGATCCCAGATATGTAATTTGTTACATAGGGCTACAAAAGGGTAGAAAAACTGAGAACGGGTGATAAGTTTCATGAGGCAGAAAACGGGGCAAGTGTTGCAGCCAAGTCTGTCGGTCACTGTCACCCTGTATTACCAATACATTGATTCTGAATGAATGTTATTAGATACCGAACCTGATATACAAAATCATATCAGTCTCTTTATTAGTAAAGAAATGATAAAATTTTGTATTGTTGGATAATGTTTTGAACATTTCCTATATCAAAAGTTGATCGGTTCAGGCACGTTATCTAAAAGCATTGATGTTCTAAATCAAACTACAGTTCTTAGTATACAGAACACACACAAGAGGAAGAGTTCAGAAATGAACGGATCCTTCTTGAGGTATTGTAGACTAGGTCAGATCAATGTGACCCGACTAGCTGAGTTTCATAAAGATGCATATTTAAATTAGTTTGAATTTACATCTTGTGAAACTTGCCAGTCATGTCACAGAGATAAGATGACCATAGCTCCGTTTACTGGAAACAGAGAAAGAGTTAATGAACTCTTGGGATGATACATGTTGATGTATGTAGGTCCCCTGTCTACACATACCAAGACCGGTTCTTTATACTTCATTACGTTCTCTGATGATCTCTTTAGATTCAGATATATGTTCCTGTTGAAACACAAATCCGAACCTTTTGAGATATTCACAGAATATAAGTTAGAAGTAGAGAACCAAAATACGAGTAAAAGTATTATGTCCTTTGATGAGATCAAGGAGGAGAATACTTGAGCACGGAATTCTTGGAATTTTCTAAAGGAGAATAAGATTCTCTATCAGCATTACTCCTCCGTATACACCATTGCACGATGGTATGTCGGGACGGAGCAGATACACCCTATTTGATATGGTGTGCTATATGATGAGTAATACTGAGTTACCTTTTTCCTTTAGGGAGATATGCACTCGAGAAGCTGCATACCTATTGAATAAGGTTCAAATCAAATCTGTTGCCTACCACTTCATATTTGATATGGTATGGGAAGAGCCCATATCTTAAGTTAGTTAAGATTTGGGGTTGTCCGGCCTATGTCTAAAAGCAAAATCCGGACAAGCTCGAGGCAAGGTCTGTAATGTAGAACTGGAAAGGTTCCAGCTATACAAACTACAGCAGATGATTTGATAGAACCAAAGGATTCAATAGATTCCAACGAACCTTAGCCTCTCCGCCGATCTAGTAGGGTTCCTCACCCACCTGAGAGTTACTTAGGTTTCTCTATGACAGTGGGAGCGAGGATTGCATCATGAGATGATGACCCAACTAGTTTCGAACTGGCCATCAGGAGTGGGACTCTGTAAGGATGGCTGGATGCTTAGCGATCTGAGATGGAATCCTGATACACCAACAAAGTATGGAATTTAGTTGCTATATCTGAAGGGTTAAATCCCCATCAGGAGCAAGTATATTTTGAGAAGATTGCTTGGTGTAGATGGAAAAGTTGAGACTTTCAAAGCTAGACTTGTTAAAGGTTTTCGTCATTGACCAGGCGTGGATAATGATGAAACCTTTTTCCAGTGCCTATGCTTAAGTCCATCCAGATCCTACTTGCCACGGCTACATACCATGACTACGATATCTGGCGGTTGGGTGCCATGACTCCTTTTCTAAATGATGTTTTAGAAGAGAGTGTCTATAAGTACACAGCCAGAGGGCCTCGTAGACAGTGGGAGCAGCGGAAACGTGAGCAAGATGCTTTATCTGATAAAGCAGGCATCGCGGAGTTGGAACATCTATTTTGATGGATTAGTCAAAGAAGTTGACATCATCAAAATGGTAGATGAACCTTGTATAAACAAAAAGGTAGTAGGGAGTATGGTGGTGATCCTCGTAGAGTACGTGGATGACATACTCTTGATAAGAAATGAGTTTCCTATGCTACGCTCGGTCAATCTCCGCTTATCACAATGATTCTCCATATAGGATCAAAGTGATACCTCCTAAATCCTGAGTTTTGGATCTATGAGATAGATTTAATTGGATGTTAGGATTCTCACTAGCTGTAGTGAGATGGTATCAATCGATCCTGGGGAGAATCACTGGAAGGGTTCCAAAGTGATAAAGACGACTGAGTGTCAGTCACAGACATTGTCTTTACCCTCAGTAAAGGGACGGTATGTTGGAAGAGTTCCAAGCTAGATACCGTGGCATACTAGACGATAAAGGCAGGATACATCGCTACTTAAGATGCTACCAAAGAGGCTGTTTGGGTGTATATTGGTTCATGAGATGAACTATGTTCCTCCCATTGTGTGACAATGGAGTTGTGGCTTATGCCAAGGAACGCAGGTCCCATCAGCGATCCAGACATATTCTAAGGCAGTATCACTTGATCATGGAGATGGTTGATCTCTAATGGATCGAGGTTAGGAGAGTAGACTCAGAGGACAACTCGGCGGATCCACTCACGAAGGCCTATTCCCAGAGAGAGACTATTATGGGATGGTTAAGTATGAGATACTACAACCACTGCTATAGATGGCCCTAGTGCAAGTGGGATATTGCTAGTTATATGTATGCCCTAGAGGCCATTACTGTACATTGGATGTATATTGTAGTGGATGCTGGGACATATATAGGGAGGACTTTCTTGCTCGACATGATAGTATGCTATCTGGTTGCTCTTTACCTTAACGTGTATACTAATTGTCTCTCTGTTACATGTTGGTAAAGCCCTTAGGATGTGTACTTGACTACCTGGACTATGATGCGGATCATACTAGTGGGGACATGGTAGTCCATAAGTACATCCTTCAAAGTCCCTAGTCGGGGGTGTATCGATACGGGGCATCGATATACCAGAGTAGACTAGCGTATACCTTCTCGACCTATACAGATGGGCGATGGATGATCCCATATCCATTGGTGTTTGACATCAGAGATGATATACAGGTGCTCAGTGGAGACTGGGTACACTGGACGGACTCGCCGAGAACTCCCAGATGGTATTATACCTTACGTCAGATGGCAGTTCTCTGGTGACACTGGTACAGAGTAGTCTGTTGACCCGAGATCGTCATAGAGTCTTGTGTGGTTCCCACTGTGCTTTGATTTCCACCTTACCACGTCCAAGAGGGCGTGCAAAACGGTGGTTTTTGGGTACAGTCCCGAGTCACATGGAGGCAATGAGCGATAGGAGGGGATTCGTCTCTCCCGGTATAGGGGGTTAATGTTGCGCTGTGTTCGATTGGCTATAACAGGAAATCCCTGGCCAGGGTTGCTGAGATTTACTGGTAAGTGTTACCAGTAGTTTCTCGAATTGTTATAGACCTCATATCGACACGACTTATCGAGCTATTGGGGTCTGACGTTTACCACCCCTAGGCGAGATATGCGACATATCAGACGACGAGACCGGACTGTACGGTAGTGTTACTGGTTGGATTCACTGGAGTGTGAGCGGGCTTGCTCGTCGATCTTCTGATCGCTCAATACCCGGGTGGCCGTTACGTTTAGCAGACCGCTTGCGGCTTGTGGGTGCTTGATATGATCATCATCTGCTGCCGGCGTATTGACGAGTCTTTAGAGTCCTACACAGAGGTTTCCTGGCTCAAGCGAAACGAAATAGGAGCGCATATGAGATATGTGCGGGACCGAGAATAATACCAGTATGTGATACTGTATTTGATTCTCGCGATTTGTAACATTGATCGGTTATATGCGTTATAGCCGGGTTATCGGATCAAGTGTTGATTCGATAAGTTGTTACTATTGATATTAGTCGGTTATATGCGATATGACCGGGTCGTTAAATCAAGTGTTGATTTAGTGATTTAATGTATAATTATATATTTGATATATCACTTTACATTAACTAATATAGGTTCACTTAAATGGATTTTCTCACTTGAAGTTCACAAGTTGTATATGTGATATACTTTTGTGCACTTGATTGTATCATGTTTGATGATACATGTTTGCTAGGTTTTGTGTAAAGAATTAAACCTTGGTTAAGAAAATGGTTAGGGTTTTTATTTTGTTATTCATTCATTTATCTTTTTAATTGAATTAAAAAAGAAATGGATAAGAAAACAAAATGGTGGCTTTCTTTGTTTGCATCTTGAATCTTCATGAAGCTTTGACCAAAGTGACCACTTTGTCTTCATCTTTAACCCTAACCATTCATCTAACCTTAGTTAATTCTCTACACTTGACCATGGTTGATTATGATAAGTATTCTTTTATTTTCTATTTTCTAAATAACTTATCATAACATTTTCTTCTTCTTCTTCATCTTCTTCTTCAAGAAGAAGCTTGCCTCCATCAATGGCAAAGTGAGAAAATAAGTGAGAAATCCAATTCTAAAGTGAACCCACTTCCTATTTCTTCATCCTCTACCTCTTGCCAAGTAGTATAGTGTGTTTCCTTCACAAGTTTTCTTGACTTGGTGAAGTGGGAGCTTGATCTAGTGATGCCTCGACGTAGATCATCTTCGGCACGAAGCCGACGACCTTGCCCGCCAATTTCTCCGATGAAGCCGACGCTTGAGCCCGGGATTCATTATGGACAGCGGAGAGACATCATTGCGGAGCTATGGAGGTGGAGCACCGGATCTACAAAGGTTGTATTTCCGTTCCCTTAGTAAAGTAGTTTACTAGTTGCTTCTTTCGCCTAGACATCTAGCTAACGATCCGTAGTCTAGGGTTTCTCGGCACCTAATTTTTGAAACGGGTATGGTTGATGCCTTGTGAGACCCCTTGAGAGTGCCTAGGAACCCTACAACTAGTGGGGCCACGGTAGTCGACGAGTACATCCTATAACTGTTCCTAGTCGAGGGTATATCGAGACAGGGCATCGATACACCAGAGTAGACTAGCATATACGCATCTTGACCCATATGATGGGTGATGGATGATCCCATATCCATCGGTGTTTGACATCAAGGATGGTGTACGGGTGTTCAGTAGAGACTGGGTACACTGGACGGACTCGCCGAGAACTCCCAGATGGTATTATACCTCACGTCAGATGGCAGTTCTCCGGTGACACTGGTACAGAGTAATCTGTTGACCCGAGATCGTCATAGAGTCTTGTATGATTCCCGCTGTGCTTTGATTTCCATCATACCACATCCAAGAGGGCGTGCAAAAAGGTGGCTTTTGGGTACAGTCCTGAATCACATGGAGACAATGAGCGATAGGAGGGGATTCATCTCTCCCGGTATAGGGAGTTGATGTTGCGCTGTGTTCGATTGGCTATAACCGGAAATCCCTGGCCAGGGTTGCTGAGATTTACTGGTAAGTGTTATCATTAGTTTCTCGAACTGTTATAGACCTCATATCGACACGACTTATCGAGCTACTGGGGTCTGACATTTACCACCCCTAAGCGAGATATGCGACATATCAGACGATGAGACCAGACTGTACGGGAGTGTTACTGATTCGATTCACAGGAGAAAGTACAGGCTTGCTTGTTGATCTTCTGATCGCTCAATACCCGGGTGGCCGTTACGTTTAGCAGACCGCTTGCGGCTTGTGGGTGTTGATATGATCATCAGCTACTGCCGGCGTATTAACGAGTCTTTAGAGTCCTACACAGGGGTTTCCTAGCTCAAGCGAAACGGAGTAGGAGAACATATGTGATAAGTGCGGGACCGAGATTAATACGATATGAGATACCGTATTCTATTCTCGCGATTCGTGATATTGATCGGTTGTATGCGATATAGCCGGGTTATCGGATTATGTGTTGATTCGATAAGTTGTTACACATGATATTAGTCGGTTATAGCCGGGTTATTAAATCAAGAGTTGATTTAATAATTTAATATATAATTATATATTTGATATATTACATTACATTAACTAGTATTAGCTCACATATGATTTATTTTCTCACTAGATTGTGCACATTGTTTATATGTGATATATGCAAGTGTACATGTTTGTATCATGCTTGATGATACATACAAGATGGGTGTATGAGACTTATATCAAGTTTAGGTTAAATTAGGGTTTACTTATTTCCTTAAGAATAACAAAAGAGAGGAGACTTTAGTCAATGTAATCAAGCTTGTAGAAGCTTATATGCAACATTGACAAAGTCAACTCTTTTGTCATTCCTTAGGATATTAGTTAACCCAACCCTTAACCTCATACTTTGGTTAATTCTCTACATGAGTTAAGCATGAGGGCTTAACTCAACCATGGTGCAATAATTCAAAGGATATAAGTTTTCATTTGGATGAATTATTCACTTCTTCTTCTTCCTTCAACAAAACCTTTCTAGCTTCAATGGAGTTTGTTAAAAAGTGTGAGAAAATCAATTCTAAAGTGAGCCCACCTCCTACTTCTTCATCCTCTACCACTTTCCATACAGTAGAGTGTGTTCTCTTCAAAAAGTTCTTGACCTAGTGAAGGAATAGCTTGAGTTAGTGTCTCCCCGACGTAGATCATCTTCGGCCTCGAAGTCATCGAAACAAGCACGTTCGTTCTTCTTGTGGAGCTTCTCTAGAGTCCGGAGTTCACGATCGCAGCGAAGGGGACATCTACACGGAGCTATTGAAGTGAAGAACCGGATCTACAAAGGTTGTAATCCCTCTCACTTAGTGTTAAAATGTTTAACATGCTTGTTTTCGCCTAAACCCTAGTTTAAAGATCCGGCTTTGGGTTGTTCGGCACGGCTAAAATTTTAATCGGGTATGGTTGATGCCTCGTAGACCCTTGTGCATGTGCCTAGCAACCCTACAGTGGTATCAGAGCCAAGCTAGAGATTTAGGCGAAGTCTAGACGAAGTTTAAAGTCCGATCGAACCCGGAAACCCCGATTAATACCCTTCTCTGAATATTTTTTTAAAATGTGATTTTTTCTGTATTAAAAATGCTCAGAAAATTGAGCAGGGAAATCTAAGGATAACTATAGAATACGACTGCCTAACTCCACTGTAGCGCCGCGGAACCGCGGCAATACCCAGCTTTTGGCGGCGGTTCCGCGGCCGTATGTGGAGATTAGGGAATCATTTTTCAACAGTAACGTCCGTAGGTGTTTCCTGATTCTTCTGGGAATTTTTAATTCCACTCAAGTGTTGAGTTTTCTAGGTTGTATTAGGAGCTCGTTGATTCGATCGGAAAGTTTAACTTCGTTTAAGTTTTTCCGGATAATTTTAGAACCTGTTAAAAATTTCGAACGGATATCAATAACTCACTTTTTCCCCTGTCGGAAAATTTTCAAAAGTTGGATTTTTCCATAGTTTAAGGACGTTCTAAGTCGTGCAAGTAACGCGGTGGACCCTCTAGAAGACAACAAACCTTAACTCGATTATGTGACCGTCTTGAACTGCCTCTAAACCTTAAGGTTTGGGGCAGTACGGCACGCCACATGTGAGGCGTTGGCTTGACCCTTCTACAGCTGCACCATTGGTACTATGGCATCTGATGGATGTTCTTAAACTGATTTCAAGTGTTGAGATATATTGGGGAAATCTTGGGTGTTTGATTATTCGATCGGAAAGTTAAAGATTGTCTATTTATCTGGAATATGATACAATAATTGGAATCCACATGTAGTTATGAGATAACTAATTTGAATGTTATAAATCTAGCGGTTTGGTCTCAGATGATCGGTTGCCACGGAATTTTGATGTGATCAAAAGTCCGTCGCAATCACGTAGCGTACGCGGATACTCGCCGGGTAAACTTAATAGATAGCCACGCCCCATAGCCCCGACCAAGTGACTGTAGGAGAACCCCGTCGCTAAAAGCATCCGTTCGGGTGCTCGCGGCAGCGGTGTTCCGCCTTAGTGCACTTCGTCGACGGCATCCGGGGGTGCGACCGTCTACTAAAGTTTGCGACGAGCATTCGATCAGGTTGTCGGGAATCTTGTTGAATTGCCCGACTAGATATTGAAAAGTGTTTTCGATAATGAGACTAAAATGCGGGGTTTATAATTGTTAGGCATGCGATGTCTAAGGAATTCAAAAGATTAGGCATGTGATGTCTAAGGTGGTTGCGGATTCCAACTGTTGTAGTTTTATACTTTCTTTTCTGTGACCGTAAGCGTAGTATGTGGTGTATCGCCGGCTTCGTTGCTATACATCAACGACAATCGGGATACGCATACTTGCTTACGTTGATGATATGAGATATTATGTGTTGCTGTGATATGTTATATTGGATCGTCGTGTTCTGAATAGCCTGGGGTTTTATGTGAGATGAGAGTTTTTTTTCCTTTTCATTCATGTAAAATTCATTTGTATGTAATATTCTTTTATTGGGGCACTTCTGGGCTGAGGATGATGTCACCATTTATATTATTTACTTTTCCGCATTAGGTAGACCCAAGGCGGGGAGCACAAGTAACCGGGTTCTAGGGTCCAGTGGGAGACCATCTCGAGGAGTCGAGACCGGGTCTCGTAACCCTAGAATTGGCAGTGTTGCTTGCCACTCTCGTAGGGGTCTAGTGATGTGGGTTTGGCTATTCATCGTGACCGAGGAATCCGTGTTTTATACAGGCTCGTATTAAAACACGGGCGTCCTAGTATGTCCAATATTTCATATATGTTCTTCTGCTGCCATGTTCTGTGATGAGATCATATTACTGCCTGAGACGAATGTATATATTATATATATGAGATATATGTTATATTGCAGATTTCGTTTCAAATGTGATGCTTGTGAAGCATAATAAAATGGGACTTCATTAATGAGATTAATGAAACTAAAAGAAACCTAAAGATGTTGTAGAAACTTGTTTAAAAACTGGTATCTCTAGTTCTTGCTTTGCATAGCGGTGTTCATTGTAGAACATCCAGCACCTTATTCGATAAGGAAAGAGCCGAGATCCCTTCACCGGGAGTGACCTCTTTAGCGAAACTAGCAGATGCTACACACTCGGTTTGTCCTTTTATTGCTTCTATAGTTCTTGCTTTGCATAGTGATATTTACGAAATATCCTGCACCTTATTCGATGAGAAAAGAGCAGACGATCCCTTCACCGGGAGTGACCTCTTTAGCAAAACTAGAAAAGGCCTCAAAAACATTCCATCTAAAAATAACTCGATTCTACAACGATATAAAGTTCATTACGCAAAGGGTTTTCTTAAAAACCTGTCGTAGCCCTCCGTCATTTCAGAAAAGTAATAGTTAGTATTCGTGCTGCGTTTGTTGACTTAGTCAAGGCGTAGTGTGCGGTAGCTGATTAGTGCATATCTGCAAAGCATATGATGCGATTGGATTAGGGTGGTCGTGCGGCCTTGTTGACTTAGTCAAGGGTCGTGTGGGAGGGTTTAATTCAATCGGGAAATGATGGGTTGAACTTTACTTGCGGTCTATGGTTTATTGACTTAGTCAAGGTCATAGATCGCTTGGGGCAAAATATTATTGGGAATTTCAAGTGTTGAAATTTGCAATTAGATTGCATACCTTCTATGAGATAGTTGGATCCCGATACCCGCTGCGAGTAAGAGTTACTCTTGGGAGAGTTTTACACATTACAATTAGCCGATCAAGTAGGTGTCTAGAAAGGTGTCAACGGGTTACGCCCCTGGGAAAATGAGGTTTATTTTAATTAGGTCCGTGCGAAAGCACGGGGAACCTCCCTCAAAGTACCGACACTGGCCTGGCTGAAAGATTGGCGAACTTGTAGGGTGTAATTAATCCCGGCTAGTCTTACCTTTTAAGGTTTGAAGGAAGATTTGACTAAAATAGTGGGAGACATCCTGATTAGATATATTAGATAACCAATCTAATCTTGCAAGAGCATACGCTGAGTGTTTTCTTCTCTCTCTCTCTCCAGGTAGCGACCATGTCACGCCTTAATCAAGATAATAATACGGATGCATTGACCGAACCCGCTTGTTATACTGCGCTAGGGAACGTTGGTCCCGCTCCAACTTATAATTGTTATAAGACAGAGCAGGAAATGGGGATTACCAGAATTCCCGTGCCGCCCAAACGAAGAATATGCATGCTGATGCATCTTCTTCAGGTGTGTTCATTACCGAGAACTGTTTCTCTGTATCCTTTACATCCTGGGTATGAGATACCGGATCAGGATCCCACATATGTAATTTGTTACATGGACTACAGATAGGTAGAGAACTGAGAAAGGGTGATATGTTTCAAGAGTTGGAAATGATGCAAGTGTTGCAGCCAATTCTGTTGGCAGTTATCACCCTGTATTATCAGAATACATTGATTCTGAACGAATGTTATTAGATACCGAACCTGATATACAAAATCATATCAGTCTCTTTATTTAGATAAAGAAGGATATAATTTTATATTGTTGGATAATGTTTTGAACATTTCCTATATCAGAGTTGATCGGTTCAGGCACGTTATCTAAAAGCATTGACGTTCTAAATCAAACTACAGTTCTTAGTATATAGAACACACACAAAAGGAAAAGTTCAGAAAAGAATGAATCATTTTTGAGGTATTGTAGACGAGGTCATATCAATGCGACCCGACTAGCTAAGTTACATAGAGATGCATATTTAAATTTGTTTGAATTTACATCTTATGAAACTTGCCGGTCATGTCACAGAGATAAGATGACCACAGCTCCGTTTATTAGAAACAGAGAAAGAGTTAGTGAACTCTTGGGATTGATACATGCTGATGTATGAAAGTCCCCAGTCTACAAATGCCAAGACCGGTTCTTTGTACTTCATTACATTCACTGATCATCTCTCAAGATTCAGACATATGTTCATGTTGAAACTCAAGTCCGAAGCTTTTGAGATATTCACAGAATATAAGTTAGAAGTAGAGAACCGAAAACGGGTATAAGTATTATGTCCTTTGATGAGATCAGGGAGGAGAATACTTGAGCACGGAGATTCCTGGATTATTCTAAAGGAGAATAAGATTCTCTCTCTGCATTACTCCTCCGTATACACCACAGCACGTCGGTGTATCGGGGCGGAGCAATCGCACCCTATGTGATATGGTGTGATCTATGATGAGTACTACTGAGTTTTCTATTTCCTTTTTGGGAGTTATGCACTTAAGAAGTTGCATATCTATTGAATAGGGTTCAAATCAAATCAGTTGCCTACCACTTCATATGTGATATGGAATCGGAAGAGCCCATATCTTAAGTATATTAAGATTTGGGGTTGTCCAGCCTATGTCTAAAAGCATAATCCGGACAAGCTCGAGGCAAAGTCAGTTCTGTGGAAGTTTGTTGGATATCCCAAGCATTCGCAAGGGAATATCTTCTACCTTATAGAGGAACAAAATATGTTTTGTTTCTCAGCATGCCACCTTTGTGAAAGGGAATTTCTTGTGAAGAAATTAGTGGTCATGAGGTAGAACTGAAAGGAGTTCCAGCTATACAAACTGCAGCTGATAATTTGGTAGAACCAAAGGATTCAGTAGAAACCAACGAACCTCAGCCTCTCCGCCGATCTAGTAAGGTTCCTCACCCACCTGAGAGATACTTCGGTTTTCTCTATGACAGTGGGAGAGAGGATTGCATCATGAGATGATGACCCAACTTATTTCGAGCTGGCCATCAGGAGTAGGACTCTGTAAGAATGGCTGGGTGCTTAGCGATCTGAGATGGAATCCTTATACACCAACAAAGTATGGACTTTGGTTGCTTTATCTGAAGGGTTAAATCCCCATCAGGAGCAAGTATATCTTAAGAAGATTACTTGGTGGACATGGAAAAGTTGAGACTTTCAAAGCTATGCTTAAGTCCATCCAGATCCTACTTGCCACGGCTACATACCATGACTACGATATCTGGCGGTTGGGTGTCATGACTGCTTTTCTAAATGATGATTTGGAAGAGAGCGTCTATAAGTACACAGCCAGAAGGCTTCGTAGACAGTGGGAGCAGCGGAAACGTGTGCAAGATGTTTTATGTGATAAAACAGGCATCGCGGAGTTGGAACATCTGTTTTGATGTGGTAGTCAAAGAGTTTGACTTCATCAAAATGGTAGATGAACCTAGTATATACAAAAAGGGTAGTAAAGAGTATGGTGGTGATCCTCGTAGAGTACGTGGATGACATACTCTTGATAGGGAAGGAGATTCCTATGCTACGCTCGGTCAATCTCCGCTTATCACAAGGATTCTCCATATAGGATCAAAATGATACCTCCTAAATCCTAGGTTTTATATCTATGAGATAGATCTAAATGGATGTTAGGATTCGTACTAGTTGTAGTGAGATGGTATCAATCGATCCTAGGAAGAATCACTGGAAAAGTTCCAGGGTGATAAGGACGACTGAATGTCAGTCGCAGGCATTGTCTTTACCCTCAGTGGAGGGACGGTATGTTGGAAGAGTTCCAAGCTAGATACCGTGACTTACTAGATGATTAAAGGCAAGATACGTCGTTACCAATGATGCTACCAAAGAGGAAGTCTGGATAAATATAAGTTCATGAGATGAACTTCGTTCCTACAATTGTGTGACAATGGAGTTGTGGCTTATGCCAAGGAACCCCCGTCCCATCAGAAATCCAGATATAACTCTTAGGCAGTATCACCTGATCATGGAGATGGTTGATCTCTAGGGAGATCGAGGTTAAGAGAGTAGACACAGAGGACAACAGCGCGGATCCACTCACAAAGGCCTATTTCTCAGTAGTGACTTTTATGGGATGGTTGAGTATGAGATACTTCAACCACAGCTGATTGTTGGGTATGAGATACTACAACAGATGGCCCTAGTGCAAGTGGAAGATTGTTAGTGATATGTATGCCTTAGAGGCCATTACTGTTCATGCGATGTATATTGTAGTGGATGCTTGGACATATATATGGAGGACTTTCTTACTCGACATGATAGTATGCTATCTGGTTGCTCTTTATCTTAACATGTACTCTGATTGTCTCTATGTTACATGTTGATAAAGCCCTTAGGATATGTACTCGACTACTGGGACTATGATGAGATCATACTAGTGGGGCCACGGTAGTCGACGAGTACATCCTATAACTGTTCCTAGTCGAGGGTATATCGAGACAGGGCATCGATACACCAGAGTAGACTAGCGTATACGCATCTTGACCCATATGATGGGTGATGGATGATCCCATATCCATCGGTGTTTGACATCAAGGATGGTGTACGGGTGCTCAGTAGAGACTGGGTACACTGTACGGACTCGCCGAGAACTCCCAGATGGTATTATACCTCACGTCAGATGGCAGTTCTCCGGTGACACTGGTACAAAGTAGTCTGTTGACCCGAGATCGTCATAGAGACTTGTGTGATTCCCACTGTGCTTTGATTTCCATCATACCACGTCCAAGAGGGCGTGCAAAAAGGTGGCTTTTGGGTACAGTCCCGAATCACATGGAGGCATTGAGCGATAGGAGGGGATTCGTCTCTCCCGGTATAGGGAGTTGATGTTGCGCTGTGTTCGATTGGCTATAACCGGAAATCCCTGGCCAGGGTTGCTGAGATTTACTGGTAAGTGTTATCAGTAGTTTCTCGAACTGTTATAGACCTCATATCGACACGACTTATCGAGCTACTGGGGTCTGACGTTTACCACCCCTAGGCGAGATATGCGATATATCAGACGACGAGACCGGACTGTACAGGAGTGTTACTGATTCGATTCACAGGAGAATGTACAGGCTTGCTTGTTGATCTTCTGATCGCTCAATACCCGGGTGGCCGTTACATTTAGCAGACCGCTTGCGGCTTGTGGGTGTTTGATATGATCATCACCTACTGCCGGCGTATTGACGAGTCTTTAGAGTCCTACACAGGGGTTTCCTGGCTCAAGCGAAACGGAGTAAGAGCACATATGTGATATGTGCGGGACCGAGATTAATACAATATGAGATACCGTATTCTATTCTCGCGATTCGTGACATTGATCGGTTGTATGCGATATAGCCAGGTTATCGGATCAAGTGTTGATTCAATAAGTTGTTACACATTATATTAGTCGGTTATAGCCGGGTTATTAAATCAAGAGTTGATTTAATAATTTAATGTATAATTATATATTTGATATATTACATTATATTAACTAGTATTAGCTCACTTATGATTTATTTTCTCACTAGATTGTGCACATTGTTTATATGTGATATATGCAAGTGTACATGTTTGTATCATGCTTGATGATACATACAAGATGGGTGTATGAGACTTATATCAAGTTTAGGTTAAATTAGGGTTTACTTATTTCCTTAAGAATAACAAAAGAAGGGAGATTTTAGTCAATGTTATCAAGCTTGTAGAAGCTTGTATGCAACATTGACAAAGTCAACTCTTTTGTCATTCCTTAGGATATTAGTTAACCCAACCTTTAACCTCATACTTTGGTTAATTCTCTACATGAGTTAAGCATGAGGGCTTAACTCAACCATGGTGCAATAATTCAAAGGATATAAGTTTTCATTTGGATGATTTATTCACTTCTTCTTCTTCCTTCAACAAAAGCTTTCTAGCTTCAATGGAGTTTGTTAAAAAGTGTGAGAAAATCAATTCTAAAGTGAGCCCACCTCCTACTTCTTCATCCTCTACCACTTGCCATGTAGTAGAGTGTGTTTTCTTCACAAAGTTCTTGACCTAGTGAAGGAATAGCTTGAGTTAGTGTCTCCCCGACGTAGATCATCTTCGGCCTCGAAGTCATCGAGGCAAGCACGTTCGTTTTTCTTGTGGAGCTTCTCTAGAGTCCGGAGTTCACGATCGCAGCGAAGGGGACATCTACACGGAGCTATTGAAGTGAAGGATCGGATCTACAAAGATTGTAATCCCTCTCACTTAGTGTTAAAATGTTTAACATGCTTGTTTTCGCCTAAACCCTAGTTTATAGATCCGGCTTTGGGTTGTTCGGCACGGCTAAAATTTTAATCGGGCATGGTTGATACCTCGTAGACCCTTGTGCGCATGCCTAGCTACCCTACAGTGGTATCAGAGCCAAGCTAGAGCTTTAGGCGAAGTCTAGACGAAATTTAAAGTCCGATCGAACCTGGAAACCCTGATTAATACCCTTCTCTGGATATTTTTTAAAAATGTGATTTCTTCTGTATTAAAAATGCTTAGAAAATTGAGCAGGAAAATCTAAGGATAACTATAGAATACGACTGCCTAACTCCACTGTAGCGCCGCGGAACCGCGGCAATACCCTGCTTTTGGTGCCGGTTCCGCGGCCGTATGTGGAGATTAGGGAATCATTTTTCAACAGTAACGTCCGTAGGTGTTTCCTGATTCTTCTGGGAATTTTTAATTCCACTCAAATGTTGAGTTTTCTGGGTTGTATTGGGAGCTCGTTGATTCGATCGGAAAGTTTAACTTCGTTTAAGTTTTTCCGGATAATTTTAGAACCTGTTAAAAAGTTCAAACGGATAACAATAACTCACTTTTTCCCTGTCGGAAAATTTTCAAAAGTTGGATTTTTCCGTAGTTTAAGGACGTTCTAAGTCGTGCAAGTAACGCGGTGGACTCTCTAGAAGACAACAAACCTTAACTCGATTATGTGACCGTCTTGAACTGCCTCTAAACCTTAGGGTTTGGGGCAGTACGGCGCGCCACATGTGAGGCGTTGGCTTGACCCTTCTACGGCTGGACCATTGGTACTGTGGCATGTGATGAATGTTCTTAAACTAATTTCAAGTGTTGAGATATATTGGGGAAATCTTGGGTGTTTGATTATTCGATCGGAAAGTTTAACATTGTCTATTTATCTGGAATATGATACAATAATTGGAATCCACATGTAGTTATGAGATAACTAATTTGAATGTTATAAATCTAGCGGTTTAGTCTCAGATGATCGGTTGCCACGGAATTTTAATGTGATCAAAAGTCCGTCGCAATCACGTAGCGTACGCGGATACTCTCCGGGTAAACTTAATAGATAGCCACGCCCCATAGCCCCGACCAAGTGACTGTAGGAGAACCCCGTCGCTAAAAGCATCCGTTCGGGTGCTCACGGCAGCGGTGTTCCACCTTAGTGCACTTCGTCGACGGCATCCGGGGGTGCGACCGTCTACTAAAGTTTGCGACGAGCATTCGATCAGGTTGTCGGGAATCTTGTTGAATTGCCCGACTAGATATTGAAAAGTGTTTTCGATAATGAGACTAAAATGCGGGGTTTATAATTGTTAGGCATGCGATGTCTAAGGAATTCAAAAGGTTATGCATGTGATGTCTAAAGTGGTTGCGGATTCTAACTGTTGTAGTTTTATACTTTCTTTTATGTGACCGTAAGTGTAGTATGTGATGTATCGCCGGCTTCGTTGCTATACATCAACGACAATCGGGATACGCATACTTGCTTACGTTGATGATATGAGATATTATGTGTTGCTGTGATATGTTATATTGGATCGTCGTGTTCTGAATAGCCGGGGGTTTTATGTGAGATGAGAGTTTTTTTTTCCTTTTCATTCATGTAAAATTCATTTGTATGTAATATTCTTTTATTGGGGCACTTCTGGGCTGAGGATGATATCACCATTGTATATTATTTACTTTTCCGCATTAGGTAGACCCAAGGCGGAGAGCACAAGTAACCGGGTTCTAGGGTCCAGTGGAAGACCATCTCGAGGAGTCGAGACCGGGTCTCGTAACCTTAGAATTGGCAGTGTTGCTTGCCGCTCTCGTAGGGGTCTAGGGATGTGGGTTTGGCTATTCATCGCGACCGAGGAATCCTTGTTTTATACAGGCTCGTATTAAAACACGGTCGTCCTAGTATGTCCAATATTTCATATATGTTCTTCTGCTGCCATGTTCTGTGATAAGATCATATTACTGCCTGAGACGAATGTTTATATTATATATATGAGATATATGTTATATTGCAGATTTCGTTTCAAATGTGATGCTTGTGAAGCATAATAAAATGGGACTTCATTAATGAGATTAATGAAACTAAAAGAAACCTAAAGATGTTGTAGAAACTTGTTTAAAAACTGGTATCTCTAGTTCTTGCTTTGCATAGCGGTGTTCATTGTAGAACATCCAGCACCTTATTCGATAAGAAAAGAGCCGAGATCCCTTCACCGGGAGTGACCTCTCTAGCGAAACTAGCAGATGCTACACACTCGGTTTGTCCTTTGATTGCTTCTATAGTTCTTGCTTTGCATAATGATATTTGCGAAATATCCTGCACCTTATTCGATGAGGAAAGAGCCGACGATCCCTTCACCGGGAGTGACCTCTTTAGCAAAACTAGAAAAGGCCTCAAAAACATTCCATCTAAAAATCACTCGATTCTACAACGATATAAAGTTCATTACGCAAAGGGTTTTCTTAAAAACCTGTCGTAGCCCTCCGTCATTTCAGAAAAGTAATAGTTAGTATTCGTGCTGCGTTTGTTGACTTAGTCAAGGCGTAGTGTGCGGTAGCTGATTTGTGCTTATCTGCAAAGCATATGATGCGATTGGATTAGGGTAGTCGTGCGGCCTTGTTGACTTAGTCAAGGGTCGTGCGGGTGGGTTTAATTCAATCGGGAAATGACGGGTTGAACTTTACTTACGGTCTATAGTTTGTTGACTTAGTCAATGTCATAGATCGCTTGGGGCAAAATATTATTGGGAATTTCAAGTGTTGAAATTTGCAATGAGATTGCATATCTTCTATGAGATAGTGTCACGCCCCGCTTCCCAAAATACGGAAAACGAGGGATGACTAGGCCAGCAATGCTCCTACGGTCAAGGAATAATCCCGCCGTAGTCACACTTCGGCTTCTAGCATTGCATGGTAATCAGTAAACAAAGCCCAGCAGTAGAGGAATTACATCACTAAATTATTACATTAAGATCCATTGTTCACAAATTACAAATAAATAAGAAGAGTTACTAACCAAGTTCAATTACACGATCTTTTTATGGAAAGCAGAAAAGAAGAAAAACATTCCAGACTAGATCTCCGTCAGCTCGAAAGGTAAATCCGTCTCCTACGCTGGTTCTTCCACGGGATCTGAGCATGCATACTCAGGTCGTCAGAGCGACGTAATATCAATTTATATAATGATGATATGAAACAGGTAAATACGGTAATAACAATGAAAGTACAATGCGAGTAATCACTATGTCACTAAATGATGCAAAGTATGATCTGTGTCCCTATCAGTCTTTAGGTCATGTTTGAAATCGTATAGTGGAAAGGAGGATCATGTTTAACAGGAGTCTCGTACATACCCGAGACAACGACCCACATGCCCGGGACATAACCCTGTCAGCCGGATCGCTAGATCCTACCTAATATATATATCACTGCTCGAATGATCATCCTCTAAAACACGGTCCCGCTAAATACGATTCTCTTTCTATTTCGATTTCCCCCTTTTCCCCAGGTTTACACTATTTATGATTTTGATTTAGTCGTGTACAAATATACCAATGGCACGGTTTTATCACTGTTCACTGTATCAATCACTGTCACGAATCATTCACTTTCCATTGGTGTACTCGACACTCCCAAACCAATATCATTCACGCACGATAATGCAATGTCCACTGAACATTAACACGTACTAACACTATGTATATGGCAAATGAGGTAAGATATGTGTATGAATGCCATTAACAAACCATGTATGTTATGAACCAATATGCACGTCATCCACCTTCAAAAATTGCATAAATTCATATGTTCGGAATTCAACGAAATGATACAAATACGATAATAAGCACACTCTGTCAGAAGTTCATCAAAATTAGTTTCAGTTCTATCGGGTTTCCGGTATTCAAGTTACAGCCGTTTCATTTTAAGTGCTCGCTGCAGGAAATTCAGTTTCTGAACTGAACGTCTATTTCGCGACACGAATTTCACCCAGTTGGGTTCAGAACTTAGCAACGCTACAGTTGAATAAAACCTAGGGTTTTCAATAGGGTGTTCAACGCAATATACGGATTCTCAATCGCGTCTATACATCAAAAGTTATACACTGTTCAATACTAGTATGTCAATTCTGATTCTGTTTTGGACTGTTACACGTCCTGTTCTTTTAATTTACAAATTAAATAGAAAACGACGATGAAACGGAATGAAACCACTTGTGTTATTTAGTTAACAGATTCACCTTTAATCAACTGTAGAGTTCCGCAACCTACGAGTTCAGGAAACAAGGTGGCACACATTACGGAACAGTAAACAGTAACCAGAGTCGCTCTGGACTGCAGTCCAGAGCCGCACTCCGATCCAAATATTGTCATAATTTCAGTACAGAAACCATTAGAAACTTGCACAGGGTTATAGTTCATCGAGTCGGCTTCGATTTAAGCCCTCGAACGCATCATTTCAATATGTACATAATTTATGGTGATTTTAACAATTTCCAGATACGGAAAGTTCCAGTTTTACGGGTATATTTGGGGATAATCGTTTTAGTCATTAACAGACGTATTTTCCAGTGAAATTTATACAAGATATTCATTATCACACGGGCCAGCATAGGAAATCTAATTCCGTCAATTTAGATGAATATTTTCATTGGGATCATGCATCGAACAGGTATGTCATATAATTTATCGGAAATTGTAAATTTGTATTTTATACGATTTGAGCTTATAACACGAATAGATTAGCATGTAGCAAGTAAAATACTTGCCTGGAAACGTTTCGGGGATGCACGGTGGAGGCAACGTCATGAACGCACGACGAACGGCGTGAATTGGTTTGCACGACCTCAGCTCGCAATACGGGTGCGACGTCGGAGTTGCCCGGAGGCGTCTTGTGCTTGCTGGAAGCGGAGGGGTGCTCTGTGGATCTCAGGGAGTGCGCTGGGGTCGACGACGGTCGGCGGCGTCGCTCCGGCGATGTGCACAGTGAAGCTCGAGACTTGGGTTTTAGGGTTATGGTATTTTGAAGAGAGAGAGAGAGAGAGAGCTCGGAGGTGGTGATGATGAAGTTGATGCTGAGGATGAAGGGGGTGTCGACTGAGGCGGTTCAAGCTCGCCGGCGTCAAGTGGAAGGTGGTGGTCGAAAGGTGCAAAGGATTTGTGTGCAGGGGATTTGGGCAGGGGTGTTCGGTCGATGGAGTGAAGTGGTGAAGGGTTTTGATGTTGGAGGAGAAACGAGGGAGGAGGACGAGGGGTGTAGTCGTCGGCGGCAGAGGGGACGAAGGCGGTGGGTTCTTAGAGAGGTGCGCTGGGGTTTTCTTTTTTTTTCTCGTGAGAGAGAAACAGAGGGATGAGATGGAGAGGCAGTGAGGAGTAAGCGACGAGGGTTAGAGGGGATCGCGAGTGGGTGTGCGTCGTAGGGTAACGGCGCACGATGTGGCCGTGAGTGCCGGCGCGAGAAGCGGATCGAAGGAGAGTGCGTGGGAAAAGGAAGGAGACGTTGGGGAAGAGAAGGAGTCGTAGCGGGCTTGGGGGATGGGCTGAAGGAAGTGGGCCGAGTTTTTTAATTAAATAAATTCCTTTTAAATTTTCGTGGGCTGAGGAGTGGACGGGCCGGGGGAAATTGTTTAAAGGAGATTAATTTATTTTATGTTGGGCTTGGGAAAATATGTTATGGGCTGGGGGTTTAATATGAGGGAAATTATTAATTTGGTTTGGGTTTTGGTTATCCAATTAGTTTTAGAAAATAAATACTAAAACTTACGCACTAATTCTCACACAAAAAATAATGGTACGGAAAAAGAAATGATATTCGGGAATTTGGGAAAAATAGGGAAAGTTGTATTGAAGGAAACGGGGATTTACAGATAGTTGGATCCCGATACCCGCTGCGAGTAAGAGTTACTCCTGAGAGAGTTTTACACATTACAATTAGCCGATCAAGTAGGTGTCTAGAAAGTTGTCAACGGGGTTACGCCCCTGGGAAAACGAGGTTTATTTTAATTAGGTCCGTGCGAAAGCACGGGGAACCTCCCTCAAAGTACCGACACTGGCCTGGCTGAAAGATTGGCGAACTTGTAGGGTGTAATTAATCCCGGCTAGTCTTACCTTTTAGGGTTTGAAGGAAGATTTGACTAAAACAGTGGGAGACATCCTGATTAGATATATTAGATAACCAATCTAATCTTGCAAGAGCATACGCTGAGTGTTTTCTTCTCTATCTCTCCAGGTAGAGACCATGTCACGTCTTAATCAAGATAATAATACGGATGCATTGACCGAACCCGCTTGTTATACTGCGCTAGGGAACGTTGGTCCCGCTCCAACTTATAATTGTTATAAGACAGAGCAGGAAATGGGGATTACCAGAATTCCCGTGCCGCCCAAACGAAGAAAGTGCATGCTGATGCATCTTTTTCAGGTGTGTTAATTACCGAGAACTGTTTCTCAGTATCCTTTACGTCCTGGGTATGAGATACCGAATCAGGATCCCACATATGTAATTTGTTACATGGGCTACAGATAGGTAGAGAACTGAGAAAGGGTGATATGTTTCAAGAGTTGGAAATGATGCAAGTGTTGCAGCCAAGTCTGTTGGCAGTTATCACCCTATATTATCAGAATACATTGATTCTGAACGAATGTTATTAGATACCGAACCTGATATACAAAATCATATCAGTCTCTTTATTTAGATAAAGAAGGATATAATTTTATATTGTTGGATAATGTTTTGAACATTTCCTATATCAAGAGTTGATCGGTTCAGGCACGTTATCTAAAAGTATTGACGTTCTAAATCAAACTACAGTTCTTAGCATATAAAACATACAAGAGGAAAAGTTCAGAAATGAATGAATCCTTTTTGAGGTATTGTAGACGAGGTCATATCAATGCGACCCGACTAGCTAAGTTACATAGAGATGCATATTTAAATTTGTTTGAATTTACATCTTATGAAACTTGCCGGTCATGTCACAGAGATAAGATGACCACAGCTCCGTTTATTAGAAACAGAGAAAGAGTTAGTGAACTCTTGGGATTGATACATGCTGATGTATGAAAGTCCCCAGTCTACAAATGCCAAGACCGGTTCTTTGTACTTCATTACATTCACTGATCATCTCTCAAGATTCAGACATATGTTCCTGTTGAAACTCAAGTCCGAAGCTTTTGAGATATTCACAGAATATAAGTTAGAAGTAGAGAACCGAAAACGAGTATAAGTATTATGTCCTTTGATGAGATCAGGGAGGAGAATACTTGAGCACGGAGATTCCTGGATTATTCTAAAGGAGAATGAGATTCTCTCTCAGCATTACTCCTCCATATTCACCACAGCACGTCGGTGTATCGGGGCGGAGCAATCGCACCCTATATGATATGGTGTGCTCTATGATGAGTACTACTGAGTTTCCTATTTCCTTTTTGGGAGTTATGCACTTAAGAAGCTGCATACCTATTGAATAGGGTTCAAATCAAATCAGTTGCCTACCACTTCATATGTGATATGGAATGGGAAGAGCCCATATCTTAAGTATGTTAAGATTTGGGGTTGTCCAGCCTATGTCTAAAAGCATAATCCGGACAAGCTTGAGGCAAAGTCAGTTCTGTGGAAGTTTGTTGGATATCCCAAGCATACGCAAGGGAATATCTTCTACCTTATAGAGGAACAAAATATGTTTTGTTTCTCAGCATGCCACCTTTGTGAAAGGTAATTTCTTGTGAAGAAATTAGTAGTCATGAGGTAGAACTGGAAGGAGTTCCAGCTATACAAACTGCAGCTGATAATTTGGTAGAACCAAAGGATTCAATAGAAACCAACGAACCTCATCCTCTCCGCCGATCTAGTAGGGTTCCTCACCCACCTGAGAGATACTTCGATTTTCTCTATGACAGTGGGAGAGAGGATTGCATCATGAGATGATGACCCAACTTATTTCGAGCTGGCCATCAGGAGTGGGACTCTGTAAGAATGGCTGGGTACTTAGCGATCTGAGATGGAATCCTTATACACCAACAAAGTATGGACTTTGGTTGCTTTATCTGAAGGGTTAAATCCCCATCAGGAGAAAGTATATCTTGAGAAGATTACTTGGTGTACATGGAAAAGTTGAGACTTTCAAAGCTATGCTTAAGTCCATCCAGATCCTACTTGCCACGGCTACAAACCATGACTACGATATCTGGCGATTGGGTGTCATGACTGCTTTTCTAAATGATGATTTGGAAGAGAGCGTCTATAAGTACACAGCCAGAGGGCTTCGTAGACAGTGGGAGCAGCGGAAACGTGTGCAAGATGTTTTATGTGAAAAAACAGGCATCGCGGAGTTGGAACATCTGTTTTGATGTGGTAGTCAAAGAGTTTGACTTCATCAAAATGGTAGATGAACCTAGTATATACAAAAAGGGTAGTAGAGAGTATGGTGGTGATCCTCGTAGAGTACGTGGATGACATACTCTTGATAGGGAAGGAGATTCCTATGCTACGCTCGGTCAATCTCCGCTTATCACAAGGATTCTCCATATAGGATCAAAATGATACCTCCTAAATCCTAGGTTTTATATCTATGAGATAGATCTAAATGGATGTTAGGATTCTCACTAGTTGTAGTGAGATGGTATCAATCGATCCTGGGAAGAATCACTGGAAAAGTTCCAGGGTGATAAGGACGACTGAATGTCAGTCGCAGGCATTGTCTTTACCCTCAGTGGAGGGACGGTATGTTGGAAGAGTTCCAAGCTAGATACCGTGACTTACTAGACGATTAAAGGCAAGATACGTCGTTACCAATGATGCTACCAAAGAGGCAGTCTGGATAAATATAAGTTCATGAGATGAACTTCGTTCCTACAATTGTGTGACAATGGAGTTGTGGCTTATGCCAAGGAACCCCCGTCCCATCAGAAATCCAGATATAACACTTAGGCAGTATCACCTGATCATGGAGATGGTTGATCTCCAGCGAGATCGAGGTTAGGAGAGTAGACACAGAGGACAACAGCACGGATCCACTCACAAAGGCCTATTTCCCAGTAGAGACTTTTATGGGATGGTTGAGTATGAGATACTTCAACCACAGCTGATTGTTGGGTATGAGATACTACAACAGATGGCCCTGGTGCAAGTGGGAGATTGTTAGTGATATGTATGCCCTAGAGGCCATTACTGTACATGCGATGTATATTGTAGTGGATGCTTGGACATATAAATGGAGGACTTTCTTGCTCGACGTGATAGTATGCTATCTGGTTGCTCTTTATCTTAACATGTACTCTGATTGTCTCTATGTTACATGTTGATAAAGCCCTTATGATATGTACTCGACTACTGGGACTATGATGAGATCATACTAGTGGGGCCACGGTACTCGACGAGTACATCCTATAACTGTTCCTAGTCGAGGGTATATCGAGACAGGGCATCGATACACCAGAGTAGACTAGCATATACGCATCTTGACCCATATGATGGGTGATGGATGATCCCATATCCATCGGTGTTTGACATCAAGGATGGTGTACGGGTGCTCAGTAGAGACTGGGTACACTGGACGGACTCGCGGAGAACTCCCAGATGGTATTATACCTCATGTCAGATGGCAGTTCTCCGGTGACACTAGTACAGAGTAGTCTGTTGACCCGAGATCGTCATAGAGTCTTGTGTGATTCCAACTGTGCTTTGATTTTCATCATACCACGTCCAAGAGGGCGTGCAAAAATGTGGCTTTTGGGTACAGTCCCGAATCACATGGAGGCAATGAGCGATAGGAGGGGATTCGTCTCTCCCGGTATAGGGAGTTGATGTTGCGCTGTGTTCGATTGGCTATAACCGGAAATCCCTGGCCAGGGTTGCTGAGATTTACTGGTAAGTGTTATCAGTAGTTTCTCGAACTGTTATAGACATCATATCGACACGACTTATCGAGCTACTGGGGTCTGACGTTTACCACCCCTGGACGAGATATGCGACATTTCAGACGACGAGACCGGACTGTACGGGAGTGTTACTGTCACGACCCGAAATAGCCCATGACTGGCACTTGAATCATATGAAGTCTATAGGACCCCATCTAATCCAAGTAATCCAAAAGCCCAGAAATCTAAAACCATTTTAGGGAGTTAATAAAGAAAACTAGTTTTTAAAAAGTAAAGAAACATGTTTTGAAATCAAGCCTTTGAATAACTAAGCCGAATATGCATTTTTAAAATGTGTATTCTTTTCTGAAAATTTCGGCAGAGTTTCCTTTGTAAAAACTGGCCCCGAACGGGGTACAACAAGAATAATATATGTGAAATGATAAAAGGCATCCCCAAGCGGGAGCTAGCTCTTCGTCAATCGACGGTCACAACCACACAAGCAATAATAATATACAACGCCAAAGGGTGAGGATCAAAACCCATAAAAAAGAAAGTCAAAACAGCCAGAAAATCGTAATACTACAAGCGCGACATCTAAGGTCAAAATAATACATCACTATCTCTAAGTCTGAAACAATATACAAGTTTTTGGTTGATGGAATTTCTAGATACAATGAATAAATAATGTACAATGGCGGTTCTGATACAAAGAACCCACCTACCAAAGCAAGTCACCCGTAATGTAAGCAATGTGCCCGAAAAGCCGCAATGAAATATGTACGGCAAAACCTGCAAGAACTGTGGCACAACGGGGGTGAGTTGCCAACTCGTGAATAGAAAATATCTACAAGCAGAGATCGAATGTATGACCCATCCTAGGTCAATACGATCAGATATATATAAACCTCAATATGAATAAATCTGAAGCATGCTAAACTGGCAATGTAATCTGAAAGGTTCCTAGGCACCCTAATGAGGTTATACAAGGCATCGAACATGCCATTTTCAAATTTTAACGGTGCCTACAAATCCTAACAAGATCGTTTGCTAGATATTTAGGCGAAAAGAAAACTAGCTAACAACTTAGCTAAAGAGAATACGGAAATACAACCTTTGTAGATCCAGTGCTCCACCTCCATAGCTCCGCAACGAAGTCGTCTCCGCTGTCCAAAAGAAATCCGGGCTCTAAATTCGGCTTCGTCGGAGAGAAAGCGAGCTAGGTCGTCGATGTCCATGCCAAAGATGATCTACGTCGAGGCATCGCTAAATCAAGCTCCACCTTCACCAAGCCCTAAAATCTTGTGAAGGAAACACACTCTACTACTTGGCAAGAGGTAGAGGATGAAGAAATAGGAAGTGGGTAGACTTTAGATTTGGATTTCTCACTCTTAATCATCAATCACCATTGATGGACCTTAGGTTTTCTTCTTGAGTTGAATGAAGAAGAAGAAGAATGTATTATGATAAGAATTATAATAATAAGAAAAGAAATTCATTCTTATCAAAATAGAACCATAGTTAGGTGTAGAGAATCAATCATGGTTAAAGGAATGGTTAGGGTCAAACAAGAGACAAAATGGTCACTTAGTCAAAAGATCAAGAAGCTTCAACTAGAATCCAAAATTAGCAACCATTTCATTTCATTTTCCTTTATTCATTTATCATAAATAAATGGATAATTAAATAAGATAAATGAATAACAAATAATAAACCCTAACCTATTCATTAACCAAGGTTTAACACTTTACACTTAACCAAAAAGCATGTATCATCAAACATGATACAAGCTAGTGCACAAAATCATATCACATATATAATGCGCACACCCGAGTGAGAAAATCCATCTTAAAGTGAACCGATACTAGTTAATGCAAAGTAATATATCAAATATATAATTATGCATTAAATCATTAAATCAACACTTGATTTAACGATCCGGTCATGTCGCACATAACCGACTGGTATCATCAGTAACAACTTATCGAATCAACACTTGATCCGATAACCCGGCTATATTGCATATAACCGATCAATGTCACATCGCGAGAATCGAATACAGTATCACATACCGTATTATTCTCGGTTCCGCACATATCTCATATGCGCTCCTATTTCGTTTCGCTTGAGCCAGGAAACCTCTGTGTAGGACTCTAAAGACTCGTCAATACGCCGGCAGCAGGTGATGATCATATCAAACACCCACAAGCCGCAAGCGGTCTGCTAAACGTAACGGCGACCCGGGTATTGAGCGATCTGAAGATCGACGAGCAAGTCCGCTCACACTCCAGTGAATCCAACCATTAACACTACCGTACAGTCCGGTCTGATCGTCTGATATGTCGCATATCTTGCCTAGGGGTGGTAAACGTCAGACCCCAATAGCTCGATAAGTCGTGTCGATATGAGGTCTATAACAATTCGAGAAACTACTGGTAACACTTACCAGTAAATCTCAGCAACCCTGGCCAGGGATTTCCTGTTATAGCCAATCGAACACAGCGCAACATCAACTCCCTATACCGGGAGAGACGAATCCCCTCCTATCGCTCATTGCCTCCATGTGACTCGGGACTGTACCCAAAAACCACCATTTTGCATGCCCTCTTGGACGTGGTAAGATGGAAATCAAAGCACAGTGGGAACCACACAAGACTCTATGACGATCTCGGGTCAACAGACTACTCTGTACCAGTGTCACCAGAGAACTGCCATCTGACGTGAGGTATAATACCATCTGGGAGTTCTCGGCGAGTCCGTCCAGTGTACCCAGTCTCTACTGAGCACCCGTATATCATCTCCGATGTCAAACACCAATGGATATGGGATCATCCATCGCCCATCTGTATGGGTCGAGAAGATACACGCTAGTCTACTCTGGTATATCGATGCCCCGTCTCGATACACCCACGACTAGGGACTTTGAAGGATGTACTTATGGACTACCATGTCCCCACTAGTATGATCCGCATCATAGTCCAGATAGTCAAGTACACATCCTAAGGGCTTTACCAACATGTAACAGAGAGGTAATCAGTATACACGTTAAGGTAAAGAGCAACCAGATAGCATACTATCATGTCGAGCAAGAAATTCCTCCCTATATATGTCCCAGCATCCACTACAATATACATCCAATGTACAGTAATGGCCTCTAGGGCATACATAAAACTAACAATCTCCCACTTGCACTAGGGCCATCTGTAGCAGTGGTTGTACTATCTCATACTCAACCATCCCATAAAAGTCTCTCTCTGGGAACAAGCCTTCGTGAGTGGATCCGCCGTGTTATCCTCTGAGTCTGCACTCCTTGTCTCGATCACCCTGGAGATCAACCATCTCCATGATCAGGTGATACTGCCTTAGAATATGTCTGGATCACTGATGGGACCGGCGTTCCTTGGCATAAGCCACAACTCCATTGTCTCACAATGGTAGGAACGTAGTTCATCTCATGAACCATTATACATCCAAACAGCCTCTTTGGTAGCATCATAAGTAGCGATGTATGCTGCCTTTATCGTCTAGTATGTCACGGTATATAGCTTGGAACTCTTCCAACATACCGTCCCTTTACTGAGGGTAAAGACAATGCCTGCGACTGACATTCAGTCGTCTTTATCACCCTGGAACCCTTCCAGTGATTCTCCCCAAGATCGATTGATACCATCTCACTACAACTAGTGAGTATACTAACACCCAAATAACATCTATCTCATAGATGAAAACTCAGGATGGAGGAGGTATCACATTGATCCTATCTGGAGAATCCTTGTGATAAGCGGAGATTGATCGAGCGTAGCATAGGAAACTCCTTCCCTATCAAGAGTATGTCATCCACGTACTCTACGAGGATCACCACCATACTCCCTACTACCTTTTTGTATATACAAGGTTCATCTACCGTTTTGATGATGTCAACTTCTTTGACTACTTCATCAAAACAGATGTTCCAACTCCGCGATGCCTGCTTTATCCTATAAAGCATCTTGCACACGTTTCCGCTGCTCCCACTGTCTACGAAGCCCTCTGGCTGTGTACTTATAGACACTCTCTTCCAAAACATCATTTTAGAAGAGCTGTCATGACACCCAACCACCAGATATCGTAGTCATGGTATGTAGCCGTGGCAAGTAGGATCTGGATGGACTTAAGCATAGCTACTTGAAGAGGTTTCACCACTATCCACGCCTGGTTGATGATGAAAACCTTTAACAAGTCTAGCTTTGAAAGTCTCAACCTTTCCATGTACACCAAGTAATCTTCTCAAGATATACTTGCTCCTGATGGGGATTTAACCCTTCAGATATAGCAACTAAAGTCCATACTTTATTGGTGTATAAGGATTCCATCTCAGATCGCTAAACATCCAGCCATTCTTACAGAGTCCCTACTCTTGATGGCCAGCTCGAAACTAGTTGGGTCATCATCTCATGATGCAATCCTCGCTCCCAATGTCATAGAGAAACCAGAGTATCTCTCAGGTGGGTGAGGAACCCTATTAGATCGGCGGAGAGGCTGAGGTTCGTTGGCATCTACTGAATCCTTTGGTTGTACCAAATCATCGGCTGCAAATTGTATAGCTGGAACCTTTCCAGTTGTACATTACAGACCTTGCCTCGAGCTTGTCCGGATTTTGCATTTAAACATAGCCCGGACAACCCCAAATCTTAACTAACTTAAGACATGGGCTCTTCCCATTCCATATCACATATGAAGCGGTAGGCAACTGATTTGATTGAAACCCTATTCAATAGGTATGCAACTTCATAAGTGCATAACTCCTAAAAGGAAATAGGTAACTCAGTAGTACTCATCATAGAGCACACCATATCACATAGGGTGTTGATTGCTCCGCCCTGATATACATCGTGCTATGGTGTATACGAAGGAGTAATTCTGAGAGAGAATCTCATTCTTCTTTAGAATAGTCCAGGAATTTCCGTGCTCAAGTATTCTCCTCCTTGATCTCATCATAGGACATAATACTTATACCCGTATTTTGGTTCTCTACTTCTAACTTATATTCTGTGAATATCTTAAAAGGTTCGTACTTGTGTTTCAACAGGAACATAGGTCTGAATCTCGAAAGATTATCAGAGAATGTAATGAAGTAAAAAGAATCAGTCCTGGCATGTGTAGACAGGGGACCTACATACATCAACATGTATCATCCCAAGAGTTCACTAACTCTTTCTCTGTTTCCAATAAACAGGGTTGTGGTCATCTTATCTTTGTGACATGACTGGCGAGTTTCACAAGATGTAAATTCAAACTGCTTTAAATATGCATCTATATGTAACTCTAGCTAGTCGGGTCGCATTGATCTGACCTAGTCTACAATACCTCAAGAAGAATCCGTTCATTTCTGAACTCTTCCTCTTGTGTGTGTTCCAAATACTAAGAACTGTAGTTTGATTTAGAACATCAATGCTTTTAGATAACGTGCCTGAACCGATCAACTTTTGATATAGGAAATGTTCAAAACATTATCCAACAATACGAAATTTTATCGTTTCTTTACTAATAAAGAGACAGATATGATTTTGTATATCAGGTTCGGTATCTAATAACATTCGTTCAGAATCAATGTATTACAATACAGGGTGACAGTGACCAACAGACTTGGCTGCAACACTTGCCCCGTTTTCTGCCTCATGAAACTTATCACCCATTCTCAGTTTTTCTACCCTTTTGTAGCCCTATGTAACATCTTACATATCTGGGATCTTGATCCGGTATCATATACCAAGGATGCGGAGGATACTGAGAAACAGTTCTGTATAATGAACACACCCGAAGATGATGCATCAGCATGCACTCTCTTCGTTTGGGTGGCACGGGAAATCTGGTATTCCCCAATTTCCTGCTCGTCTTATAACAATTATAAGTTGGAGCGGGACCAACGTTCCCCAGCTCAGTATAACAAGCGGGTTCGGTCAATAATCCGTATTATTATCTTGATTAAGGCGTGATATGGTCGCTACCAGGAGAGAGAGAGAAGAAAACACTCAGCGTGCGCTCTTGCAAGAATAGATTGGTTATTATTTTATCTAATCAGGATGGCTCCCACTGCTTTTTATCAAATCTTCCTTCAAACCCTAAAAGGAAAGACTAGCCGGGATTAATTACACACTACAAGTTCGCCAATCTTTCAGCCAGGCCAGTGTCGGTACTTTGAGGGAGGTCCCCCGTGCTTTCGCACGAACCTAATTAATGTAAACCTCGTTTTCCCAGAGGCGTAACCCCGTTGACACCTTTCTAGACACCTACTTGATCGGCTAATTGTAATGTATAAAACTCTCCCAGGAGTAACTCTTACTCGCAGCGGGTATCGGGATCCAACTATCTCATAGAAGGTATGCAATCTCATTGCAAATTTCAACACTTGAAATTCCCGATAATATTTTGCCCCTAGCGTCCTATGACCTTGACGCAGGCCAACAAACCATAGTCCGCTAGTCAAGTTCAACCCGTCATTTCCTGATTGAATTAAACCCACCCGCACGACCCTTGACGCAGGCCAACAAAGTCGCACGACTACCCTAATCCAATCTGCATCATATGCATAAGCAGATAAATATTAGTTAGCTACCGCACACTACGCCTTGACGCAGGCCAACAAACGTAGCACGAATACTAACTACCACTTATTTGAAATGACGGAGGGCTACGACAGGTTTTTCTGAAAACCTATTGCGTAATTAACTTGATATCGTTGTAGAATCAAATGATTTTGAAATGGAGTGCTTTTGAGGCTTTTCTAGTTTTGCTAAAGGAGTCACTCCCGGTGAAGGGATCGTCGGTCCTTTCCTCGTCGAATGAGGTGCGGGATATATCATATATATCACTGTGCAAAGCAAAAACAGTTAAAAGCAATCAAAAGTCAAACCGAGGGTGTAGCATCTGCCAGTTATTGCTAAAGGAGTCACTCCCGGTGAAGGGATCTCGGTCCTTTCCTTATCGAATAAGGTGCAGGATATATCACATATACCGCTGTGCAAAGCAAGAACTGTAGCTACCTGTTTTATTTTGAAATTTGATTCTACAACATCTTAGGTTTCTATTCTTTCATTAATCACATTAATGAAGTCCCATCATTTAAGTACCTAATCATCACAGATAAATACGACGTACACTTATGCCATCCGCATTCGCCTCGATGTCCCCTCGTGCACCGTTAGGTTAGGTAACTAACGGCAGAGCGGGGCAGGGCTAGCACGG
Source organism: Agapanthus africanus (assembly GCA_030015575.1). Classification (NCBI taxonomy): domain Eukaryota; kingdom Viridiplantae; phylum Streptophyta; class Magnoliopsida; order Asparagales; family Amaryllidaceae; genus Agapanthus; species Agapanthus africanus. The sequence continues at coordinate 537,321,937 of CM057339.1, forward strand.
GTGTAAAACATAAGTAACGGCTATATAATATATCATATATACTATATACTGTATCTATCATAGAACATCACATGATCACATCACAGATATCGCAGCAGAAGAAACATATGAAATATTGGATATACTAGGACGTCCGTGTTTTCAATACGAGCCAGTATAAAACACGGATTCCACGGTCGCGATGAATAGCCAAACCCACACCCCTAGACCCCTACGAGAGCGGCAAGCAACCCTACCAATTCTGGAGTTAGGAGACCCGGACTCGACTCCTCGAGTTGGTCTCCCACTGGACTCCAGAACCCGGTTACTTGTGCCCTCCTCCTTGGGTCTATCCTAGTGCGGAAAAGTAAATAATATACAAACGGTGACATCTTCCGCAACCTGGAAGCGCCCCAATAAAAGAATATTACATACAAGTTTTTACATGAATGAAAATGAAAAACACTCATCTCACATAAAAACCCCGGCTATTCAACACGACGATCCAATATAACATATCCAGCAACACATAACATCACATGTCATCAACGTAAGTAAATATGTGCATCCCAATTGTCGTTGACATATAGCAACGAAACCGGCGATATCACATATTACACTTACGGTCACAGAAAAGAAAGTGTAAAACTACAACAGTTGGAATCCGCAACCACCTCAGACATCGCATGCCTGACCAAATGAATTACTTAGACATCTCATGCCTAACAATTATAAACCCCGCATTTTAGTCTCAAAATCGAAAACTCTTTTCAATATCAAGTCGGGCAATTCAACAAGATTCCCGACAGTCTAATCGAATACTCGTCGCAAACTTCAGTAGGCGGCCGCACCCCCGATACCGTCGACGAAGTGCACCAAGGCGGAACACCGCTACCGCGAGCACCCGAATGGATGCTTTCGGCGACGGGGTTCTCCTACAGTCACTTGGTCAGGGCTATGGAGTGAGGCTGTCTATTAAGTTTATCCGGCGAGTATCCGCGTACGCTACGTGATTGCGACGGACTTTTGATCACATCAAAATTCCGTGGCAACCGATCAAGTGAGACTAAACTGCTATGTTTATAACATTCATTCAGTTATCACATAACTTATTGTGAATTCCAATTATTGTATCCCATTCCGGATAAATAGAAAATGTCAAACTTTCCGATCGAACAATCGAACACCCAAGTTTTCCCGATACAGTCCAACACATGAAATAAGTCTAACAACATTCAGTTCGTGCCTCAGTACCAACGGTCCAGCCGTAGAAGGGTCAAGCCAACGCCTCACATGTGGCACGCCGTACTGCCCCAAACCCGAAGGTTCAAAGGGCAGTTCAAGACGGTCACATAATCGAGTTAAGGTTTGTTGTCTTCTAGAGGGTCCATCGCGTTACTTGCACTACTTCGAACGTCGTTAAACTACGGAAAAATCCAACACTTGGAAATTTCCCGACAGGGGAAAAATTGGGTATTTATATCCGGTAGAACTTTTTAACATATTCTAAAATTTATCCGGAAAGCCAAATAGACAAAATTTGATACCCCGATCGAAACACCGAATCCCCAAAACAACTCCAGAAAACTCATCTGTATAATAAATATAAAAATATCCCAGGAAAATCAGCACAGAAATCTGAGAATTACTGTGAAAACAAAATGCACAAAACGACAAAACTGGCCGCGTTTCCGCCGCACGAGCCATGCTCGTGCCGTGGAAACGCGGTGGTAAAGTTGAATCAGGTCCTCGAAATTTACAGTAATTCTTAGAAAACCCTGCTTGATTTTCTGGATATTTTTAATCATGAAAAATCCACAATTTTAAAATCTGGACAGAGAGCAATTTTGGGTTCGTGTTTTCGGTTCGATCGGACTTCAAATTCCGTCTGGACTTCGCCTAAGGCTCTAGCTAGGCTCTGATACCAGTGAAAGGTTCCTAGGCACCCTAATGAGGTTATACAAGGCATCGAACATGCCATTTTCAAATTTTAACGGTGCCTACAAATCCTAACAAGATCGTTTGCTAGATATTTAGGCGAAAAGAAAACTAGCTAACAACTTAGCTAAAGAGAATACGGAAATACAACCTTTGTAGATCCGGTGCTCCACCTCCATAGCTCCGCAACGAAGTCGTCTCCGCTGTCCAAAAGAAATCCGGGCTCTAAAGTCGGCTTCGTCGGAGAGAAAGCGAGCTAGGTCGTCGATGTCCATGCCGAAGATGATCTACGTCGAGGCATCGCTAAATCAAGCTCCACCTTCACCAAGCCCTAAAATCTTGTGAAGGAAACACACTCTACTACTTGGCAAGAGGTAGAGGATGAAGAAATAGGAAGTGGGTAGACTTTAGAATTGGATTTCTCACTCTTAATCATCAATCACCATTGATGGACCTTAGGTTTTCTTCTTGAGTTGAATGAAGAAGAAGAAGAATGTATTATGATAAGAATTATAATAATAAGAAAAGAAATTCATTCTTATCATAATAGAACCATAGTTAGGTGTAGAGAATCAATCATGGTTAAAGGAATGGTTAGGGTCAACAAGAGACAAAATGGTCACTTAGTCAAAAGATCAAGAAGCTTCAACTAGAATCCAAAATTAGCAACCATTTCATTTCATTTTCCTTTATTCATTTATCATAAATAAATGGATAATTAAATAAGATAAATGAATAACAAATAATAAACCCTAACCTATTCATTAACCAAGGTTTAACACTTTACACTTAACCAAAAAGCATGTATCATCAAACATGATACAAGCTAGTGCACAAAATCATATCACATATATAATGCGCACACCCGAGTGAGAAAATCCATCTTAAAGTGAACCGATACTAGTTAATGCAAAGTAATATATCAAATATATAATTATGCATTAAATCATTAAATCAACACTTGATTTAACGATCCGGTCATGTCGCACATAACCGACTGGTATCATCAGTAACAACTTATCGAATCAACACTTGATCCGATAACCCGGCTATATTGCATATAACCGATCAATGTCACATCGCGAGAATCGAATACAGTATCACATACCGTATTATTCTCGGTCCCGCACATATCTCATATGCGCTCCTATTTCGTTTCGCTTGAGCCAGGAAACCTCTGTGTAGGACTCTAAAGACTCGTCAATACGCCGGCAGCAGGTGATGATCATATCAAACACCCACAAGCCGCAAGCGGTCTGCTAAACGTAACGGCCACCCGGGTATTGAGCGATCTGAAGATCGACGAGCAAGTCCGCTCACACTCCAGTGAATCCAACCAGTAACACTACCGTACAGTCCGGTCTAATCGTCTGATATGTCGCATATCTTGCCTAGGGGTGGTAAACGTCAGACCCCAATAGCTCGATAAGTCGTGTCGATATGAGGTCTATAACAATTCGAGAAACTACTGGTAACACTTACCAGTAAATCTCAGCAACCCTGGCCAGGGATTTCCTGTTATAGCCAATCGAACACAGCACAACATCAACTCCCTATACCGGGAGAGACGAATCCCCTCCTATCGCTCATTGCCTCCATGTGACTCGGGACTGTACCCAAAAACCACCGTTTTGCACGCCCTCTTGGACATGGTAAGATGGAAATCAAAGCACAGTGGGAACCACACAAGACTCTATGACGATCTCGGGTCAACAGACTACTCTGTACCAGTGTCACCAGAGAACTGCCATCTGACGTGAGGTATAATACCATCTGGGAGTTCTCGGCGAGTCCGTCCAGTGTACCCAGTCTCTACTGAGCACCCATATATCATCTCCGATGTCAAACACCAATGGATATGGGATCATCCATCGCCCATCTGTATGGGTCGAGAAGATACACGCTAGTCTACTCTGGTATATCGATGCCCCGTCTCGATACACCCACGACTAGGGACTTTGAAGGATGTACTTATGGACTACCATGTCCCCACTAGTATGATCCGCATCATAGTCCAGATAGTCAAGTACACATCCTAAGGGCTTTACCAACATGTAACAGAGAGGCAATCAGTATACACGTTAAGGTAAAGAGCAACCAGATAGCATACTATCATGTCGAGCAAGAAAGTCCTCCCTATATATGTCCCAGCATCCACTACAATATACATCCAATGTACAGTAATAGCCTTTAGGGCATACATATAACTAACATAATCTCTATACATGAGTGTAGTGCCAAGTGCTTGTGCCAGTGTCTCAAGTAATAGCATATCATAAATATGAGGTATGATCAATGTAATCAATCTGCATGTACGTGGATCCCGTCCACTCGTCACCCAATGACAATAACCATCATGCATGTAAATATCATCAGCATATGCATGGAAATATGAGGATATAAATCACCTGTGTCCCTCGCGACACGTCAAAATCATGGAACCGGAGTGCCCAACATCGACACTCGAAAACATCAAGAAAGCTGTGCCTAGCATCGGCACGTAAATCCTCATATATCGGGCTCCGTCAGTCCGGATCAGCCCACGGGCTCCGTCTGCGGAATCGGCCCTCGGCCCCAGCAGTACGCCCATATCCATCTATCGAATCTGGTCGGTATCCTACGGATAACCGCCAGGTCCAACCAATCACCGGTAGGTAGTGGTCCTACTGCCAGGCTCACCGTCTACTACACAGCGAAACCGTTCTCGCCCCGGGGTACCATACCGGGTCCACCATGTACCCACAATCGGCCTCATCCGCCTCCTCGAATCGGGTTTCACATGTCGCTCTCAGCACCGAGAAAACACATGGTGGACGCACTGAAATATCATATCAAGGGTAACCGGGTTTTTAACACAATTATATATTCTCTTTTGAAATACCCACGGTTCCCAAATCCAGAAATATCATGGAAACAACATATCTCAATGCGTATAATCAAAACATGATGTATGCGACATGTAAAGAAAGGTAAGCATATCAGGAGTCATGCAACATGGAATAGTAATGTGCACATGTCGAGGGAAACCGCTCTTTTAAAACGAATCAGTTTTTGAAGAACATCTTGCGGTTACCAAATCTCTAATCAAGTCAGAATCATCTATGTTTGTGTACAGGTATAAGTGTACAATATGCCATGCAAGAATCATATCATGAATGCAACAATACTACAGTGTAGTGGCATGGCAATTATTGATGATGAAGTGTGTGAGCCGGCAATTAGTGTACGTGGAACGTACGCATCATCGATAATGGTGCTGGCGTCCTAACAGCATGATAATAAATAGCGATAAACATATGCAAAGCAACGTGAATAGCATGAATATGCGGAAATCGAATAATCAACGCAATAGTGAAGAATCTACCTCAATAAATATATCATGCAGCCTTGCCTTTTGAAATAAGACGAATCAGGGTTTTTGGTAAAATAAGGGCTACGGTGTTTTAAGAAAAGATGTGTCGTTTGAAAATATCCGTAGAATCCCTTTTGCCTATCCTTAAAATATCCCCGATTCGTTAGTTTTGAAATAGGTATGACTCGGGTCTAGTCTAACGCCTACTATGCGAACTACGGACCCAACTATCAAGTCAATCGGGAGGGGTATGGAAACCACCTACATCTGAGTCGATATATATATAAATATAATAGTCAATAATCCCGCTTCAATGGTATCATAAACGATATAACATCCTCGAGTCATGAGCGCGGATCTATCATCAATATAGGCTCGTACGGTAAATCGCCGTACGGCATCCCAATAGCTGGGTACGGGTCAGTATCACATTATCTCATCACATATCAGGTATCACTACCATCATAACACATAATCTAGGGTACAGATCTAAGTCTAGTACAATCGATACCATCTATAAAAATGCATGTGTAAACACACGTCCCAAAGCCCGCCAAAGCATTCTGTCGTATCTCCCATACGAATCTTGTCATATCGCCGATCTCACGGCCTGTCGAATCTCATCGACTCAACTCACATCCAAGTACTATCCTCATAAACCAGTATATGTACACATAGTCCCATACCCATGTGAACACATACAAATATAATATATATTCCCATATACACATGCGAAAGAAGGTATGTATGCAAGTGCGTGCGTGTGTGTATGTATGGGAGCAACCCCTACTCTAGGGTTTCGCGATACTAAATCAATCCATCCTATCATCAATAATCTCAAAGAACATATAGTAAATATATGTGTGTATACGTATTCGTATACATCACCACGGACTGCGGGGGTGCTATACGCCATCCACCCGACTTCCCCCGTAGATATAATCTATTCACATGGTCTTCGCTCGCCGAAATCGATGACGCCGCGCTTCTTCGCCTCGGGATCCTTGCGAGGGTACCTACAATAATAAACCATCGTAATACGTATTAAAATCGAGGCAGAAAATCAATACAGCGCACAGTGTGCTCATAGGTTGGAACCTATGGCCTAAACGTGCAAATCAATCACACAATCCCTGTTGTCGATGTACGAACACCCAACAACCAAATACAAATCCAAATATCAAGAAAGTGCATTTTAAAATACGGAAAACATCGCCTAAAACACACCAAAATGCTCCCAGATTTTCCCCAGGTGACAATTAGCCAAAACTGCATATAGGAGAGGTCTATTTTAAAGCAAAATGAGCCCTAGAACAAAACTAGAACAATTCTACCCTACTCTGGCCGCAAATTGTGGCCAGAATGATTAAATCTGCGGCCATGGGTTTGAATTAGGGGCTCGGGTCTTGGTGGTAGCTTCCTAGGTGCCTGCACGACTCACTGTCAGCTCAATTTTATTTTAGGGGTCTCGAGGTGATAGCGGATTCCTAAAACCTTCATAGATTTCACAATATCTCCGATATCGGTTTTCTAAATCCGTATTCCGGGTTTCAAATCTCAGGTTTGGGTCTCAATTCCATCACTAGGGTGTTTGTGCAGCCTCCACTAAGCTCAATTTCATACTACAACTCACAATTTCCTCAAACCCTAACTAGGTTTCCTTTAAGTCCACAACACCACCCGATATCGATTCAATTTTAACATAGGGGTATAAGTAATGCAAAAACTAATCTAATGGTTCAGTAAATACCTCATTTGTCAACTCAAGAATTTTCTTGAGTTGCCCCTAGTGGCCAAAATCCTTGCTTTCTTGGTCCGATGTGTAGATCTTGAGCTTGTGCACACTTTTAATGAAATCGGGGTAGAGTTTTGGTGTTGTTTTTGTGATGATTTGGGGATTTGAAGAGGGGAGGAGGAAGAGGGCAGCACCTCAGCTGAGAATGGAGAGGGAGAGATGAGGGAAATGAATGTTGGAATCAAAGGAAATGGCTAAGTCTTTGGGTCAAAAGAAGACCAAACCTCTCTCTCTCACCAAACCTCATATTTTATTTCTTTTCCATTTTCTTTTCTCTTCAAATTCCTTTCTCACAAGAATAGTAACCCCAAAGTAAAACCAATGCAAGAAAAATGCAACACAAGTGTAGAAAAAGATATGTGCATGCTTTGCACAAAATTGCTAAAAATCCGATTAGCGATTTTTAATCGCGATTAGCACTAAATTAGCATATAATTGATCACAAACACTTAAAAATGGCATAATTCCAATAAATACCCCATTTTATAATTTTCCATAATTTTTCTCCATTTATTTGTATTTAATTATGCCAAAATATTAAAATATTCATTAAAATAATATTAAATTATAAAAATTCCCAAAAATAATATTTTATTATTTGGAAATGTTACAGTTACTGATTCGATTCACAGGAGAATGTACATACTTGCTTGTTGATCTTCTGATCGCTCAATACCCGGGTGGCCGTTACGTTTAGCAGACCGCTTGCGGCTTGTGGGTGTTTGATATGATCATCACCTACTGCCGGCGTATTGACGAGTCTTTAAAGTCCTATACAGGGGTTTCCTGGCTCAAGCGAAATGGAGTAGGAGCATATATGTGATATGTGCAGGACCGAGATTAATACGATATGAGATATCGTATTCTATTCTCTCGATTCGTGACATTGATCGGTTGTATGCGATATAGCCGGATTATCGGATCAAGTGTTGATTCGATAAGTTGTTACACATGATATTAGTCGGTTATAGCCGGGTTATTAAATCAAGAGTTGATTTAATAATTTAATGTATAATTATATATTTGATATATTACATTACATTAACTAGTATTAGCTCACTAATGATTTATTTTCTCACTAGATTGTGCACATTGTTTATATGTGATATATGCAAGTGTACATGTTTGTATCATGCTTGATGATACATACAAGATGGGTGTATGAGACTTATATCAAGTTTAGGTTAAATTTGGGTTTACTTATTTCCTTAAGAATAACAAAAGAGAGGAGACTTTAGTCAATGTTATCAAGCTTGTAGAAGCTTGTATGCAACATTGACAAAGTCAACTCTTTTGTCATTCCTTAGGATATTAGTTAACCCAACCCTTAAACTTATACTTTGGTTAATTCTCTACATGAGTTAAGCATGAGGGCTTAACTCAACCATGGTGCAATAATTCAAAGGATATATGTTTTCATTTGGACGAATTATTCACTTCTTCTTCTTCCTTCAACAAAAGCTTTCTAGCTTCAATGGAGTTTGTTAAAAAGTGTGAGAAAATAAATTCTAAAGTGAGCCCACCTCCTACTTCTTCCTCCTCTACCACTTACCATGTAGTAGAGTGTGTTCTTTTCACAAAGTTCTTGACCTAGTGAAGGAATAGCTTGAGTTGGTGTCTCCCCGACGTAGATCATCTTCGGCCTCGAAGTCATCGAAGCAAGCATGTTCGTTCTCCTTGTGGAGCTTCTCTAGAGTCCGGAGTTCATGATCGCAGCGAAGGGGACATCTACACGGAGCTATTGAAGTGAAGGACCGGATCTACAAAGGTTGTAATCCCTCTCACTTAGTGTTAAAATGTTTAACATGCTTGTTTTCGCCTAAACCCTAGTTTAAAGATCCGTCTTTGGGTTGTTCGGCACGGCTAAAATTTTAATCAGGCGTGGTTGATGCCTCGTAGACCCTTGTGTGCGTGCCTAGCAACCCTACACTCAATGAGCACCTGTATACATCTTAGGTGAACCAACTGACACCAATGGCTTGTGAGACCGGCCACCGCCCCTCGTCGGGATCTCGACTGTATACACTAGTCTACTCTGGAGTATCGATGCCCAGTCTCGAAACTCCTATGACTAGGGACACTTTAAGGATGTGCTTACAGACCCCAGCTCCCACGTATATGATCACCATCATATTGCTGGCAGTCAAGCAAGAATCTTATGGGCTCTATCAACATGCAATAGTGAACTAAAGCATGTATACGATGATAAAGACAAACCAGATAGCATACTATCATCACGAGTAAGACAGTCATGTCGGTATAGGTCCTCCCTCAATCATTGCAATCACGTACCTGCGATCCAATAATTGACTTAGAGGGCACTATATCCAACAATCTCCCACTTGCACTTAAGGCTATTATTGCGATGACGCATACTCATAGCCTCAGTGAGTAGATCCACCCTGATGTTTCTTTCTATGTCTCTCTTAATCTCAAGTTCGTGGAGAAAGCCATCTCCCGAATCGAGTAATACCTGTCTTAGAATATGTCTGGATATCTGATGGGACCTAGTTCATAAATGAACTCCAAATCCAAACTTCTTAGACTGTAGTGATCACTGAACCTAATCAGTATCCAGCACCATGCCTTCCATAGTATCCTCTTGGACCACCTGTCCATAATATTGTCCCTCGTCAGAGGGAAAACTATAACTCTGACAATCACTCTGTCATCCAGGTCACTATGGAAGCTTGGAATGATAACCGTCTCCACAAGGAGGCTGCCATTATCAAATCCATAGAACATCCATTCATGTTCTAAAACTACTTCCTTATGTTTCTCCAGGATTGGATTAATACAAACTTATTGCATCTAGTGCAAAGAACAACATCTGGTGTGGTACTTGACATCTCACGATTGACTCAATTGCCTAAGCAAGTGTCTGCCAATTATGCTCATTCCTCTCCCCTTTAGTCTGTAAGACACCTTTAGAGAGGGTGACTCCATCACCTGCAGATACACCACCATGCCAGGAGTCATCTATTCTAAAATACTATTAGAATACTGTCAAAGTACCCAGATTGGGAAACTGCCCAATTCTAGATCTAAAACCATAGATCTAGTATCCAGAATGTCTGATATTATTTCCATATCCTGTCCGGAGAAACAACTGTGCGACGACCACAGTACAACCGATCGTAGTATAGGAATTTTACTTCCTACTCTGTGTATGTCATCCAAATACCAGGACATCACACCTTACTACCTTCTTAACAGATCCATCCCCTATTCTGATGAAGTCAAACCTATGACTGTCACATCAAAACTAGATGATCTATCTCTGCTATATGTGCTCAAGTCTATAAATAGACATAAGCTACTTGTCCACTATGCTTCCGCTGCTCCCACTGACCACAACAACCCTCTGGAAGAATAATATATATGTGTACTTCTAAAACTAGTTTAGAACAACGCTATACATATCCTCCTGCTGGGTCTCATAGTCTGGAACAACAGTAGTGTCAAGTCTGGGTAAACAAGAACCTCCCTGTCACCGTCCTTGAGGCTACCAGAATACCTCTCGGGTGTCTGAGGTTACCTCCATATCTGCGGAGTGGCTATTGGAATGTCAAACCTGATTGAATATAAAGGTCCTATTAAATTTTCCGTATTCGTTTGCGGTTCTGGAATCACTTCCAGTTCTACCATACTCCCACTACTGTTTTCAGAAAAAATCCATTTTACTAAAACTGTGGCGAGTCAAGAACAATATCACTATTGATCTTCCAGATGGTAGAAAATCAACCCTCATCAAAGCCAGGGTCAACCCACAAACCGCCATTACAGAAACGTGCCTTCATCTATCCAGTGTCTGGTTTTAAGCATAAGCTGGACAACTCCACGTATCTTAACATCGTTAAGATATGAACCATTCTATATACAATATAGAAATAGAGGCACTAATTTAATTGGAACCAGATTCAAATCATGCAGCTGTCTCCAGTGCATATCAACTTAATGGAAAGTGGCTACTCAGCATTACTCAACTTAGGAATCCATCCAATTATAAGTAACCTGAAAAAGAAACGAGTTTCTCAAAACCATTACTATCAACTAAATACCAATCACAAGAATCTACATTTTCGATCTCTTTGAAGAATACCGATACTTGCGATACCTGGTTCTCTACTTTATTCTTATACCCACAACTTCTCAAAACTTAGACATTGTATTTCTACGAAACACTTGTCTAAAAACTAGAGAAGTTACAAGTAAACAGAACAGAGTACGAGGACCAATCCCTTTGTCCTGATGGACACTGGACAACATACAATACTCTGTATAAGTCTGCTGAGTTGAATAACTCAAAACTTGTGCATCGTAGGTTGAAAACTGTATTTATGGTTTAAGAAATACTCAGTTGTTTAATGCTCCTTACCCAATCGTCAACTGATATAGGTAAATGTCACCGACATAATATCAAAAAGTTATATCTCACTTTATAAAAATAAACGTACAGATATATCATTTTGAAATTGGTGCACAACAACGGATACTCAAAACCAAATACATGCCATCCGGCAAAAACCCCGACGACTTCCTCAAATATCACCAATTACAACGAATTCCGATATAATGAGGATAATCACCTAATTCCCAATAACTTACTCCCACTCATCATCTGTAAAACCATACAGATGTGAGAATCATACCTGGTAAATACATACACTGGATTAAGTATCTAATCGGGAAATCAGTTTTCCTTTTAGCAATGCACAGTGTAACTGAAACATGAAAATGTTTCGTAGGGGTATCCTGGTATTCCTAGTAATGCCTCTTCCATAATCCAATTCATGACTATAACCGTATATTTCTTTGCCTTCTCTCCAAATCCCTTTATTTGTCTTTAGTCGTTACCTTCTGTACACCATCGTTAGGCTAAATGGTTTTCTTCCTTCCCTACCGTTCGGCACCAGCCTATGGTTTGGAAGAAGACTATCCAGTAAGCATAATAGGTGTACTCTCCTAATCCTGGGAGTACTCGCAGCTTGAGAGAAGGTGATGATAAAAGACAACTGAATAATACCTTATTCTATTTCTCCCGAACTGGGAAAAAAGCAAAGGTGAAATAGGAGTGGCAATGAAGTACGTGGTTTGGTTGTGAATGTTTAGCAGTCGCAATTTACTTTGCTCTCTTTCTAATCCCTTAAATTTTGTCTTTAGTTATTACCTTCTGTACACCCTACTTAGGCTAATTGGTTTTCTTCATTCCCTACCTTTTGGCACCTGCCTATGGTTTGGAATAAGACTATCCAATAAGCGTAATAGGTGTACTCTCCTAAACTAAGGAGCCCTCGCAACCTGAGAGAAGGTGATAATAAAAGACAACTGAATAAACCAATTCTATTTCTCCTGAACCTGGATCCATCCTCGAAGAAGTCCTTCGAGTTCGTATATAACCATACGATGGATCTATCCAATGGAAGTGGATGTCCGTAGTAATACAGGGTGTTCTGAGAAATGCAAAGGGTAAAAGAAGGAGCGCCAATGACTTATGCAACTCGGACAATCCAAAAGCAAGTATTTTAAGAAGGTTCGGTCAACTTGGTTACTGAGTCATAGTCTAGGGTCGGTCAAAGGTCGCTGCCAAAGAGAGAGAGAGAAAAGAAACACTCTGCGCGCACTCTAACCTAGATCAGAATGGTTATCACATTATCTAATCAGGAAACCTCCCACTGTTATCTCAAATTCTCCTCCAAACCTGAAAGAAGAATTAGTCGAGATCACCCGAGAAGTAAACCAACTCATCAGTGAGAATCGGGATCCAACTATCATCGCATGATAACGTGATGGAATCCACTCACGTTATCACACTCCAGAAGGTATGCGCATGCCTGGCAAGTTTCAGTTTGTTTGAAACTCCCGATGTGATTTTTGCCTCATGCTCTTATGACCTTGACGAAGGCCAAAACATCATAAGTCACATGTCAAGTTCTACCCGTCATTGTCCAGGTCAATTTGAACCCACTCGTACATACCCTTGACGAAGGCCAAAATAGTAGTACGACTGTCCCAAACCAACGCATCTATCTATGCAACAAATGAATACCCCAGCAGCTACCAAACACTATGCCTTGACGAAGGCCAACATACATAGCTTGAATACTACTGAATACCCAAAAGAAATGACGGAGGGCTACGGCTGGTTTTTGGCGAAAAAACCTTTAACGTAATGAACTTGATTTCGTTGAAGGAACCTGATAGCTTTTCATAAAAATATAGTGACGAAAACCTTTTGCTAAAGAGGTCACTCCCGGTGAAGGGATTTCGGCTCTTTCCTCGTGGAATGAGGTGCAGGATATTCAAACTGAATACCGCGATGCAAAGCAACTTGTAATCGGCTATAGTGAAGTTATTACCCGGACGCAAACTTCTGCCCAAGGGGTCACTCCCGGAGAAGGGATCTCGGCCCTTGCCTCGTCGAATGAGGTGCAGGATATTCCAACTGAATACCGCTATGCAAAACAAAAGGAAACATCTTTGTAATAACACCTTTTAAAATTTGTTCCAACAACATCAAATATAGGTTTGTTTTATCCTTGCATTGATAAGAATTAATGCAGTCCCATCAATCAATCACACCTGAAAAGAACGAAAAATAAAATGTACATATATGCCATCCGCATTCGTCACTGGGTCCCGTCATCACCCGTTAGGTTACTTAACTAACGACAGAGCGGGGACTGGACTAGCGCAGGTGTAAAACATATACAACATCTAATAGTATATATACCAATATACAATAATCGCTCCAGGCGTGATAATATGCAACATTACAGAAAAGTAATAAGCATCACAGAACATTACAAATAATCTGGGATCCCCGGGTTTCACAGAGCCGCTGCTGAAACCCGACGTTCCCCTGGTTGTGTGGATAGCCTGTGCAATGAAACCTAGACCCCTACGGGTGCGGCAAGTTACCCGCCAAAACCTGAAGTGAGGCAGCCCCCTACAGCAAAATGAATGGACCACCCGGCACTTCACGGAATCCGGTAACTTGAGCACCCCTCTTTGGGTCAACCTGTACCCCCTACGAGTGCGGCGAATAGTCTGCCAATTCTAGAGTAAGGCCCCTCTGCCTCTCAAAGCCATAAGATACGGACCTGTTGCCCTCCAGAACCCGGCTATCCGTGCACTCCTTCGCGGGATAAACCTAGTACAAAAATAAAAATATGTACAACGGGTATATCGACCTCAGCCCGGTCGTGCCCCAAAAGAATATTATACAAACAAGCAGTGACGGCAGTCCACATGTTGGACGCTCGCCCCGCAATATCAAATGTACAAATAAATCCAAACTGCACTACCATTGCACACTGCTATCCACCCCGACATATCCGCAACATTATAGCACAACACAGAACATCAACACGAATGTCACGTTCGCAAATCCGTCTAAAAGAACTATAGCAATAAGACGCAATTTACCGCTCGAATGATATTCCCGGTCGGAGATATAATATAAGTACTGTAAACTAACACGTTTAAATTTCGATCGACAAAACTTCCCGAAGTGGGCCCTACGTACATCTGTTGTACAGTAACAAAATATGGGCCCAAATGAACAGTACCAGAAACCACAATTTCCAACAAAGAATCACTAGTAGAAAATTACCAACTGAAACACCAAGACGGCCGCGGTTCAGCGGCCGTACGGACGATTTAGTTGACCGTTTTTCTCAATTATTCTTTAAAAAGTCTACTTGTTTTTCTGTGATACTCAAATTAATTTTTAGACCCTTTTAAAAATTGACAGAAACTTTAGTGCAGAAAAATGTAGTTTCGGAAATTTCGATCGATATTTTAAACGCGTTAGCACAAGTTAGTAAAGCTTAATGGTGAGGCTCTGATACCACTGTAAGTCCACGGTAGCGCCCCAGCCGTCTAACAGACGCCAAATGCGGAACAAAAACTTTTACAACTGGCGCTATCGCGTACTATAACCCGGATCTGCCATTAAAGCTAAACTAACAAACTACAAAGTGGGTTGGAATGTTATACTGAACGATTCGAGTCCTTCGGTCTTCAACCATCATCTCACGCTTTGTTGCGGCTGCTCCGATCTCCTGAATCTCCAGTCTTCTCGTCCAGGTGGCACCACGTCGACGGAACTTTAAACAGGCTCCAGCCTCTGAACCGAGGCAACTTGATCATCAAGTTTGCTAAAAGAGATGACCAAGATTGATGTAGAGAATGAGTAGAACACTTTGTCTCATTACGTCCAAAGCTATGGACGAACGGTTAATGAAGTTGCCTTTTGGATCGATATGAAATGAGAAACTTTTCTATTCTAATTTCCATGAACCAAATAACTATCATAATTTCCTAAATGAAAATCCATCTCTTCTCACTCATGAAGGGCCGGCCAATATATGGTGGAGGGGGTGAGTGTAGGAGCAAGGAATGAGGTAACCATAACCATAAAAGAACTAATGAGTCATTATCCACCTTACACAAAAAATCAATGCAAACAATGAATCATCTTAACCTAGTCACCCTTGCATTAAATGAATCATTAAATGAACTAATGAGTCACTTAACACTTCACCATCCTTGTCATCATCTAGAAGCTTCCACACTCATCTCAAGAAAAGATAAATCCGTCTTTAACCGAACGTTAAAGACGGGCGATAGAAAACTGGAAACTGGCAACTTCCAAAAGCGATCCTGAAACGAATTTCAGGATAATCCCGTAATAGTATAAACATACCCGCATTTGTATTACGACAGAATACAAATGCAACTGAGACAAAGATATTATATCTACACAGTATAATACTCGGATCCGGCTTAAACCAAAGCCCACCAGTATTATCTGCCCGAAATATGACACGTACGTAAACGCACGTGCATTTTCCGAACCCTGCCATAAAACCATACGGCTTTTACAACGTTTCGCCCGAACATGGGAAACTGTATGTGGGGGACTCTAATGACTCATCAACACACTGGCACTGGGTATAACCACTAGCATGTCAGAGGTACAAGCTGTACATAACGTTTGCCTATGTATTGATTGGAAGGGAAGCTGACGAGCGAACTCATCCAGAAACCCTACTGAGCCTGACAGTGACAATATCCGTACAGTCCGGTCCGTTCGTCTAAGAGTATCGCATATCGAGTCTAGGGGGTGGATAAAGTCAGGCCCCTAATAACGCGATAATTCGTGTCGGTATGAAGCCCGTCACCATCTGAGAAACTACTGATCCAAATCAGTAATTCTCCGCTACCTCGGCCGAGGATTTCTAGTGATGGACACCCGTGCACTGTGCGACATCAACCCCTAATACCGGGAAAGTCGAATCCCCGACGATCCGCTCACTGCCTCCATGTGGCTCGGGACTGTACCCAAAAAATACCTGTTTGCACGTCTCCTTTGAGCGTGGTAGGGTAGAAATCAAAACACAGTGGGAACTCACACGGGACAAATGACAATCTCAAGTCGACAAACTAACATGTACACATGTCACCAGGGAACTGTAAGCGCACGGCGGCGCCCCGGCGGTCCATCCGACGCCGGAATGCGGAAACGAAAACTTTTCTATAAACTAGAACCGGCACCACCGCGCACTAAAAACCCAGATCGGGCCATTGACCTAACTCTAGCAAACTAGAAAATGAGTAGAGAGCTTTACCGAGCGATCCGTGTCCTTCGGTCTTCGGCCTCCACTCCGATCTCCTCGCGGAACCTCCGGTCTTCATCTCCTCGTCGGAACGGGCACTACATCGCCGGGTTCTTTTACGGGCTCCCACCTCTGGACCAAGGTAACTCGGGCACGAAGTTGGCGAGCCGACGTGCCCAAGAATACTGTAGGCTAAGTGTAGAAAGCTTTGTCTTTTGGGGTTATGAAGTTGCCTTTTGATGTGGAGAAGAGAAAGAATGAACTTTCAAGAGAGGTGAAGAATTTTGTAGCAAGCTGATTAGTCGAAAATATTGCATATTTTAGCCTGCAATTTCCTCATCATTTGCATTCATATAGAAGTGTTCGGCATTCATATTTCGCATATTAGCAAAACAGTAGCAAAATATCAAGATTACATGTGTTAGACCTTAAAACCGGCATTTCTAGGGAAATTGACTGCATTTCATAGCATGGCATCATTTCTATATATTGAAACCCGTGTTTCGAAGTCCGTGCAGGAAAATCAGAAGCTTGCTCAAATTGACACCGCTAAAACATGACGCCAACTCAATGATTTCAGTTCTGGTATCAATCTAAAGGGCACTCAGAGATTCAACATATCGGAGAATACTAAAGAATACAGTAAAAGGCAGCACATGAAGTATGAAGCTTCAAGTCACCAACTTGGCCGCGGAACCGCGGCCTAAGCCGCCTTGTGCCGCGGTTCCGCGGCGGCCTTGCCATGTCATCAATCCAATTTTGCTGCACAATGCTTACCTCAGCTCCTACAGTTCAGAAATGTACTTCAAATTCCAGAAGACTCCAGATACTTCTACCAGATCAGCAAGCTTTGGGATCAACACTAAACTAGTCTTGTATTCTAGAAACTTCTCCCTAAACCCTAGCTTAAACCCTAAGCTAAACCTAACTAACTACTTCTAGAAGTCTTTCAACAAACTTTTGGAGGGAACTTCTATTTCAAACTCAAGGCCTAGGGTTTGGGAAATCTATAAATAAGACCCTAGGCTCACTTGTAAAAGAATCCATATTATTGAATTCATTAGATTCATTCATTGAAATCAATAGACCCATTCACTCTCTTTCTTCATCTTCTTCTTCCACAAGTCTAGTGAGAAGGCTTGTGTGAAACCCTAACCCTAATTCCAATCAAAAGCCAAGATCCCGAGTACCCCATCAAGCAAGAAGCCTTGCAACCTTTTAGGAGCCGAGCCGTTCTTCAACAGAGCAAGTGGTCCAAGCCGACCCGCGACTCACGGAGCCGAGCGAAGCCAAGTCGACAATTTAGTTCTTCCTCTTGTAGTTCTTGAGCGACTGTAATCAAATTGTTGATATAAATAAAAGGTGATATTCTTTTATCTTGTTTTCTTTAAATTCTTGCATCATGATTCAATCTAAATTTCTAGTTGTAATTCTTGTTGTGATGTTTGAGTAATACTTCGCTCGTCGAGGAGTCGAGACGATCAATAGAATGATGATGTAATATATCTTAAATCGATTCTTGAATCCTACGAGTTTTGTAAACCCTAGAAAGTTCAAGAATCGACGACCCAATTCGTTGCGATGCTTTCTTGATTGATATCGCTCGAAATTGGGGAGTTACGATCGTTTCTTGAAATTGCTAGAGTCTAGAATGTGAATGATATCGACGAAAGAACAAGGGTTAAACGATGAAACCCTAGTTTCACGAGAAAACCCTAACTCTCGTCGATCATCATCGATCTAGTATCAATCCTTCGAAGGACAAGAACACGAAATCTTGAGATTACATCACGTCTATAGATCCGATCGATTCCTACGAGCCTCATTTAGATTCTTGACATTTGGTTGGAAATATCATCGAAACCCGATTCTCGATTGTTTATCATTTCTTGATTCTTGATTAGATTAGTGACACCTGAATCAATCGATAAAATCTTGAATCATGTTTTCTTTTCTTTTCGATTAACTTTTCAATTCAAACAAATCAAATATAAAAACGAATCGCACAATCCCTGTGGACGATCCGCACTTGCTTACGATCTAGAACTGACACCGTAATTGATTGCGGTCAAATATAATTCTTTGATTGTGATTTTTATTCAATTTTCTAAATACCGACACAAGAAAATATTACAATCAAATGAAACCGTTATCAGGGATCATTTGAGTTGATTTACTTACACAGTCTGACTTAGAATTGGATGAGACATCAGAAAGTAGGGATCGGCGAAAATTCTTTTCAATCAAATGGCGCCGTTGCCGGGGATTATGCGCTAATTCGTTTCATATTATAGTTTGAATTGAAAGATTTATTCCATTGTTATTTTGAGATCAAAATTCGTGCAAACCCTAAATGATTTGTTGTGGTTCATTGCAAGGAAATCTGGAGCTGTTTGGCAATTGAAGAAAATTTTTGGAAAATACCAGAGAGTTGAGGGAGTCTACATAAGCTCCCTGGAAAATTTTGGTGGAGTGATCTCATCACGAGACCGCGGAAGAGCGGCACTAGAAGGCAATTGCGGCGGAACCGCGGCCCTTTGGAGGGTTCTCTGTACAATTTTTGTTTCAGGTGACTTCTTACCTTCTCCTCTCTCCTCTTTTTAGCTCCAACTAATAATTTTCTACAGGATTCTTTGCAAATAATCGCAGCTCGCAAATTTCAAAAATTAAATTTGTGCGTGATTTTGTTTCTTGGTTGTTTGCATTCAAAATACGGATATTAAGGGGCACGGCCAAATCCAAATTAGGTGGGGATTTCATTACCCTTCCTAGGCCCCGAAAACCATAAAACTTGCATCCGCATTGACCCACATTAACTAAAAAAATATCTAGAGATGACTCTAAGGACCGTCGCGCTCACTTAGGACAGAAGAAGGCTGTGGGTAATTCATTGCTTATCCGCGTTTTCTTGTGGTGCCTAGGAAAGTGTGTCGAAGGCTAGTGGTTATTAATTAGGCCCACTACTTACGTAGTGGAGTACCTTCCCACTTACCTGGCACTTACCTGGCCATAGGGGGACAAAGAGGCAGTGGAGGATTCTATCCTGCGACTTGTCTTTTGGCAGTTAGGAGCGGTCTAGAGCCGGACCTAGGTGACCACTAGATTCTAGGGTTTTGTGTGCTGCATTTGTTGTGTCGCATCATTTTTTTATAAAAAAATCCGTCCCTTTTTTAAAGTAAACACCGCATTCATTCAATTACCCCTAATTATAAGCCAACGCTGCCACTTGTACTAACCCTTTTTAGTACAAGATAGGCTGGACACGGGATTCTAGTGCCCGTTTAGTCCGCGTACCCTTTATCGACTCCGAAGTCGATATTTCTCCATTTACCTTTCCTTTACCCACTACCACACCCACACCGATGGATCCACCTCCATCAAACTTCTTTTCCCCTAATCTGCCGTCGTCCGTTGGTGCGCAGAATCCACCCCGCATCTCTCTCCAGGAGAGGTGCTATCCACTTCGAGGTCCTCTTTCGACCTGCTTATCCACACCACCAGCCAATGGGGATAACTTTGAGATTAAACCCCAGTACATCAACCTTTTACCCAAATACCACGGACTCGAGACTGAGGACGCTTACGTTTTCATTACCAAATTTGAAAACGTCTGCGCAATGATGGGTACGTCACAACTTTCAGTGGATGCTATGCGTCTACGACTTCTTCCATTTACATTGTGCGATATAGCCGAGAAGTGGCTATATAACACTACCGCACACTCTATTACGAATTGGGAAGAATTCGTCGCTGCATTCCTTAAGAAATTTTACCCAATACAAAAGACAGCTCGAATCCGTAGCGAACTGAATCAATTTGCCCAGCTCCCTACTGAACCATTCTCCAAATGCTTTGAACGTTTCAAGGATCTTTTAGTTCAGTGTCCTCATCACAGGATCCCGAGATGGGAGCTTTGCCGAATCATTTATGAGGGCATTAACCCAAATACTAAACAGAGCCTTGAGAACATGTGTCAAGGTACTTTTATGACTAAGGATGATGGGGAAGCGTGGAAGTATTTAGAAGAGTTCGTGAAAAATCACTACAGAGGGAGAGTGGAACCCAACCATTGAATAGGGGTGGCGTACACCAAATAGATGTGTCCATAGGTGTTCGAGCTGAGATGGCAGCAATGCAAAAGAAGCTCGACGCTATGGAACACAAATTTTCTGCAGCCTCCCTAAACCCAATGTCACTCCCCAAAACTGTTTGTGGGTACTGTTCTGATCCGTCTCATTTAACGGAAGAATGTCCATTAAACTTTGCGTTTCAAGGTCACGAGCATTCTAATGCCGCATTTCAACGACCTAGAAACGATCCATATTCTTCCACGTACAATCAGGATTGGAGGAATCACCCAAATTTCGCTTGGAACCAAAACCAATCTCAAAACACGGTTCCAAACACGAATCAATTTCAAAGGGCTCTTCCTCCACCACAACAGCAACCCCTTCAACTCACTCAGCACCCCTACCAGTCACAAAATTTCCAAAACCAGGGCAACACTCCTGCACAGTCTAATCCTATGCAGTCGTCCTGTTCTGACGAATTCTCTCAATTCACTCAAACCATGAAATCACTTTTATCAGATTTCATAGAGGTTTCGACTGAGGTTAGATCTTCCGTCAGTGAGATAAAGAAAAACTCAGCGTCCCAAGCTGAGAGTATCAGATCGATGGAAGCTGAAATCGCACGCCTTAAAGCCGAAATGAATGCGAGAGAAAAAGGGAAACTTCCCTCTCAACCCCTACAGAATCCTGGGCATTACAATGTAAATGTCGTCACAACGTTGAGATCGGGAAGAGTGCTGAACAATCATGTCGGGGAAGGTATTGATGATATTGAAAATCATATCAACACCCCGGCTGAGACCTTTCCACACACACACACACTTCTCCTTCTGATCCTTCTTTTTCTACCACACCACCTTCTTGCAATCCTATTCTCCATTTCCAATTTGGCTCAACACCTCAACCCAACCCTTATAGTTCTCCATAGACAGTCCCCACACCTCTTTTGGGACCTCGTCTACCCTCTCTTCCTTCTCCTGTGATGGACCCGGCGCTTATTGCGAAAGCTCCTTACCCGAATCGGTTAAGGGGTAATAGAACGAGTCCTCATATGGAGAAAATTATAGAAATGTTCAAACAGGTTAACATCAATATCCCTCTCCTAAATGCAATTCAACAAGTCCCCGCTTATGCGAAAATTCTTAAGGACCTGTGCACTAGGAAGAGGAAGACTCAAGTGCCGAAGAAGGTCTTCATGGCTAATAATATCAGCACTGCTTTTATTCCCCAGCCACCAAAGAAACAAAAGGACCCAGGATGTCCTACAATATCGATTTCTATTAGGGGTAAAAACATAAATCGTGCTCTTTTAGACCTTGGCGCAAGTGTAAACCTTCTTCCATATTCTGTATATGAGCAACTAGGGATTGGAGAGCTGAAACCAACTTACTGCACTCTCCAGATGGCAGACCGATCAATCACCAAACCAAGGGGTGAACTAGAGGATGAGTTAATAAAGGTCGGGGAATTTGTTTTCCCTGTAGACTTCATTGTACTTGACACACAGCCTGTAGCAAACCCTCGGGGCCAAATTCCGGTGATTCTGGGTCGTCCTTTCCTTGCCACTTCCAACGCTGTTATAAACTGTAGAAATGGTTCAATGAACTTATCATTTGGAAATATGACCATTGAACTAAATATCTACAAAGTTGGAAGTCAGCCATCAGAACCCTCTGCTCATATTTTAGATGTGTGCTCTGTCCACGAGATCGCTCCCGATAGTTGCGGAGCTGAGGAACTTTGCTTTACTGATCTCGATGACATTACCACATCTCTGTTTGATTTCACACAAGATCTTAGTGAGGACACTTTACCTACACTTGAGTTCTGCACTTCTGACTTTTCTCCACCCGAGTCTGTATCTTTCACAGGCTCTGAGCTTCTTTGTAAATCCAAAAATCACTCAATGATCCCTCCTTCTATCATTTCTCCGCCTGAATTAGATCTCAAAATTTTACCATCTCATCTGAAATATGCTTATTTAGGTGAGAAGGAGTCTTTATCAGTTATAATATCCGCTTCTCTAGCATTAGAGCAAGAGAATGCACTTTTATCGGTATTGAGATCTAACAAAGAGGCGTTTGATTGGAGTATGGCGGACATCAAAGGGATTAGTCCCTTGATAGTTGAACATCATATACATGTGATGGATGATGCCAGACCAACCCGAGAACCACAGAGACGGTTGAATCCCGTCATGAAGGAAGCTGTAATGAAAGAGATCGTCAAATGCTTAGATAATGGTATTATATACCCCATATCCGATAGCCAATGGGTGAGTCCTATACATGTCGTTCCTAAGAAATCCGGCATCACTGTTATAACCAATGAAGCAAATGAGTTGATTCAGACACGCACTCAAACTGGGTGGCGTGTATGTATCGATTATAGAAAACTCAATGCTGCCACGAGGAAAGACCACTTTTCTCTACCATTCATTGATCAAATACTGGAACGCTTAGCGGGACAAGAGTATTATTGTTTTATGGACGGATACACAGGCTATAATCAGGTCCCCATCGCCAAAAATGATCAAGATAAAACCACTTTTACTTGTCCTTTTGGTACTTTTGCTTACAGTCGCATGTCCTTTGGGTTATGCAATGCTCCCGCTACCTTTCAGCGGTGTATGATGGGGATATTCTCTGATATGGTAGAGAATTTTCTGGAGATCTTTATGGACGATTTCTCGATTTTTGGAGACTCTTTTTCCGATTGCCTATCGAATCTTGACGCTGTTCTTACTCGTTGCAAAGAGAAGAACTTGACTTTGAACTGGGAAAAATGCCATTTCATGGTCTAAGAAGGAATTGTACTTGGATATGTCATTTCACAGAAAGGCATTGAGGTTGACAGAGCTAAGATAGATGTCATTCAAAACCTCCCTCATCCTAAAAGCGTCAAAGATATTCGCTCTTTTCTTGGCCACGCGGGCTTTTATAGAAGATTCATTAAGGACTTTAGCAAAATTGCTAGACCTTTAACTCTTCTCCTGGCCAAGGATTCGACCTTCCATTTTGACTCGGACTGCGAAACAGCTTTCGACTCACTTAAACACTCACTCACTTCAGCCCCCGTGCTATTGTCACCAAACTGGGACTACCCCTTTGAGCAGATGTGTGACGCATCTGATTTTGCAGTAGGTGCAGTCTTAGGACAGCACATCGAAAAGATGCCACACGTAATATACTATGCAAGTAAGACCCTGAATGATGCGCAAATCAATTATACAACCACAGAAAAAGAACTTTTAGCAGTTGTATTTGCATTAGAAAAATTCAGGCCTTACTTAATTGGCTCTCCTATAATTGTGTATACTGACCATTCCGCTTTAAAACATCTTCTGGCGAAGAAAGATGCAAAAGGTCGACTAATACGTTGGATCCTTCTGTTACAAGAATTCGATCTTGTTATCAAAAATAAGAAAGGATGTGAAAACGTAGTAGCTGACCATCTTTCACGCATCATTTCTTCCCCTGTGACCCTGCCGATCAATGATTCGTTCCCAGATGAACAACTCTTGAACGTATCCGCTGAACCTTGGTTCAGGAATATTGCGAACTATCATGTCACGGGACTTATACCCAGCGATTGGTCAAAACAGGACAAATACCGTTTTCTTTCCCAAGTAAAACACTTTTACTGGGACGATCCATTCTTATTTAAGTATTGTCCTGATCAGATCATCCGCCGGTGTGTCCCGAAAGAAGAGTTCAAGAGTGTTCTTTCTTTTTGTCATGATCAGGCCTGTGGAGGTCACTTTGGTCCTAAAAAGACGGCGGAAAAGGTTTTGCAATGTGGATTTTATTGGCCGACCTTATTCAAGGACGCATTTGACTATTGCAAAACCTGTACACAATGTCAGTACACGGGTAGAATCTCCCAGAGGAATGAAATGCCTCAGCAACCCATCTTGGTTGTTGAAATATTCGATGTTTGGGGCATTGATTTTATGGGTCCCTTTCCCAACTCCTTTGGGAATTTGTACATACTGCTGGCGGTTGACTATGTCTCAAAGTGGGTAGAAGCCATTCCATGTCGCACTAATGACAGGAAAGTTGTTATTAAGTTCTTGAAAGAGAATATCTTTTCGCGATTTGGACACCCACGCGCTATCATTTGCGATAATGGGACACATTTCTGCAACAGGTCTTTCAAGACTCTGATGCGGAAATACTCAATCAACCACCGACTTTCTACACCCTATCACCCCCAAACAAGCGGGCAGGCTGAAATCTCAAACAGACAAATCAAACTTATCCTGGAGAAAACTGTTGCTAAAAATAGAAAAGACTGTTCGACCAAACTGACGGATGCTCTTTGGGCATTCCGAACTGCATATAAGACCGACCTAGGAATGTCTCCATATAGGATAGTGTTTGGAAAAGCATGTCACTTACCTGTCGAGATAGAGCATAAAGCATTGTGGGCTATTAAGGAAATAAATTTTGATCTAAACCTTGCTTGCAACTTTCGGAAGCTGCAACTTAATGAGCTAAGCGAACTCCGCGATGAAGCTTATGACAACGCCGTAATCATAAAGAATAGGACTAAGGTTTTTCACGATAAAAACATTTTGAGGAAAACATTTTCATCTGGTCAACAAGTTCTTCTTTATGATTCACGATTACACCTTCACGTGGGTAAGCTCCGATCTCGATGGAAGGGACCTTTTATTGTGCGGTCTGTATATCCGCACGGGGCAGTAGAAGTAGAAAATGTTAAAAACGGCACATTTTTCAAAGTGAATGGACATAGACTAAAGCCGTATTTTTCCACTGACCCCACGGAGGAGCTCTTGTTCTTACAAGAGCCAGTTTATTTGGATTAAAATTCCTCCGTCTCACCTTCATATCCAGTATATCACTGCATCATTTTTTGAATGGAGGTGAGAGAAAAGAGTAAGTTTGGGGGAAGTTCTTCACTTATATATTTTGCCCCCACTAATAATTCCCCCCGGGCTTACAGGTTTTGTAGGTATAGCGGTTGGCAACAGTGAGGACACTGTTGAAAACAAGTTTGGGGGAGGTTTGTGCTTATTTTTGCATCATTTGCATAAGCACAAAACATTTCTTTTAAAAATCTATAAAAATTTAAAAATTTTCAAAACCCATAAAAATTTAAAAATTTTCAAAATATAAAAAATATTTTAATATTTACACTTTTTTGTATATAAATAAGATAATAAAAGTTTAGATAGTGAAAAATTACATCCATGAGATTAGAAAAATTTAAGAAAACTAAGAAAATTAAAAGTTTTCTTATACGAACTAGTAATAAGTAGTTATGAGCCATTGTCCCAAGGGTTAGTAAGATGAAGGACGTCACTAATCTGAGGATAAAAATAAGTCTGAAAAGTAGTTTCTATTCTGGAAGCCAAACATTTTGAACGTTGCTACCCTGCTATTCGCACTTACACATGTCTTGAAGCCTGGGATAGTAGAGGATACCTTGAAATGCTCTTGGCTTAAAGCTGATGTATGAAGGAAATAAAAAAAATGAATAAAAAAAAATATATAAAGTGGTGAGAAAAATGGACACTGGTTTTGTTATCACCAAGGGCAATAAAAATGTATAGCGAGGGTGCTTCTTCACCTAGTGCCCTAAGGCCAACTGGTCTGGGAGTCACTGCTATGCCTGAGGTGGTGCAAGACGAGGAAAATACACCAAGTAAGCAAGCACATGAGTAATCGGTCGGTTAGTACCTCAAGAAGTATTAACGGTCGCATGAAAGTGTGTGAGCAATCTCATCTAAATATTCATTAATTAAAAAGTACTGAGGCTGATGGGCAAGAGTATGATAGCTTGAATTGAATTCTCCGGGTGTAGGGATGTCCTTTACACACACGCAGGGTGATATGATCGATGTTTGGAAGAAAGATAGGAATGAAGAATAAGACGATGTTTTATTGAGGTAGGACGTGATTTCCGACATCTTTTCATGACCATTAAGATAGGGCTCATGACAACTGAAAAGCTAGCTTAGTTGGAAACCCTAATTTTCAAGGCTTTTCTTTTACAATTCTTTTCTTTAAATATAATATTCATGATCTTTCTTTTATTATTGGATTTTGTGGGTGCAATCCGCTGAAAACCTTCAGGAGACAACACTCCTCCTACTAGGGACACCTAGAGGTTTAAAGGCTTGTTGCACGTGCTCAGTGCAATCGTGTTGCCTACGAAAGTGTGCTAGTTAGTTTTTCCCTTTCTTTATTTTCTCCTTCTCTTTTTTAAAAAGTTCGCTCGAGACGATCGAAATTAATTTTGGGGGAATTTGATTAGTTGAAAATATTGCATATTTTAGCCGGCAATTTCCTCATCATTTGCATTCATATAGAAGTGTTCGGCATTCATATTTCGCATATTAGCAAAACAGTAGCAAAATATCAAGATTACATGTGTTAGACCTTAAAACCGGCATTTCTAGGGAAATTGACTGCATTTCATAGCATGGCATCATTTCTATATATTGCAACCCGTGTTTCGAAGTCCGTGCAGGAAAATCAGAAGCTTGCTCAAATTGACACCGCTAAAACATGACGCCAACTCAATAATTTCAGTTCTGGTATCAATCTAAAGGGCACTCAGAGATTCAACATATCAGAGAATACTAAAGAATACAGTAAAAGGCAGCACATGAAGTATGAAGCTTCAAGTCACCAACTTGGCCGCGGAACCGCGACCTAAGCCGCCTTGTGCCGCGGTTCCGCGGCGGCCTTGCCATGTCATCAATCCAATTTTGCTGCACAATGCTTACCTCAGCTCCTACAGTTCAGAAATGTACTTCAAATTCCATAAGACTCCAGATACTTTTGCCAGATCAGCAAGCTTTGGGATCAGCACTAAACTAGCCTTGTATTCTAGAAACTTCTCCCTAAACCCAAGCTTAAACCCTAAGCTAAGCCTAACAACTACTTCTAGAAGACTTTCAACAAACTTTTGGAGGGAACTTCTATTTCAAACTCAAGGCCTAGGGTTTGGAAAATCTATAAATAAGACCCTAGGCTCACTTGTAAAAGAATCCATATTATTGAATTCATTAGATTCATTCATTGAAATCAATAGACCCATTCACTCTCTTTCTTCATCTTCTTCTTCCACAAGTCTAGTGAGAAGGCTTGTGTGAAACCCTAACCCTAATTCCAATCAAAAGCCAAGATCCCGAGTACCCCATCAAGCAAGAAGCCTTGCAACCTTTTAGGAGCCGAGCCGTTCTTCAACAGAGCAAGTGGTCCAAGCCGACCCGCGACTCACGGAGCCGAGCGAAGCCAAGTCGACAATTTAGTTCTTCCTCTTGTAGTTCTTGAGCAACTGTAATCAAATTGTTGATATAAATAAAAGGTGATATTCTTTTATCTTGTTTTCTTTAAATTCTTGCATCATGATTCAATCTAAATTTCTAGTTGTAATTCTTGTTGTGATATTTGAGTAATACTCCGCTCGTCGAGGAGTCGAGACGATCAATAGAATGATGATGTAATATATCTTAAATCGATTCTTGAATCCTACGAGTTTTGTAAACCCTAGCAAGTTCAAGAATCGACGACCTAATTCGTTGCGATGCTTTCTTGATTGATATCGCTCGAAATTGGGGAGTTACGATCATTTCTTGAAATTGCTAGAGTCTAGAATGTGAATGATGTCGACGAAAGAACAAGGGTTAAACGATGAAACCCTAGTTTCACGAGAAAACCCTAACTCTCGTCGATCATCATCGATCTAGTATCAATCCTTCGAAGGACAAGAACACGAAATCTTGAGATTACATCACGTCTATAGATCCGATCGATTCCTACTAGCCTCATTTAGATTCTTGACATTTGGTTGGAAATATCATCGAAACCCGATTCTCGATTGTTTATCATTTCTTGATTCTTGATTAGATTAGTGACACGTGAATCAATCGATAAAATCTTGAATCATGTTTTCTTTTCTTTTCGATTAAATTTTCAATTCAAACAAATCAAATATAAAAACGAATCGCACAATCCCTGTGGACGATCCGCACTTGCTTACGATCTACAACTGACACCGTAATTGATTGCGGTCAAATATAATTCTTTGATTGTGATTTTTATTCAATTTTCTAAATACCGACACAAGAAAATATTACAATCAAATGAAACCGTTATCAGGGATCATTTGAGTTGATTTACTTACACAGTCTCGAAAATTCTTTTCAATCACAAGCCGAATGTGTGATGAATATTTTTTCCCACCCCAAAATCAATCTCCCTCTCTATCTCTCAAAGTGGCCGGCCCCTCTTGATGGTGGAGAAAAAAGAATCCAAAAAAGACAAGAGAAGAAAATGAGATAATAAGAAGAAAAATGGTCACACCATTTCTAATCTAATCTAATCAAAATCCATCACCATTAATGCAAAACAAGTGATGGAAAAAGAATCTCATCATGCTAGAACCATCATGAAGCCTCATTTACAAATAACCCCCTCCACAATTGCTAATTTGCACAATTGCAAATTAGCCCCTCCCATCATAAAAGTCCGGCCGCGAAGGAACAAAGGAAAACTGGCCGAGACGGAATGCAAACTGGCAAATTCAGAAAACCGATCCCGTAATAAATTACAGGAAAACCCCACGACTGCATATACATGCCCGCATTTGTATTGCGACCGAATACAAATGCAAAGAGACAAAATCTACACTGTACAATACTAGGATCCAGCTTAAACCAAAGCCCGCTAGTATTATCCGTCCGATCATAATCCGTGCAATACCGCACGTATAAGATCGAACCCTGCCATATCTCCATACGGCCTCTACAGCGTTTTGCCCGAAACTTGAGAAAACGGTCTGTGGGGGACTCTAAAGACTCGTCAATACTTTGGTTGTGGATTTAACCACTAGCACGTCAGAGGTATTAACCATACGTGACGGGCTACCAGGTATTGACCAAAAGGGACGTCGATGAGAGAACTTATCCTGACACCCTATTGAGCCTGTCAGTGACAATATTCGTACAGTCCGGTCCGTTCGTCTATGAGCATCACATGGCGGACCTAGGGGGTTGGTAAAAGTCAGACCCCCAAAAGCAGTACAAGTCGTGTCGGAGTGTAGCCCAGAACACCCTGAGATACTACTGGAATACCTACCAGTAAATCTCCTGCCTTGGCCAAGGACTTCGTGTAATGGCTCTCCTAGACACAGCGCGACCACACCCCCAATACCGGGAGAGACGAACCCCTGCAGATCCGCTCACTGCCTCCATGTGGCTCGGGACTGTACCCAACTAAAACCTGTTTGCACAACTCCTTTGAGCGTGGTAGGGTAGTAATCAAAGTACAGTGGGAACTCACACGAGACAAATGACGATCTCAGGTCAATGAACTAACCTGTACACATGTCACCAGGGGACTGCTATCTGACGTCAGGTATAAGACCAACTAGCATGTTCCCGGTGAGTCCTGTCCGGTGTACTCATAACCCAATGAGCACATGTATACATCTTAGGTGAACCAACTGACACCAGTGGTTTGTGAGACTGGCCACTGCCCCTCGTTGGGGTCTCGACTGTATACACTAGTCTACTCTGGAGTATCGATGCCATGTCTCAAAACTCCCATAACTAGGGACCTTTTAAGGATGTGCTTATAGACCCCAGCTCCCACGTATATGATCGCCCTCATACTGCTGGCAGTCAAGCAAGAATCCTAGGGGCTCTATCAA
Organism: Agapanthus africanus; assembly: GCA_030015575.1. Lineage (NCBI taxonomy): Eukaryota > Viridiplantae > Streptophyta > Magnoliopsida > Asparagales > Amaryllidaceae > Agapanthus > Agapanthus africanus. The sequence goes on from CM057339.1 coordinate 537,352,381, forward strand.
CGTGTAATAGCGACCTGTAAGGTCACCTAAAACAGTACACGATGATAAAGATAAACCAAATAGCATACTATCATCTTGAGTAAGACTGTCCTACCGGTATTGGTCCTCCCTCAATCATTGCAATCACGTGCCTGTGATCCAATAATTGACTCTGAGGGCACTATCTCCAACAGGAACTGCTATCTGACGATATATATAATACCAACTAGCATGTTCCCGGCGAGTCCTGTCCGGTGTACTCAATGAGCACCTGTATACATCTTAGGTGAACCAACTGACACCAATGTCTTATGAGACCGGCCACCGCCCCTCGTCGGGGTCTCGACTGTATACACTAGTCTACTCTGGAGTATCGATGCCCAGTCTCGAACTCCTACGACTAGGGACACTTTAAGGATGTGCTTACAGACCCCAGCTCCCACGTATATGATCGCCATCATACTGCTGGCAATCAAGCAAGAATCCTATGGGCTCTATCAACATGCAATAGTGAACTAAAGTATGTATACGATGATAAAGACAAACCAGATAGCATATTATCATCACGAGTAAGACAGTCATGTCGGTATAGGTCCTCCCTCAATCATTGCAATCACGTACCTGCGATCCAATAATTGACTTAGAGGGCACTATATCCCACACATCGTCTCCCGCCAAAATGCCTCCTCGCGCCCAACGGCTCCGATCGCTCCACACGTCATGCCCACACTGGGCTGCACCCCATCAGGCGCCCCAGGTCTGCACACGTCGTGTCGACCAACCGACGCTTGACACGTGGACCGTCACTTCAGTGGCAGGATGCACGAACCGGCGCACCTTCCTTATATGCAGAGATCTCGCCCTGATTTGCTGGCAGAAAAGACAGCTGACAGCCCGGTGACGCGTCCCGACGAAACCTCAGCATGGAGCTTACCCTGGGCGGCCCGGCAGTCCACTCCTGACCCGACCGCTAGCTGGTCGGGACAAGAGTAGGGGGATAATGATGATGCTCAATATTGGCGATCTCTAAGATTAGGACGCGTGGCAGATGACATGTCCCGAAACTCGGGAGAAGGGGCCCACAGGGGCCGACCAGGCCACCCCTGTACCCGACTTATAAGCACAATCTGGCCCTCCTCAGAGCCCACTGCAAACTGGCCTCCTCAGCCCCACAGCTCGCCCCGAGCTGCCACAAGACCAAGACTCCTCGGCCCTCTTACTCGCCTCCGAGCTGCCCAGCCGAGGCAGTCTTCCTCGGTCACTCCGACCGACCAACTCCACCACTCACAGGCGTAACCGCCGCTCCGCAGATCTCGCCATGCGCAGATTCTCTGCCAACAATGCCCCACGTTCCACGCCATCACGATCCCCATTAATGGGTGATCCGCTCTTTACGCGGGCGTGATGTCGGAGCGTAACTGCCGGCGAGATTCTCGCGCCTGCTGCTACGTGCTACCGCCGCTATATAAACCCCATCACAGAGGGGTCAAGTTGTTAGATATGTATGCCCTAGAGGCCATTATTGTATAGTACCGGTTTGTATAATACATTTTGGAGGCTTGGGATATATATGGTTTTACGACAGTCTTGCTCGATATAGTAGTATGCTACTTGGTTTGTTTCTATCTTAATATGTGTATATGTTTCTTTTAACATATCGCTAAAAACATATTGGTAGAGCCCTTAGGATTTTTGCTTGACTACCGGCGTTGTGATGGCGATCACACTAGTGGGTGCTGGGTAGTCTATAAGCACATCCTTATTTTGGTCCCTAGTCGTAGGATTATCGAGACAGGACATCGATACTCCAGAGCAGACTGGTGCATACGCTTCTCTTCCCAGCAGGGGAGATGGTCTGTCTCACAGCCATCAGTACGTCGTACTGGAGATAGTATGCAGGTGCTCGTTAGGTTACGAGTACACTGGACAGGACTCGTCGGAAACTGTTGGTTGGTATTATACCTATCGTCGGTTAATAGTTCCAGGTGACATGAGTACAGCTTAGTCCGCTGACTTGACAACGTCACTTCGCCTCGAGTGTGTTCCCACTGTTCTTAGATTACTACCCTACCACGGCTCTACTGAGTCATGCAAACAGGTAGTAGTTGGGTGCAGTCCCGAAGCACTTGGAGGCAGTGACGGTTAGACAAGATTCGTCTCTCCCGGTATTGGGGGTTGATATCGCGCTGTGTCTAGGAGAGCCATTACACAAAGTCCCTGGCCAGGGCAAGCGAGAATTGCTGGTAGGTTTTCCAGTAGATTCTCAGGGTGTTTTGGGCTACACTCTGACACGACTTGTACCGCTATTAGGGGACTGACGTTTACCGCCCCCCATAGGCCCGCCATGCGATATTCTCAGACGAACAGACCGGACTGTACGGAGATTGTCACATTCAGGCTCAGTAGGAGTTCGATGGGTTCACCTCATCAGTCTTCTTATCGGCATCTACCTGGGGACCGTTACGTATGTTGGAGATAGTGCCCTCATGCTATCTGGTTTACCTTTATCATCGTGTACTGCTTTAGGTGACCTGACAGGTCGCTATTGCACGTTGATAGAGCCCCTAGGATTCTTGCTTGACCACCAGCAGTATGAGGGCGATCATATACGTGGGAGCTGGTAGTCTTTAAGCACATCCTTAAAAGGTCCCTGGTCGTGGGAGTTTCGAGACAGGGCATCGATACTCCACAGTAGACTAGTGTATACAGTCGAGACCCCGACGAGGGGCGGTGGCCGGTCTCACAAGCCACTGGTGTCAGTTGGTTCACCTAAGATGTATACAGGTGCTCATTGGGTTATGAGTACACCGGACAGGACTCGCCGGGAACATGCTAGTTGGTCTTATACCTGACGTCAGATAGCAGTTCCCTGGTGACATGTGTACATGTTAGTTCATCGACATGGGGATCGTCATTTGTCTCGTGTGAGTTCCCACTGTGCTTTGATTACTACCCTACCACGGCTCAAAGGAGTCTTGCAAACAGGTTTTAGTTGGGTACAGTCCCGAGCCACATGGAGGCAGTGAGCGGATCTTCAGGTGTTCGTCTCTCCCGGTATTGGGGGTGAGGTCGCGTTGTGTCTAGGAGAGCCATTACACGAAGTCCTTGGCCAAGGCAGGAGATTTACTGGTAGGTATTCCAGTAGTATCTCAGGGTGTTCTGGGCTACACTCCGACACGACTTGTACCGCTTTTGGGGGTCTGACTTTTACCAACCCCCTAGGCCCGACATGCGATGCTCATAGACGAACGGACCGGACTGTACGGATATTGTCACTGACAGGCTCAGTAGGGTGTCAGGATGAGTTCGCTCATCGACGTCCCTTTTGGTCAATAGCTGGTGGCCCGTCACGTATTGGCTTATACCTCTGACGTGCTAGTGGTTAAATCCACAGCCATAGTATTGACGAGTCTTTAGAGTCCACCACACTTACAGTTACTCAAGCTTTCGGGCGAAACGCTGTAGAAGCCGTATGGAGATATGGCAGGGTCCGATCAGATACGTGCGGTATTGCACGGATCAGGATCGGACGGTTAGTACTAGTGGCCGTATGGTTATATGGCAGGGTTCGATCAGATACGTGCGGTATTGCACGGATCAGGATCGGACGGATATTACTAGCCGGCTTTGGTTTAAGACGGATCCTAGTATAGTACAATGTAGATTTTGTCTCATTGCATTTTGTATCCGGACGGAATACAGATGCATGTGTGTATGCACAGTATGGGGGTTTTCCTGTAATTTATTACGGGGCCAGTTTTCTGGAGTTGCCAGTTTGCATTCCGTTCCGGCCGGTTTTCCTTTGTTCTTTCCCGGCCGGACTTTTCCGATGGAGGGACTAATTTGCATTTGTGCAAATTGGTATTTGAGGAGGGGTTTTATGCTTTTGTGGGGTTTCATGATGGTTGATAATCATGAGATGCTTTCTTAGTCTTTTCTTTGCTTTATGTGATTAGAAAGGATTTAGATTGATAAAAGCTTTACCTTTTTGGATGTGGTCACCCATTCTTTTTCTCCTACACTCACCTCCCTTGTTTATTCACTCCACCATTCTCACATTTGCATATGGCCGGCCACATTTAGATGAGGGGAAAAACATGAGAGTGTTTCATTTTGATGAGGATAATTTGGTTCATCTCATTTTTCCTTCTTACACACATTCAAGCTCCACTTGAAAAATTCCATTCCTCCATCAAGGCAACTACAAACCCCAAATGAGACTAGCATGATCTACACCACACTCTATAGCAAATCTTGGGCACGTCGACTTTCCAGCTTCGTGCCCGAGTTGCCTCGGTATTGAGGTGGGAGCCCGTAAAAGATGCAGGCGATGTGGTGCCCTTCCGGCGAGGAGGCGACGACCGGAGTTTCCGCAGGAGATCGGGACGACGACGAGAAGACCGGAGGACTCGGATCATTCGGTATATCTCTAACCCGTCTTGTTGTTAGCTTAGACTAGTTAATGGTTCGATCCGGGTGTTTAGTGCACGGTGGTGCCGGTTTGCTAAGTTCGCAAAAATTTAAGTTTATCACCGCTTCCGCATTTGGCCGTCGGATTGACGGCCGGGGCGCCGCCGTGCACTTACAGTGGTATCAAAGCCTCGCCATTAACTTCGTCTAGCTTTGTTTGATGTGTTTGCATTTCCGATCGACCAAAATTCCAAAAACCCGCGTTTTTTTTCCTCACATCAGTTTTCTGTCGATTTTTTCCTTGCTCCAAAAATTTTTCAGGTTGTAGAAAACTGATGTACAAGAAATTCTAAGAATACTGGAAAAGTTCGACACAGTGAGTCGACAACTGAAGCGCGGAACAGCGGCCAAACCCCCCCTTGGGCCGCGGTTCCGCCGCACATTGGTGTCCTCACTGCATCATATTTTTCCAGTGGGCTTCTGGGCTAATTTTAGGGGTTTTGGAATATTAAAATTGGGCCCAGAATTTCTGTGAGTGCTACAGTATTGCTTGGGGGCCCACTTGTTAATTTTTGATCGATCGGATATTTTAAACACATTTTTCACAGTATTTACATTATATCTGCGACCGTGAATGTCACTCGATCGGTAAATCCGGTCTAACTGCTATAGCCCGGTTAGACGGATTTGCGAACGTGACTTTCACGTTGATGTTTTGTGATTTTGCTGTGTTGTTGCGGATCGGTCGTGGGGGATAGCCTGGATGCAATGCTTGTACAGTGTTGTTGTATTATGTACATTTGATATTGCGGGGCGAGCGTCCGACATGTGGACTGCCGTCACTGCCTGATTGTATTATTCTTTTGGGGCACGACCTGGTTGCGGTCGATGTACCCGTTGTATGTATATTTTACTTTCTGTACTAGGATTACCCTGCGGTGGGGTGCACGGATAGCCGGGTTCTGGAGGGCAACAAGCCCGCATCTCATGGCATTGGGACGGAGGGGGCTTCACTCTAGAATTGGCGGGCTATTCGCCGCACTCGTAGGGGGTACAGGTTGACCCAGGAGGGGTGCCCAAGTTACCGGATTCCGTGAAGTGCTGGGTGGTCCATTCACGGAGCTGAAGGGGGCTGCCTCGCTTCAGGTTTTGGCGGGTAACTTGCCGCGCCCGTAGGGGTCTAGGTTTTCATTGCACAGGCTATCCACACGACCAGGGGAACGTCGGGTTTCAGTAGTGGCTCTGTGAAACCCGGGGATCCCAGATATCTGTATTGTTCTGTGATGCTGTACATTTCTGTGATGTTGCTTTTTTTATCACGCCTTGAGCGAAATATAATATATTGGTATATATATTAGTAGATGTTGTATATGTTTTTCATCCGCGCTAGTCCAGTCCCCGCTCTGTCGTTAGTTAGCTAACCTAACGAGTGATGACGGGACCCAGTGGCGAATGCTGATGGCATATACGTATGTCAGTATATTTTCGTTCTTTGTGGTGTGATCAATGATGGGACTGCGTTGATTTGGATCAATGCAAGTTAAAACAAACCTAATCTGATGTTGTTGGAACACTTTTCAAAAAGCTGTTATTGCAAGGACGTTCACTTTTGTTTTGCATCGCGGTATTCATTTGGAATATCCTGCACCTCATTCTACGAGGCAAGGGCCGAGATCCCTTCACCGGGAGTGACCCCTTGGACAGAAGTTTGCGTCAGGGCATTAACTTCACTATAGCCGATTACTTTTGCTTTGCATCGTGGTATTCATTTGGAATATCCTGCACCTCATTCTACGGGGAAAGAGCCGAGATCCCTTCACCGGGAGTGACCTCTTTAGTAAAGTTTTTCGTCACTATATTTTCTAAAAAGCTATCCGTTCCTTCAACGAGATCAAGTTCATTACGTTAAAGGTTTTCGCCAGAAACCATTCGTAGCCCTCCGTCATTTCATATGGATGGTCAATAGTATTCAAGCTGTGTATGTTGGCCAAAGTCAAGGCACAGTGTTTGGTAGCTGTTGGGTATCCATATGCAGCATAGATAGATGCGTTGGTTTGGGACAGTCGTACTGCCATTTTGGCCAAAGTCAAGGGTATGTACGGGTGGGTTCAAATTAACCTGGAGAATGACGGGTAGAACTTGACATGTGACTTATGATATGTTGGCCAAAGTCAAGGTCATAAGAGCATGGGGTAAAAATCACATCGGGGGTTTCAAAAGTACTGAAACTTGCCAGATATGCGCATACCTTCTGGAGTGTGAAACCGTGAGCGGATTCCGTCACGTTATCATGCAATGATAGTTGGATCCCGATTCCCACTGATGAGTTGGTTTACTCCTCGGGTGACCCCGACTAATTCTTCTTTCAGGTTTGGAGGAGAATTTGAGGTACAGTGGGAGGTTTCCAGATTAGATAAATTGGTAACCATTCTGATCTAGGATAGAGTGCACAATGAGTGTTTCTTTTCTCTCTCTCTGGCAGCGACCATTGACCTGACCCTTGACTATGACTTAGTGACCAAGTTGACCGAACCTTTTTAAACACTGGCTTTTGGATTGTCAGAGTTGCAGACCTCATTGCCACTCCTACTTTTACCCTTTTCTCCAGGACACCCCGTATTACTACGAACGTCCACTTCCATTGGACAAAACCATCGTATGGTTATATACGAACTCGAAGGAATTCGAGGATGGTTTCCGGTTCTGGAGAAAACGGATAGGACTATTCAGTTGTCTTTTCTTTTCACCTTCTCTCAGGTTGCGAGTACTCCTTGGTTTAGGAGTAGTACACCTATTACGCAAATTGGATAGTCTTCTTCCAAACCATAGGCTGGTGCCGACCGGTAGGGAATGAAGAAAGCCAATTAGCCTAAACGGTGTGCAGAAGGTATTAAGATTAAGACAAAGCAAGGGATTAGTAAGAGGGCAAAGTAAATTGCGACTGATATTCACGACCAAACAAGTATTTCTTCGCCAATCCTAAATCACCTTTGTATTTCTCCAGGACACTACGTATCACTACGAAGATCCACAGTTTATTGGATAATCCATCGTATGGTTATATACGAACTCGAAAGGAACTTGTTCCAGTTCGGGGATGGATTCTGGTCCAGGAGAAATAGGAATAAGGTTTATTCGGTTGTCTTTTATCTTCACCTTCTCTCGCATTGCGAGTGCTCCTAGGATTAGGACAGTACACCCATTATGCTTATTGGATAGTCTTCTTCCAAACCATAGGCTGGTGCCGAACGGTAGGGAAGGAAGAAAACCATTTGGCCTAAGGGGTGTGCAGAAGGTAATGACTAAAGACATATAAAGGGATTTGGAGAGGTGGCAAAGAATTATACGGTTATAGTTGTGAATCTGGATAGTGGTAGAGGCATTACTAGGAATACCAGGATACCCCATCGAAACATTTTAATGTTTCAGTTCAGCTGTGTACTGTTAAAAGAAAACTGATTTCCCGATTAGACACTTGCTCCAGGGTATGTATTTACCAGGTTTGATTCTCACATATGTATGGTTTTACAGATGATGAGTGGGAGTAAGTTATTGGGAATAGGGTGATCATCCTCATTATATCGGGATTCGTTGTAATCGGTGATATTTGAGGAGATCACCTGGGCTGTTTGCCGGTCGGCAAATGTTTGGTTTTGAATATCCGCTGTTGTGCATCAATTTCAAATTGATATATCTGTACGTCTATTTTCATAGAGTGAGATATACCTTTTGATATTATGTCGATGACATTTACCTATATCAGTGGATGGTTAGGTAAGGAGCATTAATCAGCGGTGTAATTCTTCATAACCATAGTACAGTTTTCAACCTACGACATACAGTGAATGAGTTATCAGACTCAGCGGACTTATACAGAGTATTGTATGTTTTCCAGTGTCCATTAGGACAGAGGGGTTGGTCCTCATACTATATTCTGTTTACTTTTAACTTCTCTAGTTCTTAGACATGTGTTTCATAGAAACACATGGTCTAAGTTTTGAGGAGTTATAGGTATTTGAATAGAGTAGAGAACCAGGTGTAGCAAGTATCGGGATTCTTCAAAGTGATCGAAGATGTAGATACTTGTGTATGGTATTCAGTTGATAGTAATGAAAAAGAGAAATTGCTTCTCTTTCAGGTTACTCATAATTGGAAGCATTCCTAAGTTGAGTAACGCTGATCGGCCTCTCTCCATTTAGTTGAAATGCACTGGAGACAGCTGCATGATTTGAATCTGGTTAAATTAAATCAGTGCCTCTGGTTCTATATTGGATATAGAACAGTTCATATCTTAACGTTGTTAAGGTACGGGGAGTTGTCTGGCTTATGATTAAAACCAGACTCTGGATAACTCAAGGCACGTTTCTGTAATGGCTGTTTGTGGGTTGACCCAGGCTATGACGAGGGTTGACTTTCTACCATCTGGCATATCAATAGAAATATTGTTCTAGACTCGCCACAGTTTTATTAAAAATGGATTTTTTCAAAAAAAAACAGTAGTGGGAGTATGGTAGAACTGGAAGTGATTCCAGAACCGCAAACGATTACTGAAGTTTTGATAAGGAACCTAAAGATTCAATCTGATTTGACATTCCATTGGCCACTCCGCAGATAAGGTGGGTAACTTCGGGCACCCGAGAGGTACTCCGGTAGCCTCAAGGACGGTGATAGGGAAGTTCTTGTTTACCCACACTTGCCATTGCTGTTGTTCCAGACTGTGAGACCCGGCAGAAGGATGAGTATAGCGTCGTTCTAAACTAGCTTTAGAAGTGCACGTCTATATGACTCTGCCAGAGGGTTGTCGTAGTCAGTGGGAGCAGCGGAAGTATTGGTGGACATCAGGCTTATGTCTATTTATAGACTAAAGCAGATGTAGCAGAGATAGATCATCTGTTTCTAATGTGACGGTCATAGGTTTGACGTCATCAGAATAGGGGATGGATCTGTTGAGAAGGTAGTAGGGTGTGATATCCTGGTATTTGGATGACATACACAGAGTAGGAAAAGAAACTCCTATACTACGATCGGTTATACTTTGGTCGTCACAAAGTGGTTTCTCCACAAAGGACTTGGATATTATATCAGACATACTGGTTACTAGATCTATGGTTTTAGATCTAGATTTGGGTGGTTTCCCAATCAGGGTACTTTGACAGCATTCTAAGAGTATTTAGAATGGACGACTCCTGGCACGGTAGTGTACCTGCAGGTGATGGAGTCACCCTCTCTAAAGGTGTCTTATAGACTAAAGTAGAGAGGGATGTGCATGATTGGCAGATCACTTGCTTAGGCAATTGAGTCAATCATGAGATGCAAGTACCACACCAGATGTTGTTGTTGCACTAGATGCAATAAGTTGACATTGATCCAATCCTGGAGAAACAGTCGGAAGCAGTTTTAGAACATAAGTGAATGTTCTAGGGATATGATAACGGCTGCCTCCTTTAGGAGACGGTTATCATTCCAGGCTTCCAAGGTGACATGGACGACAAGGAGGTTGTCAGAGTTGTAGTTTTCCTTCTGACGAGGGGCATTATTTTGGACAGGTGGTCCAAGGCAATACTGAGGGTGGCATGGCGCAGGATACTGATTAAGTTCAGTTGACGATACAGTCTAAGAAGTTTGGATTTGGAGTTCATTTATGAGCTAGGTCCCATCAGACATCCAGACATTCTAAGACAGGTATTGCTCATTTCGGGAGATGGCTTTCTCCGCGAACTTGAGATATAGAGAGACATAGAAAGAAACATCCAGGCGGATCCACTCACTGAGGCTATTCCTCGACCGCAATAGTTTCACAAACGGGATTTGTGAGACTGACTAGCAGAGAAGTTGGGTGTTCGGTATCACACGGGCTGTGAGTATGCGACATTGCAATAATTAGCCTTGAGTGCAAGTGGGAGATTGTTGGAGATAGTGCCCTCAGAGTCAATTATTGGATCACATGCACGTGATTGCAATGATTGAGGGAGGACCTATCCCGGTAGGACAGTCTTACTCGAGATGATAGTATGCTATCTGGTTTACCTTTATCATCGTGTACTGCTTTAGGTGACCTGACAGGTCGCTATTGCACGTTGATAGAGCCCCTAGGATTCTTGCTTGACCACCAGCAGTATGAGGGCGATCATATACGTGGGAGCTGGTAGTCTTTAAGCACATCCTTAAAAGGTCCCTAGTCGTGGGAGTTTCGAGACAGGGCATCGATACTCCACAGTAGATTAGTGTATACAGTCGAGACCCCGACGAGGGGCGGTGGCCGGTCTCACAAGCCACTGGTGTCAGTTGGTTCACCTAAGATGTATACAGGTGCTCATTGGGTTATGAGTACACCGGACAGGACTCGCCGGGAACATGCTAGTTGGTCTTATACCTGACGTCAGATAGCAGTTCCCTGGTGACATGTGTACAGGTTAGTTCATCGACCTGGGGATCGTCATTTGTCTCGTGTGAGTTCCCACTGTGCTTTGATTACTACCCTACCACGGCTCAAAGGAGTCGTGCAAACAGGTTTTAGTTGGGTACAGTCCCGAGCCACATGGAGGCAGTAAACGGATCTTCAGGGGTTCGTCTCTCCTGGTATTGGGGATGAGGTCGCGCTGTGTCTAGGAGAGCCATTACACGAAGTCCTTGGCCAAGGCAGGAGATTTACTGGTAGGTATTCCAGTAGTATCTCAGGGTGTTCTGGGCTACACTCCGACACGACTTGTACCGCTTTTGGGGGTCTGACTTTTACCAACCCCCTAGGCCCGACATGCGATGCTCATAGACGAACGGACCGGACTGTACGGATATTGTCACTGACAGGCTCAGTAGGGTGTCAGGATGAGTTCGCTCATCGACGTCCCTTTTGGTCAATAGCTGGTGGCCCGTCACGTATTGGCTTATACCTCTGACGTGCTGGTGGTTAAATCCACAGCCATAGTATTGACGAGTCTTTAGAGTCCACCACACTTACAGTTACTCAAGCTTTCGGGCGAAACGCTGTAGAGGCAGTATGGAGATATGGCAGGGTCCGATCAGATACGTGCGGTATTGCACGGATCAGGATCGGACGGTTAGTACTAGTGGCCGTATGGTTATATGGCAGGGTTCGATCAGATACGTGCGGTATTGCACGGATCAGGATCGGACGGATATTACTAGCCGGCTTTGGTTTAAGCCGGATCCTAGTATAGTACAGTGTAGATTTTGTCTCATTGCATTTTGTATCCGGACGGAATACAGATGCATGTGTGTATGCACAGTATGGGGGTTTTCCTGTAATTTATTACGGGGCCAGTTTTCTGGAGTTGCCAGTTTGCATTCCGTTCCGGCCGGTTTTCCTTTGTTCTTTCCCGGCCGGACTTTTCCGATGGAGGGACTAATTTGCATTTGTGCAAATTGGTATTTGAGGAGGGGTTTTATGCTTTTGTGGGGCTTCATGATGGTTGATAATCATGAGATGCTTTCTTAGTCTTTTCTTTGCTTTATGTGATTAGAAAGGATTTAGATTGATAAGAGCTTTACCTTTTTGGATGTGGTCACCCATTCTTTTTCTCCTACACTCACCTCCCTTGTTTATTCACTCCACCATTCTCACATTTGCATATGGCCGGCCACATTTAGATGAGGGGAAAAACATGAGAGTGTTTCATTTTGATGAGGATAATTTGGTTCATCTCATTTTTCCTTCCTACACACATTCAAGCTCCACTTGAAAAATTCCATTCCTCCATCAAGGCAACTACAAACCCCAAATGAGACTAGCATGATCTACACCACACTCTACAGCAAATCTTGGGCACGTCGACTTGCCAGCTTCGTGCCCGAGTTGCCTCGGTATTGAGGTGGGAGCCCGTAAAAGATGCAGGCGATGTGGTGCCCTTCCGGCGAGGAGGCGACGACCGGAGTTTCCGCAGGAGATCGGGACGACGATGAGAAGACCGGAGGACTCGGATCATTCGGTATATCTCTAGCCCGTCTTGTTGTTAGCTTAGACTAGTTAATGGTTCGATCTGGGTGTTTAGTGCGCGGTGGTGCCGGTTTGCTAAGTTCGCAAAAATTTAAGTTTATCACCGCTTCGGCACTTGGCCGTCGGATTGACGGCCGGGGCGCCGCCGTGCACTTACAACGTACAGCTAGTACCGCTTGCGGCCTGTGGTTAAACCCACTGCCAGCGTAGTGTCGAGCCTTTAGAGTCCCACACAGAGGGTTACTCGCCTTTGGGCAAAACAGAGTAGAGGTTGCATGGTTTTGCGACGGGGTTCGTTCACATCCGCGCACTTGTGCACGTTTGGTGTCCGGACAGTAGTTACTAGCGGGCTTTGGTTTAAGCCGGATCCTGGTAACTGTTTTGGGATTGGTTTTGTCTCAGTGTATTCGTGTTCCTTGGAGCACGGATGCGGGTGTGCATGCACAGTTGACAGAGGCAGAGGATTCTCATTAGGGTTGTTGACCATTTGGTTTTGGTTGACTTGTTGACCATTTGGCTTTGGTTGACTTGTTGACCGTTGACTTTTCTTTAAACCCTAATGAGAATATGATATATGATTAATAATATTAATTAAGTATTATTGTGCCGTGGTTGAGTTGAAAGTTTGACTTTTGTTGACTTGTTGACCGGTTGACCATTTTGGACTTGTTGACCATCATCATTTCATGGGTATGACTTTTTCTTGCTTGTTGTTTGCAAAAGCAATAATAGCATGAAATGATAATGGTCATTGAAACTAACCATCACCATATACTCAATTATTATTATTATTATCATTATTCTCACTTTTGTGAGAAGGGTTGGATTATGAGAGCTCATTCTATCATTCTCTTTCTCTCTCCTAGAAAGAAAGCTCTCCCTCCTCCTCTTCCTCTCTCAAGGTTCAAGCGTTCCATGAGTTGGAAATCATGAACCTTTGAGACAAAACCACCATCACTCTTCTCTACTCAATCTAAGGTATTAGGTTTAGCAAACCAAACACCTTAGTCATCTTTAGGTTGAGATAGGAGCTCAATTCCGAGACTCTCGGGTGGATCCATCTATGGCAAAGAGAAGACAACAAGGAGGATCCGTTCAAGCAACTACGAGGAGCAAGAAAGAGGAAGAACCACAACAAGAAGAGAAGGAGTTCAAGACCAAGGTATAGCCATTCTACATAGTAGTTAGAACTTGTAGAATATTTGTTAGTTTTTGTTTAGCAACGATCCTTCATGAAACGGTCCATGTTACCTAGCTAGGGAAAATTTTCGTTTTACCTATTCCGCCTCCCCGAAAGGACCGGGGTGGGTAACGTGGACCTAACAGTGGTATCAGAGCCAGGTTAAACACTATCTAACAAATTAGCAAAGTAACTAGAAGTTCGATCGGAGAAAAAAATCACAAAACATGCCCTAGATATCAACTTTCTGCCGATTTTATTTTCTGTTCAAAAAATAATAAATCGTGTACTAAAAATCGGCTCAGGTTTTTTTAAGAACAAGCAAGAAAAATGGTCCACTGACTCGGTCAAAGCGCCGCGGAACCGCGGCGGAGCGTGCTCCCGCCGCGGATCCGCGGCCGAGTTGACTCGGTCGTGGGAAATTTTTCCTGCAGTATGTTCAGTAGGGTGTTTTGGGATTTTTACAATATGTTTTTTCTGCCCAGATTTTACAGAAAGCAAAACTTGTTTTTGGGGTGGTTTAAAATCCGTATTTTGATCGAACTTCTAAAGACTTTAGCTAACGGGTTATATCTGTGATGTGATATATGTATTGAACGTCTGCTAATCGCTATACGTCGATTAGTGGGGGTTATACATATCTGTGATCTGTAATGTTGATGGTATGTGTATATGAATTCATTGGATTGTCGCGGATGAATAGCCGGGGGTTGTGAGATGAGAGTTTTCTTTTCTTTCAATTCATGTAATTTTTAATTGATGTAATATTATTTATATGGCCGCACAACCGGGATGGGGTTGTAGCCGTCATTGTATAATTTCTTTTACTGTTTTTTCTCCTAGGATAGACCCAAGGTGGGGTGCACAAACTACCGGGTACCTCGAAGTGCCGAGTGGCCTACTCACGGTATTGAGGGAGGTTGTTTCGCTTCGGGTACTTGGCAGGTAGTTTGCCGCACCCGTAGGGGTCTACGGTGGGGTTTTGGCTATTCATCGCGACCGTATAATCCGCTCTTCGTTACAGGCTCGTACGGAATATGGATTCCTAGTATATCCAATGTGTTCATCTGTGATCTGGAATGGCTATCATTGCATCTGACGAATGTGTATATATATCTATATGATATCTATTTAGGCGTTGCTTATGTTTTGCATCCGCGCTAGTCCAGCCCCCGCTCTGTCGTTAGTTAAGTAACCTAACGGGTAATGACGGGACCCCGTGGCGAATGCGGATGGAATAAGCGTACGTCATATTTTCATTGTTTTCTGCAATGGTAGGATTAACTGATGGGACGCATTAAATTAATGCAAGAAAACAAACCTAAAAAGAACGTTGTTGGAACAATTTTTCAAAAAGCTGTTATTGCAAGGACGCTCTCTTTTGTTTTGCATAGAGGTATTCGGTTATGAATGCCCAGCACCTCAGTCGACGAGGCAAGGGCCGAGATCTCTTCATCGGGAGTGACCCCTTAGACAAAAATTTTGCGTCAGGGTAATAACTTCACTATAGTCGATTATTCTTGCTTTGCATCGAGGTATTCAGTTTAGAATATCCTGCACCTCATTCGATGAGGAAAGAGCCGAGATCCCTTCACGGGGAGTGACCTCTTTAGCAAAAGTTTTCGCCACTATATTTTCAAAAGGGTTATCAGGTTCCTTCAACGATATCAAGTTCATTACGTTAACGGGTTTTTCGCCAAAAACCCAGCCGTAGCCCTCCGTCATTTCTTACAAGTAACACTTAGTATTCGTGCTGCGTTTGTTGACTCCGTCAAGACGTAGTGTACGGTAGCTGAGTGCTGCTTGTTTGTTGCAGCATATGGGATTGGTTAGGACAGTCGTATAACCTTGTTGACTCCGTCAAGGGTTATGCGGGTGGGTTTAATGCAATCCAGATAATGACGGGTTGAACTTGACTAGGACTCTTTGATTTGTTGACTCCGTCAAGGTCACTTGAGTCCTAGGGGCAAAAATCCACATTGGGAGCTTCTAAAGAAACTGAAACTTGCAGATTTAGCATACCTTCTAGAGTGTAGTGACTAGAGTGGATCCCATCTAGGTCATTACACAATGATAGTTGGATCCCGATCCCACTGATGAGTTGGATTACTCTCGGGAGATTATTTCACTTAACAATCAATGCTATAAACCAAGTAGGTGTCTAGAACGGTGTTAGCGGGGCTACACCTCCAGGGAAAAGAGGTTATTTAATTAAGGAACTTCGTGAAAGCGTTGGAAAACCTCCCTCGAAGTACCAACACCAGCCTGGCTGAAAGGTTAAGCAAGTATTGTGACGTGCGATTAATCCTGACTAATTCTTCTTTTAGGGTTTGAAGAAGAATTTGAGGAAACAGTGGGAGCCATCCTGGTTAGATAAATTAATAAACCAATCTAATCTTGCAAGAGCGCACGCTGAGTGTTTCTTTTCTCTTTCTCCAGGTAGCAACCATTTCACGCCCTAATCAAGATAATAAAATGTATCGCTTGACCGATCCGAATTCTTATTCGGGGCTGGGGAACGTTGGTTCGGCTCTAACTTACGACAATAGTCATAAGTATGAGCAAGGGAAAGAGGATTGTTTGGATTCCAAGGATACCCAGTTGAAGAAGAAGCATGGTTTTGCATCTACTTCAGGTGTTCTTGTAATTGAGAACTGCTTTACGGTCAGCCCTACCTCCTGGGTACTTGATACCGGATCAGGATCTCATATCTGTAATCTATTGCAGGGACTGAGAAAAAGTAGGAGAGTTGTACCTGGTGATATGTCGCTCAGAGTAGCGAACGGAGCACAAGTTAATGCTGCAGCCGTCGGTGAATATTACCTAGTGTTGCCAAATGGCAATACTATGATTTTGAACGATTGCTACTATATACCTTCCATGGTTTGCAACATCATATCAGTTTCTTTACTCGATAAAGATGTATATAACTTTGTTCTTGATAGAAATATCATGAACATCTACCTTCATAAGGTACTGGTTGCAGAAGGTACACTGTGTAATGGTATCTACGTTCTAAATCAGAATACAGTTCTCAATGTACAAAACACACGCAAGAGGAAGAATTCAGATACGAATGAATCCTACTTGTGGCATTATAGACTTGGTCATATCGGAGAGAAAAGACTAAGTAAGTTGCATAAAGATGGACTCTTGAATACGTTCGAGTTTTCATCTTATGAAACTTGTCAGTCTTGTCTCAAAGGAAAGATGACCAAATCTCCGTTCACCGGACATGGAGAAAGGGCAGCAGAGCTCTTGGGACTCATACACAGTGATGTATGTGGTCCGATGTCTATACATGCAAGGGATGGGTTCTCCTACTTCATCACATTCACTGACGATCTCTCTAGATTCGGATATGTGTATCTTATGAAACACAAATCTGAAGCTTTTGAGAAATTCAAGGAATTCAGAAACGAAGTAGAGAACCAGACTGGCAAAAGTATCAAGATCCTCCGGTCTGATAGAGGAGTGCAGTACTTAAGCACGGAATTCCTAGATTACTTAAAAGAGAATGGTATTCTCTCTCAGCTTACTCCTCCTTATACACCACAGCACAACGGTGTATCGGAACAGAGGAATCGTACCCTATTGGATATGGTTCGCTCCATGATGAGTAATGCCGAGTTGCCTTTTTCATTTTGGGGACATGCATTTCAGACAACGGCATACCTACTGAATTACATTCCGTCCAAATCTGTGCCTAAGACTCCATATGAAATATGGAGTGGTAGAAATCCGTATCTTAAGCGGTTCAAGATATGGGGTTGTCCGGCCTATGTAAAAACACAGAAACCGGACAAGCTAGAGGCACGGTCAGTTCTATGTAAATTTGTGGGATATTCTAAAGACTCACTAGGATATCTGTTCTACCACACTGAGGATCAGAAGGTGTTTGTATCTCGTCACGCTGCCTTTTTAGAAAGGGAGTTTCTTGCAAAAGAAACTAGTGAGAGTTCGGTAGAACTGGAAGAAATTCAGCGACCACAAAATAGAACTGAAAACTTGGAGGAACCACTGGATTCAATAATCCCAAACGAACCTCAGCCACTCCGCAGATCTGGTAAGATTTCTCATCCACCCGAGAGATACTACGGTTTTCTCTTAGACGGGGATCGAGAGGATTGCATCTTGGAAGAAGATGACCCTACCAATTTCAGGCAGGCCATTATCAGTAGGGACTCTGATAAGTGGCTGGAAGCAATGCAATCCGAAATGGAGTCCATGTACACCAATAAAGTGTGGACCTTGGATATTGCTCCACCTGGGGTAAAACCCGTTGGATGCAAATGGATCTACAAAAGGAAACTTGGTGTAGATGGACAGGTGGAAACCTATAAGGCTAGACTCGTTGCAAAAGGTTTTCGTCAAAGACTTGGTTTGGACTATGAAGAAACTTTTTCTCCAGTGGCTATGCTCAAATCCATTCGGATCCTACTTGCCATTGCTGCCTTCCATGACTATGAAATCTGGCAAATGGACATTAAAACGGCTTTTCTAAACGGTTGTTTAGAAGAGTGCGTTTACATGGATCAGCCAGAAGGTTTCGTAGACAGTGGGAGCAGCGGGAAGGTGTGCAAGTTGCTTAAATCCATTTATGGATTAAAGCAGGCATCGCGGAGCTGGAACATCTGTTTTGATGAGGCAATCAAGGAATTTGATTTCATCAAGAACGAAGATGAACCTTGTGTCTATAAAAAGATTGTAGACGAACTGTCGTATTCCTAGTCTTGTACGTGGACGACATTCTTTTGATAGGAAATGATATTCCTATGCTACAATCGGTCAAGCTATTCTTGTCACAACGGTTCTCCATGAAGGACCTGGGTGATGCCTAGTACATTCTGGGGATCAAGATCTACAGAGATAGATCCAAGAGACTACTGGGACTGTCGCAGTCCAGGTACATAGAGACCGTACTAAAGAGATTTAGTATGGAGGATTCCAAGCGCGGTAACATACCCGCATTGCACGGAATTACCCTCTCCAAGAAGATGTCTCCTAAGACTGACGAGGAGAGGGTTCGCATGAGCACTATACCCTACGCTTCGGCGGTAGGATCTATAATGTATGCGATGCTATGTACAAGACCAGATGTAGCTTACGCGCTGAGCGTGGTGAGCCGGTATCAGTCAGACCCAGGTGAGGACCACTGGACGGCAGTGAAGAACATTCTCAAGTACCTGAGAAGGACTAAGGAGATGTTCCTGGTTTACGGTAATGGAGACCTCAGGGTCGAGTCCTTTACCGATTCAAGCTTCCAGAGTGACAAAGATGACAGCAAGTCTGTCTCGGGTTTTGTGTTTACCCTCAACGGATGGGCGGTATGTTGGAGGAGTTCCAAACAGGATACCGTCGCAGACTCGACGATGGAGGCTGAATGCATTGCTGCAAGCGATGCCGCAAAAGAGGCGGTCTGGATGAAGAAGTTCATTAGTGAACTTCAGGTGGTTCCGTCATTGTTGACCCAATACCTTTGTATTGCGATAACAATGGGGCTATAGCTTTAGCGAAGGAACCAAGGTCCCATCAAAAATCCAGACACATCTTAAGGCGGTATCACCTGATCAGAGAGATCATTGATCGCCAGGAGATCGAGGTACGAAGAGTGGACACAAAAGACAACACAGCGGATCCATTCACAAAGGCCCTCCCTCAAACACAGTTCGAGCGACTTTTTGAGCTATTGGGTATGCGGTACGCCGGCAGTTGGCCTTAGTGCAGACGTTGGGTATGCGATACACCAATTACTGGCCTTTAGTGCAAGTGGGAGATTGTTAGATATGTATGCCCTAGAGGCCATTATTGTATAGTACTGGTTTGTATAATACATTTTGGAGGCTTGGGATATATATATGGTTTTACGACAGTCTTGCTCGATATAATAGTATGCTACTTGGTTTGTTTCTATCTTAATATGTGTATATGTTTCTTTTAACATATCGCTAAAAACATATTGGTAGAGCCCTTAGGATTTTTGCTTGACTACCGGCGTTGTGATGGCGATCACACTAGTGGGGGCTGGGTAGTCTATAAGCACATCCTTATTTTGGTCCCTAGTCGTAGGATTATCGAGACAGGGCATCGATACTCCAGAGTAGACTGGTGCATACGCTTCTCTTCCCAGCAGGGGAGATGGTCTGTCCCACAGCCATCAGTACGTCGTACTGGAGATAGTATGCAGGTGATCGTTAGGTTACGAGTACACTGGACAGGACTCGTCGGGAACCGTTGGTTGGTATTATACCTATCGTCAGTTAACAGTTCCCAGGTGACATGAGTACAGCTTAGTCCGCTGACTTGACACCGTCACTTCGCCTCGAGTGTGTTCCCATTGTTCTTAGATTACTACCCTACCACGGCTCTACTGAGTCGTGCAAACAGGTAGTAGTTGGGTGCAGTCCCGAAGCACTTGGAGGCAGTGACGGTTAGACATGATTCGTCTCTCCCGGTATTGGGGGTTGATATCGCGCTGTGTCTAGGAGAGCCATTACACAAAGTCCCTGGCCAGGGCAAGCGAGAATTGCTGGTAGGTTTTCCAGTAGATTCTCAGGGTGTTTTGGGCTACACTCCGACACGACTTGTACCGCTATTAGGGGACTGACGTTTACCGCCCCCCTAGGCCCGCCATGTGATATTATCAGACGAACAGACCGGACTGTACGGAGATTGTCACATTCAGGCTCAGTAGGAGTTCGATGGGTTCACCTCATCAGTCTTCTTATCGGTATCTACCTGGGGACCGTTACGTACAGCTAGTACCGCTTGCGGCCTGTGGTTAAACCCACTGCCAGCGTAGTGTCGAGCCTTTAGAGTCCCACACAGAGGGTTACTCGCCTTTGGGCAAAACAGAGTAGAGGTTGCATGGTTTTGCGACGGGGTTCGTTCACATTCGCGCACTTATGCACGTTTGGTGTCCGGACAGTAGTTACTAGCAGGCTTTGGTTTAAGCCGGATCCTGGTAACTGTTTTGGGATTGGTTTTGTCTCAGTGTATTCGTGTTCCTTGGAGCACGGATGCGGGTGTGTATGCACAGTTGAGAGAGGCAGAGGCAGAGTATTCTCA
Source organism: Agapanthus africanus (assembly GCA_030015575.1). Taxonomy (NCBI): domain Eukaryota; kingdom Viridiplantae; phylum Streptophyta; class Magnoliopsida; order Asparagales; family Amaryllidaceae; genus Agapanthus; species Agapanthus africanus. Next base: position 537,372,972 of record CM057339.1, read on the forward strand.
TTAGGGTTGTTGACCATTTGGCTTTGGTTGACTTGTTGACCATTTGGCTTTGGTTGACTTGTTGACCGTTGACTTTTCTTTAAACCCTAATGAGAATATGATATATGATTAATTATATTAATTAAATATTATTGTGCCATGGTTGAGTTGAAAGTTTGACTTTTGTTGACTTGTTGACTTTGTTGACCGGTTGACCATTTTGGACTTGTTGACCATCATCATTTTCATGGCTGTCATTTCATGGGTATGACTTTTTCTTGCTTGTTGTTTGCAAAAGCAATAATAGCATGAAATGATAATGGTCATTGAAACTAACCATCACCATATACTCAATTATTATTATTATTATCATTATTCTCACTTTTGTGAGAAGGGTTGGATTATGAGAGCTCATTCTATCATTCTCTTTCTCTCTCCTAGAAAGAAAGCTCTCTCCCCTCCTCTTCCTCTCTCAAGGTTCAAGTGTTCCATGGGTTGGAAATCATGAACCTTTGAGACAAAACCACCATCACTCTTCTCTACTCAATCTAAGGTATTAGGTTTAGCAAACCAAACACCTTAGTCATCTCTAGGTTGAGATAGGAGCTCAATTCCGAGACCCTCGGGTGGATCCATCTATGGCAAAAAGAAGACGACAAGGAGGATCCGTTCAAGCAACTACGAGGAGCAAGAAAGAGGAAGAACCACAACAAGAAGAGAAGGAGTTCAAGACCAAGGTATAGCCATTCTACATGGTAGTTAGAACTTGTAGAATATTTGTTAGTTTTTGTTTAGCAGCGATCCTTCATGAAACGGTCCATGTTACCTAGCTAGGGAAAATTTTCGTTTTACCTATTCCGCCTCCCCGAAAGGACCGGGGTGGGTAACGTGGACCCAACACAAGTAAGCGATTTTCTATTCCGCTTAGACGTTACTCTGCTCGGATCTAGTGCTAACTTGATCGTCGGAGGGTCCTCGGTGGTACCAAACCACCCCGGGACTTCTTTGCAGGTACTCGGCGCTAAACTCCTCAAATCATCAATCTCCTCAAAACCCATTGAGACCCACACGCAACATGAGACTGGTTCCGAAACCTATCAGGAGATCGACGGAAGACAACATCTGAAGGAGACCCGAAAAGGACCCCCATCACAAAATGAGTGCAACAAATATTGCAAGAATTTGATACTTTTTGCATCTTCATTTACATTTCTAACTCAAATTTGTTGCTAACCAAACAAAGAAAATTAAGAATTTTTGCAAAAAATGTTGCATGAATTTTCATTTCCAAACTACAAAACAACCACTTAATATTCATGATGTATCTATAATATGGAATTAATATAATATATATCTTGAAAAACGAAATAAATCATTATCAGACTTTTCTTTGATGCGAGCTAAGTAAAACATACTAACCCGTGGAGGTTGTGTCATCCTAACGTTATTTTTAAACCGAGAAGCTAAGCATAAATAGCTTTTAAATGGGCAGTAAATCATAAACCCGTGTACTGGTGTTTTTCAGGTTGTTCAGCCGGTCAAAACGTGCCAGGGACCATTCTTGACAGAAAGAAACCTTCCTAGAAGGGCTTGCATCATGCAAGTGCATCATGCAAGCCCTTGCAGGAAAGTTTTTTCCTTCTTGACAGCTCTATTTTTTTCTTTTTAAATTTTTGTATCAAATCCTCGATTAATTATAATTTTTCTTATTTTCTCGACATTAGTGTGCAGAATATGCTAGTTTGTATTAGACAGCGACTACAAGCTAAATAACCCACGTGGCTACTAATAAACCACGTGGCAACCTAGTACGCCTGGTATCAAACTACTGCACCCATTAATATTCTAATCCCACCCACTTTTTCACCCTCTCTCTCTCGGTTGGGCCCACTCACTTTCCCCCCCAACCGCCTCAAACTCCATTAATTAATGGGCCTGCAAAATCCCTTGGGCTCTCTCTCTCTCTCTCTAATGGCGGGAGATTAAATAGTCACCAATTGAGATCGACACAGAACGAAACCCTAATCGATACCTCAATCCATGGCGTCAAATGACAAAGACGACGGCCTCATCTCGAAGCTTTCGAATTCGAAGCTCGTGACGGCGATCGTCGTCGGAGGCGCCGTCATCATCGCTTCCTCTGTCATCGCCATCAATTTAGGGATCTACCCGGAGATTCCTCTGCCCCTTTCGTCGAGATTCGGAAAGAAGAAGAAGCTGATTCGGGTTTACATGGACGGATGCTTCGACATGATGCACTATGGGCATTGCAACGCGTTGAGGCAAGCGAGGGCGTTGGGTGATGAGCTCGTTGTCGGCGTTGTTAGCGATGATGAGATCACGATGAATAAAGGACCCCCTGTGACTCCGCTGAATGAGAGGTTTGATTCCAAATTTTTGCTTATTTTTGGTGTTTGATCCCCATTTTTAATAAAATTGTTTCTTGCCTTTTATGTGATCTGTTGTTATCTATTTAGAATGTAATGTTGTGAGATTTTTTGATAAGTATAAATATTGATAGGATTCAAATGCGGTCTGCTGTTGATCGAAACATAAGTTGATATCAATGTTCGGAAATGCCTTAGGAAGAAGCGAAGTGAGTAGTGTAATCTACAGGAATACTAATTTTTCGTGACAAAATAGTATATTTAAACAAAATTTTGTACTGTTCTAAAATAAATAATCCTTTTAATGTTAGAAAATTTAAACAACAAGTTAACAACATTCTTATACAAGTTTAATTGCATATAATGCTCATCACACATCATCACCCAGTTAGAATAAATATATATTATCACACAATGCATATGAAAGTCTAGACTTAAGTCATTAGTATCACGATAGAATAAAACAACTAAATGTTAGGTGCATATTCTCTTATTACCACAATAACCATTGTCGATGATAAGTTTATAATAACATAATGATAAATAAAAAAGATGGAAAAGTTTAAATCATCCCCAATTCTAATAAAACAAAAATTTCCCATCTTGTAATATATAAGATTATTCTAAATCGTCTTCCTGTAGAAGATATATGCACCCTCTTCATCGATCGCAAGCTCCCCATCTTCCTCCATAGTAATTTCTTTTCCTTTGTTAGTCGACGCCACACAAGTATAAATAAAACAAAATCATGTCAAGTTATAAACTATAATATATTTTATAAAATAAATTATAGAGGTTTTACTCACAAGAAGCCCCAACATCTATCCTTTCTTTTTTCTAGTCGTCGAAACATTTTCTTCAAAGACATCTTCCCATAAAGGCCCGCTTTATGGCAGAAACTTTTTAAGTATTCTTCATTTTGAGCTTCATTCAACCATTCCGGAGCATTAGAAAGACATGTGTCCTCTGCCTCCACTAACCATTCGCTATCGGCTGTCATTTTGTTATAAAAAACTGGATCCAATATTTTATTCTCGCGTCTCACATTTCTTTCCCTAAATTTAGTATTGAAATAACATAAACAAGGAGATTCAATCAATTTTGCTCTTAACAATTTCTTCTTTTTGAGTAAACCTAAAACTAAAAATGTAGAGTAACATAAGTATAATAAAATCAATAATAAAATATAATTTCGTCTAATATTTTAAATTCTTACATGCTCAAATGTGCTCTAATTACGTTCATAACCAGATGCACTTCAAGTAAGAGTACGCTCAAATTGCAATTTTTGAAGTGTTGGTATATCTTTTCCAAATCGATTTCATCAAGTCGCTACTAGAAAATATTATAGTGTGAGACAAATCAGATCAAATATTCAATTTATTATAACAAATTAAAAAAATCTTCTTTTTAAAAATAATACATGGAGTGCGATTATTAATTGATTTCGTAGCTAGTTCAGATCCAAATTGTCCAAGATTTTTCTTGTAGCTATTAGGTTACACATCGGCTTGCGCTCTCTTGTTTAAGTCCGGAATTAATCGAGCTGTGGTCTCCAAAAGACTTTCACATGATCTTTTCAGAAGTTTTTTCGATAATTTTTTTGGGTTATTATAACCCGCCGCATGAAGCAGATGATGAAGCATATGGGTCCATCTCTTATCATTAACCTTTTAATATGGAGTGCATTCTCTCTATTCCATCACATGTAGCCGCAATATTTTCTTTCGTACCAAGTAACATCTCATATAAATAGCCCATTGAAGGTCTTGCATCCGAATCCTCTCATAGTACGCCTACAAGGAGCGTGGTATTAATACAAAACAAATCTTGACCTTAAAAAGCCCTCTCATGAGCCGGTAAAAACCGCTTAAGTGCTTAAGTGGTCTAGCGGGTTTCACTACTCCGTTTTATCCTGCTTAAGCGGGTGATATTATACAACCTATATATTCATCTATACACCTCGTGGGTATATAAATACTGTTATTGGAGTGAGAATAACAGAAATACCAATTAATAAAAAATTCCATCTTTTCTTTCTTTATCCACGTTGTTTCTGTCTTTCATGCTCGGTCGATAAGGATTATGGTTTTCGAGTTGCTTGATTTCGAGAGATTTCAAGATTTGGGTTTCAAAACTTCAAAATTTTGGGCTTATGAACTTTAAAAAATCAAGATATGAATCGACTTCTAGCAATCTTAGAGTTTTCTATTTCGATTTTGAGTAGTTTTTGAATTTCAGTCTTGAATTCCAATTCGATTTCGACTACACTTGTGTTCGGGCTACAATTTTCTAGGTACTTTTTTATGGATTGTTAGGATTTTTTACTGCTTCAAGCTATATGATACTCGATGGTTGGCACTGAAAAGCTTATGAACACAAAGCTAATAAATTCTAAGAAAATTTCAATTTTGTGTTGAATTGTCCAAGCATATTCTTAGAAAATAATATACTGTCAGAGCACATTTGTTAGATTTCGGGTTGTATTTAGGCATCTTCTAGTGCAAAAAGAACATAAAAATAGTCAAATAGTCAGAACCTAATGAGAATCAATATTTATTGACAAGAACAAGGAAATTGATGAAACATCACTTTTCTAATTTCTGAGCGTCCTGAGCGGCCACTTAAGTGGTTTGGCTCCTTGGCCGCCCCGTTTTTTAGAACATTGTGAACCACAATATTCTTTGCATTCACTCCATTTTGCTTCTTTGCTTGCGTGCTTCCTGTAAACTCGTCCGAAGTGAACATAGAAACAAAAGCTCTCATTTGCTTGTACAAGTTTCTTAATGTTAAAAAGGGCATTGCAAAACGAGTCGTCGCCGGCTTTAAGAGCTTTTTCCCAGTCATATGCTTCCTCTTCAAACTTAATACCCAACTATGATTATATATAAAATTTACCATATTTTTCACCTTTTGTATATCCTCTGTGTGCCACGCAAGGACTCCATTAAAGAGATGTCACTTCTCCAATAATATAATTTAAAGGGTCTTATACAAATATTGCTTTGCCCTCATTTTGGAAAACTAAAACTTAATCTGGTTAGGGTTTTCATACAAAAAAGTTCATCTGATTGGTGCATATATGCAATATCATATTTTATGAAGAAAATTCCGTAAAGATCAGATTGAATTTCACGAGACAATGGAGATTGGTGAAATAACGTTTAAGTGGAACCAACTATTGAAGACCATAGCTTTAATTAGGTTTTCATGCTTTGTGTGTTTTTTTAATTTTTTTTGTTTTTCTTAATTTCTTGTGAGTTGTAAGCCTATGTATGTAGTCTATACATACTCTGCTGCAATGAAATCGAATGCAAACCCTCTGAGAGGGTTTGCATATAATAGAAGAGGACGTAGTGTGTGCATTAAATTTTATCCTAGACCCATTTATGCATTGTTTGGAACACGAATAATGAAATATTTCAATTTTTCCCACTAAACCATTCATACATAGATATAATGTTCCTCAAGTTTCTTTCTTTTTTATTCCCATGTGGAAAGTATCTTCTAAATGATTCCTTTCAGTTAGTTGGTTAAAAAAATATTCTATTTCATCTTAAATGTTGTGTGAGTATTAAATTTGTTTGGAATTTGTGTCTGTCCAATTGCTGTCTTGAATGCCCAACTTTGTACAAATGACCATGCTGATCATATAACAAGACAGAGAATTTTATCACGTATGACGGGTATTTTCATACCTAGTTATTAGATGGAATGTGTTAGGGAATTGAATATTCTCAATGCATCTTGTTCTACCTGATTTATGTTTTCTTATTGAATTTTTTAATAACTGTTGCAACCTAAATTTCAATGTGAAGAAACCCAGACGTAAGTCATTGTTCATGTCATATGATTGTGCTTGCAAAGTGTTGAACTCAATAAAATGTTTTAACAAGTCTTAAAGGCGATGATATACCCTTAATGACCTTTGTTTTAAGAATAATTTTTCCTTCAAGTGAACGACACTGTTGTAAAAAACCTTATAAAGCTCCGTTAAAGCCCCGCTTTAGCGGAAAGCGGTCATGAAGCGCTTTGCTTTCGTATAAAGCAGTAGTATAAAGCCTCTATGCTTCTTTAGTGGCTTGAAATTCCGCTTTGGTCCACTTTTATGTGCTTGAAACCCTGCTTACACCCTTTTTTCATCGGTTATGATAGAATAAAGTCTTTATTCTATTAGAATTTTCAAATTACCATATTAAATAATAAAACCAGTGAAACTTATTGTTGTCTTCAATCTATACCGTTAATTATTTAGACCATATATTATGACATATTTATCAAAGTTGTCTTAAAATTACTCAATATATTTTTAATTTTGGATATAAACTTTACAGAGTACAAAAAAGAAAATAATCTCTTTTATTTTTATATCTTTTGTACATGAATCTTTCTATCTATCTCCCTTTTCCATCATATAATTTTGTTTAATATTAGAAAACGTCATGGCGCTTTTTGCTGCTAAATTCTCGCTAAAGCCCGTCAAAGCTTTAAGCCCTATCCTTCCGCTTCTACGCATTACGCATTCTACAAAACTTGTGAACGATGAAGGGTACAAGAAAAGCTGAAAGGGCGTCATACTGGTTGCTATAGGCTTACTTGTTTTCAACAGACTAGAATGGAACATTCGAGGACGAATGATGTCACTCTGTATGATAATTTTTGTGCAGGATGACAATGGTAGGTGCTGTGAAATGGGTAGACGAGGTCATTCCGGATGCCCCATATGCCATCACTGAAGAATTCATGCACAAGTTGTTCAATGAGTATAACATAGACTATATCATCCATGGAGATGACCCGTGCTTAATGCCTGATGGTACTGATGCATATGCTCTCGCCAAGAAGGCAGGCCGCTATAAGCAGATCAAGAGAACGGAAGGAGTCTCAAGCACAGACATTGTTGGTACTATTCTATCCTGCCTTGCACAGGTTTTTCTTTAGTCCAGCTTTTGGTATAGATCTACTTAAAGTTAAATAAAAAAAATTTAGATATGGATATATTTTATTATCAATGCTTATATATTTATTCCATTTTCACCACCTTCTCCTTATCACATTTATTTCTCCAACTAATGTATGTATGAATTTCTTAAAGAAGGTCGAATGGATGCTTTGTCTTAAGTTAGATAACCTTTATACAATTTATTTGGCTAAGAGATGTGAAAATGCCTCCAATATTAATTACATTCGCTTAGGTCGGATGTTGCTTTGTGTGAGGGAGAGGTCCATTGGTGATAGCCATAACCATGCTTCGTTACAAAGGCAGTTCAGCCATGGGCGTGGTAGCCCAAGAGGTCCAGGAGTTGAGGATAGTGGGTCAGGCACTGGAACTCGTGTATCTCATTTTTTGCCTACGTCTCGGCGGATAGTGCAATTCTCGAATGGAAAGGTATACTCGATGAGCCTCTGAGCCAGTATTCCTTTTAAAAGATTGTCATTGTTGTAAAATATTTGTAGCCCAGAAACTGTTCAGCACTGTTTTATTATGAACTAAGGTGCACAACGTTGGAAGTGTAAGGATTATTTGCTGATGGGAATTTTTATTGATTGGAAGAACATTGCTGACAGCCACACAAAAATTGCATAATTCACATATATGCAGTCTCGAAGAACATTAAGCATTGCAGGCTTCAAGTGTAATGCTTCTGAAACTATAACTCAAGAATAAGGGAAAATTGTTATCAGTTGCAGACCTATCCAAAATGTGTTCATGAGATTATGATATAACAGTTCATATATTATGCATGTTAACTTCTCTCTGTATCTGTCCTAGTACTTTACTGTTTGGCGCTGAATCCTTGCTGCACATGCAGGGACCATGTCCAGATGCTCGCATTGTTTACATAGATGGGGCATTCGATCTGTTCCATGCTGGGCATGTGGAGGTAATACATTTTTTGTGTTTGTATTAATACTTTTGCATCGTCATTTATGTTAACCAATGTGATAATTGTCATCTCTCTCTCTCTCTCTCACACACACACACACACACAATCACAACGTGTATTCGCATATTTTTCCTTATCCTTGACGCAGATCTTAATTTATCAACTTTCCAGTTAGGCTATGATGTAGAACCGGCAATTTGGAAAGAAGGATATGCTTTCATCATGCATTAGCTAACTACTCCTTCCCACATTATTCCCAGTTGAAGTAACGAAATCATTCAGCAATATACAATCTGAGGTCTTTTCATATTTGTGCACCATCAATATTTTGAAATTTGGTGTTTAGGAGTTCAGAACGTCAGATATGGTAAAATAGCAGAATCTAGAAAAATCAGAAATACCCAAACCGAGAAGAAAAAAAAGCGAAATTTCATTTGCATTTATCTCAAATTTGTTAGATATATATTTCCATGAGGTCTTTCTGTATACTGTATACTATCAGTAGTCAAAAAAATTATGTTCAGTAGTTCAGATAGTAAACTAACAGTAGAACATAGAAAATCAGATGCATTCACAAATTGAAACTAAAAAGTTGAAATTTAACTGTATGTTTATTACAAAATTATCAGACAAACATCCATTCCTTGGACCAGGATTTTACTGATTTTCCACCTTTAACTCAATGGATTGCCTTGTTTACTTAGCAATTTATTTAAATTTTAGTTTCCTTTCTTTTGTAGCCAAGAACTACATGGACGGAACACACCTCTTGCAGACATGTAACTCCATGTTGATTCATCCTGTGCAGCATTGATTGGTAGAATTTTTAGTATGCTAGTTTTAATTACCGCAATCAAGACGGTTTCGCTTGGTAGCTAGCCGGATGAGCACGGGTCGGTCCACGGAGAAATGAGAATCCTTTTCTTAGTGTTTTGACGAGTTAAGTCCAAGTAGTCCGAGCTTGTTCAAAATTAACTATGTGCTAAATATGTATGATAAAATAGCTTGTTAGGGTTAGGATTATGTTAGTTTGGGTTAGGAGTTCGCTCACTTATTTCGTTTGCCACTCTTAATATCGGCAACAATGGGGATTAGCACGACTAGGAAGGAAACTTGCGAGTATAAGCTAGGCTTTCCAACGCTAAGTTCCTTCCTTTTGGTCCTTATCCGTCCGTTCTTGGCTCTTAGCCATAACCTCCGGTCAATTCAACCACAACCGGTCTCACTGGGGTGTCACCGCAATCATGTAGGATAGGGTGTCGTAGGGAGCGGATTGTGGTTGCCTTGACGGGAGTTCGAATCAAGATGTTAGGGAAAGAAAAGAGTGAGAGATTTGCTTCTCTCAAACTTTCCTTATCCTATCCTAACAAGTGAAACACTACTCACCTATTATAAAAGAAAAAGAAAATAAAACAAACAAAGAAGATGGAAAGAAATGAGGTAGCAAATTTACAACAAGCCATTTGAGACCTCACTTAGACAATGATCACACTTAAACATAATGGTTGTAAGGATAAAAGAAAAGAGAAGAACAATCAAACAAACAATAAATACCTAACAAAGAAAATTACAAGCAACATATATAAGAAATAAATTATAAGACATGCATATGAAAGGAACTTTTCTTTATTCATCATTCACTCAAAAGCTCACTGCAAAGTTAATTGAGGAAAGATGGAGAAGGAAGAGAAGTTATAAAATAAACTATACTAAATCCTAATAAAAGAATAAGCATGCTCACTTGGCTTGAAACTGAGCTATTTATAGCCAGATAGATAAAACTCTAGGGCCAAATTCTGAGCCCTTACACAATTACAAAACTACCATAAAAATATCTTCCGACTCCGAGTTGACTCGGCCCGGAATCGCCGCATAAATGCCACATAGGCCGCGGTTCCGCGGCGCTTTGGATGAGTTTCTGTCTCGTTTTTTCTGGGGTATTCCATGTTGCTTTCTTTCTCTGTTTAGTATACTTGGTTTTTCAGAATCATTCCATTTTTCTCCCAGATTCTTAATAGTCCAAAAAGATGTAAGAATGTGGACTTTTTGTCTTGATTTTCTTGAGCTCCGCGTTATCAACTCGATTCTTGTGCCGCCTCTCTTGTGCTTTATGCATGAATGACCCTTGATTGATTTTTGTCTCTTGAACTGGTAGGTGGCACCTGACGGATGGTGAGCGGAAACCCGTATTTTTATCTGTTGTTGGCAGTTGTCCTGAATTTGTCGTGACTGCTCCTGAATTTCATTATTTTGAACTGAGAACCTGTAATTATGTAGCAAACATGGATGGAAGGTACCTACCTATATGCAATGCGATCAAGAATGGGTGGTATAAAAGTGCAAAATTTTGATATGAACAAATACCCCCAAATTTAACTTTTGTTCGCCCCGAGCAAAGCCATTTTATTCCCAAAAAACTCACTTTTGTAGGTATCACGGTTGCACTTAGCGTGTGCAACAAGCTGTTAAACCTCTAGGTTGCCTTAGATGAGGAGTTTTGTCTCCCGAGTGTTTTCAGCGGATACTACCCATAAAATCGAGTCAAGTTGACCGTCGACTCTAATCTTACAGTTCAGCATTCTAGCTAGAAACTCTATCATCCTAAGTTAGAAATATCCATCCTTTATTCTTCACATCTTCTATTCATTTAACTTAAGATCATATACGTTTTGTCAGTTTATAAAGTTCTCAGTATCTCTTGAGTTTTCCTTCTAAAGTGCAGTCCCCAATCCGGAATTTTTATCATCTCTACGGAAGATATAAGCCATATTCTTCATTTCTATCTCCCCAAACTTCGATCATATACCCCTACATGTGTAATATTACCACTACACTTGGGAATTCAATTCAAGCTATAGTATCCTTGCCTAATACCTAGTACTACTTTTCATTAATGATGGACGGATTCGCTCACACATCTTTCATACGACTATTACAGCTTCCCGATGCATTAATCAGCCGATTACTGAACGCGTGAGCTTAAAGCGTAAATAGCAGTTTTCAGGTCTTGTACTTTTTTCCTTCTTTTTTTCTTCTTTTTTTTCAAGACCGGATATATTTTTCAATGATGCTCTTTTGGTGGTTAGCTTTAAATACCGGTTTTTCTTTCATACTAGGCTTTCAAGCAAGAGTATTTCTAGGTATTCTCTACTATCCCAAGTTTCAAGGTGCGTGTATGTGCGATTTGTAGTGTATATATTTTCTGAATTTGGACTCAAGAATTGGAGACTTGCTCTTCAAATAAAGCTTTCAATACTTTTCCTTTCATTTCAACTTAGCTCAAGAACTGAACTCAAAATTGCTTACTTCTAAACAAACTGTAAGGACGTATATTTACTACAGTTATACTTCAAGGAAGGTTATTTTTAGGGTTTTCAATTACTAAACATAGGATTTAGTTATTTCTAACTAGTCAACCGTCATGTCGAACTCGAGTCTAAATAGCCAAAACAAATTCCTTTTTTTCTTTTTTTTAATGCATAAATATAAACATGATGCAATGCGGAATTTAAACATTCAAATAAAAGAACAAATATTTACAAAAAAACGTGCAGATGCAGAATGCATGGATAACTATTTACAACAAAACTCCGCCCCCAAACTTACTCACAGCAGTGCCCTCACTGCTGCCTACTGCGTCTCCTAGAACCAGACGCAGTACCACTCGTGTTAGCACTACTTGTACCAGCTCCACCGGTGTCCGCACCACGAGCTCTTGATCTTGCTTTCTCACCCCGTGCCAACATGATAGACATCCCCTGCTTTAGGCTCGTAATATGCTGATCAAAAGTCGTCGTCATCCCTAATACTCTCTCTACCCCCTATGAGTATGCCACGGCAAGCGTGGTTGCTCGGCGGGGGTCAGCTCATTGCTCGCTGTGAAGCTCTAGCTGGGCGTCTCTGCCATCACATCCTTGGCCGGCTCGGTATGCGACCATAACCCGTGAAGTCTAGTGTATGATGTGGACACACCCTCAAGCAGGGGTCGAATGGGAACCCCATGATGCATAAAAGCATCAAACTCCTCTACAGAAAGGAAATAGCGACACAATTGTGTCACTAACATTGGGCACAGATAATTGGTTGTCCCTTTTCCGGCGCCAATCGAGTGTAGAAGTATGGTGCACATGTCATAACTTGGATTTTTCATCATTAATGTGTGCACAATGTGTAGGGATGGAGTGAAAAAATTGGTGTTATGCGAACTACCAAAAATGTTATTTTGTGTCCAACGACATATGGTTAACTCATTCACATACAGCGTACGACCCAAAATTCCTTTCCTGGGTTCCCTAAAACAACTCTCGCCCATCAACGACATGTAATCCTCAAATTGGAGGGGTTGGTAGTGAGCGGGGATACGGGGTATCAAAGTAACTTCATGAATGAAGTTTCTATCTATAACAATTTCCCGATCACCCCAAAATAAGCGAATAAACCAATAATTTTCAAAACAACTGATTGATTACGATTTCAGATGTGTAGTATGAAATTTGTATATAGAAATCACAACCAAAAATATTTTGACCGCAATCAATAACGGTGTCGAATGTAGCGCGTTAGTAAGTGCGGATCGTCCACAGGGAAAGTGTAATCGTTAGTTTTTCGATTTAGATGAGTTGAAATTTTAAAGGAAAGAAAAGAAACAATTCATGATTTGTAAATTGAATTTCAAGAATTAGAAAAATCTAGATCTAAGAAAACATTAAAATCAAGAATTGAGAATTTGTGATGATTTCCAAATCAAATATCAAGAATTGAAGTGAGGCTCGTAGGAATCGATCGGATCTATAGATGTGATGAAATCTAGCGATTACGTATTCTTATCCATCGATGAATTGATACTAGATCGATGATGATCGACGAGAATTATGGATTTCTTGTGAAACTAGGGTTTCAACATCCATCCCTTATTCCTTCGTCAATATCATTCACATTCTAGCCTCTAGTAAATTCAAGAATCGATCGTGGATCTCTAATTTCGAGCGATCACAATCAAGAAAGCATCACAACGAAACTAGGTCGTCGATTCTTCAATTTGCTAGGGTTTACAAAACTCGTAGGACTTAAGAATCGTTTTAAGATTTGTTACATCATCATTCTATTGATCGTCTCGACTCCTTTACGAGCGTAGTTTTACTCAAACATCACAACAAGAATCACAATCACAACTTGAGATCGAATCATGATGCAATAATTTAAAGAAAGCAAGATTAAAGAATTTCACTTTTATTTATCAACAATTCTGTTACAAATCGCTCAAGAACTACAAGAGGAAGAACTCGATCGTCGATTTGGCTTCGCTCGTCTCCTTGAGTCGCGGATCGGCTTGGATCACTTGCTCGATTGAAGATCGGCTCCGCTCCTAAAAGGTTGAAGGCTTCTCGTTTGAATAGTACTCGGGATCTTGAATTTGGCTTTGGATTTTGGATTTTTGAGGCACAAGTTGTGTCACTCAACTTGTGGGTGGAAGAGGAAGAGGTGAAGAACTAATGAACAACCTTTAACCCTAGATCTAAGCTCACTTTTATAGACTTCACAACCCTAGATCTAGAATTCAAAATTTGAATTTCCCTCCAAAAGTTTGTTAGAGAGAGGCTTCTAGAAATAGTTAGTTGGAGGGAGCTTCTAGAAATGGTTTGTTAGGCCGAGCCTTCTAGATGAAGCCACGTGGAGTTTTTGCAGTGTTCTGGAAGCTTGGGCAGTTGCATGAAGGCACGTGGGAAAAACTGAGGTGCTGATGTGGCAAGGCCGCCGCGGATCCGTGGCCCAATAGGAGCCTGAGGGCTTCATATTTCCAGAGATGCTTCCTTATAACCACATGGTATTTCTCTGATATGTTGATTCTCACAATTCCTTATATATTACTTCCAGCTCTCAAGTCTTTGAGTTGGCGTAATTTTGATAGCGCTTTCTACTGATTTGGCTTTTTCCTTGGAATTTCCTGCACAGACTTCGAAACAAGTGTTGCGCTACGCAAGAATGATGCGATGCCATGATAAACAGTCAATTTTCCTTAAAGTGCTGGTTTTAAAATATAACACATGTAATTTGGTATTTCAGGGATGTTTTGCTAATATGTGCAATATGAATGCCGAACACCTCTAGATGAAATTGCCGTGTTAAAAATGCAGTATTTTCAACTGATCAAATTCTCCAAAACTTATTTTCGGTCGTCTCGAGCAAACTGTTTTATTAAAACGAGAAGGAGAAAATAAAGAAAGAGAAAAACTAACTAGCACACTTTCGTAGGCAACACGATTGCACTGAGCACGTGCAACAAGCCTTTAAACCTCTAGGTGTCCTAGTAGGAGGAGTGTTGTCTCCTGAGGGTTTTCAGCGGATTGCACCCACAAAATCCAATAATAAAAGGAAGATCATGAATATTACATTTAAAGAAAAGAATTGTAAAAGAAAAGCTTTGAAAATTAGGGTTTCCAACTAAGCTAGCTTTTCGGTTGCCATGAGCCCTATCTTAATAGTCATGAAAAGATGTCAGAAATCACGTCCTCCCTAAATAAAACACCGTCTTATTCTTCATTCCTATCTTTCTTCCAAACATCGATCATATAACCCTACGTGTGTGTAAAGAACATCCGTACACCCGAAGAATTCAATTCAAGCTATCATACTCTTGTCCATCAGTCTCAGTACTTTTTAATTAATGAATATTTAGCTGAATTTGCTCATACACTTTCATGCGACCGTTAATACTTCTTGAGGTACTAACCGACCGATTACTCATGTGCTTGCTTATTTGGTGTTTTTTTCCTCGTCTTGCACCATCTAAGGCTTAGCAGTGACTCCCAGACCAGTTGGCCTTAGGGCACTAGGTGAAGAGGCATTCTCGCTATATTTTTTTATTGCTGTCTTGGCGATAACAAAACCAGTGTTCATTTTTTTCTCACCATTTTATATTTTCTTCATTTTTTTTATTTCCTTCATACATCGGCTTTTAGACAAGAGCATTTCAAGGTATCATCTACTATCCCGAGTTTCAAGACGTGTGTAAGTGCGAATAGCAGGGTATCAACGTTCAAAATGTTTGGCTTCCAGAATAGAAACTATTTTTCAGACTTATTTTTATCCTCAGATTAGTGACTTCCTTCATCTTACTAACCCTTGGGACAACGGCTCATAACTACTTATTACTAGTTCGTATAAGAAAACTTCTAATTTTCTTGGTTTTCTTAAATTTTTCTAATCTCATGGATGTAATTTTTCACTATCTAATCTTTTATTATCTTATTTATGTATAAAAATATTTTTATTTTTGTTTGAAATTTTTTAAATTTTTATAGGTTTTCAAAAATGTTTTGTGCTTATGCAAAGTGATGATGCAAATGATGCGAAAATAAGCACAAACCTCCCCCAAACTTGTTTTCAATAGTGTCCTCACTGTTGCCATCTGCTAAATCACAAAAACCTGTAAGCTTGGGATGAAATTTATTAATGGGGGCAAAATATTTAAGTGGAGATCCTCCCCCAAACTTATTCTTGGCTCATCATTTTGTAATTTTTTTTTTCGGGAGCCAGAAAAAATGCCCCCCCAAACTTGAGTTATGCAATGTTAATCTTTTGAAAATCACATGAGGGGGTCAAAAATCAGTGGTCGATGCCAAGCCTTGCAAAGACCGAAAGTTAACACCAACCATTCAAAATTTTTATCAATGCAGTGCTTTGGTTGGTGGAAGAAGTGGGGAAAGGGTAAGTGGTGGAATAGAACGTGGGTGCGTCTCATTTTGGAGAGACGATGCAGTGAATTTGATGGATTGCTCGCATTCTTTTTACAGTTCAGAAGAAGGGGTGGAGGTTCAATTTTATTGATTGGGAGATGATTCATCTCAACACCCGTGTCATTCAAAAATGCGAGTTCATCAGCGAAGATTTCCTCAAAAGTTCCATCAATACCCCGATGAATAATGTCATCACAAAGTGCGGGGTGATCTTCAGACTCTAAAAACAGTTCATAATCAGTGTTAGTTGTTGATCCGGACATCTCGGTGGAAGAGTCCGTATGTGTATGATACAAAGTTGGGTCAAACAATAACGTATGAAAAGAGTCAATATCAGTATCATGAGGATCGTCAAATTCGCTGCTGTCGACATCCATTAAGTCGACAGAACAGACCTGAGCAGTAGGTTCGGAGGGTACACTTCCCAACATGTAAATGTTCAGCTTAATTGTCATATTCCCGAAAGATAGCGTCATAGAACCATTACGACAGTTGATTATAGCGTTGGAAGTGGCCAAAAATGGGCGACCTAAAATCATCGGAATTTGATTCCGTGGGTTAGCTACAAGCTGTGTATCAATTACAATAAAGTCCACAGGGAATACAAATTCCCCGATTTTTATTAACACATCCTCCAGTTCACCCCTAGGTTTGGTGATTGATTGGTCAGCCATTTGGAGAGTTATGCTCGAGGGCTTTAACACTCCGATACCTAGTTGCTCATAAACCGAATATGGAAGCAAGTTAACACTAGCGCCAAGGTCTAGTAGAGCACGGTTGATGTGTTTTCCCCCAATAGAAATAGAAATAGTAGGACAGCCGAGGTCCTTACGTTTCCGTGGTACTTGTTGGGGGAAAGCCGTGTCTACAGTCTTTGCCATAAAAATCTTCTTGGGCACTTGAGTCTTCCTCTTCATAGTGCACAAGTTCTTAAGAGTTTTCGCATATGACGGAACTTGTTGGATGGCATCTAGGAGAGGGATGTTGATGTTAACTTGCTTAAACATGTCCATAATCTTCTCCATATATGGACTCGATTTGTTAGCCCTTAACCGATTAGGATAAAGTGCTTTAGCAATAAGCGCTGGGTCTATCATAGGAGAAGGAAGTGTGTGTGGACCCGATCCCAGAATAGAGATGGGGATCGTCCGTGGAGAACTAGAAGAGGTGGGCTGAGGTGGCGAGCCTTGTGGGAAACGAAGAATAGGCTCACAGAAAGGTGGCGGGGGTAGAAGAATTAGGGTCAGAATTAGAAATAGAAGTGGAAGGAAAGGTTTCAGCCGGGATATCATTGATAGATTTTTCAGTGTCATCAATCTCTTCCCCAACGTGATTGTCAAGCATTTTTCCAGATCTCAACGTGATTGCATTCACATGATGTGAATAGCTAGGATTGGATAGAGGTTGAGCTGGAAGTTTCCCTTTCTCTCTTGCACTCATTTCGTCTTTTAGTTGTGCAATTTGTGCTTCCATCGATTTGATATTCTCATTTTGAGAGACAATGATCTTCATCACATTCTCGACGGAAGATTGCAAACTTGCCGTCCCTTGGATGGATTGTTTCATGAAAGTATCCAAGGTTTGTGCTAGTGCAGAGGTATTATCTGTACCGGTCAATTGCAAAGAGTTTTCATGTGGTGCAAAAGTGTTGGCCGGATTTTGGAAGTTTTGTGATTGGAAGGGGTGCTGACTCAATTGAAGTGGTTGCTGTTGTAGTGGAGGGACCTTTTGGAAATTGTTTTGGGTTGGAACCGTGTTTTGAGATTGTGATTGGTTCCAAGCAAAGTTAGGGTGATTCCTCCAACCCTGATTATATGTGGAAGAATATGGATCGTTTTCTAGGTCTTTGAAATGCGTCATTGGTATGCTCATGACCTTGAAACGGACATTCTTCCGTCAAGTGAGTGTTAGTGTATATGTCCTAGAGGCCATTACTGTATCATACTAGTTTGTATATTACTTAATGGAAGCTTGGGATATTCACCTTGTATAAACAATCTTGCTCAATATAGTAGTATGCTATTTGGTATGTTTCTACTTCAATGTGTACATGTGTTTATTTTAGTATATCACCTATACACATTAGTGGAGCCCTTAGGATCTTTGCTTGATTACCGGCGTTGTGATGGCAGTCACACTAGTGGGGGCTGGGTAATCTATAAGCACATCCTTATGCAGGTCCCTAGTCGCAGGACTATCGAGACAGGGCATCGATACTCCGGTGTAGACTAGCGTATGCGCTTCTCATCCCAGTGTGGGAGATGGTCTGTCCCACAGCCATCAGTACGTCGTACTGGAGATAGTATGTGGGTGCTCGTTGGGTTACGAGTACACTGGACAAGACTCGTCGGGAACTGTTGGTTGGTACTATACCTATCGTCAGTTATCAGTTCCCAGGTGACATGAGTACAGCTTAGTCCGCTGACTTGACACTGTCACTTCGCCTCGAGTGTGTTCCCACTGTACTTAGATTATTATCCTACCACGGCTCAAAGGAGTCGTGCAAACAGGTAGTAGTTGGGTGCAGTCCCGAAGCATTTGGAGGCAGTGACGGTCAGACAGGATTCGTCTCTCCCGGTATTGGGGGTTGACATCGCGCTGTGTGTAGGAGAGCCATTACACGAGTAGTCCCTGGCCAGGGCAAGCGAGATATACTGGTAGGTTTCCAGTGTTATCTCAGGGTGTTCTGGGCTTCACTACGACACGATTTGTACCGCTATTGGGGGACTGACGTTTACCGCCCCCTAGGCCCGTCATGCGATGTATCAGACGAACAGACCGGACTGTATGTAGATTGTCACAGTCAGACTCAGTAGGAGTTCGGATGGGTTTTACCTCGTCAGTCTTCTTGTCGGCATCTACCTGGAGACCGTTACGTACAGCTAGTGCCGCTTGCGGTCTGTGGTTAAACCCACTGCCAGCGTAGTGTCGAGTCTTTAGAGTCCCACACAGAAAGCTATTCGCCTTTAGGCAAAAGAGTAGAGGTCGCATGGTTTTGCGACAGGGTTCGGTCACATCCGTGCACTTGTGCACGTACAGTGTTCGGACAGTTAACACTAGCGGGCTTTGGTTTAAGCCAGATCCTAGTGTACGTTTTGGGATTGGTTTTATCTCGTTTGTATTCGTGTTCCTCGGAACGCAGATGCGGGTGTGTATGCACAGTTGACGGAGAGACAGAGGCAGAGGATTCTCATTAGGGCTGTTGACTGTTGACTGTTGAATTTTTGCTCAACCCTAATGAGAATATGATATATGATTAACATTAATATTAATTAAGTATTATAGTGACATGGTTGTTGAGGGGTTGACTTTGTTGACTTATTGACTTTGTTGACCGGTTGACTAGGTTGGACTAGTTGACCATCATCATGACAATGGCTATCATTTCATGGCAAAGACTTTTGCTTGCTTGTTTCTCTTGTGCAAAATGAGTGCATGAAATGATATGGCCATTTTGACTTAAACCATCACATAATACTTGATTGCTACTCTTGTGTTTGAGCTCTCATCCTCTTCCTCTTGCTCTCCCTCTCTTTTCCTTTCTCTCTCTTGTGTTTGAGCTCTCATCCTCTTCCTCTTGCTCTCCCTCTCTCTAGTCTATGGTTCACTTGTCTCATGTGTTGAGAAGCAAGAACCATAGAGAAAAATCCCAACACACTCTCCTCTACTCACTCAAGTTCATAAGGTTTAGCAAACCGAGTGAACTAGTTTCTTCAAAGCTCGAAGAAGAAGCCAAAGGTAGAAGCTTTCGGGTGGATCGATCTTCGGCGCAAGGAGACGACGGAGTGAAGCCGATCCGTACACCATCGAGAGTCAAAGACGAAGGAGTTCAAGAAAGAAAGGTATAACCCCCTAACCGAGTAGTTAACAACTTCTTGTTAGGTTGTTAGGTAGATAGTTTAACAAAGATCCGTTTTGAGTCTATGTTACCGCCTCTAGAAAATTGTTTTTCATCGAATTCCGCATGCCCGTAAGTACCGGGAGAGGTAGCATGGACTTACAGTGGTATCAGAGCCAGGTTAAACACTACCTAACATGTTAGCATAGTAATTAGAAATTCGATCGGAGAAAAAGTCGCGAAATACACCCCGATATCAAACTTTCTGTCAATTTTTAAAGTGCTGTAAAAATGATAAATCATGCTTTAAAATTCGGCTCAGGGTTTTTAGAAGAAACTGCAAAAAATTGGTCCACTGATCCGATCAAAGCGCCGCGGAAACGCTGCGGGAGTGCTCCCGCCGCGGTTCCGCGGTCGAGTTGACTCGGCCGTGGGGAATTTTGGTTGCAGTTTGTTCTATGGGGTATTTTGGGATTTTTGGTATATGTGTTTTCAGCCCAGGTTTTCCAGAAAGAAAATTTTGTTTTGGGGGCTTTAAAAACCGTATTTTGATCGAGTTTCCAATGACTTAAGCTGACGGGTTTATTTATGTGGTGTGATATTTGTATTGAACGTCTGCTAATCGCTATATGTCGATTAGTGGGAGTTATACAAATCAGTGATCTGTAATGTTGATGGTATGTGTATATGAATTCTTTGGATTGTCACGGATGAATAGCCGGTGGTTGTGAGATGAGAGTTTTTCCTTTTATCTTTCAATTCATGTAATATGTAAATTGATGTAATATTATTTTTGGCCGCACAACCGGGTCGGGGTTGTAGTCATCATTGTATAATTTCTTTTTACTGTTTTTGCTCCTAGGATAGACCCAAGGTGGGGTGCACAAGCTACCGGGTATCTCGAAGTGCCGAGTGGCCTACTCACGTCGTTGAGGGAGGTTGCTCCACTTCGGATATTTGGCGGGTAGTTTGCCGCACCCGTAGGGGTCTAGGGTGGGGTATTGGCTATTCATCGCGACCGTGTAATCCGCTTTTCGTTACAGGCTCGTACGAATTGCGGATTCATAGTATATCCAATGTGTTCATCTGTGATCTGAAATGGCTATCATTGCAATATATCTAAGTATGATATTATTTAGGCGTTGCTTATGTTTTGCAGCCGCGCTAGCCCAGCCCCCGCTCTGTCGTTAGTTAAGTAACATAACGGGTAATGACGGGGCCCTGTGGCGAATGCGAATGGCATAAGCGTACGTCATATTTTGGTTGTTTTCTGCAATGGTAGGATTAAATGATGGGACGCATTAAAAGAACTAATGCAAGATAAACACGCATTAAAAGAACTAATGCAAGAAAAATAAACCAAGTAAAAGTCGTTGGAACACTTTGAAAACCACTCGGTTCTTTTCAAAAACTAACTTTTAAATGCGGAGCTTGAACCACTCCTTTTAAAAGCTATCTCGTTCCATCGATTATATCAAGTTCACTACGTTCACGGTTTCGCCAAAACCATTCGTAGCCCTCCGTCGTTTCATATGGATGGTCAATAGTATTCAAGCTATGTTTGTTGGCCAAAATCAAGGCATAGTGATTGGTAGCTATTGGGTATTCATGTGCAACATAGATAGATGTGTTGGTTTGGGACAGTCGTTCTACCTTGTTGGCCAAAGTCAAGGGTATGTGCGGGTGAGCTCAAATTAACCTGGAGAATGACGGGTAGAACTTGACATGTGACTTATGATTTGTTGGCCAAAGTCAAGGTCATAAGAGCATGGGGCAAAAATCCACATTGGGAGTTTCAAAAGAACTGAAACTTGCTAGTATTGCATACCATTTGGAGTGATGATTCTGGTAGGATTCCTTCAGTTTCGTCACGCGATGATATTTGGATCCCGATCCTACTGTGAGTATATGCTACTCCTCGGGAAATTTCTCACTTAACGATCAATGCTATAAACCAAGTAGGTGTCTAGAAAGGTGTTAGCGGGGCTACGCCCCCAGGGAAAAGAGGTTCTTAAATTAAGGAACTTCGCGAAAGCGTTGGAAACCTCCCTCGAAGTACCGACACCAGCCTGGCCGAACGGTTAAGCAAGAATTGTACGGTGAGATTGATCCTGACTAATTCTTCCTTTTTGGTTTGAGGAGGGATTCGAGAGACAGTGGGAGCCATCCTGTTTAGACAAATTAAAAACCACTCTAAACTTGCAAGAGCATCATGCTAAAGTGTTTCTTCTCTCTCTCCTAATTGCAGCGACCAATCATCATGACCGGACTTAAGTTATTACTAGATAAAAACATACTGACAGGGCCAAACTACAAAGATTGGCTCAGGAATGTCAAAATGGCAATCACTTATGACAAGTTGGGGTATCTCCTTACCACCAAAGCTCCCCCTGTCCCAGGTCCCAAAACCAGCGTCGCGGATAGGGAAATCCGCAAGACCTGGGAGATCGATTGCGTGAAGGCCAAGTGCCTCGTGCTTGCCTCTATGGACAACGAACATCAGAGGAGGCACGAGAATATGGACCTCGAATCCATATTTCTCCATACAAAAGAACTGTATGGAGAGCAATCTCGTATCGCAAGATACGAAGTGTCGAAGAAGTTATTTTCGGCAAGGTTGGCCATCGGATCATCGGTAGCGGAACACGTGCTTAAGATGATTGGCTTCATTGAGGAGCTCGCGGAACTTGGGACCACGTTAGAGAACGAGCTCTATACGGACTTGATTCTTCAGTCCCTTCCTTCCACTTACGCCCAGTTTATACTGAACTTCAACTTACAAGAAAAAGAAGTTGAACTTTCAGAGCTCCTCAACATGCTGAGGAGTGCAAAGGGCACCCTACAGAAAGGTAGGGAAACATCCACTTTGTTTGTAGGAGGATCTTCATCTTCTAGGTTCAAGGCGAAAGCCAAGGGAAAGAAAAAGAAAGCCTCCGCCAAACCAAGGGGCCGTGTTAGTAAAGTGGATACGAAGGGAAAAGCAAAAGCAATAAAGATTGCGGGGAAGCTTATAGGGAAGGAAGAGTGCTTTTTCTGTCATAAGAGTAGTCACTGGAAGAAAGATTGCAGGGCTTGGAAAGCCAGGACACAGGAACTGAAGCAAGTTGCGGCTTCAGCTTCAGGTGTGTATGTTATTGAAAACTGTCTATCAATAAACTCTACTTCCTGGGTATTGGATACCGGATCAGGATCTCATATCTGTAATTCTTTGCGGACGTTGAGAAACCGTAGGATTTTGAAGGCAGGTGACATGACCCTCAAAGTTGCAAACGGAGCTAACATGGATGCTAAGGCCGTGGGGGACTATCACCTGAGAATGTCAAATGGACATGTTTTGGTTTTACGTAATTGCTTTTTTGTACCCAACGCAACTTGTAATATCATTTCTGTATCTTTGATTTCTAAAGAAGGTTATGAATTTGCGTTTGTAAGTAATGTTGTAAACATTCACCTTAATCAAGTTCTGATTGGGTCAGGTACATTAAGCAATGGTATATACGTACTAAACCAACCACAGATTTTCAATGTCCAGAATACACACAAAAGAAAGTCTCCGGAAATAAATCAGACTTTCTTATGGCATTGTAGACTGGGTCACATCAATGAGAGAAGGTTGACGAAGTTACATACTGAATGATATTTGAATCCGTTCGAATATCAATCGTATGCCACTTGTCAATCCTGTCTCAAAGGAAAGATGACAAAGACTCCGTTCGCTGGACACGGAGTAAGGGCGAGCGAGCTCTTGGGACTCGTACACAGCGACGTGTGCGGTCCAATGTGTACACATGCGCGAAGCGGTTATTCTTACTGCATTACTTTTACGGATGACTTATCAAGGTACGGTTATGTCTTCTTAATGAAACATAAGTCCGAAGCCTTTGGAAAATTCCAGGAATATAAGAATGAAGTAGAAAAACAAACCGGCAAAAGTATCAAGATTCTAAGATCGGATCGAGGTGGTGAATACTTGAGTGCCGAGTTCCTGGACTACTTAAAAGAGAACGGAATTCTCTCTCAGCTTACTCCTCCATACATTCCGCAACATAACAGTGTATCGGAGAGAAGGAACCGAACCCTATTGGATATGGTACGGTCCATGATGAGTAACGCTGAGTTACCGCGATCATTCTGGGGATATGCACTAGAATCAGCTGCATACCTTTTGAACCGAGTTCCAACTAAGACTGTGCCTACTACACCATATGAGATGTGGTGTAGGAAGAGACCCTATCTTAATCACATTAAGACATGGGGATGTCCAGCTTTTGTCAAAAAAGCAGCATGCGGACAAGCTCGAGGCACGCTCAGTACAGTGCAAGTTTGTGGGATATCCAAAGAACTCCAAGGGATATTTCTTCTATTGCAAAGAGGAACAAAAGATTTATGTTTCTCGTCATGCCCACTTTTTGGAAACTGAATTTTTGGAAAATCAGATAAGTGGGAACGCAATAGAACTGGAAGAAATTCCAGAACCATGAGCTATTACTGAAAGCTTAGTAGAACCAGAGGGTTCGAAAGATCAGGACATTCCTACGCCGCTCCGCAGAAGTAGTAGGCAGTCTCATCCGCCCGAGAGATACTACGGTTTTCTCATAGACGGGGATAGAGAGGATTGCATCATAGATTATGATGAGCCGACTAGCTTCCAGCAGGCCATTCAGAGCATTGACTCGGTAAAATGGCTGGATGCAATGCGGACCGAAATGGAGTCCATGTACACCAACAAAGTATGGACGTTGGACGTTGCTCCAGATGGGGTAAAACCCGTAGGATGCAAGTGGATCTTCAAAAGTAAGATTGGTGTAGATGGACAGGTTGAGACCTATAAAGCTAGACTGGTTGCAAAGGGTTTTCGTCAAAGACCTGATTTGGACTATGACGAGACCTTTTCTCCAGTAGCTATGCTGAAATCCATTCGGATCCTTCTTGCCATTGCTGCCTTCCACGATTATGAGATTTGGCAGATGGGCGTAAAGACCGCTTTTCTAAATGGAAATTTAGAGGAGTGCATTTATATGGACCAGCCAGAGGGTTTCATTCAGAGTGGGAGCAGCGGAAAGGTGTGCAAATTGCTTAAGTCCATCTATGGACTAAAGCAGGCATCGCGAAGTTGGAACATCTGTTTTGATGAGACGGTCAAAGAATTTGGCTTTATCAAAATCCAGATGAGCCATGCATCTATAGTAGATTTGTAGCGAGAACTGTAGTATTCCTCGTTTTATACGTGGATGACATTCTCTTAATAGGAAATGACATTCCTATGCTACAATCTGTCAAGGGGTTCTTGTCACACAGGTTCTCCATGAAAGACCTGGGTGATGCCTCATACATTCTGGGGATCCGGATCTATCGTGACAGATCCAAGAGGATACTGGGACTCTCACAGTCCAGGTATATCGACACCATACTGAAAAGATTCAGTATGGAAGATTCCAAGCGCGGTAATCTACCGGCTTGTCACGGGACCACCCTCTCTAAAGAGATGTCTCTCAAGACTGATTTGGAAAGGGATCGCATGTCTATTATACCCTACGCTTCTGCGGTAAGCTCTATAATGTATGCGATGTTGTGTACCAGACCAGATGTAGCTTATGCACTGAGTGTGGTAAGCCGGTATCAGTCAAATCTTGGGGAGAAACAGTGGATAGCAGTAAAGAACATTCTCAAGTACCTGAGAAGGACTAAGGAGATGTTCTTGGTGTATGGCGGAAAAGACCTTCAGATCGAGGCCTTTACTGACTCCAGCTTCCAGAATGACAAGGATGATTCCAAGTCCATGTCGGGTTATGTATTTACCCTCAATGGAGGAGCGGTGTGTTGGAAGAGTTCCAAACAGGAAACCGTTGCTGACTCGACGATGGAAGCGGAATATATCGCTGCTGCAGATGCCGCAAAAGAAGCTGTCTGGGTAAGGAAGTTCTTAACTGAACTTCAGGTGGTTCCGTCCATTGTTGATCCAATATCTCTGTATTGCGACAACAACGGGGCTATAGCTTTAGCGAAGGAACCAAGGTCCCATCAGAAGTCCAGACACATCTTGAGGCGGTATCACCTGATCAGGGAGATCGTGGGTCGCCAGGAGATCGAGGTTCGGAGAGTTTCT
The DNA here is from genome assembly GCA_030015575.1 of Agapanthus africanus. NCBI lineage: Eukaryota > Viridiplantae > Streptophyta > Magnoliopsida > Asparagales > Amaryllidaceae > Agapanthus > Agapanthus africanus. Next base: position 537,398,906 of record CM057339.1, read on the forward strand.
ACGGAAGATAACACTGCTGATCCACTCACAAAGGCCTTACCCCAGACTCAGTTCGAGCGGCTGATCGAGATGATAGGTGTTCGATACGCCAGTACATGGCCTTAGTGCAAGTGGGAGATTGTTAGTGTATATGCCCTAGAGGCCATTACTGTATCATACTAATTTGTATATTACAAGTGGCATTGGACCGCACACGTCGCTGTGTACGAGTCCCAAGAGCTCGCTCGCCCTTACTCCGTGTCCAGCGAACGGAGTCTTTGTCATCTTTCCTTTGAGACAGGATTGACAAGTGGCATACGATTGATATTCGAACGGATTCAAATATCATTCAGTATGTAACTTCGTCAACCTTCTCTCATTGATGTGACCCAGTCTACAATGCCATAAGAAAGTCTGATTTATTTCCGGAGACTTTCTTTTGTGTGTATTCTGGACATTGAAAATCTGTGGTTGGTTTAGTACGTATATACCATTGCTTAATGTACCTGACCCAATCAGAACTTGATTAAGGTGAATGTTTACAACATTACTTACAAACGCAAATTCATAACCTTCTTTAGAAATCAAAGATACAGAAATGATATTACAAGTTGCGTTGGGTACAAAAAAGCAATTACGTAAAACCAAAACATGTCCATTTGACATTCTCAGGTGATAGTCCCCCACGGCCTTAGCATCCATGTTAGCTCCGTTTGCAACTTTGAGGGTCATGTCACCTGCCTTCAAAATCCTACGGTTTCTCAACGTCCGCAAAGAATTACAGATATGAGATCCTGATCCGGTATCCAATACCCAGGAAGTAGAGTTTATTGATAGACAGTTTTCAATAACATACACACCTGAAGCTGAAGCCGCAACTTGCTTCAGTTCCTGTGTCCTGGCTTTCCAAGCCCTGCAATCTTTCTTCCAGTGACTACTCTTATGACAGAAAAAGCACTCTTCCTTCCCTATAAGCTTCCCCGCAATCTTTATTGCTTTTGCTTTTCCCTTCGTATCCACTTTACTAACACGGCCCCTTGGTTTGGCGGAGGCTTTCTTTTTCTTTCCCTTGGCTTTCGCCTTAGACCTAGAAGATGAAGATCCTCCTACAAACAAAGTGGATGTTTCCCTACCTTTCTGTAGGGTGCCCTTTGCACTCCTCAGCATGTTGAGGAGCTCTGAAAGTTCAACTTCTTTTTCTTGTAAGTTGAAGTTCAGTATAAACTGGGCGTAAGTGGAAGGAAGGGACTGAAGAATCAAGTCCGTATAGAGCTCGTTCTCTAACGTGGTCCCAAGTTCCGCGAGCTCCTCAATGAAGCCAATCATCTTAAGCACGTGTTCCGCTACCGATGATCCGATGGCCAATCTTGCCGAAAATAACTTCTTCGACACTTCGTATCTTGCGATACGAGATTGCTCTCCATACAGTTTTTTTTGTATGGAGAAATATGGATTCGAGGTCCATATTCTCGTGCCTCCTCTGATGTTCGTTGTCCATATAGAGGCAAGCACGAGGCACTTGGCCTTCGCTCAATCGATCTCCCAGGTCTTGCGGATTTCCCTATCCGCGACGCTGGTTTTGGGACCTGGGACATGGGGAGCTTTGGTGGTAAGGAGATACCCCAACTTGTCATAAGTGATTGCCATTTTGACATTCCTGAGCCAATCTTTATAGTTTGGCCCTGTCAGTATGTTTTTATCTAGTAATAACTTAAGTCCGGTCATGATGATTGGTCGCTGCAATTAGGAGAGAGAGAAGAAACACTTTAGCATGATGCTCTTGCAAGTTTAGAGTGGTTTTTAATTTGTCTAAACAGGATGGCTCCCACTGTCTCTCGAATTCCTCCTCAAACCAAAAAGGAAGAATTAGTCAAGATCAATCTCACCGTACAATTCTTGCTTAACCGTTCGGCCAGGCTGGTGTCGGTACTTCGAGGGAGGTTTTCCAACGCTTTCGTGAAGTTCCTTAATTTAAGAACCTCTTTTTCCTGGGGGCGTAGCCCCGCTAACACCTTTCTAGACACCTACTTGGTTTATAGCATTGATCGTTAAGTGAGAAATTTCCCGAGGAGTAGCATATACTCATAGTAGGATCGGGATCCAAATATCATCGCGTGACGAAACTGAAGGAATCCTACCAGAATCATCACTCCAAATGGTATGCAATACTAGCAAGTTTCAGTTCTTTTGAAACTCCCGATGTGGATTTTTGCCCCATGCTTTTATGACCTTGACTTTGGCCAACAAATCATAAGTCACATGTCAAGTTCTACCCGTCATTCTCCAGGTTAATTTGAGCCACCCGCACATACCCTTGATTTTGGCCAACAAGGTAGAACGACTGCCCCAAACCAACACATCTATCTATGCTGCACATGAATACCCAATAGCTACCAATCACTATGCCTTCACTTTGGCCAACAAACATAGCTTGAATACTATTGACCATCCATGTGAAACGACGGAGGGCTACGAATGGTTTTGGCGAAACCGTGAACGTAGTGAACTTGATATAATCGATGGAACGAGATAGCTTTTAAAAGGAGTGGTTCAAGCTCCGCATTTAAAAGTTAGTTTTTGAAAAGAACCGAGTGATTTTCAAAGTGTTCCAACGACTTTTACTTGGTTTATTTTTCTTGCATTAGTTCTTTTAATGCGTGTTTATCTTGCATTAGTTCTTTTAATGCGTCCCATCATTTAATCCTACCATTGCAGAAAACAACCAAAATATGACGTAGCTTATGCCATTCGCATTCGCCACGGGGCCCCGTCATTACCCGTTAGGTTACTTAACTAACGACAGAGCGGGGGCTGGGCTAGCGCGGCTGCAAAACATAAGCAACGCCTAAATAATATCATATATAGATATATTGCAATGATAGCCATTTCAGATCACAGATGATACATTGGATATACTAGGAATCCGCAATTCGTACGAGCCTGTAACGAAAATCGGATTACACGGTCGCGGTGAATAGCCAAACCCCACCCTAGACCCCTACGGGTGCGGCAAACTAATCGCCAAGTACCCGAAGCGAAGCAACCTCCCTCAACTCCGTGAGTAGGCCACTCGGCACTTCGGGATACCCGGTAGTTTGTGCATCCCACCTTGGGTCTATCCTGGGAGCAAAAACAGTAAAAAGAAATTATACAATGACGGCTACAACCCCGACCCGGTTGTGCGGCCAAAAAATAATATTACATCAATTTACAAATTTACATGAATTGAAAGAAAAGAAAACTCTCATCTCACAACCCCGGCTATTCACCCGCGACAATTCAATGAATTCATATACACATACCAACATCATCACAGATTTGTATAACCCCACTAATCGACATATAGCGATTAGCTGACGTTCAATACAAATATCACATCACAGATATAAACCCGTTAGCCTTAGTCTTTAGAAGTTCGATAAAAATACGATTTTTCAAGCCCCAAAAACAAATTTTTCTTTCTGGAAAATCTGGGCTGAAAAAATATATACCAAAATTCCCAAAATACCCCACTGAGTATACTGCAGTAAAGAAAATCCAGAGAAAAGCTAAGTGGGCCGCGGAGCCGTGGCAAGAGCAAGCTCTTGCCGCGTTTCCGCGACGCTTTGATGAGATCTCTTGATCGTTTTTCTTCAGTGCACTATAAAAACCCTGAGTCGATTTTTGAAGCATGATTTATTACTTTTACAGAACTTTAAAAATCGACAGCAAACATGATATCCGGGTGTATTTCGCGACTTTTTCTCCGATCGAATTTCTAGTTACTATGCTAACATGTTAGGTAGTGTTTAACTAGTCTCTGATACCACTGTAAGTCCATGCTACCGCTCCCGGTACTTACGGGCTTGCGGAAATGACGAAAAACGATTTTTCTAGAGGAGATAACATGGACTCAAAACGGATCTTTGTTAAACTATCTACCTAACAACCTAACTAGGAGTAGTTAACTACTCGGTTATGGGGTTATACCTTTCTTTCTTGAACTCCTTCGTCTTCAACTCTCGATGGTGTACGGATCGGCTTCACCCCGTCGTCTCTTTGCGCCGAAGATCGATCCACCCGAAAGCTTCTACCTTTGGCTTCTTCTTCGAACTATGAAGAAACGAGTTCACTCGGTTTGCTAAACCTTGTGAACTAGAGTGGGTAGAGGAGAGTGTGTTGGGATTTTTCTCTATGGTTCTTTCTTCTCAACACATGAGACAAGTGAACTATAGACTAGAGAGAGGGAGAGCAAGAGGAAGAGGATGAGAGCTCAAACAAGAGAGAGAAAAGAAATGAGAGAATGAGCAAAACTTTTCTCTCTTGGCTCTCATAATCCAAAGCCATCATAACAAATAATACCAATCAAGTATTATGTGATGGTGTAAGTCATAATAATCATATTATTTCATGCACTCATTTTGCACAAGAGAAACAAGCAAGCAAAAGTCTTTGCCATGAAATGATAGCTATTGTCATGATGATGGTCAACTAGTCCAACCTAGTCAACCGGTCAACAAAGTCAACAAGTCAACAAAGTCAACCTCTCAACAACTATGTCACTATAATACTTAATTAATATTAATGTTAATCATATATCACATTCTCATTAGGGTTGAGCAAAAAGTCAATAGTCAACAGTCAACAATCAACAACCCTAATGAGAATCCTCTGCCTCTGTCTCTCCGTCAACTGTGCATACACACCCGCATCCGCGTTCCGAGGAACACGAATACATACTAGAAAAAACCAATCCCAAAATGTACACTAGGATCTGGCTTAAACCAAAGCCTGCTAGTGTTAACTGTCCGGACACTGTACGTGCACAAGTGCACGGATGTGACCGAACCCTGTCGCAAAACCATGCGACCTGTCGCAAAACCATGCGACCTCTACTCTTTTGCCTAAAGGCGAATAGCTTTCTGTGTGGGACTCTAAAGACTCGACACTACGCTGGCAGTGGGTTTAACCACAGACCGCAAGCGGCACTAGCTGTGCGTAACGGTCTCCAGGTAGATGCCGACAAGAAGACTGACGAGGTGAAACTCATCTGAACTCCTACCGAGTCTGACTGTGACAATCTCTATACAGTCCGGTCTGTTCGTCTGATACATCGCATGGCGGGCCTAGGGGGCGGTAAACGTCAGTCCCCCAATAGCGGTACAAGTCGTGTTGGAGTGAAGCCCAGAACACCCTGAGATAACACTGGAAGCCTACCAGTATATCTCGCTTGCCCTGGCCAGGGACTACTCGTGTAATGACTCTCCTAGACACAGCGCGATGTCAACCCCCAATACCGGGAGAGACGAATCTTGTCTAACCGTCGCTGCCTCCAAGTGTTTCGGGACTGCACCCAACTACTACCTGTTTGCACGACTCCTTTGAGCCGTGGTAGGGTAGTAATCTAAGTACAGTGGGAACACACTCGAGGCGAAGTGACAGTGTCAAGTCAGCGGACTAAGCTGTACTCATGTCACCTGGGAACTGATAACTGACGATAGGTATAGTACCAACCAACAGTCCCCGACGAGTCCTGTCCAGTGTACTCGTAACCCAACGAGCACCCGCATACTATCTCCAGTACGACGTACTGATGGCTGTGGGACAGACCATCGCCCACACTGGGATGAGAAGCGCATACGCTAGTCTACTCCGGAGTATCGATGCCCTGTCTCGATAGTCCTGTGACTAGGGACCTGCATAAGGATGTGCTTATAGATTACCCAGCCCCCACTAGTGTGACTGCCATCACAACGCTGGTAATCAAGCAAAGATCCTAAGGGCTCCACTAATGTGTATAAGTGATATACTAAAATAAACGCATGTACACATTGAAGTAGAAACAAATCAAGTAGCATACTACTATATTGAGCAAGATTGTTTATACAAGGTGAATATCCCAAGCTTCCATTAAGTAATATACAAACTAGTATGATACAGTAATGGCCTCTAGGGCATATACACTAACAATACAGCCACTTCTCGGCTATATCGCACAAGGTAAATGGGAGAAGACGTAGACGCATAGCATCCATAGAAAGCTGTGAGGTACCCATCATTGCGCATACATTTTCAAATTTGGTGATAAAGGCATATGCGTCTCCAGACTCGAGATCGTGAAATTTTGGTAGAAGGTTGATGTATTGGGGTTTAATTTCAAAATTTTCCCCGTTGGCTGGTGGAATGGAAAGACAGGTGGAATGGGGACCTCGTGTAGGATAGCACCTCTCCTGGAGAGAGATGCGGGGTGGATTCTGCGCACCAACGGACGGCGGCAGAGTAGTGGTAAAGAAGTTCGATGGAGACAGATCCATCGATGTGGGTGTGGTGGTGGGTAAAGAATAGGTAAATGTAGAAATACCGACTTTTGGGTCGATCAGGGGAACGCGGACTAAACGGGCACTAGAATCCCGTGTCCAGCCTATCTTGCACTGAAAAGGGTTAGTGCAAGTGGCAGCGTGAATTATAATTAGGAGAAAGAATATGATTGGTGTTTGCTTTGAAAAATATACGGATTTTTGAAAAGATGACGCGATCACAACAAATGCAACAAGCAACCCTAAAATCTAGTGGTCACCTAAGTCAAAAGCTCTAGACCGCTCCTAACTGCCAAAAGACAAGTCGCAGGATAAATCCTCCACTGCCTTTTTGTCTCTCCTGTGGCCAGATAAGTGCCAGGTAAGTGGGAGGTTCTCCACTACGTAAGTAGTAAGCCTAATTAAGTAACCACTAGCCTTCGACACACTTGCCTTAGACACCACAAAAGAAACGCGGATAAGCAATGAATTACCCACGGCCTTCTCTTGTCCTAAGTGAGCGCGACGGTCCTTAGAGTCATCTCTAGATATTTTTTAGTTAATGAGGGTAATGCGGATGTAAGTTTGTGATTTTTGGGGCTTAGGAAGGGTAATGAACTCCCCACCTAATCTGGATTTGGCCTTTGTCCCTTAATTTCCGTATTAATATGCAAACAACCAAAAATAAAAAACACGCACAATTTATTTTGCTTTTTGCGGCGCTGCGATTTATTTGCAAAGAAACCTGCAGAAAATTGTTATTTGGAGCAGATAGGGAAGGAGATAAGAAAGCTAGAATTATACCTGCAAAATTTTGTACAGAGAGGAAGCCACCAAACCGCGGATGTGCGGCAATAACCTCCTTAAACCGCGGAAACACGGTCAGTTCAATCGATCACATCACAAAATTTTCAGGATCGGTTCCTGTTCACCTCAGGAGCTCTCTGGAATGCTCTGAAATTTTTTTCCACAGCTCCACAAGTTTCAGATTTCCTCGCAACAAATCACAACACGTTTAGAGTTTGCGTGAATATTGATCTAAAAATATAGATGGAATAAACTTTTCAACTCAAATTTCAAAATACGAACAATTAGCGCACTATCCCCGGCAACAGCGTCATTTGATTGATTACGATTTCGGATGTGTAGTATGAAATTTGTACATAGAAATCACAACCAAAAATATTTTGACCGCAATCAATAACGGTGTCGAATGTAGCGCGTTAGTAAGTGCGGATCGTCCATAGGGAAAGTGTAATCGTTCGTGTTTCGATTTAGATGAGTTGAAACTTTAAAGGAAAGAAAAGAAACAATTCATGATTTGTAAATTGAATTTCAAGAATTAGAAAAATCTAGATCTAAGAAAACATTAAAATCAAGAATTAAGAATTTGTGATGATTTCCAAATCAAATATCAAGAATCGAAGTGAGGCTCGTAGGAATCGATCGGATCTATAGATGTGATGAAATCTAGTGATTACGTATTCTTAACCATCGATGAATTGATACTAGATCGATGATGATCGACGAGAATTATGGATTTCTTGTGAAACTAGGGTTTCAACATCTATCTCTTGTTCCTTCGTCAATATCATTCACATTCTAGCCTCTAGTAAATTCAAGAATCGATCGTAGATCCCTAATTTAGAGCGATCACAATCAAGAAAGTATCGCAACGAAACTAGGTCGTCGATTCTTCAATTTGCTAGGGTTTACAAAACTCGTAGGACTTAAGAATCGTTTTAAGATTTGTTACATCATCATTCTATTGATCGTCTCGACTCCTTTACGAGCGGAGTTTTACTCAAACATCACAACAAGAATCACAATCACAAATTGAGATCGAATCATGATGCAAGAATTTAAAGAAAGCAAGATTAAAGAATTTCACCTTTTATTTATCAACAATTCTGTTACAAATCGCTCAAGAACTACAAGAGGAAGAACTCGATTGTCGATTTGGCTTCGCTCGTCTCCTTGAGTCGCGGATCGGCTTGGATCACTTGCTCGATTGAAGATCGGCTCCGCTCCTAAAAGGTTGAAGGCTTCTCGCTTGAATGGTACTCGGGATCTTGAATTTGGTTTTGGATTTTGGATTTTTGAGGCACAAGTTGTGTCCCTCAACTTGTAGGTGGAAGAGGAAGAGGTGAAGAACTAATGAACAACCTTTAACCCTAGATCTAGGCTCCCTTTTATAGACTTCACAACCTTAGATCTAGAATTCAAAATTTGAATTTCCCTCCAAAAGTTTGTTAGAGAGAGGCCTCTAGAAATAGTTAGTTGGAGGGAGCTTCTAGAAATGGTTTGTTAGGCCGAGCCTTCTAGATGAAGCCATGTGGAGTTTCTGCAGTGTTCTGGAAGCTTGGGCAGTTGCATGAAGGCACGTGGGAAAAACTGAGGTGCTGATGTGGCAAGGCCGCCGCGGATCCGCGGCACGAGCCTGCTTAGGCCGCGGATCCGCGGCCTAATAGGAGCCTGAGGGCTTCATATTCCAGAGATGCTTCCTTATAACCACATGGTATTTCTCTGATATGTTGATTCTCACAATTCCTTATATATTACTTCCAGCTCTCAATTTTTTGAGTTGGCGTAATTTTGACAATGCTTTCTATTGATTTGGCTTTTCTCTTGGAATTTTCTGCACAGACTTCGAAACAAGTGTTGCGCTACACAAGAATAATGCGATGCAATGATAAACAGTCAATTTCCCTTAAAGTGCCGGTTTTAAAGTATAACACATGTAATCTGGTATTTCAGGGATGTTTTGCTAATATGTGCAATATGAATGCCGGACACCTCTAGATGAATGTAAATGACAGGGAAATTGCCGTGTTAAAATTGCATTATTTTCGACTAATCAACAACCCTCCTCTATGCTATCAAAGAAACGACCAACGAGATCCGGAAGCGCGAATGCATTCGGATGGTTATACAATAGGTATTTCCATCCGCGTTTCCGGATTTAGTCGCCAAAATAGCTACCATACACGTTATGGGCGATTAATTGAGAGATCTCTTTCAAATTGGAAACTATGAGCCATGAACAGAAAACATAAATTTTACAGTGCCGAAGAGAGGAGATAAGGAATGCAAAGCTCCTATGAAAATTTCAGAGGGAGAGGCGGCTAGAAGGCAGCAGTTCCGCGGCGAAATGGCCTTTATTGCGGCGGTTCCGTGGCAGCTTGGGCGGATCGGTGCTGAAGATTTTCGTCGCGGCTAGGACTTGGAGAAAATTTGGGGCTGAAGCTTCTGGAATGAAAATTCAGAGAAGAGAGGTGTTTTAAAAGCCAAAGTCAAAAGTTGGTCAAAAAAGTGATCTTTTTGCAAAAAAAACCATTTTAAAGAAATTTTTTCATATATTCTGGAATATTTACAAAAAGATCCCCCTTCTTTTTATTTATTTTATTTTATTTTTTTTACAAATGGGAATTTCACCCGGCAAGAAATATCCTGACACAAAATTGAGAAAAACAAAAAAAATGGATATGCACCGGACAAGAATATCCATTATATATATACAAGATAGTATATACATACCCTAAACTTATTTGAAACAGTGTTTCCACTGTTTATGGCTGGATAACCGAAGTTTGGTGGTAAACGGAGAAAGACTAATCAATGTAAACCGGCTCTTACAATATCAGGAGCTCTTCCGATGGTTCTGCGGCGAGGAACGGTTTTACTATGTGTCCGTTCATTTTGAATAGTGAACCGTCCTCTGGAATCTCCAAATCCACCGCGCCGTGCGGGTATACATACCGCACAAGAAAGGGTCCCTTCCAGCGAGATCGAAGCTTACCGGGATGGAAATGGAGTCGGGTGTCGTAAAGAAGTACCTGTTGTCCAGACGTGAAAGTTTTGTGCGTAAGGTGTTTATCATGAAACACCTTCGTTCGGTTCTTTATAACAACTGCGTTCTCGTAAGCCTCATCCCGAAGCCCGTTCAATTCGTTTAGTTGCAGCTTCCGATAGCTGCCCGCATTTTCAAGATTGAGATTCAGCTCTTTGATCGCCCAAAATACACGATGCTCTATTTCCACAGGGAGGTGGCAAGCCTTTCCATACACAAGCCGACAGGAAGACATTCCAAGATCAGCCTTGTACGCAGTTCGAAATGCCCAAAGGGCATCGGTTAGTTTCAAAGACCAATCTTTACGGTTCTTGGAAACCGTTTTCTCCAAAATCTGCTTGATCTGCCGATTTGAAACTTCGACTTGCCCACATGTTTGGGGGTGGTAGGACGTGGATAGCTTATGATTAATTGAGTATTTTCGCATCAAGACTTCGAAAGACCTTATCGCAGAAATGTGTCCCATTGTCGCTAATGATAGCGCGAGGGAGCCCGAACCGGGAAAATATGTTTTCTTTCAGAAATCTAACGACAACCTTGTTGTCGTTCGTCCGGCTCGGCACTGCCTCAACCCATTTGGGGACATAATCAACAACTAAGAGAATGTATAGGTTTCCAAAAGAGTTGGGAAACGGGCTCATGAAATCTATTCCTCAAACATCGAATATCTCAACAACCAAAATTGGTTGGAGCGGCATCTCGTTTCTCCTGGAAATCCGGTCCAAATATTGGCACCGGGAGCAAGTCTTGCAGTAATCATGGGCATCTTTGAAAAGTTGTGGCCAGTAAAAGCCACACTGCAAGACTTTCTCAGCTGTTTTACTTGGGCCAAAATGCCCGCCACACGCTTGATTGTGGCAAAACGACAGCACACTCTTGAATTCATTATCAGGAACACACCGTCGAATGATTTGGTCTGGACAATACTTGAACAGGTAGGGTTCGTCTCAGTAAAAGTGTTTTACTTGGGATAAAAATCTAAGTCTGTCCTGACTCGACCATTCGTTTGGTATGAGTCCTGTCGCCAAATAGTTCACAGTATCTGCGAACCAGAGTTCGCAAGATACTGTTAAGAGTTGTTCATCAGGAAAAACATCGATAATTGGGAGAGGAAGCGTCGGCGAAGAAGGAAGTCATGAAAGATGGTCGGTCAGTACGTTTTCACATCCTCTTTTGTCCTTAATGAAAAGGTCAAACTCTTGAAGTAAGAGGATCCAACGTATTAGCCGAGATTTTGCATCCTTTTTCGCAAAAAGATGTCTCAGAACGGAATGATCGGTGTAGACAATGATTGGTGAGCCAATGAGATACGGCCTGAATTTCTCCAAAGCGAACACAACCGTCAGAACTCTTTCTCGGTTGTCGTATAGTTCATTTGTGCATCATTCAGGGTCCGGCTCGCGTAGTAGATTACGTGCGGCATCTTATCGATGTGCTGTCCTAGAACTGCACCGATAGAAAAATCGAATGTATCGCACATAATCTCGAAATGATGCGTCCAGTCGGGTGAAGAAAGAACGGGAGCAGTGGTGAGTGAGCTTCTCAGTGATTCGAAAGCAGTCAAACAGCTCGAGTCAAAGTTAAACGCCGTATCCTTGGCCAGAAGAAGAGTCAAGGGTCTAGCAATCTTGCTAAAGTCCTTGATAAACCGTCTGTAGAAACTGGCATGGCCAAGGAAAGCTCGGATATCTCTGACGCATTTGGGAGGAGGGAGGTTGGAAATGACATCAATTTTTGCTTTGTCAACCTCGATGCCATTTCGTGAAATGATATGTCCTAAGACAATACCTTCGCGTACCATGAAGTGGCATTTCTCCCAGTTTAAGGTGAGATTTTTATCCTTACATCGGGTAAGGACGGCGTCAAGATGTTGCAGACACTCGTTAAAGGAATCGTCAAAGATGGAGAAATCATCCATGAATATCTCCGGAAATTTCTCAACCATGTCGGAGAATATTCCCATCATACACCGCTGAAAAGTAGCGGGAGCATTGCATAGCCCAAAGGGCATGCGGCGATAGCGAACACGCCAAAAGGACAAGTGAAAGTGGTTTTGTCCTGGTCTTTCTCGGCGATGGGAATCTGGTTGTAGCCTGAGCAACCGTCCAGAAAATAGTAATACTCATGTCCAGCTAATCTTTCGAGCATTTGGTCAATGAATGGTAGCGGAAAGTGATCCTTCTGCGTTGCGGCGTTGAGTTTTCGATAATCAATGCATACCCGCCATCCGGTCTGGGTGCGAGTAGGGATCAACTCATTTGCCTCGTTTGTGATAATCGTAATGCCCGACTTTTTAGGGACAACATGTATCGGACTGACGCATTGGCTGTCTGAAATAGGGTAAATGATACCACTATCTAGACATTTGACGATCTCCTTTTTCACAGCCTCCTTTATGACTGGATTCAATCGTCTTTGTGGATCTCTAGCTGGTTTGGCATCATTCATCATATGAATGTGATGTTCAACGATTAGGGGACTAATCCCCTTGATGTCTGCCATCGTTCAGCCGAAAGCTTGCCGATTGGATTGTAAGACCGTGAGAAAGGCATTCTCTTGCTCTGCAGCTAGAGAAGCCGAAATGATGACTGGGAGGGTTTCGTTTTCACCTAAGTAAGCATACTTGAGGTGAGACGGCAGAGGCTTGAGTTCGAGCGTCGGAGGTGAAACGACTGAAGGCAAGATTGGAGAAAATGTCTCGAACTCAAAGGATTCCAACAGGGGCTCAAAGCGAGTGTATGCGACCGAGTCGGATGGTTCAACTAATGCATCCGAAAATTCAAAATATTCAAACTCAGGTGGTGACAAGCCAAGATCGTTTGAAAACGTGAAGCACTCGTAATCGTTGTCAGGTTCGGAAACAGTAGGTTCAAAGAGGAACGCACTAGTGGCATCAAGATCACTACGATCAAACACGAATTCTTCAAACTTACAGTTCTCGGGGGCGATCTCTAGAATGGAACAAACATCCAGTATATGAGCGTTCGGTTCGGATGACTGATTCCCTAACCTAAAAATGTTGAGTTCAATTGTCATGTTGCCAAAAGATAGGTTCATCGAACCATTTCGACAATTGATCACAACATATTTGAGGTTGCAAGGAATGGGTGACTGAGAATCACCGGAATTTGATTCCGGGGGTTAGCTACAGGTTGTGTATCCAAAACAATAAAGTCAACGGGGAATATGAAGTCCCCAACCTTAATTAACACATTATCTAGCTCACCCCTAGGATGTGTGATAGATCGGTCAGCTATTTGAAGAGTACAATGTGTAGGTTTCAGTTCTCCTACACCGAGTTGCTCATATACTGAATAAGGAAGAAGGTTAACACTGGCACCAAGATCCAGAAGAGTGCGATTGATGTTTTTATCCCAATGGTTATTGAAATCGTAGGACAGTCATGGTCCTTCCGTTTTTGTGGTAAATCTTGGGTAAGAGCATCGCTCACGCTACTAGCCAAAAAAACTTTCTTTGGTATCTGAGATTCTCTTCTTAGTGCACACGCCTTTCAAGATTTTGCGTAAGACGGGACTTGCTGAATTGCATCTAAGAGGGGAATGTTGATGTTAACCTGTTTGAACAACTCCATAATCTTTTCCATTTATGGATTTTGTTTATTAGATCTCAACCGGTTTGGAAATGGAACATTTTTGAAATTGGTCGAGTCCAATGCTTGTGGAGGAGATTGTGGAGATGGAACGGAACCCAAAACCGGAGTTTGAGTGGAGTGAGATGTGGATCCGTTCGGAGCAACAGTTGAAAAAGAAGAGCCTTTTGAAGAATGGAGAATAGGCTCAGAAGAAGGAGAGGAAGAGACGGTCGAAGTGTCATTATCATCAATTCGTGCGCCAACGCTGTTCAGCATTTTTCCAGATCTCAACGTAGTCACGTCACTCATATTATGGTTCTGTTGTTCAAGAGCAACATATACATTATGTGGGTGATCAGGATTTGGGAGTGGTTAAGATGGATGGTTTCCTTTCTCTCGCTCGCTCAAGGCCGTATTCAGCTGTGCAATCCGGGCTTCGATGGTCTTGATGTTTTGCTCGTGTGCAGCGGCGTATTGCATCAGAGACTGAATGGAAGACTGGATGTTGGCGGTGGATTGAGTCGATTGCTTTACAAAAGCCTCTAGACTCCATTCTAGCGAGGAAACATTATCGTTATTTGACGGAACAAAGTTGTTTTGAGGAAAAGAATTGTTGCAGGGTGCAAAGTTGTTCGTCGGATTCTGAAAAGGTTGGGTTTGGAAAGGCTGCTGAAATTGTTGTTAAGGAGGAGGCCTCTGAAAGTTGTTCTGGCCTTGGAATTGATGTTGGTTCTGATTCCAGGCGAAATTTGGGTGGTTCCTCCAACCGGGATTGTACGTGGAAGAGTATGGATCGTTTCTCGGTCTTTGCTGAAATGCAGCATTAATCTGATCCTGTCCTTGAGATGGTGGATTGTAAGGACACTCTTCGGTCAAATGAGATGGATCCGAACAACAAGTGCAAATGGTACAAGGGCGAGGAACATAGGCAGGAGAAGGAGATGAGAATTTGCTCTCATTTGCTTTCGGTTTTCGCGTGATTGCAGCCATATCGGCCTTCATTGCAATTGAGATATCGAGTTGATGAACTCCTGTCCTAGAGAGACCTGAAGAAGAAGAAGTTGAGGTGTTCGGTCAGGTGCTTTCCCACTACAACGTTTGTTCCGTAAGACCGTCAAAGAATTGCCAAGCCTCCTCGTCAGATTTGGATAAGAAGTGGCCCTGACAGATGGTCTCCATCAACTGTCTGGTTGCTGGATTCAGGCCCTCGTACAGAGTTTGGTAAAGTTATTTCTCTATACCGTGATGAGGACACTGAACAAGGAGGTTCTCGGTTAAAGCACTTCCAAAAAGGTTCGATTGGAAGCTGGGTGAATTGATTCATCTCGTTTCGGATCCGTGCAGTCTTATGATTCGGGTAGAATTTCTTCGGAAACGCTTTTACAAACTCGTCCCAACTGGTTATCGAATGAGATGCGGTGCTATACAACCACTTTTTCAGCAAGGTCACACAAGGTGAAAAGAATAACTCGTAGCCGTATAGCATCATCAGACATTTGGGTTGTCTTCATCATCGCACATTCGTTCTGAAATTTATTGATGAAGATGTAGGCATCTTCGGATTCAAGCCCGTGAAATTTTGGCAGCATGTTGATGAAGTGGGGGTTAATTTCGAAATTATTCCCATTGGCCGGTGGAAGAGAACGACAAGTAAGGAGTGCAGCGCGGGTAGGATAGAAACGATCCTGGAGCGCAATTCATTGTGGCGCTGCTGGATGTGGTTGTGGGTTATTCGCACCAAATGAAGGTGAAATTATTCCCGGGGAGGTAAAGTGATATTAGGAGGAAATCCCAACATGTCGTAAGAATTTGGTGACGATGAAAGTGAAGGTGAAGGTGAATGTATGAACAGAATTGCGGTCAACGTCGGAGTTGGCCGGCAAAGATAAGGGTGAAAGAGACGTGGAAGGAGTTTCGATGTCGGAGTCGGTCGCGTAGTCGGTAGCGACTAACGTAACGCGGACTAAGCAGACATTAGTGTCCCGAGTCCAACCGGGCATACACTAAACGAGTTTAGTGTAGTCAAAGCGTAGAATGTGAGGGTAAGAAAACGTCAATGGAGAAAAGTCGGTGAAAAGCAGGTGAAATGGAAATTTGGCGACAAATGGCAAGTTTTTATAGAAGTTTTTGGTTTTTTTTAGAGAGTTTTGCAAAAATATATATGGATTTATGGACACAACTTCAAACAATCACAGTTACAACATCTACAATCACACTTAAAGCTATGATCTTCAAAGTCCACTAGACTGCTCCTAACTGTTCTAAAATGACAAGTTGTGAAATAACTCTCAAATCGTCTCTTCACTGCCAATTGTGGCCAGGTAAGCACTAGTGAGGTAAAGAGGGTTCCCCTCACGAATCACCGTGAGACGGGCTTTTTAAAATTACCTCCTCATTTGTCTGGCCTAGGCACCACAAAGTCAAGTTTAGATAAACGACCGAATGCCCAAAACCTTTCTCTGTCCTATTGAGCACGACAAGCCCTTAGTTGGCTGAGTCTAGATATTTTTTAATTAAGCTCAAGGGTAATGCGTATGCTTTTAGTGATTTTTGGGGTCTTAAGAAGGGTGATGAAATCCCCACCCAATCTGAATTGGTGTTATAGCCCCTTAAAGTCCGTATTGTTTATGCAAAACGATAACAAACAAAAATCTAAAACATTTGCAAAAATTTTATTTGGCGGCGGCGCAAAGAATTCTGCACAAAAACAGTTTTATTGGAGAGGGGAAGAGAGTTTGCGCAAAGAATATTGCAGAAAAATAGTTCAGTGGAGTTCAGAGGGGTAGACAGAAGAGTGGAATACTCACAAAAGTTTTTGGGTGCTGATGTGACTGGTTGACCGCGGTTTCGCGGTCAAACCCACTCAATTGCGGCGGTTCCGCGGCATTTTAGACGCGTTAAAGCTTCAAATTTCTTCCACAAGCTACGGCTAATCTTCTTTTCTGTTTTAAAGCCTCTGAATCTTGAATTAGTCACTAAATTTGCTCCAGAATTTGTATGGTTAGCCGCGGTTTCGTCTTGATCCGCCACGGTGTAGTCGCGAGATATGGGTCTAACTCTCCACGACTTTGGCACTGAACTTGATCTTCTCTCTATTCTGCACACTTGCACAAAAAGAATAAAAAATAACAAGATGATTTTTACAGTTATATATATATATATATTCACAAATTAGCCCGAAACGACACAGAAATAAACTATTGTCTTCCCGGCAATGGCGTCATTTGATTGGTAGAATTTTTAGTATGCTAGTTTTAATTACTGCAATCAAGACGGTTTCGCTTGGTAGCTAGCCGGATGAGTACGGGTCGGTCTATGGAGAGATGAGAATTTTTTTCTTAGTGTTTTAACGAGTTAAGTCCAAGTAGTCCGAGTTTGTTCAAGATTAACTATGTGCTAAATATATATGATAAAAGAGCTTGTTAGGCTTAGAATTAGGTTAGTTTGAGTTAGGAGTTCGCCCACTTCTTTCGTTTGCCACTCTTAATATCGATGTTACGGTAATCGGCAACAACGGGGATTAGCACGAATAAGAAGGAAACTTGCGAGTATAAGTTAGGCTTTCCAACGCTTAGTTCCTTCTTTTTGGTTCTTGTCCGTCCGTTATTGGCTCTTAGCCATAACTTCCGGTCAATTCATTCACAACCGGTCTCACTAGGATGTCACCGCTATCATGTAAGATAGGGTGCCGTAGGGAGCGGATTGTGATTGGGCAAAGAAAAGAGTGAGAGATTTCCTTCTCTCAAACTTTTCTTATCCTATCCTAACAAGTGAGAAACTACTCACCCATTATAAAAGAAAAAAAATAAAACAAACAAAGAAGATGGAAAGAAATGAGGTAGAGAATTTACAACTAGCTATTTGGGACCTCACTTAGACAAGGATCACACTTAAGCATCATGGTTGTAAGGATAAAAGAAAAGAGAAGAAGAACAAACAAACAACAACTACTTAACAAAGAAAATTACAAGCAACATATATAATAACTAAATTATAAGATATGCATATGAAAAGAACTTTTTTTTATTCATCATTCACTCAAAAGCTCACTACAATGTTAATGGAGGAAAGATGGAGAAGGAAGAGAAGTTATAAACTAAACTATACTAAATCCTAACAAAAGAATAAGGCATGCTCACTTGGCTTGAAACTGGGCTATTTATAGGCAGATAGATAAAACCATAGGACCAAATTCTTAGCCCTTACACAATTACAAAACTACCCTAAAAATATCTTCCGACTCCGAGTTGACTCGGCCGCGGAACCACCCCATAAATACCACATAGGCCGCGGTTCTGCGGCGCTTTGGATGAGTTTCTATCTCGTTTTTTCTGGGGTATTCCATGTTGCTTTCTTTCTCTGTTTTGTACACTTGGTTTTTCAGAATCATTCCAATTTTCTCCCAGATTTTCAACAGTCCAAAAAGATGAAAGAATGTGGACTTTTTGCCTTGATTTTCTTGAGCTCCGCGTTGTCAACTCGATTCTTGTGCTATCTCTCTTATGCTTTGTGCATGAATGACCCTTGATTGACTTTTGTCTCTCGAACTGGTAGGCGGCACCTGACGGATGGTGAGCGGAAACCCGTATTTTTATCTGTTGTTGGCAGTTGTCCAGAATTTGTCGTGACTGCTCCTGATTTTCATTGTTTTGAACTGAGAACCTGAAACTTGCAATTATGTAGTAAACACGGATCAAAGGTATCTACCTATATGCAATGCGATCAAGAATGGATGGTATAAAAGCGCAAAATTTTGATTTGAACAAGCATCTTCTGTTTGTAGTATATCAGTAGTTAGCAGATTAGATTACAATAATATAAAAAATTTGATGCTGCTCAAAATCATCCACTGTTGGTTCACCCTATGACCCTATGTAACAGGTAAAGCAGAACAGGTGCAAAATAAAAGGCATCAGTTTGGATACCAATCAATAATTATCTTGTACGAGACAAATTTTCATGAATCCGTTGGCTTGTTGCCCTAAGGTTTTCCCTAGTGGATATATTAGTAACACCCTTTTTTCAGAACATGAACATTCTAACTCCATGATTTAAATATTAAAAATAGTACTTCATATTCCTAATTAATTGGCAACCCTTGCAAACTCTTCTCATCCATAAGAATTTCAATAATTATGGAATATTTATGTTGGGCATGCTATAGGCAAAAGCTGATGGAAAGCATGAGAACCATTTGACATCTTTATAGAAGC
The DNA here is from genome assembly GCA_030015575.1 of Agapanthus africanus. Classification (NCBI taxonomy): domain Eukaryota; kingdom Viridiplantae; phylum Streptophyta; class Magnoliopsida; order Asparagales; family Amaryllidaceae; genus Agapanthus; species Agapanthus africanus. The sequence goes on from CM057339.1 coordinate 537,417,815, forward strand.
TACTCCAATACAGTTGGGGTTATATTTAATACTAGTTTAATACCATTTTGCCTATTCGTTGAAAACTCAGATTCTCATCCCCTCCTAACTAAGCTTATAAACAAAGTTCTTTCATTTTTAATATAATCTCAATGTGTCTTTTGCAGTTGGCTAGTCCTAATTTCTCTATGTTTTTTCGAGTCTTTACATTTCAATCTTATATTTTTGAGTATTCATTGAAGTGATTTGATCCTGTATATGTTTTTTCACTGAAGCTACTTAAATTTTGCGGTAAGCTTTTTGGTCCTTAACACATTCCTGAGATAGCCCTCTGTAAGTTGAACCTTGTATCATTTAGATTGATTACAATTGCAGATTCAAGGTCCCCCACATTTATTTGTTTTTAGAGAGACGCAAATATGCACCTTCAAAAGTTTTGTATATTGACGTTTTTGACTAAGTGATTTACGATCCTCTGGTGCATGTGCTTTTTTGTAATGTAAGGTTAATTGGCTGCTTTCTGTCACATAAATATAGCACGGTTCGCGTTTTAGAGAACTTCAACCTATCAAAATTCATCATGTCCTGTTTCTTCTGTTTCATTTGCTGAGTGCTGAAATTTGAGATATCGATATTCTTGACCTATTAGCCAATGCCATCTATATAGAATAGCATGAACCATTCCTTCGTGGTGGTTCCCACATCGTCTATACCTTTTCTTGACAAGCACTACTTGCTGCTGAGTTCTATTAGAACCATCATCTTGGCTTATTGGTCTCTACACATTCCTCCTACCACATATGATTGTAGTTTATCATTTTTAAGCTAACCAATACCATCGTGGTGTCAATGAGTCCTTTAATGTTGCAAGTACATGTTGTCTCCAATGTGAATAAGTTCCTTCCTGCATTGTTGTGTCAGTGTGCCCTTTAAAGATGCAATGCATGTCTCTAATATTGTAATTCCAAGTTTACATTTCTGCTGTTGAAATATATTTCCCTTTGTGTACCATCCTGGTTTCTGTTTTTATGACTGTCCTCATAGACTTGAAGGTGTATGTGTTAGTCTAGCTATATTTGGATTTCTCTGGTTTGTTCAGTTCAGCTCTTGAGGATCATGTTTCCTTTTTTCCCCTTCTTTTTTTTTTGGCAGTCGCAATAGACCTTAATTCATATGAATTTTTTCTCTTTTTTGTATATAGATATTAAGAATACCTTAATTCATATGAATTTTTTTCTCTTTTTTGTATATAGATATTAAGAATGGCCCGTGAACTTGGAGATTTTTTACTCGTCGGGATTCACACTGATCAGGCTGTCAGGTCATTTGACTGTTCCTTTCTTTCTTTGCTTCATCTCAAATCTGATAGTTATTTCTCGTCTTTATTCTGATAAATTCTCCAATTGATGCCATGTAGCATGTTCCCTTTCTTGTATAAGCTTTCATACACATATTGTACATTGTTTTCATTTAGGAAATGAACGAGGCCCTTATTATGGCATCTTGTGCATTTTTTATTTGTTCGATTTTTCTTCAGTAGCATCCATAGGTCTTGCGTGATTATTTTCTTACATATTAATGATTAAATGATGGGCATAAGTTTCTAATGACATGACTATAGAACAGTTGATTTCTATTTTCTCCCCATTATAGTAGCTTTGAGTGGAGTATGTGGCAGCTACTTTCCTAGGTGGAGCAGCACTTGCTGTAATAAGAGAATTTATGTCTCCTTCCACTTCCTCATGAAGAAAAAATTATTTATCATATAAGGGGTAGCTGCGGTACTTATAAATGCTTAAAAATGCTAAAAGAAAGATATACCAGTGTTAAAACAACCTTGTTTGTTGTTTGTTTCATGCCAAAAAACCAATTACCTATGATTTTGGGAGATCTACTACCTTGCAGTATCACAGAAATATTTGTTAAAATGGTTTTGTGGTGTCTTACCAATCAACTCAAGAATTCAGAGACCGATTTTCTACTTAGCCTTTTAAGCTACCCAATCCTGAATTGACAGCACGAGAATTATATGGCTATAATTCAGAAAATATTTTGTGTGGATACAAGAATATAAAGCATGCCTAAATACAAGAATATAATGCAATCGCACACATGCACACGAGATCCAACAATAGATATTTTTGATTAATAATTCATATAAATAACATGCTAAAATATTTACAGGAGACTTGAAGATCTAACTAAACAATTTGTGATGGATAAAATTATCCGTCAAATAATTAACTAATCAACTCCTGTTGGGACCTCAAATATTCTAATCTTTTGGAAAACTGTAGACAAGTTATAGAAATTTCTAAGAGAAGTATCACTACTGATTTCTCAAACCCAAATCAAAATGCTGAATCGAAAATTCAAGCTATTAAGCCAAGAGAGAAATCAAGCCTTTTATCTCAAGTGCAGATAACTAACCCCATGTTGGATGCATGTTCAATCTAAGTTAACCTAAGCATAGAAATCAACTGGGCAAGGGAAGGTGCTAGTTATCGGTAAACAATTTGAGGCAAATATTTGGAATCAAAGGCAATTGATTTTGCTCGGCATCAATGGTCAAGATTATATGAAGGTAGTGGCGGATCTGGGCAAACGAAGCTTGAGCGGCTATGCTTCATCGGTTGGTGGATCTGGAGTCTTAGCGGGTCTCAATGATGTCGCTTCAGAAGAGTGGATAATGACAAGAGATATTGACCGCACAATTGGAATCGACCGCAACCAAATGATTTTCTCCTGTTGACTAACACAACAAGGAGAAAACTTTGCAGAGATTTTAGAGAACAATTTTCACACTTCAGTTTTTTCTATTGTTCATTCACTAAATGAAAAAATTAGTCACTCATACCAAATAAATCAAATATCACAATAAGTCCGAAATAGTAAATGAAGAAATTTAACACATAAAATCTAAAGATAAAATGGTTCTGCATCAGTTACCCTGACTTCAATAATTTCACCACATGGTGAATATAAACAGTGATAAGGAAACATGTCTGCATGTTGTTGTCGGATGTAGGAGCAGCAGCTCAAGGTGGCTGTGATGAGGATTTCCAGGGCTGTCTCGCTTGAGAGCTGAAAAACGAGTGTTTAAGTATTGCGGCGGAAGAATGATATCCTAATCCATCTCCTTTATCTTATGATTTCTATCAACTTTTAATCATTGCTTTACAATAAGCAGCGGTGAATTTTTTCGAAGCCGGGCAACATAATGTGGGGCCATCTTATCTTAGGCTTTGTATGTTATGTTCACATTGGTTGGGCTTGCTTTATCATCACATCCATACACAAATATTTAATTAACCTTATAATTCCTGGGCCGTGTGATCATGGGTGGACCCACATAGATCCCACCGGGGGCACATACACCCACTGAGAATTTCAGAGGAGAAGTCATATTTCGATCTATTAATACATATAGATGAGGGTATATTATATATATTGTGTTTATAACCATAACATAAAGATGCTATTGCTCAGTTGGTAGTGTCACTTTTAATAGTTTGAGATTGTGTGTCAATTCCTATGATTGACATTTTTCTGATAATTCTTTAATTATTAATTCTATAATGTACTCTTTTCATATTTTTGATTGAGAAGATAATAGAATATTTTAAAATCTTGTTCATAATGCGCAAGAAGTGCAAATAAGCGTACGGTTCGTGCAAGCAAAGTAGAAGCTTTGCCAGAAGCAAGACGAGGAAGCGGAGCTGTCGTAAACCATCACTATTTGCATAACCTATGAAGCACGTACATTTCGAGTTGCTCGTCGTGTCCATGTCCGGCACGTATCGGACACTTCGCCCAACACGTGTCCGACATGCATGGGCCGGTCCACCCATGTTGGATGTGTCCGACACTTATGAATTGTATTTTTATGTGTTTTGCTTTAAATTTTATATATATAATTGTTTGCCACAATAGAGAAACGGAAAGGGAAGGCAGAGCGGGCAATCTCTTCGGGAGTGAAGTACACTGCTGGTTCTCCATCTACCGTAAGGACCACTTCTTTCTCTTCCATGTTAATGGGAGGGAGGAAGAGATCTTTGTGCAAAGCAGCAGCATAAAAGATCCTTGGGGATGTTTGAGGGACTGTAACTAAGGGAAGTAGAGTGAACCCGGCAGCAAGGGAACAAGATCCCAAGTATGAGTGCGCTTCAGCGCATCAAGCTCCTCGCCCATGGCCTGCTGCCACTCAGGAAAGAAAGACAAGTGGCTGGTCTAGAGCTAACCACTGAAAGCATCATGCCTGGATTCAAGCCAAAAGCCTCCTCTCTCCTTTAACAAAGCCAACTGCCCGTGACTACCGAAAGAAGGATTTCAAAAGAGTACCGCTTTCCACCCCAGAGCCGACCATTACAATGTTCTCATACGCAGGAATACCCCCGTTAGTCGGCTTTTGCAGCAAATTCTATTTGTTCTTCGCCGCTTTGGGTTGTGGGGCTTACTGCTTAGACCCAGTGGGAGTAGTGACTAGCGTTATAGGTCGCTGGGCGGCCGGAAGGTTGCCAATGAGTAAGGTTGGGGGACCGAAGGCAGTTTTCCCTCAAGTCGTCCCCGCGAAGCTTTCGGGAAGAGGGGGTAACTCAATCATTTGGGGGTGGGACCTGCTGGCATAATGCACGCTGGAACGTGGGAATTCGAGGTAGTGAATACTTGCTCGACCTACAACAAGCAAGGGATGAGCTAGACTGAATATAGCAGGCTCAATTGGTTTGAATGGCGCGTTGCGCTGCTTACTCACCCTATCCCCGATTACAATGCAATGCTCTGAACACGAAAGTTTGCAGTTCAGCCCCCTCCCCTTTTCCCATGCGGAGTCACAGGCAGCGCCTCAGAAAAAAGCACGGATATGAATGAACTCATGGATATGAATGTTTAAAAGAACTCATGGATATGAATGAAAATTATAACATTGTTGTTCGACACTATACATGCTTTCTCTCGCAGTGCATTATATTTTGTCTAATATGTATAATTTAATATATTAAAAAAATAATATAGCCGTGTTCCTGTGTCCAGCTTTTTACAAATTTGAAGTGCCCCGCGTCCTCGTCCGTGCTTCATAGAGCATAACCAAAACCCAACAAATGTCTCTTTTTTCAAAATAAAATTGAAAAGAAATCGAGAAAAAATATATAAGTTCGGATGCTTCTCTCCCCCCGCCACACCCACATATAGATATACATTGTTGAGAATGTGGTTAACATAGTCCCACATCGGGAAAATTACGGGATGCATGTGGGTATAAAATATAAGTTGGGATAAATCTCCATAAGGCTTGAGTCTTGGATGGAGTCTCACTATATTAAAAAGCCCATGTGTATTCATGTGTGGGTCCATTGTTGTCGGCCCAAACCGAGTTTTACATGGTATCAGAGCTCGGTTGTTTGAGGTTGTGTGTCAATTCCTATGATTGACATTTTTCTGATAATTCTTTAATTATTAATTCTATAATGTACTCTTTTCATACTTTTGATTGAGAAGATAATAGAATATTTTAAAATCTTGTTCATAATGCGCAAGAAGTGCAAATAAGCGTACGGTTCGTGCAAGCAAAGTAGAAGCTTTGCCAGAAGCAAGACGAGGAAACGGAGCTGTCGTAAACCATCACTATTTGCATAACCTATGAAGCATGTACATTTCGAGTTGCTCGTCGTGTCCATGTCCGGCACGTATCGGACACTTCGCCCAACACGTATCGGACACTTCGCCCAACACGTGTCCGACATGCATGGGCCGGTCCACCCATGTTGGACGTCTCGTACGTGAAGTTCCCGTTGCACGTGCAAGGCTCGAGTCTTTTGGATAGAGTCCTACTATATTAAAAAGCCCATGTGCATCTATGTGTTGGCCCATATGTTGTGGTCCCAAACCGAGTTTTACATTCATAAATGCACACACACATGCACCATATGTGCACTAATATAAGATTTCTTTCACCAAATGAATGGTTTGTATGTCAAGTCCAAACTATAAAATCTAGAAAAAAAAGTAATATGATTGAAATTAGTTTTATATATATTATGCTTTTGGTTTTTTCAATGGAACATTACTGTATATTGTGCCCCCATTGACCGAAATTCCTTGGTCTGCCACCGTGTGTGATAAACCCTATATAAATTTGATATAACATATATAGAGAATTGAAAAGTGGAAAAAAGAAGAAGAATTAAAACATGAAAAATGATATGAAGGGTGGATATGCGAATCAAGTTATGGTTAAATTGGAAACCTTTTTTTTAAGAACCTGGATGCATATACTTCAAGGTTACACTACTGGTACATGCTCAATGGCTTCTGAAACTACATATATAATGACCTAATCACACTAATAGCATCTAAGAAAAGTTGAGCAAGACATGATACAGTGGTAAAGGGGTAGTGAGGGGAATGCGGAGATCTAAGGGGTCAAATCGTGGAGGGAATGCCGGGATGCACCTTTTCTCACCCACAATCGAAAAATTAATGATAGGACGAACCATCAGATCTGAACGATCCAAGGGCATAATTATAATTGAATTTCATTGCTACCACCTTATGCGCAATTGAAACAATGACAGTCCATTTTAATTTTGCTTGACATTGTTCCCAAATTTATAGACCATGCTTTATCTGTTATGCCATTTGTACGTTCAAGCGGTTTTCAATTCACAAAAATATTTAATATTTTCCTAAATGTGCAGTGCTACTCGAGGGGCTCATCGTCCAATCATGAATCTTCATGAGAGAAGCTTGAGTGTTTTGGCTTGTCGTTATGTAGATGAAGTGATCATTGGTGCCCCTTGGGAAGTTTCAAAAGACATGGTTAGTCACATTTATGGATGCTATATATATTTTTGACATGGTGCGCTATTCTGTTTATACCTGCAAACTATCTCTTATCAGTTATTTAATTATAAAATGAAATGTCTTTCATATGAAGCAGTAAAATTGAAAAACAGTGATCATGCCCTTGAAAATTCGTTTGTAATGGAATGTTAATTTTAAAATTATCATGTCAGTCTTTATGTGCTTATGAAGAAAAATCCATTTATTTGCTGCTGAACGCATATAGAGGATGATTGTGTTTTGGTAATAAATTTTGCCATGGGCCAACCTTGCATGTGTATGCAGGTTCTTCTATGTGCTTCAAGTGTGTTTTCTGCATATAGTCCCCAATGCATGTTATAAGTAAAGTTAAAATTATAAATATGCAGATATCTGACTCTGCATACGGTTTTTTTTTTGGTAAATTAATTAAAGCCTACCATTATAGTTTATAACACAATCATCGAAAGCGTGCAAATGATCTGGCAACAAGAGATTGGGTTAGGGCCTAGCCAGCCCAGGGGTATAAGTGCTTAATTCCCTATAAATGAAGCACAACCATGCACCCATTGTAACATTGTAAAAGAATATTGTAAGAACTAAGCTGTGTATGTCATGAACACATGCTCAAAGGATTCTTGGCATGGCTAGAAATTTAAAATGGTATTTCGTTTCATATTAGTAGTCCTTGCATGTCTGACCTTCTATAATCTACAGATTACAACTTTTGACATCTCGTTGGTGGTTCATGGAACAATTGCGGAATACAAAGACTTTTTGAAGGTATGTCATAAATGGTTATGGGGCTTCTCCAGTATAAGTAGCCTGCACAATCAAATTATAGTAGCCAGCTGATGAGTGTGTGGGGATAAATTTTTAGGAGAAACCAAATCCATATGCAGTGGCAATGGAAATGGGTATCTACAAACAACTAGAAAGTCCTCTTGATATCACAACTAGCACAATTATCAAGAGGATTCTTTCCAACCATGAAGCATATCAGGTAATATTTTTATTGATATAATTGCCGCCGATTAATCTCGTGGATTCAAATTTGGCTAAATTGCAGAAAACCTCCATCACTTTATTACATATAGCAGGATCTTCTATTTCGAAAAGCTGCAGTTTGATCCCTCATGTTAATTTGCTCCACAAACTTTTATTCCCATAGTGCCCTCTGTGATATACCATATTTGTGGAAAAATGGCATTAAAGTTACTTGGGAATAATTGTTTACCAAAAAAGGGCAAAAAAGAAAACATCTGTTAGCTGAGGGGGTAAAATGCAGTTTTTTTCGAAATAGAGGGAGGTATCTGTTGCATGTGCAAAGGTTTACTATAACTTAAGCCAATAGTTTTCTTGAAACAGTGGTACAGTTCTTGAGAATGTTGCAATATAAATCAATGTTTATAATATAATTGATGATTTTTATCGATAAGAAAATTCCATATTATGCAGAAACGAAATGAGAAGAAAGAAGCAAGTGAGAGGAAGTACTATGAAGGTAAAACATTTGTTTCTGGAGATTAATTTTACGGACCCTGACAAAGCTAGCTCTCCCCATTGTAACATTCACATCTGATAAGCATCATTCCATTGTGAATGGGATGATCCAAGTTTTGCTTCGTTTTACTGCTTCTAAATCCTCTAGACTTTCTCTAAAAGGCATAGCTTAGCCGATAATTTAGCTGCAACTTACATCGAAGCTAAATGAATTTTCTTTCTTGTTTTCTTGTTTCTTATCCTTTTCCTTTTTCTTCGTCACATTTGTTTGGTGTACTTTCTAGGCTGTTTGTGTTTGTAGATTTATGCATAATTCTTTCTTATTATATAATGAGGGCATATGATATGAGCTCCTATGAGGGTGAGGATCTTGGAGTTTGTTCTTGTTACAGATTCATACTTGATTGTGCTTGCCCTTTTAGCTCTTATAAGGATTCTCTTGGTCTCTTTCCCTTGTTTTTTGGTGTTAGATAATGGAGATGATTAATTTTCAGTTGAGTGGCTACTGAAAAGTTCGCTAACGCATAACTAGTTTTGAGGTTGTGAAGAGGTCTCTCCACTATTAATAGCAATGGAGATTCCACTTCTATTAATCTCACTGACCGTTGGAGGAGATGCAAGTTTATCCCACCATCCATTCAATATTGGATGGTGGGATCCGTAGGAGTGTACTCTCTGGACCCCAAATCCGCCTAACATTGGCTCTAAATTCATGCTGCTATCTCCACCTGATGGAAAGCCAAAGGAGTACTGATGTTTTATGTACAGGTATTTTACAGAGTTTTATTTTCATTGCTGGAACTATATTTTCGTAGCTTAATACCTCATTTGTCATAGAAGAAAATCCTGCAATTATAGTCGGGCATCGGACATTTCGGATGCTATTTTATTTCTCAATGCTTATTTTCAATTTTTCTAGCCATCATGGCTTGAAGCAGTAACACAATATCCAACCAATGCTGGGCAGATGTGTAGATGATTGTTCCATACATGTGGAGCTGCAGATAACAGTGTTGGGATAATCTGCTTCAGTTGTCGTTTTATTCTTTTTTTCCTTCCCCTGCATGTTACTAGTTTTAATTGTTATAATGTCCAATCAGATTTTATCATTCAGAGTCTCCTGCAGCAGTGTAAGTCTTCTGAAATCTGAAGAATATGTTCTCACTTTTTTACCCACACGAAGTGTGATTTGATACCTTGGGAAATCTCCTTTTTGGAAAAAGAAAGATCTACCGAATTTTCATCAGCTCCACACTTGCGACGATGGTGCCCTGGAAATGTTGATGGGAGCATATGGCACTTGATACATAAGAATCTAATGATGTGAAATGTTGAATATCCAGGAGCTAAGCTCAACAGGGCATTAGATGCATGGTTGCTGATACATAAGAATCTAATGATGTGAAATGTTTGAATATACAGTAGTTTGCTCCACGGGGCATAGATGCCGGATGCTAACATTTTGGGTAGGTTTCTATTGAGTTTGATAGAATATTAGCTCACTGCTTGCTTGGTAGAGACTCCCAAACGGGGATTCATTATTTGGCTTCCATGGTGTTTTATGTTTTCTTTTTCTCATTTCCATGGACACAAGGAATGGGAAATGATTTGTAGTTAATTTCGAATATATATAGTTTGGCTCCTGTGAAAATAAATTTATGGATTTGAAATATGATATGTTTCTTTTGCCAAAGTTTATATTATTGATGATGCTCAATATTGGCGATCCCCAAGATCAGGACATGTGGCAGATGATGTGTTCCAGAACTCAGAAGAAAGGGTCTACATGGACCGATCAGGCTATCTCTGTACCCGACCTGCATGCGCGAGCTGGCCCTCCTCGGCCTTCTTGCTCGCCCCCGAGCTCTCCAGCCGAGGACGTCTTTCTCGGTCCTCTGACCAACTCCACCGTTCACGGGCGTAACCGCTGCTCCGCAAATCTCGCCATGCGCAGATACTCCACCAGCAATATCCCATGTTCCACGCCAGCACGATTCCCATTAATGGGCGATCCGCTCTCAGCGCGGACGTGACGTCGGGAGCATAACTGCCGGTGAGATTCTCGCGCCTGCTGCTGCGTGTTACCACCGCTATATAAACCCCTATCACAGAGGGGTCAAGTAAGCCATTTTTTTACTCCAACTAGCTGTTACGTTGCTCGGATCTAGTACTAGGTTGATCGTCGGAGGGTCCTCGGTGGTATCAAACCATCCCGGGACTTCTTTGCAGGTACTTGGCGCCAAACTCCTCCAATCACCAAATCTCCTTAAAACCCATTGAGATCCACACACAACAGGGGATCCCCTCCAGAACCTACCGGGAGATCAACGGAAAATCTGAAAAGGACTTCCATTAGTTGGCGGCGTCTGTGGGAGACGCAAACTACACAAAAACAATGTTGGCCTTTCGATCTCCGTCCACATGGCAAGCGACCATCCTGAAGATTCGGGTACCAGCCGCCGCCTCCCCCTCACCGGAGGCGCGGATGAACCCCCTCCAGCGACCATCATCCACGCTCTCGCCAGCCGAATAGATCAGCTACAGTCCTTTGTGGAGGTGTTCGTCCGTGCCCAAACGGCCGAGCCTGGGCCCCAGATCGCCGCTCCTCCGCCTCCGGAATGCTCTTCCCCCGTCGGCGCGGCCGACCACCGGCGGGCTGTGACTCCCGACCATGGATCCCACGGACCTATATTCCCTGAGGCCCGTTGGGCGCCTAGCGGCTCCACCCCCAGGCCCGCCGCCGGAGCACCACGCCTCGAATCTCTTCGCGACCCTTGCTCCCCTGAGGAGATGTCGGTTACCTCGCCTGTCCACAGGCATGACCGGCACCCACTCCTCCGACGGGGTCGCACAGAAGGGGCTCGCCACGACGACTCGAGAGCCATCGCGCCCGGGGATCTGAGGAACGTCATCGAGAGGAACCGGAGCCATGCCCAGACGCACAGCAGAGGCCAGGGATCCCGAGGCGCCGAGTCCTCGGGGTACCACGACTGACTTGACGCCCTTGAGAAGAAGATCGATGGCATGCGTCGGGAAGGTCACCTCTTGGCCGACGGGGCCGAGCACGCCGCCGACTCGCTCACCAAACTGTTCACCGAGGAACTGCTCGCTGTCCATGTCTCCTCGCGCAACAAACCCCCGAAGGTCTCTCTGTTCGACGGGAAAACCGACCCCAAAGACCATTTGGATGCTTTCACTGCGGGAATGAGCTTCTAGGACCTTTCCGATGCCGCCCAGTGCAGAGCCTTCCCTGCCACCCTCATCCGTTCTGGTCGGGACTGGTTCCGAGGACTCGAGCCTCGCTCGATCTCGACCTTCGACGAGCTAGCTACTCAGTTCCTCGGCTACTTCGTTGGGAACCGTCGGCAGAAGCGCACGGTCGACTACCTCTTCACAATTAAGAATGGAGATAAGGAGACGTTCAAGACTTACATCACCCGCTTTTACAACGCCCTCCTCGAGGTTCCCGAGCACCGGGACGAGACCGTCATCACGGCGCTCGGATCTGGTCTGAGGCACAAAGAGTGGCTGCGCTCCTTTGCGTTGGCACAGACTAAGACCATGGCCGAGGTCAAGGCGTGGACCGAGCACGAGGTTCAGCTAGAGTCCGAGGTGAACGCGAACCTTCCCCGGGCAGAACGATCCGACCAGAAGAAAAGGGCCCGGGAGGAGAGGCCGAAGCGTCAGCAGCCCTATCACCCGAAGTTCCAGGAGTACACCTCGCTCAACGTCTCCCTCGCGGTGTTACTAGAGGAGGCCCAAGGCGAAGGATTCTTCAAGTTCCCTCCAATCCCGCGTCAGGCCTCAAAACGGACCCGGGGCCCTTACTGCGCCTTCCACCGGGTGCTGGGCCACACCACCGAGGATTACAAGCAACTCCGGGATTACATCGAGGAGTTCATCCGATCGGGGCACCTCGCCGCCTACTTAAGGGACAAATGGCAGGCCGACCGCGAACAGGAGCAGCGTCTTCCTCCTGTCGAGCTAACCATCGGCCAGATCATGCTTGTCTCCTCAGACGACCAGTCCGGCGACTGGAAAGCCCAGTACCCGGTGCCAAGCACGGAGACCAGCAAGCCGCCAGGAAGCTCGGGCCACGCTGATAGGGTCATCTATTAGCATGTACTTTCTTTTGAGGCAATGTAAACTCTCCCTAAGGCCTATTGTCAATTTAATAAAGATCAGCAGAACATTGCGAAGAAAGTAGAAAAGTTCTTATTTATTCAAAAAAAGGGGGTATTATGAGCTCCTCAGCCGTACATACAAAAAAAAATTTATTATTACAACAACGGGGGAAGGGGGTGCAGAGAGCACTGCTCGTGATACTCGGTAAAGATCTCCGCCAGCCGAGGCCTCGCGAGATCCAACCTCTCCCCTCGGTTCCCCCCGCACGCGTTGATCCCGAGCCTCAACTCATAGCATTCGCGGACGAGCGCCTCCGAGCGAGCCAGCCGGTTCGCGGAGATGAGGCCGAAGCGCCTCAAAGGCCGCAGCTTGCCCACGGCCTCGTCGTAGAGCTGCTCGGACAGGGGGTTGTAAAGCCCTGGCAACGCCCTCCAGATGGAGTACATCAGCAGCTGCAACATCAGCAGCTGCAACAGGGAAGAACGTCGGGGGAGCAACCGGCCGAATTGGTCCTCGATTCTCCCGTACACCAACTGCACCGTGTCCTCGGTGCAGTTCTGGTCATACAGGTACACATCTTCGAAATTGATGATGTCGGGGATGGTAAAGGGGAAGTCCTGTATTCTCAACACTCTGTTTGCAAGGGAAGGAAGGTCTAGTACTCCTTCAGCCTTATATATCCCGCCGCGCCCCCAGAGGAACTCAACGGTCACCCACTCTCGTCCAAGGAATCGCCGCCACGCGGCGATCATTAAGCCTTCTCCGACGGAACCGAAGCGACGCGGCCCTGGCGCTTCACCTCCCCCCGCATTCAATGCGCATGCTAACCATTCCTGTTCCCTACATGTATGATCGGGCGAAACCTCTTGAAGATTTGACCGAGCAGCTGCTCTGCCCGGTTATCCTCAGCCGGCCTCCTCGGTCAAAGCCCTCACCAAGAGGCAACCCAGCAGCCGCCCTGCTCGGTTATCCCTGGCGGGTAGCTTCCCTACCGCAACACCAGGGATCGGAAAGTCCTCCCAGAGGCAACCTAGCAGCCGCCCTGCTCGGTCATCCCCGACGGGTAACTCTCCTACCGCAACGCTAGGGATCAAAGCCCTCACTAAGACGCAACCCAGCAGCTGCCCTGCTCAGTTATCCCTGGCGGGTAGCCTCCCTGCCGTAACGCCGGGGACCAAAGCCCTCACCAAGAGGCAACCCAACAGCCACCCTGCTCGGTTATTCCTGGCGGGTAGTTTCCTTACCGCAACGCCATAGATCGGAAAGTCCTCCCAGAGGCAACCTAGCAGCTGCCCTGCTCAGTTATCCCTGGCGGGTAGCCTCCCTGCCGCAACGCCAGGGACCAAAGCCCTCACCAAGGGGCAGCCCAGCAGCTGCCCTGCTCAGTTATCCCTGGCGGGTAGCCTCCCTGCCGCAACGCTAGGGACCAAAGCCCTCACCAAGAGGCCACCTAGCAGCTGACCCGCCCTGTCATCCCTGGCGGGTAGCTCCCCTACCTCAACGCCACGGATCAGAAAGCCCTCCCAGAGGAAGTCGAGCCCGAGGATCCCTTGCTCGGCTATCCTTCAGGACAAAATCCCTCACCAAGAGGCACCGGGCAGTAACCCTGCCCGGTCAAGGGTCCTTGGTAGGCTTCTACAACCCCTCCCGCGCTAAGGACCAAAGTCCTCCCAGAGGCAGTCGAGTCTTTGCTCGGCTATCCCCGGCTGGTAGCTTCCTACCACAACCGACAGGGATCAAAGTCCTCGCCAAGAGGCACTGGGCAGTAACCCTGCTCGGTCCTTGTCCTGAAGGATCAAAAGCCCTCACAAGAGGCAACCGGGCAGCTACCTTGCTCGGTCATCTTCGGCTGGTGGTTGCCTACCCACGACGCCAGAGATCGAAGCTCTCGCCAGAGAGTAACGGAGCCGTCTCCATCCATCCTCGGCCCAAATAAGGCGGACAGCCCTCCGCCCACCACACGCAGACGGCCCGAGCTTCCAACTAGGGGCATCAGGTCTATCCAAGTCTCGAGCGATCTCCCCTCGACTTCGGGGCCATGGAGACGCCTTCTCCTCAGCAGCGCTTGAATCAACTCGACGGACGATTGCTAGGCAGATAGCCGACCTGACATGGAGGCCCAACAACGCAAGAAGAAAAATTTTACAAGCATTCTTCATGAACAAAAGACAAAAGTGCAAATCAATGAAACCAAAGAAAGAAAAATTTTTATTACTAAAAGGCGGTCTTTACAGAGGGTATTTTTGGCTCCCCAGCTTAACAAAATGCCCGGAGGCTTACAAAGTTCCAGACGCAGCAAAATAAAAAGAGGAGAAAGACGGGGGCTTTAGGCCTCGGGGCCAGGAGCTACCTCGGAGCCCTCGACATCCACCATGAGGCGAGCTGGGTCCTCGGCGACTTCCTTGTCATTAATCTCCTGCCCCTGCCCGGTGGTGTCCGTGAGGGGGTACTGGACCCGGAGCTCTTCATCGGCGGACCCTGACACCCGGGCCTTAACAGCGCCGAGGGCCTTGTGTCAGATGAGGGTCGTGGCGACGACCAGGTCATTATAGTAGTCTTTCGACTTCTTGTAACCTTCCACCGCCTTCGCCGCTGAGAGGTCGGCCAACTTGGCTGCCCTCATGTTGGCCGACTTTGCTCACTCAGCCGCCGCCCTTAGCTCCTTCCGGAGGGTTTTCACTGTCTTCTTCAGGTTGCCGGCCAGCACCTGAGCGTCCTCAAGCTTGGCCTCAGCAACCGCGGCGGCCTCACGGTGTCGGGCAACCTCCCGCTTCCCGGTGTTGGATATAGTGTCCTTAGAGTCAATTATTGGATCACAGGCACGTGATTGCAATGATTGAGGGAGGACCTATGCCGGTAGGACAGTCTTACTCAAGATGATAGTATGCTATCTGGTTTATCTTTATCATCGTGTACAGCTTTAGGTGACATTACAGATCACTATTGCACGTTGGTAGAGCCCTTAGGATCTTGCTTGACGGCCACCAGTATGATGGCGATCATATACGTGGGAGTTGGGGGTCTATAAGCACATCCTTAAAGTGGTCCCTAGTCGTGGGAGTATTCGAGGCAGGGCATCGATACTCCGGAGTAGACTAGTGTATACAGTCGAGACCCCGACGAGGGGCGGTGGCCGGTCTCACAAGCCACTGGTGTCAGTTGGTTCACCTAAGATGTATACAGGTGCTCATTGGGTTATGAGTACACCGGACATGACTCGCCGGGAACCTGCTAGTTGGGATTATACCAGACGTCAGATAGCAGTTCCCTGGTGACATGTGTACAGGTTAGTTTATCGACCTGAGATCGTCATTTGTCTCGTGTGAGTTCCCACTGTGCTTTGATTACTACCCTACCACGGCTCAAAGGAGTCGTACAAACATGTTTTAGTTGGGTACAGTCCCGAGCCACATGGAGGCAGTGAGCGGATCTGCAGGGGTTCGTCTCTCCCGGTATTGGGGGTGAGGTCGCGCTGTGTCTAGGAGAGCCATTACACGAAGTCCTTGGCCAAGGCAGGAGGTTTATTGGTAGGTATTCCAGTAGTATCTCAGGGTGTTCTGGGCTACACTCCGACACGACTTGTACCGCTTTTGGGGGTCTGACTTTTACCAACCCCCTAGGCCCGCCATGCGATACTCATAGACGAACGGACCGGACTGTACGGATATTGTCACTTACATGCTCAGTAGGGTGTCAGGATGAGTTCGCTCATCGACTTCCCTTTTGGTCAATACTTGGTAGCCCGTTACATACGGCTAATACCTCTGACGTGCTAGTGGTTAAATCCACAGCCAAAGTATTGACGAGTCTTTAGAGTCCCCCATAGACAGTTTCTCAAGTTTCGGGCGAAACGCTCTAAAGGCCGTATGGATTTATGGCAGGGTTCGAACGTACACGTGCACTTGTGCACGTGTTATGGTTCGGACGGATAATACTAGCGGGCTTTGGTTTAAACCGGATCCTAGTATTATACAGTGTAGATTTTGTCTCATTGCATTTGTATTCGGTCGCAATACAAATGCGGGTATGTATATACAGTCGCGGGGTTTTCCTGTAATTTATTACGGGATCGTCTTTTTGAAGTTGCCAGTTTGTATTTCGTTTCGGCCATTTTCCTTTCTATCTTTTTTTGGCGGAAAATTAATGTGGAGGGGGTTATTTGCAAGTGGTTGCTTCATGATAGCTCCATGATGAGATTGACTTATTTTGTGCATCATTACTTGCTTTTTGTGATGAGATGGGTTTTTGATTTGACTTGGTTGTGATCATTATTCCTCATGATCACCCTTTTCTCTTTCTTGCATTATTACTCACTTCCCTTCACTATCTCCTTCCCCTTCTCTCTCTCCAAAAAGGGGCCGGCCACTTCAAGGGGGTCTGTCCAAATTTTGGGGTGGGAAATTACTCTCATTTGCTTTGCACAAAATCCTTTTTGGTTCATCTAAAAAGTTTTCTCCTTCACCTCCACTCCAAATGGCAACTTCTAATAACCTCATGAGACATAGTGATCTACATATATATTCTACAGCAATTTTGGACATGTCGGCTAGCCAACTTCGTGTTCGACTTGCCTCGGTCCAGAGGTGGGAGCCCGTAAAAAGACTCGGTGGTGTGGTGCCCTTTCCGACAAGGAGATCGAGACCGGAGATTCCGCGAGGAGATCGGGATGGTGGCCGAAGACCGAAGGACACGGATCGCTCGGTATAGCTCTCTACCTTTTCTCTTATTAGTTAGTAGTAGGTTAATGGTCCGATCCAGGTTTATAGTCCGCGGTAGCGCCGGTTTCAAGTTAAAGAAAAGTTTTTGTTTTCGCATTTTGGTCTCGGACAGACAGCCGGGGCGCTGCCGTGCACTTACATGGTATCAGAGACACGCCATTAACCTTTTCTAGCTTGCTCTAACGTGTTTACAAGTTCGATCGATCGAAAATTCCGAATACCCGATTTCAAATTTGACAGTTTTTGTCGATTTTCATTTGTGCTCGAAAAATTATTTGGTATATTGCAGAAAATCATGCAGGCTGTTATATGAATACTGTAGAAATTTGGTTGCATGAAGTCACTGTATCGCCGCGGAACCGCGGCCGTAACCACCTTTTGACCGCGGTTCCGCCGCAGAACAGTGAAGTCACTGCACCATTTTTCCTGTAGTGATTCCTGAGTTTAAAATGGGGTTTTTGGTATATTCTGTTTGGGCCCAGATTTATTTTGAGTGCTACAGTTGTGCTTGGGGCCCACTTCGGGAAATTTAGTCGATTGAAAATTTTAAACATATTAGTTTACAGTATTTACATTATATCTGCGACCGTGAATGTCACTTGATCGGTAAATCCTGTCTAACTGCTATAGCCTTTTTAGACGGATTTGCGAACGTGACATTCACGTTAATGTTCTGTGTTGTGCTGTGATGTTGCGGTTTTGTCGTGGTGGATAGCCTGGATGCAATGGTAGTACAGTTTGGTTGTATATGTACATTTGATATTGCGGGACGAGAGTCCGACATGTGGACTGTCGTCACTGCCTGTTTGTATATTATTCTTTTGGGGCACGACCGGGCTGAGGTCGATGTACCCGTTGTATATATTTTACTTTCTGTACTAGGATTACCCCGCGGTGGGGTGCACGGATAGCCGGGATCTAGAGGGCAACGGGCCCGCATCTCATGGCGTTGAGACGGAGGGGGCTTTACTCTAGAATTGGCGGACTATTCGCCGCACTCGTAGGGGGTACAGGTTGCCCCAAGGAGGGGTGCTCAAGTTACCGGATTCCGTGAAGTGCTGGGTGATCCATTCATGTTGTTGAAGGGGGCTGCCTCGTTTCAGGTTTTGGCGGGTAACTTGCCGCGCCCGTAGGGGTCTAGGATTTCATTGCACAGGCTATCCACACGACCAGAGGAACGTCGGGTTTCAGTAGCGGCTCTATGAAACCCGGGGATCCCAGATATCTGTATTGTTCTGTGATGCTTATTACATTTCTGTGATGTTGCATTTTATCACGCCTTGAGCGATTATTATATATTGATATATATACTAGTAGATGTTCTATATGTTTTGCATCCGCGCTAGTCCAGTCCCCGCTCTGTCGTTAGTTAAGTAACCTAACGGGTGATGACGGGACCCAGTGGCGAATGCGGATGGTATATACGTACATCGTATTTTCGTTCTTTATTGGTGTGATCAATTGATGGGACTGCATTGATTCGGATCAATGCAAGCAAAACAAACCTATTCTGATGTTGTTGGAACATTTTTCAAAAGGTTGTTATTGCAAGGACGTTCTCTTTTGTTTTGCACAGTGGTATTCGGTTATGAATATCCAGCACCTCAGTCGACGAGCCAAGGGCCGAGATCCCTTCACCGGGAGTGACCCCTTGGACAGAAGTTTGCGTCAGGGCAATAACTTCACTATAGCCGATTACTTTTGCTTTGCATCGTGGTATTCAGTTGGAATATCCTGCACCCCATTCTACGGGGAAAGAGTCGAGATCCCTTCACCGGAAGTGGCCTCTTTAGCAAAGGTTTTCGCCACTATATATTTATAAAAAGCTATGCAGTTTCTTCAACGATATCAAGTTCATTACGTCAAAGGTTTTTCGCCAAAAATCAGCTGTAGCCCTCCGTCATTTCTTACGGGTATTATTTAGTATTCGTGCTGCGTTTGTTGACCTAATCAAGACGTAGTGTTCGGTAGCTAAGTGGTACTTGTTTGTTGCATAAGTGGGATTGGTTAGGACAGTCGTGCGGCTTTGTTGACCTAGTCAAGGGCACGTATGGGTGGGTTTAATGCAATCCAGAATAATGACGGGTTGAACTTGACTGGCGGTTTATGGTTTGTTGACCTAGTCAAGGTCATAAGCCGCTTGGGGTAAAAAATCACATCGGGAGTTTCTAAAGAAACTGAAACTTGCCAGGCATGCGCATACCTTCTGGAGTGTGATAACGTGAGTGGATTCCGTCACGTTATCATACGATGATAGTTGGATCCCGATTTTCACTGAAGAGTTGGTTTACTCTTCGGGTGATCCCGACTAATTCTTCTTTCAGGTTTGGAGGAGAATTTGAGATTACAGTGGGAGGTTTCCTGATTAGATAAAGTGATAACCATTCTGATCTAGGTTAGAGTGCACGCTGAGTGTTTCTTTTCTCTCTCTCTTTGGTAGCGACCATGACCCGACCCTTGACTATGACTCAGTGACCAAGTTGACCGAACTTTCTTAAACACTGACTTTTGGATTGTCAGAGTTGCATACCTCATTGCCACTCCTACTTTTACCCTTTTCTCCAGAACACCCCGTATTATTACGAACGTCCACTTCCATTGGATAAAACCAGCGTATGGTTATATACGAACTCGAAGGAATTTATTCGAGGATGGTTTCCGGTTCTGGAGAAAACGAATAGGACTATTCAGTTGTCTTTTCCTTTTACCTTCTCTCAGGTTACGAGTGCTCCTTGGATTAGGACAGTACACCTGTTACGCTTATTGGATAGTCTTCTTCCAAACCATAGGCAGGTGCCGAACGGTAGGGAATGAAGAAAACCAATTAGCCTAACGATGGTGTACAGAAGGTAATAAATTAAGACAAATAAAGGGATTAGTAAGAGGACAAAGTAAACTGCGACTGCTATTCACGACCAAACCAAGTATTTCATCGCTACTCCTACTCCACCTTTGTATTTCTCCAGAACACTCCGTATCACTACGAAGATCCACAGTTATTTGGATACTCCATCGTATGGTTATATACGAACCCGAAAGGAACTTGTTCCAGTTCGGTGATGGATTCTGGTTCAGGAGAAATATGAATAAGGTTTATTCAGTTGTCTTTTATCTTCACCTTCTCTCGCGTTGCGAGTGCTTCTAGGATTAGGACAGTACACCCATTATGCTTATTGGATAGTCTTCTTCCAAACCATAGGCTGGTACCGAAAGGTAGGGAAGGAAGAAAACCATTTAAGCCTAAAAGGGGTATACAGAAGGTAATGACTAAAGAGATATAAAGGGATTTGGAGAGATGACAAAGAAATATACGGTTATAGTTGTGAATCTGGATAATGGAAGATGAATTACTACGAATACCCGGATACCCCTACGAAACATTTCAATGTTTCAGTTTCACTGTGTATTGTTAATAGAAAACTGATTTCCCAATTAGACACTTGCTCCAGGGTATGTATTTACCAGGTTTGATTCTCACATCTGTATGGTTTTACGGATGATGAGTAGGAGTAAGTTATTGGGAATTGGGTGATCATCCTCATTATATCGGGATTCGTTGTAATTGGTGATATTTGAGGAAGTCACCTGGGTTGTTTGCCGGACGACAAATATTTGGTTTTGAATATCAGTTGTTATGCACCAATTTCAAATTAATATATCTGTACATCTATTTTTATAGAGTGAGATATACCTTTTTGAAATTATATCGATGACATTTATCTATATCAGTGGATGGTTAGGTAAGGAGCATTGAACAGCGGTGTAATTCTTCTTAACCATAAGTACAGTTTTCAACCTACGACACACAGGGAATGAGTTATTAGACTCAGGGGACTTATACAGAGTATTGTATATTGTCCAGTTGTCACGACCCGAAAGAGCACGTGACTGGCCCTTGAACCATATGAAGTCTATAGGACTCCATCTGATCCAAGTAAGCCAAAGCCCAGAAATCTAAAACCATTTTTAAGAATAAGTAAAGAAACTGGTTTAAAGAAGTGAAGAAAAACATGTTTGAAATCAAGGTTTTTAAATAACTAAGCCGAATGTGCATTTTAAAAACAGTACAATCTTTTCTAAAAATTTCGGCAGAGTTTCTTTTGTAAAAATGGCCCCGAATGGGGTACAACAAGGACAACAATATATACAGTGATAAAGGCATCCCCAAGCGGGAGCTAGCTCTTCGTCAATCGACGGTCACAACCACACATGCAACAATAATACACAACGCCAAGTGGCGAGGATCAAATCCAAAGAAAACTCAAAAGCAACAAGAAACCGCAATACTACTAAGCGCGACTCTAAGGTCGAAATATACAACACTAAAGTCTAGGTCTGAAACAATAAACAAGTTTTGGTTGATGGAAATTCTAGATACAATGAATAAAATAAATACAATGGTGGTTCTTGATGCAAAAGAATCCACCTACCAAAAGCAATACACCCGCAAGAAAGTAGTGTGCCAGAAATGCCGCAAAGGAACCTGTACGGCAAAACCTGCAAGAGCTGTGGCACAACGGGGGTGAGTTGCCAACTCGTGAATAGAAAATATCTACAAGCAGAAACCGAAAGCAAGACATAATCCTAGGTCAATACGATCAGTTTATAGAAATCCTCAATATAAAACATGCAGCCTATAGCAAGGCTAGGGTAAATATCTAACCCGAGTGCAATCTCATGTGTCTGTGTCAGTGCCTCAGATAACAATATAGCATATGAATGAGATATGAATGCGTGAAAACATAATACATTTACATGAAGCAACTGTTTTCATACTATAGTGAGATTTCCCTTGTATTTTTATAATGAGGTACCATAATGAAATCTGTATAAAACTGTGCCTAGTATCGGCACAAACGAAATCCCAATATCTCGATATCTCAAAGTCTCAACCACAATATCTAGGGCGTCGTCAGTCCAGACCGGCCCCTACCATAAATCTCAGACCACGACGGTATCCTCCGGATATCCGACGCGTCGGGTAAAATCACCGGTAGGTAGTACTCCCCTGCCAGGCTCAACGTCATCACCACATTCCTCTTGCCCCGGGGTACCGTACCGGGACCACCATGTACCCGAAACGGTTCATCCGTCTCCTCGAATCGGGTTTCCAAATCCATCAGCAAACTCATGGTGGACGACTCATACATCATGGGAAAACCGCATTTTTTATTTTAAAAGAGAGAATATGTTTATTTGTGTTTTTGCGGTTTTCCTCCAAATCCAGAAAATCTCATGGAAATCCAAATCCAAACCTCAATAGTACGTAAAATATTGAATATATGCATGAGAATCCATGAATGCGGCATAACAATGAATAACAGTATGCATGAAGTAGCAGGTAATAACTGCGATGTCTAATCTAGCATATAAGGCGAGTACACTTACATCCTGTCTAAATATTTGCTAACAACCTTTCTCAATGCAATAGTATTTCTAAAGTGTACGTGGCATAGCAATTACCGATGAAGATGTGTGTGAGCCGGCAAGTAAGTGTACGTGGTAAATACGCATCATCGGTAATGGTGCTGGTGTCCTAACAGCATGAAATCAATAATTTAGTACGAAACAGAATATAAGCATGCGATGCGAAGATAACCACAAAAATGAGCGGAAGCTGAATACTAGACGCAACTATAACTAAACTGCATTAATCTATAATAAGTCCTACAAATGGTGCCTTTTGAAATAACACGAATCATAGGGTTTTGAAAATAGGGGCTACGGTGTTTTTATGAAAAGATACGTCTTTTGAAAATATCCGTATAACCCTTCTGCTTATCTT
The DNA here is from genome assembly GCA_030015575.1 of Agapanthus africanus. NCBI lineage: Eukaryota > Viridiplantae > Streptophyta > Magnoliopsida > Asparagales > Amaryllidaceae > Agapanthus > Agapanthus africanus. Next base: position 537,440,744 of record CM057339.1, read on the forward strand.
TAAAATATCCCCGATTCGTTAGTTTTGAAATAGGTATGACTCGGTCTAGTCTAATGTCAACTACTATACTAAACTATACGGCTGAACTAACAAGCTGAGCTACAGGTAGGGAAACCGCCTAACATCTGAGTCGATATATATATATATATAAGTCGGTGATCCCGCCTCAATAGTATCACGTACGATACAGCATATCATCTGACATCCTCGAGTCATGAGCGTGGATCTATCATCAATATAGGCTCGTACGGTAAATCGTCGTACGGCATCCCAATAGCTGGGTACGGTTCAATATCACACCATCTCATCACATTTCGGGTATCACTTATCATCATATCAATAATCTGGGGGTGCTACTCTATGTCTAGTACAATCGATACCATCTACAAAGTATGAATGCGGGGATAAACACACATCCCAAACCCGCAAGAATCACATTTCGTATCCCAAATACGAATCATATCAAATCACCGATCTCGTGGCACAAAGCCCACATCATCGACTCATCTCCAAAGTCATCCCATATCATCAAGTACAGTGCAAGTATAAGAAACACACAAGTGTATGCGTGTGGGTGCAAATCTATCCTATGGTTCGCAACTAGGAACTACGCTAGTTATTTCTACCCCTAATTAACCATAACACACTATTGCTATCACACATATAAATATACTACATAATACTAGTTACGGACTGCGGGGGTGCTATACGCCATCCACCCGACTTCCCCCTGTAGATATAATCTACTCACCTGTCCTGCGTGTCGGTGTCGATGTCACCGTCATCTTCCGCATCGCCTCGGATCGTCGCGGTGTACCTACACATATCGCACGTAACGCATCGCATCAAAACCAAATCAACACTTGAAACGACACACTAAATCCAAAACGACACGCTAAAACCAACACGATACGCTAAAAGGCTTATAGGTTAGAACCTACGGTTAGCCTTCGCAAAACAACTCGAAATCACTCGATATAGACGTATAAACGTCACACGATCGAGATAACACACAAATATCAAAATCTGGAAATCAAAATACGAAAAACCAAATCTAATTTCAAAGCAGCAACCCAAGAAAATGATCCCAGATTTCATCTCAGGCAAAACTAGATCAAATAAACAACTCCAGGGTGCTATGCAGGGGGTATAGGAGGTACAGAAGAAACATGGGCCAATTTCATCACAGAGGGGCCGGCCACATCCCCAAAATTCCCGGCCTCGCCGGCCCCCCTATGTCTAAAGGGGTTCGTACTCCTAGGGTGGCCTCCTGTGGTCTAATTTGGGTCCCTGGTATTGCTTATTTTCCCTGAAAAGGTCCCAGTGTATTCCAGATTTTCCTGCACACACAAACACTCACAAACCGACATGAAAGTCCCGAAATTCCGTATTTTTGGTTTCCAGTGGGATTGGACTGGGTTTCTAGCACTAAGGTGCTCTTATGGTCTCCACTAAACTCAATTTCCCATCACAACTCACAATTCCCTCAACCCTTACTAGTTTTTCCTAAAATCCACAATCCACCCGATTTCGATTCTAAACTTGCATAGGGGTATAAGTAAAGCTAAAATTAAGCTAATGGTTCAGAATATACCTCACTTGGAAACTCAAGAATTTTCTTGAGTTGCCCCTAGTGGCCAAAATCCACGCTTTCTTGGTCCATCTTGAAGGTCTCGGGCTCGTGCACATTTTTAATGAAACCGACATGGGGTTTTGGTGTAGTTTTTGAGATGAAGAGAGGGATTGAAGAGGGGGGGGGGAAGATGAGGAAGGGGCAGCAACAGCTAGAGGAAGAAGAGGGAGGGAAAAATGATGGGAGAAAATGGCTAAGTCTCAAGGTCAAAGCAACCCATACCCCTCTCTCACCTACCCTCATTTCATTTCTTTTTCTTTTTCCCCTTTTCTTTTAATTCCAAAACCCTTCTCACAAGAATAGTGATCCCAAAATAACATGGTAGAAAATGTAACACAAGTCCAAAAATGATATGTGCACAATTTTGCACAAAAAGCCAAAAGTCCGATTAGCGATTTTTAATCGCGATTAGCACTAAATTAGTGTCAAACTAATCACAAAAACTTAAAAATGTCATAATTCACTAATTTACCCTATTTTAGAATTTTCCATAACTTTTCTCAAATTTTTTCCCTATTTATTTGCATTTAATTATTAATTTAATATTAAAATAATCAATAAAATAATATTAAATCATAAAAATTCCTAAAAATAATATTTTATTATTTTGGAAATGTTACAATCTACCCCCCTTAAAGAAATTCGGTCCCCGAATTTAAATTTAAACCCCCACTACTAAAACAATTTCAGTAATAATCCATTTTGTCGGGGCTCCGAAAATAGCAATGCATAAAACAATCGTAGCGCAACGCATGCGCATGAAAAATGAGTATATAACTCAAATCAGAACTCCGTCAAGCATCCCGCAATCATCGGAGTCATGGGGAAGACATCAATACCAAAATACATATATAAGAATATCCTATGCGTCTGGTGCGCAAGGAATCAAAATCCATATATGTGTCAAACAGGTGTACAAACAACATCTAGGTGCAACGGGTGTGCACGAAACATCTGTCGAAGGCAACGTGTGTGCCTGACAGAAAAATCAGGTGCATGTGACATGCACGAAGAATCCCGATTTAGTGCATCTGGCGTGCACCAAAATCGTATATCAAAACACTAAAGGTGCATGAAAACTACGCTGGAAGTGCAAATCAAATCACTGCATACGGTAGGCATGAAATCTCAATCAATATCTCAAATTAAATAACTAGGCGCAAAATATATAAATATCCAGTGGGTGCATGAAACAAATATCATGAAACTCAATCATCAAAACTAAATCATGCAAACAGAACGCCCAAAATACCGAAATCCAAAAGGACGGATACGTGATAATCGAATCACAAAATCACAAATCATAAATACCGTCGTCGGTAGTTCCTCCTTCAAAGTCGAGAAGGAGTCGGTGCAAACCACTGCTAGCAGCGCAGGATATCTACTTGCCTCTTGCTCACGGTCTGGCGTCCTCTGACTCTGGGTCCTTATCTTCCTTGCGGATTTCCTATCACACGGTCAATCGGCTCATCGGCCCTGTCAGGTGTGCTAACGGGGACGATTCCGTTCTGGCACTTCTCTGGTCACCTCTCGGTCAAACCTCACGACCACTCGTAAGGTAGCATATCACTGGCGTCGGCCTCTGGCTCTCTGAAAGCACGTCACACATCTGATCCTGGGTGCAAACATCATTGCAGTAATATCCTGGAAGGAATCCTGCTCAAGGTCTCTTCTGATCTTTCCCATGTCGATCTGCACAGAGGCTGGCTTTCCTGCACAACCTCTTCTCGCTCAAAAGACACCTGTGTCCTCAACACAATATTTTCTCAGAAACTAGTCACATCCCAACGTCTCTGTAAGCATATCAGGTCTCTAGTCTCGACGGAAAGCAATGACAGCTTGCCAGTGTCACACACGAACCTCTTGTCCCACTTGTCTCTATCGTCGTCCACTATGACGTCACGCCAAGCTACTATGCACTGCACTGTTCTCGGCCACGGTCAATCTGAAGTCTCTCGCACGGACTCGAAATCGCGTATTCTGTAGCTTCATCATTCTATAGAAGATGTCAGGCCGAACAGGTCCCCGGGAACACGTCCCAACCATCGGAAGAATACTCATCACTCGTCCGTCCTTGATCAATTCGCAACGTATCTGGGTAAGTTCCTTTATCCGAACCTGGTCAACTACCTCGTCGACAATGCCGAACTCTGGCCTGCTGGGTGTGCGCAATACGACCACTCCTGGTCTAGGTCTTCTCGTATCGTTTTCCAGAAGGGTCCTGTCGAGGTTCCTTTCTCAAATCTCTATCCTGCCGAATTGCCCGGAAGTCATCATTCAATGCTGAAGCTAAAGCTTATTCCGGAACGGCTGCATACTTATCGCGCTTCTTTCTGGAAGATATATCCATATACAACGCCTCTGGGTGCGTATCACATCTCTAATGTCAGCGGAGGGGGACGTCATCTCGTCGAAATCTCGTACGAACTCTTTACTCCACCTTGCTCAAATGTCGACTGATTCGGACTCGTCTCATCATGGCTGCATGTACTGTGCTCCAACGGCTATGCTCGCATCTGGAGTCTCCCAAGCAGTGTCCCATCACGATATCCGAAAGATGTCGAACCATCCGATCGACTCGTCAGATCCTCATAATCCCCCAAGAGCTCACATCTCGGGTACAGTTTAATAGTATCGAGTACATGCCACAGCGTCGGTGGTCCAGCCGTAGAAGGGCAAACCCAAGCCTCACTAATGGCGCCGAGGAACCGCCGCAAACCCGAAGGTTCAAAGGCTTTCACACGGTCATTAAGTCGAGTTAGGGTTTCATTCTTCTAGAGGGTCCATAGAATCACCTGCATGTCTTTCCGTATACTTTAAACTTGGAAAATAGGTTCCTGACATTCGATCGTCTCAATCGACTCTCAACGAACCTGCGTGAAGTCGTCTCTAGCTGGAAACAATCTATCTGATGATCTCGCATCGGGGTAAGCGAACTCACCACACGTCCTAGTCATTCATTCTCGGTGACTAGCGACTCGCTATCATCTCTCCAAGAACATGCTCATGCTGCAGTAGCTCCAATCATCTGGGCGATATCTCATCATTTGCAGCAACAACTGGCTCATACGCCTGTACGCCGAACAACGTTTCAATCCTCCAGGAAAGGCAACGCATTGGCGGTCATCTCTGAATCGGTCGGCTCTAGATCTGAGTAAGATTCTCCACACTGGAAATCTTCAACTCAACTGGGCCCGCTCTGGCGCAAAATCGGACGAATCACCTTCGTCTCTCAAATCGGGTAGACTAGCTATCATCTGTCTCCTATCTGCCTGAAAGCTACGGCGATCTCAGCTCGTAAGCTTCGGAAGCGACATCCTGTCAATCTCAGCAACAGCTGGTCCATCTGTCTGCACGGTAGGCGACATCACAAACTCTGAGGTATGCTGTACATCAACAGTCCTCTCTCAACTGGCAGCTCTAACAATGGCCCGATCATCCGGTGCAAGACTAAGCACTCGCCTCCACTAGAGGTCACAATCACCAACACTAACTCGAGACGTTCCCATGTCACCAGAAAACACAATGGTCGGCCCTCGTACCAAACGAGCTCACACCGGCCATAACCCTAGCAGCAGCCCAAACTGCGCTGAAACACGGTGACAGGAACCTCAATCGATTATCAAAAGAGCACATCAATGGCAAGAAAGGAAACAACAGATCCAAAGTGGATACATGATCATAGGAAGGAACAGCATCAATGGAGGTATGATCATGAAACTAATAGAATCGGGAATCTCAAATGGATGTATGATCCAGGATATGAAGAGAATCACTGATCTCGAAAGAATGTACATCCTAAGGTTCCTTAAGCGGAGTGGCGTGTCGTAAGTATGCCGCGGAACATACCAACGGTACGTCACTCTACTTTAGTCACCTATTCCATCAACCAAGGGTCATCCTACGCGACGAAAGTTCGGGTCTAATACCCCCTCGACCAAGTCTAAGTTCCGTAAGGTCAAGCCTAAGTTCCGTATATAAATAACTCCCTAGGCTCCACATAGTCAAACTCAGACTCAAACCAAGGTCAACCTAGCGCTCTGATACCAACTTTGTCACGACCCGAAAGAGCACGTGACTGGCCCTTGAACCATATGAAGTCTATAGGACTCCATCTGATCCAAGTAAGCCAAAGCCCAGAAATCTAAAACCATTTTTAAGAATAAGTAAAGAAACTGGTTTAAAGAAGTGAAGAAAAACATGTTTGAAATCAAGGTTTTTAAATAACTAAGCCGAATGTGCATTTTAAAAACAGTACAATCTTTTCTAAAAATTTCGGCAGAGTTTCTTTTGTAAAAATGGCCCCGAATGGGGTACAACAAGGACAACAATATATACAGTGATAAAGGCATCCCCAAGCGGGAGCTAGCTCTTCGTCAATCGACGGTCACAACCACACATGCAACAATAATACACAACGCCAAGTGGCGAGGATCAAATCCAAAGAAAACTCAAAAGCAACAAGAAACCGCAATACTACTAAGCGCGACTCTAAGGTCGAAATATACAACACTAAAGTCTAGGTCTGAAACAATAAACAAGTTTTGGTTGATGGAAATTCTAGATACAATGAATAAAATAAATACAATGGTGGTTCTTGATGCAAAAGAATCCACCTACCAAAAGCAATACACCCGCAAGAAAGTAGTGTGCCAGAAATGCCGCAAAGGAACCTGTACGGCAAAACCTGCAAGAGCTGTGGCACAACGGGGGTGAGTTGCCAACTCGTGAATAGAAAATATCTACAAGCAGAAACCGAAAGCAAGACATAATCCTAGGTCAATACGATCAGTTTATAGAAATCCTCAATATAAAACATGCAGCCTATAGCAAGGCTAGGGTAAATATCTAACCCGAGTGCAATCTCATGTGTCTGTGTCAGTGCCTCAGATAACAATATAGCATATGAATGAGATATGAATGCGTGAAAACAGAATACATTTACATGAAGCAACTGTTTTCATACTATAGTGAGATTTCCCTTGTATTTTTATAATGAGGTACCATAATGAAATCTGTATAAAACTGTGCCTAGTATCGGCACAAACGAAATCCCAATATCTCGATATCTCAAAGTCTCAACCACAATATCTAGGGCGTCGTCAGTCCAGACCGGCCCCTACCATAAATCTCAGACCACGACGGTATCCTCCGGATATCCGACGCGTCGGGTAAAATCACCGGTAGGTAGTACTCCCCTGCCAGGCTCAACGTCATCACCACATTCCTCTTGCCCCGGGGTACCGTACCGGGACCACCATGTACCCGAAACGGTTCATCCGTCTCCTCGAATCGGGTTTCCAAATCCATCAGCAAACTCATGGTGGACGACTCATACATCATGGGAAAACCGCATTTTTTATTTTAAAAGAGAGAATATGTTTATTTGTGTTTTTGCGGTTTTCCTCCAAATCCAGAAAATCTCATGGAAATCCAAATCCAAACCTCAATAGTACGTAAAATATTGAATATATGCATGAGAATCCATGAATGCGGCATAACAATGAATAACAGTATGCATGAAGTAGCAAGTAATAACTGCGATGTCTAATCTAGCATATAAGGCGAGTACACTTACATCCTGTCTAAATATTTGCTAACAACCTTTCTCAATGCAATAGTATTTCTAAAGTGTACGTGGCATAGCAATTACCGATGAAGATGTGTGTGAGCCGGCAAGTAAGTGTACGTGGTAAATACGCATCATCGGTAATGGTGCTGGTGTCCTAACAGCATGAAATCAATAATTTAGTACGAAACAGAATATAAGCATGCGATGCGAAGATAACCACAAAAATGAGCGGAAGCTGAATACTAGACGCAACTATAACTAAACTGCATTAATCTATAATAAGTCCTACAAATGGTGCCTTTTGAAATAACACGAATCATAGGGTTTTGAAAATAGGGGCTACGGTGTTTTTATGAAAAGATACGTCTTTTGAAAATATCCGTATAACCCTTCTGCTTATCTTTAAAATATCCCCGATTCGTTAGTTTTGAAATAGGTATGACTCGGTCTAGTCTAATGTCAACTACTATACTAAACTATACGGCTGAACTAACAAGCTGAGCTACAGGTAGGGAAACCGCCTAACATCTGAGTCGATATATATATATATATAAGTCGGTGATCCCGCCTCAATAGTATCGCGTACGATACAGCATATCATCTGACATCCTCGAGTCATGAGCGCGGATCTATCATCAATATAGGCTCGTACGGTAAATCGTCGTACGGCATCCCAATAGCTGGGTACGGTTCAATATCACACCATCTCATCACATTTCGGGTATCACTTATCATCATATCAATAATCTGGGGGTGCTACTCTATGTCTAGTACAATCGATACCATCTACAAAGTATGAATGCGGGGATAAACACACATCCCAAACCCGCAAGAATCACATTTCGTATCCCAAATACGAATCATATCAAATCACCGATCTCGTGGCACAAAGCCCACATCATCGACTCATCTCCAAAGTCATCCCATATCATCAAGTACAGTGCAAGTATAAGAAACACACAAGTGTATGCGTGTGGGTGCAAATCTATCCTATGGTTCGCAACTAGGAACTACGCTAGTTATTTCTACCCATAATTAACCATAACACACTATTGCTATCACACATATAAATATACTACATAATACTAGTTACGGACTGCGGGGGTGCTATACGCCATCCACCCGACTTCCCCCTGTAGATATAATCTACTCACCTGTCCTGCGTGTCGGTGTCGATGTCACCGTCATCTTCCGCATCGCCTCGGATCGTCGCGGTGTACCTACACATATCGCACGTAACGCATCGCATCAAAACCAAATCAACACTTGAAACGACACACTAAATCCAAAACGACACGCTAAAACCAACACGATACGCTAAAAGGCTTATAGGTTAGAACCTACGGTTAGCCTTCGCAAAACAACTCGAAATCACTCGATATAGACGTATAAACGTCACACGATCGAGATAACACACAAATATCAAAATCTGGAAATCAAAATACGAAAAACCAAATCTAATTTCAAAGCAGCAACCCAAGAAAATGATCCCAGATTTCATCTCAGGCAAAACTAGATCAAATAAACAACTCCAGGGTGCTATGCAGGGGGTATAGGAGGTACAGAAGAAACATGGGCCAATTTCATCACAGAGGGGCCGGCCACATCCCCAAAATTCCCGGCCTCGCCGGCCCCCCTATGTCTAAAGGGGTTCGTACTCCTAGGGTGGCCTCCTGTGGTCTAATTTGGGTCCCTGGTATTGCTTATTTTCCCTGAAAAGGTCCCAGTGTATTCCAGATTTTCCTGCACACACAAACACTCACAAACCGACATGAAAGTCCCGAAATTCCGTATTTTTGGTTTCCAGTGGGATTGGACTGGGTTTCTAGCACTAAGGTGCTCTTATGGTCTCCACTAAACTCAATTTCCCATCACAACTCACAATTCCCTCAACCCTTACTAGTTTTTCCTAAAATCCACAATCCACCCGATTTCGATTCTAAACTTGCATAGGGGTATAAGTAAAGCTAAAATTAAGCTAATGGTTCAGAATATACCTCACTTGGCAACTCAAGAATTTTCTTGAGTTGCCCATAGTGGCCAAAATCCACGCTTTCTTGGTCCATCTTGAAGGTCTCGGGCTCGTGCACATTTTTAATGAAACCGACATGGGGTTTTGGTGTAGTTTTTGAGATGAAGAGAGGGATTGAAGAGGGGGGGGGGAAGATGAGGAAGGGGCAGCAACAGCTAGAGGAAGAAGAGGGAGGGAAAAATGATGGGAGAAAATGGCTAAGTCTCAAGGTCAAAGCAACCCATACCCCTCTCTCACCTACCCTCATTTCATTTCTTTTTCTTTTTCCCCTTTTCTTTTAATTCCAAAACCCTTCTCACAAGAATAGTGATCCCAAAATAACATGGTAGAAAATGTAACACAAGTCCAAAAATGATATGTGCACAATTTTGCACAAAAAGCCAAAAAGTCCGATTAGCGATTTTTAATCGCGATTAGCACTAAATTAGTGTCAAACTAATCACAAAAACTTAAAAATGTCATAATTCACTAATTTACCCTATTTTAGAATTTTCCATAACTTTTCTCAAATTTTTTCCCTATTTATTTGCATTTAATTATTAATTTAATATTAAAATAATCAATAAAATAATATTAAATCATAAAAATTCCTAAAAATAATATTTTATTATTTTGGAAATGTTACACCAGTGTCCATTAGGACAGAGGGGTTGGTCCTTGTACTATGTTCTGTTTACTTATGACTTCTCTAGTTCTCAGACAAGTGTTTCGTAGAAACACAAAGTCCAAGTTTCGAGAAGTTATAGGTATATGAATAAAGTAGAGAACCAGGTATTGCAAGTATCAGGATTCTTCAAGGTGATCGAAGATGTAGATACTTGTGTATGGTATTCAGTTGATAGTAATGATTTTGAGAAACTTATTTCTCTTTCAGGTTACTCATATCTGGATAGCATTCCTAAGTTGAGTAATGCTGATCGGCCTCTCTCCATTTAGTTGACATGCACTGGAGACAGCTGCATGATTTGAATCTGGTTCCAATTAAATCAGTGTCTCTGTTTCTATATTGGATATAGAACGGTTCATATCTTAACGATGTTAAGGTACGGGGAGTTGTCCGGCTTATGCTTAAAACCAGACTCTGGATGACTCAAGGCACGTTTCTGTAATGGCTGTTTGTGGGTTGACCCAGGCTATGACGAGGGTTGACTTTCTACCATATGGAAGATCAATAGTGATATTGTTCTAGACTCACCACAGTTTTAAGTAAAATGGATTTTTTCAGAAAACAGAAGTGGGAGTATGGTAGAACTGGAAGTGATTCCAGAACCGCAAACGATTACTGAAAATTTGATAAGAACCTAAAGATTCAATCTGGTTTGACATTCCATTGGCCACTCCGCAGATAAGGTGGGTAACCTCAGGCACTCGAGAGGTACTTCGGTATGCTCAAAGACGGTGACAGGGAGGTTCTTGTTTACCCAGACTTGCCATTGCTGTTGTTCCAGACTGTGAGACCCGGCAGGAGGATGAGTATAGCGTCGTTCTAGACTAGCTTTAGAAGTGTACGTGTATATGACTCAGCCAGAGGGTTGTCGTAGTCAGTGAGAGCAGCAGAAGCATAGTGGACAAGTGGCTTATGTCTATTTATAGACTAAAGCAGAAATAGCAGAGATAGATCATCTATTTCTGATGTGACAGTCATAGGTTTGACTTCATCAGAATAGGGGATGGATCTGTTAAGAAGGTAGTAGGGTGTGATGTCCTGATTTGTGGATGACATACACTGAGTAGGAAGTGAAGTTCCTATACTACGATCGGTTATGCTTTAGTTGTCACACAGTGGTTTCTCCACATAAGAAGTTGGATATTATATCAGATATTCTGGTTACTAGATTTATGGTTTTAGATCTAGATTTGGGAAGTGTCCCAATCTGGGTACTTAGACAGCATTCTAAAGGTGTTTTAGGATGGACGACTTCTGGAACGGTAGTGTACCTGCAGGTGATGGAGTCACCCTCTCTAAAGGTGTCTTACAGACTAAAGGGGAGAGGGATGTGCATGATTGGCAGATCACTTGCTTAGGCAATTGAGTCAATCATGAGATGTCAAGTACTACACCAGATATTGTTTTTGCACGAAATGCAATAAGTTGTTATTGATCAAATTCTGGAGAAAAGATCGGAAGCAGTTTTAGAACATAAGTGGATGTTCTAGGGATCTGATAACGGCAGCCTCTTTCAGGAGACGGTTATCATTCCAGGTTTCCAAGGTGACCTGGATGACAGAGTGGCTGTCAGAGTTATAGTTTTCCCTCCGACGAGGGGCAGTAGTTTGGACAGGTGGTCCAAGGGGATACTGAGGGAGGCATGGCGCAGGATACTGATTAAGTTCAATTGACGATACAGTCTAAGAAGTTTAGATTTGGAGTTTATTTATGAGCTAGGTCTCATCAGATATCCAGACATATTCTGAGACAGGTATTACTCATTTCGGGAGATGGATTTCTCCGCGAACTTGAGATAAAGAGGCCATAGAAAGAAACATCAGAGCGGATCCACTCACTGAGGCTATTCCTCGAACGCAATAGTTTCGCAAATAGGCTTTGTGAGACTGATTAATATAGGAGTTGGGTGTTCGGTATCACACGGGCTGTGAGTATGCGACATCGCAATAATTAGCCTTGAGTGCAAGTGGGAGATTGTTTGATATAATGCCCTCAGAGTCAATTATTGGATCACAAGCACGTGTTTGCAATGATTGAGGGAGGACCTATGCCGGTAGGACAGTTTTAGTATGCTATCTGGTTTATCTTTATCATTGTGTGCCGCTTTAGGTGACATTACAGATCACTATTGCACGTTGGTAGAGCCCTTAGGATTCTTTCTTGACGGCCAGCAGTATGATGGCGATCATATACGTGGGAGCTGGGGTCTATAAGCACATCCTTAAAGTGGTCCTTAGTCGTGGGAGTATTCGAGACAGGGCATCGATACTCTGGAGTAGACTAGTGTATACAGTCGAGACCCCGACGAGGGGCGGTGGCCGGTCTCACAAGCCACTGGTGTCAGTTGGTTCACCTAAGATGTATACAGGTGCTCATTGGGTTATGAGTACACCGGACAGGACTCGCCGGGAACCTGCTAGTTGGGATTATACCAGACGTCAGATAGCAGTTCCCTGGTGACATGTGTACAGGTTAGTTCATCGACCTGAGATCGTCATTTATCTCGTGTGAGTTCCCATTGTGCTTTGATTACTACCCTACCACGGCTCAAAGGAGTCGTGCAAACAGGTTTTAGTTGGGTACAGTCCCGAGCCACATGGAGGCAGTGAGCCGATCTGCAGGGGTTCGTCTCTCCCGGTATTGGGGGTGAGGTCGCGCTGTGTCTAGGCGAGCCATTACACGAAGTCCTTGGCCAAGGCAGGAGATTTACTGGTAGGTATTCCAGTAGTATCTCAGGGTGTTCTGGGCTACACTCCGACACGACCTGTACCGCTTTTGGGGGTCTGACTTTTACCAACCCCCTAGGCCCGCCATGCGATGCTCATAGACGAACGGACCGGACTATACGGATATTGTCACTGACAGGCTCAGTAGGGTGTCAGGATGAGTTCGCTCATCGACTTACCTTTTGGTCAATACTTGGTAGCCCGTTACGTACGGCTAATACCTCTGACGTGCTAGTGGTTAAATCCACAGCCAAAGTATTGACGAGTCTTTAGAGTCCCCCACAGACAGTTTCTCAAGTTTCGGGCGAAACGCTGTAGAGGCCGTATGGATTTATGGCAGGGTTCGAACGTACGCGTGCACTTGTGCACGTGTTATGGTTCGGACGGATAATACTAGCGGGCTTTGGTTTAAGCCGGATCCTAGTATTATACAGTGTAGATTTTGTCTCATTGCATTTGTATTCGGTCGCAATACAAATGCGGGTATGTATATATAGTCGCGAGGTTTTCCTGTAATTTATTACGGGATCGTCTTTTTGAATTTTCCAGTTTGTATTTCGTTTCGGCCGTTTTCCTTTCTATCTTTCTTTGGCTGAAAATTGGTGTGGAGGGGGTTATTTGCAAGTGGTTGCTTCATGATTGCTCCATGATGACTTATTTTGTGCATCATTACTTGCTTTTTGTGATGAGATGGGTTTTTGATTTGACATGGTTGTGATCATTATTCCTCATGATCACCCTTTTCTCTTTCTTGCATTATTACTCACCTCCCTTCACTATCTCCCTCCCTCCCTCTCTCTCCAAAAAAGGGTCGGCCACTTCAAGGGGGGCTGTCCAAATTTTGGGGTGGGAAATTACTCTCATTTTCTTTGCACAAAATCCTTTTTGGTTCATCTAAAAAGTTTTCTCCTTCACCTCCACTCCAAATGGCAACTTCTAATAACCCCATGAGACATAGTGGTCTACATATATATTCTACAGCAATCTTGGACACGTCGGCTAGCCAACTTCGTGTCCGAGTTGCCTCGGTCCAGACGTGGGAGCCCGTAAAAAGACTCGGTGATGTGGCGCCCTTTCCGACGAGGAGATCGAGACCGGAGATTCCGCGAGGAGATCGGGATGGTGGCCGAAGACCGAAGGACACAGATCGCTCGGTATAGCTCTCTACCTTTTATCTTGTTAGCTAGTAGTAGGTTAATGGTTCGATCCGGGTTTATAGTCCGCGGTAGCGCCGATTTCAAATTAAAGAAACGTTTTTGTTTCCGCATTTTGCCCTCGGACAGACGGCCGGGGCGCTGCCGTGCACTTACACCCGACCTCCACCTCACCCTCCAAGGTGACGACCCTCGCCTTCATCGCCTCCAGCTCCCGCTTGGAGCTCTCTTCCAGTGAGGCGAGCTGGCCCGCAGCTTTCATCGCCGGGGCTACCACCTCGGCCTCCATGCACAAGGCGAGGGCGACGTGCTGAAGGACCTGAAAAGCAGGAGAGAGATCAGGAAGATGAGAGAGGCATCGAACCTCGGAGATAATAATAATAAAAGACAAGCGCTTACCTGCACGGACTCCTGGGTGATGGACGCCAGCTGTGTAAGTCTACGTTAGCGCCCCGGCAGTCTACAGACGCCAAAATACGGAACAAAACTTTTAAACTGGCGCTATCGTATACTTTAACCCGGATCTGCCATTATTGCTAAACTAACAAACTGTAAAGAGTGTAGGAATGTTATACCGAACGATCCGAGTCCTTCGTTCTTCAACCATCATCCCACGCTCCGTTGCGGCTGCTCCGATCTCGTCGATCTCCGATCTCCTCTTCGAGGTGGCACCACATGATCGGTTCTTTAAACGGGCTCCCGCCTCTGACTCGAGGCAACTCGATCGTCAAGTTTGCTAAAAGAGACGACCAAGAATGATGTAGAGAATGAGTAGATGACTTTGTCTCACTTCGTCCAAGTCCGTGGACGATCGGTTAATGAAGTTGCCGTGGAAATCGGGTGACGGAATGAAATGAACTGTGAATTCCATACACCCCAAAACTATCATATCTTTTCTAACCGATGAAATCAACAACCAACTAATCCTAGTCACCTCATCTAGAATCTTCTAGAACACTGACTCACCTCAATAGAAGAAAAGATAAATCCGTCTTTAACCGAATGTTAAAAGACGGCTGATAGAAAATAGGAAACTGGCAACTTCCAAAAGTGATCCTGAAACGACTTTCAGGAAAACCCCGAAACTGTATAAATATACCCGCATTTGTATTACGACCGAATACAAATGCAACTGAGACAAAGATATTATACCTACTCAATATAATACTCGGATCCGGCTTAAACCAAAGCCGACCAGTATCATCTGTCCGAAAATCGACACGTGCGTAAACGCACGTGCATTTTCCGAACCCTGCCATAAAACCATACGGCCTCTACAACGTTTCGCCCGAACTTGGGAAACTGTCTGTGGGGGACTCTAATGACTCGTCAGTACCTTGGCAGTGGGTTTAACCACAAACCGTCAGCGGCACTAGCTATGCGTAACGGCTGCCCATGGACTGACCTCAAGGGTGGCCGAGGAGCGAACTCAAGGGAGACCGATGAGCGAACTCCTCCGAAAACCCTACTGAGCCTAACAGTGACAATGTATATACAGTCCGGTCCGTTCGTCAATGAGTATCGCATATCTGCCTAGGGGGCTAGTAACGTCAGACTCCCAATAGCAGTATAAGTCATGTCGGAGTGAAGCCCAATACACCCTGAGATACTACTGGAGTACCTACCAGTAAATCTCCTACCATGGCCATGGATTTATGTAATGGCTCTCCTAGACACAGCACGACCTCGCCCCCAATACCGGGAGAGACGAATCCCCTGCCGATCCGCTCACGTGCCTCCATATGGCTCGGGACTGTACCCAAAAACTACCTGTTTGCACGACTCCTTTGAGCCGTGGTAGGGTAGAAATCAAAGCACAGTGGGAACTCACACGAGACAAATGACGACCTCAGGTCGATGAACTAACCTGTACACATGTCACCAGGGAACTGCTATCTGACGATATGTATAGTACTAACTAGCAGATTCCCGGCGAGTCCTGTCCGGTGTACTCATAACCCAATGAGCACCTGTATACATCTTAGGTGATCCAACAGACACCAGTGGCTTGTGAGACCGGCCACCGCCCCTCGTCGGGGTCTCGACTGTACACACTAGTCTACTCCGGAGTTTCGATGCCCTGTCTCGAAACTCCCACGACCAGGGACCACAATTAAGGATATGCATATAAACTACCCAACTCTCACGTATATGATCGCCATCATACTGTTGGTAGTAAAGCAAGATCCTAAGGGCTCTATCAAAGTGTAACATGCAATCAGTCACCTGAACATGTACACGACTGATAAAGGCAAACCAGATAGCATACTATCATCTCGAGTAAGACTGTGCTACCGGGATAGGTCCTCCGCAATCATTGCAATCACGTACCTGCGATCCAATAATTGACTATGAGGGCACTATCTCCAACAATCTCCCACTTGCACTCAAGGCTAATATTGCGATGTCGACTACTCACAGCCCGTGTGAAACCGAACATCCAACTCCTCTACTAATCAGTTTCACAAAGCCCGTTTGTAAAACTATTGTGTTCGAGAAATAGCCTCGGTGAGTGGATCCGCCTAGAAGTATCTTTCTATATCTCTCTTAATCTCAAGTTCGCGGAGAAAACCATCTCCCGAATTGAGTAATACCTGTCTTAGAATATGTCTGGATATCTGATGGGACCTTAGTTCATAAATGAACTCCATATCCAAACTTCTTAGACTGTATGGATCACTGAACCTAATCAGTATCCGGCACCATGCCACCCACAGTATCCTCTGGAACCATCTGTCCATAATACTGTCCCTCTTCGTCAGAGGGAAAAACTAAAACTCTGACAGTCTCTCTGTCAACCATGTCACCTTTGAAGCTTGGAATGATAACCGTCTCCCGAAGGAGGCTACCGTCATCAAATCCGTAGAACATGTACTTATGTTCTAAAACTGCTTCCTTATATTTCTCCAGGATTGGATTAATACAAACTTATTGCATCTAGTGCAAAACCAATATTTGGTGTGGTACTTGACATCTCATGATTGACTCAATTGCCTAAGCAAGTGATCTGCCAATCATGCACATCCCTCTCCTCTTTAGTCTGTAAGACACCTTTAGAGAGGGTGACTCCATCACCTGCAGGTACACCACCATGCTAGGAGTCAACTATTCCAAAAACCATTAGAATATCTGTCAAAGTACCCACATTGGGAAACTACCCAAATCCAGATCTAAAACCATAGATCTAGAAACCAGAATGTCAAATATTATATCCATATCCTGTCTGGAGAAACAACTGTGTGACGACCACAGTTCAACCGATCGTAGTATAGGAATTTTACCTCCTACCCTGTGTATGTCATCCAGATACCATGACATCACACCCTACTACCTTCTTAACTGATCCATCCCCTATTCTGATTGAAGTCAAACCCATGACTGTCACATCAAAATTAGATGATCTATCTCCGCTATAACTGCTCTAGTCTATAAATAGACATAAGCTACTTGCCCACCATACTTCCGTTGCTCCCACTGACTACGACAACCCTCCTACCGGGTCTCATATCTTGGAACAACAGTAGTGTCAAGTCTGGGTAGATAAGAACCTCCCTGTCACCGTCCTTGAGACTACCGAAGTACCTCTCGGGTGTCTGAGGTTACCTACCATACCTGCGGAGTGGCTATTGGAATGTCAAACCTGATTGAATGTATAGGTCCTATTAAATTTTCCGTAATCGTTCGCGGTTCTGGAATCACTTCCAGTTCTACCATACTCCCACTACTGTTTTCTGAAAAAGATCTGTTTTTACTAAAACTGTGGCGAGTCAAGAACAATATCACTATTGATCTTCCAAATGGTAGAATATCAACCCTCGTCATAGCCAGGGTCGACCCACAAACAGCCATTACAGAAACGTGCCCTGAGTTATCCAGTGTCTGGTTTTAATCATAAGCTGGACAACTCCCCGTACCTTAATTTCTTTTAAGGTACGATCCATTCTATATCCAATACAGAAACTTTGGCACTTATTTAATTGGAACCATATTCAAAACATGCAGCTGTCTCCAGTGCACATCAACTTAATGGAAAGAGGCTAATCAGCATTGCTCAACTTAGGAATCCATCCAATTATGAGTAACCTGAAAGAGAAACACGTTTCTCAAAACCATCACTATCATCTGAATACCAATCACAAGAATCTACATCTTCGATCTCTTTGAAGAATCCCGATACTTGTGATACCTGGTTCTCTACTTTATTCTTATACCCACAACTTCTCAAAACTTAGACCATGTATTTCTACGAAACATTCGTCTAAATACTAGAGAAGTTATAAGTAAACAGAACATAGTACGAGTACCTACCCCTTTGTCCTGATGGACACTGGACAACATACAATACTCTGTATAAGTCCGCTGAGTTGAACAACTCAAAACCTGTGCGTTGTAGGTGGAAAACTGTATCCTGGTGATTTCCTCAAATATCACCAATTACAACGAATTCCGATATAATGAGGATGATCACCCAATTCCCAATATCTTACTCCCACTCATCATCTGTAAAACCATACAGATATGAGAATGAAACATGGTAAATACATACCCTTGGAGTAAGTGTCTAATCGGGAAAACAGCTTTTCCTTAACAATGCACTGAAACATGAAAATGTTTCGTAGGGGTATCCTGGTATTCATAGCAATGCCTCTTCCATAATCCAATTCATGACTTCAACCGTATATCTTATTGCCATCTCTCCAAATCCCTTTATTTGTCTTTAGTCGTTACCTTCTGTACACCATCGTTAGGCTAAATGGTTTTCTTCCTTCCCTACCGTTCGGCACCAGCCTATGGTTTGGAAGAAGACTATCCAGTAAGCATAATAGGTGTACCCTCCTAAAACAAGGAGTACTCGCAACTGAGAGAAGGTGACGATAAAAGACAACTGAATAATACCTTATTCCTTTAAAGGTGAAATAGGAGTGGCGATGAAGTACGCGGTTTTGGTCGTGAATGATATCAGTCGCAATTTACTTTGCCCTCTTTCTAATCCTTTTATTTTGTCTTTACATATTACCTTCTGCACACCCTACTTAGGCTAATTTGTTTTCTTCATTCCCTACCTTTCGGCACCAACCTATGGTTTGGAATAAGACTATCCAATAAGCGTAATAGGTGTACTCTCCTAAACCAAGGAGCTCTCGCAACCTGAGAGAAGGTGATAATAAAAGACAACTGAATAAACCAATTCTATTTCTCCTGAACCTGGATCCATCCTCGAAGAAGTTCCTTCGAGTTCGTATATAACCATACGATGGATCTATCCAATGGAAGTGGATATCCGTAGTATACGGGTGTTCTGAGAAATTCAAAGGGTAAAAGAAGGAGTGGCAATGACTTATGCAACTCAGACAATCCAAAAGCCAGTATTTTAAGAAGGTTCGGTCAATCTGGTTACTGAGTCATAGTCTAGGGTCGGTCAAAGGTCGCTGCCAAAGAGAGAGAGAGAAAAGAAACACTCTGCGTGCACTCTAACCTAGATCAGAATGGTCATCATTTTATCTAATCCGGAAACCTCCCACTGTCCTGTCAAATTCTCCTCCAAACCTAAAGAAGAATCAATCGGGATCACCCGAAGAGTAAACCAACTCATCAGTGGGAATCAGGATCCAACTCTCATCGCATGATAACGTGATGGAATGCATCTACGTTACTCATACTCCAGAAGGTATGCGCATACTCGGCAAGTTTCAGTTTCTTTAGAAACTCCTGATATAGTTTTTGCCCCATGCTCTTATGATCGTGACTAAGGGCCACCCCACCATAAGTCACATGTCAAGTTCTTCCCATCATTATCTTGTTAATTTGAACCCACCCGTACTCGCCCTTGACTAAGGGCCAACAAGGCTGTACGACTGTCCCAAACCAACTCATCTATCTATGCAACATGTGAACACCCCAGCAGCTACCAATCACTATGTCCTAGCTAAGGGCTAGACCAACATAGCTTGAATACTACTGACCATCCATATGAAATGACGGAGGGCTACGGCTGGTTTTTGGCGAAAAACCTTTAGCGTAGTGAACTTGATATCGCTGAAGGAACCTGATAGCTTTTAAAAATATAGTGGCGAAAACCTTTTGCTAAAGAGGTCACTCCCGGTAAAGGGATCTCGGCTCTTTCCTCGTGGAATGAGGTGCAGGATATTCCACTGAATACCGCTATGCAAAGCAACATGTAATCGACTATAGTGAAGTTATTACCCTGACGCAAACTTCTGCCCAAGGGGTCAGTCCCGGTGAAGGGATATCGGCCCTTGCCCCGTCGAATGAGGTGCAGGATATTCCACTGAATACCGCTATGCATAACAAAAGAAAACGTCTTTGCAATAACACTTTTTAAATTGTTCCAACAACTGTATACAGGTTTGTTTTTACTTTGCGTTGATCAGAATCAACACAGTCCCATCATTTAATCACACCAGAAAAGAACGAAAATAAAATGTACGTATATGCCATCCGCATTCGTCACTGGGTCCCGTCATCACCCGTTAGGTTACTTAACTAACGACAGAGCGGGGACTGGACTAGCGCGGGTGTAAAACATATACAACATCTAATAGTATATAAACCAATATACAATAATCGCTCCAGGCGTGATAATATGCAACATTACAGAAAAGTAATAAGCATCACAGAACAATACAGATAATCTGGGATCCCCGAGTTTCACAGAGCCGCTGCTGAAACTCGACGTTCCCCTGTCGTGTGGATAGCCTGTGCAATGAAACCTAGACCCCTACGGGTGCGGCAAGTTTCCCGCCAAAACCTGAAGCGAGGTAGTCCCCACAGCATAGTGAATGGAACACCCGGCACTTCACGGAATCCGGTAAATTGAGCACCCCTCCTTGGGTCAACCTGTACCCCCTACGAGTGCGGCGAATAGTCTGCCAATTCTGAAGTGGGACCCCTCTGCCTCTCAAAGCCATGAGATGCGGACCCGTTGCCCTCCCGAACCCGGCTATCCGTGCACTCCGTCTCGGGGTAAAACCTAGTACAGTAATGAAAAATAGTACAAAAGGTACATCGACCGCAACCTGGTCGTGCCCCAAAAGAATATTATACAACAGGCAGTGACGGCAGTCCACAAGTTGGACGCTCGCCCCGCAATTTCAAATGTACAAATAAACACAAACTGTACTACCATTGCACACTGCTATCCACCACGACAAATCCGCAACATCACAGCACAACACAGAACATCAACGCGAATGTCACGTTCGCAAACCCGTCTAAAAGAACTATAGCAATCAGACGCGGTTTACCGATCAAATGACATTCCCGGTCGGAGATATAATGTAAGTACTGTAAACTAACGTGTTTAAATTTCGATCGACCAAAGTCCAAATATCAAAAAGTGGGCCCCACTGCTTACTGGTGAACAGTAACAAAACCTGGGCCAAAAATATATTTACCAAAACCCCCAAAAACCAACACAGAACCCACTGAGAAAATTTGGGAGCACGTGCTCCCCACGTGGCCGCGGATGGGCGGCCAAACCATGGGTTTGGCCGCTCTTCCGCGGCATCCTGGAGGGATCACGACCCCAAATTTTGTCGTGGTTCTTAAATATGCCTGCACGGATTTTTAAGACATCCAGAAATCAATTTTGAGACCGTTTAAAATTAACAGAAACTGTCGGGCATAAAAATTGTGATTTTTGCAATTTTCGATTTCCGGTCGGATCGATGTTTTAAACGCGTTAGCACAAGTTAGTATAGCAAAATGGTGAGGCTCTGATACCACTGTAAGTCTACGCTAGCGCCCCGGCAGTCTACAGACGCCAAAATGCGGAACAAAACTTTTAAACTGGCGCTATCGTATACTTTAACCCGGATCTGCCATTATTGCTAAACTAACAAACTGTAAAGAGTGTAGGAATGTTATACCGAACGATCCGAGTCCTTCGTTCTTCAACCATCATCCCACGCTCCGTTGCGGCTGCTCCGATCTCGTCGATCTCCGATCTCCTCTTCGAGGTGGCACCACATGATCGGTTCTTTAAACGGGCTCCCGCTTCTGACTCGAGGCAACTCGATCGTCAAGTTTGCTAAAAGAGACGACCAAGAATGATGTAGAGAATGAGTAGATGACTTTGTCTCACTTCGTCCAAGTCCGTGGACGATCGGTTAATGAAGTTGCCGTGGAAATCGGGTGATGGAATGAAATGAACTGTGAATTCCATACACCCCAAAACTATCATATCTTTTCTAACCGATGAAATCAACAACCAACTAATCCTAGTCACCTCATCTAGAATCTTCTAGAACACTGACTCACCTCAACAGAAGAAAAGATAAATCCGTCTTTAACCGAATGTTAAAAGACGGCTGATAGAAAACAGGAAACTGGCAACTTCCAAAAGTGATCTTGAAACGACTTTCAGGAAAACCCCGAAACTGTATAAATATACCCGCATTTGTATTACGACCGAATACAAATGCAACTGAGACAAAGATATTATACCTACTCAATATAATACTCGGATCCGGCTTAAACCAAAGCCGACCAGTATCATCTGTCCGAAAATCGACACGTGCGTAAACGCACGTGCATTTTCCGAACCCTGCCATAAAACCATACGGCCTCTACAACGTTTCGCCCGAACTTAGGAAACTGTCTGTGGGGGACTCTAATGACTCGTCAGTACCCTGGCAGTGGGTTTAACCACAAACCGTCAGCGGCACTAGCTATGCGTAACGGCTGCCCATGGACTGACCTCAAGGGTGGCCGAGGAGCGAACTCAAGGGAGACCGATGAGCGAACTCCTCCGAAAACCCTACTGAGCCTAACAGTGACAATGTATATACAGTCCGGTCCGTTCGTCAATGAGTATCGCATATCTGCCTAGGGGGCTAGTAACGTCAGACCCCCAATAGCAGTATAAGTCATGTCGGAGTGAAGCCCAATACACCCTGAGATACTACTGGAGTACCTACCAGTAAATCTCCTACCATGGCCATGGATTTGTGTAATGGCTCTCCTAGACACAGCACGACCTCGCCCCCAATATCGGGAGAGACGAATCCCCTGCCGATCCGCTCACGTGCCTCCATATGGCTCGGGACTGTACCCAAAAACTACCTGTTTGCACGACTCCTTTGAGCCGTGGTAGGGTAGAAATCAAAGCACAGTGGGAACTCACACGAGACAAATGACGACCTCAGGTCGATGAACTAACCTGTACACATGTCACCAGGGAACTGCTATCTGACGATAGGTATAGTACTAACTAGCAGATTCCCGGCGAGTCCTGTCCGTTGTACTCATAACCCAATGAGCACCTGTATACATCTTAGGTGATCCAACAGACACCAGTGGCTTGTGAGACCGGCCACCGCCCCTCGTCGGGGTCTCGACTGTACACACTAGTCTACTCCGGAGTATCGATGCCCTGTCTCGAAACTCCCACGACCAGGGACCACAATTAAGGATATGCATATAAACTACCCAACTCTCACGTATATGATCGCCATCATACTGTTGGTAGTAAAGCAAGATCCTAAGGGCTCTATCAAAGTGTAACATGCAATCAGTCACCTGAACATGTACACGACTGATAAAGGCAAACCAGATAGCATACTATCATCTCGAGTAAGACTGTGCTACCGGGATAGGTCCTCCGCAATCATTGCAATCACGTACCTGCGATCCAATAATTGACTATGAGGGCACTATCTCCAACAAGCTGAGCCCTGAAGGTCCCTCCGGGGACTCTACCTCCGGCTGATGCCTCTATCTCATGCAACATGCTATCTGCGACGGATAGCCCCGAAGGCACGGCGAACTGGAGACCGCCTTCCTCCATCGTGATCGGCGAAGACGGTCCCCGGGCACATCTCCTATTGAGCGGCCTTGTGGGAATGTCGACCTCCTCCTCCGAGGCTGGGTCCTCCAGAATCCGAGCCCGCCTCTGACCCGACGTTCTGCTGGGCCCCGGGGTAAGATCCGCCTCTGAGCGCTCGTGGGGCACTACCGCCGGGGGAGAAGGAGCAGGGGCGGTCTGTGAACGGGAAGAGCCGGCGCCCCCAACCTTCGCGACCGGCCTCGGCTGGCGCATGGAAGCTCTGAACGAGTCCATATCCATGGGTCCTGCACAAAACCGAGTGCAAAGGAGTCAGCGACATAGGCAATATACGAGCCAAAAAAGCAAACCTAAACTTACCGACGAACTCAACGGGGCTGAGTCCAGCTCAACTCAGAACCCTCTCAGACAACAGCACGTCATAACGGGGGATGGGCTCCCACGACGCCACTTTCACCGCGGCGGGGTCACTGGACTAGTTCCCCGACAAGTGCTTCTCCCTCGACCACTCTGTAGGCACGGGCCAGTCCTCGCCCTCGGGAGGGGAAACGAAGAAGAACTTCTTCCAGTCCTGGATGGAAGAAGGCAGGGCCATAACCCCCGTCCCGGCGGCGCCCCCTGGTTGCTTTCTGAAAGAGAGATAAACCCACCTCGAGTGGCCCGCTCGACCACTGGGGTGATTTTTGAAGACAAGGGAGGAATCAAGGAGGGAAAGGCTGAAGGGGATTTCCTGTAACTTCAAGCGGATCAGGAACCCGAGGAGAATCCTCCACGAGTTCGGCACCAACTGACCGGGAGCTAACCCGAAGAAGTTCAATGCTCCCACGATCTCAAGAGAGAAGGGCAGACGCATTCCATCCTAAAATGCTTCCAAATACAGGGCGATCTCCCTGTCCCGTACTTGGTCTGCCCTCTCTCCCTCCTTGGCCAGACGGAGCGTATAGCATGAGGGGGATGTGGAAGCGAGCCCGAGCGTTGGAAAGCTCGTCCTCATGCCTTATCCAACACGAGGCGCCAGGGGCAGCATCTACCGCCTCCTCCCTGGGGGCTGCCCCCGCCGCACGATCTCGGGAAGAGGGGCCAACCCCTGTCCCCCGGGAGGACTCGGACTCACCTAAAGGGTTCCTAGAACCTACCTCAACGACATCTACTGACTCGATAAGAGAAGACATCTAACCTTGGGAAGAATATGTAGGGTTCCTAGGCACACTCAAGAGGTTCCACAAGGCATCAACCATGCCAAATTCAAATTTTCCGGTGCCGAGAAACCCTAAACTAGATCGTTAACTAGAGATTAGGCAAAACAACAAGCAAGCAAACTACTTTGCTACTAAGTGAATGGAAATACAACCTTTGTAGATCCGGTCCTCCACTTCTTTAGCTCCGTGTTGACGTCCTTCCGCTGCGATCATCGGGATCCCGGACTCTAGCGATGGTTTCGTCGGAGAAATGATCGGGCTAGGTCATTGACTTCGAGGCCGAAGATGATCTACGTCGGGAAGACTCAAACTCAAGCTATTCCTTCACTTGGTCAAAAACTTTGTGAAGAGAACACCCTATACTACATGGCAAGTGGTAGAGGATGAAGAAATAGGAAGTGTGTTCACTTTAGAATTGGATTTCTCACTCTTTTTCTCATGGCACCATTGGAGTTAGCAAGCTTTTGTGAGCTTGATGAAGGAGAAGAAGAAGAAAAGAATTAAAAGAATAATATGAAACTTATTCTTTTAATCATGGCACCATGGAGCTAGCAAGCTTTTGTGAGCTTGATGAAGGAGAAGAAGAAGAAAAGAATTAAAAGAATAATATGAAACTTATCCTTTTAATCATGGCACCATGGTTGAGTTAAGCCCTCATGCTTAACTCTTGAAGAGAATTAACCAAAGCATTAGGTTAAGGGTTGGGTTAACTAATATCTTGAACAAATGACAAAAGAGTTGACTTTGTCAATGTTTATCAAGCTTCATGAAGCTTGATAACTTTGACCAAAGTCTCACTCTTTTGTTATATGTTAGGAAAATAGTAAACCCTAATTTAACCTTGAGTTGGTTCAAGTCTCATACACTTAACTTGTTTGTATCATCAAGCATGATACAAACATGTACACTTGCATATATCACATATAAACAATGTGCACATTCAAGTGAGAAAATCAATCTTAAATGAACCAATACTAGTTAATGTAAAGTAATATATCAAATATATAATTATACATTAAATCATTAAATCAACACTTGATTTAACGATCCGGTCATATTGCATATAACCGACTAATATCAACAGTAACAACTTATCGAATCAACACTTAATCCGATAACCCGGCTATATCGCATACAACCGATCAATGTCACATATCGCGAGAATAGAATACAGTATCACATACTGGTATTATTCTCGGTCCCGCACATATCTCATATGCGCTCCTATTTCGTTTCGCTAGAGCCAGAAAACCCCTGTGTAGGATTCTAAAGACTCGTCAATACGCCGGCAGTAGGTGATGATCATATCACACACCTACAAGCCGCAAGCGGTCTGCTAAACGTAACGTCCACCCGGGTATTGAGCGATCAGAAGATCAACGAGCAAGCCCGCTCACACTCCTGTGAATCCAACCAGTAACACTACCGTACAGTCCGGTCTGTTCGTCTGATATGTCGCACATCTCGTCTAGGGGTGGTAAACGTCAGACCCTAATAACTCGATAAGTCGTGTCGATATGAGGCTCATAACGGGTCGAGAAACTATTGGTAACACTTACCGGTAAATCCCTAAAGCAGCCTTGGCCAAGGACTTCCTGTTATAGCCAATCGAGCACTGCGCAACATCAACTCCCTATACCGGGAGAGACGAAACCCCTCCTATCGCTCATTGCCTCCATGTGATTCGGGACTGTACCCAAAAGCCACCTTTTTGCACGCCCTCTTGGACGTGGTATGATGGAAATCAAAACACAGTGGGAATCACACAAGACTCTATGACAATCTCGGGTATACAGACTAATCTGTACCAGTGTCACCAGAGAACTGCCATCTGACGTAAGGTATAATACCATCTGGGAGTTCTCGGCGAGTCCGTCCAGTGTACCCAGTTTGCACTGAGCACCTGTATATCATCTCTGATGTCAAACACTAATGGATATGGGATTATCCATCGCCCATTTATATGGGTCGAGAAGGTACACGCTAGTCTACTCTGGTATATCGATGCCCCGTCTCGATACACCCACGACTAGGGACTTTGAAGGATGTACTTATGGACTACCACGTCCCCACTAGTATGATCTGCATCATAGTCCAGGTAGTCAAGTACACATCCTAAGGGCTTTACCAACATGTAACAGAGAGACAATCAGTGTACACGTTAAAGTAAAGAGTAACCAGATAGCATACTATCATATCGAGCAAGAAAGTCATCCCTATATATGTCCAAGAATCCACTACAATATACATCCTATGTATAGTAATGGCCTCTAGGGCATACATATAACTAACAATCTCCCACTTGCACTAGGGCCATCTGTCAGCAGTGGTTGTAGTATCTCATACTCAACCATCCCATAAAAGTCTCTCTCTGGGAAAAGGCTTTTGTGAGTGGATCCGCCGTGTTGTCCTCTGAGTCTACTCTCCTAACCTCGATCCCCTGGAGATCATCCATCTCCACGATCAGGTGATACTGCCTAAGAATATGTCTGGATCACTGATGGGACGGGCGTTCCTAGGTATAAGCCACAACTCCATTGTCACACAATGGGAGGAACGAAGTTCATCTCATGAACTAATATACACCCAGACTGCCTCTTTGGTAGCATCTTTGGTAGCGATGTATCCAGCCTTTATCGTCTAGTATGCCACGGTATCTAGCTTGGAACTCTTCCAACATACCGTCCCTTTACTGAGGGTAAAGACAATGCCTGCGACTGACATTCAGTCGTCCTTATCACCCTGGAACCTTTCCAGTGATTCTCCCCAGGATCAATTGATACCATCTCACTACAACTAGTGAGTATCCTAACATCCAATTAGATCTATCTCATAGCTCCAAAACCCAGGATTTAATAGGTATCACTTTGATCCTATATGGAGAATCCTTGTGATAAGCGGAGATTGACCGAGCGTAGCATAGGAAACTTCTTCCCTATTAAGAGTATGTCATCCACGTACTCTACGAGGATCACCACCATACTCCCTACTACCTTTTTGTATATACAAGGTTCATCTACCATTTTGATGATGTCAAACTTTTTGACTAACTCATCAAACAGATGTTCCAACTCCGCGATGCCTGCTTTATCACATAAAACATCTTGCACACGTTTCCGCTGCTCCCACTGTCTACGAAGCCCTCTGACTGTGTACTTACAGACTCTTTCTTCTAAAACATCATTTAGAAAAGCAGTCATGACACCAAACCGCCAGATATCGTAGTCATGGTATGTAGCCGTGGCAAGTAGGATCTGGATGGACTTAAGCATAGTTACTTAGAAAAGGTTTCATTATAATCCATACCTGGTCAATGATGCAAACCTTTAACAAGTCTAGCTTTGAAAGTCTTAACTTCTCCATGTACACCAAGTAATCTTCTCAAGATTTACTTGCTCCTGATGGGGATTTAACCCTTCAGATAAAGCAATCAAAGTCCATACTTTGTTGGTGTATAAGGATTCCATCTCAGATCGCTAAGCATCCAGCCATTCTTACAGAGTCCCACTCCTGATGGCCAGCTCGAAACTAGTTGGGTCATCATCTCATGATGCAATCCTCGCTCCCACTGTCATAGAGAAACCAAAGTATCTCTCAGGTGGGTGAGGAACCCTGCTAGATCGGCGGAGAGGCTGAGGTTCGTTGGTTGCTATTGAATCCTTTGGTTCTACCAAATCATCAGCTGCAGTTTGTATAGCTGGAACTGTTTCCAGTTCCACCTCATGACCAATAATTTCTTCACAAGAAATTCCCTTTCACAAAGGTGGCATGCTGAGAAACAAAACATTTTTGTTCCTCGGTTAGGTAGAAGATATTCCCTCGCGTATGCTTGGGATATCCAACAAACTTCCACAGATCTGATTTTGCCTCGAGCTTGTCCGGATTTTGCTTTTAGACATAGGCCGGACAACCCCAAATCTTAACTGACTTAAGAGATGGGCTCTTCCCTTTCCATATCTCATATGAAATGGTAGGCATCTGATTTGATCGGAACCCTATTCAATAGGTATGCAACTTCATAAGTGCATAACTCCCTAAAAGGAAATAGGAAACTCAGTAGTACTCATCATAAAGCGCACCATATCATATAGGGTGTGATTGCTCCGCCCCGATACACCGACGTGCTGTGGTGTATACGGAGGAGTAATGCTGAGAGAGAATCTCATTCTTAGAATAGTCCAGGAATCCCGTGCTCAAGTATTCTCCTCCTCGATCACATCAAAGAAAATAATACTCTTACCCGTTTTTGGTTCTCTACTTCTAACTTATATTCTGTGAATATCTCAAAAGGTTCGGACTTGTGTTTCAACAGGAACATATGTCTGAATCTTGAGAGATCATATGAGAATGTAATGAAGTACAAAGAACCGGTCTTGGCATGTGTAGACAGGGGACCTTCATACATCAGCATGTATCAATCCCAAGAGTTCACTAACTCTTTCTCTGTTTCCAATAAACAGAGCTATGGTCATCTTATCTCTGTGACATGACTGGCAAGTTTTACAAGATGTAAATTCAAACTAATTTAAATATGCATCTTAATGTAACTTCAGCCAGTCGGGTCGTATTGATATGACCTAGTCTACAATACCTCAAGAAGGATTCGTTCATTTCTGAACTCTTCCTCTTGTGTGTGTTCTGTATAGTAGGAACTGTAGTTTGATTTAGAATGTCAATGCTTTTAGATAACGTGCCTGAACCGATCAACTATTGATATAAGAAATGTTCAAAACATTATCCAACAATACAAAATTGTATCCTTCTTTAATAAATAAAGAGATTGATATGATTTTGTATATCAGGTTCGGTATCTAACAGCATTTGTTCAGAATCAATGTATTGGTAATACAGGGTGACAGTGACCAACAGACTTGGCTGCAACACTTGCACCGTTTTCTGTCTCATGAAACTTATCACCCGTTCTCAGTTCTCTACCTTTCTGTAGCCCATGTAATATATTACATATGTGGGATCCTGATCCGGTATCATATACCCAGGACGTAAAGGACATTGAAAAACAGTTCTCTGTAATGAACACACCCGAAGATGATGCATCGGTATGCACTTTCTTCGTTTGGGCGGCACGGGAAATCTGGTATTCCCCAATTTCCTGCTCTGTCTTATAACAATTATAAGTTGAAGCGGGACCAACGTTCCCCAGCTCAGTATAACAAGCGGGTTTGGTCAATTCATCCGTTTTATTATCTTGATTAAGGCGTGACATGGTCGCTACCAGGAGAGAGAGAGAGAAGAAAACACTCTGCGTGCGCTCTTTCAAGATAAGATTGGTTATAATTTTATCTAATCAGGATGGCTCCCACTGTTTTTATCAAATCTTCCTTCAAACCCTAAAAGGAAAGATTGGCCGGGATTAATTACACGCTACAAGTTCGCCAATCTTTCAGCCAGGCCAGTGTCGGTACTTTGCGGGAGGTTCTCCGTGCTTTCGCACGGACCTAATTAAAGTAAACCTCGTTTTCCCAGAGGCGTAACCCCGTTGACACCTTTCTAGATACCTACTTGATCGGCTAATTGTAATATGTAAAACTCTTCCAGGAGTAACAATTACTCGCAGTGGGTATCGGGATCCAACTATCTCATAGAAGGTATGCAATCTCATTGCAAATTTCAACACTTGAAATTCCCGATAATTTTGCCCCTAGCGTCCTATGACCTTGATGGAGGCCAAACTACCCATAGTCCGCTAGTCAAGTTCAACCCGTCATTTCCTGATTGAATTAAACCCACCCGCACGACCCTTGACGGAGGCCAAACAACGCCGTACGAATACCCTAATCCATTCGTATCGTATGCTAGCAGATAAGCATTAGTTAGCTACCGTACACTACGCCTTGACGGAGGCGAAACTACCGCAGCACGAATACTAACTAGTACTTATCTGAAATGATGGAGGGCTACGTTAGGTTTTTCTGAAAACCTATTGCGTAATGAACTTGATATCGTTGTAGAATCAAATGATTTTAAAATGGAGTGTTTTTTAGGCTTTTCTAGTTTTGCTAAAGGGGTCACTCCCGGTGAAGGGATCGTCGGCCCTGTCCTCATCGAATAAGGTGCAGGATATATCATATATACCGCTGTGCAAAGCAAGAACTATAGGAGCAATCAAAAGACAAACCGAGGGGTGTAGCATCTGCCAGTCATTGCTAAAGGGGTCACTCCCGGTGAAGGGATCTCGGCCCTTTCCTTATCGAATAAGGTGCAGGATGTTCTACAAGGAACACCGCGATGCAAAGCAAGAACTGTAGCTACCTGTTTTTGAAAATTTGATTCCACAACATCATTTAGGTTTCTTTTCTTTCATTAATCATATTGATGAAGTCCCATCATTTAAATCACCTAAATATCACAGATAAATACGACGTACACTTATGCCATCCGTATTCGCCTGGATGTCCCCTTGTGCACCGTTAGGTTAGGTAACTAACGGCAGAGCGGGGCAGGGCTAGCGCGGGTGTAAAACATAAGTAACGTCTATATAATATATCAAATATACCATATACTGTATCTATCATCACATATCAAATGATCACATCACAGATATCGCAGCAGAAGAAACATATGAAACATTGGATGTACTAGGACGTCCGTGTTTTCAATACGAGCCTATATAAAACACGGATTCCACGGTCGCGATGAATAGCCAAACCCATACCTCTAGACCCCTACGAAAGCGGCAAGCAACCCTACCAATTCTAGAGTTAGGAGACCCGGACTCGACTCCTCGAGTTGGTCTCCCACTGGACTCCAGAACCCGGTTACTTGTGCTCTCCTCCTTGGGTCTATCCTAGTGCGGAAAAGTAAATTATATACAATGGGTGACATCTTCCACAACCTGGAAGTGCCCCAATAAAAGAATATTACATACAACAAATTTTACATGAATGAAAATGAAAAACTCTCATCTCACATAAAACCCCCGGCTATTCAAAACGCGACGATCCAATATAACATATCCAGCAACACATAACATCACATGTCATTAACGTAAGTAAATGTGCGCATCCCAATTGTCGTTGACATATAGCAACGAAACCGGCGATATCACATATTACACTTACGGTCGCAGAAAGAAAGTGTAAAACTACAACAGTTGGAATCCGCAACCTCCTTAGACATCGCATGCCTAACAGTTATAAACCCCGCATTTTAGTCTCTATATCGAAAACACTTTTCAATATCTAGTCGGACAATTCGACAAGATTCCCGATAATCTGATCGAATGCTCGTCGCAAACTTTAGTAGACGGCCGCACCCCCGGATGCCGTCGACGAAGTGCACTAAGGCGGAACACCGTTGCCGCGAGCACCCGAACGGATGCTTTTGGCGACGGGGTTCTCCTACAGTCACTTGGTCGGGGCTATGGGGCATGGCTGTCTATTAAGTTTACCCGGCGAGTATCCGCGTACGCTACGTGATTGCGACGGACTTTTGATCGCATCAAAATTCCGTGGCAACTGATCAATTGAGACTAAACTGCTATGTTTATAACATCCAAAT